>OY776664.1:6385560-7682359 GCA_963675795.1 Crossocerus cetratus | reverse complement strand
TCTCCTCTTTTCTATAGGTATAACGGGCGATGTATACCCTGGCACTTACCCCGGGCGTGTTGGCGTGCGATCCGAAGGGGTAGGTTGTCCAGCCGAGCTTCTCCTCCTGCGTCGTGTCCAAGAGAACAACTGCAATGAGAAAGAGATACGTGTTGATAAAGAAATGCGAAATGCGCTCCCGCGGGTTCGACTGGGGGGAGTGGGGTGGGGTGTGTAAGTCGGAGTCGCAGCGAATGCTAGGTAGGATTCGAGGAGACTTAACCGTGAAAAGTCGACCTTTCGAGAGGGGGGGTTGGGGGCGGGGGGGACTGGCGGCTCAAAATGGCGGATACTCGAGACCGTGCTAAAACACCTTGCTTCTACCCGGTGGTGGTTCTCGTCCCCCTCGCCGGAGTGAGAACACGAAGCAGCGGCGTCGCCGGGAGAGGGTGGCGGCGGCGGCGGCGTGCATCGTCGCACACGCAGCGGCAACCACCCCCGCGCTCGGCACACGGCACCGGCACAGGTTGTGCGTCCTGCGACACGTTCGTTCCCTTCCCTCTCTGTCGTAGTAGTGCTGCTGTTATCGACCGACTCTCGCCAGCCTGCGACTAACCACCCTCGCACCCACCGCCATTCTACAGCCCTCTCGCGGGCGCAAGCCCTCACTCTCCTCTCTCTCTCTCTCTCTCTCTCTCTTCCTTGGAGAAGCGTCGCTCTCTGTCTTCGTCTCAGGCTCGCACCCTTCGCGCCTCAACCCTATCATCCCCGTTCTCCAAGCCTCGCAAGCTTCTCTCTCTCTTTCTATCTTTTCAACCCCTGGTGCACTCGCTCGCTCGCCGCGACTCTTATCAGTATTCGAGGGGGCCTCTCGCTCGCACGGTGTTCATCGGTGCCGTTCGCTCGCTCTCGGTTTCGCGCGCTCGCCTTCAATGCCTTCTGCCGCTTTTCTCTCCAGCTAGCGTCGCCTCTCCCTCGCGCCGGACTCCTTCCCGGCGGCCCCACTGTTTTTCTCGATTACTGTCGCACCGTCCTCCTCCCGCCCGCTCTAGAGAGAAAGAGAGAGAGAAAGAGAGGGGGAGCCAGCCGCCCCCGACGAGGATGTCGACGGCGCGGCCTCCCAGACTCCTGGTCCTTGAATTCCTAGACCAAAGTACCCGACGAGCCGCGCCACCCTCTCTCCCTCTCAGCAGCCAGCGCCGCTGCAATCTCAAAGGTGAAAACTGCCCTCGCAGGCCTCGGCAACATCCCCTATTATCTGCACCCCCTTCGTCGCCCGGGCGTCACGTATACCTCGGCACGCGTCCTATCAAGAGATAATCGGCGCATACAGCGGCGCCGCTTTCCACACAGAGAGGCGCAGGTCGTCGGCGGCACTGACCCATCGCGCGCCTCGGAGTGAACTTGAAAGTGTCTGGCCCCGTTTAAAGAGACCGCGCTGGCGCCGCATTGGAAATCCACCGCCGCGGAGGAATCCAGTGCGGTACCGTGAGGATGAGGACGATAGGGAAGTTGGACGAGCGGCCGCGGAGCCAATCGAATCCGCAGTGAGATTGGGAGAGCGAAGTTGGATCGGTCTCTAGCAGCGGGATAAGTCGAGCGGTACGTGCTTCGAAGTCGAGAGCAACGGGCTATCCGTCCGGATCCGCGCGCGTATAGACGAGAAGCTTAAGATGCTAGTTCGCGATGGGGGGTGCGGGGGGTTGGGGGGTTCGCTCCTTCCGTCTAAGCCGTCTCGTTGCACGTAATGGGCTTTGCAGCGCGCCGGCCTAATTCGAGTACCCTCGAGGAGCACTCCGGATATATAGAAACTCGGGCCCGCACTGGCGAGTCCGTGAGAAGAGAGAGGGGGCCGAGGGGGGTCGAAGGGGGCGAATGGAAGCGGCGAGATCCAAGTTCCAGGCTCGCTCGCTCTCGAACGGCGAAGCGGCCCTGATCAACTTTCGCAATAGGAGTGCCACTCGGATTGACCTATTATTGCGAACTTCACGAGAGGATTTCCTCGAGGACTCGGGAGAGGAGGCGAGAGAAGTGGAGAGGCACTTCTCTCCTAACGGGAGAGCCCGGGAGGAGGGCGACTGCCGGGATAAAAATGCCGACGGAGTGTATCGCTTTCGAGGAGGAAACTTCTCTCCCACTCGATACCAAGACACATAATCACACACGCTGTTAACTTATTCGTCCCGCGCGCTACGTGTAACCCAAGTAGACCGAGTGGAGATCGGCGCCTACTCCCCAGAGAGAGATAGAGAGAGAGAGAGAGAGTACTCGGAATGAGCAATCTGGAGCACCCTTTGAACACAGGAAATGTCCCATTGTCTCGGGGATGTTCGACCCTGGTACCTACACCTTTTTCCGAGTCGCCCGGAGACTCGTCTTTCCTCACTCCGACGGACACACGCACACACGCGTGCGCGAGGTATGTACGGAGGAATGCGTGAGTCGACGTGTGTAACCGGCGTGTACACACCGTGGTTCTCGAGGGAGAGGGAGAGAGAGAGAGGGATCGAATTTAAATTTCAAATTTGGAGCGTGTCGCAGGGTGTGACGGTATGCATAGCGTTGCCCGGCGGCCCTAACTCACTCTAGGCGCGGGAGATCGTGAGTCTTCCTCCAACCCTCTCTCTCTCTCTGTCTCTCTTCCGATCTTTCCCGCTCACGAGCACGCCCTCGTGCCATATATCCCTCCATTTATCTATCCATCTATCTATCCGTCCATCTGTCCGCCTCCCTCCAACCCCGCAGCGCAGCCCTAAGAAACGGAAACGGGATCTTCCTCCGAGTACACTTCCCCTCACCCCGCCACTCTTTCTTTCACTCTTGGTCTTCGAATTTCGAGAGTGGCAAACTGCAATCGCTGGACGTGAGTTCGCTGCAGAAGCAGAGTCGAATCTCTGCGAGAAACTTGGTGGGTAATGCTTGGGCCAATTAAGGTATCACATACAAGTCAAATGTTGAAAAAGGTTCAAAGTGTTTTCCTCGAAAATATATTATATAGATATTTAAGTACGTAAAATATTCTATAAATTTCATTACGATTATCGTAATAAAATTGTACATAATAAATTGTTCGAAGGAAAAATTGATGTGCAAGAAATTACGATTATCATAATAAAATCATACACAATAAATTGTTCAAGGGAAAAATTGATGTGCAAGAAATTACGATTATCGTAATAAAATCATACACAATAAATTGTTCTTTTCATGCAAGAAAGGAAACTTTTCCACGATTTAACTTGTACGCGGCACCTTAAAAGATTGCGGGTGTCAGGCCAATTGTCGAATGACAAGTCGATCTCCACGACATACCGTTAGGATGGATTTCCAGCGTAGGTTGCGCAACCCTCGATGCCGGCCCGATGCATTTTAGGTCCACTACCGTGAGCGCCGGCTCGCTCTAATCAAGCCGATCGGCCGAGGAGAGGGACACGTATTCTTACGAGTAGGCAGGAGCCAGGGGCCCGAAAGAAGCCGGGGACGATGGGGCCCCGCTCGATAAATCCATGAGCGCGCTCGCGAGGTCGAGCGAGAGATGGATGAGTGACGTAACGAGCCTCTACCCAGTCTGCCCAGAGGCCCTCGTGAGAGGTCGAGCTCAATCCTCCTCCGACGGAGCAGAGAGGGCCGCGTGTCCCTTACTCGCCGCGTCCTCGCCGAGATAGCATCCGATGCGAACCAACGAACCTGTTGCCCATCTGCCTGCCTTCCATGTGATTCCGATTACGATTTCTCGCCGCTCCCTCGTCCCTCCCGAGCCAATCATCGCGCCGCCCATTGTTCCCATTTATTAATCGACTCTTACCTCGCGCGCCTCCCTAAACTCAATTCTTTATTACGCACATAGTTCGAATTCATATACCTCAATTGCGGGGCGATTTTACGGGCGAGGGCGCTCGCGACAACAAGTTGGCAAGAAAGCGGAGAACGACAGGAGAAGAGAAGAGCAGCCGATGCCATTGGCGAGAAGACCACCTACGATCCTCGGACGCGCGCCGAAGCAACGGCAACGGATGTGTACATATCCAGCGATATACGTTGGCCGATTTTATTTCGGCTCTAAAAATGCCGGCGCGACGGCCCTCCTGACAGGAGTGTCGCGCGCGCTTCTCGCCGAGGAGAGCTTCCTCCCTCAGGACACCGAGTCGAGAGTTGGATACCTTTCTTCTTCCTCGCTTCACTCGAGCGGGCTTTCTCTCCTCCTCCCGCTCCTCCTCCTCCAATTTGTCAACATCTCCCGCCTCTCTGGCCCTCCTTTACTTTCCCGCCGTGATTCCTTTCGGGTCCCTTTGCTCGCCATTCTCCTTGGGTGCCGCACTTCGCCTATTTAAGAGACAGCTACCCTTCTCTCCCTCTCTCCCTCTCTCCCTCTCTCTCTCTCCCGGCGTGTCTCCAGCAAGTCGATGGGATTCCTTTCCTGTTGGTCCGCGCGCGCGCTCTCTCTCGTCCGCAGTATTCTCGCCCGCCGCAACGAGCACCGTTCACCAGCAGGATGATGTCGTTGACCTACGGGAGCGAGTGAACGCGCCAGTGCCACTCTTGCCAAATTCGTATTTCGTGATACGGAGCGAATAAGAGAGAGAGGGAGAGGGGGGGGGGGGAGATCCTCTCGCGAGCACTCGGAGGCTTAGAGGACTTGGCCTTAATTACCAGCGCGCACCAGCTCTACCCGTCCGCTCTCGAGAGCACAAGATTCGCCCTCTCTCTCTCTCGCTCTCTCTCTCGAGGCAGTAGATGCTCGCGCGCCACGGCTTAATCCGAATCGTAATAATGGGTTCGGAGTTCTTTTTAATTACGCTTCGCGGCCTCGAGCCGCTGGGATTTCTGGCGGGGCACTTTTCATCCGACCTCTCTACGAGCTGACCCCGGCGTCATTCTCCAATCGCTCTCGCTATCTCGATCCCGAAGGAGAACACCGCGGCTGAGATTAAGTCCGCGCTAGCTCAGAGTCTATCGCGCGGGGCCCGGTGTGTACTTACTCCGCGGGTCCGAGAGAGGCCCAAAGAAATAAGAAGGTTCGCCGAAGGAATTTCGGAAGTCCCGCCGAGCGTTTTGGCGAGCGGTCCCCGATCCGGGGCCCGGCACCACGAGGGGACGGGAAAATATGAGGTGCTCGTGAAGTTAACCCCGGCTCTCCCTTCGCCGCGGGGTCCCGTGGCCGACGTGGAAGACGCTCGGCCAAGTACACACTGCAGCGAGAGAGCGGGAGAGAGAGAGAGAGAGAGAGAGAGAGGAAAGTTAACGGGTGGACTCTGGGACGAAGGAGTATCGAAGGTGGCTCTCGGCCCACGCGGCAGGACGGCCCGAGGCGCCCAGCCATCGCCGGAATTACCATTTACATAGCTTTATTATGTTTGCGCATAATGTATGTACACATGTTAAATCAATTATTTAAACAATATGGGTCCCAGCCGGCAGCGGGACAAACGGAAAGCGGCGGGAGGGCGGAGAAGCGTGTCCAGGGAAAAGAGGACTCGGATACACTGCGTGTCCGCGAGATGTTAGATTACCTGGCCCACCTCCCTCCCTTTCAGGCCCCTTTCATCTTCTCTTTCTCTTTCTCTCGGTCTCTCGCCTAACCCTTTGACTGCTTCCTTTCTCCCACTGTGTGAGGCACCACTCCCGCTCACTCCCAGTGCGCCGCGGCCTTTCGGTCAACCCTTCCACTCCGCGACACATCATCCCCCCCAACCACCCCCTCTACATATGGATCTTGAATTTCAATTGTGCTTTTCGAGTGCGCCACCCCCGTCACTCGGCTTTGTCTCCTGCTTCCTCGTCCACCTCCTGGTCCTTGCCGCGCGCTCTGTGACGAGCGGAGCCGAAAGCCAGTCCGCCGGAATGACGGAGTGCAGCCTGGCTCGAGGGAAGCAGCGACGCGCCGGGTCACTCGAGAGACACACGTCGCGCGTGTATCGATCATATCCCCGCCGGGAGCCGAGCCAAGTTATCAAAATATTTATTTGCCGCCTTGAGCCCACTCGGCCGTTTCGCCGCTTGGAAAAACAACCTCTCGCTCAGGTTTCCTCGCGCGGTGTAGAAGGGCGGGACGAAAATCAAAGGGGAGTGGAGGTAGCTTTAATATGCAGTGTCGATTGTTAAGGCGGTTGGGTTAGAAGGGGTTACTCGCGAGGCTCGCCGGCCGAAATGCGGTAAACGCAGAGGGGCCAGTTAGACCCTCGTTACCAGGCCGTTTTCTACCGCGCTCTTCCTTTTGCAGATAGCTCTCTCCTCGCCGCTGTTTACGTCTCGCGCGCTCCCCCTTCGCCCCTCCTCCCTCACGATCTCTCTGTATTAGCATGTAAATTAGTCCTTGACCACGATAATCAAATTAATCGTCCCAAAGCGAGCCGTCGAGGGCGCCGAGGTGGTCTTCGCGAGACAAAGCCACCCGATAATCCGGCTCTGCCCATCCACGCAGTTCTACCTCTGCTCTCTCTCTCCCTCTCCTGGCTCTCTCACTTTCCTTTTTCCCCGATTCGCGTCCCGTGGCTCGAAATATAAATTCCTCGTTAGTGCCGGGCTCTCGTCGCCTCTCATTCTTTCCCCCGAATCCTCTCCCTCCCTCTCGCTCGGGTATTATACGAGCCCTTCCATCTAAAAAGAGAGACAGGGCGCATCGATTCCCCGAAGCGATCAGCGAAAATCACTGGAAAATTGGCGGAGCGCCCGCGCGCCGGCCGCGTGTCTGCGCATACCGGTCCACTCTTTATTGGAAATTTATGCGGGTCAGTAATTCCAGGGACGAGCGGCTTTGTCCTAGAAGAGCGCGCGTGTATCCAGCCGGTGTTTAGTCAGCGCGGCTTAATTAATAAAGAAGGAAAAAAGAGGAGTGGAGGACTTCGGGTGGAAAAGCGAGGCTCTGTTTTGCGGAGGTCGCATTGGCCGCGTGTCCGTGTACACGTGTACTTATGTCCCTTGCGTCCTCTGGCTCTACGGGTACGCGATCTCCCCGGATTCCGCGTCGCCGGACCCATTTGTCGGCCACCTGTCCGATCGGCAATTTATGCCGCTCGGGCAATTTCGCATACCTGGAATATTAGACATCGACGCGTTACTTTCCCCTCTCTCTCTCTCTCTCTCTCTCTCTTGCTCCGACGAGGAGTAGGAGCCTGAAAGAGAGAGAAGTCTCGTGTCGGACTGGCTTCTAGTCTGGCTGTACGTAGTCTGTACCTGCCTACTGCCTTATACGACCAACCTCTCTCTCTCGGGCTCCTTCGTCCCACGGTCTCCTCTCCTCTCTCTCTCCTATTCCATAGGTGGTGCAGTGCGCGGCCGGTATGCACTCGGCGCATAGAGCCGGGTGCACACGGTGCATGCACACGCCGCGACTTATCTCGACCGGTTAATGCCTTCTGAGAATCTATTACCAGCCCGGCTATATTATAATTACTTTATTACTCGCATTTCCTCCTCCCGCCCGCCCGTGTGATTTCGATTGGGAATTTAGCGCGGGACTAGAGAAAGAGAGAGAGAGAGAGAGAGAGTGGTGTGATTTTCTAGGAAGGTGTCTCTATCTAATCTAATCTATCGGGGCGTCCGAGTGTGGGTGCCGGCAACTTTGGAATTCATCTGATTCACCGGCGCAGTGACTCTTTGTTGCCGGCTCTCTCTTATCTGCCGGTCTACCGACTAATGGCTCGTTATCCGCGGTGTACCGGACGAGAAAGTGGCAGGTGACTCTCCGGCTCTCTCTCTCTCTCTCTCTCTCGCCGGGGTATAATTGCAGGCTGAATGCGCGGAGACTCGGCGGAAGAAGGCGCTGGGAGGGTGGGGGAGAGAGGGGGAGCTGGGGATAAATAATTCTCTCTTTCGAGAGCGGAGAGGTGTACACAGGTAGAGGCGAGTATCGATTGGCAGGAGGCAGCGCGGCAGCCTCCTCGTCCGGAGAATCGGCAGCGAGAGAAGTCGTTAATCAGTGCGACGAGGGCGATGAGTGGGTTCATTAGCAGAGCTCTTCTCCGGCCCTCTCTCTTTTTCTCTCTTTCTCGGGCGCTCGCGGCCGCCAAGGAAATATTTGCGGTTTCCGCCGCCGAGATCGCTCGGATCTCTCCTAGGCGCCGATCCTCGGGGCCCTTCGTCCTCGGGAATCTTTTAATTTCGAGCCCGCGCCTTCGGTGGCCTCATCTCGCCTCTACTCCCTCGACTCTCTCTCGCGCGCGCGAGCGGTCTCTTAACAGTCTTAACGGCCGGGGATTTTACGGGACGGTCCGAAATAACGAGGAGAGGTTCTGACTCATCGACGGACTCGCATAACTTATCTCTCCCGGCTCGACGCGCGAGAGACACACGCGCGCGCCCGTGCATTGGACGCACTGTCACCTTGCGCCTTACGACGCTATTACCATCCCGACCCCTGCGCTCTTTCCGCCAAGCGCACTGGGCCCCCAAAGAATCCCGACTTATTAATTGGCAGAGCGCGCGGGAGCCACTGAATCTGGCGGCCACGCTAAATGGGATCAAAGGCCAACGGCGAGAGAGTATTGAATCCCAGGACCCCTCGATACCAACCCACCTACACACACACACATACCACCACCTCTAAGATAGCCCGCCGGAAATTGCAGAATCCCCAAGGCATTTCTTGCGGCTGGAAGTTAATCGTAATTGAAAAAGTATAATCCGCGCGCTCGCGATGCAATCGGCTCGGAGACACTTTGCGTATGTATGAGCGAGTGCCGGGTAGGAATGAAGGACTATTTCCAGGCTCTAATCCAGTGTTTCATTAAGAAGCGAGTGGGGCGAGGGGGACGCGATTGCGATCGAGGTCGATGGATCATTGGGGGAAAAGGGCCGATCGCCGCTGCCTCCCATTCAAAGGGATTAGCAGCGGGAAAAGCTCTCGCGCTAAATACCTCCGATATATCCCTGGGGCGAGAGCGGCGCGGCCTTCGATAGACACAGGGCGCAAGCAGAGAGCCCGGCCAACCTGATCTCGGCCGGTTCGCTCCGCGTGCCTGCTAAACACGCTGTTCCATTATGCTGTCTTAGAAATGCATTTACGCGCACCTGACTGCATTCTACTCTGGAGAGAGAGAGGGAGCGCGATATCAAACTCGTTTGGGAGCCGGCTTCTGCTGGTTGTGCTCGCGCTGCTAGGACTAGCACACACACATAGAGAGAGGTACAGAGACACAGAGAGAGAGACTCAGCCTTCCCCGGCCGATCTGGCCATTCCATTTATTCCGCGAGCAGCCCCCGGTCCTTGTATAGTTATATCGGCTTCGTTATATCGAGCGCCTCTCGTTTCCTGGGAAGAGTTCGCCGGCCACTTTGCCCTCCCTTTCTCTCTCTCTCTCTCTCCCTCTCTCTTACCGCTGCATCGCGCGCTCTCGCTTCGCCTCTATCGCAGTGCCCTCGTCATCGATCTATATAAGGGATCGTCATTTTTACGGCTAATCGCCGACTCATCGGGCAATCCAGCCCGGAGAAGCCGACGCGCGCGCGCGCGCTTAATCTGCGGCCGCGGCAGCGCCGAGAATGCGATACCGTTTCCCGCTGCTTTCGAGAAAGAATCTCGAATGCCAATGAGGCGAGAGGGGAGCAACGTCCTCCTCCTCCTCCTCCTCCTCCTTCGTCTCTTCTTTCTTCTCGGGCTTCTTCCTGAAACGGTGACCCAGCGATTCCCCGGGGAGGCCGAGGTCACCGAGGCGATTCCGAGCGTCCGGCATGTGTGCACGTAGACGTGTTGCGGGCTCGCGTGTGGGGAACGGCGTAACTGCGGGAGGAAATGTGCGGCGAGGAAAGGACGTGAAAAGCGAGGCTAACGGTAGTGGGAGAGGGGGCCCAGTCGTAAAAGCCAGGGCGAGCTAATAGACCCATCCTGGTGGTTGGCGCGCGAGCGCGCCCGACGGAAGGAGCGACGAGAGGGACTCAGGCTTTATCTGGGCAAAAGGGAAAATTTAGGGCTTCGCTCTATGCCCGCCGTCCACCCGCTCTAGGGCCAGTCTAGCATATTATCACCGGCCAGCAACTACCTGTATTATTAATGGTGGTCTCCGGCCACAATGGGGGGGAACAGCAGCCCCGGCTTATCTCGCCTCGTAAAATTCTATTGCCCCTGACGTGTACCAGGAAGAACAGGGTTGCGACCGATTCCTTCCTCGCACGGAGACTCGCCACTCTCTCTCTCCCTCTCTCTTTCTCTCTCTCGCGGCTTCTCCAGCGAGGGCAGACAGACGCGACTCTCAGCACTCTCTGCACTTTGACCGACGACGTCTGCGCGAGTGTGTCTGTAGTGTGTCTCGTTCGATTTTTCGTCGCCGCCGAGAGAGATGGAGGGAGAGAGAAAGAGAGAGCGCGGCTCGTTACCTGTGAGTGGTGGCGGCGCGGTACGGTGGCACACGTTTGCGAGCCGGGAGAACGAGAGCGTGCCGGAGGAGGTGGCGGAGGAGGTGGAGGCAGTAGCTCGTCGAAAAACGGGGTGAGACCTCGGTTTAACGAGCACGATTAATCTGGCGCGCCTCCTCCGGAAGATAGCTAGACACGTTATCCGTGTTAGCATCGCGCAAAGATAACCCCCCCCCCCCCCCCTCCCTCGTCGCCACCCCCTTTATCCAGCCGGGGCGCTTTCCAGAGGAGAGCACGAATAGAGTCGCGAAAAGAAATCGCGACGCGATCTTTCCATCTCGATAAGAAAAGCATCGGGGTCGAGCGGCTCGGGGACCGAGAGCGAGAGAGAGAGAGAGAGAGAGAGAGTGTGTTAGGGAAAAGAAACGCAAAGGACACGCGACTTTAGAAGCCGCTCTCTCTCTCGCCCACGCTCGGACCCGGGCTACATGGAAATTCGTCGAGATCTAACGATCTCCGCGCGCGCTCTTCCTCATTCTCTCCGCGGTTACATCAAGTCGGGAGGATGAGTCGTTGGAACGGCGGCGAGGGGTAGGAGACGGGGGTGGGTCTGTCGAAGCAGACGAAAGGGGATGATGATTCGGCGACTGGAGCCAAGCCGGATGGAAGGGGGTGGGTGGTGGATCGAAAGACTCTGTCTCTCTCGCAACCCTTTTCTCTTCCTGATCCGCTCTCCAACGGTGACGAAGGAAAGTCACAAATTTTTTCATTAATATGCAGCGAGACACCCTCCCCCCCCTCTCTCTCCCTCTCTCTTTCCTGGTTCTCTCCGGCTGGGCGATGGTAATGCGGTGTAGCGCCGCTCTAAAAAGGGAGAAAACGCGGCTGCGGCGCGCGCGTGTGGCTCGCGCCGTGTGCACCCCAGCCAGCGACACTCCCAGTCGGCGCGAGAGAGAGAGAAATAATGGTCTGCTAGGAAATGTAACCAGCCGACGGGCGCGCTCACGCCCTCGCGTCGCGACGCCTCGAGAGACTTTGCGCGCCGGCGACGACGACGCCGACGGAGGATCGAAGAAAGGCGCGGGAGAACCGGGGGATGGAGGGTGAAGCTCCCACAGAGAGAGAGAGAGAGAGGGAGGGAGACGAGGAGAGTGCGGGAGTATGGGACACACAGGGTTCCGAGCTCCGAGGGGGCGAGAAAGCGGGCCAGCAACCCTCCGGCGGAGGGTTGCAAAGCGAGAAAGAGCAGGCCGTAAAGGCTCGACTCTGCCATCGATATATCCATTCCACCGACCCACCCGACATTTCTCTCGCACTCCCGACGCTTTCTATTATTTTTCTCCCAATCGACTTCTCTCCCTCTCTCTATCTCTGCCAAGCGGAGAGAGAGTACATTCGCCGCGCGACGCATCCGCTCATCCAGTGGGATCGCGGGAAGCCGCGGATCGGGCCAACGAGGCGAGCACTCGAAAAGGCGAGCGCGACGACTCCTTGGAGGTCTCTGGTGGGCCGCGACAGTGCGGACGGTGCCGTCGTCGGCACCAATAACCGCGGGGAAATTCGTCGCGGCATGAAAGCACGTTTGAACGATGCGACAGAGTCGAAGCGGGGGGTGGGGGCGCGGCGCAATCTAGGAAACGAGTCACAAAGAGACCGCAGCCGACTCTGCTCTTCTTCCGGGAGCGAATGGTCAGCCGGACGAGAGAGGAGTCGGTGTATGTACGTGTGTGCGAGTGCGGCGTGTCCCGAATGGCAGAGGACATCCGGAAAAGGGGACTAAGATTGGCAAGCGGGACCAAGCGCCGCCGGCTATGATCGGCTTTGTCTGGCGATTCTCCGCTAAACGAAGCGGTTTCAACGAAAATATTGATTTTTAATCCGCCTCGTTATACCGGACCTTTGTGACACCGGACCGCTCTGAGCCTCCCGTGGCATTCCGAGCGACGCGCGCGCCCGTCGATATATGGAATATTTAAATCCCGAGGATAGAGCGGGCGCGCCCCGCCCGGCCGATTTGTTTTTAAGGCCAAACTGGAAATGGAGCCTCGCCCGGGATGAAGCGATCGAGGGAGGCTGCATCGAGATAACTGTACGAGGCCGAGAGAGCGCCGGCATACATAGCGGCCGGCTTCGAAAATTCCACTCGGCGTTAAATTTAATCGAGCGCCCTCCTCCCGTCCCCGCTCGCGCGCGCACCAAGTCGCCGGCGCGTCCTCTCTCGCTCCGGCTTTCCTCGCTCGTCCGGAGTCTCTATCTCGCAAGGGAGCGCGCACCGCCTGGGATTCCGCGAGTCCGGCTCCCAATCTCTCGGTCTCCCTCTCGCCGCGGCTCTGCGTCTCCCTTTAACTCCCCCCTCTCGGCCCCCCCGGTCAATGAGAGTAGCCTACATTCGTCCGTGTGATCTTTACCTCGCGAGAGAGCTCACGCACACACCTGACTCCAACTGTAAACGCTTCCCTTTCCCCTGATCGCGCCTGGCCTCTCTTTGCCTGCGAGACTACTTCTCACCAACTCTCTCTCTCCTTCTCTCTCTCGAGTTCTGTCTATCTATCGGATGGTGGCGTCTCGCTCGCTCCGAAGCGAGGGTGCGGTGGAGAAGGCGGCGATGCTGGGCACGCCGGAGCCCAGCCGCAGGATCCGCTGGAACCGCGGCATCCTGGATGCCGAGAGATGACAAGTACGACGATCGGAAGTAGGTAGCTGGACACGGGCCCCGAGTGTCCGGGAGATGGACGTTCCGGTCGGCGGGGCGAGAGTGGGGTTTAGTATCGGCGGCGAGTAATGCGAGTGCGCTCCCAAGGTCTAGCGGTCCGAGTCTTTATTGAAATGAGTGTACAAAGTGTAGAGGTAGGAATATATTCGCATAGCGGGGCCAGGCGGGCGAGAAGAGCGGGGCACACGTAGACTACGAGGCTGGCCCCGACGGTCTATAGTGCGGGGCACGCACCGCGTCCCCGTGCTCTCTCCCCCTCTCCTGGGAGTAGCGCGAGCGGTTGCGTCGCTCTCTGTCGGGCGTCGGGCCCTCGCGCTGGCTGGGCCTTGCGTGGCTCTCCGTCGCTCGAACGGCGGGGGGGCCAGTCTCGGTGCGTCCTTGTCGGGCCCACGGGATGCTGGGGACGCCGGCGCTGCTGGCTGGCCGGTTGCCACTCGTTGGGGCCCCGCGTATCTCGGGTCCAGCGGCCTTACAGCGAGAGAGCCGAGTAGTAGGTTGTCCAGGTATGCACGCGGTGGGCTGGCCGGGCATTCCTGCGGCGTTGCCGCGTCTCTTACTCACCTGGCCCCGCAGTGAGAATAAGAGAGAAAAGAGGATCGCCCGAGGGGCCTGGCAGGACTGGCCGAGCGCGCCGAGTCGAGCGAGCGAACGGGCCCGAGAACGGGCCCTGAACGTCCACCGAGGACCCGCCAGCCACGGGGACACCGAAGAGGCGCACACCGAGACGAGTCTTTCTGCCTTTTCGCCGAGCGCGAGCCGGCGTCGCTTCTCTCCGCCAACCTCCTCTCTCGCTCTCTCGCGCGGCCATGGGACTTGAGTCCCCTCGAGAGAGAATCTCCGATGAAGATAGCTGGGCGTTATCGTGACTAACCCTGTCGTCAATGGAGGCGCGGCTGCTCGACTGACCTCCGACTGATTCACTTTACCTCACTCCTTCCCTTACCCGCTCCGCCAACCTTCCTCTTAATAAGGCCCAAACGCCGCGCAACGGCGCCCCCCGTGTCCACCGCGACAGCTCCGATTTCCACGAGATTCTATCGGGGAAAGCGCGAGTCCCCGGCGCGCGGGAAGCACGCGATTGGAACCGAGGGAGTCGTCACGTCGAAAGGGCGCAATGCGGGGCCTTAATTGACGGCGAGAGCGAAAGCGACGCGCGCGCGGCTTACCCTCGGCTGATGGAGGCGGAGAGCCTCGCTCTCGTTGCCCAGATGAATAATTGAGTTTAGAGGGACGCATTACTATCGGAACGAAGCTTCCATGGGGCTCTCTACGCTGCTGCGGGCCCCCTCGAACAAGACAGACTCGATCGCTCGATGGAAGACAGGAGCTATTTGGACCGCAAACAGAATTGATTAGTGGCCTCGTGTTCGGCTGCGCCTGCGAAATACCATTTCCTCGAGGTCCAATTGCCGGTGTACACCTATGCCTGCTCGGGAGATCGACGTTCTAGCCTGCTCGCATTCTCCCGGAGACGAGAGACACATGCCAAACTCAACTACCGAGCGCGCGAGCCCGAGAGAGAGAGAGGAGGCGCGCGCGTGGCAAGGCGAGCAATTGAAACGGCCTCCCAGGAATCGGGAGGAAGAATGACATTCGCGGGGTATAACGGTAATAGTCGAGAGAGCAAGCGAGACGAGAGAGAGAGGCGGCGCGCCGCGCCGAGGAAGATGGTGTAGGTATACACGACGCCAGAGAGCGCAGGTATATTCGAGAGGAGAGGAGAGCGAACGGGCAAGGGTAACGAGGAGAGCTCGGGTTTCGTGCGGGTCGGGAAACGAAGTTAGCCGTCTCCATTGCGCCCAGACACGCTCCACTGGGAGCGTATCCTTGGGAAGTTCCATTAAACGCGTTACGTACCCGGCCAATTCCCGCGGGAGCCGCCTCGGCCAACTTCCCGTCACAGGCTACCTACTCCAAACTAGCCTAGCTACGACAATTCTCCCGCAACTTTATTTGACCGGGTCCCCCCACCCTCGGCCGGCAAAGAGTAAAATCGCAATTCGCCGCACTCGAAAAGGGTGGATGTACTCGCGATGCAAAGGGAGCTGGGAATCAACGTCGCTCCGAGGAGAGAGAGTATGTCGCCCGGTGAATCTCGAATCCGATCACGTAGAGTAAACAGCCGCCGCTGAGTTTGCTACTCAATTTCGGCGTCGGCGGAGCGGCCACGGCGGCTTCTATCCTTGGATCGGGCCTTTTGCTCCGCGAGCGAGCGATCCTCTTTTAATCGCGGCGAGCTCACGAGAGAAAGAGAAAGGGAGAAAGAGGGCCTGACTAACTACCGGCGAGCACACACCTACCGGCGAATCCCTCAATTCGGAAGATTGGCCGGCATTACGAAATTATCGTTATTCGCGCGGGCCCAGACGAGGGGCCCGCGGGGAGACGGAAAGTATGGGGCCAGCCGGAGGCGCCAGTTTTTTTCACCTTAAAATATGGAAAACGTTCCGGGGCGCTCGCCAAACGGTGTAATGGGACTAATGGGCCCTGGGCCCCATCGCCGCTTTATTATGCCCCGAGAAAGAATACTTTTTAACCAAGTATGTCGCGGCGGGACAGCTCTCTTCGGAGCTGTCCACCCTTTCGTGCTCGGCGTAGCTGGGACTTGCGCCAAAATTCCCCTTCACGGATCAAGGCCCCCGGTGCCCGTCGACCCGTTGCGAAAGTGTAGTCGGAACCAGGAGGCGTGCGATATCATGTCCAAACTGTACGTTACGGGGATCGATTAGCCGGTCACTTGGTTACATAAAGGGCGAGCGAGAGCCTCTCTCATTGGGCCCGACAGGTCCTGTCGCATGATCTTCACGGTCCTCAGGATGCCTGGCGCAAGCCCCCAATCAGCCACTTTTGTCCGCGACTCCCTCACGAATTAATGAGGATGGCCGGAAGAGGGGCCGCGTTGATTAGCCGCAGGGCGGAGGGGGCGGAGGGGGGGCAGCCATTTGGAGGGTCCGAAAATATAGTCCCCGGCTAGAGAGTAGATTGACTGAATTCACGGTAAATAAGTGGACGCCCACGAGAATACTAATTGGCGCTCGAGCCAAATGGCCGTGCCAGGTACACTTTCGCCCGCTCGTCTCTCTGTTACGTGCGCGCGCGTGTATAGGTCGATCAGCATAGGCCAACGTCCCGAGAGAACACTCGAGGACAGAGGACCCACTCTCGACTTGACCTAACGCAAAGGAGCTCTCCTTCCCGCACACATCGATCCCTACCTTTGATTGGCGCGGCCAGTGCGCCTGCACTTCCCAGGTAAACCAACTCGCTGACCCGAACACCCGAACCTCGCCGACTCCCCCGCGGGAAACAGGCCTCAATTCCACCGGAGCAACACTCTACTAAAGCTAATACCAATTCACCCCGGGATTCTCTTGGAAAGCGGGCCTCTAGCGCTTTACGGAAGCGAGGCTTACTCGCGGTAGAGGTGCAATCTTTGTATCCAGCAAACAAGTGGTTAGACCATAGCAACGAGGGGAGGAGAGTATGTGCGGAGAGCGATCGGCGGGTCCATCGTGTCCCGAGGTGTCGCGGCTCCCCGCAGCATCCGCGCATCCTCTCCGATGATTAAGGCCGGCTGATACACGCGGAAGAGCAAGCGGACACGCAGCCACGGCCCGGTATACTAGGTGCGTACTAGGATGTACCGCACGGCGGCGGGTAGATTGTCTCGAGGGGGAAGAAGGATAGAGAGGCCGGTTGCGCTTACCTTGTTCGGCGTGGCTCCCTCGCGGGCAGATGAGCAAGAGCAGCAAGGGGAGAAGGTGGGCAGCGGAAGCAGCAGCGGCGGCGCAGGTGGCCAGGAGGCCTGCTACGCCCGCCATGTTGAACGGGCCCATTCTTATCGTAGGCCGGCCGCCGGGCCCACGGTCCTCTCGCGATCCGTGCGAAGAAGCTGCAGCACCGGGTGCAGCGTCGTCACTCTCTCCTCCTCATGCCTCCGAGCCCCTGCCACCCCGGCGATGTCTCGCTGGATCTCTTCCTCCCACACTCGACCACCCGAGCACCTCACTGATCCTCACACCCCTTCTCTCTCTTTCTCTCGATCTTTCTCTCCCTCGATCACTCGGATTTCACTAACTACGATCGAGCACTCTCCCACTTTAATCGATGGTCGATCGTGAGTGATCGGGGCGAGGATGCGGCAAAGCTCGATTTAGGCCTGGTTCACTGCTGTCGATTAAAGCACTCGGTTCCTCCTGGAAGGCTAGGCCGCTCGCTCGGAGAGCTCCTTTCTCCGAGAGGGGTGGACTCGTATTAATAGCGAGGCGACAGCCGTCGCATTTCCCCGCGGCTTTCTCCACCGCGATAGGCCTTTGATTCTTCACTGGAGGAGCTCGCTCCACCTGCGTCTTCGCTCCCCTCGCCTATGCTTTCCCTCTGGCTTCCTCCTCCTCTTCTCTTTCTCTGGTCGCTCCTTGGAGGTGGCTCGAGTCGTCGGCCGAATTCAGCGGCGACCGGACTGCTCCGCCTGAAAGAAACAAAGATGAGCGGCGTTAATTAAAATCTGAAGAATTCGCCTGCCACCTGTCCTCTCTCCAGCGTGACTCTGCCCTCTCGGCGAGAGCCCCTTAGCATCTATCGGCCCCACCCCCGCCCCTACCCCTCTAAGACCACCACCCCCCAAGAAATTCATCTGGGAAGTTGTAGTCGCCGGGAGTGTTCTCCCCCAGGAGCACATCGGGCGCCTCGAATGAAAGAAAAGTGGAGCTCCTTAGTGCTTCCGGTTCTCTTTGCCGGTTGGATTTTTAATGAGACCGTGCTACAGGTATGCTCGCGGCGGACGAGCCTCTCTCTCTCTCTCGCTCTCTCGGGAAGGTTAAGGACGGAGTACATAGTTCGATGACACGTGTTCCCAAGGGCCGCCAGGCGGATCTCTGAATACAGACACTTTTCGGGGAGATGTCGCGCGCCAAGTGGTTCCCCATTGCGGGGGACGCCGCGGTGACAGGAGACCCGCGGGCGCCGCCGCTCGGATAAAGTCGAGTAAACCGGTGTCTGACAGATCCTCGGGGTGAAGGACGAGTAAAGATAGAATGGATCCACCGAGTGGAAGGGAACCGCTCTCGCACTCGCTTTGTGGTGAATGTGACCAATCGACAGGCCTCCGCGTCATCCCTTAGAGGGTGGCGCGGTGACGATCGAGGGGCAGTTGACGGGCCTTCCAAGGAGTCGGAGTTATACCGGGCATTGTCGAGGTGCATTTGCATTGGGAGCCGATGACTTCGCACACACCATTACCTCATCGCCCCCCCCCCCCTGGTCCCCTCTAGAGCATGTGGGATGGGACGTTTTCCAGGCCCCCGTCGAGAGGAAATCGGACTCGCTTCCCGCAGGAGTGCGGCTCAAGTTCAAGGTCGACATCGCACACGAGACTACATACGCAGGCGAGCGGCGTACACGGACGCAGGAGTGGCAGCTGGAAAATGTCATGTCTGTGTGTGTTGGCGAGCGGGAGCGTCTAACACAGCGCGTCAAGAAGGATGAGGAGATGGGTTGGCTGAAATGGCAAAAGGCGAGGGGGCGCGGAGGGGGCGGAAAAGAGAGGGACGAAGTGGCAACGAAAGTTTGGGGTTCGCGGGCGGGAAGGGCTGCTGCCATCCGGAGGTGTGTGGGATGGGAAGCCAGGGCTTTCGGGATCAATACCACGCGCTCATCCATCCCGCTCTCTCTCTCTCTCCCGCCGCTTTCCTACGCCGCTCTTTCGCACTACCTCGCGTACGTACACATCCAGAGACACATGTAGAGAGAGGGAGAGGGTTGTGTTTGCTGGCAGGGTCTATCGGGCGTCTCGCCGATCTACGAAGAACAGGTGGATGGAAGAGAGAAGTCGGCGAGGAGCACAGGTAAAGTGCGGAGAATTCGTTGGATGAGAATGAGGAAGTGGAAGATGGCGAGGGAACGGAGCTCGAGAGGAGGATGAAGAAAGCAAGAAGAGGGATCGAGAGCACGAAAATCTCGAGTGTCGAAATATAGTCGAAAGAGGGAAGGCGGACGTTTGGAGGAAGAGCGCGGTGGAAGGCGCGCGCTTTAGGAGAGTTCTTCTAAAGCGGCCAAAGACCTTCTCTCCTTCCACGCGACGCACTCTCTCTCTCTCTCTCCCTCACTCTCTCGTTCTCTAGCCAGACTCGCTCCGGCCAAGATGCATCCGCGAAATTGCAGACTTCAGTGAAATGCTTCTGGTGGTGTAACGCGAGCGCGCGCGCCGCTTCCTCCTGGCTCTTGCTTGGCTTGGCTTGCTTGCCTTCCAGCATTGGCCACGAGTGGGCTCCTCAAAAATTTAAGATGTCCTCCTCCACCTTCTTCGCCACTCGTGGTCCTTCCTGTTTCCATCTCCATCTCCACCCCCCAGCCCCCTCCCGCCCCCTCATCATCCGTCTGTCTCTCGAGCGACGCACACCTCTGGATTCCAACCCTCTTCCTCTCCACCAAAACTTCGACCACTCCTCTCTCCCTTCCGCGAGGCATAGCCCTTCGGCAGGGCTAGAAAACCGTAGTGGCCCTTTTCAGAGCAAGAGCCGCCAGTGGCCGCCGCTTGCTCTCTTTTAACTTTTTGACAAGAGGCGCGCGCTTCGCAATTGCCGAAAAACAGCGACGGACGTCTCGAAAGGGAGAGAGAGAGAGAGATAGAAGGGGCAGGGGGCAAGGGGGGTTGCTGGTTAAGGAGAAGAAGCAGGAGGTTCCGCGAGAGTATATCTCAGGGCTTCTTCCTTTGATAAGCCACGATTTCCCATTTCTTTTTCTCGTCCCGACTCTTCCTCTTATCCGAGCGGTGCTTTTCCTCCTGGTTTTGCTGTCGGGAGGGTGGAGGGGGGTGGGGGGAGTGGGGGGTCGGACGTAAACACGCCGCGGAGGATTGCGAGCGCACTCCGGAGGTGGTTGGCCGCCCCCTCGAGGGTGCAAAGGCCTCGCTCCTTTCCACCCAGTTTCTCTCTCGGCCTCTATTCCGTCGAATTGTGGATTCGGTAGCGAGAGGGGCGCGAGAAACGGGGGGAGAGGAGACGCGGCGAGAGGCTCGAGAGGCTCCTGAAAATTTTAAGCCGCCTCTGATACTTCGGGAACCAGGCCGATCTCTCTCTCTCTCTCTCTCTCTCTCTCTCTCTCTCTCTCCCTCTCTCTCTTTCGCTCTCTCTCTCTCGCTCTCTTTTGCTTGCTGGCAGCCGTGTCGCGCACACAGGTGCACAACTAACGGGCGAGGCGAGCGAAAGAAAGAGGAGAGCGAGAGCGCGCCGGCACACACCGCGAGGTTTGACGTTTCGGATAATGAGCGCCTCCTCGTTTTTGCCGAGTGGCTGCCCGGCCTTCCACCGGCCACTCTTCTTCAGCTGGTTTCTCCTAAGTCTCTCTTCTCAAGCGCGAGCCAGTCGAAACCCACGGAAGCATCGGGCCCCTCCAGAAGTCCCCAGAATTCAGCCGCAGGTCATTCCACCCTCGAGCACGAATCACCCTGCCCGCCCGACACCGCATCGCCTTCCTTCCTCCGATCTGCACTCCAAGCCGCGGAGAGTGCGGACTTACCGGCAGAAATCTCCCCGCACTCGGCGATAGCGATCGCGACAATCGGACCTCCGCACTTCCAACTCTCACTCTGCATGTTGAGAGCTAACAGGGAGAGAGAGAGTGAGAGAGAGTGGGAGTGCGAGTCTTGAGAGCGGCGCATCCTCTCGCGGAATGAGTGGATGAAGCAGGCGAGTTTGCCGAAAATCGTAACAGCCTCCGCGCTCGGCGCGCACCCACTCGAGACGAACCTTTCGTCGCTCGTGTCGCATTATCCTTCAACGACTTGTTCGCAAGGTGCTTCGCGAGC
Organism: Crossocerus cetratus; assembly: GCA_963675795.1. Taxonomy (NCBI): domain Eukaryota; kingdom Metazoa; phylum Arthropoda; class Insecta; order Hymenoptera; family Crabronidae; genus Crossocerus; species Crossocerus cetratus. The sequence continues at coordinate 7,661,573 of OY776664.1, read as the reverse complement.
TTTCGAGATGTCTATGAAGTTTGCGGAGTTCTGGTGTTTGGAAAAATCTGAGATTATTCTGCTGTATTGTTTTCTCGTGTAATCGAAATAGAATTATTAAATACAATCAGAGTTCTATTATTTGGTAAAATCAGGGATTATTCTCTTGTATTGTTTTCTCGCGTAAACTAAATAGAATCATTTCAAGTCGGTGGAAAGTTTGGGACGTAGAAATTGCCAGAGATTTTTTAATAAATCATAAACTTTCGATTTACGCTTACAGGCCCCTCTAACTCGGTGCGCGACTTCCACGGCGAGAATGCGATTTTCCCATGGGCTCTCGCGAAAGACATCGGATCGGTCGGCGTCCGAACGCGATCTCCGGCTCTTGCGGTTTGCTGCTACGATTTGAAAAACGGGCCCTTTCAATGGCCCGAGAGAGAGAGAGCGCGCGCTCGCGGCTCGCACTCTTCGCCCTTCGCCAGCGGCTTTATACCTCTCTGTTGGCTTAGCATCAGCAGCCTCCCTTTATTCCCGCGGGCTCTCTCACTTATTACCGGTGCGGCGCGGCCTGCCGGCCGCAAGGCGAATAATAGAATTTTTTCCCTGTCTCGGCGCTAGAGCCCCGTAATTCTGCCGTGTTGCGTCCATCCCGCGCGCGCGCGCGCTCCCCTCGGCCCCATTGCGTGCGCCTCTCGTCTCTCTCGGGGGGGCTTCCTCCTCCTCTTGTTACGTCCAGGACGTAATTAAAAATAATAATGCCGCCCGATTCCTCCGTCTTCACCTTTCACTTCTCACAGACCTCCTCCGAGCACTTTCCCGGAATCGGTCGGGCCGATATTTCGCGGGGAAATATTCGCAGCGTATCTCGGCCGCGGGCTTGTCCATTGGCCGGAGGAGGAGGGAAGGTGTCGGCGTGTCTTTCGCAAGGGCCGAGAGACACGGGCGAATCTCCGCGCGCGCGCGCGCCCAGCTGGACCGGCACGTGTGTCTGTGAGTGAAAGTAAGTAGTATAAGTCGCGGCGAGTGGCGGAGTCCGAGAGCCGGATCGATTCCCCTCCGACATAGACTGCGAGAGCGAGAGAGTTTAATTAAGAACGTACCGAGAGCATTAGGGAGCTCAATGTGCGCCCGGCCCCCCCCCCCCCCTCTCTCTCTCTCGCTCTCCTCGCCCGTGTATCGCGGTATCCTTTTAATCGAATCCAATCTGCTTCGTTGCGGGCTTTCGATTAAAATAATCCGCGATCGACGTCCCCAGCGTCCTCGCCCCCCTCCTCATTTTTACGACGAGAGGGTCGCTTTTTGCTCGCCAGGCCATTGCGCCAATCGGCAATCCCCGCCGCTCTCGACCACGCGATCCGTCGAATCAAGAGCGACTCATTCCTCATTACACGAAGCCCAGCACTATCTTACACCCATCTCTCTCTCCGATAATCGCCGGAATAGAGAATTCCACCAAAGGAACCATAATGAGCTCGACTCGCTTCTGTAAAATGGCCGGTTACTTAAACGGCTAAACAGAGAACGACGAGTTGGCTGCATCACTTCCCGCCCCGCGGTTTAATAATACATGCATCACTAAAAGGGATTCGCTTCCGCGATCCTTTCTTTCCCGTTGGCGTACATAGAGGCGGCCGTGTACCGGCGTGTGCGTGCCTGTGCGCGGGTAGAGCTCGTCGCTCTCCTTTTGCCGGGGCGCACGGCGTCCTTTTGGTGGGACGTTCGGTGGCGATCGAGACCGCTCGCCGAGTCACTTATATGAATGCGAGCCATCCCCGAAGGACGAATGCCAGGGATAACAGGCTTCCGAGGTGAAGTCCATCGGCGAGTGCACTCCACGCTCTAGAGAACGAGCGCCTCTCTCCCTCTCTGTATATCGGTGGGAGAGTATTTACGGGATTTCGTCGAGTGCGCTACTTGTGCGTGGCCGGTGATAAGGCTAATGGCGAGCGGCCACCGCCACCCTCGTCAGGCCCATCAGCGATCAGTCACGCGATCCGATCGGACCCGAGTCTCCCGTCGCTTCTTTCTCCAGCAACCTCTCTCTCTCTCTCTCCTCCGTCGCTCGGTGCCGACTCGCCCGAGGCTTTATCGGCTTTGCGCCAGCTGACCGAAAGCTCGCCCGCGAGAAAAGGGGAGCAGGAGCAAAAGGAGCAGCTCGACTCTCCGCTGCAGAAGAACCAGCCGAAGAGGAAGAGGGAGAAGAGGGAGAGGAGGGAGAGGAGGATAGTCGGCGAAGGAACGCGAAAGAAGAGGAGAGCAGAGAGCGCGGCGAGAGAAAGAAAGCGGGGGCCGATAGGCTAATGGTTATCCACGTTCCAAGCCTTATCCGGGTAACGTGACAAACCCCGTGTACGCCGGGCACCCGCGTCAAATAGTTGCCGGCCATTAGCGCCGACTCGTGCCGCGAAAGCCCACGAAAAAATCCACTCTCCGAGTGGATGAGAGCTCGACTTCCGGCTCGCAGGATGCGGAAGCGAGTCTTGGCCCCCCGTGCGAGTTCTCTCCCCTATTTACAGAGCGCAGCCCTCGATTAGGCCGCTCGGTTCTCCAGTGTCAACAGGCCGCTCGCCGTCATGCAAATGTCGAACCCCACGGAATTAGCCTCCTCATCCTCATCCTCCTCTCTCTCTCTCGCTTATCGGGGGACGAGCCGAGGGCAAACAAGCGAACGGTAGCCGCGTTAAGAAGCGTGTAGTACAGCTGCCAATCCTCGGAGATAAGGCGCTTCGAAGGGCGAGCCCTCCTCCCGGGGAGGAGAGAGGTCCGGCTCGAATCTGGACCGGCGCACTCGTATACATCCCTAATCTCCGCGATAAGCTCTGTCCGCCGGTGTGTTAAGGAACACTTCTCTCCGCACGAGAGAGAGAGAGAGAGGGTGGTGAAGTTGGAGGGGGAAAGCCTGGATTCCTGGCGTGTGGGTGGGTGATATACTCGTGTCTCTCGTGGCAGTATAACGTGCCCGCCGGTACTCTCGCGTGCCTCGTAACTTTTCGGCCCTAGCGGCCCTACACTATATTTCACGTTCCTATGCCCCAACTTTTCTCCGGCGACCGCGAGGACGAGTCTGAAGCCGTTGCTCTCCGTCGCTCTCGGCTCGGCCCGTGCTCTGGATATCGGGGTGGTGGTGGTGGTTACGGGGACACTCTGCCATGCCTCGAGCCATATGGCTTTCGTTTCCTTCCAAAGACTTATCTCTCTCGCGCTCCCTCTCCATTTTTTCCCTCTTCCTCTTCTTCCTTCAAGCGGCGATCTCGTCAGGTCTATATTTGGAGGCGGCGGATAACTTCCTCGAAAATGCCGATCGCATCTCTGCGCGGCCCGCGTCGAGCCGTCGCTTATCGCCTCGCGCGCCCTTCGACGGATCTCGTGTCTAGTCTCGCCCCCGGTTCTTAGGGGGTTGAAACGAGCCGCGTCGCGTTTATGGCCCGACGAGGACTAATAATGACTCCGCGCGAGACGCCGCTGGTATTATCCTCCTGGGGCACGCGTGAGCTCTGCTTTCTTGGGGGAGAGTCGTATGTCACGGAGCGACGCGGGCGCAGAGATCGCCGCTGATTTCGGGGGGGCCAGGCTGAGAGAGTTGCGAGAGCGGGATGATTTCTGGTAATGGAATCGGATGAGAATTTAGTGGACGCGCCGGTCAAATATCTCAGGCGGGTTGGTATGGGGTTAAGCGGCGAGGAGCGACGGAGGTCTTTAATCCTCTTAGAAAATTTAAACGGGGCGCCCGGAGGCCCGAGGAGGGAGAACAAGTCCGATTTACACTCGGCCACGATAATTCACAATCTCCATAAATAGCCGAGGCCTGCGTCCTCTCCGCAGCTACCAGTAATTAGAGCCCCCTCTCTCTCTCTCCCCCCGCGTGGTTCATTCCGTCAATAAAGCTCGTCTTACTATCGCCCTCGGTGTGTGCCTTTTAATCACCTCCAACGATGGACCGCGCGGCAGCGAGGAGAAAGGAGAAAAAGGAGAACCAGAGCGAGCGTAAGGAATTAATCCGACCGAGTTAAATCGTACCTCCTGGAAACAGTGTGCCGGTAACCGTCGGTTTCAGCTTCAAGCTCAAGCGCGCGCCCTTACTTTGCCCAATAAACCGGGAGGGGGTGCGAGGAGAAAAGTTCGCGCACGGGGCCAGAAAGTTTGGAGGCTCGCTCCTCCAACTCGGAGGGACTCCTGCCGGGAGTTGGCTCAAGTGAAATTATTAGAGGGGGCGATCAGGAAGCCGGCAAGGAAGCCGCCGGCCCCGTACAGGGGTAAACATCTCCGCGCTCGAGTGGTCGCGCACTCTCTCTCACACTCTCCGCGCGGAAACATTCCCTCCTGTAACGACCTAGTTTTACAGAGCTCGCCCTTCGACCCGCGGCGACCCATTGGCTCGACGGTGTCGCTTAGCAGCTATCTAATTGGCCATCGGCGCCCGCTCGACAATGGGACGGGCCCGTGAAAAGGAGACTCGATATATCTCCGCGTAACAAGTGTCGGGACGCGCGAACCTCCACCAAGGAAAGACGAGCGGAGAAGCCGAGATCTCCTAGTTGCCACATCCGGATTAAGGATTTCCCGAGAACCCCGAGGAAAGTTGCTCGACGCATTTTTGCGGAGAGCTCAGCCCGAGTGCTCCGAGACTCGGCCTGCATCATCCCATGACATATGGGGCCCACCCTCTGATCCCACAGGATTTCGGTCTCTCCTTGCTGACCGGATGCCGCCACCCTGCGCTCGCTTCTCCTCGAGCAATCCGCTCGGGAGAGATTTTCATCCCCCGTTGTCGGCTGTTCTCCTTCGTTTACTTTGCCCCGAGGGGGATGAAGACGAAGGGGGCGTCTCATCGAGGGCCCCGTCGGAGAATTACCCAAGTCCCAGCCGACGATTTCCACGGCCACTACGCCTCGCCCGGGGGATAATCTCTCGCGCGGGGAATATCTGAGCGGGCTAGACAATCCCACCCAAGGTTGCGAGATTAATTGGAGGATTTCCGTGCGCCCGACCAGATGTGCTGCACTAGGGGAAGGAGACTCGCGAGATCTTCCTCTAGGATGCGTGAGTAACAGGGCCCCGAGTCTGCCGATCGAATCTTTCGACGGACTCATTAAAGCGAAGCGATTCTGCCTCTTCATGGAAAATGTATCACTTGGAAAAGCGCCCGCGCGGGTAGAGAGAATGAGAGAAGGGGGCGGCTCTCGGTATCTGTCTACCTAGCCTCAAGAATGCCAGGGTGTATTTCTTGCTCTTTTCAATAGCGATTCCCGACGACAAAGGGACATCCTAGGAGCGCCGGGCACAATGGCAACCCGCCGGGGCCGGGGGGAGGGGGGCGCTGCCGAAAGCCCCCCTGGTTTTCTCGCTGCGCCAGCACTGAATCGAGGACATCACAGGATGTTTTCGACAAACGTTGGACAAGTGTCTGGTAACAGAGAGGGAGAGCGGGGAGATTGGTGAATCGAGGGGGGTCGATCCGACGTCAAACTCATCTGGAGAGGAAGCAAAGGCAGCATGGGGTTTCCGCCCGCAAGCGCGCTGGGGGAATTCTCCTGCATTAAGGGGTCATATATGCTAGGCACGTCATGAAATAAGTAAAGGTTTGTTAATTTATTGTCCTATTAATACATCCTGTTATTAAGTTTCTATCATGTGTCCGTTATTGTACATACTTTGAAGTATTTTCTCCGAAAAATACAAATAAATAACTAGGTTATGTACGACGTAACTGGCATCGTCTTAATTCAAAATGGCAACATGCGGTGGTCAATGTATCTTGGTCAATTGTTATCTAAAAAAAATATAAAAAATTGAGCGTGAACTAGACACAGAAAACTAGTCCTCAACGAGCCAGAATATTTGTTTTCTTTTTTTTCACAAAGTTACACGCGAAAATGTCACCAATTTCGTAGGAACACTTAGAAATAATGACATTTTCGCGTGTAACTTTGTGAAAAAAAAGAAAACAAATATTCTGGCTCGTTGGGGACTAGTTTTCTGTGTCTAGTTCACGCTCAATTTTTTATATTTTTTTTAGATAACAATTGACCAAGATACATTGACCACCGCATGTTGCCATTTTGAATTAAGACGATGCCAGTTACGTCGTACATAACCTAGTTATTTATTTGTATTTTTCGGAGAAAATACTTCAAAGTATGTACAATAACGGACACATGATAGAAACTTAATAACAGGATGTATTAATAGGACAATAAATTAACAAACCTTTACTTATTTCATGACGTGCCTGGCATATATGACCCCTTAAACCGGTGACGCGTTCGTTACTCGTGCACTCGGCTGGTAATCAGGACGGGCTGAGGTCAACTTGGGGGCAGACGGAGTTTTAGGTCCGACGCACCTGACGCTCTCTCTCTTTCTCTCTCTCTCTCTTCGGCGTCACGTGCACCCCGAGCTCCCTTTTGTCCCGCGAGCCACCATGGGAAGATCCCTCGGATAGCGCAATAAATCCCACCCAAGAATAGGAACCCTGATTTCCGTCCACTTCCGCCCGTGCACCGAGTGCTTATGCAGGTCCGAATCAATCATGATTCGTTAAACTCTCCTAGCGACTTGTATCCACTTGATTGACTAGAGACGGAAAACCTCCCAGGACGCCGGCTCGAGATTGGCTCTGATGACTCGAGAGCCGCAAGAAGCCGATGGGTCATCGGGTGCCCCGTCACCAAAGCGCGAGACTCCCACGTTTGGCCGGGAGACGGGAATCAGGAGCACGTAACCGGCAATCATTAGCGGGAGAGTAGTTATTTCCCTCGTTAGTCCCCGGCGACCTTCGTCCCTAGAAAGGAGCATCCGGCTACTTGTGACAAATTACAGTGATCGCGGCGCGAGTGCGCTCTACCTGGCCACCTTGCCTCGCCGGACAATTAAGGAGGAAAGCGCGTGAAAAGAAAATAGCCGGCTCAAAGTCTGGATGGAGTCTCTGTGTCTCTGGCGCGGCGGGGCCTCATCGTGGGACTGCGCCGGGGAAACCGATGTTTCTGGGTCGCGAGAATTGTGAGAATCCAGCGCGAGCACTTTGTGTCCGCCGGGAGGACAAAGCGGCGCGCCGGCACCTGAATGGATGATTAATCCTCGGGGGGGGGCCCCCTCGTGTGTGTACTCACACAGAGGCGGGCGCGTTATTCGTGGAGAGGAGAGAGCGGGGATATTTGTGATAGGAGAATCGGCGAGCGGGCTGCCGTGGCTTTTCAAAGAGTTTCGGCCCGGAGGTTCAATTAGAAGGCCGTCCGGGGACTTTCTCCGGCGGAGCGCTAGATAAGAGTGCCGTCACTACCGTGCCGCCGTTTAGACTTCCCGATCTCCGAATCGATCTCTCGCTCTGTGTACGGAGGGGCCCCGGCTAAACTTTCACCTCGGCGTACGATTTGTTCCGGCTGGAGGAAGATGTCACGAGGGCCGGACAGATGATCGTAGCTAACGAGGGCCGCCGAGATAAGCGACAGGTATAGCAGTCCCATCAGGCCCACTCGAGCGCGCGCTACTCTCTCGGGAGTCAACGGTGTGTGTCTATGCTACGCGGCCGAAACAAGAGCGGAAAGTCGCACGGTTAATTGCCCGATTTTTCTTTCTTCCTCTCCCTCCTTCCTTCAAAACCTCCCCTCCCCCTCCCGGCCAATTATAGAGCGGTATATTAATGCGCCGTGTCGTCGGTGGCGCGTCGTGTCATCGTGGTCCTCGGGCGAACACGTGTGCCGAGGCCGAAATTACAATCCTTCCATCATCGTCGTCATCGGGGGGGAGAGATAGCGTGGCCGCGCGCACCACCTGCCAGGGGCTCCCGTGGAAGAGGATCCCGCAGGCCCCGAGAGTTTATATTTAGTTTCCCGAGTTCGGAAAACTCCTAATGGATTCTTAATGACCCCGGACGGCAAGACGAGCCGCAGACACGAGTCGAGAGCAACAGCTGATACAAGCACCCGTGTCCTCGCGCTCCTCCCCCTCCTCCTCCTCCTCCCTAGTGGAGGAGGGCGGGATGTAAGTTGGCCGACTGATGCCGATACCGATTACCATCCCTCCCGACTTGCACTTGCCACGCTCGATTAACCACCAGTCACGAGACTCAACTTCGCCCTAATGACCTTAACTCTGTCCTCGCGACGAAAACTATCCTTTTATGGGGGCGAGACACCCTGTGGAAATTAAAGGGAATGCAGCCTCAAGAGAGAGTGAGAGAGAGTTGGTGGAAGTGGGAGCCTGCATAATGCAGCGTACGCCCGGCTGGATGAAGGGTGTATTAATTCCGGCAGCGGCCTTTTATGGGACGAAACTTGTCATCCTCTCCCGGGGAGAACATTCGTTATAATCCCGGGACCGGAAGAGAGATTACCGTCTACTTTGCCCGCCGCGTAAACTCCTCTCTCCTCGGAGGCTGCCTCCACCTCAACCCTTCAACCGCCATCGAAACTCCTTGGCCGACCAAACGATCCCACTTAGCCCCTAACGAAGACTGACGGCGCCTCTCGGGTAATCCTCCGCGCCCGGACAATTCCGCCCGGCCACATATCGAATCCTCCTCACCTCCCTCCACCTCCAGCAGCCGTCGCGTTCGCCGGCGAATCCGCCGCGCTCGCGATTAGCGGGAGCCCACTCGAGCGCGAGGATACGCGCGACGAGCAGCAGACGGGGAGAGTAGCGTCGGCAATTTCGGCAATCGAACCGGGAGGAGGAGGTGGAGGAGGTGGTCGATTACTGCGGGAGGTTCATCGAGGCGTCCGATTCCCTTTCCCCGTCGATCGCTTCGTCCATCGCAGCGCGTCTGCGAGCGATAAAAAGGCCTCCGCCGCGCGGAAAGGAGGTGGGGAGGTGGAGGAGGAGGTTGGGAAAGCCGAGGTTGATGGGAGTAGCGGAGGAGCCGCTTAAATAATGTCGAGCCAGCGGGGAGGCGTAATTCGCGTCGGATGAAGCTATCGGCGCCGATATTTCCCGGCGGGAAAGGGCCGAAAAAAAAAGCGTCGAGGAGGAGGCCTCGGATCGATCACGCAATTATCGGAAATGCGAAGAGCCACCGATCGCTCCCGCGCTCCTCCCCTCCTCCCTCGCGTCTCCGGCCAACTTGTGCGTAACCAGCAGCCCCCGATAAATTATGCATAATCCCGCAGCGAGCGATTGCGCTCGATCGGCGACAGGAGGAGGCTCGCGCTCCGACTATGAAATAACGAAAGCCGCCTCTCGGTTACGATTTACAGTTCGGAGAGGAACGGGGTCACCGCGCGCGCGGGGCCAACCTCCGCCTCGGGGATCTATCTCGCCGCGCGCGCGGCCAAACTTCGCCGGGCTCTCGATATAATTGATAGTTTCCTGCCCGACGAATCCGCGCCGATTCATATCTGCCCGGGCATTAATATGCGACGGAGGAAAGTTCCGGCCGGGAAAACACCGCTGCCGGTTTTCTCGATTGAGACACATTGCGGGCCGCGTGAAACTCAACCGATTCTTCCCCTCGCTCTTTCCTTTGTTACTTGAGTCGGAGAAGTAGTTGGAAATTGTAGTTAATAAAGGCTCGCCCAGCTGCGACTTTCACTCTCCAACGAGAAGAATAGCTGTTCCTACTTGACTAGTAAGAGGGGAGTTGGAGTACAAAAGTTATATCCTTGTTTGAAGAAGTGTCTTTGGGGCCTGAGACAATCGACAGGGATCCTCTTCATTAATGCGAGAAGGCGAGTCCAGTGACACAGCGACTCCTCGAGCCAGCCGACCAACACAACTAGAAAAGGTGCGCGTTTCTCGCGGTAGGAATTAGCATAAAAATGGCCTTCCTAACGAGGCGAGGTCCTTTCGCACGGGGCCCATTCTCTCTAGCCAACACCTAACCAGCCGGCGCTCTCTCCCGCGGCAGCTAATAAAGCTGTAATTAGTGGTGCGAGAGACCGGGAGAGTTTCCAGCGAGCAAAGTCCGCTCCTAGCAGACAACAGGGACACAATCGCAAATGGACAAAAGGACCTTTGGTATCAGGCATACTAGCTGCTGCCGGTCCCTGCTCGAGGTAGAGGTGGGACGCGTGGATTCCTGCGGTAGCCGAGAGATCCTTCGGCGGTCGAGCGTGCGCTCTTCCTCCGGTTCCTCCGGTTGCTCTCGCGGGAGGAGCGGACCGCGAGAGCATGTCACGCCAATTACGAGAGACGCCGATAGAGCGGCGTTCCACTCGAGCGGCCGAGAGAGAGGAAGAAAGCGAGAACAACCGCGCGAGGAAGGCGCAGGACGAAGAGGCCTCGTAGTAGCGGGCCAAGCGCACAACTGGACCGAAGGGAAGATGGAAACGGCGCGCAGGCTCTCTCGGCGACAGAGGAGGAGCTCGCCGGACGGAAAGAGAGCGGCTGGTACGATGGGCCAGGAGATCTGCCACGGTAAAGAGCGAAGGAAAGGTGTATTTTAGCGCGGGCCCGAGAGAGAGAGGGGGGCAGGGGACCACGGGCGAGTGAGAGATGCTGTGTTGCGCGGGGCGGAGAGGTGGTACAGAGAGGAAAGCTCGAGGGAGGCGGCGGACAGGCGCAGGTAGGGAGGAAGAGAGGACCGCGACGAAGAAAGGAGCGCCGTGGCACCGGCAACGCCAGCAGCACCACCAGCCTGGTATATAAGGCGAGGAGGGCAGCTGGAGGAGGAAACGAAAAAAGAAACGATCGAGGCTGCTCCCGACTCAGCGGCTCTCATATTTAATGATATACTCCAACGTGCTCCGGAGTCCCGCTAATGCACGGACACTACACAATATGCCAGACCTCTCCTTTCTCTAGTCCCTCTCTCTCTCCCTCTCCTCCGCCTCTCTCCCTCCCGCCGCTGTCTTTCGATCTTAGCCAGCTTTCAAGTCTGATGCGCGCTTTTCCCTCCCCGCCCGATAATGCGGAGAGCCTCGAGATGCATCCCGGCGAATCCGGCGGGTCCAACTTGCCGAGCCGCCTGGACCCACTCGCCAGGAAGAGACAGAGGGACAGAGAGAGAGAGAGGGAGTTGGGCTAGCGGTGAGAGAGCATTAGTCTGAGAGACGGGCTGAAAGCCAGTCGGCGAAAAGATAGGTTCTGGTCCAGCGGCCGATGCTCTCTCGGCGAGGGGATGCTGCGCTCGGCTCGGCTCGCTCGCTCGACTCGGCGACTTCCGGATCCGAGGGCTTATTTACGAGACAGATTTATCTGCGGCCGCGGATAAAGCACGATAGCCGCGTTCGAGCGATAATTATTAATTATGGTCGGTTCAGCGAGGCCGGCGCGAGTCGAGCGAATTAACGGTACGCACGCACGCACACAGCCAAGATGAGAGAGAGAGAGGAAGGGGGGGAAGTGAGGGGAGCGAGGGGCCCAGAAGGGGAAGGCACGTAGGAGGCCGAGAGACACACCTTGCAGGGAGAGCGGAGCGGCCTTCCGAGGAAATTAAATACCGGCCGGTCCCGGGGAGATTTTTTGCCAGAAATTCGCAGTCCGCCGCGCAGTCATGCCCGTGCGCGAGAGGGCCGAGAGCGGGCCCCTCGTGAACGGGGCCCGGCCGCCCGGCGCACACGGCGCGCTCGCTCGCCAAGGAGACCTTTCGAATCGGCTTTTTTCACGCTACCGTTGCCACCAGCTCTCTTGTTCTCCCCGGGCGCGCCAGTGTGTCCTCTCACCGTACCTCTCTGTGTCTCTCGCACACAACTGGGCCCCGACTGTATACGCGCGCGCGTGTGTGTGTGGCGAACACGAGGCGACGCGAACGCCGCCACCTCCGACTCCTCCGTCTTTTCCTTCCCTTTTTTCGGGCCCAGCCGCGAGTAATGGGCTCCACGAATGAATGATCCTGACAATGAAAGGCACTCCGGGCGATAATTAATCGGGCCCTGGGAATAGGTAGCCCTCTCGCGCGCGCTCGCGCGCCTCCTCCACCTCCACCTACTCCTCGTCGCTCGCGTCCGCTGGAGGGATGTTCGAATTTTTAATTACTGGAAAAATAAAGCGAAGAAAGCAGCAGCGCGCTCTCCTCCCAATTAACGAGTCCCGCGGGACGATGTAGAGTCGCGCGGGATGTCGGAAACTATGACAAATCGGCCCTTTTAAAATGCCTGCCTGCCTGCAGGACTGCACCTCCCCCCCCTCTCTCTCTCTCCCTCTCTCTGTGGTTGGACGGCGCAAAGCTACCAGAAGAAATAGAGATAAATTGAGTCGCCTTCCCTACACGAGACCGCACTACCAACGCCGTGCCCTCCGCCTCCGCCACCTCCTCACCTCGGGATCCCGAGCATTGTATCCTGAGAAGAGCAGCCGCTGCGCGCTGCCTCGAGAACCTGCTGTCGATGCGGAGCTGATGATTCCGCGATCAGAGCCCGAGCCGACCGGCAGACAGTCGCCCGGCCGGAGAGAGAGAGAGAGAGAGGGAGAGAGGCGCCGAGAGATATGCTAGGAGAGAAGGAGAGTCGAGGAGAGAGACTCTGCTACCTATGTATGTATCGGCTGGCGGAATGTGTGCCATCGCATTTGACCATCTCTCCTTCTGCAGCGGCTCCTTCGCCAGGAAGACAGAAACAGGGAGAAAGAGAGAGAGAGAGAGAGGGGCGCGTCGGCGAAAAAGGAAAGTAATTGCACGAGGGCCGTCCTACACGAGAGTGCACTTTGGGGTGGCTCGAGGGGATGGAATTTCGAAAATAGACCGCGCGCCACCGGGGACTCATGCGTACGCGCTCGGAATTGCCTCTGGTCACACACAATACGTGCGCCAGCCACGCAGAGAGAGAGAGAGAGAGAGAGAGAGGGGGAGAGGGCGTATGTACGGCGCTCGTACGTAGCTGCTCTACGCACAGCAGCCTGTATTTATGTCGCCGGAGGATACCGGCCATCTCCCAGGAGTCCCGTAAAAGATACTTTTAACGGGGCCGATCCGCCGCCGAGTGCACGCGCCCCCGACGGTTATAAAAGTCCCAGCCGCTTCCGGAGCGAAAAATCCGAGCGCACTCCCAATAGGACGTCGAGATATCTACTCTCGCTTTCCCTTTTAAACCGGCTGCGCGGAAGCGCTCGCACTATGCGTGTGAGTCAGCCGCGTCTGCCTCGGTTGCGTACACTTTGGATAATTGTTTTCATCTCCCAAGATCGGTTTTGTCGCGAGATTGACGATGCGAGCGAATCCGACGAAAAGCGCGCGCACTTGTCCCGGGTGTATATTTTTCCGAGGGCAATATCGATGGGAACTGACTCACGCGAGTCTCCGAGGAACGCCGCCGTCTGCGAGTTTCTCTCCGGCTAGCTACCAAATCCCCGGGTTTCTTTCATTACGGCCGAGAGTGAAAGTGAGGACGAAACTGGTCGAGGTCTCTTCTCGGGAGTATCGCGAGAGGCTTCGACGCCTTGCTGGTTTATTAGACTCGGCGCCGAGAGCCGTCGCAGTTGTTTCCCGCGAATTATTCAAAAGGCCAGTTGATTCGGGATAAATGAGACAAGAAAGAGTTCATTGATGCGTCGAGTGCGAGATTCCCCGAATGGAGTATATAGTAGGTGAGGAAATAGAGGGGGGGGATCGGTAACCCCGGCTCTCTATAAATAATCCTCTATTTGTTTCCTTTGGCGGGGAAGGGCGAGGGCGGCGGGCGGCGGGCGGCCCTCGTTTTATGCACTGGTGGAAAAGCTCGCGAGCGCCGCCGGCCGACATATGGCCGCATCCCAGACGACAATAAACAGAGCGGCCCGTTATTGGCCGGCCCTGCCATTCAAAAGGTTTCACGTCCACTGCCCGCTAATACCGTAACTCATCAATGAGAGCCGATCCACCCCCTTCCCTCCCCCCCCCCCCCCACCTACTACGACTCGCGTCTACGTCCAAGTCTATTCAACCTCTTACAGTAAATCCCCTCGCATTCAATACTCTTTCCGTCTGGCACAACTGCAACTATAACAGAGGAGAGCGAGAGAGAGAGAGGGTCGCGACAAAACCCCATCAGGCTTCCTCGAGCTCGCCGGGAAATGAGAGTCGCCGTCGACCGGGAGTGGATGCGGTGGTGGAAAAAGAATGGAGGAGGTGGGGAGGTGGGGAGGTAGGCGCGTTTGTCTGCAGGTGTAACGCATCGACTATCAGTTGCGGCCACTTAAGAGTACAATGCCGGTGCCGGGGCTGGACGAGGGTGGCTCGAGTATAAGCCAACTGTACTAGTTTTCGCGGGCATAATGCGCGGCGAACGCCCGCGGCAAAAGAAATCCGACGACCTGGCCTCCGCCTCCTCCCCCTCGTCGGCTCTTTCTAGCGACGGGCGAGAGGCCGCGAGAGAGGGAAAAACGCCGGGAAAGCGGAGAAAGACGAGTATGTGTGCGGGAGAGAGAGAGGAGAGCGCGGCATCCGCGCGTTAATGTGAATGACGTTTACATTGGCCGCTTGTTTGCCGGTTTATTTATTTAAACGACAAACCCGCCGAGCCACTAAGCGTTCTCACTCGACCTCCGCGTTTCACTCTCTCACTCTCTCTCTCTCTCGCTCTGGCGACCAGTCGTTTCTCGCGCACGGCACAATGAGCCGCGCACACACGCGCGCGCGTCGAGAGGAAAGCCGAGGGAATGTTTGCAGAATTTCCGGCCCAATCTAGCGTATATACGCGAGGACACACACGCGTGAAATAATATTTGTCTGTTTGCTGGTTTATCCGGCGACATTAGGGCAATGGGCTGCCACCGCTTCCCCCCCGAATTCCCCACGCCCCCTTGTTGCCCTCGATCCCGGCCGAGCTACATAAATATCATAGCGGGTGTAACCGTGGTCCACTTTCCAAAAAGTGGCACTGGACCCTGTGGATTTGCCAGTGGTCGGCGGCAAGTGGTTGTACTCTATTAATTGATAAATCACGCCGATGACACTCGTAAGCCGCGATCGGCTTCGTTCGGTGGATTACTTGTCAGCTGTGTTCGAGTGAAGGAAGACCTTGGAGAAAATCATTTTGGGACCTTTTTTTGTATCATAAAAATTTAATCATTTTCTTAGAGTTTCGAGTCTGTGACTTTTGGGTCTTGAAACGTCGATTTTACGATCTTTGGGCCTTGAAACTTCGATTCTATGACCCTTCGGTCTTGAAACTTCGACTCCACAATCTTTGAACCTTGAAACTTCGATTCTATGACCCTTAGATCTTGAAACTTCGATTTTACAATCTTTGGGCCTTGAAACTTCGATTCCAAAACCCTTCAATCTTGAAACTCCGACTCTCTAACCCTCGCATCTTGAAACTCCGCTACCAAGCCCCTCCATTCGCACGAAATCCCCAAGCCCTCAACTCTTCCCTAAAAAAAAAAAAAAACAGGTCCCCGCCCTAAGTATGGGTCCTAGACAATTGACTAATTTGCCTACTGCAGCTCTCGTACCGGCGCGGCGAGACAAAGTCGAAGGCCGGCGGGGCCCTCGGTAGGAGGTGGTTAAAAAAAGTCGAGCGCGAGTGCACCGAGGGCTTCGAGACAGTCTGCAGGCGGGACAGAGTGTGTCGTGTAATGCATACATGGGTGTACACGGCCCTCTCGATTATCGCGTATCCAGGCCTATGTGGAATCGCGGTCGCCTGCGGCCAGGAAGAGGCCCCTCGCCTCTCTCGCTCGCCCCCACCGAGAGCCTCTCGCTCCGACTTCCTAGCGGCAGCGCGGCAACCACGAGACACCGGGGCACAATGGGGGCCAGCCTGCTTTACATACGAAATTACAGTGGACGCGTGACACGTATATTTCTCTCTATGCACGACATTGTCATTACGTTTATTAGGTTCCACTCGTTGCCGGACGCGCCGGGCGTACAAATTATCAGTTCGCGCCGGCTGCCCCGGACGTCCACCGCGCGCGCGCGCGTTTGTCCTGAGAAAATAGAAGGAGAGGCCTCTTTCGAGAGGACTTATCGAGCCTCTCTATCGCGCGACCACTATCCAATGAAGGACTCGGGGGTCGCGTGTCCGATTGGGAAAAATGCATCTATCGCCCGACGCGGATCGCAACACCCTTGCAACCGCGCGCGTCCCCGAAGAGGATAATTAGTACCTAGGGAGAGAAGAGCGCGAGAGATAATCCACTCGCGGCCGGCCAATGTCTCCACGTCCAGATATCGCGAGAGCCCCCTCCCCTCCCCCTCTCGACAAAATTACGGTCCGAGGGTACAGAGGAGGTGGGTCGGTTTTTACGCTATCGGGGTTGATCGCCGATTGACACCGCGGGCTGGGAGCAGGTTTCACCTTGGCGCGGAACGAGGCCTCGGCCAATCGGGCTCCCGCTCGATTGTCATAATGGAGGAGAGACGCGTTTCAGTAGCTATCTCCGGGACGGCCGCTCATTGCGATCTACACGCGTTCCAGATCCTCTTCGACCGGGAGGAGGAGGAGGCTGAGGGCGAGGGCTTAAGAGAACCCGGGTATTATCTCGCTTGTTGGTCCGGCGGGCGGGCGGACTTGGTAAATGGAAGTGGTCTCCGGATTGATCCTGGCCGGGGTCTCGGTTGCGACACGCGAGTCGCTTAAAAAGAAGCTGTTTCAGTTATTGCCGGGAGTCCGCGGGAGGAGGCCGAGGGGGCTGGTTACTCGGGGGCCCGCACGTAGCACGCCCGGGGCCCCCTCTCAGATATCCGCTTGATCCGCTGGCATTGGCAGCCCTCGAAATATCCAGGGGCACTTAACGCTATCTACAAAGGCTAATGTAGCCGCCCGATACCGCGGTAAACGCGCGAGCCTCCTTCTCGTCGACCACGCGCGCACGACGCTTCGCTCTTTCATGTTCACCGGTGTGTGCGTAACTATATATACACCGGGCCCTCGGACTCCGCGCGGCCACTCGAGCCAAGGCACACGCACGTTCAGGCCCCGAGAGAGAGAGAGAGAGAGAGAGAGAGAGAGAGAGTACACACAATCCCGAATGCAGACTCCTGATTTCTCAATCTCCACCGGCTACGCCGAGACCGAAACCACGCTTGTCCTTTCTCCTCTCCCCCCGCTCTGTTTTCACGCATTAATCCCTCGATTTCGGAGCTCCGGAACCCCGTACAGAGCCGTCAATGTCTGACTTACCAGGGATTTAATAATAAAGTAAGCGCGAGCGTGGCCGCGATAGCGTAAAAACCGGCGTAAATCACGGCTAACGAAGGCTCCGATCGGCGAAAGCTCTCCCGGCCCGCTCGGATAATTATAAATAAAGGGCCGAGTTGCGCGGAGGTACCGTTGCGATAAGTGGCCGGGTATAATGCGCGCGTAAGCCCCGCAACTCGTAAATCCTCTTGTATTAAAAGCGAGCCGATCCTGCCGCCGCGACTAGAGGGAGGGTGTGGAGGGAGGGACTTTTGGCGCAGAGGTCGAGTCCGAGCTATCGCAGTGATCGGGGCTGCTTATCGGGCTGAGGTGGCGAGGAAGGTGAGGCTCCATCGGGTTTTTCAATCGAGGGCCGTTCGAGCATTGACTTAACCCAGTTGGAGAACCAGCCGGGAAAACTGGAGCGGAGACAAAGCTGACCGGAGGAGAGAGAGAGAGATTGATCTCCCGGCCGATCCAATTGCCAGGCGACCAATTTCTTAGGAGAGGCCTCTCGCTTTATCTGGACGCGCGCGGCCGATAATGAGTAGAGATAAAAGAGAGGCTGGCATTCTCTGTGTCGTACTGCGCGCCCTCGGTAATGACGTTTCTCGGTATATCGCGCGCGGCCGGGTATTACCTCGCCGTCCCGCCGCCGTCGCCGGGGCAAATTGAATGAGCTCGCGTCTCTTCTGGGAAGGCGCGAGCCACGATTCCTATCGCCACGCACTCGTCATGCATTATTAGCGATGACAATGACACTCATAAAGAGAAAGAGCGTCCATCTTACACGCTCTCGGCCGTCTGCATAGCTTTAATGTCAATTGGCCTCGAGGAGCTACGTGCACTTTAAGGCGCGTGTGCGACTCTCACTCTTTTAATTTTAAAAAGTGCCTACGCTTCATTTTCAGACATTTATATTTTATTCTATTCTATTCTATAATCTATATCTATAAATATTTCGCACCAACCGATCGAATTTTATTATTTTGTGCCAACTTATCCAACTAGTCTGAATGAATGCAGAAAATTTCGCAGAAATCAAATTTTAATATTTGAATATTTGATTGAATAACTTGAATAGAATAACATTGTCAAGTGCATACGGTTGGCCAAGCTTTCATTACAGGGCCATAAAACCCAGCGCATCCAACATATTCACTAAATCAATGATCACCGGGCCACCACGCAATTTAACGGACCGGTGTGCCTTGACTGTATCCTCGCGCTTCAAAGTACATTCCAGTGGGCCTCGAAGTGAGCGGTTAAAAAAAGAATGAAAGAAGAATCGGGCGGATCGATCATTAGCCGAATCAGTTATTACCGTGCAGTAAAAGGCACTCGAAGAATGGCTCGCTCGGATAAGGATGCGGCTGGCGGGAGCCGCCCGCAGATAACTGGACTACCACCGGGAGGGACACACGTTCGACGAATTTATCACCGTTCAGTGCGAGAGAGCGTGCCTCCGATTCACCGTACAAATTGGCCTGCGAGCCTCCGCCGCGCTCTGCCCCGCGTTCGAGAGAGCGCGCGCGAGAGAGAGAGAGAATCAGATACAAATACAGGATGAGCGCGAGGGACGCAACGGACGAATGGCTTCCGTAAAAGCCGCTTTGGAAATAAAGGATCTCCCTCTCTCTCTCTCCCTCTCTCTCGGACTCTCACCCCGTGATCGAGCGAAATCGGTGACTGCAGCCCCGAAGAGAGCCAGGTGTCCCGCAGGGCGGGTCGCCGGGACAAAAGCCCACTGAAAGGAAGCCGCACGGAAAACAGCCGGCTCTGTGTGGGACGTGCCGGGGGCGCGCAGTGAGAAAAATCGAACCGTGTTCTCCCTTTTCAGGGGAAAAGCCGAGCGCGCCGCTTTTCGCCGCTCCGGTCCGTTAAATGTTTGCGCAGTCACGAGGTCCACGTAGGATCCACGCACCTCCGGCGAGGATCCACGCGTGCGATTGGCTAAACGCCGTGAAATTTGGGCCAAATCGAGCGTCCGCGGCCGCTGAAAGGAAAAGCCGCGGCTGGCTTGCCCGGCACGATCGCCGCTTCATTCCGGCTGGACGCTTCTTCATCAGCTGGCTATTTCCTCCGGGCCACTCAATGCCCGCCCGAAAACTAGAGGCCCCCGGGTCTGAATCAGTGCGGTTCCAGTCGCGCCGCAGACTCCAACCCTCGCAACACGCGTCTAACTGGTGTTATCGCACTTGCATTGGAAGCGCGCGCTCTCGTTTCTCGCGGGAGAGCCGGCAAGAAGGAAGTCGAGGCGCTGGAAGCCAGCTGGAGTGGACGGAGTGTGCTATTGAGAGCGGCGAGTCAAATATTTATCGTGGGGAAGGTAGCGATCGATGCCGATCAAACGGCCCGGGATAATAAAAAGGATAAAGGAAGCCGAGTCCTTTTCAAAGAGGCGCACGTACCGGACGGTACCGGGAGGAGAAGCGGATCCCGAGTAAACAGCCCTCGAAAAGGGAGGCGTAGACTGACTGTCGGAGAGGTTGTCCCTGCAGATTAACAGGACGCACGTCCTCCGATCACTCGATTTTTCAGGCTCCCCCTAACGAGCTCAAAGCATCGCGCCGCGTAAGCAGGAAATTGGAAAAGCGCGAGCTCTCTCTCTCTCTCTCTCTCTGACTTCGCTTCAGCGGATCCCGTAAATAGAGAGCGCCTCTCCCGAGGCGGAATTACTGGCGGCTCTATTTATTTTCGTGCACTCTTCGCTCGGGTGCGTCCCGCTCGCGTGTCTCCAGTGGCTGGGAAATAAATCCCGGGCGGGCCGAGGGACATTTTCTTTCCAGCCGATTGGAAAGGCAGAGGACGCGGGTGGAAAGAAATCACTTTGTAAATTGGAGTAAAAGCGAGGGGGTGGTGGGGCGGGGGAGAAGACAGAGAGTGGCAAATGAATCGCAGGTGGCCGGGGCGACGGCCAGTCGGAGATTAACCTCGACCCGAATCTTTTGATCCTCTCGCGGAGATAAACCGTTCTCGCGAGGAAACCGGGAGGCAGGATAGCACCAGTTCTAACGGTTCCTTCGCCGCGCGTCTCCGGCCGCTCTTTGCCGGGGAGCGAGCCGCTCTGTACATTCTTCCTTAAAACGCGCGTCCCAGAGGCACACTCGGCCTCGCCGGGCTATCGGGCGAGCATATCCGAGCGAGCGCACTCTCACCGACAGAGGAAATCCCACTCTGCGTCGCGGTACCGTACACGAATTCCGCGCCATCTCCTTCCTCCGCGCGGCTTCCAGGATCCTCGAGGAGAATACGGAGAGGGAGAGAGAGAGAGACGCCCCCGCGTTCGGGGGACGAAACTAATGCTCGCCGATGAGGAAATGATTAATTCGAGCGTGTCGAAGCCAAGTCGAAAACCCGCTAGATAGAGAGTGCGAGTAAAAAGGCCCCCTCTCTCTCTCTCGCTCTCTCGCTCTCTCCCACCCCCCTTTCCGATCTTAGTGCTCGCTGCTCTCTTTTCTCGTCGTTCCTTTGATCGCGCACAAAAAATGTCCCTTTGTCTCGGGGCCACAATGCGAGAGCGAGCCTTTCTTTCGAGCGGGCCAACCCAACCTGTACTTTACGGCTTTTTCGAATGAAATTGGCCGGCCAGCCGCCGCGCGCGTCCTCCACGAGTCTTTGCCGTCCTGGCTCACTCTCCTCCTCCTCCTCCACCTCCTCCTCCCTCTCAGGTGACAGAGGGGAAATAATGTCTGCGTGTACCTACACGCCAGAGATATACGCACTTTCATCCGTCGACCGCGGCAGAGAGATGCGAGAAATATATTTATCGCGCCAAGGGACCTGGGGAGCCGCCCTGGGAGCTCGACACGTGTCACCCGGTGGAACGCGTCCAACTTCCAGAGGACGAGGCCGACGACTAGCGTATCCCGGGGATCGGCGATCGAGGAGCGCGAGGATTTCTCGAGGTGTCCTGCGCTCCGCGCCGAGAAGAAGAGGTACCGGTTCGCGGGCGGATATGAATGCGTGCATTCTGCCCCGACACGTGTGCGAACAGGTATGCAGTGGTGCGCGTGGACTCGAGGGAGAGAGGGAGAGAGAGGGAGAGAGAGGCCCAAGGAGAGCAGAGGCACGTAAGTAGTCGGAGAGCCGGGCGAGCAGGCCGAGAGCGAGCGACGATCTTAGGAGCTGAGAGAGAGAGAGGGAGAGAGAGAGAGGAGGCCGGGTACATTCCAGCGGAGCTTGCTGCAGGAGCAGCGCCAGCAGCGGGAACAGTGAAGAGAAGGAGAAGCGCGGCCGCTCGGGCGCGAAAGAGGAACCCCGAGAAAAGGAAGACGAGAAGACGACCTGGGGAGGAAGGAGAGGAGGAAGAAGACGAGGGCGCACGACACGAACAAGGTAGAGAGAGAGAGAGCCTCTCGCCCAGGGTAGAACACAATAGCCCAAAAACCGGAAAGTGGTACGCCCACTTCCCGAAAAAAATCGCCCGCTCGCCGCGTCTCCCTTTCTCGCCCGGTCCCTCCGAGTGAAAACGAAAAAAGCCACGGGCATGCATGCGTACGTCGAGGAAGGAGTGCAGCGCGCGAGCGCGCGCGCGCTCCTTGCCACGGCCATTGGCCAGATTCCCATGAAACTCGAGCAGCGAATAAGGCGAATATATATCCACGCATTCACCGTCCGCTGGCTGTCAGCGAGAAAATAAACCCCCCCAATTCGAGCAACGCCCCCCCTCCCCCTCGGCTCCTCTTCTTCCACCGCGCTCACCGAGCTCTCGGTCCGCCGTCGAGCATAATCATACGCGGAATCCTGGTAATTACTGGCATTGTTCTGGCGGCGCGCCAGCGTGTGCTCGGGCCACCTAGCCACCTACCTAGCCGCGCCGAAAACAATGAAAATTCCCTGCCACTCGAAATTACGAATTAGCAGCTGGAGACGCGCGTGCGGCACTCGCGAGGAACGAGAGGGAACGGACGCTGTGAGCCACGATCTTGGTTGGGGTCGAATCACTTGGCTTTCGAGTAAGGCTAAACTGTCGCACTCAATTTCTTCGGGAATGAGGAATATTGAATTCGGAATGTTTACGTGTCAATGAAATGAAATGTGTTATTTGCGTATAATAAATAAATTCCGGTGGCGAAATCAGTCAATAAAATCCCTTGACTACTGAAATAAATAAATAAATAACAATAATATATATAATATATACAAAAAATAAATCTTAAAATGAAAATAAATAAAATCCCTCAATGTATTAACAATAGTGGCGATTCGAAAGAAAGGACTTTGCCAATTTCAAAGCTAATTCTTCATAAACTCTATTCAACAAGGTCATTCATGGTGATAGGATTAAACATTCTTCTCCAACTAAATTGTGGCAAAGAAACCTGTCGCGAATAAAGGGCTCGCTCGATCTAAAGAGTTAAGCTGCAGAGGGGGGGTCTCTCCGTTGGTTTCCTCTATTGGGATAATAATGCCAGGTGCAATCGGGCGCAGCCCGTAATCGTCTCACGGTTTTAGTGGGAGCGGGCGGGCGGGCGCTCCTCCAGAAGAGCAACTCGACCGCTCGCTGGAGACAAGCTTTTTCCGGGGAAGATCGGGCGCATCTAATCTCCCATCTCCCGGCGTGCCCGCGCCCGAAACCCGAAGGATCGCAGCTGATATCGAGACGTCGCTCGCTGCCGACTACGAACACGTGTGCCGATTCCCCGGGAATGGTCTCATGGTCTCCTCTTTCACCGCGAACAATGCCGCTCTGACTCTATCCGCCCGGGGGACGGGATTCATGAGGTTCCATGAAAAATCCCCCCTCGCCCCGTGTCGATCATCTCTCCAGAGGGTGATTAATGCGCCCGATAAAACTGCGATCAGAATGTTTTCATCGCGCTCGGAAAAGAACGCGTCACCCTTCGGCGAGGATTAACTCTAAAAGTCATCTTCTCCGATAGCGGGCTTTCCCATTGGAAGCGAGGGGGTTCGAGCTCCCGCCGAACGACGGGGAACGAGCGCGGTCTCGACGAGGTCAATTAAAAATAAACGGGCCAATTAACACGTCGCTTTTATTAAACCGGCGTATTTTCCCTCGTTCCTCTCGGCGGCTCGCGGCTCGCGGCTAAAGTGTCTCACGTAGACAAGTGGGTCGCCGGAAACCTTTCACCCTGCACCGCGCGCGCCCTGATATCCAACTCTCTCTCTCTCGAGATCTCTGGCCGGCGTGTCGGCGGGTTTGCGCAATGCGCGCATTACACGGCCGTAATTATTGTGCGATTATGTCACCGAGGCGAGAGAGAGAGAGAGATCGGCGAGTACACAGGTGGCGGCGGCGGGTCGGAGTCGATGGCGATCCAATAGCCATCGGCATGCGGCCCAAGGTGATACATACTCTACCTGCAATTCCCAGAGAGAGAGCAACGGGCCAACGGGAGAGTACACTTTCGGTAGCCGCATAATCGTAAAAAATTTAATGCCCCCTCGTCTTTTGAGGCCACCGCGGCCCACCGCGGCCCACCGCCCGTTACATATCTCGCGATACAGCACACTATAAAGTTCGTACTTCGTAAAAGCAGTCAACACGAAATTACCCCGGCGAACGAGGGCCCGATCCGCCGCCAAATACCGAGCGCATTACTCCGCACATGCATCCCTCCATTGGCCCCGGCGTCCTCCCGGTAATTACTAATTACCCAAAGTCCGAGAGTGTCGCGGGAATCGCGAGGATAAAGGAGGTAAAGCTAACGGTGGATAATAAGAGTGGAGCGTGCAGTCGATTAGATCTAAACGATCGGCGATGAAAAGTGTCGGTGTATGTGAAGTTGGCAGATCACTTCGCGGAATATCAAAAAAAATTGATAGTTCTGGGTTCTACACCAATAGTTCTATAGTTCTTGATAGTTTAAACAAATAGTTCTGGCCGTTTAACCAAAAAAATGGCTTCGGACAAAATGATATTCCAACTTCACGCTGAATATCATTTTGTCCTATGGCGTTTTCTTTGCCAGTAATTGCTCAAAATCAATTAATTTATAGTTCTACGAGAGTTCTAGGAAGAGTTCTACCTTCTGCTAACAAAAAATAACACATTTACCGAATTTCAGAAAAATTCATATCAGTGCGTAGCATGACGCCATGAGCTGCTAGCTCCATTTCGATAGTTCTGGCGTTCAGGGCATAGTTCTGGAATAGTTCTGGGTATGTACGTGTTAGTTCGAAAGAGTTCTAGCGATTTGCATAATTTGATTTTTTTTAAACAATTTTTTTAATCCGGTCGGATGAGCTGCTGGCTCTATTTCGATAGTTCTGGCGTTCAGGGCATAGTTCTGGAATAGTTCTGGGTATGTACGTGTTAGTTCGAAAGAGTTCTAGCGATTTGCATAATTTGATTTTTTTTAAACAATTTTTTTAATCCGGTCGGATGAGCTGCTGGCTCTATTTCGATAGTTCTGGCGTTCAGGGCATAGTTCTGGAATAGTTCTGGGTATGTACGTGTTAGTTCGAAAGAGTTCTAGCGATTGGCACAATTGGATTTTTTTTAAACAATTTTTTTAATCCGGTCGGATGAGCTGCTGGCTCTATTTCGATAGTTCTGGCGCTCAGGGCATAGTTCTGGAAAAGTTCTGGGTATGTACGTGTTAGTTCGAAATAGTTCTAGCGATTGACCCAATTGGATTTTTTTAAAACAATTTTTTTACTCCGAAACCGGGAGTTCTAGGGTATAGGGGTGAGCTGCTGGCTCTATTTCGATAGTTCTGGCGTTCAGGGCATAGTTCTGGAATAGTTCTGGGTATGTACGTGTTACTTCGAAAGAGTTCTAGCGATTTGCATAATTTGATTTTTTTTAAACAATTTTTTTAATCCGGTCGGATGAGCTGCTGGCTCTATTTCGATAGTTCTGGCGTTCAGGGCATAGTTCTGGAATAGTTCTGGGTATGTACGTGTTAGTTCGAAAGAGTTCTAGCGATTGGCACAATTGGATTTTTTTTAAACAATTTTTTTAATCCGGTCGGATGAGCTGCTGGCTCTATTTCGATAGTTCTGGCGTTCAGGGCATAGTTCTGGAATAGTTCTGGGTATATACGTGTTAGTTCGAAAGAGTTCTAGCGATTGGCACAATTGGATTTTTTTAAAACAATTTTTTTACTCCGAAACCGGGAGTTCTAGGGTATAGGGGTGAGCTGCTAGCTCTATTTCGATAGTTCTGGCGTTCAGGGCATAGTTCTGGAATAGTTCTGGGTATGTACGTGTTAGTTCGAAAGAGTTCTAGCGATTTGCATAATTTGATTTTTTTTAAACAATTTTTTTAATCCGGTCGGATGAGCTGCTGGCTCTATTTCGATAGTTCTGGCGTTCAGGGCATAGTTCTGGAATAGTTCTGGGTATGTACGTGTTAGTTCGAAAGAGTTCTAGCGATTTGCATAATTTGATTTTTTTTAAACAATTTTTTTAATCCGGTCGGATGAGCTGCTGGCTCTATTTCGATAGTTCTGGCGTTCAGGGCATAGTTCTGGAATAGTTCTGGGTATGTACGTGTTAGTTCGAAAGAGTTCTAGCGATTGGCACAATTGGATTTTTTTAAAACAATTTTTTTACTCCGAAACCGGGAGTTCTAGGGTATAGGGGTGAGCTGCTAGCTCTATTTCGATAGTTCTGGCGTTCAGGGCATAGTTTTGGAATAGTTCTGAGTATGTACGTGTTAGTTCGAAAGAGTTCTAGCGATTTGCATAATTGGATTTTTTTTAAACAATTTTTCTAATCCGGTCGGATGAGCTGCTGGCTCTATTTCGATAGTTCTAGCGTTCAGGGCATAGTTCTGGGATAGTTCTGGGTATGTACGTGTTAGTTCGAAAGGATCTCCTAATATTTTCACATTATAGTTACAATATTAAGAAAAATAACAATACTTTTTTCACCAGAGTAAACCAATAACACGCTTCCTCATATTGTTATCATTTATAAAACATTTATTATGCCACACACTCCTCACATTCTCTTCTGGAATGTGCTGCAGCAATACTTTCCAAGCACATTTTGCCAGCGCCGGCTAATCGTTAGATGGCCGAGAATACGGGTCATTCGGCTGCAATAATTATTTAAACAAATTATCTTTCGTTTAAATCGCTAGAACTCTTTCCAAATAACACGTACGTACCCAGAACTATTCGAGAACTATGCCCTGAGCGTCAGAACTATCGAAATGGAGCCAGCAGCTCAGCCGACCGGATTAAAAAAATTGGTTAAAAAAAATCCAATTGTGCCAATCGCTAGAACTCTTTCGAACTAACACGTACATACCCAGAACTTTTCCAGAACTATGCCCTGAACGCCAGAACTATCGAAATAGAGCCAGCAGCTCATCCGACCGGATTAAAAAAATTGTTTAAAAAAAATCAAATTATGCAAATCGCTAGAACTCTTTCGAACTAACACGTACATACCCAGAACTATTCCAGAACTATGCCCTGAACGCCAGAACTATCGAAATAGAGCCAGCAGCTCATCCGACCGGATTAAAAAAATTGTTTAAAAAAAATCAACTTATGCAAATCGCTAGAACTCTTTCGAAGTAACACGTACATACCCAGAACTATTCCAGAACTATGCCCTGAACGCCAGAACTATCGAAATAGAGCCAGCAGCTCACCCCTATACCCTAGAACTCCCGGTTTCGGAGTAAAAAAATTGTTTTAAAAAAATCCAATTGTGCCAATCGCTAGAACTCTTTCGAACTAACACGTATATACCCAGAACTATTCCAGAACTATGCCCTGAACGCCAGAACTATCGAAATAGAGCCAGCAGCTCATCCGACCGGATTAAAAAAATTGTTTAAAAAAAATCAAATTATGCAAATCGCTAGAACTCTTTCGAACTAACACGTACATACCCAGAACTTTTCCAGAACTATGCCCTGAGCGCCAGAACTATCGAAATAGAGCCAGCAGCTCATCCGACCGGATTAAAAAAATTGTTTAAAAAAAATCCAATTGTGCCAATCGCTAGAACTCTTTCGAACTAACACGTACATACCCAGAACTATTCCAGAACTATGCCCTGAACGCCAGAACTATCGAAATAGAGCCAGCAGCTCATCCGACCGGATTAAAAAAATTGTTTAAAAAAAATCAAATTATGCAAATCGCTAGAACTCTTTCGAACTAACACGTACATACCCAGAACTATTCCAGAACTATGCCCTGAACGCCAGAACTATCGAAATAGAGCCAGCAGCTCATCCGACCGGATTAAAAAAATTGTTTAAAAAAAATCAAATTATGCAAATCGCTAGAACTCTTTCGAAGTAACACGTACATACCCAGAACTATTCCAGAACTATGCCCTGAACGCCAGAACTATCGAAATAGAGCCAGCAGCTCACCCCTATACCCTAGAACTCCCGGTTTCGGAGTAAAAAAATTGTTTTAAAAAAATCCAATTGGGTCAATCGCTAGAACTATTTCGAACTAACACGTACATACCCAGAACTTTTCCAGAACTATGCCCTGAGCGCCAGAACTATCGAAATAGAGCCAGCAGCTCATCCGACCGGATTAAAAAAATTGTTTAAAAAAAATCCAATTGTGCCAATCGCTAGAACTCTTTCGAACTAACACGTACATACCCAGAACTATTCCAGAACTATGCCCTGAACGCCAGAACTATCGAAATAGAGCCAGCAGCTCATCCGACCGGATTAAAAAAATTGTTTAAAAAAAATCAAATTATGCAAATCGCTAGAACTCTTTCGAACTAACACGTACATACCCAGAACTATTCCAGAACTATGCCCTGAACGCCAGAACTATCGAAATAGAGCTAGCAGCTCACCCCTATACCCTAGAACTCCCGGTTTCGGAGTAAAAAAATTGTTTTAAAAAAATCCAATTGTGCCAATCGCTAGAACTCTTTCGAACTAACACGTATATACCCAGAACTATTCCAGAACTATGCCCTGAACGCCAGAACTATCGAAATAGAGCCAGCAGCTCATCCGACCGGATTAAAAAAATTGTTTAAAAAAAATCCAATTGTGCCAATCGCTAGAACTCTTTCGAACTAACACGTACATACCCAGAACTATTCCAGAACTATGCCCTGAACGCCAGAACTATCGAAATAGAGCCAGCAGCTCATCCGACCGGATTAAAAAAATTGTTTAAAAAAAATCAAATTATGCAAATCGCTAGAACTCTTTCGAAGTAACACGTACATACCCAGAACTATTCCAGAACTATGCCCTGAACGCCAGAACTATCGAAATAGAGCCAGCAGCTCACCCCTATACCCTAGAACTCCCGGTTTCGGAGTAAAAAAATTGTTTTAAAAAAATCCAATTGGGTCAATCGCTAGAACTATTTCGAACTAACACGTACATACCCAGAACTTTTCCAGAACTATGCCCTGAGCGCCAGAACTATCGAAATAGAGCCAGCAGCTCATCCGACCGGATTAAAAAAATTGTTTAAAAAAAATCCAATTGTGCCAATCGCTAGAACTCTTTCGAACTAACACGTACATACCCAGAACTATTCCAGAACTATGCCCTGAACGCCAGAACTATCGAAATAGAGCCAGCAGCTCATCCGACCGGATTAAAAAAATTGTTTAAAAAAAATCCAATTATGCAAATCGCTAGAACTCTTTCGAACTAACACGTACATACTCAGAACTATTCCAAAACTATGCCCTGAACGCCAGAACTATCGAAATAGAGCTAGCAGCTCACCCCTATACCCTAGAACTCCCGGTTTCGGAGTAAAAAAATTGTTTTAAAAAAATCCAATTGTGCCAATCGCTAGAACTCTTTCGAACTAACACGTACATACCCAGAACTATTCCAGAACTATGCCCTGAACGCCAGAACTATCGAAATGGAGCTAGCAGCTCATGGCGTCATGCTACGCACTGATATGAATTTTTCTGAAATTCGGTAAATGTGTTATTTTTTGTTAGCAGAAGGTAGAACTCTTCCTAGAACTCTCGTAGAACTATAAATTAATTGATTTTGAGCAATTACTGGCAAAGAAAACGCCATAGGACAAAATGATATTCAGCGTGAAGTTGGAATATCATTTTGTCCGAAGCCATTTTTTTGGTTAAACGGTCAGAACTATTTGTTTAAACTATCAAGAACTATAGAACTATTGATGTAGAACCCAGAACTATCAATTTTTTTTGATATTCCGCGAAGTGATCTGCCAACTTCACATACACAAGTGTCGGATTGCCGGAACATCGCTCGAGAGGAATTCCATGGAATCCCTGACATTTCGGAGACAACACGTGGCTTCAATCACCGTCACTCAGCATCGGCAAACCGAGATAGGGAGCGAGAGAGAGAGAGAGAGAGGGGGAGAGGGACAGGCAGTAAAACTGGGACTATAAATTGAATTTCCACTCTACGCTCGGTGGAAAGGACGCGATCCTATCAGCAGCTATCTCCGCTAGTATCTCGGGCCGGGTCAAAACTCTGACCTTGCCAATAGTATAATAACATCCTAGCCGCGGAGAGCGAGGGGCTAGACGATGCTAGGGCAAAGCGACTAGTAGGTGTGCTGGGAGCAGGTAAGCCCAGATTCGAGATAGACCGGCGGAGATTGCGGCCCAGAGCCAGTGGGACCTGTCACGCTCGTTAGAGCCGGGAAGGGCGTGATCCACATCTCCAACATTCCTCTCTCGCCCCATTTCCACCTAGATCCCCACCCCCAAAAGTAATCGATTCCACTGATTAATCTATCAGGGGAAAATTGCAAAATCCTTTATGCACAGGAAAATGGAGGCTCTTCCGGGCCGAGAGCAACAAGCTACACCTTGCTAGTGGTCTTTTCATCCGGAATGAGCGTAACCAGGCTGGGAATATCTCGGAGGAAGTCGACGTGCGGAGATGCAGCCGACGTGTACACGGGTAGTCGGGATAGGTGGGCGCTAGGTGCAAGTGGTCTTCAAAGGACGAGCCAGGTGCACTACTTTCACTATTTCCACGAGTCGATCGAGCGAACTGCCGCCTCGCGCTCTTTCTGCTTGTCGCGTCGGCGAGCAACCGCGGCGACTTGCACTCGAATCACCGCTTTGTCACACTTTCGCGGCGCAATGCGTTCCGCGCTCGCTTTACAGGCCGGGGACCGGTTGGAAGAGTATCGCTCCGAGAT
This sequence comes from Crossocerus cetratus, assembly GCA_963675795.1. NCBI lineage: Eukaryota > Metazoa > Arthropoda > Insecta > Hymenoptera > Crabronidae > Crossocerus > Crossocerus cetratus. The sequence continues at coordinate 7,631,539 of OY776664.1, read as the reverse complement.
GAGTATTATGCTGCGGAGAAGCAGGAGCTCGCGCCCTCGAGCGCTGCTCGGGATGGCTCTGATTACTCGGCGCACATGTGTATCTCTATTTTCGAGAGGCCGCACAATCAGGCGAGAGAGAGAGAGAGAGAGAGTTTGGATGCTGGAGATACGTGTGGCCCGAATTGGGCCGAGCAATGTGTGTTGGCATCAAAGAGGTGGGTCGCCTCTTTGATAGCTCGGGCGCATTACCACGGCTGCTGTATGGCCGATCGTTTTCGTCTAACGGTTCAATGATTATCGGGCCGATCGGACCGCCGGATACTGCGAGCAGCCAGCGGAGACAAACCCCCTCTCTCTCTCTACCACGAGAAAGAACCCACGTGACACTCGGATCGGCCTCTCCGAGCTAATTAGAAACTCATCTCCCGTATCGAGTCTCTTCCAACAAAACCGCTTTTATTAGCCCGGCGAATCAAAGTCGGCAACTCCTCGGGCAAACAAGCCGCGCGTGTCGTCGGGAGAATCGAGCGGGCGGTCCGAGAAAAATTCGGCCTCCGCGAGGAATACGGAATGCTAATTGAAGCGCGCGCTCCATTGTGTAGCTGCGTGTCCCGGAGCATATTTCATAGCGGGATATACATGGGTTAACCGCGGAGAGTAGGCTTTCTATAATTCCGTCACGTCTGCTCAACGTGACGTGCTCGATAAAGCGAGTGCTCGGAGCAAGCAAGAGAAGGAGGAGGAGAGAGAGGCTACCTGCGCCAACAGGTAGAGAGGAAAGCGCGCAGGGGTTGCCGGGGCTTTTTTACCCTGGGCCTGGCATCGTAAAGTAATACCAAGCATCGACTACCTGGCCGTGGCAGTGTCGAGAGCGCGATAGCGATCGGCCGAGCTGCGAGAGAGAGAGAGAGAGAGAGAGAGAGAGAGAGAGAGAGAGAGGAGATTCGTGACGATAGGATGTCACGAAAATTCGTTTGGCCTTAGAGCGCCGTCGATCGGGGTGGGTCGGGCTTGTTCCCTTTCGGGAGAAGGCAGCGTTTCCCTCCAGGTATATATCTGGCCGACGGATCTACCGGGACACGGGAGGGACTTTCGTTCGCTGCCAACGAAAGCGAAAGAAGAAGAAGCTGGCTACCCACTGGCCAATTACTCCACCACGGTTAATTTACGAGCCGACCGCGTCTCGTTCTCTAGGGAGCGCAAGCTTCCCAGGCATTTGCGGTTTCGAAAAAAGAGAGACGATGACCTCGTACCACCCGGCCACTAGCTCCCGCAGTCGAATCCCCGCGTCTTACTATGATCCGTCGCGCGGCGACTCTCGCGAGTGTGTTTGCTCGGGGGCCGAGACACACGCACCTCCTCCACTGGAGCTCGCGATAGCCTGTCACTCCGCCAGCGGAGATGCGAGTCCTGGCGAGTCCGCAGCGCGAGAGAGAAAGCCGAGAACTGGATACATACTCTCGAGCACACTATCCCGAGAGCAGCGAGCGCCGTTTGGCACGTTTAGGCGCGTGCGAAAGCTCGCCCGTGTGCACAGCCCGCCCGAGCACACACGCGCTTTACCTAAGTACACACACGCGTGTAGCAGCCGCGCGAGAGGCACCGGTTATTCCTGCGCGGTTCTGTCCCTCGGCGACTCGCTCCGGCCTCCGCTCCGACTTTCCACCATCCTTTCGCGCCCGCCGACCAATATTTATTTCCATTACCCATTGCGGAACCGAGAACCACCGTCTTTCCTTCCTCTCTTATTACGTGATCGACCATCCTCCAACCTTACAGCGCGTCTATAGCCGTCGACTAGTTTCCAGCCGCGCTCTCTATTACGTGGTAGTCAGCGATACGATGACGGCTCTTCCGCGGAATCGCCTCGAGTCCCTCGACTTCTAGAAGTGGAGCGGTCGAGGGACGCTCCTCGGAAAAGGGAGCAGCTCCCTTTCGAGGGATGCGAACAGGTATATCCGAAAGCAGTCAAGTCTCCTTAACCGCGGGAGCGGAATGCACCGTTCGGGGCTTCGAGGAATCAATGCCTTTCACTACGCTGCTGATCGTTAATATCTTATGTCGTAAGATGCAGATACGATCCGCACGATGAGAAAGCGCATAATTCCCTCCCTCTCTCTCGCGCGCGGTGTATATATCTGCTTGGTGCTAGTCGCTGGTTCGCCGGGGAGCGTGTAGAGCGGAGAGGCCGGGCGATATCGTGCCGCGCGGCATAAATGCTCGCCGGGGTAAACAGAACAGGTCTCTTTCCCGATGTGGTAATTGCGAGCTAGCATAGAGCCCAATCGATCAGAGTCCTATGCAATTGTGAAATTGACTAGAGCGATCTCTTCAAACTTACAACTCGCAACTCTGCAAGCGGCGACTCGCAGTGGCCAAACAGGTGAATCAAGAAAATGCTTACCAAGCTCGAGTCGCAGTAAGAAGTTATTCCCGAGGGTCCTCGGGGGCTCGCAATTGGATCTCGTACTCCTGCCGGTACTCCTGCGGATGGTGGCGACCTGTAGTCTCTCGAGGGAGCGTCGCGTGCGTGTGTGTGTGCCCTCGCGTCTGGCAGATGCTGCGGGAGTGGTGAGGTGCGAGAAGGCGACGGCGGGAGAGGAGGGTAAACTCGGTCCTCTCGGCTCAGAGATCGAGGGCCAATCTCGTGGAGGATGCCGTCGCGCGGTTCTTCCTGGCGGTCGATAGTGATACACGGCGTAAGGCGAGCGCCATTTTATCCCGTGCACTCGCGGCGGCAACAACGCGAAAGGTGGACGACGATGCAGCACCACCGCCAACCAGCCACCAGGACGCCCTGGCTCTCCACGCTCCCAGAAGGACGACGCTCTCTCTCACTCGCCCTCGCTCGCTCTCTCTCGCTTGGGTTGATCCTGCGGGGAAGGCGAGTCAAGTGTACACAGGTAGAGAGAGAGAGAGTGGACAGGAGGTCTTGGCGCGCTTCCTGCCCCGAGAGGATAGGACGCGCACACCACTTTCACACAAGTCACCGGGGAAGAGCTAGCTAGCTGCTCTTCTTGGCTCGAGCGAGCCGGCTGCTGGACCAGTAGCCAGGAGGCCTGTCTCCCTCTCGATTCTCTCTAGCTTCCAGTCGCACGCGCACTCTGTTTCTCTGTCCACGGGGAAAGGAATGGTCGAGCGGGGTTGCCGCGGTGCTCCGCCGCGCGATCGCCGCCTCGATTCTCCCTCGGTACTGGACACACGAGTTCTCTCGATCGCCTCGACTGCGGACGCGCGCACACTCTGTCGATAGCAATCTCTGTGTTCTGTCTTCTTTCTGTCTCTGCGACTCTCTGTGTACGTGTACCTCTGCGATCTACCGTGGCAAGTGTGTGTGTCTGTGTGTGTGTGTGAGGGAGTGTGGGTCGGTGGGATTGCTGGCGAATGCGCGCACCACGGCGACACGGTCTCTCTCGCGTACGCGGAGGCCAGCAGAGTTCTTCTCTTCTCGACTCGCTTCCTTTTTCTCCTGGTACTGCACGGGGCGCTCTATACTGGGTGAGACGCGAACGACAGGCGGGCCACGGAGCCACAGCGCACACGTCCACCGTGCACGGCGATGGGATACGAACTGAGGCGACGATCGTCGAGTAAGCCCGAACTCCCCCCGAACGATCCCCCCACTCTGCCCGCAGCTTACCGCTATTCGGCCATATTCCACTAGCGCCTCCACTCGACCGACTCGAGCGGAACCCCGAGCATCCCCGAGCCCTCCACGCTCGGCCACCATCGACAACAGCCCTTCCAGCAGCCTTCCACCGGACTTGCACCGATCTACACTCTGCTACTCGTACTTGACCATCGAACCTCGCGCTATTCGAGCGTCTTATGTATCGCGCGATTCCTCGGAGAACAGTACGCGGGGGTAGAGTTGTTGCCGGCGGGAAAATCCACCGAGACAGCCGGCGCGCGGGGTCATTGATTTTTTGAGGCCGCGTCAAGTGTGCGTGGATCTGGCCGTACTAGTGCGCACGCGCACACTCACTTGAGCGCCGGCCGAGCACAGGACATTCGGCCCGGACATAACCCGAGTCATTCGATGACTCTCTTTCGCCGCTGAGCGAATAAGCGATTCCGGGGCCTGTTGGGGTTGGGCCTGATAGCAGGGTTCTGGTATTCCAAGGATTAGGGGGTGGGTTCGTTGGTGGTGATAGTTCGCTTTATCTCGGAGCGCGCTATCGGCGCCACTGTAGGGTACCTGCTCGCCTATTTGCATAAGGTTTTCCGAGGGAAAGCAATCTCCTTGTATGTGCAGCATGTTGCCCGGAGAAAGTTTGTCTAGCGATGCTTTAGTTTCCCAGGGTACACACTGTCGAAACCCGCCGCTGTAAAAAAATGCCCGAGTCGAAGTCGACTCGGTATTAATTTGCAGAGGCCTGGATCGACTTCCCGCCAAGTAGCCTATGGGTTTCGGTATAATTTGCTGGGGAGGAAAACAGAGGAGGAGGAGCGCAAACTAGCGCTGGCGCTTTATCGCTATCGCGATCGTGATGTTAGCATATTTGTCGTATCCATCAAACTCCTGCGGCACGGGACGGAAGAACGATTAAAAGTTAGCCGAAGGCCAACACTCCCGATCTTCCTGGCGCGCAAGTGGTTAATACCTCCGGCGAAGGAGAGAAGCCGGAGAGCGAGGGAAGGAGGTGGGGGGACAACGCTCTCCTCCGAACCTCCGGCCAACTTCTCGATTATCAGTATGCGGTAATGGTCACGTAAGTTCTCTTATCGAAGATGCCGATAATTTCGGCGGTTCCACCCGCAGCATAGCCATCGGCCACCGGATATAATAAATTCATCCTCCAGCCGGGAAGTGGAAAAGTGGCCCTCGCGGGGGTGGAGGGGGGATATCCTGGGTGAGTAAAAGTAAAGCGGGCGGTGCACGGCCTTATGTGCGTTTTCGGCGCCAAGCGGCTCCGACGGTGGTATCGCTCGAACGATCAAGATATATCCTCATCCCCCTGTGTTTCAGGCTCCTCCTGGAAGTCGGTCGCTTCTGGCTTGACTTGGCGGCGGCTAGTCGCGGGGCTCCGGCTATTTCCGCATGACATCACAGCGCCCCGGATTTAGGAGCCGGTGGAAGCGGACGATTTTCTATTTTCTCGTCGCTCGACATTGGCGGGCCCGCGCGAGCGACCTGCACAAGGTCACAGGCCCACTGCTCCCCTCTAAATGGCCCCTCGATCGTCCTCTTTATTCCGGCGGTGCCTATGCCAATCACGAGCCTCGTCTCTCCCGTGTCTCCTCGGCCAGAAAGAATCCTCCTTCGGCGAAACGCGCGCGCCTCTCTCTCTCTTTTTCTCTCTCCTCCCCCCCTGGTTCCTCCGAGCCGCTGCCCCCCGTAAGAATAATCCCAGCGGCGGGCCCCAGCACGCGCACTCGGCACGAAAAAAGCATTATTAATTTTCGGAATTGCTCGCACTCTCCTCTCTCGCTCCTTCCGCAATTAGAGGCCGCGCCGGAGGAACATAGCGCTTATGACTCTCCTCGGTGGACCCCCCTCCTCGCCGCGCCTCCTCCTCGCCGGGCTAATGCGCCGGGCGAGGAACAACCGCAACGGGGCCCGCAGGCCTAATCGAGAAATAATTGTACGAATTTGTCGAGCGGGCCCAGAAACCCACCGCCGACGTTCCCCGCTGCCGAAACCAGATAGAAAAGAAATCCGCGCTCGCATTCCCGCGATCCCTTGTCCTCCTCGACATCTCCATGTTTTTTCTCTCGCTCTCCCACCGGCCCTCTCTCGCGGCCGATTCATACTCGCGGCTGGAACAATGGGGCCCCCGCCGGGGGACAAAGGGAGCTAGAGCCTCTTGTGTTCGCCTGTTGGCTCTCTTTCCGCTGTTAGTCGACGCGCGCGGTACCGTTTCGCTCCCCGTCCCGCTCTATCCCGCCCGGCGGACACACGCTAACTCGGTTAGTCGTTCGTTAGCGGAATTAGGAGAGCGCTAGTCCCACCCGGAATCATCATCGGCCGGCTTTATCGCCGGGAATCGCCGGATCAAGGTTGCCAGGAGTCTGCCTATGTGTAGGTACATGTATAGCGGCGTGAGAGCCCTTGGAAAGTCCGGGGCAGTCGAAAGTGACGGCACTTTACGAGCGCACTTTTTTCCCCCCCGACTTTCTATCAGTCGGTCGCTGACCGTCTGTGGAGGCAGCGCACGCTGGGTCGACCGGCCCCGAGCGATTCGCGCCCCTTCCTCTCCTCATTTGCGAGCCGACCTTACATACATTCGGCCGCTCGCCGGCGATCAATCGTCGATCGACGCGTATCGCCATTGGCCGCCGCTCGATTCACCGAGCCGCGGAAGAGGATTTCTGCGTGAATGACTACTCGCCGGCCTATGACTGCGTCCCCCTTCGTTCTACCTTCGGCCCCTCCGAGCAGGCGGCGCGCACTCGTGCCACCCGGAGCAAGGACTTAATTAGCCCGATCCAGTTTCCAGGGAATCTTCCGGAGAGTCGATCATAGAGCGAGGTCGACGCCGGCCGAAGGGGCCTGTCCCTGGAAACCTACACTCTTTATCGGAGCCGATTGAAAGGGATCGATCGATTGATTCGTTTTTTTGCTCTCTCTCTCTCTCCCCCTTTCCGTCGCTGTGGCTGGTTGAGTGCACCGCGCGCTACCAGTTGCACCAGCAGGTGAAGAGAGGAAGGCGGGTGCGGCTGTGATGGGCGAGAGTCCCTCCGAAAGTTCCCAGAAATTCTCCCGAGTCATCCACAGGAATTCCACCGAATTTTCGGGAGGAATGCTCTCAGTGATTAATAAGTTTTTACGCGGAGCTTGCCCTCGCACTGGCTCCTCTACCCGCGGCCGCTGCCGCGTGACAAATCGATTCTTTCACACGTTTCCGTTACGTTAAAACACTCGGGCGCCTAACGATCGTCGCGGCACTGAGTCTCTGAGCGCGCTCGCCGCGAGCTCCTCTTTGAAGTCCTCGCTCGGGAGAAATGGTCCGGCTCCCACCGGCTGTCATCGTCCACCGGACAATTAGCCAATACAGTTTAGCGAGATGCGCTCCTCGGAGAGAGATGCTGGAGCGGGCGACGAGAGCGGCGCTGGAGAAAAAAGTGGTAGCCTGGTCGGAGAGGAAGGTGCGTGGTGCGCGAGCTGGAAAAGGGGATTTCGGCGATGCGCGCTGCGCCGAGTGGGAGGGCGCGCCGCGAGGAATAAAAAGAGGAGAAACACGTTAAACGTGGAACCGGGGGTCATAAAAATCCGAAGCGCAGGTATAAAGCAACGATCTACAAGTCCGCGCGCGAGGACGATCCTAATCTCTAGTTGCTCGGGGACTAGCGGCACAGTCCCCGGAGTTTCGAGACGGAAAGGCAAAAGGAGCCTGGCGAACCAAGTAGCCGGCCGGTCTAAATTGGCGGGGCGAGGGTTCGTTAGGAAATCGGGCGAACACGGCCGCGGCCCTTCCAACGGAAGGAGACCACTCCGATGCCCCGCTAAACGCACCCAGTCTCTCTATCACCGGAATCCTCCTCCCGAGGTTACGGCGTCGATCTACCATAGGTGCGTGATCCGACGACCTGACTCTCTTTAAAAGCGACGCACCTTTAGTTTTATTACTTAGAAGAAAGGCAGATTTTATTTCTAGGAGCTCGAATGAACGGTTACTCTCCGGCATCGGGCCGATTGCCACGAGAGCGCGGGGAACGTTCTGATTTTCGATAACGATCGCCCGCCGCCGTTTTTGGAGATCGTAAAAGCAACGTGGACCCGTCGAGTTCGGCCAGCGTTAATTCATGCTATACTACTGACATTTTTATTCGGTCAATGGTCAGAGCGCGCGCGCGCGTGCGCGCCGCTGAGGAGATGTGTAGTCGTGGCAATAAGGTGACGGTAAAAGGAGACTGATTCGTTGATCCGTCATACGCGCCTTACGAGGTAATTAATAGAGGAGGGCCCCGGTACGGCTCGTACGCTCGGCTATAAATTCAGCGGAAGGTCGAGAGTGAACGACGCATAAATTCCACTTGGACACGACAAACGCGCTCGTGTGTGTGCGTGTGTGTTGTACGCTTCGCGTGGTCTGGCCGCGGAGAGCGGGATTTCGCGAGTCCCGCTCTCCCTCGGGCGCGTTCGACTTAATGGTTTCGTAATTGAATAAATGTGGCCGATTAGCCGGGCGGCGGCCTGCCCCCCTCCCCGGCCCCTCCCGACGATGCTTAACGAGCCGAATTTACTGGAAACCGAATTTAGCGTTAATCGGTATTTAATTTAAACAAGCGTCGCGCGGATAGCTAATATACTTAGGGCCCCTCATCAGTCGCGCGACGATCCGGTTTAATCGCCGGGTAATAAACCAACTGGTGATAATCGCGGGAGATTGCCTCGGCCTGGGCTGCGAAGAAAATTCCGATTTGGGAAGAGGTTCACTCGCGAGGAAGGCGGCGAGGCATTAGCGCGCGATCGGCAGGGGTTTGTCAGTGTCGAGAGAGCGGCCACCAACGCCACATTCAACTGGTAAGAATTTATTCCTCGTATTCTCGGCCGGGCTCGGCGTGCGTCGGGCCGGAGCTCGGTGTACAACGACGGTGAAGAGGAGGCTGCGGAAGAGAGGGCGCAGGAGCGAGCGGGTGGCACTGGAAAGAATGTACAAGGTAGAGAGAACGGCGGGGACTTTGTTATAATTGCACAGGTGTACAGTGGGGTCACTCCCTTATTTCTTCTTAAACCTAGCTTTCTTCGCGACGACCACCGCGCTCGACGGTGACTTCGGGTTGGATTGGTTCTTATGCTTCTTGCTCTCGACGTGTTGCGCGAACATGCTCTCGGAGTTGAGCGAGAGATTGCACGGCGCGCAGTAATACTGGCCTGCGGAAGAGAAGAGAAGAAAGTCCTCGTGATTACTGATCGATATCGCCGTCGCCGGCAGACTCCCACGACATTCCCCTTACCCGATGGCGTCCTGTATATGGAATAGTCTATGGGCCCGGGGACGGAAGGGGTGGTCTCGTTTTCGGAAACTACAAAAGTCCAAGCGTAAGGAATGTGTCGAGGCCCGAGTCCCGCTGGAATCGTAAGATGGTGAAGATCGGCCGATAAGCGGGCCCTCACTCACCGGGTTCAGGAACAGGTAAGCCATTCAACCTGAGCATTCTCAGGTGTCGGGCACCACGCTTGTGCGTTTCCAATTGATCCTGACGATTGGCCGAGACTCCGCACAAATCGCAGCGCAACGGCGTTGGATAAGGCGGCGGTGTGTACACCTTCCCGGTGACGGGGCTCGCGCCCGAACCCTCCGACACTACTGGCACACTCGGCCCCGTTTGAACCTCTGCCTGGAAGGCCAACCCTATGCCAAACCTCCCGCTAGGATCAACCTGGTTATACTGATTTTGGCTCGGCGGCTTCTTCGATGCCCTGCTGAATCAAACATCTCGTAGGATTAAAAGGCAGAGTGTGTGTGTGCCAGGGTGAAGACACTCTGGACCCTCTGTCAAGTGTACCTCGTTCGTGGTCCACCATTGGCAGCTCGTAGGTGCCTCTTTCCACTATAATGTTGCGTGGCGTCGGTTTGCGAGGTGAACCATGTCTTGCAGATCTAGAAAAAATGAGGAGAGGGATGCCGGTGTGTTTATAGGTGAGAGTCCGCGGGCGCTGTTCAAAGAAACCGGTTAAGTTTTAGCTCCCTTACATCGCAATAATTTTGCCAGTCGTTACTGTTACTACTAGTAGTACTAAGCTGGCCGTCCTCCGTCTTGAGCTTCTTTACACTTTGGTTCAAGAACATCGAGACCTTCTTCTGATGTGGCTTGCCGTCGTAGTGTAGCTTGGCTTGCAAGGTGGAATTCATCTGAAAGAGGATCAGCTTGGTTACAACGGGGGGGAACGGCGTGTGCAATGCTGTTTCCTATCTAACGGGGCACGGAGCGCGCCGATATACTCAGGGATCGTCTTTGAACTGTACGAAATAAAGTCTGGGAGCCTTACAACGGCATTGCACAGATCGCATTTCAGTGGTTTCATTAACGCGGACAGTTCCCTCTGGGCACTGGCGACCTTCTCTGCAATACAGAAAGAGAAATCAGCCGAGCCTCTGGCAAGCGAACCGCCGTAGCCTTCCTCATGTACGTGTCAGGGTATATATTCAAACTACCTGCATCTTGTGCAGGGTCAATAAATTCGTTCTTTCTCTTATAATACTTGTTCTTGGCTTTGGCGGAGCCCTGTACCGTTGCTGAGGAGACCGTCGCCGCCGCTGCTGCCTTATAGGTAGTGTCGTACCATTGGGCGTAGAGCTCGGAGCTCTCCGGTTCCGTCGACGACATCCACCAAGCCGCACCAGCCGCCCGCTCCCCAGGAGTTTGCGGCTGTATTGCTGCCGGGTGGAGGATGTATGGGGTTGCCACTGGCATATTCGAGAAAGTCCCACCTTCCACCAGGCCCCGGACTGGCCCTACTGTCACCATGCTGCTGCTGCTGCTGCTCGCACTCGCCTCCTCCTCCTCCCCATCGCCGGCTCCTCCCTGGCATGGCTTGCTCGCCTTCTCCGGCGAGCTCTCCGCCGAGGACGCATCCTCGCTCGAGCCGCTCGAAACCCTCGAGGATATAATCGGTGGCGGCGGCGGAGGTGGTGGCGGCGGCAAGAAGCACTCCAGTCCTGCGTTCCGTCAATTGGAAAAGAACCAGTTTTAGAAGCCGATCGCTCACTCATCGTCTCTACGTCTACGCACTCCTCTCTCTCTTCCTCCCTGGCTTCGACAGCCTGCCGGCGCTTAGGACAATCCTTCAACGACTCGGACCTCGAACCTCGCCTTCTCTCACTCTCGCTTTCTACCGGCGTTCGCGCTCGCCGCCGAGAGTCGAGGACGCTTTTTTAACGGAAACAATACCGGTACAAAGACGCGAGGAATATTTAGGGGGTACTAAAGGGAAATAAGCGGGGGAAGTTTTTATTACGAGTGAAATTTACGGCGGCAATAAAAAGTGGCGCGAGTCTGTCCCCGGGGCGGCTGCGCATAAAAATGAGCAGATAAAACATCCGAGCTACAAAGGGATAAGATATGAGCGCAATATCGGTAAGACCTGAGATCCCTATCGGCGCAATTTGCTCCCGGGATCCTGGGACCTTAATAGCGCGTGCGGCGTAATACTAATTGCCCTAATTGCGTACATGCATCCCGATATGCACTGCATAATGTCGCTCATTTTTATTAGCCTATACAGCGCGTTTCAATGGGACGGCTGACCATGGACTCGGCTTTTTCTCTATGTTATATGTATCCGTGTTACGTGTATATATTTTCTCTGGTCAGGGACGATCGAAGCTTCCTGGGAACCCCGGGTCAAGTGTTAGCTCTCGATAAAATCGCGCGTGATAGGGAAACCCCTGCCCGCTAATAATAAATCCCCCCGTAATCTAGTAAAGCGCAATTTCACATAAATCTGATTAAAAATTGACAACAAGCATCTTCCAATTATTTCCTACTTTACACACGAATGGAATATATTTCACGGCAGAGTGCTTTACACGTGCTTTCCCGACACGCTTGAGAGTCCGACGACTCTCGCGACACGTGCGAATGGTAAGACTCGAAAGTAAAAGGGTCGCCCGAGCAGCGTACGGCTCTGTCGATATATATTTCGGGCGATCAGCTGACTGCAATGGACGGATGTCCATTGAATTTTGACAAGCACGCCAATAGCCACGCGTCCCCTTAATTACAGATTCTCTCAGCCGACAAGGGCCCCCGTACGGCAGAGGAGCACTTAACGCGCGGTCAAATGAGTAATTAGCGGCTGGATCTCCCGAGGAAAAGCCATCCGGCGGAATCCGATGTCTCCTCCTCGCAGAGGACGTGTAAATCTTTCAGCCGACAAGATGACACTATTCCCGGGGAAAAGAACCCCGACGTTATTACTATTATGTACACAACGATTACAGCTGCTGCATCTCGAAGGAAGGGCGACGTCTTCCTCGGGCGCGATTATCAGCGGTGGCTGATTGTCCCGATAAAAGCGAGGCTCGACGAGCGGATCCGGGTAGAAGGTAGAACGGAAGGAGCTCGGCATAGTTGAGGGTAGACGTTGGACGAGTACTACTCACCAGGCACTTCGGGATTCTCGATGAGCTTCGCACTAGACATATCCCAATCGGACGATGCGTGTTACTCGAGAGTTCTCTGTCAGCGAGTACCTGACAGAGAGCAGAGCAGAGAGAGTCGGATACAGCGGCGTGGCACTTGCCCCAAGGAATCCCTTTCGCAGTCGACGTCCGTGTACCCGTGCACGGTGGCCTTCACCGGAACATTAAAGCGGCGCGATCGGCTCCTACCGATCCACTGCCAATTAAACGCGTCGCCAGGGCCGAGCTCTCTTTGTGAGGTTAATAGGCGAGTTTGACAAGCGAGCCGACGACATTACGCGATATTGAGCCACCAGCCAAGATGGCTGCTGCGGACACTGCGTGCTCCGCGCTCCTCGGTACCGAGCCACCCGAGAATCCCGGGGCCGCACGCGAATTCGAGACACATCGCTCACCCGCTCGCCAGGGCCGAATGCCTCCCGGCCATGGACCAGAACGACCAACTCCTCAAATCCCTCGAGGAGAAGATCCGCAGCGGACGGGCGATGATCGACCGACTGAAACTCGCGGCGATGGTTGACGGGGTCGAGAAGCTCGCGAGAAAGATTCAGCAGGAGATACGCTTCCTCGAGAAGGTACGCCGTACATGATAATCCCCTGGGTATAATGTGATTAGGGACGTTAGCCGATTATATCGGGAATATAGTTTTCCGGAGATATAGGTTGGGGAGTTGGGAGGAAGAGCGCGGGTTTCGTTGGGTTGGGTTGTTGTTTAGAGTGGCAGAGTTTATTGGGGTGTTGGTCTCGTGAAGGTTTGATAATGCAGCTTGATAATTCTAACCTATTCTCACAAAGGTACAATCTACAGGGCACGTGAAGAAGGAACACCTGCTCAGCACGAATTTGATTCATCTCAATGCGATGGTCGCCCGGCTGTTTTCCGCTCGCGAGCCCACGAGTGTCATGAAGCCATTCAAGTGTAAGGGCACTAGATTGGAGGTGGACATAGTCTGCGACGGAGGAGCATCTTGGGTGAAAGTCATCGCCAGGAATGCAAGAGCCTTGACTCTGATATCCATGGGGAACGGGGAGTATGGACAGAAGTCGGTGCTGGATCAAGCGACGTCCTATTTGGAGTGTGCGAAGTTGTATCCTCATTTGTATAGGCCACCAAATATTATCTTTCACTTTGCCTATGGGATAGAAGCACCGTTGGCTGCAAAGATGGAAAGCTTGGGTATTATTGTCGAGGGGGATAGGATAAATGCGGAGAGTGGAGACATTGGTTTAGAGATACCTGGTAGGGATCGTATGTTTCTTATGTCATGTTTATGTCAGTGTTCTTGTTAAACAAGTACTTATACCATCATCTCTATTCTGGAGGCAGAAGCCTGTGAAAAGCATATGGATGCCTGGACGCACCAATCCAGCAGTGATAAGGATTATTCAAGCAACTTTAAGGAAAGTACAGATTTGGAAGCCTTGAACACCTCTTCATTGAAGGAGATCAGTATTTTAAACCTGGATGTCTCCACCCTACTGGCTTATGTCACTAATATGACCAATGGGTATAATGATTTCGTCTATAAGGAACCACTGCTGACCCAGCAGGCAGAGATGGAGAGGAAAAGGCCTGTGAAGCCTGTTATAGAAAAGTTGTTTGAGGGAAAGGAATTGATCGTTTGTCAGACTGCTCATGACAATTTCATGAACATAATAGATGTGATAGGGGGTCCTAAGGAAACAGAACGCACACGAGAGCTTTTAAAAAGGGTTGCGATCGTCGACGACATACCGACGGGTCGTATCATGGAGAGATTGAACCTGGGCGGAAAAATAAAAGACAGGTCGAGACTGGTATTCGCCACCGGAGAGAATATGAAGAGTATTACCGTCTCCGCGAACGAGGGATTCGTGCGTGCCGCCAGAATGCAGGTAGAGTATATTAATTGCATGCTGCTCATCGACGCAAATTACAATTGCAGTGATCGTTGCAGGGAATCGAGTGTACCGTTTTCCTCCACGAGCCTAGATCATTGTCGGAAATCAAAGAGAGTAACGCTGAGAAACTGGAGCCGTCTTGATATTCATGTCGCTGTTCTAGGTGTTGACTAATGAATTGAGGGACACAAGCTTCTAGGTACAGAGATTTATTTGAATGTTACATGAAAGGTTTTGTTATGTACTCTGAACTGGAAATACAATATGGAGACTAGTAAATCACCTAAACTTGTTGCTGCTCGCCCTGTAAATCATCATGCGCGTCATCCGAGCTGCATTCTATGTTCCGGCAGAATTCTGCGAAGCAAGAAAGATTACGCACGGCGCGCTAATGCGTCAGAGACTTATCACAATGGAAGTGTTCAAAGTTACCGTCAATGAATGTATGCAACTGTGGATTCTTAATACGCGCGGTTTCAATATATTCTCTATGTTTGCTTTCGTTGCCAAGATGCACGCAGCATTTTGCGGAATTCAATAGAGCTTTAACATTGCTGTCGTCGACTTTCAAAGCCCACTCGCAGTCAGCCAATGCTTTCTCGTACAATCCGAGATGCATATACGAGAGTGCTCTGTTGTTCCACAAAACCGACGAATCTTTACGTTGCTCCAGAGCCTTCGTGTAAAAGGTAACAGCCTTTTCGTAATATCCTTCTCTGAATGCACCGTTTCCAATCCTTTTCAGGGTCTCCGCACGCTCGTTCCTAATCCTCCTGTCTTTCGCGCGTTCTATCGCATCCTTCTCGACACTCTTCTTAAACGCCTCTATTCATACGATATGGTTTCATATAAAAGTAGAAACGGAAACGCTATTGTGCAGATTACCAGTACCTTGCGAGATTTGTTCGTTGTTACGGTTATCGTTCGCGGAGCATTTATTGATCAACGTGCGACTAGCTTTGACTTTCACCCCCGATTCACAAATGTTTCTGTCCTCCTTATTTCCTAGGATATTGTCGGCTAGTATTTGGCCATGTTTCTGCTCCTCCGGATCCGAAGACGCTAACTTCTTCACGACTTTTTCTTTACGCACAAATATTCAATTAGGGAAAACTGATCGGCGTGCAACGCAGGTTGCACTTACCAACTTCGGTAACTCGATGCATGAAGTTCTCGAATTCTTCTTCTGTGACTTTCTTATCGATTCCAGCGTCATTCACCATTCGTTCGCCTTCCGCGAACTCGGCGGAAAACTTATCGCAGTTCATGACTTTCCTCGTACACTTCTCGCGTAATAAATAGAATTCTTTTAACGAGATATAGCTAACGTGTGTTTATTGGGAGGACTCATTTCCATGGAAACGTGTACAATGTAGAAGATGAGAGCGCAACCTATTATTTCGATCTCCTCCCAACACTCGGACGTAAAAGAACTTGGCGGGAATCACATGTATAAATAAACATAGCTCTGTTGACTTGGTTTGTGAAATGCTTTGTGCTAACAGCCAGATGGAAGTCAATTGACCTTACAGTTTGTGTATGTACTATACCCGCAATTGGGACAAAAAACATAAGTTGTCCATGTCACAGTCTTGGTGCACGGATTATTATTACCCGTTGGAACCCTTCCTAGAGGGATAATCTGGAAGAGGGCTAGACTTGAAAGCCTTATCAATACTGGCAAAGGAGAACACCGGCCCTGATCTATTAACAGTATCCGAACTCTCGTTCTCCATGTCCTCGACTTCAAGAGGGTCCATGTCGGCATCTTCCTCCACATCAGGATAGATATCAATCTCATCCTTAATAAACACAGCACAATTCACAGTGGGGTCAATCCCCAATGGCACCGCTTTCCTCCTATCCAAGGGTTGCTTCTTGGGCTCTTGGACAGGAGCCGGATTCCTAGCTATGATTTCCACTTCGTCCATGATGCATAGTTTCTTCAGTGGCAGCGGCCTATCCTTAGATAGAGCAGAGAGTACCTTGGGCCAGCTGATGGATGTCTCGGAGGGCTCCTTTCTCTTGAGAGGCGGTGGATTGTGAATTGCTCTACTAGTACTGGGCATATCACTCAAGTCTATAATGCTGATACCAGACTTGCCCGTCTCCAATTTATGACTCAAGGAATTAAAGGGAGAATCGTCGTTCTTCTTGAAGGACTCTTGCGGAGGTTTAGGAACTGGTTTATGGGAGGGCCCGGGAATGGGCCTCGACGGCTGGCAGCTCATTTTACACTGGGACCTAGTATTGAGATCGTGCTCGGGTACCCTCGGTGCAGGAACCTTCGCAACGTCGATCCTCGTCCGCGGTGGCTGCGGCGGCGGCGGCTTCTTCTGCAAGGGTTCCTGTCCGACGTCGTTGCACTCGAAGCCCAGCACATTATTAGTCTGTATATGCCTCAAGCCGGTGACTTCGAGGGTCTCGGCGATCTTAAGGAGTCGCCTAACGTCGCTCTGCACCACCTGGATCTCGCCGCAGTACATGAAGTTGACGATCGTCTTGAGATCGTCGGCCTCGATGTCCGGGAGGATGATGAGCGGGTGCGGGTGCTCGTTGGCGACGAGGAGCCGCCGGAAGTAGGTGCTCGAATTGGCCAGTACCATCTTGTGACATTTGAGGACCGAGCCATCCTTGCAGGCCAACGAGAGATCCACAAACTGTTGCTTCTCGTAACAGGTATCCAGCGAACCCGCGAGATGCGTCGAGAAACTGTGCCACTTGAGACTGAGCACCGTGTCCTCTCTCATCTTGTCTTGGCCCCGAGCCTCGTCCTGTTCTACTCTCCGATTCTACGCGCGGCCTGTTCTACTGCACGCCAGAGCTCCGCTCGATGACAACAGAACTCGCCATGACACGTGCCGCTGTCATCGGACACTCGCCGACGGGCATCCCGGGCGAACAGTTTCCCTCGCCGATTCCCGGGCAATACGAGTCCATAGTAACAGCGGCCGCCGCGCGATCCTAATTCATTTCTGCTTGGTAAATCGCTCGGTCGATATCTCGCGGTCATAGAGCTCCGCGGCTCACAGCCGCGCTATCGAGCGCCCGGGTGATTTACCAACGAGCCTCCTTCCCATTTCAATTAACAGAGATTCCAAAAATCCCGTCTCCCATAGTCTAATCGATTGTCCGCTCCTCCCAGTGGCGTGGCAGCAGCGTTACCTGTGGGATGGCAAATAAACTATTTGCACGGATACCGCGGTCTAAAAATAAGTCCAACATTAGAGAAAAGAGGTGTGTGGCTCCGTGGGTCCGCCGCGGAGCGCGGTGGCCAGCTACGTGGAGGAGCCCCGGCGCTTCCGTCTCCGCGGAGTTACCACCACTTCCGCGGTGCGAGCATACGTCGACCTCTACTACTTGAGTAGTCTACAGCTGGTTCTACCCCCTCGCTCTCAGGAAAGCGCATGTCCCCGCGCTCTCGATAGAAGGGAAGAGTAGTCGCGCTCGTATATACATCTAACTCTAGCGAGGTAGAGAGAATCGGGCGCGAGAGAGGATCGAGAGAGAGAGAGAGTGCGTCTCGAGCGTGAAGAGGAGGCGGCCGCGGGCCATTTGTGGATCCTCGGGAGGCAGTGGTTGCCGCGCTCGGCTTGCGAAGGCGTGCGCGCTCTCGGCCGAATGATCCACGTCGGTTCTACGAGTGTCGGGAGCTCGGAACAGTAGAACGGCGAACGGGCGCCAACCGATAGCGCGCGTCGGCCCAGCGAGAGAGATACGTGCGCGTATGCGCGTCCAGTGCCCAGTGGAAGGAGCGCACGAGGCAACCTCAGTCGGACCGAGAGACAGAGCGAGCTGGAAGCGCACTTGCTGTCGAAGCATAGAGAGAGAGCGAGCGAGAGAGCGAGAGAGAGAGAGTAGATACTCTGACGGACACTTGGCCGAGAGCCGAGCTTTTCCGCTTTCGCGCGCGGAGCCCGCCAGCTGCTTCGGGCTGCTCGAGGCTGCTCTCGAGCCAGCGAGCCAGCGCCGCGGGATCTCGTCGCTCGCGGCTCCTTTTGCGCGCTATCCTACCGTGCGAATTAATTATCCCCTTTTGGGCCCGAGCGGGG
Source organism: Crossocerus cetratus (assembly GCA_963675795.1). NCBI lineage: Eukaryota > Metazoa > Arthropoda > Insecta > Hymenoptera > Crabronidae > Crossocerus > Crossocerus cetratus. The sequence goes on along the minus strand of OY776664.1, from coordinate 7,613,532 downwards.
CGAGCGGGCGGGCGACGGCGCTCGTTTATCCCTCTATCTCTCAGTTTGGTCCTCCTCCTCCCTCGCTCGGCCTCGGCCCGCTAGACCCGCTATGGAGACCCTCGAGTCGAGCCGCGTCTGCCGCCTCTGCGGCAAGCACTCCGGCATCTCCATAGACATTTTCGACAGGAATGAGGGCCACCTCCGGAAAATCAACGCCGTCCTCCCGATCATGGTATGTCCGCCGCCTTCGCCTATAGATATATATCTCTACCTTCTCTCCCTGCTTGCGCCGCCGACGTACACGCGCTCGTCCATCCGCTCTTCTCCTCGCCTACCATCTCCCAAAGACTACGGATTCTACAACCACCGATCCGAAGCGGCGCAACCCGCCACCTTCCCACCGCCGCTTTCCCTCTTTCTTCAACACGCTTTCGGGCATTCCGAGCTCCGGGCTCCGATTTCCACGCTTCTCGCTAGACTTGCTAGCGAATGCATCCTGGCCGCAGACCTCTCGCCATCAACACCTCGCTGAAAGTGAGGTTATCGCCTCTTTGCCCGCCAACTGGCTCCGCGCTTTTTTCTTTATTGCGTAATCGGGAGACTCGGTCAGCCTTGTTGTTTACTCTTCGTGAATCGATGGTTTCGCTGCTTTCTGGAGATCATCCATCGTCGTTTGCTGACCTCGCGCTCGCCGGACTCCGATTGACCTTTACTTGTTTTACCGGATGTGCACCGCGCTGCCCTACATCCCGAGGAATTCCGAGCACTTGTTACTCTTGTTGTACTCTGTAGGTGTTGGATTTAGATTCTGGCTGTTTGCTGGGGATGGTGGTCGATTCGATCTTTCGTATGAGATTATTTAAGCGGACAATATATCGATCGATCGACTATTCTACTCATTTATGATTATACGCCCACTATTCCGTGACGCACAGATTCCTTTTAATGAAATCGTCTCCCAGCACATTATCATCATCAACATAAACGCTATCCATTGCGCAATCTCGAAAAGCTCCCGCGGGAGCTCCGAAGCGATTAGTTTGATTGGACTCGGGGCTATCTGTCCTCAGGTGCACGAGATGGACCTGTTGCCGAAGCACATGTGCCACCGGTGCAGCTACAAGCTCGAGGAGTTCCACAGGTTCTACGAGGACTGCTTACGAACGGACGCTCATCTCAAGAGCCAGTTATCGTGGATGCGGAAAGGTGAGGCGACCGAGCGGATCGGCGTCCCGATGGTGCACATCCAGGACTTGAAGATCAAGGTGGAGCCGCCGGACTTCGACGCCTTCAAGAATCAGCCGCTCGACGACAATGTGAATTACCTGAATCCCGCGAGTTTCCCGGTCAAGGGGAACGGCGTGTCCCTCGCGACTTATCCACCCTGCAGGTACTGCTGTGATAAAGTGGACCAAAGCAGCCGGACTCCCAGTGCTAGTTACCATAACGCAGCGGCGCCCGCTTCCACGCCGCGGAACCAAGGGCAGAGCGACCTGGGCGCTCCCGTGGAATTCCAGGGTGCCGCCAGGCGAAACCTTTCGAATCGAGAGAGAAGATCTCGCGCGGCGCCCTCCCAGGAATCGCTAAAGGACACTGGCAAACGAAAGCCCGCCGTCGAGAATGTAATCGATGTTGCGAACATCAAACGCGACCCGGTGGAGAATGAAAGAGCGAGCAGCGGGGTTGTAAGGAACTTGAGGCCGAGGAGAGGATCCGTCGATTATGTGGGTACGAAGCGGAGATCGACCACTGAATCGACGAGGAAAGCGAAGAGTTTGGGAGTAAAGACGGAATTGCTGGCGGTAACGAAAGTCGAGGTGCCGGAAATCAAGGCGGAGAGAGTTGAGGAGTTCGAGAGGCGGATTTTGAGGCCGAGGAAGATGGTCGATTACGTGGAATCGAGGAGGTGCAGCAGATCTTCGATGAAGCGGCAGAGATCGCAGACGAGCGGAGCCAGTGGGAATAAATCCAAAGTGGAGTGCGTCGCTGGAGACTCGCCCTCGAAGGTTTCCAAGTCGCGGGGATTGAAACTAAAGCAGGAAATCGTGGATCAGGAAGCGAACATGATCACTGACGGTCATGAAAGGATCAGTAACACAGTGCCACTGCCCAGTAGTGTTTTACTCGAGGTAGAGAACGATCGTAAATCCTTCAATAAATCATCCTCCTCGCAATCTCGGAACCGTCGCCGTGTACCTGATAAGTTAAACCTACTTGGTCACGCAGTGAAGAAGAAACTGTCATCTAACAAAATGAACTTACCCCGCAAGAGCGCCGTCGATTACATACCGAAGTTCCTCCGCAGTCAGGACGCATACCTTAGAAATGGAAAGCTCATGTTGAAGGAGGAGCCTAATTGGATAACGCGAGTAGCTCGGGCCGCCGTCGAGAGGAAGAAGGGTGCTGGTAGAAGAACCGACGAAAACCCTCAAAGGAGCCAATCGCACGAAGTCAGCGGGCCTACAGCATATCGATAACAATATTAAACCCTTCAGCGAAACGTGTAACTCGAGCCTCGCAACCAGAGCAGAGCTCCACAGGTTGCGCGCCTGCTACGTTTGATCTCGCTTCCCGCTCGAAGCCATTGGGATTCGGACAGCGATCCGCATACATGTCCCTCAGGAAGCCGCTCTCTCGATTAGCTATCTTTCTCGGGTGGTTTCCATCTCCTCGTTTCTCTGGGAAACGGCCTGCGTACCTAGAAAGGACGCGATAGAATGATTCTCCATGCTATATTGTGTTAGGGAAAGAGAGAGAGAGAGGGGGGGACGGAACTGCGTAAAGTACTTTTACTATCTATGGTATCGTGTACCATGAAATATTGATGGATTATTTTTGTGAAGAAAGTCGCGCGATTTACGCGCAAGCTATTCTGTGTATAGATTCACCGGTCGCCTTCAGAGATTAAGAGATATACATAGATTATATATACGAAATCATATATTTTGTGAACTCCGGGAGTTGTAGATTCGTACGTACGAACATTGTGATATGCGGCGAATGCACTACAGGAGCCTCGACGGGTACGAGTCGAGCCTGCGATTTCTTATCGTTCATGGCAGGAAAGATTTATATTTGCTGTTACTAATCAAGACGTATAACGGTCTTACCGGTTTACTTTCCAGTCCTTTCGTATTGTTACATATTGTACCAACTGTGTCGGCCTTCAGTGCACCGCAATTCAACGATCGTTATTCATTCAGAGATGTCCTTTATAATAAGTTGTTAATTTGGAAAATAAAAAATCAAGTCTCGTCAGGGCAAATCCCTCTTTACCTGCTCTGACGCCCTTACTCCTCTTTGCAGACTTCGACTAGCTCCAGTTGAATTGGACGCGAAATCATTCTGAGGATAATGCCAGATGTTGAGGCGAGCATTAGCGTGAATTATATAATGCAAAAGGGGGAATATGCAATCAACTTCCTCGCAGTTGCTGGAATTTCCGGGATGATTCAGAGTTTCGGGTGTTTTCACGTGACACGCTTAGCGAATACACTTAAAGAACTTATCTAATCTTTAATACTAAACTATTATCATCGCATGGTCACAGTTCAGAAGGACTGTTCTTGAAACGAACCAAGTAAAAAAATATTATTGCGGTAACAATAATGAGGATGTACTGGTACGTGGAACGAGCATAGCTAATACGCAAAGAACCATTTGTATTCCTATTGCATTCTACTTCGAATATTCCCCGGGAATCCCCGTCTACAGTAGCGTATTCTTCCAACTAATTCGTTACAGCAGTCTCTGTTTGAATGACCTACTCCGACTTCTGATAGATAAGTGGTCAACTCTGTACACGTAATTCGAGGAATTATTCGCCTCCACTTTCGAACGCGGTGGATAAGCAATGGAATGTGCACGTTCTGCCACTTCACGACCAATTACCAGAGGCTAAACGTCCCCCGGTGGTTCGCGTGTGGTGCTAGTCATAATGAAAGCCACACGCAGTATTAGATTAATAAATGATAGAAGCTCGAGTGTGAAATACATATCGATCGACAGCATCGATTCACGTAACCCTACGTGTCGGAGGTATTACTCGAGTTTTGATAAGAGATAGATAGAAGCGACAATCAATTTGGAGCGAGTTTAACAATCCCCACCAAAGCCTGCGGGAAACGACGGGCGCGGAGAGGGGCGATAGGGAAAGAGAGGCTGCAGCTGGTCAGACGTCGGGCGGCCGAGTCAGATTCTACTGCGATGTGCAACTGACTCAGTGCGCCGGTGGTTTCGGGAGCGGAGAGTGCTGCTTTTGTCCCCTTTCGTCATGGATCTCTCGCGCCTCTAAGTTCCGCGCACTCTGTCTTCCTTTTCGTTTACTGTAAGTGTCCGGTCAATCGTTCAAATATACTTTCGACGAATCCAGTCTGATCTCAGACCTATAATAGATTGGGTTTATCATTGGTCCAATCTTGGACACTGTGGACCGCTGCGCAGAAATTTGTCCTTGAAGAGTGGACCACTGTCTTTTTTTCTTTTGTTATCTGGGACCGGTCGTGAATAATACCTCCCGCCAGGAAAACAGCCACGTTTTGGAATGGAGCTAGCTATACGCGCGCTACGCAGTCCGCTCGCGCGGTGCCGCGCGAGCGACTGTCGATGATCGGCTGACGATCTTCCTGGCGAGACTGATTCATGCCGAGAGCATTCTATTATACCGCGCTCGCCGCAGATCGCATGATCACCCACGGCGGCCACTGTACCTCGGCCAGGGTGACTGGAGATAGCTGGTGTGAAAGATGGTGCGCTTAATTCCAGAGGCGGTGCGAGTCCCCAGGATCATGCAGAACAATTACAGGGTAAACGGCGATGCCCAATCGTCGAGCGTGCCGCACCAGCGCATGCAGGAGATGGAGAGCGACAAGAGGGCGAACGAGAACACGTCATTGTCGCCGATCAACAGCAACCAGACTTACTTCGCCGACGAGAGGATTCCAATACCAGACGCGGATGATGTAAGTCGGAGGCTGCGCCGAGAGTCGAGCGATTTCTAGAGCCAGACACTTTCGTCGGACCTTGACACTCCGCTTGTTTGATTGCAACATACATTATCTGCAAGGAGTTGATATCCAGTTTACACCAACACGGGATGTATATAAAATTCAATATCTTTCACTGCTGTTCCAGGGCCGCTTTAACTTTAGGAAATTATGGGCTTTCACTGGTCCGGGATTTCTAATGTCCATAGCTTACCTGGACCCTGGTAATATAGAGTCCGACCTCAAGTCCGGAACAGTCGCCAAATATAAGGTAACACAGGATCTAACAATAGTCAGTGAACAAAATGTTTATATGTTGTTTGGATTGCAGCTGTTATGGGTGTTGCTGAGTGCCACAGTCTTAGGTTTAGTTATGCAAAGGTTGAGTGCAAGGCTCGGAGTTGTTACTGGTTTGCATTTGGCTGAGATGTGCCACAGACAATACAAGAAAGTACCTAGGATTCTTTTATGGATAATGACGGAAATAGCTATAATCGGAAGTGATATGCAGGAGGTGATTGGAACTGCCATTGCTCTTGCTCTGTTAACGAATCGAGTGTATGTTACATCTCTTGACATTTTATGGATTCTCTCTTTCACCATGTTTGGGTTAATCTATATTTGTAACGCGTAACATTTCAGGCTTCCAATTTGGGGAGGAGTGTTAATTACTGTGATTGATACATTCACATTCTTGTTACTAGACAAGTATGGCCTCAGGAAACTGGAACTCTTCTTCGGGTTCCTGATCACTGTCATGGGTGTTACTTTCGGTTACGAGGTGAATCATTGTTAATGTCATTTAGAGTGGGCAGTGGTACAGCATCTGTTCCATACTTATATTTTTGATACGAATTCTGTTTCAGTATATTGTTTCCGCACCGCCGCAAGTAGAAGTAATAGAAGGGATGTTTATCCCCTGGTACAAGGATTATGATAGCAAAATATTGCTCCAGGCTGTTGGAATAGTCGGCGCGGTAATAATGCCGCATAACTTATATCTTCATAGCGCACTCGTGAAATCGAGAGACATCGATCGCACCAATCCAAAGAGAATCAAAGAGGCCAACATGTATTATTTTACTGAAGCTAGTATTGCGCTTTTGGTCTCCTTTATAATTAACGTGTTCGTTGTTGCTGTCTTCGCTCACGGTCTATACCAAAAGACAAGTTTGGAAGTTGTAAGTATGGATGTTCCGTTCGCAGAATTGTTGACATATGATAATTACTTAATATTTTGTCCCTTGCAGTACGACGTTTGTCTGGCCAATAATTATACTTTGGGAACACAAACATTCAAAGTAAGTAGGTCGTCTGGTATGCTAAAGTTCCTTGTTAGATACGTGCAACTATACATCGTAATTTGCAGATGGTGAACGAGACATTGGATGCAGACTTGTACACAGGTGGTGTCTTCCTTGGTTGCACCTTTGGTGCTGCTGCCATGTACATTTGGGCCGTGGGTATCCTGGCCGCTGGTCAATCGTCAACTATGACGGGCACGTATGCCGGTCAATTCGCCATGGAAGGATTTTTAAATCTGCAATGGGTGCGATGGAAGCGAGTCCTCTTCACCCGATCCATTGCTATCATTCCTACCTTTTTCGTAGCGTTCTATGCGGACATAGATAAATTGACGGGAATGAACGATGTTTTAAATGCGACGATGAGTCTCCAACTTCCATTCGCAACACTGCCGACAATTGCCTTTACTAGCAGTAAGCAAATAATGGGCGATTTTCGTAACGGAATGTATGTATATGAGATTTTATCATGAATATAATGTAACTATAGACAGATGTTTCATGAAATGGTTTTCTTTCAGATTCAACAAAGTAGTGGCGACTGCCCTGTCCTTCCTAGTTATTAGTATAAATATCTATTTTGTGATAAACACAGTGCAGGAAGAGCTACCCAATCATTGGTCAATACTTCTAGGAATGTCCATATACTCAATCCTGTACCTGTTATTCTGTATCTATTTAATTATTCATATGGCTGTTAGTATGGGTGCCACTTCTCTCGGGAACCACTGGGTGAGTAGAATGATTCGCGACGAAACTATCAAGTATGCAAATCTGTAATTCCAATTCAACTTGATTCATTGCCTGTCCAGCTCGTGGCCAAATATGTGGGTGCACCGGTGGATACGGCACTAGGCTTAGCGAATCCAGCGGTATACGCGAGGTAAGGATTGCTCAGACCCACTATATACAACACAACTTAAATTAATGCGAATTAAACTTCATGCGTTGCTCCGCCGGGCAATTGTACATTCACCAAAGAAAGCAATACTCCCTTTATACTGTGACAGAATAGCTTTGAGAGATTGTAACTAAAAAAAACTATTTTAAGCCGGTTAAGTCTGTTATGCAAGTTGTACGATAGAATGCAGCGGAAGTCTACGCCGACTTTTTTAGAATCACGGTAGCTTGAGAGTATATGATCTAATTGGCTGGTCCAGTCTAATACATCTAAAGAGATCTGATACTTTTGTAGACTTCTGCTATGTCACTTTTACTTCCGTCTCGTGTACCAGTGATTTATACATGTTCTTATCCCTGCTACTGAACCGTGGTTTATGTTGTTTGTGCAAGATCAGTCAGCTTTAAATTATTATTGTCCTATATCTTGTCGCTTGGTATTTGCCACACACTCATACGGAATCCCATGTATAATGTTTGAATGTGCTTCTCTCACGCATCCATTTATAGCTCATTAGAAGCAAACGCGATCATGAGAATTTCTATCGAAAGACGGAGCCGTGCCTTAGAGTCACGCCTAAAATTTTAACAGCAACTACGACGTATATTAGTCTGATAGATGAACTTTTTAATGCAATTGAACGAATTTACCAAATGTATACTTAAGGATTTTAATATTATGAGATTGATACTATTGTGTGAATTTCATACGATTGATATACGGATATTACGGGGGAGCACTTACAGGTAGATATATAGTAATTGAACATTTTAATAATTTTGCGATATGTAGGCTTATTTAACATATTCTCTGTCCACAACACTAACCGAACAACAGTCATCATTTCATTGTGTGCAAGTGATATGATGTACAAATAACATTATGCTGTGGGACGAGTGCTCTCCAGGCACAACGTTTACAATGTTATGCATCAGTTGGCAAACACGAGATAACATATCGATTGAGAGACATGAAATATTACTCTTGTTATACATGCAATATTTTCGAGAGGAATAATAAAGATGTTTTATGATGAAGTATCAATGGGTATAAGGTATACTATTATATTTGACTATATTTGATTCGTAGCTTCTGCGATATCCCAGAAACCATATTAAACACTCTACCCAGCTCGCAAAGAGTATCAAGATAATACTTTGAGCGGCTTGCACTTGTGTCCCGCAAAACCGTCCAATTCTTAATACATGTGTCAAACATCCCCACGCAACATATCGTGTATGTACGGTATGTATAAGTATCACGACCCTAGGCAGATGGAGATGGGAACTGGTACTTCGTCCATTTGTGGTTCACTGCGCATCGTTGAGTCCGCCTCGTTCTACTTTAGACGTGCGAGAATAATCACATGTTTCACCCGAGTAATTAACCAAAATTCTTCTTCATTGCATGCACTTTTTTAACCAACTCAAGTATGGGCTTGCAACGCTGATACTCTAAAATGTCTCTGGCCAAGGTAAGGATCAAGAACGACTGCGGCTTTCGGAGCCTGGTTACTAAACTTTAAAACTTAGACTAAACGCGGGCAGTGGTACTAACGTTTGAAAGATTTAGCGTATGCGATGGATTCATCAAGTCAATTGATATATTTCAGGTCTAATCCAGTATTTTCGATTCAAGAAGATACCTCAGGAAGTTTTAACACGATACCTTTTTACTGATTAGTATGCGCTCCAGCGCCAACGACACAACTTTCGCAGTATGACTGTTTTGTAGGACCTACCGATATTTGGATAATTTAGTATTAAGTATTTTTAGATATTACTAGACGATGGAACATGCAGGGGGAAAGATGTTACAATAAAGCTAAAGCACCAAACGCTATGTTTCGATTTTACTATTGCGGAGGATAGAGAAGGAAAGTTTATATACTGAGCTTGCTTTATTTGCATTTAAACATCACAAAAATATGTTTATTAGGATACATTCGCATCATCACACTTATTCCGTAAATATCAGCGTTCACTATCTCCCTAACGAGTTACCGCAGTTTCAAAGTTATTTTATTATTTCTCTTTAAACTTAATACTTTCGAATTATAGAAAAGACCGTACAGAACCAGGATCTTGTAGGCAACAAGTTTTCTTTTTCAAATGACTACTGCGTGAAAGATTTTGGTGTCTCGAAGAGCGCGAGTATCATAAAACCTCGCCACGATAAGCAGTCTTGACAACTTACTTTAGTATGACTAGACACCAGTTGCAATATTGTAAATAGGCTATTCGACGCTATATTCTTTCTTGCAGGATCTCGACGTTCTGTTAGCACAAGTGCAAAGATCGGATCAATATGTTATCAGAGAGGAAGTTAATACTTCACTATAAAATTTACTGCTGTCTCCCTCCTCTGTTTGTCCTGAGTAAACTGTTTTGCAAAGAACTGCGGTTGTTTCGCAATGCGTCCGGAGCATGCGCTTACATATAGAAACTACAAACCGTTCCACATCGTTATCAAAGCGCGTACTTGTCTACCTATCCAATTTCGATTCTGCCCTACGCACCCTTCCCACTTGTCGTTGCGATTTAAGTAACATAGCACTATGCGATCACAATAATTTTTAGGGCAATCACTATATCAGTTTGTAAATTGTTGAAAAGTGAATACAAATGTAAAAACAGCCTCTTATTGAACCACTCGCCCGTTATAAATAGGAACGCCAAGGCGCGAGTATAGTTTCGTGATTCGAACCCCTCGGACATATTATCGTTATTACTATTCAAGTTTCGCTGGTAGTCCTTAATCTATTCTAAAACAACCGGAGTCTCTAACAACATGTTCATTCTCAAGATGCGCCATTCGCATTCCTGACCGCGTAAAAATGCGCTCATATCAAAAGCACAAACATGAAACCTTTGTACTTATCCTTCAATCATTAGTCGATGGAGAGCAAATGCAGTTGTAACGGTGGACGAGAAATATAACGAAACTTCCGAAATAGAAAAAACATACGCGAACTTCCTTAACTAAATTAGGACTTATCATATAGGATCAGTAGTTAGACGCAAATAATACTGATTATGCTCTCGCTTGTAGTGCCAATAAATAAATCCGATTATGGATAAAACCAATATCACTAGCATCAATATCGATGAGGTCAGTATAGCTGAAATAAATGAAAGAAAACATTGGTCCTCAATTAGAAGTTCTCAAGTGACCCGTGAAATTACGATAAACCGGGCCATTGACCGCTCACTATCAGTGACGGTTCAGGAACAAAATACGATTCGGAACTCTGTGCACGAAAGAAAAAATCAGCGTACAACTCACCAATAACTGCCGTTGCGTTGATGTTATATCCATACTTGTCCTCTTCCATCAAGCACTCTCTCTCCCAATCTTCAGGTACAATGTCTTTCGTAAGCTCAATGAACTCATCCAAAGGACATATCTCCGTACATTCCGGAAGCCTCATCAGAGTCGGTTCGCCAGTCGTATTTCTATACGAGACCTGTGCGCACGGCGTTAAAAATTAATTATTCGCTTCAACCATCGAACGGGTTTCCGACCAGGACTACGCACCGTAACGAAAAAGTTGTTTTTCGGGTCGGTTCTCAATTCCACGAGTATCATGGCAGTATATGGGGGACAGTGGGGCTCGAATAGATCGAGAGTCATCAACATGTTGGCTATAGTTTCATCGTGTGCACTGTATATCCAAACCTTTCTATCCGGCGTCAAAGCTTTCTTGTACTTGAGCTTCATGTGATTTATCATGTCCCCCAACAACAGTCCCGACTTTAATCTTTGCAAGATTTTGTTATAAGCATTTGTGGTGAAACTCTTAATAGCAAGAGGTTTCAGTTTCTCTGGGAATATAGACTTGGTCCATTCTGGCAATGTCTTATTATAGCTGTTCTAAAAGAACAATGCCACATCATTAATGTCACATTGACAATCCACATCCAACTGCTGTACCATAAAAATGAATGATGAGACATACCTCTATAAACAAGGTATCATATATGTGTTCAGCTGTCTTCAAGGATGATATCTTATTACCAGTTTTTTGTGTCAAGTAAGCATACAGTTTCGCATTGTCTTTGTTGATTTGTTCAATTTCTGGCGAGGTCAGTACTTTTTGTAGCTCATACTCGTATCTGGGACAATGCTTCTTCGCAGCCAACACATTATCTTTATCGTCAGGAGTTGTATGTACTGGTATGGGCATCCATTTTAAGGTATCCCATACTTGATCATCTTCTGGTGGATATAGACCAGCAAGGTTTGCCTCGGCTGACATTAAAGTTCTATCAACATCTGTACTTTGAATGTATATTTCATACGGAGAATACTTGGGACTCAATAGATGGGAATATCTGTTCCTAAGCCATCTGCCAAGTAGTAGGTGTTGATGTTTGCCCAGCTAAATTTACATGGAGAATAGATTAGCTCGGTGTGGCCTTGTGCAAGTTTTGTGAGGAAAGTATTCAAGAAAAAGGTAAAATCTGATATGCTTTTACTCTAATTTTATGCAATTATTGTTGACGCAAGACAGTAGCATATATTTGCGGACAATGCCATGGTGGCATACTGCCAAGGTATTCTTAGATTTATACACTTTCAAGAATAATGGGTGCATGGATAGATTTGTACGTGTGTTAGTGGAGTCTTATCAAGTGATCAGAGATAGTGTCGACTTACATTTGTCAACTGACCATATGGCACTGGCCACAAGCTCTCATCATTGTAAGGGTCGTTAGTGTAAGGTTTCACAGGGGTTCTATCTCCGTGTCTGTATAACTGAAACAAATAAATCTTTTTTCTGTTCCACCCATGCAATTATTGTACACATAATTACCAAAAGAGATATATATGTTAGCTTTTTTACTTGCAAAGTAGAAAAGCGGTCGGACTATCGGGAAATTGCGCAACACCTTTGAGCACCGAACAAAAAATCAAGTTCGACGGTAAACAATAATCCCTCAATTAAATACGAAAACAGTCAAGTATGATGTATCGCCGGCGATATCATCAACAGATTACAAAGGCAATCTGTCCGAAACAAAGGGAAGGAAATTGGTTCGCGCCCTCGATAAGAATTCAGCGTCGAGATCCAAATAAAGCAGGGGAAGCCTGAAAAGAATTGCCATTGGAAGAGATCGGATATCATCCATGTTGCGAGCGATTTTGGAGAGATCTCGCATCCGTCAATCACACTGTATCGAATGCATGAAACGCGCGATAAATGCAAAGCACCGCGAGATATCCAATCTGGATACCCAAGCTGGAATTCTCGAGTAAAATCAACTCACCACATTGGCGAAGACTATTTTGTGTTCGGCGGCTAAATCGGGGTCCTGCTCGGCGGCTGCGAAGCGTAGTAGGTTGACGCAGAGAATAACAAGGAAGAAATTTTGATCCATATTTTCCGGGAGGAAGTTCCAATTCACCCTACACTGAGCGACCCTCAACCGAGGCTTCACGTGGAAGTTGAATAAAACATCGATCTATAGGCTACTGCAACCTGTGGAATACCACTGAGGCCAGTGAGCTTCCTGACATTTTGTGACAAGCGACGGTGCGTACGCGCGTATATATCGTCCCCGCGTCCCTCTCGACGCGCGCTGCACTGACTTCCGAAAGCCCCGTGCCGACCGCCCCGCACATTGGTCCGCAGATAAGGAACAATGCCCTCGGTCAATAAGCAGGGAGTTCGTATTGTGTGTGGTATGCGGGGTCAAAGTCAACGACTAACAACATCTCGTAGTAATTTATTAAAAGATTTTTATGTTATCTCCTTTCCTATTTATGTTCCTAATTTAGCCGCGCATTCGTCTTATCAGCGACTACTCTTGCCGATAAAGTGCCCATAATGCAAATGACGCTAGGAAAAAGCGCGGGATTACTAAAGGGAGTAGGATATATGAGTATGTTGTATTGTCGATCTTCGATTTGATTGGAGGAATGACATAAGGCGTACTTAAAAACAGTATATTTTTTACACGATATCTGTACATAAATTCCGACCTAAGAGTCTACTCTTGATATAGAAATATTTGCACGAAAGACGAGGGAAAGGATTAACTTTAAATCCACATTGCAGTATCCCCTTGAACGTGTTACCAGTGCCACTTAAAAAACCGCCTAGCTCTCCACCGACTCCTACGTTTTCCACTTTTGCATTGTAATATAAAATTCTTATATTAGTCTTGTCCTTATATTACAACGTCTGTCTCATTACCAAAACTATGTATTATACATATTACTTTTGATCACCAGTTTCGAACTCACGATTATACAGAGACCGAATCAATTTTCCTATTAACACAATATACGTATAAATAAGACCTGTACATATTATGTGGTCATATGCAGCAGCCGGTTACGGCTCCACCCATAACGAACTTTAGGCTTTTTCGACTCCAATTGGGATTCCCCTATTACAGTTTCTAGACGCAATTCAATGCGCTGTAACGTCTACAAGTATTTACAACCGATAACTACGAATCTCTGTATATCTTGCAGGTAACATTTACCCTAATGTTAAACGAGTAGTATCGTTCTAGTAACCAAACAGTGCTTGAATCACAGTCTTCGCTGACGGTAACGTTGTAACAGTGACATGAACAGTTGTGCTGCGAACGGCCAGACGATTATCAATGCGAGCATTCGGGGCGAACACTCCTGTAAAGGCCACCACTTGGGGTACGCGCGACCTCGTGGCTGCTCCTGGAAAAAGAAATGTTACACACCGACATCGATTCGTGTATCTTTTAAGCGATTACTTGACCGCTGGGTGAAACTTGGAGTGGAAATCTCACCGCTTTCGGTGTCAACGCCTGCAGTGCTTGACCTTCTAAGCTGCGCACTCGCCCGGTGATCCTATCAAGATCTCTCTGCAAATGCTGCATAGTGGCGGCTACTTGGATTAGGAATTCGACATTATTCACTTGCGATTTGTCATCCTTCTTCCCCCTCGGTCTTCCTCGCTCTTGCTTGACCTCCAACAGAGCCTCCGTGTGACCATTGATACTGGTATATCCATTGGCCAATTCCGAGATGGCTTCTTTAGTCTCGGGATCGCTTGCCTTTTCCGGAATGTTTGCGACATGTGCATGCTTCTGGCTATTAATGGAGGCTTCAGTATTCTCCTTTTGTGCTCGCTCTGGTGCAGTCTACACATAAATATGAAGGATAGTTTGCTTCTCGCTATTCCAATGTCCAAAGTTCAGTCTGAAATTGCCTTGTGATGCGTCATCTTACTTCCACGGTATCTATGAATTCTTCTTCCTCTCCATCCGTGTCCGGTGGTAGCGGGCTCGCGCTATGGCTAGTAGCAGGACTTGTCTCCAGGCTACTCGTAATATGTCGCGAGGCATTGCAGACCCTGTGCGGCGATGTCTCCCTGGATGCTGCACAAACGACGTCCCAAAAATCAATAACACGCGAGACGACACGACGGACTATATCTTGGAGGTAGAGACTTATGATCTGAACGATTTGCAGCCCGCGTATCATCGTTGATACTGGCAGACGAAAATGACCGCCACACGAATGTGGTTCTTATCATCTCAACATGCTCTTGCGCTGGCCGATAAGATAATAGGTCACCACTTTGGCTGTGTTCGTTTTTGTATTGCAAGTATTATATATAGTTATAGTAATCAACGCTAATTCTGTACTGGTAGTACTCGCAGTGCAAAGAACGAATGCTGCCATTGTCGTAGATGATATGCATTTTAGATGTTTATGAATAAACGAACTAACCCAAGGGAGAGCCGGATAGCGGGGAGCCGGGCTGCGAGCGAATGCGATCGAGAACCGGACCGACAAGCAGCTCCAAGTCCTCTGCTGGAACACTCTCGTAAAACTCGTCCAAACTCCCCAGGAAGTCGGCGACATTCGCTGTGTAAGACATCGTTTCAACGATCTGAAAAACGGAATTTTATGGTAATGAAATCGTTTGCATTCTGTCACCATTCCATTTGATCAAGTTTACAACACCTTTTTTAATTCCTCGACATAATTATTCATTGCTTCAGAACCACTCATGTTACCCAGGCGAGTCCAAGCGTCCCACTTTGCCCTTGTCACAACTTTCCACATTGCAGGCTTTGGTAGAAGACATGGTCCTTCGGTAGCTTGTTTGTAATAGGCGTAAAACCTTAACATAACATCATTGCTGGGTTGATATGCCCCTGAAATCATGTTAACTTATTAGTAAGGCACATTTATTTCAATTTCCTTAATTGTATGCGTTGGACTGGCCTTATCATGTGACCTTTAATCAGAAGTTATTCTGAAAAATGATACTTTTGTGGCACAAGATATTAACAGGGAAAGAAGCAATTTTGTATGAATTTGGAACTAGTATTTTTTCCATTTCTTTCAATTTGTGGACAATGCTTGGAAGGTTTAGTCAACTTAGTCCTCAATACAGGAAGGCATTATGCGATATAGTCTTATAAGTGGTAGCTCAAGGAGAACCTTCTACATCCACACAGAGGCAGCTGTGCTATAGCAGCTTAATAGAAAGTGAAGTGAGAACACTTACACATGCACATCCAATAAATGGAAAGTGAATCTAACTAAGGCTGGAGTCTTAATAATTCAAGGAAAATGAGCAGCCGACATTAGAAGGTGTTTTAGGGACTTATAAACTACGCCATTCCATCCCGTTTTCCATCCACAATTTCAGCATTAATTTCTTCGTCAAAGGTCGTATCTCGGGAGTAAGGAAAACAGCTGATATTTCTTAAGTCAACGCGGACGGAAAGAAAGATAGAAGTCCGTCTCTTTACTCGTAAACAATCCGTCCGTCTGAGTGCCGCGTGCACTTCAGACTTTATCGAATTCCCGTCATTCCTGCTGCTGGAGTGAAAAACGGGCGAGCAAAAACCGCATGGTTTAGGTGACACACCTGTCCGAGAGGATAATTAAAATGAGGATGAAGAGTGCTGATTCACGGAGAAGCGAGGGGGGTGGGGGGATATTGAAATCGGGCAAGTTTCTGATTAAAGCGTTCGGCCGATGCAGAGTACATGTAGATTACAGGGGAGCGCGAGGGGCAATGTCCAACCATTAATAACAGATCGAATGACTACGCATCCGAAAGTTGCCTTCTCGGCGCGCTCGCGGTAAATATCGGCGACGCGCATTCATCACCAATGCCAATAGCGCATTCGAGAGGAAAAGCGGAAAGACCGCGAGAAAAGTACGTTCTTCCTCCATCGGGCCTCTGCATCCGTGCACGCCACAAATCATTTGATAACAGTCCCCGAGGCATTTAAACACCGAGCGCAGGCTGGCGAGCGCGCACGGCGAAAGAGAAAGAGAGGAGGAGGCGGTGCGAGTGGCGCACCGAGTAAAAAAAAAAGAGAACACGAGCGGTGCGTCCAGCACTTTCGATTCGCGGGAGAAAAAGAAGAGTGCGCACCTCGGCCAAGCCAACTCCTCCGATCTGACACACACACTCTCTCCGCGAAAAGCTCCCGTTTCAGCGATTCTCACTGATTCTGACAAGAAGCTGCGCTCTCGGCCGACCAGTACCAAGCGATCGCGACTAACCAATGAGTGTATACGAGTTTCATTACCATTTTTCGGCAAGTTCCTAATCACATTGACCGCCGCGTGAAACTTCTCCTCGGTCGTCATGGCAAGGCTCCTCGCTATACTCCCTCGGACGGATGCTATATTGTGCGCTGCGCCTCTTTGCTGTCAGAGCACTGCGCTCCCTGCCACAGTATAATACTGTGCTCCCTGCGCTCTCCCAGCTTGGTTCCTCGCCTGCTGCTCCGTCTGGCAGTGCGCTGCTGCTTCCACTGGCAGCTGGACTCGCGCGACGGCGCACCGAGCAACGTACGATTCTTCCCGAGACTCGGCGCAGGGCTCACCGGCCCAATCCCAAACATATAAAACCGACCGCGATTAGCTTTCGCCCGCTCTGCCCACCGCGCTCGCTCTCTCGCGGATTACCGATTCCGATTATTGGCGATCGTGTGTCCTACGTGCAACGCGTTCGCCTCGCAATCGCCACGCATGCGCACTACTTTGTCGATCGCACGCTCATCCCCACCGCTAACTTCGACGCTCTCTGCAATTGCGATACTCATCTTTGTCGATTGCTGCGTGCAAAGCGCAGTGATAAGCAGTTGTTAATGTTATTAACATTATTCACTATTTGTATGAGAGTCTGATGTTTTATATTAGAATGATTTTATATTCTGCAATACATGTTCGATAGGATAAAATTTATATATATATTTATTTGTAATATGCGCCAGCAGTTTTCTTACGTAATAAATGTAGTGTAGATTTGCTGGGGCTGCATTGCGATTATTATGCAATGGGTGATCCCAGGGGTAAATCTGTACGAGGGAAAATGTACTGAATTGTGTTGTATCGGCAGTGCGAGAGGATTGAAATAGAAATTGCCAGGTTGCGATCGCGGCTGCGGCGAGATGTTGAATAAAGCGCGCGGCACGCGCCACCTTCCAATCAGATTGAATTCAATGGAATTCCGTTAGCTCGGCGCTTGGGGAATGGCAGGAGAGCAGGAGCTGGCGGGTACTCTAGGCAGCGGGGCAGAAGCAGAGAGAGGTATGTAAACAGTGCCGGGAAGTGGCAAGGTATCTGGTACAACTGGAAGTTTAACAAAGAGAAAGTAATCAATCGGTGCAGCGTGTGTCTTGCTTTCATCGGGGCTGGTCCGATTGGCACGTTTCCTTTTCCATTGTCGTCGCCAGTGCGAAAAGTGTGTTGCCAGATTGTCGTGACGCGAGGACAAGCCGCGAGAGCGAGTTTTTCGCATGGGGTTCGAATTAGCAGCGATGCGAGGAGGCTTGTGTTAGTTGGTTGTTCGATTTGGCCCGCAGGATTCACCGTAAATAAGCCAAAGATGACTTCGTTAGGACGGGGCAGAGGATGGGCGAGCGCTCAGACGGAGAAGCCTGTTTTACGCAGGCCGGGCACCGTTCCCGTGCAGACTTTCGACTGCACCGGCCTCATTAACGAAATCACACGCATCAAGGAGGGGGAAGACATCAGCCAATTTATCATTGATGTCGGAGGCCGGTTCTCCAATGTCGAGAGTGATAGTATAAAGTACAATAACAACTTTCTATGTATGTAAGCTGTTGGGTGCTGGTAGTGGAATGTATACAAAGCTCTCTTTTGTAGGACCACTGTGGAGAAGCTGTACAGTATTGCTATCAGTGATAGGAAATTTGGCACCAACTTTGTCAGAGTCTTTCTGGAGAATAATGCAGCTAGACAAAACTGGGACGGTGAATCGTTACATATAAAAAAGCATGTCCTGATGTGCATGCAAACAGACTTTGACAGTAAGTTATACAGTTCAATTGTATATCTCTAATGTTCATCCTTACTTCTATGCTTACTTTCCTTATTTCTGTAATTTGCGAACAGGAAAGGAAGACTTCATGAAAGAAAGTCCGGCGCAATGCAGGAATGCTGCATACATGGTATTCGTTGCATTTAAGTATATGAGACTTGGCGATGGACCTCTTAAGATTTTCATAGTAGCAGCCTGCACGTACTTACAACTGTTTATCGAAACACCAACTATTGAAAATCTGGAACTTGCCACGCAACAGGTATGTATAACCAGGCTACTCGGTTCGTATTTTCTATGTGTGTAAAATAACTTGAAACCAACATTTCAGCTGATTAACATTGGCGAAGAAATGCAACGGGTCGACAAAACAGCTTTTGATATGTTAATGCTGAGTGTCAGAAAATCATTAATCATTGAAAACCATGCTCCACTACCGAAGGCTCTGCTGCTGTTTATACTGGATTTGTCTAATTGCAATTTCAGCTGCTCATCTCTTTCCAAAGATACGCGAATATTGTATACCCAACAGTTCGGCGAGAGAGCCTTCATGTTCTTAGGAAATTCTATTGGTAACTAGTCCTCTGGCAAACTTTCCTATCACATTCCTTAGATTTTATACTGTTTTATGTTTATAATTTTTATGTTGTTTATGAATAAATGTTCTCGTTTTTCTTTTACAATCGCTGTACGTTATTCTCACTCGGTTTGTGATTATATTTTAGAAGAGACTATTGAGCCTTCCGAGCCTGAAAGTACCGAGAGCACAAGTCCTCCCGTTCCCTCGAATAAAGCGGTTCCGAGAGCCATCCGGGGATCGGGAGCCACAAGGATTCAGTCGGTACAAAAGAAGACACGTGCCAGCCCTCCAAGCTCCAAGCGAATCGGAGATAAGAAAGGCTGGGACCACGACGACCGTTTTGAAAAAGATTACAGTTATTAACTGTATTGATCGGATGAAACTGTACATAATGCACTAGTTGTACACTCGCGATTTATAACGGCTGTCTCTACGACAGGTAAAGGTACTTCGTACTAAATACTTAACCAGAAATGTTCTTCGCGCCCTTTTGTTATGTCGGAAGACATTTCTTGGATCTATTTTATTTATATGTATTATGATTTCAAATCTTCCAAGTGATAGTTATTGTACGAAATACTCCTTCATCTCTAAAATCAATTATAATCTGACACTCATCGCGTAAGATTGACACGTACTGTCGCTTACAATCACAAATAATAGTATCTACGCACTGACCTAAACATGTATCTCAAACTTTGGATATTGAAGTTCTGCAGTAAACATCATGAACTTTAAAAAGGTAGTGTCAATTGTATAAACCCTACCTTTTAGTGACCAGGATCCGGCAGGGACACTTCCAGTGGGAAGGAAGGGAGTTCAGGCTTTCTTTCATCATCTAATCGAGATTTAAAACAATAATTTATTTTGTAAGAACTATCTTTAAGAATTGACTAAACCTAATGGACTGGTTATTGCATTTCCGAGCGCATGAATACAATTATGTAAACGCTTATATTAACGTCGTTTTAGTCATTGATTACTTAGCATCTGTCGAGATGTAGATGAGAATAGTCTGCTTTAATTATTTACAAGTATCTTCTGGGCGAACACCGCAACTCGTATATCCTACTCGCCAATTAAAGAAATGGAGCTGCCTTAACAGGTAAACTATGATGGGTTCATACAAAACGTAGGAAAATCGAGCACGTGCTCGACGCCCCGATAATAATCCTCAATAACATAAATACGGCAAAGTTGTTCTACGCAAACGATTAAGCCTACATAACCATATGATTGACCAACTGATTGATATACTTTATAATAGAATAAAGAGAGAATTTAAAATGACCCATTCATCAGGCTCAACATAATAATCGTGGAATTCGGACATCTACGAGAATGTAACAAGATGAATGATACACACAGCAACCCAAGTATCGAAAACGCTAGGTAACTCTATATACATAATAAACAGCACCTGCCGAAATCCCCAATAAATAGCAAACGAGCATGTATGATTTCGAACAACTAAAACTAAAGATAAATTGAAAATCAGCTTGTTGTCTAGAGCGGGGGCAGAAAGTCTTCACATTTTCGAGAACGATATTGTTTCTTTGAGCATGAATTACTTCCTATCGACCACGATCAGTGCATCGAATCACGAGTCTGTATTGCTACCGGGTTCTTCTTGCTCGCATGCTTTCGATCTGGACTCGTTCGCACTCTCTCCCTGGTCCTCTTGATCTATGTGTCCGTCAACATTCACTTCTTCCTCTTCTTCTTCACCCATAGCGGCTGAGACCTCTTCCTTCACTGTCACGGATTCCTCTGCATCCTCGTTTCCTCGTGCGGCCTTTGACTCCGCTTCAACTAGCATGGGATCATCCCTGAGTCGGTGATAGGTCAATATATGATGATCCAATTCGGCGCGGAAGAAGAACTTGAGTGGACAGCGCGAGCAGTCGTAAGGCCGGGCGCTCAGACCATGTTCTTGCAGCATGTGATTCTACAATGAGGAAAAATTGCAATAAATCAATATAATATAATCGAATATCACCATCAGACAGAATGGACAATTACTTGAAGACCGATGGGTGCGGTGGAGACAGATTGACAAATATAACAGCTCAACGCGGCACAACCCGCGAATGTGTGTTCTATCAGGTGACTTTGCAGCTGCAGAGGACTGGCTGCTTCGAAGAGACAAAGGTGGCATTGCAAAGACTCGGTCGCTTTCCCCGATGTCTCCAAGTGCTCTTGTCGAACGTGCTGCTGAATCTTTGCTTCCGTTGGGAATGACATCTGGAATTAATCGGAGGTAACTATCAAATCTACCCTTCTATCCTCTGATATTCAATAATATTAGATATAACTTGTTAAAGTAGTACCTGGCATTGTATGCAAGTATAGGTATTCGGCCCATTCTTCTCGTGTTCGGCAAGTCTATGCTTCTCCGCTTCCTCCGGGTCCTCGAACTTTACCCCACAGTCGTCGCATCGTTTGCTATCGTTCCCGGTAGTGGCAGCCTCCGGCCTCTCCTCAGCTTTCACCTTCTTCTTCGGCTCCCACCTATCTTTCGGCGAATCCCACTGTAACTCCTTGCCGGACATCCATTTCGCTGGACTCACATGCTCGTAGGGAGAATTGAGGATGGGGAGACCCTGCGAGTGGCGGATGTAGCAGGGTTTGCAGACCCTCAGCGATTGGCCGGTGCCGCTTATGTGGCTGGGCGGCAAACTGACGAAGTCGTCCGCCGAGAATTCCCTCAGACACAGGCAACAACCGGGGCTCTGGCTCTTCGGGCTGGGGCTGGACGTTGAGCTCTGGGAGCCCGTCGACGCTCTAAGGTGATGCCGAGCGTGAAGACGACACTCGAGCTCGCTGATGAGCGTCTGCCTACAGACGACGCAGGGTGCAGGCAGATGCGGTAGAGACGCGTCGAGCCGCTGCTGGGGATCAACGCTCTCCAGACTGTGTCTCTGCACGTGCTCGAGGAACTGGCTCTCGGAGGACAAACTGCCGCGACAGACGACGCAAGTGTCGCTCAACTGGATCTTGCAGTGTTTCTGGAGCTTGTGCTCGGCGAGAATCGCGCCGGACGGACAAACCTCGTCGCAAATGTTACACTTGTGGCGACCGCCGGGCTCGCTCGAGGCGTGCTGGATCCTCGTGTGCGACTCGAGGTCGGACCTCGAGCGGCAGACCTCGCCGCAGTACGCACAGGACATGCTGAGACTCGAGAGACTCTTGCTCTGCACCTTCGCGGCCGGCGCGTGGACCAATTTCTTATGGGCCTGCAATTCCGCCTCATTGGCGAATTCCCCTCTCTCGCAGAGCTCGCACTGCTGCCCGCTCGCGCCGTAGTTCGCTCGCTTGTTATTATTATCCCGCTGGTTCAGGGAGTTATTGTTGCTCGACGCGGGCGAGCGACCTCTCTTCTGCGACTTCACCTGAAAAGTGACCCTCAATTTTAGCACCAGACAAATCATCAAACCAATCAAAACGCGTACTTGACTGATATACTAACTTCCTCCTGGTACCGCGGCGGCCTGGGCAGCCGGCCGTTCTCCCTCGCCTGGCTCTTAGCCAGTGGCTGGTGCTCGGGTTGATGAGCCTGCGCGAGATGCCTGTCCAGAAGGAACTCCACCGCGAAGCCCTCCCGACATATCGGACACCTGTACAGACTGCTCGAATGACTGGCGAGATGCAGTTGCAGCTCGAGTTCCGAGCTGCACGATATCCCGCAAAAGACACATCTGGGTCCGGGGGTGGCGACGCCGGGCGTGGAAGCCGGACTCCTGGCGATGGGGCTGCTGCTCGGCAAGGACGGCGGCGCGTGGACGCTCCTCACGTGATTGGCCATCTCGGCCTCGCTCCTGAAGAAGGTCCGGCCTTCGGCAGGTGCGTTGCCCGGCGAGTTCTCATTGTTGGCGAGCGAGCAGGCATTGCACCGATAGATCCTGCACTCCTGGCTATGCTTAACGGCGAAGTGCACCTGTATCGCGACCCTCGAGTCGAAGGTGTCCCTGCACAAGGCACATCTGTACAAGTGGTGAGCGTGGCTGTCGAGCAAGTGTCTCTGCAGCAGGTCCGGATGGGAGTAGAGCTTCTTGCAAGAGCCGCAGGCGTACTCCTTGCTGATCTGACCGAGGTAGTGTTTGGTGAGGTGAGAGAGCATGTCCTCTCGGTCCTGAAAACTCGCCTCGCACTTCGGGCAGGGGTGTCTCGCCACTTCGTGACGCTGGTCCGCTTGAAGGTGTCTCGCCAAGTGGACCCTAAACGACTCGAAGTCCTTCAAGGCCGCCCCGCACTGTCCACAGAGCAGCGTTCCCGACGAGTAACCGCTGTCCGCCGGTCTGGAATGCTTACTAGTCAAATCCGCGGGCTCCGAGCTCGTCTGTTCTCTGCTCTTCTGACATCTCTTGGATGAGTCGAAGATCCCGTTCATCTTGTGCTCGCCGTAGGAATCGAGGGCGCCGAGCCGCCGGTTCTCGCAGTGCTGGAGAACGTAGTGCTCGGCGTAGGCGGCCGCGGACGCGCAGGGGATCCCGCAGAGCGGGCACATCATCAGGGCCGAGCCGAAACCGTCCGTTCTGTGAATCGAGATCAAGTGATCCCTGAGGGAGCCGAGGGTCGAGAACTTCATCGTGCACTGGTTGCAAGTGAACGCGTTCTCGTATTGCTCTTTCTCCGAGTGCTTCTCCTGCTCCTCCTGGTACTTCCTCTCGTGCTCCTTCGACGAGCCCTCCGAGCGATCCTTCTCCCGCTGGTAGCTCGAGAGACTCTCGCCCGCGCGGCTCGGCGACGCCGGCACCCCCGCGACTCCTTCCCCACTCAGGATCGCCTGGTGCATCGTGTGCACGTGCATCTGCAGCTGCTGCATGCAGCTGAACGAGTCCCGCGTGCAGTACATGCAGGCGAGCTTCAACGGCGACGTGAGGATCGGCGTGCTCGACGCGCTGCAACTACCCTGCGAGGACTTCTGCGGGAGCTTCGGGTTGAGCGCGAGGTTCAGCGAGGGCGACGGCGAACTCGCTGCCGGCGGGGAGGAGGTGCTGTGCGAGGAGACGCTTCGCCGGCCGTAGTCGACCTCTTGCAGCTTCGTCAGGCTCTGCGTCGAGGACTGGTGATGCTTCTTGTGCGACTGCATGTGCGACGTGAGGGCAGCTGCCGTGTTGTAGCCTCGGGAACACGCCGTGCACTGGTACGGCTTCTGGGTGTCGTGGGTTTTCATGTGGATCTTCAGGTGGTCACTGAAAAGAAGAGTTTTTATTTGATTTTTGGATGTTATTCTAGTGAGGAAGTCTGGGGGTTTAAAGCTTCCTGGTCGAAAGCGGTTCCGCTTAACGATTATAGAAAACGCCGGCGGAAATCGGAGAGCTAATTAAGAGAGGCGAGCGCGACGGAAGAGAAAAGGATTATAGATATCTCCGGTAAGCCACACGGAGACACTTCGCGCGCTATTAATCAGTCGATCGCCGCTATCGGACACGTCCCACTGGCTTCACACTTACTGTCAATCGTCGCTCGATATCGACTCCCTGAATAAATGAAACGCGCGCGCGCGGACAGCAGGCATTCTCCTTCGAAAATAAAACCAACTCGCCGATTCAGCCGCGAGATTTCGACGCGTCAGGCGAAACCTCCCAACATATCAGTTTCAATTGCGGCTAACACGATTTACCGCGCGCGAACCTTCCTCGGCTAGCGCGCGTGAAATGTTCATCTTTCCCCCCGCGTCCCTTTCTCCCGGCGGTGTGTCGCGTTCCTATGAATTCTCGGGACGACTAATTACAGCGGCGGTTAATAGTTGGCGCGCGGACACGAGTTGTCGGGGCCGATAAACGCGGCGGGGAAATTGGGGAATAAGCGCGCGGGCGAAAGAGCGTCGACAGGGATGACGGGCGAATCTCGTTGGCTCTCCAGGATGCATAATTCATGGGGGACGAGCGCGGGAGAGCTGGCCCCCCCCAGTCGATATAGGCGGAAAACTAAATCGCTACAAGCAGCGGAGGTCACTCGAGTGGCCGGGCGAAACGAAGAGAGACGGCTAATTTGCGCTTGCACTTTGCGCCTGAATAATTCATAATCGGCAGCGACTCCTATTCCGGCGCCGCTCGTCCTATTATCGAGTGTGTCAGCGGCACACTTGGACCGCGGGGAAAAAAGCGATCGGCGGTGTCGAGCCGGGGGAAGAGAAGCGAGTGAGTTAGTGCGCGCGGATTAGCTCGATAGATTTCACCGAGTTGGAGCTTAGTGCGGGATTCGGGCTTCCGTGGCGGGTAAGTGGCGGACGCCGGGAGAAGTGCTCGAGCATTAGTCCAAGAGGGAGGAGGAAATAGAAATAAATGGAGCGAGAAGGCTCCACCCAGTGAATGTTGACGGGGTTCGTTCTCGGCACGCGAGTCTCCGCGATTTTAGCTCTCTGCCATTCGCCGAAGTGGCGAGGACCACCCTCCGCGCCTAGAGCCCCCCCCATGACTTTCACAAGTAATTATCCGCCCCCCGAATTAATATGTCAAGGAGGAGCAGGAGGGAAGGCGTGGAGAGTTCACGCACGACTTACAGCCTCGTGTGAGAAGAGAAGACGCTTGGAAAGCGGCACTCGAGTTCGTTTCTCAAGCGGATCCGATGGATCGACGCGCGGCGGCTGGTGGAAAAAAGGTGCGATCGCCGGTGCTCTCCCGAGGGGTCGAATTCGTGACTCCCGCGGCGAGTCAGGGGGCCATGAGAACTCGCCGTCACTCTGCTCCGCTGGCTCTTCGAGCGCGTCGCCTTCGATCTCCGGCAAAAAAGTCCGAGAGCCCCGACTAATTCGAACGCGACACTCTTCGTCGACTTCCTTCTATGGAGTCAATCGCTCACGAAATCCTCCGATTCCCACCAAATCTCCCCGAAACAGTGTCGTTCTCGATTAAAAGATTTTCACGGCTCGTTCCGCCGAGAAATGGCGAGATGCCCAGGGGGTGGGAGGAGTGATCGTGCTCGATCAATACCGCGGGACCGATGCCGATCGTGTTCCCCGGACTCCCGCGGCGTGAGATCCACGTGAGAGCCGCGGGGGTTTTCACCCTTTTGTTGGCTCACCCAAGCCGACTGTCGGCCGGGACTCCTCGGGGCGAGCGAGCCAATGGAGACGTGGCGTAAAGATCTGCCGGTGCGATTGCGATAATGCCTGACAAGGAGCGAGTCCCTGTTAGGAGCCTCCGAGGGACTTATTCTCCGACTATTGCTGTCGGTACCAATCGGAGAAACTTCCCTTCCACCAACGAGCCGAATCCGCCTCTTCTTTCGTTAATTGATTAAATTAACAAACGCATCTATAACTCGATTATAAAAGCGAATGGGTAAGTGAGACATAAGTGTGGGCCCCGAGGAGCGGGACCCAATAGTACCCCTGACAAATCGAGCTATTATAACATCAGCCACTCGGACTCTCTTGGAGAAGGCAATGAAAGTAAATCCGAGGTAAGGAACCGAGTGAACACTAGGAATGCCGAGTGGGCCCGCTAATGAATTGGGGGGCCCGAGCCCCGGTTATCCTATGCGGTAGCAGGGCGATGGAGTGCGCGAGCGACTCCTCCTTCCACCTCGGGAGCTTAGCATTTCAATAGAGGGCGCGTGAGAAATAGAGAAATAAAGATGGAAAAGGGCCCGAGTGTGGGGGGCAACGGTGGGCCTGGAAAGAGTATGCGCGCACTACTGCGTACGTAAGAGAGTAAGCTTGACTAATGCCACCCGGGGCCGCAGTCCCCGTGTGATCATTACTCATTTGTCAGCGGGCGGATCGGTCCCCGGGAATCGGGGCCTTACATCCCCCCTTCCGACTCTATCTACTCGCCTTTCAGATACTTATCCTCTCCGTCTGGACTCGACCCCCCCTTCACCAACAGTCACCCACCCGCCCCAATATTCTCACGACTGACCCCTCGAGTTCTAATCGATCCGTCACCTGTTGGATCCTCTCCCCATCTTCACCGGGGATTAGCGGCGCTGGCAGTGAGTCGGGACTTACCTTCTGGAGAATGCAGCCTCGCAATGCGAGCATCGGTATCTTCGGTCGCCGGTGTGCAGCTTCACGTGCCGGTCACGGCTTCGCTTGTGCTTGAAGAGTCGCTCGCACCAACTGCATCGATAGGGCATTTGGTCGCCGTGGCTCTGCAACACAATTCATTGGTTTTTTTAATGTCGGTGGTTTTGCATTTTGGTTGAGTATATGCGACCTGGGGAATTGTTGGATAAATTATCGGATCACGATAGTCTCCTATAAAAAGATCTTTTATTTGAAGATGCAATAAAATACTCCCAATATCAGAAAAAATAAAAATTGTCCAATATTAGGAGTCAAATTCGATGGAGACAAGTTTTAATAAGTTGGAGATACAAGTTAATTAATTAATCAACGTCAGGTCACTTTAAATGAAAACTGGACATTTCATAGTGTCAATAACTCCGCACCCTGCTTGATTACAACAGAGAAGAGCCTCGGACAATAGGTCAAATCACGATGGTCTCCCATAAAAAGGTACTTTATCCAAGAAAAGAAGCTGCGCCGGATAAGTTCGGTCGCAAGAAGAAGTCGTTCCCCGCCGCCCGTTTCTGAACGTGTCACCCAGGTAGATCGGTGTGACCGATATGATCCCATACGAGACTCGGCCCGTCTTTGTCGTGGCTCCCTTTCTTCCCCGGCGAAACGTCGCTCGGCCCTTGGAGAAGGCGCGCGCGCGCGCCCCATTTTTTCTTCTGGTCAGAGAAGGCGTACATGGTGGGTTGATCTTTGGAGAGGAAACGGCGGCGAGTATGAAGGAAGGTAAGCGCGGCACGTAGTCCCGGCCGAGTTTCGAGAGCGGGCGGCTCCTTTGAAGAGGCGATGCGTCGACGAAGGGCGAAGCGATCGCCTTCTCGTCCTTCGTCCTGCGGGGAGAGGCCGCGTTCTCTTGACTCTTTCTCTTGTGCTCTTTTACGATATGCTCGTGGAAAGGAACGGGCCTTTCAATGGACCGCGCAGCCCTTCGGGAAATGACTCTCAACGCCTCGGGTCAATGACCCATTTCATATTGACACTCTGTTTTATGGAAAAACTGTCCAGTTCCGTATACTCTTTTCAAATAAATTTCTATCACTTCTAGTGGTATTCGAAGTGAAATGATCGGAGGTTTTGAGAAGCTCGGAATCAAAGGGCAGTCCCCGGTGGAAAGACGAGCCCTTGGATAGACGGAAGTCTCGGGATGAATTCATCTCGTTTATCAACGTCGAGCGAAGAGAAGGGCGGCAGAGAGGATTGAGCTGTGTGTGCGTCGAGGGGGTAGGCCGTAGCGCACCTGGACACGAACAACCTGACCGGTTGTACAACCTGTTATGGGACACGACGGAGATTCTGACCCGAAGATGACCCCCGGGCCACTCGTCGCCGCGGACGCGGAAGCGGAGTCGAGGAGCTAATGCCACCGTCATGCAAAACAGAGCAATCCGAACTGGACACGCGTCCCTCTCTCTCTCTCCCTCACCTTCGCATCTCTGGCACCCGACGCTCTCACGAATTTCGAATTACGCCTCAGCGCCAGTCCACCAAATCAACTGCTACACTTTCCGGCCAGCGGTCAACAGGCTCCTACCGCGAAGCAAACGTCAGGGTTTCGGGTTGCAGCTCGAAATTCTCTTCACCATTTTTCCCCCGGAAATATGTAATTTCTTCTTGATTGTTTATATCCCGGGGAAATATCGACATACCTCGCGGATGCTTTCAATTTGGCTCGAGCGGAGGAAGTCGCGATTAGGAATCTTAATTAGCCGTCTAATGGCAGGGCTTGGTTTATCGAGCGGACGAATCTGCCGGGTAATTAGGATTTTAGGGGAATAGTAAACGCGCGATGGGGAGTGAGTGACTTACTTGCTCGTGCTTCTTCAGGTAGCTCAGTCTAGGAAAGGTGCGCTCGCAGAATTGGCAGGGATAGGGCGCCGCGGCGCTATTGCCGTCGGCGCTCACGCCGACGTCGGCGTCCGCCTCCGGCTCCGACGGGAAACTCGCCGAGGTCGGCGTCGCGCAGGAGGAAGGCGTCTCGCCGCCCCGGCGAGACGTCGGACCGCCATCCTCGCTGTGCCACGAGGAGCTTCCGGTTCCTAAAGCCTCTGCAACCAAACAATACATTTCTAGAATTAGTTTATTGTACTCGTTAAGTGTGCTTTGGGTTCAGGTGCACTGGATTTCGGGATAATAGTCGGCCATCGTTTGGCGAGTCCCTTGAGAGAGTGAGGGACAGTTATTAGGAAAAATGGAGAACGTTGGGACAGTGGAGAACTGGTCCATTTGTATCAATGCTCGGAGAAGGAGACACGACAATCGGATCAGGATAATGGCTCTTTGACAGTTCCTTTTTGACCGTCTAATATACTTGGGGTGCACTAAGACGAAATGATTACAAATAGATCAAAGATATTCGAGATCTCGAAAATCATATATAGTTGTCGAATCTTCGGCATCTTATAAACCTCCACCTCCTTCCCGAGCGATAAAATAACAGGATTCCTACTCATTTCAATGTCCTCAAGACTATTCCCAATTCCTGATAATTGGCCAGTCCCAGCATCAAGTGATCCAGAGTGAACCGAGCGGTTTCCCGCATGCTTATTAATTGATCGCGGCGAAGTCAATGCCAGCAGAAACTTGCCATTCGCCGGTGGCGCGGCGGCGGTAAGCGATTTTTGAGGGAACAGGTTTACGAATCGTGTCGTAAGAGGTACCAGTTCTCCGGGCGACCTTACGAACCCGAGGCACACATGCACGGAGATTACGAGTCCGGCTGCCCTCGCGTTGCCCGTTATACGTCCCTTTATATTGTTTTCGTAACGAGTATGCGGTGAAACTGGTACCATTAAGCCGAGCGCGACGCGCGAGTCTCGGTACCGGAGACTCCTCTCTTCTGGCAGTGCGGAGAAGAGGAGGCCTGCTCCGGGAAAGAGATCCTGCCATCCCGGGCTCGCCGGAATAGAGCGAGAGGAGAGCGTGTCTGGCTTGGCCCGAGAGCTACTCTCTTTTTATCCTCGCCTCATCTCTCCTTATCGCCCCGGCATCGCGTTAACACCGGCCGATCTCTTTTTGCCGCTTTACCGTAAGACTCCGAGCGGCCTATGGATACCATCGGCCTAATGGTACCACCTTCCACTCCCCGCTCGCGGTTCCTCGGGTTCCTGCTCTAGTAATTCCCGAGAGGTTCACTCGCTCGCCGAGCAATTAAGAGGAACGAAACAATCGAGAGCTGAGATGCAGAGCGAATCCGGCCTGATTTTGGCATTTGGGGTGGCGAGGCCGTTGCCAGTGGCGCCTGATGAGAATGGATCTTAGATTGGACGGAGCGCGCGGAGACGGCAAATGAAGAGTGCGGTCCACTGTCAGGGAAAAGTGGAGCGCGTGACAAGTGGGAATTGGTGAGGGCGTGCGTCCGCTCCTTCGGAACGAGAGCTCGTGTCCGGGCGAGGTCTCACCGGAATAATTAATAATTGTCCGAGGAATGAGGACTCCCACCTCCGGAGTCGCTCGGGCTAAGGCTAGCAGGAGGCTAGGAGCGAGCGGAGAAGATTGCGCGAGTGCGGAGAGTGAGTCCGCGGCTCGTAAACGGTGGAAATGACTCGGCTAGTTGGCCGTTTCCTCATTTGTCGCTGGCCCACCAGGCGCGGCTGGATCCGACACCCACTACTCGATTTAAGAGATTTTACGGAATTCTCTTAACCGCCCCTCACCCACTTCCACCGTCGCGCCGTCTCTCTCTCTCCCTCTCTCTCTCTCTCGCTCTCTCATCAAGGCTCTCGTCTCCACCGGCACCGAGTCACCCAACGAGATGTATCACGGATCATCAGCGACTTAAATCGCTCGCATCCTCCGCCCACGTCGATCCTCGTTTTTCCTACGACTCGTCTAATCGAGGAGGAGAGCTCGCGCCAACTGGTGCCACTTTTCTCGCACGGGCTAATTAAGGCCTCGCGGCCTCATCCACCCCTTTGGGTCCACGGCTAAATGAGTAATACGCCGCTCCCAGCCGGCGGCCACCCCCTTCGCCCACCTCGGCCCCCTTTTCCCTTACGTAAATCGTGCGTGACACATTCCCCAGAGGAGAATCGAATCCCGAGATCAGAGATCGGCTTGTCTCCAAAGTCGCCCGCTCGGGGTGAGAGACAAGGACGCGCATTCGTCGCTTGGGAGAGATTCGAGGGTGTTTTATTTAGAGTGCGATCCGGCCCAATCAGGCGGAGCTCGGATGTGTCATCGGCGCGGAAATAGGCGCACTTAACACGTTGCACCGAAAGACCGCCGGCTCTCTTTTCCGAACGGCCAGTTGTCGCTGCGCTTGTCTAGTTCTCGAGCTCTCTTTCTCTCTCTCTCTCTCTCTCTCTCTCTTTCGCCGATGGCATTGCCTTCTTAACTGGCGAGGGTGTATTCGCGCTGCGCGCGCGCGCGCCTTCTCCCTGCCCCGCTATTTATAGGCGGCTTCGACCACGCTTATTAATAGGGGACTTAGCGCCCGATTCGCTAATTAAGACTTATGCAGACGCCCGCACGCGCCCGCGCCAGATTCCTCCTGACAATCACTGCTAAACTCGATGCGCTCGAATACGCCACCGATTGGGACGATTGTTGCTCATGAATTTTGCTAGTTGAGAGTTGTGGATAAAGTGGATTTGCAATTTTGTTTTCTTGTGTTTTTGAGGGAGTTTGATTAATTTAGTGAAGTCCGAGTCCCACGTGGGGAAGAAAAGTTGGAGAAATTGAAAGAGAGAGGTCCCGGTGTACGCGTGGACGGCGATGATGAAAAGCACGTTCTCAGTGTAGTAATAAATAAAGAGAAGCTCGAAATACGAGAAATCTTGCGCTTCTCGGGTAAGAATTGCTTTCAGTACCTTTGGATTTATGTCGCTCGTCCTGCGAGGGCTCCTTGTGCGCCTGGATCTTGCCGATCAGCAATTCCAGCCGCGAACTGTTACCCTTGAAGAGCATCCTGCCCAAGTACGCGAGCCTCGCGAGGAACCTGTAGTCCTTGACAGTCTCTCATCCAAGTGTCAACGATGCCGATTATACAAGTCCATCACACGAGCACTCCACTTCTCTCGAAACTACTCGCAGACCCAAAACGATACCGATTTCTCTACTCCTCCTACAACCCCCCAATCCGAACTCCAAAGTCCCAAAATGACAATCCCACCCGAATCACTTCACTACGATCCTAATAGAAAACCAGTCCTCGATTCGAGCACTCTGAAATCTCGAAACACTGGCTCTTTCGGAGATGTCGGAGGATGTTCGAGTTGGTCCAAGGTGGCTGATGTCGCGAGTGCTACTCTGGTAACGTTGGGTGCAGAGAGCTTGGCTCCTGACACGGTGCTCGGACGTCCGAGTACTGGCACCAGTTGATCGAGTGGTCGTGGCAAGGGCGTAGGGTGCGAGGCTCCGCACTCGTCGAGGAAGAGGCACCGGGCCCACTCGCGGCGAAGGAGGAGGTGGATCGTCGTCGCCGGTGGAGGTAGAACCTCTTCGACGCGGCCAAGGTGTGTAAGCACAGAGAGAGAGAGGGAGAGAGAGAGAGAGAGCGCGCGTGACTATTATCGTGTAAGGCAAAGGCGAGGACGAGTCCTCCGGGGAGCAAAAGAGCAGGCACGCACGTCCATGGAGAGCGAGAGAGCGAGGACTGTGCGAGTGTGCCGCGCGCGCGATCGTAAGGAGAAGGGACCTGAAAAGCCTCGTGAGAGGGACCACGAGTCCCCTGGGAAACCAGCCACGGCATTGGACGGTAGGCGGGATCACACTAACGAGTACACCCACCTTTCCGTCACCTATTTAACCTTTCATCCGGTGTACCTCTCCACCTAATACCTGGACGAACGCGACCCCGCACCTCGGGTGGGAGAGCCGCGAGCCGGGTGGGGGGTGATCACCTGGTCGAGAAAAATTGACGCCACCGCTAATTTGACGGCTCCCTCTCGCCACTGCTCACCGAGTGCCCTCGTCTCTTCCTAAATCTTCCATTTAGCTAGTCTCGAGAACCGTTGCGCTTATATGTAGTTCCTTTTTGACGCATTTTGACGGCTCGCCGAGTGCCCTCGTCTCTTACTAAATCGCCCACTTAATTAGTCCGCGGAATCGCTGGTTGTATTTTGAGAGATGGGAAAGCAGACTCTCTTCGCCTTGGGTCGATTTCAAAAGCGTTTACACGTGAGACGTTGGTCGAGCGATGATTAATTCAATTCCCATGGTTAATACAGTCGCGATTGTTGGTAATAGAGCGCTGGTAGCAGGAATTAGTGGATATGGAACTTCGAGGGGGTTGACGGGAGGTTCTAGCAGAGCGGTGCCAGGGTGGTTTCGAAAACAGAAGCGACCGGGACAAAAAGGCGAGGCGGCAGGGCACGGGCCCCCCTGCACGCCTTGTGAAATCGGCTGGAATGGATTCTCACACACGGCTGGAGCTCTGTGCCACCTTATAGAGCCGCGGCTTCCTCCTGCGGCTCCCTATGGCTCGCAGAAGGTGCGCGCGCGAGCTCCCGTAGGAAGTGGTGGCCCCGTTGGAAAAGGGCGCGAGCGCCCACCCATCGCGATTATTTATCTCATCGGCATCGTGACGTTAGGTGGTCCCGGACTTACCTCAGCAGCCCTCACTCCTGAGAGCAAACTGCCGCCCTTCTCAAGGGCGAACTTTTCATTAGCGCCGCGTTGGAACTCTGCGTTCCTCGGCTCACGTGACTTTGAAGGACATGTGAAACTGGCGCATGTTTATCCGCTCGCGTTCGAGGTGTCGTTTAATGCGCGCACGCTTGGGGAAGCGGAGCCGGTTGAAAGGGGCAGTCGCTTTATTAGTGGAGTTGAGAGTGAGACGGATCCCTGGCGCGTCACCGATCTCCCAGACGCGTTTTCCACGCCGCTCGAGAGGTGGAGAGGAGAAGTGGAGCGCGGCGCATGCAAACGAGTGCGCGAGAATCGACAGCGAGACGAAAGAGCCGCGGCGAAGATGGCAGCGATGCGAGACCGACCGCCCGGCAAAAAGGAATTGTTCTGCCACGGGATCGCCTCGGCCACGCACGACCCGGTATTCTCGGTCGCTTTGATATAGCTATCCTGTTGGTCCACCGGTTGACAAGCGTCCCGGGAACCTCTCCTCGCCTCGCTCGTTAGCGTCCGGTTAATACCGCAAACCCAATCCCATTACTCCGCTCTTCCAGACCCCGGCGACGTACCGGCACCTACGGGAGCATCCGGTTTTCAGCGGAGTGCGAGACAGACCCGGTTAACCTAGACTCCGGTAACTAGTACCAACTTCCCGGAAAGAGACTTTCGAAACTCTCGGTTTGAACTGTTTGAAGTCGGGGCCGGCGCGAGGCCGCCAACTCGCGCCGAACTATGCGAAACTTCGCTTTCGCGAGCGACTCCTCTTAAACACTCCGAGTACAGTGAACCTAGAGAGTCGATCGCTATTTCCACCTTTCAATTAACTCCTGTTTAACGATACTTCGAAAGCAAACGGCGATACACCGAGTCGAAGCTATGAATTTTCAAGGGAGATGTGGAATCTGGACAGGTAGGTAGTATATGTCCGCAGATGGCCAGGCGAGCGTTGGTTTAATAAATAACCGAAGCTTTCGAGCTGCGGTTATTTAATATCGTGGAGGAGTGTGCGATGTCGATCAAGCTCTAACGAGTGTGTAGAATGGTCGGAGGTGCGAGGTGACCCCGATCAAAGGCGCATTGTGGGTGGCAGCTTAATGAGGCGCATGTGCAGCGAAAACTGGCAGCGGTCTTTCGCCGCGATCGACTCCGCCTACGCCGCTGCCCGTTGCGCGGCTGCTGCTTCCTCTCCAAATGCACGCGTTTTCCCTTCTCCGATCAGCCACCCACACTCGGCTTTCGAGATCCTTTTAGCCCCACCAGAATCCCCGCTCTGCCGCTTCCTTGCCGCCGGCGACCACGCGCGCGATATACGTGCGAGCGCCACGCGCGATTTCATTCATGCTCACGGTCATCCCTTTAGGCCCAACCTCGCACGGATACTTTTATACCAAAGATGTGAGGAGAATTCTCAAAATTATGCTTTTTCCTCAGTTTAGATAATAATCTGCTGAAATCTCAATTTGAATATGTTGACTGCGCCAGATTAACTTTTTGGAAATAAGAAAATAAAAGTGTTGATTCATAGTTTGCAAGAAACCGGAAAACGATAATGTGTCTTATTCATAGGAGGAATTTTCTTCTTCCTTCAGAAGGAAAATGGCACGTTCTGGGGATTTCAGGAACGTGCGTCATGGCGACAGCAAATAAATGTAATCAAGCAAACAGGAGTGAACTTTGGTCGTCGGTGAAAGCTTGAGTAAGCTCGATTTGAAATTCCCGGAAGTTTCGACTCTGAATCGAGTACTATTGCGTGCTGGGTGAAACAGTGGAGGAATTTTCATCCAACTCCATGGGAACAAGTGGTCGATACTGATCCCGTTGTCCCCCAAGTCACGCGTACCACTGGCGATCGAAAACCTGTGAAACAGAGTTATCCTACGATTTGCGGTCGCGCGAGAGGATCACGCGGAAGCTCGGACTTCTGTGAGAACACGGATATCTCCAGCGTCTTTATTAGATCGAGATTCGCTCCCACGAGTGAATTCAGATCGACTGAATAACAGGCTCGACACTTCCTATCCTACATTTTCTTCTACACAAGAATCTGCTCAAGTGATCTTTGATTTACGGTCACTCGCAATGACTAATCCAGCAATCTTCATTCCGGGAGTCTCCCAACCCTGAAGGGATCTTTCACGGCGGACTTATCAATGAACTCTCGCCGCTTTCCCGGAAGCTTGTCAATGGAGCTGGTACCAGCAAACCCCATGAATCACGCGGTTGTTTACCCACTCGTTCTTTCACCAGGAGTTATAGTAGCGCGCGCTCCTCCCGCGGTACACGGCGTGCGCAAACAAGTCTGTTGATCCTCGAAGGCTATCGCGCGCCGGGGGTGAGGACGGAGTCCAGGTCAAACAGTTAAGTGGGCAAACCCATCGGGACAATGTGTACACCGGCGTTGTATTTCACTGGTCAGATTCCTCCCGGTGAATGGGCCTGCCGGTTGTTTGCCAATGACTCGGAGGGCCCGCGATAACCGCGCGCGCGGCCCAAAGTACAAAAGCCCAGACTGCTTGACGACCGTCCACGGCACACATTCGATAGCCTTTCCCGAGAATCCCCCGGAAGAGGGGACGGGAAGTAGCTCGCGCGCTCCTCGCGAAATTAGCCCCCCGGTTTAGAGATGCAAATTCGAGGGGGGATCTCGACT
Source organism: Crossocerus cetratus (assembly GCA_963675795.1). NCBI lineage: Eukaryota > Metazoa > Arthropoda > Insecta > Hymenoptera > Crabronidae > Crossocerus > Crossocerus cetratus. The sequence continues at coordinate 7,577,226 of OY776664.1, read as the reverse complement.
TCCGCCCTCGAGACTCGCCGCTTCCGGTCAAGGAACATAAACTTGGCTGAGAGCGTCTTAAACCCCGGACTAATTCATATCCGACCTCCTCGTTATTACTTCGGGCTCATTGTCTTTCCTAATGAATGCGACGAAAGCGTCATGAGAGTGGAGCGGAGTTGGCCTGAGTGTGTTAGAAGTCGTCGAGTGATTTGCGGAATTGTAGCAGGTAGTTTGATAAATTTAAGTCCGAGAGTCGACTGGGCTTTGTTTCCTGTTTGTGGAAAGGTAAGGCGGAAACGTGAAACGGAAGCCGCTCAGACTCGCTTCCAGTTGTGGGATCTCTAAGTGATTAGACTCATAATCGAGTCCACTTAATTGCGACTTAAAGAAAAGCAAGTAGAAATAAATGAGAGGAGTCACCCTGCTCGCAACTGTCACTAATGACTCGAGCAATGAGCCAACTCATTTGACAGCGTGCGGCTAATATTAGGGAGCCGAGTAAAGCCCATTCCAACTATTAGCCAATGACTAATGGCATTGGTTAATTATTCGAGGGAAACCTGCGCGTTCTGCACGGGGGAGTCCGAGTTGGCCAGGGTACCTTCGGAGGACTATTTTCATCTCCCGGGGGCTCCCTTTCTCCGCCGCGCGAGAGGAAGACGTCTTCGGGAGTGACTGGCAAGTTGGCCGGACCCCCGGCTGGCGTGTCTAACTGGTGAATTCACGGCGGGCCCTTCGTGAATTAAATGATTTTGTCAGCGGACAAATTAGTTTTCCACAGGGCTACCGGCTTCCACGTGGAGTTCCAGTAGCCCGAACCTCGACCCTTGGTCCCGGCGATTTCCCTGGAAAAAACCCCACCATCTTCCAGCTTTCCATTACCGAGTGCATCTCCCAGGGAGGTGAATGTCGAGTTTTTCGAGGTCGAGTCGGGAAAATCGGCTTGTTTTTTCGTCGGCCACCCCCGCGGAGGTTCGCACCGGCTTCCCCGGCGGAACTCGGAGAGGACGTGGCGGCGGACGGAGAAGAGGAGAGGTCAGGCAGGTGAAGCCTAATTCGTAAGCAGGCTGGGATATCAAAGCGGCCGCCAAGAGCCGAGGACTCGCTCCTCTCGATTAAGGATCAGCGGAGCGTACTCGCGTCTCCTTGGATTGTTTTCCGTCGGTGTTTCCCTCTTTCGGGGCCACGTAGATGGGAGTTGTGAAAAGTGGAGGTTGAAGAGTGTACTTTGATTGGTGAGGGCGAGTGTGGCTCGTGCCCTTCGGTCACGGCGGCCTCTCCGGGGGCAGCAGAGCAAGTCGGGGCCCCAGGTCCACCTGTCCCCCGGTGGACGTTCTACACCCGCTCGTCTCGGTGCGCGAGCCCAAGGTACCTCAAGGTACGAAATAAAGAAGCTGCGGCTAAAGAACCACCTGACGGAGGCGGATCTGCCTCGTGCCCATATCCCGCCAGCTGCTGCCCGATTCCAATTCGCTCGAGCAGAAAGCCACCGTCCCTCCAAATTACCTCTAAATCAGACTCTAAAATCGACTGGAGCAGGGGACTCGATCGCGGACGCGACGGAAGAAAGTTTCTCATGGCAGCGCCGCGAGTGACTTTCACCGCGCGGTAGGAAAGTCTCAGAGGTTTATCGGCTTCTCGCCTATTTTACGGATCCCGGAGCATCGCAGTCCCAACCGCCTCGTGGGAGGGAGAGAGAGGAGTTGCAGCGGTGCGTGGGCAAGGGTGAAAGCATCCGGGCGAGGTTGACAATGAGAGTAAAAGCGGCAAAAACCATCCCAGTCCAATGAGCCGCAACTCCCAGTCTTTTTCTCGCTCGCCGCCGATACCCCGTGAAATCGATCTCTATCGCGGAACTAAACGCCGATCCCCTCTCCCCCCTCGCGATTACTTCTCCGGGCAATAACACTATCCAGCCTGGCGGAGAGTCGTCGAGGAGGAGGAGGAGGCAATCGAGTTGCGCGTCTCCGCGGGAGATTTCAATGGGGTTGCTCAGAGGTCGAAGGCTAACAGGACCACTAGCTCGACTTAAATGTCGCAGGTACGATCTGCCGGCGATACTACTTGTTGCTTCACCGCGCGCATATAGGATGCCGCGCCGCCGCCTCCCATTGTAATTCCACAGCGAAATCGCAGCCTCGCAGGCTCGCGCTCTCTCGCCGCGCGCACTTCGTCTTCCGGGCGAGACTCTTTCGCGCGCCGTCTGCGTTTCACCGGCGGCAGTCTGCACGCGCCCTCCGATAAATGCGAGTAAATTCAACCGGCGAACGCAACAAGTCCCGGAGGAATTAATCACCAGGGGGGGCCCGCGGGATGTAGATGCACAGGGGGAGGGGGAAGAAGGAAAGGGCGGGGCACCGGTTAAGGGAAGAGTCGAAATGGCCAGTGAGAATAAATCACCAAAATGAGCGGCATCGTTACGAAAGCTCTATATCTACCGGTCGAGTTAATCACGAGGAGGAGGCGGCGGAGGGTGGAGGAGGAAGAAGTTCGGAGAAGACAGAACGAAGTACGAAGGTAGAAGGCTAAATTGAAGATCGTCGGGACCAATTAATAACGAAGTTGATCTCGACTGGAAGAGCGCGAGAGGAGGAGTCAGAACCTCCACTCTCTCTCTCCCTCTCGGATAGAGAGATGTAGAGAGATCGCGCGCGCGGTCCATAGGCGAGCGCGGAAGATGAAGAAGAGCGAGGAGGCAGCCAGGCCGCCGGCAGCAGCGCGCGCGCGTACAGGACGAGGGGCCGAGAGAGGGACGCAGGAGGTCGCTGGAGATTAAGATGTCACGTGCACACCGAGGGACAAATGCGCCCGGCAAGGATACGTGCACCGGCAAGCCGACCAAGCTGCCTCGCTCGTGCCACCTCGCAACCCGTTTCACAGCCTCCTCATCCTCCTCCGCCTCCTCGCCCTCCTCAGACGCCGTGGCATTCCACCAGGCCGAACGCGGATCCCAGATAAGCCCCCGGACTCCTCTCTTACTCGCCGACTACCGCTTCTCCCCACTTCCTACGCCCTACGTACGACCACTTCATCTCCACGGAGTTACCGCTCCTCGCGCCTCAAACAATTGGGAAACCTACAGTCTGAGCTTTTACTCGCCCAACTTACCGCGTGAGATTGTTGGCAAGTCGCGATTTAAGGGGAAGCTTGTCGGATACGAAGAAATGTCAGTGATTAACATTTTCATTTCTTTTGTGATTGACGAGATAAGAAAGAAATGACATTAAGGTGACTGCGAGAATTTTTGAATTTTTAACCGACTTGTATATTATTTTGTTTAATTGTGTTGCAAGGATCTGGAGGGAAATGTTTTTTAGTTTGATTTTCGTAGAAATCAATATGTCTGAATAATGAGAGTTGTTAATTAATAAATATGAGGATTTGATGGGTGTAAGATTTGAGTGTCCTGTTTGGCCAACAAATAAAATCCGAGGGGGGAGAGGAGGGGGAGGTGGTAAAGCTGAGGTAATCGGGCATGACTAACGCCAAGGAAGCGGATCCCTCGCGAAATAAATGTCCTCGCGGTGTGGCTCGTGACAATGACAGGACAGTTAGCATGGTACTGGGTGTCAGCGGGGTGCCCGAGGACCCTCCGTTCCGCAGGAGGTAAACCATCGAAGGCTCCCCCTGCCTCGGACCGAGAAACAGAGAGAGAGAGAGAGATCTCCCTTTATGTCTGCTGGAAGACCCCCCGTCGACGAGCTCTCGCCCCTCGCACCCTCCCGGCCGTCGAGAATTCGGTGTATACCGAATTAAAATGACATTAAAATCGTGTACCAACTTGTCAGGTCCCTCGGCCAATCCCATTCACCCTGGCTGAAGTATCGCCGGGTGTTAGCCGTAGATTACACCGCGCGGGCACACGGTGCATCTCCTCCTCGAGCACTCCCTCTAAAGTCTAATTCATAAGTCGAGCGCGCACAGTAGCGCGAGTCTTCTCTCCCAGTAGAAAAGGATCGAATGAAGACGCGTTATTCCACTCAATCGGCGGGGAAAGAGTGCTCGATTATTCCTCGAGGGGGCCTGAAAGCAGCCCCGGGCTCCCAGAAGCAACGCGATCGCGCGGAGGAACCCTGTGAAATTTACTGCTCGAGCCGAGAATGATAATAATTCGGGGTTGCCGGGACTTGTAGGTCTGCTTGGCAGATTACAGAGGTGGAGGGGCGGGGGGGATTCTGATAAAGAGGAAGATGGTCCTGGGAAGGAGGACCTCCTGTCGCGGCGACAAGAAGGGAGGTGTCCCGGGGCAGCGGTTGGTGTTGCCAGACACCCACGCGAGAGCGCGAGAGGCCTCCCTGCTCGACTCGGAAATAAAGGCCGATCTTCATGAATATGAATAAGACAGTGAACCACAGAAACCACCGTGTATTTTCCCCTCGCGCTTTCTTAACACCGGCGGAGAGACGAGGAGGCCGAGGTCGAGGTGGCTGGGGTGCAAACGCCTCGGCCGAGATTCTCCTTTAAATCCGAACTGTCCCCTGGACCCACCGATGAAAGATAACTTTTGATTAATGCCGCTCTCCGCGCAACGCGCGCTCCGGGAACCGCGCCGGCTTTCAGAGTTCCCGGGAAAATAGAATAAGTTGTCGCGCGAGCGCAGGATTATGTTCGTAGGAGAATGACTGGTATCGGGATTTCTGGAGGGGAAAGGCGAAAAGTAGCGGACGTATTTAAGGTAGTTCTTAACGGGTCGACGAGTGGATTCGTTTAGAGTGCAACTCAAATGAAGCCGCACCATCTTGGCCGAGTCTCGAGGAACCGTTCGAGGGGACCAGTGCTCGACGGGGTTCTCGAGGGCACTCCGATTCGATCTCATTCTTTCCTCTTTATTAACAAACTAACCTTCTACATAGTAAAAGAATTTGCCGAATCTCAGAGATTATCTCTTGCATCGAAACAAACACCTTACGTCTACAATATAATATCCAGATTCCGTTAAAAATCCATTATTACACATTTCCACCGAATTATCGTAGAATCCCGGGTGTTTGAGGATTCGAGGGCGAGCGTGTGTGCGGGAAGTTGGAATCCGAGAATCGAGGGGGGCAGAAGCGGAGAGGAATTCACGTGTGGAGGACGTGTCGCGGGATCCGTGAGCCGGCGACATCGATGTCTGCGAGTCGCAGAGAGAAGACGATTGATGGAGGAAATTGGGGGTTGGCGGAGGTCGGGGCGGAGGTCGTGGCGGAGGGGTTGAGGGGTTCTGTGGGGTCCAGGGTGGCGCATATCATCTTAAAGTTTAATTGAGTCTCGGTCCCGCGAGGAGCCAACACAGCGGAGCCAATCTTACTCGAGGCGGGCCCTTGGGAGTCGGGGTCCGCACTCCTCCGGCAGAGCACCCTTCTGCACACACCTACCCCACCTCCCTCCGCCCGGCCCGAGACTGCCACGTTTCTCCTCGCTCCCCGGAGGATTCGCCGAGCATCTCTCGACGCGACCTCCTTTCCCCGGCATTGTTCTTCCCTCCTGCCACCCGCTCCCTCGAGGAAGAGCTCCGTCATCGATGATTCCTCCACCTCCCTCTCTCTGCGGCCGAGGAAACTTCGGGGAAAAACCGGCGGGAATATGTCTCCGGTCGAAATGGAGGAGGTGGTGCGCTCCACTTCACGGAATATCGGAAGAAGCGAGTCCTGCACTTCCCATTGTTCCGCGCGGAGTGAATCGAATCGAAGCCCGGGAAACGAGAAGCGAGGGGGGGGGGGGGGCACCCTTTCAAATCACTCGGCATCCGCTGGCGTAATCAAGGCAATTAAGGGCGGCCATTGGGCGCGTCAAAGGGCAGAAAGAGCGCGCGCGGTTAGCAGCGAGGAATCGATGATTCCGCCGGATGTTCTCGAGTTTCCAGGAAGGCCGCTCTCCGGCCGCGCTCAATCGGTTCGGTTTCGCTCCATTTCTTGCCGGGTGCTCTCCTCCTCTGCTCGTCGCTAGGTTTTCGGGAGCCGCCAGTATATCGGATGTCCCGATAAACAATGGCCCCTGCCGAGACAAAAATCAGAGGACCGCCCTTTCTTCGTGCCCCCGGCGCGCCGCTCGGCCACCCCTTTTCGACGAATGATCCTGGGCCCCCTTCAGCCGCCACTCTTTCTCTCCGATCGGCTCCTACGACCATTCGCGCACTTCTCCCTCTCGCTCTTTGCTTCGCAGTGAGATTCAAGGGCGAACAAGAGGCAGAGCGGGATTAAATATAATATAGAATGGATATCCTGTCGACGGGGAGCGCGGCGCCGATGGGGCCCGCGCGTACCCTTCTCTCTTTATGCCTCGGGCATTAGGTGGCACCGCGTAACCCGACACAACCTACCCCCCTTAAAACAAAGTCCGCCGGCCACCTCGCTGCCCCCCTTACCAACTATATCACAGTCCACGAGTATCCCGAGGGGTACCACCCCCCGGACACGAGCAGGGTGGTCGTTTCCCAATATCGATGGAAATCGAGCGAGTCAGTTGCGGAGGTGCAACGGTAGCTCGAAGAAAACCCGCTGTCTAATGGAATCAAGGTATTAGACTCGTCCTTTTTTCCCCCCGGCCTGCGGCCACGGTCCATTTATCGGCCGCCGGTTCCTGGGAGTCCTTTATACGCTGATCGGCGAACATAATCTCTCCCGTCCGTCGCCAGAAGTACGATAATTGCCGAGCGAGAGCGAGCGAGAAAAGAGGTAAAAAAAGGGGGGGGGGGGAGAAGGAATCGACATTATGCGCGGCCGATGTTTTTTCGACGTTTAACCCAGCCGGGGCCGCCGGTGTATATTCACCTGCGAGGAGACAGACCGGGAGAAAGGGAGACGCACTGAAACCAGATACTCCAATCATCTTGTCACGGCTTATAGAAATGTGTACAAAGGGTGGCCCACAATAAACCGCCCCTGCAGGACACCAAGGAACCGCGGGCAGAATTTACTACTCGACTGTATAGTATAGCTGGTGGATCTAATTCTCTCACGGGACCACCGCCCCCCCAGCATTCTTTCCCTCCGACGTTTCTCTCCCGCTAACGAAAAGCTTTTCTTGAATTTCTTCGAGTTCCGCCGCGCCGTTAAAGTGATTACTTCCGAATTGCTGTGGAGTCTCTCGGAATTTCGGCAGACTTTTAATTGACAGGCGGAGGGAGGTTGTTCTCGGGCGAGAGCGCGCGGAGGAGGAGGAATTGGAATCGAACTCGTTGCGCGATCAGTATCTCGAGGATATCGTTCGGAGGCATCCTGCGGCCTGCACACGCACTGTATCCTGGAAAGGCGGTGGGGTCCCCGTGGGAGAGATGGAGCAGGAAGCACGGGAAGCCGGGCCAATTGGCGCCCAGGGTGCATTTGCGTCTAATTCAATGCATTATACTCCCCTCGCCAGGCAACCCGCGACTCCCCCCAACCCCCCTTTCGACCGGCCGCCCCATCATCGAATCTTTCCCCGCGCAAACATCCACCACCCTCCGACCCGGCATCGCACGATTCCAACCGAGGGAAAACGTTTCAATGTCCGCGGCTACTTCCAGGACACTTGAGAAAGGACGCGATGCAGGAATCAGCGTCTCCGCCAAGGGGAACGGTGAAAAAGGGCTTTAATCAATGATCTCTCTGTTAAGTTGGAAAGTCGCGTGGAAGCGAGGCGAGGCTCGCGACCCCCGGTCGACTTATGGAAAAGCCACCCTTTCAAATTGAACTGGGAGGAAAAAGAGAGGGCGAGAGACTATAGCGCGGCCTCCCAAGGGTTCGGACGAGAGTGGACCAGAGTGGGAAGCTGAAAGTAAGCAAGGGGGCAGAGAGTAAGAGGTAAGAGAGTGAGAGAGTAAGCGAGTCCAAGTAGAGAAGACGAGGGGGATGGATCCTCGGCGGATGGCGGCGCAAAGGCCGACGGGGGATCGGGCGTGGAGTCCGATAAGAAGGCACCCGCAGGTGTAATTATGATTACCGCAGTGCAGAGAAAGACGGAGTATTGCGGAGGCTCGTATGGCAGCCGTGGGATCCTGGGAAATAGGAATCCTCGAACGGCACTTTGGCGTCTCTCCGGCTAGGAAGAGCCGCCCGCCCGCCTCGCCCGCCGCAGCCGACGCCGACCACCAACAATGCTGTTTTCCGATTGTTGGTCCCCTGGCCTTTCGCCCGCGGCTTCTACCTTTCCTCCATCTACCGCTCCATCCCTTCGTGCGCGCCACTCCGACTTACCGTCTCGCCTGCCCACCTCCGCGTCCATACACTCTTCGACTGATAAAACACCCCGGCAATCACCACCTTGCGACCTCGCACGACAACCTTCCACCCCCCCCCCCCCCCCTCTCGCCCCTTTGATTAACTCGCCTCGGACTCGATCCTCTCGCTGCATCGAAAAATCTATAGTTCCACGCCCGCAACATTTCCCGCGCGCCAATCTCACCGGCTCCCGTTGACAACCGGTCATTAAGCGGCGAATAGGCTGGCCGGGATTTTGATTACTCGTTAGAGAGCGGGTAAAAATGCTACATAAATCCGTGGCGCTGCTCGCGGACCGCCGGGGCCACGTAATACAGTGGGGGGGGGGCTCGTCCGGCCAGGGCCGTTAACAGTTGAGTTTTTCGAGCATCGAGCCCATGGGTGCGCGTCACGGCACCCCGAGGCCTCGTTTCGACCTATGCTTTATAGTTGGAGCCCCCGCTACCACCCCAATCCCGAGCCCCCGCGCTCTCCCATAACGCGAGTCTTCCGCCGCCCAGCCCACACACCGCCAGGGTGCAGATATGTGGACAATATCACTCCCGAGACACCCGGCCCCGACCAACATCTCGCAAACCCTCCCGCATACACACGCGCGCGTCCGCCTGTGGAAGTTTCTTCGGCGATCTTTAAGCACGCGATATACTTTTTCGGCGCAGTATATCACGGTTGGATAAAGCGGAGTCGGAGTTAGGGAAAAGTGTCGAGGGCGAGAGAAAGTCTCCGGGCGGAGAGAAGATGTAGTTTAGAGGCTGGATGTCTTTTTTGAGACTCGTGGATGATCCAACCGTTATCCATCATCCTCGGCTCGATCCGCGAGCGGAGATCGCGGTTGGCTCCCGTGACAAGGAGCAATGAGAACGGAGAGCGAAGAACAGTAAGAAGCCAGGTGGGACGAGACAGAGGAAGAATTCCAGGCACCTCGGTGCCGGGAACGTTTTCGACTGTTCAACTGGAAGCAGAGGCACTCGGGCCGGAAAGACGTAGGATGCAGATGAACATAGTTTTACACCTCGGTTATGCGCTGGAAAGCCGCGCGTTACTGCTTTACGAGTAGATAATTACAGTGTAGGCGCCGTCGTCCGTGCAATATCCATGCAAAGTGTTTCCTCCGGCTCGCGGCCCGAAACGATAGTACCACTGCGAGCCTCCTCGGAAGGAAGAGGCATTCTTACCCGAGGAACCAATCGCAGTTCGGCGCTCGCTGACCGAGCGCGGCTCTCTCTGTCGGCTACGCAAATTCAATTAGCCGTAAGGGCTTCTCTGCGGTCGCGCGTGTGGGCGTCGCGTCTATGACAACTCTCGATTATTGCTGGCTCTGTCATGCGACTATTGCTTTTCAAGGACAGAGAATCTGGCGGATACTAGCGAGTTTGTGGACAGGAAACTTTCTTTTATTAAGGTGGTTGGTCAAGAAAAAGAGTTTGTTTAAAATGTTCGATTGCTTTCTTTCTTGTGTGTTTCTCAGTTCTATTTATCGTTACAAGATGCATGGAAATATAGAAAAAAATTGATATCTAATAATGTTGTTCTAATTCAGTAAATAAATCCCCAAAAATTTTCAATTATTTTACAATCTACATCAGAACTCAATAACAATCGACCAGTTTCTCCAAAAACAGATTCGAAAGTAACTCGTAGTCCTCATCTCCAGGACACTTGGACGTCACCGATCCCAGAAGGCCGCGCGCGCCTATTCACGCGCGTGGGGGGTGGAAGGGTGGGGTGGAGGCAAATTGGCCCGATCCTTGTCTGAACTGGGCTGAAACCGCAATTGCTTAAGGCCCCGGGACAATTAAGCGGCGCGCGTCTCCAAGATATCCAAGCAACCCCCGAGGGAAGGGACTCGGGTCCGGCCTGTATCTCGGCTGGCAGCCTCGCGTTTTCACGACATTATCCCGCCGGATTTATGGCGTGCGATTAATCCGGCCGATATTGAGCCCACATTGACTGGAAGGAAGCGAGAGCGAGGGCAAAGCCCGGCTTCCCCGTGGCGGCGCTCGCTGACCGAGCGACGGAGAGGCGCAGGGAGGCGCAGGGAGGCTCAGATTCCAGGGATAATTCTCCCTGGGGCCAGAGCCGATAAGAACGATAGCGCGCCGCCGGCCCAATTAATCGAAGTCAGATTAATCGGGCGAAAAGGGAGAGAGAGAGTGATTCCTCTATGGAGGAGGAATGCAGGGGCTGCAGGGCCATCCGGGAATGCGAGGAGTCAGCATTGGTAATAGATCGAGATCGAGGGAGGAGGATCGGAGGATGCTCATCGCGAAGACAGGTGCGGATCTCGATCTACTATCGGCGATCGGAGCCGCCGTCAGTACGCCTCGCTACTAATTGGACAGTACTTTATTTAGATCGACCGAGTTACGCTCTCGCACCGACGCTGGGAGAGCGCGGGCTCGCTCTCAGCTGTTGGCCACGCGAGAGATTCCTTGGTGCTACTTTATCTAGCGTGAGTGCCTCTTGTAGCTCGGTAGAGCATGTGCCCTGTGGGCGCCGATCATTCCGTTCGATCGCTCGTCTTTGATCCCAGCTCGCTTGGCAGTTCTTTTGATCTTTTAGATAAGCCCACTCCAATCGACTGCGACCATTGGCCCACGCGCCCACCAATCGGTGTTCGATTAAAGATTATCGGGATTGTCCCGCGGATTTCGCTGTTTATTAGAATCTAAAATAATCGCCTGACAAACGTAAATTTGGCCAAAGATTCGGTTTTCATGCAATAACAATAGTGAATGTTTACCAAATATCGAAATTTGTCCGCGTCGGACTACCGCGGAAACACCCCAATAAATAAATTACCGGAAAACGAAAATTTACCAAAAAAATGTCAATTATTACACCAAAAGCAGTGAGTTTCCCCAAAACCTTCAATTCTCCGACAAATCAAACAACTCGCTTTTCGTCGCGCTCTACTATAACTCGTCAGATCATGTCACAACAACCCCCAGCATCCAATAAGAGATTCATCAGCATAGAGCTACTGATGCACAGACAACTGGCGGGTGAAAAATAGCGTGCGTTCCATGGCAGTGGGCTGCGCGCGAAACGCATGGATTCACCGGGAGCGGAGAGTACACGCCGAGGGAGCAGCGCCGGGACATTGTCCCACACTTCGCAATTCTCCCGGCGGAGAGAAAGGATTGCCGTTGAGGTGAGATTTGCGGTTTTCTTTCGCGATAATAGACAAGGGATATGCCTAACGTTGCTGCGCCGAGACCGGGGGAGAGCGAGTTTCTCAGGGAGAGAGGGAGGGAACGCGGAGGACAAGTTACCAGTGCACCTATACGCCTGGAGCCTCGCTGTCGCAATCAGTCGCGTTAACCTGCCGGAAGGCTGATTCGAAATCGTTTCTCATTGGAGATCCTGAATTAGGAAAATAATTAGATAAGTTGGAATCTTTTTGTAATCTCATAAGTACTTAATTAGGAGCAATTATCAATTATTGTATAGTATTAATTATGTTAATTGCTGAAACGGCACGAATTTAAGATTTGATTGATTCTGATTTATCCGAGCCCGATTGGCTGGTGAAGTTGCTCTTTTTCTCGACCGAAAGACAAGCTCTATCCATTTGTTGAAAAATCGTAGGAGGTTTCCTCGTGGATAGGAGGTTCCGGAGCAACGCACGGTGGTGGCATTCTCTTCCCTTCTGTTCCCCGGTAGAGGTGTAGGGTCGGCAGATTGTATCGCACAGGAGATTCCTGTACGCGGTGCCTTCATCCGTCTGTCCTTACAACTTGTATTTCGCTTTTCGCGACATGCGTCGAGAGTCCTGTGCCCTCGGCTCCCTCTCCCAGGATCCTCGCAGCCTTTGAGAGTCTTCAATGTCGTCGACTCTACATTGAATCATCTCGCGGACGACTTGCCGCTCGCCGGGACCACAACGCCGATCGTTACACGCACACCGAAATCCTTCTCACAAAATTCGAGGATTAATCGATGAGAGTTCATTTCGATCATCAGTTCGATCGGGATTGAAAAATCCCTCTATTCCGAGAGGCGGAGGAAGAAAGCTTCTGGAGGATCGTGCGAAATTCCAGGAGAATGTATTCCCACGCTAAGATTCGGCGGCTTATCGCGCGCGCGGCAATAGGCGGCCGGAAGGTTCGTTACGAAATCGAGGGAATTCTGGTTCTCCCCGAGAGCGAGAACTACGCCCGAAATCTGGAGCAAGGCTCGGACCTGTTGACTCGCGAGCGCGCTCACGATTGAACCTCACGTGCGCCAAGATATTCCGAGAGAGAAATCGTCTCAAGGCTCGCGGCTCCGTATTCCCCAAATCCCGCCAAGGTTTTAGAAAACAGCCCTCGGAGCCGCGCCCGCGCTCCCACTGACGAAATCGTGCGCGAGGCCCTCGCGTATTGCAGAGTAGACTCTGAATCAGAGGAGAAATGATAGCAACGCCCGGGGTGGATTAATCGAATGGGATATTGGTCGAGCGGGTGGTCGAAAGCGAAGGGCTCTCTCGGCGCATTAGCGGCCCGCGAAATCCCGCCAGAGGAACACACCGGCTAGGAAAACATAATAAACCGGGGCACATAACGATGATTACCGAGCACTCAGCATCGCCGCCGGCAGCCATTTCCCCCATTTGCATCGCTCACCCACCGTCAATGCACGCTCGCCCGGGTTCTCCAGGAGGAGAACTCTCTCCTTTTTACTCTTCTCTCCAATCGGATATCACTTTGACCGCGCGCCCTCGAGCCTCCAGTCCCGAATCCAGCGGCTAATTTATGGAAGCTGTTAGTTCATTAGAGCGCGCGAGGCTATTTCGCGCGAAAGCTAGGGGCAGACATTGACTAAGGGCGAATAGCAACTAGGTGACGAAGCGATGCAAATGGGTTAATGTTGCTCTCAATGTGGCACCCGTTGCGAGTTCGCGGGCTTCGGATGCCGGACTCGCCAGGGCCGAGCTCGGCCGCTCTCCAATTTGGGAGGCGTTCAGAAGAGGTGGTGACTACGAGCCGAGCGAGCACCGGCGATCATACCGTTCATTTTTCTCCGTCGGTCCATTCGGAACTCGCCGGAGTGACCTTTATCCCTACAGGGCGACGCGGTTATTCATTCGACTAGAATAGAACTTGTTCTCCAGGCGAGCCCTCGGCGTTCCAAGGTGAAGGCGCCGGGAAAGGTCAAGAACTGGTCGAGGGAAAAGACTGGGACTTCGAAATCTCGAAATCTAGAAATCTCGTTCTATGTCCCGGGAAATTTGTATCAAAGTTTGCGGGCGGATGAGGAGTATTTGGAGCGGCGGCGGGTTTGGAGTGAAGTGGGAAGAGGGTGAAATTGATTCCGGGGTAAAGAGCGCGGGAGCAGCGGCCAATTGATGGCGGGCGAAAGGGCGCCCGGCGATAAGGCGATGTCCAAGGGCGGCGATAACGCGAAATCGCCAAAGTACGCCGCTCGGCTCTCGGCGCCGGCAAGTTTCGGCGTGGTAAGAATTCCTCCTAGCCGGCCCCCGGACTGACGAAACTTTTCCCGGGGATTCCCGTGGGTGCCGTCGCACGCCGTCCGGAGAAGAACGTACCGGGATCGAGCAAGAACACACTTACACACTTACAGGCACACGAGCGCCTCGTAGACAGTGGGCCGGGTGGAATTCAAGGGGGACGAGGAACTGGCCTTAACGTCCGTCGCTTTCCCCTCTAATTCGAAGCAATCTGCTACCGGCGATCGCTCAGGCCCCTTTTTACCAATCCCCAAATCCCTCGGATTTCCTACCAACAACTCCATCAATTAACAATCCCACTCGCGCTTCTCGCTTCCCTCAAACCTCCGACCCCTTCATTTTTATACAACAAGTACACTTTCGAATTCGCGAACCTTCAAATTTCCTACAATTCTCGAAAATATTCAGATATGGAATTAATATTATAATTCGAGTGCGTGTGGTTTGGCAATAAGGCGAGAAATGTTGAAGGGCTCGTTGGAGGTCGAAGACAAGAGAACGAGCCGAAGATCGTACGTCCTGCTGATGGCGTTGCGGGGCTGGGAGCCGGCGAATGTGCGAGCCGCCCTCGCGCGAGAGAACTCCCTGGAGAAATAAGCGGCTTGTATGTAATGCACGCCAGGAGGCATTGTAAGAGGGGGTGTAAAGGGGGCGGCCCGGGAGCCACCCCCTTCGAGAAGAAGTCTGCGAAGAAAAGGGGAAGGTGCTGGAAGCCAGGTGCGAGAGTTCGCTTTCCTAACACCCCCCGCGACTTCCCGCCCTTCGCAAAATATTCATTATTTTATTAAAGGGCCAAATTCCAGCTTTTCTCCTCGACTCGTAAATTCCGAGAAATTCCATGTCTGACAAAAATTCATGAATTTCTATTGTAATAAAATGAATTCGCTCATATAACAATCGAATCTTGTTCTCCGTTCCAGAGTCCAGGCGACTGTGGCCAGCGAGAGAACTACTGGATGATGGTCGATGCCTCACTGACGGCCGGTAAGAGAGAAAATCCTGGAGCAGGACGAGGGCGACTGTGCCGGTGGTCCCTGAGCGGCAAGTTCTCCAAATTCAAAAACTACTCCCTTTCCCCGAAAATAAAAACCCTCAACCAAATTCCATCCCCTGATCCATTCTCAAAGGTCAACAACCCCAACTATTTTACCACCTGGCAGGGAAACTGTGAAGGAGAAAGAGAAAAAGTTGCTATAAAAAGCAATAATTACCGAGACACGATGCCAGGGCGCCGATAGGTGGGGAATAGTCAATACCGGGGAAGCGGAGGGTGGAAATGGTGATTAGGCGGAGGTGAGACAACGCGATGTGCCCCGTTGACAGGGTGGACCAGCTGTCGGAAGTTTATTAAATAATAAGGGAGTCGTGCGCGGCTCTGTGCAGGATGCCTGGCGGACATTTAAAGTGCTCGTCCGTGTCCACGTCCGTCCAGGCTAATTATCCTGTACTTCACACTCTCCGCACTACTCTCCCTCATTGTCACTGGCCTTCCCTCTCTCTCACTTCCTCCGCCTCCTCCTCCGCCCTCGGCTCATCTTCTCCCTTCAACTGTCCGTCTAGGGAAATTTTGCGCGCGGCCAAATGAATTTCCACGCTTGTCCCTGCGAACCACTATCATATCGCTCTTCGAGCCTCTCTCTCTCCTCACTTTAACGTCAGTTAAACACCCTTAGTCTGCCCTCGCCCATCGCAACTTATCCAAAATCCAATCCCTTCAACGACTGCGCTCATAATAATATTCATTAGCTATTCTTCGGCTCAGCTGGCACTTAAATTTTTTTATTAACAGTTACTGAAAATAATTAACAGACAGAATTGTTTAAAGACACTTTCGAGGACACAACAGTGTCCTTAAGGATCCCGCAAGCCCTTCGAGGGCAACTTTCCATTTATTCTAGACAAGTTGATCCGAGCTAAGACAACTCTAGTCGAGGGAGGACACGAGACGTGTGTCCGGTGAGTTCGGAGGGCAGGCACGCGGTAGGCTGATCTTCCTTGAGAATAATGAATGATCCACTCGACAGAGCCACCCTTCCGCCCTTCCACCCCCTTGCTGACCAAAGGCGGAGCCGAGTTAAAGTTTCAGCGTGTCAACCGAGCCGGTAACGACTCACTCAGCGATTCAGCGAGGACATTCGCGTGGGACGAGCGTCTTGATTGATGGAACGCTTTGTGCCCACACTTTGACGAAATAAGGGTGGCTTCCTCGCTCCTTGTGAGCTACCGTCCAGGTCCGAGGAGGAATTTCAAACAGGCCACGAAACTCCCAGCCCTGAAATCTCCCACTTTGCGCGAGTGCATCCGCACATAGAAACTCAGTAAGCATCGAGGGGGTGAGTTTGGCATTAAGGGTTAATCGTTGACGAGTCAATCGCGGCCTCCGGCCGGAGATAAACATCTGAAATGAATTCCGGGGTCGGTAGGAGGGGGTGGTTAAATTAAGAGGAGAAAGAAGGGAGCAGCAGGTCCGGGCAATCCCCGAACCGAGAGAAACGAGCCGAATGCCCGTAATGCGAGGCGCTTAAAGTTGCAATGGGTCTCCGGGGTATAAAAAGCGGCGGGGAGGGTGGTGGCCGGATGAGAGGGAGACCTGGGTTAGAGGAGGAGCGAGTGACTGACTGACTGACTGACTGGAACCAAAAAGATGCGACCCGCCTAAGAGATTGGGCGAGAGATCCTTGCGAATCCGAGAAAGCCCGCTGGGACCTCTACTCGACTTCTGCCTCTCATTCCACCCATCCACCCTTTCTTCCTAGCCATCGGCCGACCCGCCCGCCCCCGACACGAGCCCTATCTAGATTAGCAACATCTTTCACCAATCCTGCCTTACACTATTAACCACTCCGTCGCGTCTCTTCCTCCGACATCCAACGCTTTTACAGCTCGACTTCTATACAATCACCAACTCTCTCTCTCTCTCTCACTCTCATCAATTAACCGTCCAGAAATTAGGAATAACTGAAACTGGAATGCCTGAGTGCAGGGGGACGCTAGGGCGACTCGGAAAGGCAGATGCAATCCGAGGAGAGTTGGCCGCAGGGTTGCGAGTCTGCAGAAAGCGCGGCAGGAAGGCCTGAAGGGTTAATTAAGTGTTTGCTCGGCCGAGAAGCCGGGGCGGATCCGTCGTGTGTAAACTGCAACGACCTGCAGCCGGGCGTCCGACTGTCGCCATTAAATCTGACCGCTCGGTAGGTCATAAGACCTCCGAGAGATACAAAGCGTCCGAGGAAAAGACGCTTCGGCCGTCGAGCACCATTTCACCCGGTTGATTTCGAATAAGGGACTGTTTGCCGATCCAATCGAAGAGTCGCTTTAATCGCACTCGGCTGTAATTAGAGGACGATGAGCGCCAATATTTGCGGAGGGCGAGTTGAGAGAGCGCGCGGGGGCGGAGGAAGAAAGGGTGAAAGGACGCGAGGAGAGCGGCAGCCCTTTGCCGAGAGAGGTACACGGAGGACGGAAGCTGGCACTAAAGGGACACATTTATGTCTTCCCAAGAGTACGTTAGCTAGCTAGCTGGCTAGCCGCCGGCCAAACCAACCCCCTCGACCGACAACTCGCCTTATTCACGGACCGGGAGCCCTGCTTAACTTCCCTCGCCCTCCACTAAACCTCCAATATCTCTCTCTCTCTCCCTCTCTCCTCCTGTTAGTCCTCAACTAATCGAATCATCCCGAAGGCATCGTGATCTCGCGGCAACCCGCTCGCCACTTACCCCCGCGCGCCAGAAAGCCATAACTTTAAGGAAGGACCGAGTGAACTTTTGTAAATCTGTGAATATGCTCGCGCAGACCAAAAGCCCTTTTTCGACGCTTCCGCGGGACTATTCGTCCACTCCGAACTCGGCCGGAACACTTCTAGTCCTTTAACCGTAGATTTCCCTCGAATCTCGCGGTATAAAGCTCTCGGCTTTCGTTTGAGAGTCGTCGGCCGCCTCCCCAGGAGGTGGCGTACACTCGAGACGCGCGGGAGGAAACCCCCCGCTCTCTTTATCGGCCAACAGCCGCTCGCCTTGTTAGGAATGTCGTTGGGAATATCCGAGATTTTTATGGGTCAGTGAGCCAAGTGGCCGCAGGGGATCCTCCTCCCTTCACTCGATACCACCGGATTTCGGAATCCTTAAACAACTACTCACCGCTATCGAGACTGTTCTGATTCTCCAGGTCTGGACCTTGAGCTGATGATGGCCTGCCGTCTTGCAAGTAGTCTGCAAACAAACAATGTCATAATTCGTAAACGATTCACTGAAAGTGACGTTGTAAAATAACAAGGAGAAAAATCGAACTAATTAATCGATGAATTATTGAGGAGTCGCGGGGTGAAGGGGGCATTTTTCTCCGAGGGAAATGGACGGGGCGACGTAATCCGGCGGCGCCTAATAGGGTGGCGCATTGAAATTTCATGGGAGCCGGGTGCGATCGAGCGGAACCCGAGCGCTCGACTGTCGGAGGAGAGGAGCGGTCGGGATCGACGCGCGGAGACACACCGGAGGCCTCCCGGCCCTTTCGAACGCGGGGATACGCGTATAATACGAGAAAGGGTGGAAAAGAGCGGCGTCGCTCCCGCGGGAGCCATAGCCCGCTGATATTGGCTCCCATAGCCCATTCCGGCACATAGGAGACCACCGTCGCCGACGACGACGCCGCCGTCGAGGACCAGCCCGAGGAAAACTGCCGGCCGAAATTCAAATTTCCCACCGGAGGTCCGCGCAACTTGGATGTAACTCGCGCAACAAAACCCGGGTATGCGATCGCGCGTCGATTCGCTCGTCTTCCGCCCCCGTAAAGTCGCCCGTTTCCGGAATCCTCTGACGGGGTTGCTTGATACAACGCGGTTGAGTATCGTCCTCCGGCGAGAGGCGCCGCTAATATTTCATTGAGATAAGGGCGAGTTAAGAGGCGAGAAAGGAAAAGTCCCCGGCCGGTGACCTGGCCCTTGTCAGGAATTATCATTGCTCGTAAGTCAGAGAGCCTCTTAGAAAGAGCGTCGCCTTTGGGTAACCGCATCATACCTCTCCCTCCTTTCACAAAAACAACTCATACCAATATTCTTCTCTCTCTAAACCTCATTCAAACCGCCAGCTTCTTCACATCCCACACACTCCTCCACCCCCCACTTAAAATCTGCGAAGCCGCCGATTCAATCGACCGTGTAAAAATCAGGGGGTTGTCGATCGACAGAACAGGGCGTTCGAATCGGCGACTCTGTCGTTGGGTCATTACAGTGTCGGGCGCGTCTCTCGCATTGGCCCGGCACATATGGATTCAACCAATTCCCGGAGTCCCACTGACGTGCGCGGGTGTGCGTGTGTCGGGGCCAGGTTTTGGTTTTGTATTAGCATGTAACTCCGCCAGGAGTTGAAGTTGCGACGGGCTTGTGGGTGGTTGGGGTGGGGGGGTTGCGAGGTTGGGGAGGGTAATTACCTCCTTGGGGAATGCCCTCACCGCGGCCCTCTTCCCGTCTATAGCCCCAGCACGGCTACAGAGGCTTCCCACTGGCTCCCAGTGGGTCCCGCGGGAGAAACACACAGTGGCTCTCACACACCGGCTACTCTCTCGCTTCCCTCTGATATTACACCCGCAGGATACGCACCGCGCGGCTCTCCCTCTCTCCAATTTATACGCGTCAGGTTATAGCGGGCCGATTTTTCCGCGGCGAATCCGCGATGACACACTCGGCCGATCGTTAATTCCACGGGGCAATTGACGCTTGTTATTTTTCGTCGAAAATTGCGCGGCCTGTTATCACACAACTATGGATTCTTAATAGGGAGATGGAGGGGGTGGAATCTCTGGCGGGCGATTATCACGGGGAAACTCTCCTGGAAAGGGTGGAGAGACACGCGTATCCCCGGAGCGTTTGCCGGCCTCTTGATAGTCGGGATTGCGCGCGCGGGTCAATTTTATCTGTCCCTATAACGAAGGGCGAGAGAGATACGCCGGTATTACCCTTATAAAGCCCGGGCGTACACGCGGCGCCCTTCGAGCGGCTGAAAAGTTACGAGAACCTGCCCGTGCTGCAGCGGCGCCTCTCCCTTCTCTAATTCGGCTCTAATATCGCGGCATAAGGGCGCGTAACAAGGCCCCCAATTAAACGTTGTCAAGCCATAAAAGAAGACGACGCTACACGAGGCGACAGAGAGAAGGAAAGGTGTCACGCAACATTATAAATCGCCTCTGTAATCGAGCCTTATAATTTATCCAACTACCCTCGCCTCGCTCCCTCGGACCTCTCTTTTAATTATATTACGCGATACGATCAGCTACCTTGCTTCCGCCTCGTGCCGATTTTAAATGCCCCCCCCCCCCATCCCCCTCGGCCCCACTCTTCCGTCCCCCTGTCCATAAAATAATATCCAACGCGCAGCCGGGAGTGTTTTGCGGGCGCTGCGGCCGCGTCGAATTATTTCGCGCGCCGCCCCGCAATTATAGCCCGGCGAACTTTATTAAAACTCAATCGGAGCCGGCATTCACGTGAGCCGCCCGGTGTGTGCACGCGTACTCACACGTGGCCGCCTGCTAAATTCCAGGAAATATTAAAGCGGCTCCTCCCGCGCGCGGGGCTCGGGCTCGATCGCATTATTTTATGGCTGCTTGAATAACGGCAGGAACCACTCGATTTTTCCAAGCCCCCGCACCGCCGCCGCCGCCTTTCGAGACTCGGAAAAGCGAATACGCGCGCGCGCGGAGCTAATTACTGATTTTAATATGAGAGAAGAATGCGCGCGCGGGAGAGTAGTCGTACGCCGCTCGTTAATACGAGATTAGTTGGAACGACGGGAAAAGCTTTTACCCGCGCACACCCTCCCGGACAAATCTCATTTTAATGCGTGCGCTGCCTCTCTCCGACAGATAAACTCTCCGCGACGCCTATCGCCTGTTACCCAAGTGCGATAGGATCGTTGCCACTCTAACGACACATTCGACACGACAAATCTATCTCCCGGTGGGTTTTGATTCGATTTTAATAGTTCCTCGGGCGATCCAACCCTAATGGACTCTCCTCTTAATTTCCCAGTCACACCTTTCACAGCACACTTCCTCCCAATAACTCAGACCTAAATGACAGCTGACATCATCGCATATCTACAAAGATAATTGCTAGAAAACCTCTCATGTCCAGCGGCCGGACGCCCGGCGTACACTTTCATCGGCAGATGCCAGTGTGTTAAGGGCACCAGCATCCCCGGGGGAGCGGCGTAAACAATAGCAATAGGCTGGCCGAGCAGTGCCACCCTTCGACCGCGGCCCCAGGCGCCCATCCTCTTCGACCTTACCCACCACCACCCCCAGCGGCCGTCGCAAGACGAGAAAGCCGAGGGAAGAAAAGTTAGCCGAGGAAGAGAGAAAGGGTGAGTGGAAGGACGAAATGGCAGAACGACGGAGACATACATAGTAAAAGAGAGAGGGTGGGGAGGCGATGCCTTAGGGAAAACTTTAATTTCTTTCGGAGAAAGATGGCTGTTCCTTGTACTTGCTCGACCCCGCGAGAATCGCCCTGGTGGCCTACATATATATCTCCACACGTACGCGCGACGCTCGCCCTCTGTCCTTCGGCCTTTTTCCCTGTGTGTGCCGTCCCGGAGCTTATCTGCGCCCAGGCCTGCGTCTATGGGAGGACACAAGCGCGGTATAGATTGCCCGATGGGAGATCTGCGGGAATTAATTTGGAAGGGATACCTCTGCTGGGAGGACTTCGGGATGCTCCCTCCACTTTTGGGAAGTGATGGAAAACCCGGGTGGTTTTTATGTCTTGGTTGAATTTGTTTCTTATTTGGAGGAGATTGGTCTGATTAGAAATCAGATAGTTGTCGCGGCAAAGGGTGTGAATCTCGTGTCGTTGGCTCGTTTAAGGGCGTAGGATGCTCGTGATTAGTAGGGTAATTCCGGCGGTGAACCCCGACGGAAATCGGAAACCGAATCTAACCGGCGATCTCTTTCGAAAGGCAAAGGGACTCCATATGTCGCGCGGGTATCAACCCCTTTCGAGCGGGGAACATACTGCACCCGGTGACCTAATGACTCCGGCGCCCTACACGCTTTCTTTCTCCGTCTGGCTCTCGATTAGAGAGATCCAATTACACATATCGAATGACCTATCGCCGCCGTGCCCTATCGATGCCACATCGACGCACCGATGCTAATTAACTGCCGCTGGAGCTAATTCGCGTATCGCCGATGTAATCGCGACGGGATTGCCAGTGGTATCAGAGAGACGGCGTATCAGTGCGGTCGAAATAGAAGTAGGAGGGTTCGCGGCACCGAAAGGATGGAGCCGAGTGTTGCGCGAGGACGCGCGGCGACTGCTCAGGGCTTTGCGTTAAGCAGGAGTTGCGGCCCAAGGAGAGAAAGATTAGCATAAAGTTAGCTCGCTCCAGCCTGATACGTACGGGCGGGCAAAAGTTAAGTCGGATCTCCCTGGTACCACTGGCTCCCGTGTACGTGTGCGTCTCTCTACATGGCCCACGTCGAATCCCTCGGCGCACCGACCGGCTGCTTCCGTCACATCTCGATACCGGCGGATTAATGCCTCATTCGCGGAATCTCGATCGCCTGATAATCGCAAATCAGACACATCCGCCGCAACCAGTCCATCGAAAAATAAACGACATTGCCGAAATATTTTCGAAAAATACAAAAATCTAAACCGTAAAAAAAGATCCTGCGGAGGAATAAAGTTCTTAGAAAAGGCAAGAGGGACTGAAAGGCGAAAGTAAAATCTGCAAGCTGATCTGTGAGTGAGCAGGAATTCGCCGAGAGGCTCAAAGGGGTGAAAAACACGAGGACGTTTTGGGGTGGCGATCGTTAGGGCGGCGGACACCGGCTCCAGCTGCGCGGGCTTTATCTCTCGGCCAACTTGGCAAGTTTTACCCGCCGGTGAAGTAAAGCCGTACACTGACAACGAGCGCAGCCAGCAAGCCGAGAGCTACTCTCGAGTTATTAGCGGGGCTTGGAAACTTCCTGCAGACCCTCTCTCCCTCCCTCTTTCTTTCCCGGGATCGCATTTGCGGTGGAGAAATAACAGGTGGATCTCGCCGCTCTTCTTTCCTTAAGCCGCGTCCACACCGGCCCGACACGCGACCCACGTGACTCTTACATAACCCTTTAAATCACAGAGACCCTGAACAAAACTCGATCTTTCCATCGTGCATTTCTCCCGATCCCCGTTGGCGCGTGTACCATCACCGACTCTGATTTACGACCCGCCTCTACACGCTCCCCGTAAACACACCTACACACCTCCATACACACTGATTGTCCAGTGTGGCAAAAGCGGCTGTAACTCGGGCGCGCGTCCACTGGCGCGTACTCTAATAGTAGCAGGCGCGTTAATGGCATATGCGCCTAGTGGAAGGCAAGCTAGGTACACGAGCGCAGAGGCTGCCACTCGGCAGCGCACTATGTTCCGGGAGGGCTGCGTGCGAGGGTGCCGGCGGTGATACGAGGATCTATCGCCGGCGACATCGTGCACACGTAGAGCGGCATGTAACCAGGCGCGCCTCCGACGGACCACTCGCGCGAGAATAAGGGCAAGATCAGGCCGTCGAAGGCGCATACACGGCTCGGCTCTCTATGTCGCGCGCATACAGCCAAGCCCGGCCGCACACTGTGCACACTCGAGCGCGCCTTCCGCAGACAAGGACACGGCCTCTACGTGGGCTCACAGACACAGGGCCACTCGTTTACGTAGGTCCTGGTTTGCGGGTGGCGAAACGCGCAGGGCGAGGGGCGCCGAGGGCAGACAGGCCGTAGAACACAGTGGAGAACGGAAGTACCGGGGGGTCGAGGGGCGTCGCGGGGGATGAGCGAGGAGGGAGAGAGAGAGAGGGAGTCCCATGGGATACGTAGAGCTGTGCCACGGCCCGAGGCAGCTCGTCACCTGGGACAGCCTTATATCGGGCGGAGTACAGTCGCGCCGAGAAACTGCCATTGTACCGAAAGCCGCTCTCCTTCCTCTTGATCAACAGCCATTCGTGAGACCAAACGGCCGCGGTCTACCCTCGGAAAATCTCTCTCCGCGATCCCGTTCGATAGCATTCGTCATCGGGCAGTAGCTTCAAGGAAATCTCCTGCCTCGATGATATTCATCACTGATCAACCCTCGCGGGCGAGAGAGAACCCGGGTAATGGAGAAAGAGGCTGGAGAGACGCGGGCGAAATTAGCGAGAAGAAATTGGCAGGCGAAACTTCAAAGCTCCGGGCCACCGGCCCACTCGCTCTCCTTTATTAGTAAGAGGCGCGCGCGCCCTCTCTGCGCGGGGAATAAACGGCGCAGTGCGAGGAGAGTGTGGAGAGTAAAAAGGGAGGATGAGGAAGCGGCGGATCGCTCGAGCACACCGGGACACCGCGCGTAAGAAGGAGCGAATGAGAGAAGAGAAAGGCGCGGATAGTCCGCCGAAAGATACAACACGGTACAGTGTACAGAGAATGCGCCGAGTGTCGGAGGTGTGCGGCGAGCGCGAAAGGTGCGTGCGAAGTTGGAAAGCGAGGGAGGAAAAACAGGGTGTCGTCAAATCCCCCAACATACGCCGAGCAATCTAAGCGGCACACTTCCAGCCCGACCGAATCATCCAACATCATTTCATTCACGTATACTTAACCACCCGCGCGCCCACACATACCTACACATCTACAAAGAGGGAGAGAGAGAGAGGCACATGCCAGCTCGAAATGCTCCCCAGGACGAATTCTAATCGGGCAGACTGACTGTGGATTAAGCCGGCGGCACTTTCCACACTGGTGTCCGTGCGCGACCCTTATCATCGAGGGGGCCGCGTGGCCCGGAGGGGGCGGCCGAGGATTAGTTAGTCTCGTTGCCGAATTCGAGATCCGGGCTCGGGGAGAGAGTCCGCGCACTTCGCGGCCACCCTGTAGAGGCTGGTCGCCGGGAAAGTGGGAGCGAGAGAGAGAGAGAGAGGGCGACGATAAAGCGGAGGCCGGGGAAAGAGATAGGGAAAGCTCCAGAGGGTGGAGGCGGTGGAGGAGGAGTGCGCGGGGGAGGAGAGCGCGAAGAGGCAGCGGGGCCAGATCCCGTGGGATTGCGCGCTCTCCTCTGGCGCTGCCAGCACTCGGGAACGAGTGTGCGAGAGAGGGAGCGAGAGGGAGGCAGAGAGAGAGAGAGAGAGAGATAGAGATGAGATGAGGGCAAAGAGAGGAGCGAGGAGGAGGGCAGAGGGAGAACTAATCAGGCCGACGCATGCGCTCTGGGCATGCGTCGGCCTGCTCTCGCGGTCCCTCGGGATTCCCCTGGCATTCCCCATAATATACCCTCGCCCAACTCCCCTCGCGTGCGCTACCCGCTTCCCCCCGATCCCCGTCGACCGCCCCATCGTCGTCCCTCGACGAGCACCCCGCAGCCCCCCCGGACGCTCGCAGCAAGCCCTCTGCTGCGTCGCGGCTCCACTACCTACAGGACTTTCCAGTTTCCCACTGGGAAATGGAGATATCCCTCTCGCACTACCTCCGAGACTCACTCTCGCCCTCTCCCTCTACCTATACCTCTACCTCTGCCTCCCTGTTACACCTGCTTTACGAGATTACTCGCTCTCTTTTTACCTTTGCCCTCCTCCCCCCCCCTCTCTCTCTCGCTCTCTTGGTGGACGCGGGGACGAGAGCGCGGCTATCGCTCTCCTATTGTGCTTCGAGTTCGACGGGGTCTTAGCTCGTTGCGTCATTGCCGGCCGCGTTTACGGGGAGCGCGATGCTTCTTACGGGAAGAAGAGTTTGGAGAATGCTGGAGAGGCAGTCGGATGACTCTGTAATCAGGAGACTCGGTAGAGTCTCGCGCCAAGTAGAAGTTCCCTCTCCATATATATATGACACTCCGGCGCGCGACAGCCGAGGCTATATTATCCCGAACACTAGCTGTTATCCTTAGTTACCAAATTGGGATTTCTGGGAGAGCAGCTGCAGTCATCGCTCGCACTTGACTGGTCCGGTCCCTCGGTGGGAGGAGGGGCCCGAGACCCATTTTCTTAATGTCAGAGATTCAGAAGGACTCTTCGACTTCCCTCGTCGCGCCGCTCGCTTTCTCCCTTGGTTCATCTTCGCTATGCTCCTTCTTCCGGCTCGAGCAATTCTATCCCCAACTTTCGCCGGGCCATTCGCGCGATTCAACAGTCGGATCCGCGCGCCTCAATGAAAAGCTCCCCGCCCTCTCTCTCGCTCTTTCGCTTTCTGGGTGGTATGGTGTGTCTGTCTGGATTGTCGCGCGAATCATCGCCGGAGTCATCGGGAGCCAGCGAGCAGTGATGGCGCTGGTATTGGAGAGTGAATGGAGGTGGGAGAGGCGGGGGAGTCTGATACAATGATGACTGGAGTGTGGCGGGTGATTAGCATCGCGGTGAATTCTGAGGACAATCGAAGAAAGGGCTGCAAGTTGCACGGGGGTGTCATTGGGGCTAACTGAGCGTGGGTGCACTTGTTACAGACGCTCCATAGAACCTCGCGTGTAAAATTACCCACCTGCACAATTTTTCCACCAAGAAACTTGGCTTTTGTGCTAAAACTCTTGAATTCTGAAGAATTCGATAAAATTGGCGAAAGTCGAAAAAATTAAAATAGGACCAATTCTCGATTTCTCGAAGGTTTCCAAACTTGCCCGAATCCTTGAGAATTCAACAGAATCAGTGGTTCAAAATCCGCCACTATCCCCCACTATCAATTTCCCCCTCAAATCAAGAAAACCTAATAGACACAACCCCAATGACGCGCCATAAACACCAATGATTCGCGAACGCTAGACAATAATTCCGCCATCAATTCGCTGCCGGCTGGAAAATGTCTGGAGCTTGTTACCGCGGAGGGTTACGAAAGCTTTCTCGGAAGATTCCTTCCTTTTTCGAGGGTCCCCCTCCCCCCGGCACCCGTCGCCCTTTCTCCGGTGTACGGCTCGATTATTATTTCAGGTTACCTTTCGCCAAGTGTACTCGCGCGCTCTCGCGCTTTATACTCGGAGGTAAAACCGGCTTGGAGGAGATCGGAACGAGGTTGGCTCCCCGAGGAGGGCACCGGCTCTCCCGCGGGAGATGCGCCTCCTCCGTCGGCCCTCGCAAGACGGAGAGAGACGGAGGAGGCCTGCGCTACACAGCTTACGCTACGTTACGTGAAAACATTAAGTCTAGTACTTCGCCCCTTTAATTCCGACTCTCCCGCTCGCTCTCCTCCACGCTCTCTCATTGCCAGGCCGAAAATCGCCCGGTTCCTCCCTTTTCTGCCGGAACAGAGTCCACTAGATTTTTTTCAACCTCTTTCTTAATAGTAATACAACACCAATCTCGCAATGGTAATCCGAGATTAAGGATGGATAGATAGTGACTGGGAGTGTTTCCCGGGCGCACCGGGTCCGCGATATATATCGACATAATAAGCGCGCCCGGATCACCTTTGCCACCTGAGCCCCTATTACCATTCTGAAAGGAATCGCCCTGGGCCAGCTATTCCTCTTCTTCCGGCGGCCACTCTCTAGCATGTGCCAGGCGTAGCCTTGGCCCCGGCGAAGAAGCGCGCCGGCCAATGTTCGATCAATCAGCTCGAAAGCAGAGTAGCGAGACTCCTGAAAATATTTCCCTCGTTGAAATTGGTCGGGGGCCAGAGGGTCGAAGGGTAGCGAGAGGAAGTCGGAGTCATTATGCGTCATTGTCGAGGGAGGGCGCGGGAGAGAGACTCGGCAGTCGGAGCGGAGTGTCGAGACGACGGCGAGAAGATCCACGGGGATCTCCGGCGAATCCCATATTCACCGGGTCTAAGGTATGTCCGCGGTTCTTGAGCGACTCGCTGAACAATAGCCGCACGTACACAACACACGTAGCCGGGGCCGAGGGCGACGCGCGCGCGGCTGTGTTCGTACGCATTGTCGGCGGTGACGACCACGAGAGCCCCCATCAGTCCCGCGAGGGCCGGTAAAAGTAATGCAGCGGCAGCGCCGCCAGGATGCGCCGAACCGGTGGCCCTCAATTCCCATCCATTCTCGCGAGCATAACGATCACGCTCTTCACCCTCCCCAGCATCGCCCGCCCCTCGAGTTTCTCGACCCTGCCGCTCTTCGCACACACGCGGCGCCGCTTCCTTCTTCGGGCTGATTTCCCTGCCGTCGTCGATGACGGATCTCGAGTCTGATCGAGCGCTATTAATCGGCCATTCACTGTCCCTCGCACTCGAGGCTCATACTTGGGAATGTCCTTCGGCGGAATTTTCTCGCCTCGAGATATCTGGAAAAATAGCGGTTTCGCTCACCTTCGGATCCTGGACTGAACGCTCGCTGCAGCTCCTCCTCCTCCTCCTCTTCCTCGTCGTCCTCTGAAACATGATAATAGAATTTCTTTAGAGAAATTTGTTGCAGTGTTTGATTAAAGGTTATATCTTCGGGTTAGACTTTTAAAATTCTAATTTGTCTGAAGATGCAAAAAATGAAAAATCGATTTTCTCGATAGGTCTAACCATTTAAGGGAATAAGAGATAGGCATTTAAAAAAGCATTCGATATAATACTCACGCTTAATTCCCGTGGCATCGTTATCCTGCTCGGGCGCCGCCGCCTCCAGGACATTCTGCTCGTCGCTGTCGTCCCACTCCTCGTCCCCTGTCGGATGAGCAAGCAGCCATTAATTCCATTGGATTTGCATATCAGGAGCAAAGAATAAAATCGGTATTTACAGGCTCCGGGGCGCAGCATCCCTTATCGGCGAGATCGCTTTATTATGATCGCTTTATTTTCCCCCCTCGACTAATCGGCCGAATTAATCGACGCCCCAGCAGTCTCCGCTGGATTTTCTCTATCGTCGAATTCGGTAAATTACGATGCGGCGCCAGAGAGGGAGGGAGAGAGAGAGAGAGAGAAATGGGTTGGGTGTAAGGGTGTAGATTTGGAGGGGTGAATCGAGAGGGATTCAATCATAGTGGGTGTGCGGCAGGTCCGGCGGCCTTTGTCGGATCAGACGACCAAGTTGTCCCGGGCGAGGAGGAGCGCGCGAGCGCGCGGCCCACTGTCCGCTGTATATCATCAAAAAGCGAAACGACGAGCCGTGTTTTCAGCATGAAATATACCGGTGGCGCGCAGTGACGTGCCCGCCCGTGTAGTCGAGCCATCCGTTTGTCACGTGGGACCACAAAATTAAACTTAAAAAATTACACCCCTGCCCACGTGGCCAACAGGTCGTTTGTTATTTTGCATGCGACCCTCTCGCTCCCTTCGTTCGCGCACCCTCCACCACCCCCGCGTGCGCGGGCGCTCTCCTTCATCCGCCGGCGAACCTCTCTCTGGCCTACCCCCCCCTCATTTCGCCCGATCCAACCCGGCAAACTTGCCACTCCGAGCGATTGCTCCCGTTTTCGAAGGTGTCGAATGCCCACGCTTTTTCCCCCCGGCGGCGTCGCGCGTCAACGGATTTCGGATAAACAACCGCGCGACTCTTTAAATTGGAGTGAATGGTAATTGGAATTTTAATATTCCAGTCGACCCTTTCGAAATCGGGAGAAAGTGGGAATCTAGCTTTCAGCGGAACACATATGCGGATCGCGAGAACACACCAAGTCCACTTGGCGATTTTTCGCTCTTCCTTATTCAAGCTGCCTAATATCTGGATTCCGAACTAATCCAGCGATCCAATCCCCCGGGCGGCCGCCGGGAAAATTAAACACCCAGGTAGGACGCGCGGCTGGAAGAGGCCGAGCTCGGGAACTTTGATGAAATTACCATAGAAAATGCTGGCGGGGATCGACTCTATCGGAAAGGTCGTAAGAGCGGCCTAAACCTCGAGAGGGAGAGAGAGGGAATCGGGCATTAGCCGGTCGGACAAGAAACAACGAGCGCATCAAGCCGAGTCTGGAGGGTTGGAAGATGGCAGGGAGCGTTGCTCTTAAATATTCCAGAAGACATCAGAGCCAAGAGAGAGGTGGCTGTGCTGGAGGAGCCCTTCGATTGAACCTTCGCACCCTCCAACCCTGTCAGCTGTCAAGCAGCTTCCTTCCTTCCGTCTCGAGCGCGCATCCCGCCCGAGTTAATGTTCCATCCATCATCCCAAACTCTCTCTCTCTCTCACTTCCTTACAACCACCCCCAACCATCTCACACTCCCACCCCAACAATAATCACCGACACTCTAATTATCCCTAAAGTACCACTGTCTCCCTTCACCCCACTCTTTTATTCCTGCATTTCCCCATTGAAATCGAGCACGTCTATCTCACTCGACAATCACGAACTCCACCGGAGACGATTCTTCTTACCGCGGCATAAGCGGACGATACTCGGTGCTCGTTGGTATGCGCGGCCGCGGCCGCGGCCGCAAGAGGAATTCGATCTTCCCTATAAATACCCTAAACAATTTCGCCCTCGGCTGAGATAGCTCGACAATAATCGTAAAGGCGGCCCGATTGCCTATCAACCGGCCACGTACTAAATGCACATGCGGCTAGTCATGCAAATGACCAATAGCCGCTCCCCTTCCACCGCGTCTATAACAAGGGTTGGTGGTCTCACGTCGCGAATTTGAAGAGAGCAAATGAACGCCGGTCACTCTCTGAGGAAGAGGTAAGGCGAGGTTGCGGTCCACGGGTTTTTCGAGGACAAAGGGCGGGGGAGGACGTAAGCCCTCGAAAATACAGCGGGCAATCTCTGCCGTCGTTTCCAGGAAGCGAGTGCTACGCTTTCCCGGCTCACGTTAAGCGGACGTATTATTATGACCGGTGCATGCACCTCGTCCTCGGTAACTGCATATTGCGGCTTACGGCTCACCCCCGCTCAAGGTTCCGCTACCTTCGATAATGTTTTTAGATACATTGGCCATCGAGCTCTGACCAGATGATCCTAAAGGTAAACCTGCCCTTATTAGCCCAATGCCTGTAGACCTCATCCCGCGAAACTCACCAACCCTCCGATAAACATCTTCGATCTCATCATCATTCTTCCATCATACACATCTTCCATTTCTCCACTCGGGATAATTTCCATTTCTCGATTGACATTCCGATGATGGATTCCCGATGAAACCAGACGAAACTCGAGGTTCTTTCTTAGACGGCGAGTCCGCGGGGAGGACGAAAGTGTCAGGTTTCGCTTAATGCCGGGGAAACGTATTATTATAAGCCAATCTATATGCACGAGCCGGATAACTGCATATTGCGGTTAAGCCGGCGGCCTCCATTGCCTCGAGAAACACCGTGCCAGACGGAATCTACATGTAAAGATACTTTAAGACACCGCCGCTGTCTACTCTCCTCCCCCTCTCTCTCTCTCTCTCTCTCTCTCTCTCTTACGCTCTTACAATTTATAGAACAGACGTACACGAGTGCGCTTAAAATTTGAATAGCCTCGCGACAGCCGACCGGTGACACCGGCAGTTCACACTGCCGCGAGAGAAAGCGGGAATTATTTTTCTTGACTCGAGAGGGAGAGGGTGGCAGGTTGTGTCCCTGGTGGCCGGGAGCGCGGGAGCAAGGGGTTACCGGAGTCGGCCAGCCGTGAGGGATTCGAGTCATTAATCGATATGGTTTGAATAAAGGAGCAGCGGGTAAGTCGAGTGCTATCTCCGAGAGGATCCTGCAGCCGTACGTCTTGGAGCCGTGACAGACAGCCAGACAGTCGAGGTGTGGGCAGGAACGAGAGGAGAGACATCTAGCTAGTCCTTTACCGTTGGGCGTGAGTGACACGTGATTTTCCGGGGAGTCTAATGCCATTGAATAACCAGCGTTTCCAACGAGTTTTCGAGAACTGCACAATTAATTGACTATTCTTTAATAATAATGATAATAATAATTCGTTCATTTACGGGAAAATATCCTAAAAAAATTATAACATTAGAAATGTAACGCAATATAAGATTGAGAGAAAATAAGAAAAATATAAATGACTAATAAACAGTAGAATGAACAAAAATAAAAACAAAAATACGCGAAAGTTGCTGATAACTCTCCTTATAGGTTGATGCGACAGTAAACAATAAATCTAAAAAAAAAAGTACGCGGCAGCTCACAAGAAGCAAATTCTTCAACCAAAGAAAATCGCGACATATCAACGCGCCACGTCTTTATCGTTAATAAGTCAGTAGGAACAGTATAGACCATCAGGGGTTGGATCGTCGGCTAAAGAGCGGCGCGTCAAAAGGCGGCATCGCATCCCGGGCGAGGACGTTTTGCACGGGCTGCGGTCGAAAGTGGATGCAATGTTTCCCGAGCTTCCATTTCAGCGACGGCGGCGTTCCCTTCGCAACTGGAGTTTGACGTGGAGCTCTGGCCGAGCGAGGTCCCGGTAGGTGCCGGAGGAGCTATAGGTGGAGGAGCCGGGGCGGCTGGCTGGGAAGTCGGCTCAATCCCCACGGGAGCGCAGCCCGGCCAGCTCTGACGCGGGTACAGACTCCCTCGGGAGAAGCCGGCATCCACCTCTCTCTCTCTCTCTCTCGTTCTCTCTGAGCCCCCGCGCCGCCGCCGACCCCCGGACACGCTCGCTGGCTGAAGGAAAGCCTGGATATTGCGAACTCCACTGGCCCGCTCCGCGCGCTCCGACTCCAGTTCCAGTCCTAGGCAATCACGGCGACCGCCCTCTCTCTCTCTCCCTCCTTCCAGTTTCGGATCAAACGATCCGACGATCTACGATTGTTGATTGACCCTTTGCGGACGCGCTCTGCTTGGGAAATCCATTAGGCAGAAATCTACCGCGCATTCCGCGACTTGGCTCTTACTCGACCGACTTTTCTTTGAGTTGGTAGATTGTTGTAGAGTGCTGCGGAGTTCCTCGGGCATTCCTAGCGTCCGCGGAAATCTTCTAGTCGGAGGGAAATTTGTTGGGTATTAAAAGGGACCGAGTTGGAAGAGAGGTTTTCTGAGAGTGGCCGATGACGATTTCGCGAGGAGGTAGATAGGTCGGGAGGCGTCTGGGTATGCGAGTGTGTGTGTGTGTGAGATTGGTGGGTAAAAGGGTCGCCAAGTTGGCGGATGTCAACGCGTGGTCGCGCCTCAAAGGAATACCGCTGGTAGATAGCTCGGGAATGTCTCGCGAGCTTGCCTCCTCTCGCTCTTGGACGGCAACCCTCCGCCGAGTCCCATCTACGCCCTCCCCTCCTTCCTGGGCCCGCCGCCACCTCCTCCTAGCCTCCTTCCGCATGCCGGCCACTTTTAAAACAGACTAACCTTCCCGCCCCGCTTCCCACTCTTTCTTTATCTTCACGGCCTTTTGCGCCCGAAGACCACCGCTCGCACAGGTGTGACATCTCGCGCTCTGACATAATCGTCCTCTTCTCGGTGCTAGTGCCGGTCGACTCGGCACAAGTCGGCTCATTGTTCCCCGGATTTCGTCGGATCACACCTCTCGCGCACCGTTATTTCATTTTTAATAAACCGACTGTTAATTGAGTACAACTTTTAATATTTCAACCTTGCCGGATTTAAACTTTAAATCGACCCGCGCGATTTTATTCATTAATAATCCGATAATTAATTGGTAATGTTTTTAACAAGGGGTAACTAACGAGTTCGCGTGTTAGCATAATTATAATTATTACAAGCGCGGGTTCGTTGCGAGTGAGGTTTCCAGCGGCCACTAGAAAAACTAATAACGCCGGAGGATTTCAGCGCAGGCAGCCGGTGTCGAGATCAAGTGGGCTTACAGCGTAAAGCCACACATTCTACATTGCATTCCACTGTCTGCGTAGAACGCGCCGCGCAACCCCCCACCCCACCGACCGACCCTCGCATTGCAACAAATTCTCTATCGAAGTAAATAGTAATAAAGACGACGAGAACGAAAGTTATGCGGCCGGTGGGCTCGCCGGCAATTTTGCGCCGGTGCACATATCAATTAGTCGATTATCGTTGCGCGCCAACAGGCTCTCGCCGTCCCCCGCCGCACAAATAACAATCGCCAAGCGTAATGCGAGGCATAATGCAGCCGGTGATGAGGCTCGCCGGCCGACACTTTTACAATTAGTCCGACAAGACTCGAAATGTGTAACTCTGGTTATTAATATTACTATTATTCCGCGGTGAGTTTCATCAGGTTTCCTAATTGTCCGTCGCGGTTTCCTCTGCGGTGCGAGTGGGCGAACAGTTTTATCATAAATTGAATAATTTCCCTCGATTTCTGGGGAATAATTAATTAATAATTAATATACTTTTGATTTAATGTCAAGATTAATTTGACTGAATTCCGTTCAGTTTCATGGAGGTCTATAATGGGAGGACTCTGTATTTTGATTTCCGAGCGGGCAGAAGGACAATCGAAAGGGCGCTCGCAAGCCGAACAATAGGAAGGCTAGAAGAGCATCTAAGAGCAGACAGATCCACGAGTTCTCCTCCATTAACGCAATTATCGCGAGTTCCGCAGTCCCCCACAGAGATCTATCTGCTTCTGGTAGCGGTGGCGGCGTTATGACGGGCATTGGAATCCATTAATAGGCCGCTTCGGTTTCGCCCGGGTTCATTATCGTGCATTAATTAGCGACACCCTATATCACCTATGCCAGCAATGCTATCGGCCGAGAGCTTGCTATTTCGTGGCGAACCGCAGCCCCGTCATGTCCCGAGTGCGGTGGCCGCGCGCTCCCTCTCCCACTCCTGCCAGCGAGTCACCGGCTCCCCTCGTCCTCCCAGGAATTCATCCTCCCACTAATACCTTCCTTTCATCCTGGAATTACCGGCCGAATCTTCAATCTTCCCTGCCTCGCCATTCTTCCGAATGCAAGTCTCCCGATTCCATATCGAGTACTTTTCACCCCCATCAAGAATCATACACTCTTCTATCAGGGATTCTCGAGAGCAATGCAGATATTAATTGATTCGACTAATTAAATCGAATTAGAGTGAAGATCGAGAGAGGAGCCGAAGGGCACATGGTCGCAGGGGGTTGAAAGAGAGAGTGAGAATCCTCCCCCACTAGCTTAGTGGGCCAGTATTCGTCGACGGAGAAGAGTGGGAAGAGCGAGCTGGAAAGCAAAAGAAGAAAGCGGAGCTCTAAACAAGCTTCTACCGAGAGCGTAAGAGTGTAAGAGTGTCTTGAGAGGGAGAGGATCGAGCGCGCGGCGGGAAGGGAGAGGCGAAAGGACGGGAAAAGAGGAGAGGAAGCGGAGTGCGAGCAGAATTGGATAGGATAGGAGAACTGGTGATTACAGAGGCCGGGAATTCCATGGGGAGAAGCAGCAGTCCCGCGGGTTTCCACCTAATTCCATCCTGGCTGACTACTGACTCTCTCTAGCTGCCTTTCACTCCCTCTCCCTCTCCCTCCCACCGGCATACATGTATTCACAGTACATACTCCTCCTCTCCCTCCATCCAGCTGATATTTCCTCTTTCTACTTTCCAGAGTACACTACGCTTCTATCCTCCTCTCTCTCTCTCTCTTTCCAGGATAAGCCGGCGGCTCTCTCCCTCCCTCGCCGTGCGTCTTCTGCTAGCCCGCGAGTTGCTCGCTTTTACTCCTCTTCGTCCGCCTTTTCTAAATCGCCAGCGCCACTTTTTCCCTCCTTTCCAAAGTCCCGGCATTCGACACCGAATTCTCCCTCTCAAAGATCCCGCGCTAATTAACTCAATTGTCCGAATGGAAATTGCGAGCTCTGGTGAATATAAGCTGTTTTCTAGTGGCTCTTGGTGCGCCTGGTGAGTGCTCGCCGGGGCTATTAAGTTATTTTTAAAGGGCGCGATAGACGAATGATAAACAGAGCAGAGTGTATAGTACATATCTCGGAGAACTCACGTTTGAGTGATCGAGGCTTGGCTTGTTTCCTTCTGGACATAGCAGACTCCCAGCGGTCACAGACTCTCAAGGGTGAAGTCGTCGAGGCAGCGAGCGCATCCTGGCTCGGCCGCCGACTTTCCGCGCGCACTTTCACTGAACACGCGTCGCGCACCGTCGCCGCCGGGCGCAGTGCGTTCGAATCGGCGAGCCGAGCGATTCTCCCCGGCGAGGAACTCTCTGTCACTTGGGCCGCGCGGGGACTCCGCCAATCCGCGCGCCGATCTTACGCGGTGCGGCGCCGCGGCATCGCGAGCAACAGGAGGGATTTTTCGGGGTTTCCGAGACTCGCGGCCCAATGCCGGGCGTTAAGAAGCGCGCGAGACGACAGCGGACATCGGCCGGGAACTGCGAGCCGATTGCCGCAGTACTCGCGGAACCGGAAACCACGTGCTCGCAGGGAGCGGAGTGCGAGTGGCGAGTGCGAGTGCCGGGAGCACGGGCGAGGGACGAGCGCGCCCGGAAGACGCGCCGCGAATGCCGGACTCCCCGAGCCCAATGCATTTCGTCCACCCCGCAAGAGAAACCCTTGAGAGGAGATTGCGCAAGCGTCACGCTATGAGCGCGCTCGACTTGCGCGGTCACTGCTTTCCGAGCGATTTCGAAAGAATTAGACTTGTTTGAGAGGGCGGGTGATTGCTGGGAATGAACATTGGTGATATCGAGGAAAGGAGACGCCATGGTGGCCGGTTCGCCTGCCAGACGACTTTTCGCTTGTCGATCGCGTCGTTGATTATACCAGATTGAAATATTGTATAATTGGGCTGCTGGACTCACCGCAGGATTCTCTTGTGGAATGAAAGCCTGTCCTGGAAGATCTCTCCAAGAAACCCAGGAAAACACAAGCACTAACACTGCACGACGATGAAACCACATTCGCGCCGCAAGCAACTATTCCGTTCCCAATTCCAACTCGTTCCGTTGATCCGCCATCGATTTCAAATCGATCCTTCGATCATCTGAAATTTGAACTTGAATCGCGCGAATATAAAATAGCTACAATGCAAATTCTGATGTTATTTCATTTCTTGTCGATAGATACGAATCGAATTTACAACAAACCAGGGTATAGCTACCTTGATAATATCAATATTATGCTAAAGTTGAAATCCGGAAAAATTTCTCCATTGCCGGCCGAGGGGAATCCGACTCACGTTCCCCAGTTCTGTAAGAGCGATCGGGTATCGAAGATTTTGACAGCAAACATAGGCGCTGGCTTTCGGGAGAATGTTTGAAAGGTTGAGCAGTTGTTTGTCAACTTCTCAGCTGTGACTGCGCTCAACGTTCACCTCTTCCCGCAACACTGAGTCCCCAACTTTCGACAGGTCTGTCGAAGCTGCAATTTCCCAGCGAACCAACTACCTTTCCATTGGGAGGTTAGTGTCTGGCTACACAGTAAAAACAAAGGCAATAGAACGAGGGGGAGTATCATCCTGATTATTCATTGCAGAAGATGCTCTCGCTCGAGCGGATTCCCGATCAAACTGGCTATTTGATATTGAACGAGGACGGCGCGGTATTGACGGTAGCGAGTTCTCCGTAAACAATTGTTGGTCCAATGTAAATCTATTTAGAGTGTTCTGAATTCCCCTTTATTTTTCCAGTCCGGCGGTGAGCTCGAGAATGACGAGAGAATAGCCAACATAATAATGGGTCTTATCACAATGACGCATAAAATTGATCCCAAGGCCTTTCCAAGTAACGAAGCCTTTGAGAAGATCTCTATAACATACCATGACCACTGTTACATTGTTTGCCTCTCCAATAAGAAGATTCACGTGATCAAAAGAAAACTGATCACCACTACAACTGCCATTGTGGAGCAACCGCCTCTCATCGATGTATAAATGGCAAGGGAGGAATTATGTTTATACAGTGGTTACATTAAGAGCCATAAGTCAAATTAAAATGCGCGCACCAAAACATTGGGGCTTGTAAATGATGGAGGGAAATGGTTAAAGAGTAATAAGAATGGGGCACTGAATTGATTAGCTCTAGAGTGCGTTGTTAAAGATCCCAAGGTCATGAACTGAAGAAATGTTGCAATTAGGATCTTTATTATTTTGTATAAATACTGTAGATGCCTTTTGATTAATAAAGTTGGTAGTTTATAAATACATATTTACAATGGGCTCCTGAGGGAACAAGGTACTACGAACTATCGTCTGTGTCCGAACTATCGTAACTAACTAATGAAGTACTCGTTGTGGCTGAAGATTCTTTGGATGTCGTAGGTTGCTGTGTCAAGTCTAGTAGTTTAGGGGCCTCTTTCTGTTTTGTAACACTACTCGAGGTCGGCAATGTTTTTCTCTGTTTGTCTCGAGACCTGACGATCGATACCAATCGTTTGAGGGGGGTCTGAGCCTTGCGTTTATCATTCTTTCTCTGCATGAGTAGCCTGGCAAGCTTAACGTCGTCTTCGTGTTCCGTCACCAAATTAATATTTAGACTACTCTTTTTGAGTAATGTCTGATCACTGCCGTGCTTGGTCTGTAATTCCTTCTTTCGTGCCTGAAGATGGGAATAGCAGGGTTAATTATTCGATTGAGATATGAATTTGTATGGCTATGCAAAACTTACGCGAAACATTGAACGAAGAGCGGAATTCGATGTATAGTCGTCCTTCCAGGTAGCTTCGCTGAGTGCGATTGCACCCTCCAGAGAAGTGTTTCTAGATTTAGCTACCTTCTTATCATCAATGCCATGTTCCAACTTGTACATAGCATCATCGTACAGCTTACAGGATACTTCCTTTGTTTCAGGAACAACTTGTTCATTCTCCTTAGGATCCCACCTGTTCTCTTGCCGCCTGGCTCCACTTACTATCACATAATCTAAATTCTATTGAATAAAGAAGCATTTCTTATCATCAATCACTACACTACAACATGAGACATTGTTAATTAGCTCAATCCAAAGAATCTTACCCCTGGGTCGGTCTTTATCTCAAAGTGATTGTCACAAAGGTGGCACTTCATACGAAATTGATAGAGCGGTGTACTATAATACATTCCAATCTTGGTCTTCTCTGCATTATATCGCACACCCATACCAATGTGATTGCCACAGCCGTCGCACCATATGTTATATGGCATTTCAAATCTTATGATCAGGATACCCATGTGAAGTTTACGTGCTCGTTCACGTAGTGCATGGGTGCCCAGGAACTTGTTGAGCCCTCCGACCCGAGGATCATAGTCGGGCGGGTAATAAAGATTCGTCCCCTTTCGCTCACCCATCGTGCTGAGAGTTTACAAGTAACAGCTGTTAGAGAATCGTTTAGTTTTGCAGAAAAATATATGTCATTCACGCAAATCCAGTCTACCTTTATAAATATTTTTCCGGGGCAGATTATGTACTAAACCACTTGAATTCTTCTTCCAACTTGAAATTTAGAGTTGCATAGATTGAAGTTAATAAATTCGACCTTCCATCACAGTATTAGAAAAGCAATTGCATGAACTTCTTTCGATTGAAAATATTCATGAGGTTAGGTGCCTGCAGCCGAGGAGAAACGTCAACATGGATCTGTCCTCCCCTCCTGACTGCTCCTGACTGCTAGTACTGATGGTCGAATGTTACCGCTAGTTCCACCTAGCAAGGGGACAAG
This sequence comes from Crossocerus cetratus, assembly GCA_963675795.1. Classification (NCBI taxonomy): domain Eukaryota; kingdom Metazoa; phylum Arthropoda; class Insecta; order Hymenoptera; family Crabronidae; genus Crossocerus; species Crossocerus cetratus. The sequence continues at coordinate 7,538,284 of OY776664.1, read as the reverse complement.
TGAGCACGAAAAATGTAAAGGTGGTGGGAGGATAATAATTTCAGAAGCAAGATCAGTATTTTAGTAGAAACATATTTTACTGACTCTGGAAGTTTCAAACTCCCGAACACTATCGTAGTTGACATGGATTTACGATCTGAAAGTATTGTACAGTAGATATGCATTCCGCATACACGAGGAAATGTGTTTACAGGTGATCGGTATAATATATGATAGAAATCTCTTCTCATACCTAGCTAAATATCAAACTATGGAATAGAAAAATATAAAACATTATCGAATTGCGACAAAGAAACTGGTATTGGATCGGAACCCTAAATACCTTAAGATTGAGTCAACCGCAAACGGATCTGACGTGAACACTTCATCACAGTTTTCGCGAAGAACATTATCAAGTAAAACAAATATCACGCACCAATTTGGGGCCTCTACCAAAAGGAAAAACCAACTTATCACTACTCATTGTAGGCTTGATAACTGAAAAACTATATATGCATAAGAAACAGTCGAGAAACTCATTGAAAAAAAATAACATGTTGCTTTGGTATGTTCCGACTCCACGGTGAATAGCATTAAAACTTTCGCCAAAGCACTTTACGTAAGTTCATTACGTAGCTCTCAATAATGTCTTGTTCATAACGATTAGAGTCCTAGTTATAAATTGTACTGAAAAAACAGTAGGTAACCAATTCTCGTAGTGCGTACATAAAATGCACGGCAAGTACATAAGTAAAAAATCTTAAAAGTTAAGTTCAAAAACTTACATTAGCTAATCACTACTTGCATAGGAATACTCTTGGGATGAGTAACTTATAAGAAATACAGCAGGTTCTCGAGTTTCGTGCTTGGTGGCCTGTGTATCGCTTGCGATACCAGGAACGCCAGTTTGTGCGCGTACTGGCAGGGTGCTGGTACTCGAACTCCACCGGACCAATTATAATACATGTGTGTTAACTTATACGTTATACGTTGGATCTGGTCGGGCGACCAGCCGATAGTATCAGCGATTACGCTGTACGAGGTTGGAGAGACTGTGCCTTCCCTCACGGTCTGTGAGACAATGAAGAAGTCGTACTTCAGCGGATTCGTGACGATATCGTCGATAATTGTACCCGGCGGTGGGTTGTCCCTTCCACGGAAGAAGCGCGTATTTATCCGCTTCGTAACTAGTATAAAGGCCATCTTCACTGGCTGCTCGCCGTACAATCCCTTCAATTTCGTTTTCAGCTCCTCTACCTCGTGTGAGACTACGTGAGGTACTTGACCCTCACCGACACCATCTCTATAGATGAGTAAGTGAGATGGGAGGGTTTTGTTTATGTTCCTATAAGTCTGGATGGCCTTTATAACGTTTACTGAGAACTCGTTAGACAATTCTTCGCCGCTCTTGTGTGCGCTTACAGCACTGAAATACCTCGATAAGCCCTTATCAAGCGACGCCACCATCGCACCTGCAAATACAAGTAGTTACAATATCTTTAGAGTATTTGAGGCAAAAATATTATATTAGTTGATCATTTCGAGCGACTTACCAAAATCGCAACTCTTCTGTTCCGTGTCGTGACACACATCGAAACCTATTACCATCAAGTTTATGTTAGGTAATTCCACGCTCCAGGGCGCACCACCTAACTTGCAATTAAGTTGGATGGCGACCTTGGTGGCAATTGACCTCACGCCCTTGCTCGTCAGGTTTCTCTGAACGAAGACTTGAGTGGGTACCGGCCTATCGACGGTACATTTCTTTTTAATTGCACTGTATCGACTAGCCTGATTGTTCGAAACCACGCAAAATATGAGTTCCGGAGATGCTTTAGACATGATGGTCTCTAACGCGTCAGTATAGCTGCCGGCACGGTCGTCCCTCAGGTCGTAGTATCTGGGCTCTTCGATTCTGCAGCCCATTCCCTCAGCACTTTGGGCAAGCATTCGCACAAATTGCTAAACAATGCATGCATATCAATAAATAAGGGTACACAAAAATTAATGGACATTTAACAATCCCAAAACAATGTACACACCTGTACTTGGGCTTTAGCATGGCCTGTACAGACCAATACCCAATTACTTAATTTCGTTGGTTTGTACGCAGGCTTATTGAACAAGGATCTTGTCCAATCGGCTTGTGCCTCAGCAGAAACGATATGGCCGCGGCCCAAAACGATTTTTTCGGGTTGTAAAACTCGCGCCGGAACATCAATAAGTCTGTCATCCAGCTTCAAATTCCACGAAGTAAGCTCCTCGACAACTTTCGGCTCTGCGCGTAACCTTTGGTTGAAAATCATTAGTTTCTTGATGCGACCCTCTGGAGGTAATTTAGTGTATTTGGCCAATGCCTTCATCAGATGAAAATTGGATCTCATTTGATCAGTAAGACCTGAATAAAAAACGTATCTCCATTAACATAACTGTAATTGACTTTATAAAATATATATATATATATAAATATGTCTACAACATACCGGTTGCTCGACACAACTCGGGCACAAGATAGACGTAATCTTCCTCCCCAGACCTTCGGTCGGTGGATCTTTTCTTAGTCAGCAGCAGAGGTTGTTTCTCATTACGAATGCGAATTTGATACTTGGTCTGATAATAGTCTTTATACGACACATCCTGTCCATTCTTCATTTTAAATGTAGAAGATGGCGTTACGTCAAACGTGACATCTTCAACTCTATACGTGTTGTTGTTGTAGTCTGTTAGAACTATGATCCCACGAACTTGTTGGCAATATTCAGTCTAAGGACAAGACAAGAACTTAATATCGTATGACTTTGAAATATAAATGAATATTCTCGATATAAGATGGATGTATACCTGCCAGTTGCCACTGCGACTATTATTGTAGATATTATTCAAAATATCTAGCAGCGTCTCCTGACGCATCACTTTATGTGACACTTCGGCACACATAAGTATTTCTCGTTCATGTTGCCTGATTGAAGTTAGATACCCGGGCCAAAGCTCCAACCGAAACTCGCGTACTTCTTGCTGCAAAGGAATCACCATTACATTTAGACAGTGTGTAAAGGTGGAATTATTAGCTTCACTAGTAAATGAAAGCTTCAAAGAAAATGATCATCGAAAAACGAATGCTTACTTTACTACGGGCATCGTAGTAATCACGTCCTACTAATTGAAGATTCAGCATGTCCAGGCACTTTCTCATAATTATATTGAAGAACTGGATATAATGATGATCCCCCTTCATCAAATCTCCCACCAGGCGGAAAGTGATTTTCACATTCACATCGTCCGATTGTCGTTTTGAATGAAACTCAAAGTTCTGTAGGGTAATCAAGACGTATAATCAGTCAGCCGAAACAGCGAAAGAGGGCGAACCATCAAAATAAGACAATTCTTACTTCTGTAAATTTGGTGCTTGAATAAAGCACTGTACCGTCAAAGATATAATTTCCTAACTTTTCCTTGTGAAGGCGTAGCATTCCTTTGCGTACTTGAGTACGGTCTTCCTCCGGCGAAAAATCAACGCGGTACTGATAGATACACCAATCGGGTGTAGCGAGTATTTTGAAAAAGTTCGCTTGCATCATTACACGATTTCCAGTGTCACCTACATGGCACATCAACCAGTTTCAAAGGGATCCTTTTCGATTACTTGACAATTCGACAAGGGAACATTTATACAAACCAGTTTTTTTCTCAAGATGCTTCGGCCTTGTCGTTATACATTCAGAAATAATCGTTCTTTTGCCACGCATGGCACCTCTTCCTCCCGCGGCCACATCGCCGCCACCACCCCTACCCCCCAGAGGAGCCCCACCGCCTACTGTGCAGAAAGATACCACATTCAATAAATATGGAATTGCGATTACAAATTGTGCGTACAAGCCTAAAAGTTTAAACTACAAACTTGATGGTGCCCCTGATTCTGCGCCTCTTCCTCCAGAATATCCGCCGCTGGCGTCTCCGGATCCTCCAGATCGCTCATATCCCTGTCCGCCACTCTGTCGCGGACGATATTGCCATTTTTAAACTATGCTCGTTTTTCCCATCATTACAACTTGGTTATAGCATGCAAGTTCCAAACATAAAACTAATGAAAGTTAATGTAGCTCGAGGAGGCAGCAAGGGAACTGGAATTGTGCTTTAGTACTCAAGAAGGATTGTTTTAACTCTACTTTCTCTGCAACACTGACCTTATTCACACGCTTGACGACTGGACGTGCTCTACTCTATTAAAAGCGTCAAGAAAAAAATAGATTCAGTCTAGGTGCTTTAATAAGCAAAGGTGTTTTAAGTCTAATTACACTACGTTTGTGCTTCTACCACTGTTTATAAATAATTATCATGTGCACATCTTATTGACAATATGCAGAATTCTCTCGAAACCATCTGCATTCTCCACTGTGCTGTTGCATGTCGCGAGCTCAAGTGATTCATCGATTGAATAGAAATTCTGTTTGTCTCAATGCTTTAGAATCTATGTGTGTTCCAGCATTGCCAGCCCATGCTAATATGTTATTTAAAAAAAATGTTAAAAAAACCAAGCTTTTAAAAAAACCACACATAACAGTCACCACTATCAAGATGCATTAGTAACGTTGTCATTCTCTGTGCAGATCTTATATGTATAGTAATATATTAATACAAAAAATTAATAAAAAAATTTGAATGTATATCATATCGCAGCAATCACACAACTCACCTGGTGTGGATGCTGCGGTCTTGAGTAAGGCGTTGGTTGGGAAGGTCCTGGTTCTGTCGGTGGTGGTCCTGGTCTTCGGGCCCACGCACCCTGTGGTGCTGGTGGCTGATGGTGCTGCTGTCCGCTCTGTCCTGGTGCTTCTTGCTGCCTCCTAGGGTCTTGACCCCTGGCAGTGCTCCTACCTCGACCTTTCTGCGACATCTTTCGCCGGCAGAACAAAAAGCAATTATGAAGCTAAAATCCTGAATTCTCAGTGACAAAGGACTCGTCCTCAGTATTACATCCTCGGACTACCGATGTCTAATTTCTTACGTGCGAAGCAGATTCAACGAGAGGTCCAATTCAATGTCAAATCTTTTATCGCAGTGAGCTGCTTATTCAACACAATTTGTGTTTCAATCGACCTTGCCGGTACACTTTTTGCCCGGCAGCCTGCCACGGTAAACACCGAGGCACAAAGGATCGCGTCGGAACAGCGCCCTATTCGACAGCGTTACATTACGCTGTAGCAGGACGTACACCTGCAAATACTACATTCACCTTCGAAATACTACATTCGCTATTGTTAACTCTGTGATCGGATTACGCGAGACCGGCAACGTTCTTTGTTTCGCACAACTTTTCACACGTGCTGATCAATGGAATTAGCCCGAAAAACATCTGAAATGCTAGGCGCATCGATGTAGATCGGAAAGACCTATTGAATGCAAAAAGAAAGTCTATCTTTAGTGAAGTAGCGATGAAATTGGCCGATGCGTTCAGTTCTTTTGTTTCAGCGGACATCTTAGAAACACGCGACGCCGAACCGGTTTCAACATGTGGGTGTTAACATTTTGAAAAGGGGACATTTTGTCTGCACTTCTGGCCTATATTGTTGCAAGCGGAATGCGTTGAGAATGTCTGAAGAATTTCACTACTGGTGGAGATGTTTCTGTGATCGTTTTCTTACCTTGCGCTCACAGCTTACAATCACTGCGGGCGAATGCCGGTCCTGCGGAAGAAATCAAGCCAACAATCGTAGTCTTCTTTCCTGCTTCCTGGTGATACTTCAATCGTTGCGATTCTGTTAACTCTGCAACTGCGGATTCTGCTTCTATATTGCCTCGATACGCAGTCAAAATCGAACTGCCTGTTGCCGTCTGTCTGCCGGATGCGCTTGCTTCAGCGAATTCGTAGCTTTCCACCACTTCCCACCAACCCCAATGCCCAATGGCAAACAGGGGCGCATCTCCTGCGCGCACCAATGTCCTTTGTTTAACTTTTTGGAAGTCGCTAATCCAATAAAAATTCTATTAAACAAAAGGCGAATGTTTTCAATTCAAAAACAACGCTTTTTATTTCTTCTTTTCTATAGTAAAATACGGTAGATTGAAGAAGTTATGAAGTTCCTCGTCAATGGGGAAACCCAGGCGCCGTTCATACGCGATTGATTCTCCCCCTCCACGGTTATCCCGATGCATGCTGGGTAATTTCTTGCAAATTTTAAATTCCTCCCTGTTGCCGCGAATTTTATTAACGCCGGCAACCCGAGTAGAGTGTAGATGGCGCCAGACTCTTCTTCCCGAACCATGTGCCACTCGCAATCACAGTAACTATAACCTGTCCGAGGGCTGCTTGCAAGTGGAGTGATAGCTGAGATCTGGTTTCAATTAGAAAAATGGGGAAGCAAAAACGCGAGCGGAGGCGTCCGCACAAGCAGAATCCAACGGGTCTTCCTTCTGTCAAGGATTTCGAAAAGGCCGAGGCGGAAGAGATTGTGAACGAGGACAGGGAAACAGCTCTTCAAATGATGCATGATGATGTATGTTATCTTTTCCCATTTTCTTTACATTTTTATGGTGTTTGTAGGAGTAATTCTCTTGATATTTGTGGGATTGATTCCTGTAGATTCAGTCGCCCAACATAGAAGAACGATTGAATGGACTACAGACTTTAGAATCTATGTCATGCGACTCTGCCCTGGCGGTTCAGTTAGCAAAAGATGGGATTACAAGAGTGGTCGGCCCACTGTTGGTTGACCCTAGTATACCTGTGAGAACAGCTGCTGCCACAGCTTTAAGATTTCTAGCTGACAGTGGGAAATCTGAGGCCCACGAGCAACTGGTGAAAGACGATATTATGACTCCACTTTCCGGTGCGCTTAAAAGAGTAAGATCAATAAAAATGAAGTGCTGACTCAGGGTTACTTGTATTTGTACGATAATCTTTTCTTTTTATAGTATCACACAGAGTGGAAGCCAAAGCAAGGAGGAAAGGAGAAGGATGCGACTAATGATGAAAAGATGGCTTTCATTCAGTCGGTTAATCTGCTCTGGACACTGTGTGAAAATAATGAATCAGCAGTCAGACATTCTAACGAGGAGGATCTGGTTTCAGTCCTGATAAAATTCTTTGACATGCCTACCTATGGCATAGATGTCACCACAGTGGTAGCACAATGTTTGTTATCTTTATCTGAAGATAATCCAACTGCAACAAAGAAGCTCAGAGAATATGAGATTCCGCTTATGGGCCTTTTGAATTTGGATTCGTCAAATTATACTGTTGCAGAGAATATTTCTCTGATAACACCTGTTGCTGGTTTACTGATGAATTTAAGTAGCTCGATAGAAATCAGCTCTATGGACCTTTTCTGCAAAGTAGCGAGTGTACTTTCGAATGTTCTGTCTGTAGACTGCAAGCAATATTTAGATAATGTCGTTTCTGTCGTACCTCACGAGAAGAACGCATTCTCGGCGAGTGCCAAGAAGAAGGTGCACGAAGCGAAAAAAATCTTCGGGGCTCAACAACAGGCTTTGGAAATCTTGGCGAATATGTGCGATGATGATGAAGATGATAATCTATCGGATATGGAGAATTCGGCTGGATCCGATTGCGAGGCTGATAATATCGACGAGGGCGCGAACAGTAAATCGTGCAAAGTAGCTTCGTCGCTACCGCCCGAGATCATCGAAGTTTTTAGTAACTGTGGAATAGTCGAGAAAGTATGGCAGAAAACAGCTGCAATTGATAAAGATGCGGGAGACATTTTGGATCAGAATGTAGAAGGGAAGTCTATTCTGAAACTCATTCACACACTCAGGTGTAGGGCAAATCTCTGCCTAAATAACTTGATCATTAGTTTGGAGATCGACGCGCTTGGTGGGACAGAAACGTTATACAGGTATTTTGATTAACAGTAACAGCTCTAGACATAGTAGAACATAAAAAGTCATTCTATGAAATGTTCAATCTAGAATGTGGATGGAATTGGGAGGAGTAGTCTTCAAGGATGCTGATTCGAAGGATATTGAATTGTTGGAATCAGCCACCGCAGCCATGAGAGCTGCTCTACAGAAACTCTCGGACGAAAAAGCAAATATTTTCAAACAATTGACACTGTCCGACATTCAGCCAATGCTCAATGGTGAACGCCAGTGTGCTAATGCCAATGTTCGGTCGAATTTAATTCGCATACTCGGAAATTTGGCAATAATCTTACTGAACAGTGGTAATGCAGAGGCCCACGAATTAATAAAGGTGATTCATCTTGTGGTACATCTTCATCAATCCGAATGTTTTCATCAAATAATTCTCCATTGCTCGCAGCAACTCTCGATATTCTTACTGGACACATGCACCGTGGAAACGGAGGCATACATTATCGCAGAGTGTTTGGACACAATAATGGACTTATACTCGGAAGACGAGACAGATCGCTTGGCGACTGAATTAGAACTAATAGACAAATTGCAAACTTTAGTCCCACATTTCAAAAATAAGGTAAGTCCCCATTATTTTCACCATTTCCTAGTAATCACAGCATCAACATTAATAAGGAATGACACCAACAGGTACGGCAGCAAAAGAAAAGCATAGGGGAAAACTGGGCAGTGGTATCCACAGTGAATGGAAATATAATGAGATTCATAAAGTATAAAGGACGAAGAATAAAATCCAATTAATAAATGCCCGTTGCTTTAAATAAATTGTGCTCTTAGATTTTTATTCCGCAATATATTAATCTCTATGTACAATTTAAATGCTAACAAGTGTGTATATATATGCAAATATGATTTTTATACTAATGTAAATACAGTGTTTAACAAACCGCCTTAAGCAGTTTTCGAGTGATTCTGCATAAACCGTGCTTCAGACATCAGTACACCAGGGAAATGAATCATTCTACAACTTAGAATGAGAGTTTATTTTTTTATCAATAAATAATGAAAATACTAGTTACACGTGAAACACTGACAATACAAGAAGCACTACAATCAACTACAATCACATAGTATTCTCGATGTTTTAAGTTGGTGGAAGTACGATGTCCCATCGTTTAATAATGTTGCAAGTACATATTACATATTTCTGCATTATCACTGTGCTCATAAACCCCTTAAGTTGCGCGAGTAATAGAAAAAGAAACTGCGTGGGCAATTCGAAATCAAGGGAACTACTTGAACGGGTCAACAAAGCTCCAGGCATTGTGTGAAGGCACATCTGTCGCGTATGTCTGTACAGTCTTTGAAGAAATAACAGCCGTAAAAAAAAGGCACGGCATTGGATTTGGTCATTGCATCTTAGGGAGTTTGTTTCAAAATGATTTGCCTCTTTTGTCAGTGGGATCCGAGCCTTCGCGTTCTTCCCGAGGGCTGGTATTTCTCGACGAGGCATTTAAATTTAAGGCACTGTGTCGTCTGGGCTTGGGTATAGGATTCACGTCGTCCAATATTTCTGGCTTCTGCTTGATTGGTTCGGAAATGTGAAGTTCGATTACCTTGACAGGCTCCCTGGGTGCTGCGACGGGGATAGGTGAATCTGTTAATCTCACAACGTGTATATCATTTTGCGCACGCGGCAATTCTTTAAACTCGATTTTAATGCCATTCTCACTTTCCCTCTCAACCATATCTTGGAAGAAGTGTCTGCGATTCGCTTGGATCGAGTGCCTACCATTTACATTCAAGTCGTCCTCATTCTCCTGCGAGGACTCTCGGGACGCGTTTCTGGTCTCGAGCTCCTTAATCTGCCGCTCAATCTTCTCGATTTCCTCTTTCACTGAAAAACTGTCACTTCTGGATAAAGCGCTGGAAGGATCTTTCCTCCGTAGACAGACCTCGGCATCGCACGACGAATTTAGAATGTCCACATCCTTAATTATCTCGAGGTTCTCCTGTGACGCCCGCTTGTACTCGACCTCCACTTCCACCACTCCCGTCCCCTCGGTGGTTTCAGTCGTCTCTTTTGATACATCGTGGATCTGCTCAGAATTGTTATTAGCCTGAATATCTTCCGTAATGTCTTCAGTCTTATCTGTCGTCTTATCTGCGTCGGATTCCTTCACGATTTCCTTATCAGTTTTAGTCCCTTCTTGATCAGTTTCGCCATTATCTGCGATTCTTTCACGAGCATCCTTGAGTGCTGCGTTTCCTACCTCCGCTTGATCTGTGTTTTGACACGAATCATTTGACGTATCTATATTAACTTCAACAGCCGCATCTCGAAGCTCGGGCGTCTGTTCATTGAGCTCTGTACTTTTCACCGTCATTTTATCGATATCCTCGGTTACCCTCGCAATATCATTCGGTTCTGTTATTCGCAGCTCGATTTCTGGTGGCTCCGTCGCCTGTGTGGTTTTCTGCACAATATTTTCCTGTCGGACAACATATACGCTAAATAAGTTACTACTCCTTAAACATGAAAAGACTGATTAATTTAAGTTTAATCACCTCCGGCGTTTCCAATTTTTCTTTCCGCCCGGGCGGCTGCGGTGCTCTCCGCTTCTTTCTGGTGTACCCACTGGCCGTACTGCCGATTGAAATGCAACTATTTATCGAGATGTTCGATCGCCTCACTGCATCCGAAGTGAACCTTCTAAATACGTAATCATCCGGGACGTTCTCATTTTCATCCCGCAGAGTCACGTCGCCCGATCGGTTCGCTTCGTCCTCCACATCGAGAGTACTGCTGGCGTTCAACCTCTGTGATGATCTATTGCCAAATCTTCGTCTGAAACAATAGTGTTTATGATTTCACTTCTAATTAGCGAATACCTACGGAATCCTTCCCCCTCCGTCCTAAATAAGGGCCCTTGACAATTTCCTACTTACAGAGGTGGCACTGGAGTTTGCTCCTTCTCTTTCTCTCGAAGCGTCACAGTTCCGTTCTCCTTCGGTTCGTGGTGCCCTTCGTAATCGAGCGGTGGAATCTTATCGGTCGGTTTTGGACTGACCTGTCCAAATCTGAATAATAAAAGGTTCTTAGAATCGTCGGATCGATAGCCGGCGCGAGTTATTGATCAAACTTCCGAACTTGGCAGTATCTGACCTTCGTGCCGGGGGCTTGGGGGTGAGCTCGCCCATGATGGATGTGGTCGTGTCTTGAGGGCTCCCATCGTAGATCCTCGCCGGGTCTCCATTTACCGTCAAGCTTGAGCTGTACCTCGAGGAATTGTCAAAAGTATATTTTCTTCTTCTCGCCAGAGTGCCGAGGGCCTCGTCAAATTCCTGTTGATCCTTTGAGATTTGCAACGGCGGTGCCACTGGCCGAACGTAAGGCTCCGTTTTGTAGGTCGACGACACTGCAATAGTAAATCGAAAGTTTGCGGAATACTTGAACCAAGTACCTTCGAGTGACCTTTATAAAAAGCTTGCAAACCCACCTGTAGTAATCGTCGACCTCTTCTCCTGCACTTCTGGGACTTCCTTTCGCTTGCCGAACAGTCCATTCCTGGGGAGAGGGGCAAAACATGCTCTAATAAATGATTGGTCATACTCGTTTTTCAGGGTGCAGTGAGTCGCAACAGTGTCCACACCGGCAACATTACGCGAGTAGGCTCACACCTAATAGTCTATAATCCACTTTTGATAGGCGTCAGCTAACAACCGTGCCACTCGCTGCGCGTTTGAGCGCATCAGGCGATCTGTGTCACATTTATCCGGCGCGGCGACGAGATGATGAGATTCTACGTGCGATGCAACTGTTGCGCACACGTGCGGCCCCTCGCGCCAATCCCGACCGGAGTCGCCTGCTTTTCCAAGGGAAGTGCATCGCATTGGGGCCAATAGGAAAAGGCCACGTCACCGATAAACCCCACGCGTCTTCGACGATGCATCTTTCCTAATTGAATTGTCCGCCGCTCGTCAGGTGGACCAGGACGCTCGCCGCGGTTTTCGATATCGCGCGCGCGTAGGTTGCCTCCTGAGATTAGCTCAGATTTATCGTCGCCCGGTTGCGCAAGGCTTGTCGGCGAATGCGATTTGCATCTCGGGGGGAAGACAGTGCATGTCGTTGGCGATGATCGATCGCACATAGGAAACGCTGCTGGCGCCGGGTAGATTAGCTATTCGACACGAAGCCGCGGAGGATGCTGCTGCTCGATTGCGTCAAAACGAGCACGTGTGAATAGCAAACACCGCAGGATTAGAATAGCGAGGATTCGGGAGCTCCGTCCGGAGAAGAAACTTGGAGAGTCTGCGAGATGCACGGTGGTCGAAGTAGAGCACCATCTGTGACAATTATGAGTCGGATCAGGTCAAAGGTCTCTCGGGCAATCGAATCAGCGTCCGATCGACGATCGCCGATGATCATCGAGCGAGGCGAAGCCAATCAAAACAACCAACTCCGCCGTAAGGCGGACAACACTCGAGGAAATAAATTGCCGCGCGCTTGTAGCCGCTGGCTATAGCTACACATAAGAACAGAGGCTGACGTCAGGAATATCATTTTCTTATTTTACCCATCGCCAAGAATATCGGTTGCTCGGGCCAGCCTGTCACGTTTTAAGAACTCCTCGGATTTACACGGACGTACCCTGCCCCCTCTCTCTCTCTCTCTCTCTCTCACTTGCCACACAAGCCGCACTCTCCCAGCAAACAATAGCGGGCGAGCGAACGCTCTGTTCTTTCTCCGAATTCCCCACTTTTTTTCCCCAGCCGGCATCTGCTTTCTTTTCTCAACTGCGGATTTACTTTCGCGCGAGGTTACCAGGTACGAAGCGCAGTTCAAACAAACAGCACAAGCAGAGGTAGAGTGGAATCGAGTGCGGGGAGTAGACTCGAGGTATTAAAAGTTCTTGGAGCGATATATCGAGCAATCTAAAGCGCAGGGCTCGATGCCAGATATAGCAGGCCGCTCTCATTCACCGGCGTGGCGTGTAATCGCCGTTGATATTTCACTGGCTCAATGATCAATGGTCCGCGGACAATGGGCCGTGAAGTAAGATCCGAGCTCTCTATAGATTCAGCAAGCGTCCATAACTTGGGCCCAGTCAGCAGAAGCGGACACCTCCAATTGATTTCCTAGAAATGCGACTGAAAGTGAGTCGAAATCGAGATTCGCCGATGCGAAAGGGCAAAGTGATACTGGACGCTTAGCGAGGGGGGAAATATCGCAGTGGTGTAACCCGCGAGCCTTTTTGACCGGCAACAAGTTAAATCGTTCATTGTCGAGCGTTTATGCCAATGGTCCGCTCGAATTGGTGCGGCGGGCAATTATGCGAGTGCGTCTAGTACTTTTCTTCGAAGCGAGTGTGTTGCAGCCTCCGTTTGACGTCTCTGCCACGTTGGACCCTCTTGTTATTTGTGTCGATTGGAAAGCAGCCAAATGCTGATAGTTACGAGCGGCGGCGAGTACGCGCACACCCTGTCTAGTAAGTTCAAGTTCAAGAAACTTGCGCCGAAACAGACCTCGAAAGTATTTGCGAGCCACTGGTGGGATAAGGTTCTTCGAGCTGCGTAAAATTAGATGTTTAATTGTTTAGCTTCTCGCGGAGAACTCACCAGGTGGACTTGATCGAGAAACTGTTGGACCTCTTCTTCCGGCTTCTGCCGAACGTCCAGAACTTGTGCTTGGACTCCTTGCTCTTGCCCTCGCGATTCTGCGCCGGCGGGGGCTCGAGGTCCTCGTTGAACGGATTCAAGTGCTGGGGATAATCGTAGATGGAGATGCTGGGTCGTCTCGATCCCGACATGATTCACTCCGATCCTATCGTGATCTGCGTGGAAAATCGTCGCGACGTCGCTCCAAAAGGTTCATCGATCCCCCGTCATGACGCGCCGCACGATCGAGTCGATCTGAAATTGAAAGCAACCTGTGAATCGATCCGAGATCCTCCATCCGTCTTACACTCTCCGCGTTAGTCGGAAACCAGTCGAGAGAAGAGTCGAACTCGTCGAGTGGGAAGTCGGGATTTATTTTTACCAGATTACGCGGAAGTCTCTTTCAATGCCACTCGCCCGTCCGCCGGAAAAAGAGAAAAGTCTGACACGAAATCCTCAACGATTACCGAGAATCCCACATCAATCGATCCCATCGCAGCATTAGCCAATGAAGGCGGATAAAAGGGAAACATATCCAAGTGCAATATAATTGCCAGACGCAGCTCTCTCGTCACGCCAATTGGCCCCGTCGAATCGAGCCAGTTGGCTGTGCCGTCAATTGGCCGTCATTGACTAGCAATACAAAAGGGTAGTCCGGGTTAATCCATAAAACCCGTACCTTCCACTCTTCCCCGCTTTTTCCTCGCGAGCAGCTCCGAGGAAAGCTGCTCAAAGTGGTAACAATGCGGCCCGTTACATGTTTAAGTTAATTAGCCTTGTCTCTCAAGATTTCTCGCGTTATGCTGGGAAGACACACAGTCCGCCAGTGTTAACCCAGTTAACGAGCGGCCGGCTGCCACGCCGGATTACAAAAATAGAGAACGATGTGCATCGTTTACGTAATCGCGCGCACCCAATGGTGCATTTTAATTATCCCGATCCAGCCGACCCAATTAAGCCGCTTCGCCCATTGGTAACCGGAGACCCTCGGCCGCCAGCTGGAGCTACGAATTTCTGGGATAACTCGAGCCGCGTTTTCTAGAAGATGAGTAGAGCAGTTGCTATTGGAAAGATCGAACCGGGCTCACGTAAGCTCACTAACGAAGGCAATTAGCTCAATTAGCTCACTGCGCCCGCGGATCCATTGCGATCCCGTGCTCGACTGATGAACTTGCGTCACAATATACGCTCGCATGATTATTCGCTTGCCAGTAGATGATCCTTGCGATTGGATCCTCAAAGGGAAATACTCGATCGAATTAAAGGTCCGTGGAATAAATTAATTCATCTTTTCCCGAGTGTTTTAATACTTCGATTTTAGTTTCCTAGAAATTTGTGTGTTCCCTGTGTTTAGCACTGAGACACAACGAACAAGTAGAACTCGACTAGAAACGATGTCACTGTCAGCGTCCAGCGTCAACTTTCCGGAAAGAAGAGAATCCTAGAGAATGCTTTTAATCCGAGGTGCGTCACGGCGCGGCGCCTCGCTCATCGTGAATGATAATCGTCGGGAAAGTAGAAACGAGCCTATCGGAGCAGGCAGAATCGCGTGCGCTGGAAACCGCGTGGTTTCCGATCATCTGGTGATCCACATCTGCTCGGCACGTTGGCGACGAGCTTTTGTCGGAGTCGACAGCGTCTGAGTAAGACGTCGATGAGTAATGCGACCGAGAGATAAAGTCCGAGTGCGTCTGGCCGCGGTAATCGCTGATAGAAGTTTATGAGTAAGAGCCGTATGGAATTCGATGGACTTTCTAAAAATTGTCCGCTGCAGCTAGAAACCCTCGAGGAGTTCCGATCGCTTTCGGCGATGGGACGCGGAAGTTGAAGGTAATTAAATATTGGGATGTATCTGTGGTGGTGGGTTCGCAGGTTATTAATAAGTTCGTCGTCACGCGCCGGCTCGAATTGTGCGGCCAGCGATCGCCGATCGAAGTTCGCTCGGCTTGATATAAGTCGAGCGATTCTTGGACAATAGACTCGCGCCCTCTTTCCCGGATTCGTGTTGGCGCCAGTTGCCGTTGCCGCTTTGGACAAAGTCGAAAGTGCGAAGAAAGAAGAAAGAAGCGCGTTGCTCGGGGAAAATGGTCTCCTCGCGCGGCCGCAGCCGTGAAAAGACAACGCTCGCTGGCTTTGGCCCAGAATCGCCGGGCTGATATACTCGGTGGTATTTTCGGACGACCGACCCGACCGATTTGACCAAATTGCATAATGAATCAGGGCTCAATTATACGTTCCCGTTCGCCGCGCCGCCACTTTCCCCGATCGTTCTCCAGGCCTCGATTTATAAAAGCAGACATTCCATCGCCTCTTCCGAAAGCCTATAAAACTTCTCCTTTCCCGACTTAACTCGAGCATAAACCGGCGCGAATTCGAATCTCGCGTGTTCGGTATCAGCCGCGCGCACTCTCGCCAGGACCCTTCGATCAATCCTGGCCAATCCAGGACACGCCATCCACATTTCGCCGCCGCGAAGAAAGGCCCTGACCCATTTCACCGACTAGAACAATTGGCAAGGGCCCGCGCGATTAGCCGGTGGCAATTGGAAACGCTAATGCGATCCGCCGGCAAATTAATCTGACTTTGCTCGCCAATTGCCCTTCCTGTGGCGCGAGGCAGCGCCGTCGGCGCGTCGCTCGGGAGAGACTTTACCCATTTCTCGAAAGACGACGAGTAAAAGTGGCGTCGCTCCTTTACGCCCGCTATTTTAATGGATCCGATCAGACGAATCTTTGTACTAAACCGATCAAAGCTGTATTGTGGAAAGTCGAGTCGCGCTCTGTCACACAACTGGTATTAGCATTGGATCTTGTACCATTTCAAAGGCAGTGCCTGTCCGTCACTTGTCAGCGCAGGCATAATCTCACGTGACGCGACTTGTGCGGCGCGGAAAAAGCCTCTTCCAGACAGAAATTCGCTTGTTCGCCGACACTGGAACTCCGGCTCTCGTGTCAGCGTGTAATAACAGTAGTCGATCGATTGTTAGTGCGGTGGAGGAGGTTCCTTCTCGCGGGGTCGGGAGGATAAATTCGGAATCCTCAATGGATCTATCATCCATCATACTTGCGGGCCACTCCACTTCCAGCGACTCCAGCGCGAAACTTAAAGGTGGGCGGGCGGTCCGAGTGAATTTGGAGAATAATTCATGCGCGCACGTGGCGGCGGCACAGTGGGAAGAGAGGGAATTGAGGCGTTGCTGAAATAATTCCACTTCATTTCAAAGTCAGATTAGCACTCAGTGTGGCAAAGTCGCCCGACGAATTCAGCCTTCTTTTTCTTCAGCTGCCACGCTACCTGGCGCAGTCCTCTATGTATGTACAGTTACGCGTGTTACGCGCGGACACTCTGTCGTGCATTAGGATCCGGCGCGCAGGCTGTTTCCCCAATGCCAGCAATGCTAAAAAGAAGAGAACTCGGCGAGAATAGAAGTAAGCGCGCGCGAGGTGCGGTGGTAGCGGCGTGGCGAGATAAGGGCGGCAGTAAAACAAAAATCACGGAACACCGTGTCGGCGAAAGGTCGTGCGATCGATATAAAGCCGAAAGCCGACCGGTTAAATCGGACACTGGCTGTCATGTAGGTCAGTGAATTCACTCCTCAAAATCATCAGATACGTATCGGTTTCCGCTCGCGCGGTAATACGAGCGCACACCGAGTTTATTAATATTTAGCGCACTGGCTTCCTAGTCGGGATGAAGTCGAGGGAAAAGTGCGTGACTGCGGCTTTTCCTTCCACTACTTTTTACAGTTCGGTGGTTCTGTTCTCTTGCATTTCTCTCGGTAGAGGTTCGTGTGTAAAGTGTGCGATTCTTTCCTATCGTTTTTATACTTGGGTAATTCTTCCTTTTGAAATCTTACATTTCTCCTTTGGCGGCTCAAGGACACTTGTTCGCGAAATGCCAAGGCAACACTGCCGAGGATTATCCAGGGAATGAAAATAAGACGAGGCAAACTTTGCGAGCCCTCGACAAATATGAAATTTCGCCGTCTTTCGACTAATCGCCGGCGCGATTGACGAGACTCGGCCGGATATGGGATTCGGCGAATTTACAACGGCGACTTGTGTCGGGTGTGTATGCCGAGCGTGGAAGTGGTGGGGGCGCACTCTCGGCGAGTGCGGGATTACGTGTCCGTGAAAATATACCGATTACGAAATTGACTCTCGCTTGATTGCTGGGAGGCAGAGACTGTGCTCGATCGAAGGTTCAACTTTCGCAGGGATTTCGGCGCGACGACCACTGCGGTGCCCCGGCCCGGCCGGCGTATTCTACTTATAGCCAATGCGCCACATCCTTTCCTTTATTTCTCTCTCGCATGCTTCCCTTCCGCTCCTGCCGCTCTTCGCCGACAATTCTCGGCGTCGCGAGCATTCCAACTCGAACCAACTCTCCTCAAAACAACGAGTCTCCGATTCATTTTCTTCAAAATCGATATTCTTATAATTATACGAATTTAGAATTTTTAATCAAATGCTTTCCCTCGAGCGTTTTAACTCTTTGCGATTCGCTTACTGTAGACCTAAATATACAAAGACAGTTCTGGCGTCAACACGTCATCGTACGAGCGCGCTCGAATTGAAATGCACATGCATCGACTCACGCTGTTATTAAAGCAGAGGAATTGCGCAAGGCTGACATCAGTGAGACTACAGAGTGCTCGAATGCACAAACGACTTGCGTACAACTAGAATTGTCGAGTGCCGATTAGATTCGGGGCAGCGGGCGCGCGCGCGCGTTAATTACCGCGGAGGGGACTTTTAAATCTATCGGAATGAAGTCACCGATAAAGCGGCTTATCGCGCGCTGGACATGCAGATATCCTCGTAAGACAATGTCCGAGCACAAGGGGACACCCAATTCCACGTCGTCGGCGCTGGCCAGGCTATCGTGTGACAATGAAATCCCTTACGGCAAGGAGTCTCGCGCCATTGATTCGCGCGCTGCACACGTCTCGACTTTACACTGGCTGCCGTCGCTACACACGTATTCCTTTCCACCAACTTCTCGCCTTACACCCGATAGCATTGATAACGCGCGCGCGTTCCCACTATCTCCTCTATCACGTAAGGCCGGCTGTTTTAAAAATAGCGCCCCTACCGCGCCAAGGAGCGGCTCGCCCTGCACTTTTCGGGAAACAGAAGCCGGGAGTCTTCACTCAATTTTCTCTTTTTTCCTTCAATATTATTCCCATACAATTTCTCTAACGTCGGGAAGTTATACCATTATTCGTGGATAAAGTTGTGATTATACGCGCACGCTTAAGGAAAAAGCGCGAATCCAAGTGGAAAGTTTCTGCAGAATTCGTTAAAAGACCTTACAATCAATTATTTATCTCGAGCGATAATAACTATTCTTAGATCGACTTACGATTAAGCGGATGTTAAGGAAACTCTTAGTTAAATTTGCGCTTACGTAATTCCACGAGGATGCCAGTCGCTGGTATGAGCGCAGGTATGCCGGGCGATATCGACGATTTTATCCAAGGGAAAAAGCCAGTAGCACGTAATTCAATGCTCACTTCTCCCAATGACACGCACTCTCTCGTTGGCCGACTGCAACGAGTGACCGCGCGGCGGCGTATTGCACGCGGCGTGCGCGCCTCTCTGCCTGGAGAGGCCACCGAAAGACAGGGAGTTCAACGTGCGTGACAGTCGGACACGCCGGAGGAACGAGACGCAAACGTTTTGCTCGGGACGAGGCGCGCCGACCGACTGCGCGCCCGCGGCCTCTCCTCCGTCGCCTGCCAATTCTACCCGCTCGCTCTCTGCCCTCCCCCGAGTGCGCCGCTCGCACTCCGCGCCGCTCTCGACTGCTCTGGACTTCGAGACGCGCTACTCACGCTCGATGCACTGATAGAATTCCGAAAAATCGATAGCAATGCAACTGGAAGATTAGTTAATTATTCTGTTCCGCCTTTCAGGCCCAAAACGAGCCAAATTCGAAATTGGCAAATTCGAAATTATCAACAATGTCCAGGTTAATAACTAGAAAAGGTACTTGTTTTGGTAGTTTTTTGGTTTAACCAGAGATTGGATTCTAAATTGTGATCGTGGAGAATTCGACCTCCCCAGCGCGCATCGGGCCAATGAGCTGGCGCGTTCGATCGTTCCAGCATTACTCGAAGACATGCGCATACATTAGAAGCGGAGCGGATAGTCCGCCGTTTAGGTAAGTAGGCGTTGGTGGCACAAGCTGGAAAGTCGCGAGAAGAAAGAGCCAGTGGGCAGGTAAATCGCCAGGCGCAGTTCGCCCTCGCACCGATGCAATGCAGTTGACACCTCGTTGTGACATAACTCCTCACACTCGGCCAGTGTGTTCTCTATGTTCCAGGAAAGCCAGCGCCGGGCGTTTTTCCATCAATATCGATAATAGTTGCCGCATCGCCGTCTAATCGTCCTCTCCTCGTCCTCGCACTCGCTGCACGCTGTTATCTCACCGATTAAGGAAAAAAGGAGAGAGCGAAGATGCTAATAAACAGAGTATATCGCGTGCGCCGATCCATCGACGGAGCTGGTATATTTCGATCGATGACGGCGACGCCGGCGAACTGCCATGCATAATGAACACGAGACAGTTGGAAACTTTGGAATCGACGCCTTCCAGTTTGGTATAATCGAACTAAGCGCGCTAATACCAATCGCAATACCTCCAATTGGTCCGATTAATCGGGGAAACCTTAAGCTCGGAGAAAAGGTGTTGGAGAGCATAGTCGAGTGCGTCATAGTCTTCTGACAGTGGCGCACTCCTATCGCCGCTGACGTCAAGAAATCCTTTCTACTGTTTAGTTTTCGTGTATCAGTGGGATCAGTATTGTTCGATTTCGTCCACTGTCTACGCCAGATCGGCGATCTCTGCCGAGCCGCTTTATCTCGATTGAATTCCCTACCGATCGTATCGCGCCCGGAGATAAGATAGGCCGGGGCTTATCGGGTGGCTCCATTTACTCGGGCGGCAATGTTCGCGATAGCCATTCATTAAGAAGGAGAACAAACTCAAGATAAGTGTCAATAAAGCAGTTAAAACTGTACCGAGCGCCACTCGGTGGGGGAATAGACTGCCACGGCGAGTGCTAATCGTCGATTTCGAGATTGAGATTTGCCCTGGAACGAGCTGGTAGATAAAGCGCGACTGGGTTAAACGCAGCTGGGTCATAGGAATTCGTTGTGACCTTGACGTCGAAGGTGACGGGGTATCGGAAGGAAGCTCCGAGTCCCATGGAGCCTCAGACCCCATTGCACGCTGTAATTCGTCCTTTGTGCCAGGCTGCTTTCATGGGGATCGGCAATTGAACTGATGATTGATCATAATTCGCAATGGCCCAGGCCCACTGATATGGATCGGCGAGCCTTTGCCATTTTGTCTGCCAATTGCGAAGAAAACCTCCCTCGATACACATCTGCTATCTTCGCAGACTAAATTGTCTTATATTTGCTCGGGCAATGTTGTACGGTGGCGGCGAGGTATTCGGGGATTCATGGGATTCCGCGAGTTTTATCGCTCGAGTTTTATACGGGTCTTGATTAATCGCCGGACTTTCCCCGATGTTGGCGCATTGCGTTTCCTGTCGCGGGTGTCCGTGATAAATGGAGCTGGAGCGGCTGCTTCTGCTCTTCGGAAATCGAATGTTGGTATATCGCGACACCTTAATGGAGCGGCTTGACGGCGTGACCCATTTGCATGCTTCTTGTGGCTCAAGTGGCCGGGCAACTGCATTAGACTTCGTTACCAAGTGCAATCGGCTGTTTGCGCGACTACGAGCGCCGTGGTGTCAAGGTGAATTTCGGCAGACGGGGACTTCCACCATCACCTGAACCGTTTCTCGAAGGCTCTTTCAATCTCCTAGCTCTTCTATACACTAACTTCGAATTTCCTGACACCGCACTTTCCGCAGAATGTGGATGATGCGGCATACTAATTCTGCGAAGAATCCTCGCTTCGATACCTAAAATGCTGAATTATCAAGGATTCCGGCCGGTACAATGACAGTCCCTCCTCTTATTCTACTTATTCTTCCAGATCAGTTGCCAGACAAGCCTCGCAACCAGCAGACTTCGACGCCACTCACAATAATCCATCCCAGCAAAGAAATCCAATCTCATCCCAATTCAATAACGCTCGCGCGCGCAGGCAAAAAATGCTCCAAGTGTCTCTTGCAAGCGCGCGTGCCGCAGTGTTCCGCGAGCGTGCAGTATAATTGTTACGTAAGCGCGAGCCCATGCAGAAATCGAGAGCGGCTCTCGGGGAATCGTGTGCATCAGCGGTCCCGGTGCCGTAAATGCCCATAACTACATATGCGCATGACACCCGTGCACCGAGGCCCATCTACGTACCTACGTTCATGGCAAAATGACTGGCTATGCAAATTTAAATGCAGGAAGATCCGTTCGTTAAACCGCAGCGAAGGCCTCGCGCGCCTTGTTAACCCACGCGGGACTTTTTCGAGCTTCTCCTATGCACCGAGTCATGTCGATACGTATATGAGTCAACTGTATGCCGATGTTGCCCTCGGTGTGTAGAAATTGTTTTGTCAACCAGACGATGTCACCTGTGTCGTCATTCGCTTGGTACGAGACAATACACCGTCGTAGAACCAGATGGTCGAGTTAATTAATAGAAAATTTCCAAACAAAAATTCTATCAATAATTCGACGAATTTTTTCAAAATAAACCTGGAAAAAGTTTGTGGATATCATCTTGAGATTGTAATGGTCGGAATTAATCCAAGTACACATACATACCTACTATCTCAGTAATGAAGAACAAGTGGCACGATTGCGGGCGGTCGCAATTAGTATTGATGAATAAGTGCACTTAGGAGTGAAGTGCGAGATGGGTAGTTGCTAATGGGAGGACAGTGGGGATCTTCATCGAAATGGAAAATGGGATTGTGGCTGCTCAAGTATGCACCGTGTGGAGTAAAGATCGAGTGAAGTGCATTCTTGATCCGTTGGTAACCATAAACCCATTGGAATATGTTGACTGTGGGTTCACTCTTGAATTTCATTAGCGCACATTAGCTATGCCGCACTGGCTCTCTTCATGCTCGACAACTTTTCTTATATGACACCACCGCCATGCAAATGCAGTGCGAAATGTATAATCACGCAATTCGTAAGTGCTGTTACTTTATGCTGTATGGTTGTTAGGTTAGCAGCTTTCAATAAAAACATCAATCAGACTTACCGATTTGGTTTAAGAAGCTTGCGGTTTCTTGAATGTGAAATTCAAACTATACTAAGGAAGTTGAAGGTTCACTTACCCGCCATTGAAGTTCGCCGGTTCCCAACGCCTTGCGAAGCCAAGAAAGCATCGACGATTTCCGCAAGTTTCCAAAGGCTGCGCTTCTCCGCTCAATTCTCACACGACAAGCACTCACTCGGAATTGAAACGCGCACAGTTTCAGCACTCGTCACTTTAAAGCACACGGGAATATAATGCGATAAAATCCATTGGGCGACGCAATTCAAACGCACTGTCCTTTGTCGCCGGACGAAACCACCAGCGCCGCCCCGCGGAGGAAATGTGTGATAAGCGGAAATTGACCCAACCGAACCGCACAATAAGCATTCGAGATAAAAAGGAGCGCGCAGTGTTCGCTCGGAACACTGGAAACATTCAACTCGCCAGTCGGTAAGGCAGAGGAAATTCGAACCACAGTGATGAGATCACTCGGCGTGTAATGAGCCATGCGTAAGCATGACCATACAAACTAACCTGTCACAATTGAATATATCGAAATTCATACAATTATAGGACTTACAGTAATGCAATATTTTAGACACAAGACTGATCAGTGACAAGAATTGCGTCGTACTCCCAGCAATTAGTCTCCTACATGCGTGCGTTGTGCAGATTGATTTTCTCCTGAGTAGGCGGTGACTTGTAATATCTTCATTCGGAGACTCGTAACATTCGCATCCTTTTTTAGCGTCAGCATGTCGCGATTGTGGGTGTCCGATGTCATTGGAGTCCTCAAAGGTGCTCAGTCCGTAACCACCGAGGTAATCAAGTGCCAGGAAGAAACTATCAAGCATGTACTGAGAAATTCGAGCTTGAAGTCGTGCGTTCAAATATGTACGAAAGGTGCGACCAAGAAATTGGATAACATCAGCCCAAGTAAGGTTCCTGTAAGTTTTCTATGTTTTACTTGTGTCGGCACTTTCAGCTCTCATGACTTTTACTACTTTTACTTGTCACTTGTTGCTTTTGTAATGTTGTGTAGACACTTTTATAATATCAAAGCCACTTGATGTTTGGTTGAAACTAAAACTGGAAGATGATTTTTGTAGGGACAAACAGTAGTGGAAGTTAAGGAAGTAGCAAATCGCCTTGGCGTTGTTGGCAAAGGCGTGGAACAGTTCATCAAGCTAAAAGCAAAGGAAACTCTGGGTATACCACTTGGACAATATAATCCAGACTCAAAGTCGAGCAGACTGTATGTTTACAATCTTGCAAAAGATCCCAAAGAAGTAACAAGCACTACGGATTCACTAGATCATAAAAAGCAAAAGATTCTCACACTTCAAAGTAACATGGATCAACATCCCGAACAAACAGTGGAAAAGAAATATTCCTCAGTGAAGGAGAAGATTGCAACAATAGCTTCATCGGACACAGAAATACCAAAAATTGTCCTGTCCGCTAAAGAAAAGGAGATCTTGAGAAAGTTAGAATTGGAGCACGAAAAGAAACTAAAAGGCGAAGGTGCAAACACTATGTTAGATGGAAGTATTCCACAAGCTTCAATGCATTCAACTGTAAGTCCCAGAGCAGAATCCAGCAAAGAAAATGCATCTTGCCACCCACCAAAACCATCCGCAAGACCTAAACAAACAGTACGTAATAAATATTTAACTTTAATAAAATAAACTAATCTATTATTTGCAAGTATGAAGGCGTTTAAAATGAAGATTATGCAATTAATAGTATACATGTTCCACAGTTATCAGCTACTGCTAAAGCACAACGAGTCCCATCCACAAGATTTCAAAGAGTGGTCAGTTTTGGAACACTAGGCATAGGTCTGGGCCTCGGGACTGTAGCAGAATATTCGCGAAGAACGCTGGGATTGAATCCACAGCCTGTTGGTGACACAATAGATAACTTGTTCCTCTCTAAAGCAAACGTGGAAAGAATCGTTTCAACATTATGCAAAGTTAGAGGTGAGTAGAACATACAACAGCACAGATCAATGGCAGGATTATTTTCTAATGACACATTAATATACAACAGGTGCTGCATTGAAGCTTGGTCAGATCATAAGTATGCAGGATGATGCTGTTATTAGCCCCGAATTGCAAAAGGCTTTTGAAAGAGTCAGGCAAAGTGCTGACTTCATGCCGAAATGGCAAGTCGAGGTAATCCTGGTTCCCTATTGTTTGGCATGAACAAGTACAAATTTGAATTATGTCTAGTATATATGTACTTATTCTTCTGTGTGGTTCTCAGAAAGTATTGGTCGCTGAATTGGGCCCTGAGTGGAGAACAAAGCTAGTAACGTTCGACGAAAAGCCGTTCGCTGCAGCATCGATTGGTATAGATATTCTACCGGTTCATCACCAGAAAACTAATTATCCAGACATTCGACATAGACCTAACAGATTATTATTTTCTTTCAGGCCAAGTACATTATGGTACTTTGCCAAACGGTCAGAACGTAGCGATAAAGATTCAATACCCAGGTGTTGCAAAAGGTATTCAAAGTGACATTGAAAACTTGGTGGGCATTATGAAGGTATTTAAAAATCAATAGTATTTAAACATTTCAATATTATTTAAAAATTTACAAGAAATTTATACTTACGCTAATATCTCCACTGTCGCAGGCATGGAACATTTTCCCGAAAGGGATGTTCATCGACAACTTGGTTGATGTCGCGAAGCGAGAGCTCGCCTGGGAAGTGGATTACCAGCGGGAAGCGGAGTGCACTCGAAAGTACAGAGAATTCGTCGAGCCTTTTCCAGAATATCATGTGCCAAGAGTGATAGGTACAGACTGAGAAATATCGCCAACTTACTTTGAAATAACTCCGCAGTTCTTTCTAGATGAACTGTCGACAAAGCAGGTATTCACCACCGAGTTGGTGGACGGCGTCCCGGTTGACAAATGCGTTGACATGGACATGGAAACTAAGGAACACATTGCCAAACTAATAATGCAGCTGTGTCTGAAAGAATTATTCGTATTTCGTTTCATGCAAACGGATCCTAATTGGTCTAATTTCTTTTATAATCCATCTACAAGACAGGTGTGCTGTCACTTCCTTTGCTGTTAAACATATCCGCAAAATAATATGATACTGTTAATACTCAATTGATGGTTGTAGTTGGTACTGTTGGATTTTGGAGCTTGCCGCAGCTACGACAAAGCGTTTATGGATAAATATATTGAAGTTATATATGGCGCGAGTCAAGGTGACCGTAACAAGATTCTAAAGCTTTCGACGGAAATGGGTTTTCTAACGGGTTATGAGTCCGAGGTATTTACAAGCTGATAAACATATTATTAGCCGCCAAGACATAGGCGCATTTTCAATATTAACTTGTACATTCTAGATTATGAAAGAAGCACACGTGGACGCGGTAATGGTCTTGGGACAGGTGTTCGATGAAAATCAGGAATACTACGATTTCAGTGGACAGGAGGTGACAAAAAGGTATGGAAATGAACACCGATCTAAATGATTGTACCATTCCCGAACTCGATGAAATTTAGTAGTTATTTTCTTACACAGGATACACGCATTAGTGCCAACAATATTAGACCATAGATTATGCCCACCGCCTGAAGAAATCTACAGTCTGCACAGAAAGCTATCCGGCGTGTTCTTGCTGTGCTCGAAACTCGGCGTGAGAATCAATTGTCGTGACTTATTCCGTGATGTGTATGCGAGTTATAAGTTCGGATAGATTGGAGGCTCTTTTTGTAACTGGGGATCCTACGTCGAATGTAATTAACGACACATTAATCCAATATAAATGTACATAGTGCAGTGTATATGTAATTCGCAAAGTATGTTTTGGGGGTATTTAATAGCTTTTAATAATATTGAATAAATCTGTCATACCTTTTCATTCTAGACTTTTAAATTCTTTATTTATATTACAAAGTGCGGCAGAAGTTGCTCATGTTTTACGTTTTTCCACCTCTCGACAATATAATCTGGACAGTTGTAATGATAGGCTAGCAGACCCTTGAAGCTGAAAAGAGATCATATACTTCTTCGTCACCCGTTATACGGCGTCATCCCTTCCGGATGCTGTGGGCGTTGGTTTTTTGATTGTTTTGTTAACAATTAACGATCACCTTATTTTCCAACAATGTTGTAGATACAACTCCGAATATCGATTGGTACACGTTTGATATAATAGTAGATGAAACGAGCAACAAAGTTGTTAAATAAATAATCAGGCGTATAATAATACACACATACCATTATAAACCGCAAGGAGATGGAATATTTTCTTAACATCTGCTGTGTAACAGTTCGCAGCAGTTGAGAAGCATCGGCTGCAAAGTACAACTCATGTAGAAAAGGTTTGGTTGAACGCGGAAAAATTCCAGGAAACGTGGCGAGGACGAAAAAAAGGGGTTTTTGCACGCAGGGTCAGCAGGTATACCGAAGCCGGGAGTGCGTTGTGTCGCGGTGCGTGGTTGATCGGTCGAAACGGCGCGCAGTGAGCCGAGGCGGCTGATTGGCTGGCGCGGCGCAGGGGGGAACGCGCCAAGCACCCAGCGAGGCCGCCGGGAGCGGCTGAACTTGTCACAACGCGTTCAGCGCTCGGTCGGTACGGTCGCACGTCGCGTCGCTCCCGGGTTCTCTCTTGCACGTTACGAGCATCTTTATACTTCGGCGCTATCACCTCGCGATACAATACGCCTTTTTTCTAACACGACATTACTCATTATTTAAACGGTTTATCCTCGTTCATACTATTACTTTAGAGTCTCGCGCGTACGGTTTACACTCATTAAACGCGACTTTTACTCATCGTTTATCGTGTACTACCTAACGAATTATTTCAACAATTTCATTCTTTTATTTGCCGACTTTTTCTTCAATTTTCAATGTTTAATTCACCTCTCGGGACATTTGACGCGACTTTGTCCTAGTTTCGACTACTTTCTCGGATAGCTAGCGCGGTTCGGTGTGCGCGAATACCTTTTAATCTTGCAATATTTTACGTTTTACAAATACTTTGGCGCTTTACTTGGGATACATTCGGAACACGCGACTTGCTATTAATTATATACACCCAATATAATTAGAGATGATACGTGCTTGTTCCAAGTTGTCTCAGCTACACCAAAAGTGAGGACAAGCCGACGAGGCGTGCACCACCACCACCTACCCAACATAACAGACATTTGCCTCGCGGTATCTTTGAATTTCTCGGAGGTTGTAAGTAGTACTACCTCACCTGTGTACTCGCAGTTTTGTTCTTGTCTTGAATTTTTCGAATCAACCTTATACTTGAAGTGTTTTAAAGAACAATTGATCAAGTTTCGCGGTAGTAGATGAGTTTGATTTGCGTGCTCGCGTGTTGCGTTAAATGGAGAGAAGGTCGTACGCCACGACATATTTTCATATATCATCTATCGTACACACACTCCCCAAACCCAAAGCCCATATTTATTTCTGTGTATAAATCAGCTTCTTTCCAGCAGTGTTTTCTTAATTGAATTGCGCACCGAGCGCATTAGAGTTGCGAAATGTTACCGCGGCCCGTCTCGGAAAGGCCTGGGCGGATTCACACGTGTGAGTCCCATTACGTTGCCGCGAATTTAGCTTCAGTGTGAACATTTTTGCCGAAATTGAAGCGACAGTGGGCCCCGCGTGGCCGAGCTGTCGCACGCGATAGAATCAGTGTTGTTGCGCCGATGAAAAGTGACTTAAACCCGGCCGCGACAATTAAGAAAAGTATTTGCTCGCCGCGGACTTAGAGTCTTTGCACTATCGCATCGTAAGTCGTAAGAGTGGAGTCGCGTGTGTAGAGTCAGAGTGAGTGACCAGCGGGGAAGCAGATGGAGCGACATTACTGGGGATGCAGATCAAATCGAGCAACATAGCTCCGAGGAAGCAGAGAGCTAAGGTATTGGAGCGAGGTGTTACTGCCGCTGCAACTAGCAGTGGGTGAGTCACTCTTTTTTATCCCTCCGCTCCTCCATCATGTCGTAGGGCGAATGGTCCGAACCGACACGGAGGATTGGTTGTATTGTTTATTCCTTCATAATAATATACATTGAGCATAGTGACAGCGAGCATAATGTACTGCCAACGCAAGTACACTATTCTCGTTTTAATATTACCTACTTTATTGATTATGTATTTATGAGATAGGATAGAGTTTTCTTGCATCTCGCGATTTTTGCATTTCAAGTATACATATAGAATTTAAAGAATTTCATTAAAATAACTTAAGGGAACATGGAATCCCAAGTTAATATCTTTAAGTAACCCGGCTTTGCTCGAACCAAGCGGTTCTAATATGATTGACATTGGTCAATGAAATAATCTTGTTGGAAGTGAAACTTGTTCACTTGGAAATAAAAGTAGTGTTGCGATTGATTTGCTAGTATGAATAATAGTAGTTTACAAATGCAAGAAGACTATTCGCGTTGCGTTGTGCCAGGCGGAACACACTCTGGAGTCAAAGTTTTTGAGTGTATGTGTAGAAAAGTAGAGTTTTGCAATTAGTCTTTTTCTTATTATCTAATTAATACAACTTTGACGAAAGAGCCGCCTGAGATTGAACTTGCAACAAGTAGAGTCACAGATTATAGATTCTCCTCTCCTTCCCTCCCGTACAGTTCTTTTCAGAATAGTACACCATGTTAGGAAATAAAGTGTGTTAGGATGAATGTTTATCGTTTTAATGGATATGTACATTGGTCCTTCCGACCAATGTCGCGTTTGCAATAAAAGTAGAGTCGCGATCCGCTTATGAAATGATATACATATATGTCTAACCTAATTTTCTAGTCAGGATTTTCAGCACACTTGAAGAGAAACGAGATAGAGAGTGGGAGAAAGGTCGGAAGGATTTCATTTTAGCCATGTCTGTGGTATGCCCGCACTCATTAGATTCGCCCAGGTGCGACTCGAATGTGTCTGGGACTAAGACATGGTTTATGGTATATATGTATTTCATTTATTATACATGTATGTGGCAACTGGCAAACGGTGGCAATTGTCCACGACGCACTTATCGCATGTGTGAATGTGAATATGTAAATATATTGTTGGGCGATTTGTGCGTCGCTAGAGTCACACTTTCTCATGATTAAGAATAGTAAGTTATCAAAATAGTTGGCACAGTCATCTATTTGGATAAATTGCTATCGTCACGTTTTTCTCATTTCAATTCAATATAATAAATAATCGATTTGGTACATAATTTTTCTACAATATTAACTTCTCTATTGATATAACTATTGGATAGTTTACTTATACTTGTGAATTTTACAATTATTTAATCTTTTGACGATTATTATGAATTTCCGCGAGAAACTTTGATAGCTTAAACTGGAGTCACTTTAAGAATAAACTTTGTCGCAATGGTTGCTATTGCTTGCCGGTTGATTTCAGCATTTGTCTGTTTCAGATTCATCATTTCTATTATTTTGAATGCGTGTGTCTTCCAGTATGAAAGGGGGGGAGTGTTTTCTCTGTATGGGTGTGATTTAGACTAAGTAGGCAGGTTGCTAGTGTCTCACTGCGAACGGGCGCAGAGGGATGCTAGTGACACGTAGATTTAAGCATGACTCTCATTGCACAGAGAGAAGTCGGAAGCAAGAAGCTCATCGATGGTTGTTTCTTATTGTGCAGTTGCAGAAATTGCACAAGCTATTGATAGTGGCTTACTCAGCCACTATCATAGCAGCAATTTTCGCAGTTGCATAATTGGGGGTTTTAACAAGTAGCTTGTTTGATTGGGGGATAGAGTGGGGGGTGGTGGGTTGCAAATGGAATTGCCGAGACACATTAAATGTGCGATTTGGATGGCAGTCATTTTGCCGGGTGATTGTCATCCGAATTGCTAGCTATTGGGTGGGAAATTAGAGTCGCGACGCGCGGTTTTCACGTTTTATGCGAGGAAGTGTCTCGAGCAATTTTAGTGCGCTGCTGGGTGTCTTGCCCGAAGACGTCGCATCCAAGTGGCCCATGAAGAGGGTCGAAGAACCATGGCTGGCCATCCTCGATGGCCAGTCATTATGTCACTATGCTCGATATTGTATATATGTAATTGCACGCGTTCTCATTATGCGAACGGGGGGCTGTGGCACGAACCATATGTTCCTGTGTCCGGTCCTGGGCGGGCTGGCAGACACGCGATTTTCCTGAGATTGCCAAATCTGAAAGTAGAGTCGCGTTTGCATATGAGTACAGTCGAGTCACTTTTTGCATTAGAGTTCATCGAAACTTATATAGTACTCTTTTCTTTTAATTGTAGTTTGAAACATTTAGTCGAGTCTTTGAATTAAAATCATTTTGCACACACACACACAAAGTCGAGACTTGATTTAAACATTATAATGACTTATTAATATAGAGCCTTTTGCCAAAGACGAATGATTTAATTAGTAGTTGAATTAAAGTGTGAGAAAATGTCAAGTAGAGTCAATCTAAAGTCGAGTCAGCGAACTAAGAGTCTGCGGCTCGCCAAAGTGAGACACGTTACGGCAAGTGCGTGCACCAAAGTGAGACACGTTACGGCAAGTGCGTGCACCAAAGTGAGACACGTTACGGCAAGTGCGTGCACCAATTTTGTACCCCCAAGCCCACCCCATAAAGCAACACATTTTTCATAATTTTGCCAATAAGCCGAAATGAATGAAAGTGGGCTCAGAGGTTGCTGACGGTAGGGGTCTTGGATTTTGCTCACCTCTCGTCTTACGCGCGCCCCTTCTTCCTGGGATTATCTCGATCTGATATTCTTCTTCAGAAAAGAGATAATCTCGAACTGGTTCGGTGAGCCTTTGCTTCTGTGCTGCATTAGATAGCACCTCTGAGTAGAACCACTCGGTCTGTTAGAGTCACGCGAAACGTATCGCGAACTTTTCTCTTGCATTGGAACAATTAGAGATCATGTGACTCAGTGAGTGGTACCCGCGGTAGGTTCGGCGCAACCGGCGCACCACGTCGCGACGCGAACTTGTTATTAGGGCTTTTGTCGGATCTTCGACCTTTTGTAGGGCTGCTGCAGCTTAGCTAAACCACCGCTCACTGAGTACACCGCGATTTGCTATCATTTTTTCATATACATATGTATATATAATACTAAAAATAGTGTTCGTGCCTTGCTAAAAGTAGAGTAAAGTCACCCGCCCGAGAAATCATTGATAATTTAGAGTCAATGGTTATTTTGTATTACTCAAAATAACTCATTAAATGAAAATATGTCTGGCGTACGATCTCAAGTCTGTGGTTGCAGTCTTTTGTACGACTGACCGCTTTGCTCTTATTTGCGATTTAGAGTCAATGTGAGAGGGGCTGGTGCACTGATTGCACGAATCTCTGGAAAGTTAGGGCCTTGCTAAGTGACTATGTCACTTAGCCCTTCCGACCTTAAACTGCGAGTACACGGGATTTTGACGCGGTTTAACTTGATTGAGCTTGTTTGCAAGTCGAGAAGAATGTCTTGACTATGCATTTAGCTGAAATGTGCACGTCTCCAGGCTTGTTCGATCTCGAGGAATAGTTGGGGCAACAAGATGCAAGTACTCGCGTATTTCACAGCACACATCATATTTAGGTGCTATAAGTTTTTCGTTTATTTTATTTAATGGTATTGTAATTATTCTATTATACCTTTTCAGAATATGTTCGCGCAAACCCCACGCGTTTTCAATTATTGCGGTAATTACTTTATCAAGTAGAGTCATGTAATTAATAGCGCCATGCTATCTGAGAAAAAGTGTGCCTCTCACAGAATGCAATTCTATCATATTAGATATTAAAGTTCAATTTATTTTATTCCTTACATCGCGGTTTAATTAGTGTACCTCCGTGCAATGCGAATTACAATTCTTTGCAATGGCACGGATGCCAGTGGAATTTACCTGCTAAGTATTAATACGGAATTGCAATTTTTCTTTTTACGCGACCGCGACTTTTGCCATAATATATTTTTAATCTCCCTCTAAGAATATCGCGAGAACCCGGGAGGTTAATATTTTTGTCTGTTGCAGTTGCAGTTGCTTCCAGATTTAATTATAAGTTTGCGTTTAATATAAGTTTAGTGTACAAGTATTGCGCTAATCATTCAATTTCTTAGTTGTAACTAGGTTGCAACATGCATCACCGATCAAGAACGAAAACACCGCAACTATGTATATATATATATTTATAAGTTATATTGCGTGCGTTGCGTGGGTGCCCATTAGTTTGTAAGTAATTTAGATTATCGATTACGCTAAGCAGTTTACTTTAAGTAGTAGTGGTAGATGTTTCTTACTATTTTTCTTCCTAATTTACTTTATTTTTGCTTGAATGGGTTGCATGGGGTGCATGGGGGGTCTCCAAGTGCAGCAACCTCCTCGTGGTGAGACCTGGGTCGGAAATACTTGTTGGCCAATACATATGGACTTTTAATCATAGATATATATCAATTGCATAGTATAGCAGAATAATAGTACCAAGTACATTGTCACAAGTATTTCCGGGCGAATGGCTGCGCATTGAATATTAACTATTGGTTAAATTAGTAATGACAATTAAGATCCGTAGGACTTAAAAGAGAGATTAGTGGTCAAGGGCTTTAATATTTCGCCGATTTTTAGGCGAAAATTGTCGAAATGGAAAAGCTACAGTAACGTAGTACGGAAATTTCTGGTGGAGCGTGGCCAGAGCACCCCCTCGGCCCCGCTCGCCGCTTGCCCACAAGCCGTGGCCAATTGAAACAAGATCGTCATGCCCCTGGTGAATGGCCAGAGAACTAATGGCCATCCTAATCTGTTCGTGGTTCACGAAATCGGTCGAGTGACCCTACTGCTTATGTCTATATACTGTGGTCGAGTCCCCGTTCGCCAACGGACAAGTGGGATTTGAAATTTGTATGTGAATTGTGAATAGAAACTTTTCCGGCAGAAATACCGTGAAATATGACACTCGAATCTCTTGGAGTGGCTTGCTTTTAACGTAACTAACTATAGTTAAGCTATAATAACAACGATCGCAATATGTGAGTTGCATTTACACTTAAAAATCTTATTGTGCTGTGTTAATTGTAGAGTTTGACATATTTCCTGCTGCAATTGTTTACGTCGAAAGGAGTATTTTGGACGGATAATAACTTTTCTCACCAGCGGTTGTGCATGCGCTTACCTTTGACTAATGCTTAGCATAAGAATTGTTCAATGTGCAGTTGGGTATAATCCGTTGCCACTTATTGTCAAGACTGTAAACAGTTTCGCA
Source organism: Crossocerus cetratus (assembly GCA_963675795.1). Classification (NCBI taxonomy): domain Eukaryota; kingdom Metazoa; phylum Arthropoda; class Insecta; order Hymenoptera; family Crabronidae; genus Crossocerus; species Crossocerus cetratus. The sequence goes on along the minus strand of OY776664.1, from coordinate 7,504,397 downwards.
AGGAATTCTGTTGAGGATAGACAAGCAGAATTGTAACCAATACTTATAGTCAGTTATACGGTTACTAAGCTTCAATCTTGACTAGAAAAATTGATTGCTTTATGAGTCTGAATCAGTTCTTATACCATCATCATGGTTTTACCAAGTTGTTACATTTATATGTATGTTCTTCAGGAATCCCTCTACTCGACAAGGCAGTTACTCGCGGCGGTCTTCTGTGAGTATATGAAGCTATAAATACTTTCATCAATCATATCTTACAATAATCATTGGAAATTTCTCTTCCACACAGATATTGAAACTACCCAAGCAAAGTCTGACTGGAAATGGGAATGGCTCATCCAACGAAAGTAGTCCGAACATAAAACTAAGAAGACGAGTAAGTTTCGCGGAGAAGAAACATGTAAAGTAAGTTAAAGGTTTATTCCTTGCCACAGGTACACTAAGGAACCTTATGGTATACATTGCCACTGAGTTTTCCAATGATTATTCACTCATTATTTACTCATATGTGCTGATTGTTTGCACAGAGAATTTTGCAACTCCTTGGAACAAGGAACTGTGTGGAACAACACGTATGAAGAACATGATTCGAGTAATTCTAAAGCAAGCAATTTGTCCAATGAGGCTCAAGGGGAGTTGAAAAATTGTAATCAGGAAAACCAGGTTGTATCTGGAAACCAACTCCTAAGGAACTCTACAGATGATAGAGGATACAATCAAGAGTATAATAATGATGATGATGGCATGGACCTTACTGAATCCATTGGAGTATCGTTAGCAACTGTGAATCACACAAACATAAATTATCGCGACTCTAAAACTTTTGGCCAAGAAGTCTGCACTCCCCAGTTAATACTGGCAGAATACAATTCGAATGTACCAAATGCATCTACATGCGAAGAGATGCCAATCGAGTTCACAGAAGTGGTACGACCATTGAGTATACACCCAAGGAATTACCCAAGTGTATGCCAATACATTCATGCTCGTCCTTCGCAAGGGTCAATAAATACATTGCCTATCAAAGATGTTGATGGAACTTCAAGAATGAACACCAATGAAATTGATGACAATTCAATAGAGTTCACTACACCGATACTGTCTACTATCACGGCGGCGAAGCTGGAAAGTCAATTGGACAAGGAGAACATAATCCCACAATATTCCACATGCCAAGATATTCCAATGGAGTTCACTGCTCCAATAACAGTACTCCGTGGGAGAGTCAATCCAGACTTGAATCAAGAAGAGACCCCACTGTTGTCAAAGAAACTTCTTCAACAAGTACTCAATGAGCCCAATTTCAAAGAAGCTGCAGATACTTTAGTATTTGACGACTCGTCGATGGACATCACTAAAGCAGTCAGTGTAAAGCCTTTCCCGACTACCTGCGAGTCTGAAAATGACACTAAGATGGAAAGTAGCAAAACACAGATATGGTGCAACGACGACATGCAAATGACCACAGTCATTAAAGATCGTTGTTTCGTCAGTAGCAGTGAGTCACTAAAAGCAAGACTGAACTTACAGGAGAAGGAAGAACCTATTGCAGTATTAGATGACAAAACCACCATTTTCCAGGACAATTCGATGATGATTACAACAGCAATATCGCCTGCATGCTTTGGGCTGGCAAATAATGCTACGCTACTTGGTGCTACTAATTTAGAATCGAATTTGGTTGAAGAAGCACCTCAAGATAAAGAATGCAGCATGCAACTTGAGAATCAATCAATCGAAATTACTAAAGCTGTAGGAACACATGGTATTCTGTCATCATATTGTATGCCAAATACGGAAAACTGCTGTACGGATGTCAGTAATAGAATGTCGATAGCACGCGAACCATCGAACAAGAGCTGTGAAGAGTACGAGGACGTGTCAATGGAAATCACGAGGGCAGTTAATACGCAGAGGAATACTTTCAATGCTTGGAATCTAGCGGATAAAGAGAACTACCCGATGGAGAATGAGAATCCTGTCAACATCATTCGCAAGAGTTCCCGGAAATCGCTTGCGAATGCTCCAATTAGAAAAAGCATAGTACCAGATCTGCTTTTGGATAAAGAAAATTATCCAACAATTTTACAGAATTTGCCATCCAACGAGAGGAATATGTTTCCAGACAGGATTGCATACCCTGAATCAAATAACATTTTAAATCAAGAGGATTATGTTTTGCAGAAAGAAACGCCGATGGACTCTAGCGAGAAAATTACTTTAGACGGTTCGATGAGAACTGATAATACTCGTTGTAGTGATATGTCGATGGAATTAACGAGTGTTACACATATTCCCACTTGTTTGAGCAAAAGAAACTACATAGCATGCGATGCTTCAAGAAACATCTCAGAAACAATTCCTGGTCAGAATTTGGAATGTAACGACAATCGGATGATCTTGGTTGAGGAGGAAAAAGACTGCGTTTCTACCTGTGCTTATGAGACTGGGAATACTACTACGACAGACTTAAACATTTCTAATCAAGAACGAAATCCAATGAGCAACGAAAATCCCGAAAACAAAACAATATGTCCGCAAGATGTAACATCAACCGCGAGCGGAACAAATCAATCTTGCGTGTTAAATGAATCAGAATTCGAGAATCCAGAAGAAGAAGAAGATATATTGGAGACTTGTGAACTATCTTTCCACAATTTAGATGAAGATCTCCACTCAATTAAACCACCATCGTTCGAGTTTATAGAAGATATGGAGTGCAATGGTGAAGATATAAACAATGTTTCTATTAATGACTGTAGCTGGAACAAAGAGGAAGTTACAAAAAACCTGAGCGTTCAGATTACGTCGCTCGCAGAGCCTCCCACTGACAGTTCGATCAACAATGATAATGAGAATAAGGTGGAGCTTTCCAGCATATATCAAGACTACACAGATGCCGGATATTACCAAGAAAATAATGCTGTGAGAGCCTGTTACTCAGATGCATTTGCAAGTGATGACTTACGGAGGTCGCAAGCTTTTCCGACTGTGCGAAAGAGTTTGGGGATGACCAGTATCTTTATCGACAACGAAGAAACGAAGCAAGCAATAGATGATGAGGCATTCCACCAAGCATGCGCCGATAATAGCATAGCAAATTCAATTAACTGCTCTTCGATACTCCTGGATAGAACGGACGATCTGATGGTGACCAGCAACAAGTCCGCAGACGTGGACGTATTAGTACCTTTCGAGACTTCCGCATCTGTAATCAATGATAGCAAGAATGATTCTTACATGTCTATTACTTCGAGTGTTCATTTGAACCGAAACAGTAATGCGGAAGTGAGAAACAGATTAGAGGAAATTTCGCATGAGATAAGTGTGCTGGAGGAATCTAGCAAAAAATGTGTAACGATCAATCAATATAATTCAACGGAAAACGTTGAAATTGTTAAAACACCGACTGCTGATTCAAATGCGGTTGAGGAAGATGAATTAGGTGAAAAAGATCCCTTTTCTTTCCTTGTAGCTAGACTGAAGCACATGGTGAAAAAGTAAATCAATCTCAGCTTTCTTTATGATGTTATAAAGAATGCTAGCTCACGGATAATTCTTTAAATTGTACTTTCAAATTTTAGCGACCATGTTATCTGGGATGTTTTTCACGTCAATGTTGAACAAAGGAAAATTGTGATTGGGTACATATCTTGTTCCCTTCTCGTGTCGATAGTGTTGGAAGATACTTCTGTTGACTTTGTGTACTATCAATTTAAACGGCTCAGAGTTGTCTCTCGGCTTAAACGTAAGATCATTTTCAAAAATACTCTGATCCTCAAATGCGGGGTCATTTTGACCCGTCTCTGCTAAACAATATACTATTCCCCCACTGTTAGAATTAAATAAGAATTATTCGGTATTAATGATTATACTTCTTTGGAACAGGAGAGGCCTCCGACATTCTAATGCGTATTGCGCATCGTTTGTTACTCGAGCAAATTAATACAGAAGCACATTTATGCTCGTACAAAGAACATCACAACATTTTCCAACTAATTGAGGATATAACAGCAGACGTAAAGTTAGTTTTAGACTTCATTATCGATCTAAAACGTTTGAACAATTGGAATTTGATGACAATCAGCGATGAACAGTAATGCGTTTTACACTTCATTGTTAATTTTATATCAAGTCTGTTTGGAGGGGACTTACTGATTGGATTGTTTTCTAGGATTACATTTAAACTCTTCACTAGGCGAGTGCAAATTATTCTGAAAGTTACAATGGACATCAAAGTATTTAGCAAACTCGAGCCTGCTGACATTCATATTGAGTGCCTGTTGGGGACAATAAAGTAAGTTGACACATGATATAATACTAATAGACTGTTATATATAGTGTGTGCCAAAAATGTTGTGAAGGCAATGAGAGCCATCTGTCGGTGAAATGAACAAGATAGTTAATACTACTTTACGACATTTTTTAGGCAATGCGTATTTATTATAATGAATTACTAAAAATGATTTCCGCTTGGCTTTGCAGCGAGGAAGACGTAAGGAATTTAATAAAGAATGTGAAACGGAACCATAAATTCCTGAGAAGGTACATCGAAGATGTCAAAGACTACATCTACATAATGGAAAATTAACACCAGCTCAAAAATATAGTTTTAATTCCAATTCATTCTCGTCGATATTCGACATAGCGTATGTTGTATATAAATGAAAGATGGTAGTAAGAAAGTGCAAAGAAACCTGTAAGAGTGCCGCTAAAGGAGTGGGATTGCCGAGCATTAACGACTCGAGGAAATAGCGACTATCTTACCAGAAAATTTGTCCATCCACTTGGTTTTAAGGTAGTTCCAAAATAATGTTTGGATCTTTTAATCAGTGGCTATAGAACCACCATTAAGTTTTCTATGTAAAAGTTAACGAAACAACAGATTAAAACGAAAATATATTTTTACGAAATTTTTTTAATTAAGTTTATTCAAAGACATAAAGTGACGGCTTATTTCTTGGCCGGCTTCTTGTCCTTGGGAACCTTGGTGACGTCATCGGGATTTTCAGCAGCATCCTTCGCGCGCTTCGCCCTGATACCAACTAATCTGGCATCGGCTCTCGCCTTGCGAAGAGTGATATACGCAGAGAATTTCTTCTCCTCCTCCGTAATTACGCGTGCCTTAGCCTTGGCTGCTGTTTGATGCCTAATAGGCATTACTTCTCCCTTCAGCTGTGTGGCAACCTTCCTTGCTTCCTCAATTGCATCACCCTTCTTCGGCTAAATGGAGAAATAGAAACACCATGTGTTAACATACAGTAGAACCTCCCCAAGGACCAACACGCTTTTTCATTTTTTTCACGCTTTTGCCTTTCAGCAAAGGCAAATTTTACACACCTTCTTTTCATTGGTCGGGAAGAGGATCAGCTTAGCCTTGTATTCCTTGAGGCGTTGTGCATTTGTTTGCAATGATTGTACTGACTTGTTGCGCCTCCTTGGGTCGACAGCAATACCGACGGTTCTTGCAAACCTTTTGTTCAAACCACTGGCTTTCAATTCCTGTAAGGTGAATCCTTTGCCAGCCCTGACTTTGGTGTGGTAACGGAATGTCGGGCAGTGAACCACGGGCCTCAGGAGGTGCACGGGCCTAAAAGATGATAGGTGATAACAGGTGCAGAAGCAAGATATTTTGTTATGAAAATTCAATTTTTAGCAAATAGCTTATATTATATTACTTGATATTTCACAGTTACTAGGAAAATATCTAAACCGTGAAATTTCTTAATTCTTTGGCTATAAAAGACACTATATTTTCTACTGTTGAGTTTTTCCCTTTTTGTTCCAAACACTGTGTGATTGAATTGTATTTTGTCTGTTAATTTTCTAATGTTTAAAATCCAAGCCTCAATTAAAGTTTCACAGTCAAAACTCCAATCACATAGAAGCTTGTTTATATTGGTCTAAAACTATTCAAATTATATGGTTTGAATCACATACCTTGGTGCAACAGAACGCGCTTTCTTCACACGAGTTTGTTTACGGCGGTACTTTCTTGCTGGCTGATTGAACCAGGTCTTCACGAATCTTTGCCAATCCTTATGGAAATGGCCATTCGGGATCATATTATTACGTTTACCCATGGCTGAACTGAAACATACAACACAGAATTTCAGTTCCACACAGTTCCCAGTGGGTACCAAACACACTTGATTAACACAACAGCAATGTCCATGTTGTTGCAGTTTTCACTCCAAACGGGAGGGCACACGTACGTCTCGCACTGGGCTTAAGTTTAAGAGCTCGTATTTCACTTGGATTTATTTCACAGGAACTTGGTCAAGTAAACAAACAAAAACCATTAACAAGTGTGAATTACTTGAATATTTTACTGGTTGAAAATGTATGAATAGCGCTCCGAAACTTACGAGAAAAGTTACAATCACTCTGATTTGCAGCTCGTTAACTTGGTTCGAACCAAAACAACAAAGATTGTTTGCGCTAAGAATTCTATGAAGCACACGAATGTATGTTCTCAGGCCGAAGTAGACATACGTGCGACATAACCTCCTACCTGCTGTTAAGGGACTGCTTACGGAAAGTACAACAATAAACAATAAATATATAAACGAACAATTGCTAAAACATTAAACACTGGACATTGCTTGTTGCTGGAGTGAGAAATTGCGAAGGATGCCCAATTTCTTTGCGGATTATCTTCGAGCGTATTTCACTCACCCGCTTGTTTACACCGTGCACACCGGAAAAGGAACTTGCTCGCGCTGAGAAAGCATGTATAGCAATCTTGTGACTCAAAATATTGTCAAGAGAAATTATAGCGATATCTGGGTATAATCTTCTAATCAATACCCGCGACTGCCGCGGGATTTTATTTCCCTTGAATAACAATAACAAAGTTTTGTTATAACAATTCGAAAAACGGAAGGTGCACTGATTAGCGCAGTAGATGCAATTTACGGTTATTCTATCGCGGTCGATAATGTCATTTTCTTTTACAAAATTCTATATTATCATCGTAAAACATGCGGCAAATATATCTCCAGTTGTGTTTGTGAGTCCCGGGTGCATTTTGTCTGTTCATGCGTTTCCCGAAGAGGTTGTAATGCGAATAAGCACTTGATTCAATCTCGAGAAAATAGAAAAATGAAATTCGGGAGATTGTGTTGCACCAAATTGGTGCCGCATTGGAAATCAAACAAGTTTTTCAAGCACGTCATCAAGCGCAATGCATCGAGCGGCATAGGTTTATTTTCAGTAAGACGTTGTTTGTTTATAAAACATTCAAACATTGTCAACAATCAATCTTTGTGGCACAAGTCTTTAAATATGTTGGCGCACTCGAAAGAATCCTAATTTTTTCATGTTGTCAATGTGTTATAAGAAACTTTATGCCAAAGAGTTAGACTTCTCATTTCAGGAACCATTCTCGATGGGTCTAATGAAACAAATCGAAGATCATTGGAGGAATAAAATACCTATGGGGAACTATGATGAAACAAACACCACCAAAGAGAAGTTCTATGCTCTTTCAATGTTCCCATATCCATCGGGAAAATTACATATGGGTCATGTAAGAGTATATACCATAAGCGATACAATAGGTCATTATTATAGAATGAAAGGTAAACCTGAAATTGAAACTCTACTTTATTGTATTTGCAGAATTTACATGTATCATATAAACTACTCAATTTTTCAAGTACTTGGGTAATTTCCTTGTTTCTCAATTATTTCAGGGTACAATGTTCTACACCCAATAGGATGGGATTCATTTGGGCTGCCTGCTGAAAACGCTGCAATCGAAAGGAAAATAGATCCAGCTGAGTGGACAGAGAAAAACATTTCTGAGATGAGAAATCAGTTACAGATGTTGAATTATGCCTTCGACTGGCAAAGGGAATTTTCCACTTCCCAGCCAGAGTATTACAAATGGACGCAGGAGCTTTTTTTGAAACTCTACGAAAAAGGACTGATTTATCAAGCTGAGTCTTATGTGAATTGGGATCCCATTGATGAAACTGTCCTAGCTGAGGAACAAGTCAGTAGCAATAACACTTCATGGAGATCTGGAGCAAAAGTAGAGAAGAAACTGTTAAAGCAGTGGTACATCAGAACAACAGCATTTTCCGAGTAAGAATATTACATTTCATAAGTGATCTGGTTGATTGATACAGTATTTGAATACAGACACTAAGAATACTGATAACAAATTAGGGCATTGGTAGGTAACTTGAGCAATCCAGATATTCAAAATAATTGGAAAGATATTCCGAAAATCCAAGCACACTGGATAGGAAAGTGCAATGGAACCACGATGAGTTGGCAGCTATCGTCGAGTATTCCAGACTATCCGAAAACACTGGATATTTGGACAGATCTACCCGAATTCATTGAATATGCAAAATTTATAGTCATATCTCCTGACAGTGTAATGAACAAACCTGCACACTGCACGGAAGTTACGCCGAACATCCAACGCGTCGATGCAAAAGTCACAAATCCATTCACTGGTGCCGAACTTCCGATCTTCGTGACGAACGAACTTCAATTCCCAGAATTCCGAGACAATTACTTGGGCATTCCCGCCGCGAACATGGAAGACTATAAGTTCCTCGAAAAAGTTGAGCTGACTTTCGAGCGGCATTCGATACGATTGGAATCGCAAAGAGTTGCAAAGCGAAACGAAGTGCTGGAGAAAGCGAGGAAGTGGAAGATCGGTGGATATTCCACGAGCTCTCGGTCAAAAGACTGGTTGATATCACGGCAACGCTATTGGGGTACACCGATCCCTCTTATACACTGTGATTCATGTGGCATTCAACCGGTTCCGCGTGGTGAGCTTCCAGTGGTGTTGCCAAAATTGGCATTTGATTATGTGAAGAAGGCTCCAACACTTGATCATGCTGAGGACTGGCTCAAAACAACTTGTCCAAAATGTGGACAATCGGCCACTAAGGAAGCTGATACAATGGACACGTTTGTGGACAGTTCCTGGTACTACTTGCGGTATATTGATCCGCACAATACAACAGAAATGTTTTCAGCTGACAAAATCAAAAACTCGTATCCTGTGGATCTCTACATTGGCGGCAAGGAGCACGGTAGATATTTACAGTTTCATTAGCACTATGGTGAACAGTGCGTGACTTTTGGTTTGTTTAGGTGCAATGCATTTGTACTACGCAAGGTTTATAAGCCATTTCTTGCATTCCGAGGGTCTGTTGCCGAGTTCCGAGCCATTTGTTCACCTCCTCACGCAAGGCATGGTGAAAGGTAAAACATATAAGGTAAAGGAAACTGGGAAGTATATTCCACCGGGAGATGTAATCGAACGAGACGGCAAGCACTTTGAGAAAGACACGGAAGCAAAAGTTGTGGTGGACTGGAAAAAAATGTCTAAGTCAAAACATAATGGCGTTGATCCGCTCGATTTATTAGAAAAGTATGGAATCGATACAACAAGGTTGCTAATACTAGGCGATGTTAGTCCATTCGCCGACAGGAAGTGGTCTTTGGATTGTAAGTCTGTTAAACTAAATACAAAGTTTAGGAAGCATCTTTACGAGTCTTAGCAATGCTATGATTGAACTAAATGCTCATATTCCCACTAAAATACAGCGCTGAAAGGCATTCAGAATTGGCAAAATCGCATGTGGAAAATGCTTAAGGAGTTCTTGCATGCTCGCGATTGCGCGACATTGGAGCAACTGCAGCAACCACCTGTTGACCCGAAATTCACGACTGACGACGCTTACGCATTCGACAGTCGGAACTTCTTCCTGAAAAAAGTAACTTATAATATCACTACGAGTTTTAACTTTAATACTGCTATATCCCGAATGCAAGGATACACAAACAGGTGAGTAACAAAGCCGAGCACACACCGAATGCAACATCCCGTTTGGTAGCACTTTTTAAGGCAACATTATGTTGTGGCGCGTTCCAAATGCACAGATTGATAAGAAATCAAATACAGTACCGTCCGCAGACTGAAGCTCGATGTCCTGCCAAGCTAACCGAATAATGTTCTAGTAATTTGTCGGTGGGTGGAAATCCGTTTTGAACACGCTCCATCAAAATGTTGCATTGCTAAGCCCTGCGAGAAAGAATCTTGCACTCAGTGTGCAGCCAAGCTAATGGATTGCTAGAAGGAAGCACTCAACAATTCATTTATTCTTTCTCGCTAGTTTGTATAGAGTATCGCCGGAGTGCATAGCGAAAAGTGTGAACTTCGAGCGCGCTTTGGCCACGCAAATTATTATTCTGGCTCCTTTCGCGCCGCACTTGAGTTCCGAGTTATGGTGCGGATTTCGTTCGGCTAAGCACCACTTAATCGGCAAAGAGGAAGTCGATTTGGATAAAGACGTGCTGGAGCAGAAGTGGCCTGAAATCGACATGGATTACAATATGATGTTGGCCATTGTTGTACGTAACAAGCACATGTAACGATTGTATCAAATTTTTGTTCAATTATGATACAACTGTTTCTACCTATACGGTTTCGCAACTTCAGGTGAATAATTGCATAGTCAAGAAGATCAAACTTACCCGACGGAAATTGGAGTCCCTCACGATACCCACTGCCATGGACTTGCTACAATCTGAGCCTGAATTGCAAAGGAAATGGGACTTAGACTCAGCAGAGTTGAATTTAACGTGCGAGGCTGGTAGGGACGGCGAATTACGCATAACGTGTCGAAAGAAGGAATCGCAGCAAAATCAACAATGAAGTTGGATATGGAAATTGGCATCAGTGACTAAGAATGTTTTTCTAAGAATAAGTTGTACATAATGATTTGCTATGTTGAAATGTATCATACCGGATTTACCTAATATCATATTCTCCTTTGTACCCATTGTGTGGGACTGTTTTCAACAATCTCACATAATCGCTTGGGAGTTCATTCTCGATCGCGCCCTTGATTATCGTATCTCTAAAATCAATAGAAAGAATTCCTTAACAAAATATATCAGATCTTAAGTTGCCTTTGATCGAAAGCTTGTACATGTAGAGTGGAGAAGGTCTTCTGTCACTATCAAGGGCACCCAGCTCTACGTGCTCCGCCGGCTGGTTGCATTGCTGGTAAACTCTGCAATTCAAGATCTCGCCCTGCGGAGTCTCTACGTCGACCGTGCGAGCGAAGTAAATCTTGTCCGCTACACCTTCCTGCTTATCCAACGTAGCAATGTTGAATTCAGCCAGCTCCCACACCACTCCCCATACATGACAACCGTCAGTAGGAACTATCGTTGCCGAGCAGCCGTGCCAGCGATTTGAATATCTCGCGAAGTCGAGTCGAAAATTCTAATACAATTATTACAACGTATGGTTACTCCTGTACAGGTAGTATTATGCAGAGAAAAAATTATCAATGCCTGCAGAGCAGTCATTCTCACTTGCCTTTAAACATCCGATATTTTTTAGAACAGCGCTCGGATTATTAATGTGTATTCTTTGTTTCAACATGTTACTGCCGTAGGCAAAATATAAGAATGTCTTCGACATATTGTTGAACTGCCTCGTCTATTGGAGTTTGTTCTTTATTGTTGGTAGATTCGAAGCTCTATCTTGCAGGACGGAATGTAAGAGGAGGTTATGTACTCGTCATTGATAAGGGTTTTGAGATTAGAAGAACGCCTGTGCGTAATAATACACCTGTAAGGTATTAATCGTAATAACGTTGTATGTAACGTAAAATAGCAAGTCTTTTATATTTTTATAATACGTTCAATTTTACTCGGTTATCTTATTCATTGGAATAATTATAACAGGAAGGCAAACGATAAAGTCGAAACTGTGAGTAAAAACAAACATGTACTTATTACCGCTGGGTCGTATAATTTTCTAGGAAATTACAGCAACTCTACAATTCATTAAAGAACACTGTAGACTAATGTGTTACGTCGACAGCAGAAATTGTTGATGAAGCTCAAACAAGATTAAAGATGACGTTAACTGTAAAAGATGTCCTCGCAAAGTTACAAAGTCATTGCACCCTGTACATCGCAAATGTAGTCTGAATGTAATTGAATCCCTGCTATCAGGAGACTCGGTAGAATCTCGACGCCAAGAGTAGTTGAAAGCGTCAAGCGTCAACCGACTGGCTGGCGAGACTCGCCGAGGCTCGTTTTCCCGACCCAACTCAGGTCACAATGGATTTTCAGACACACGAAAAATTGTAATTGAGTTTTGCATGTAATTACACCATTAAATTAATTTTGCATGGTGTCATTTGATTCAGTATTTTTTTCTGATTCGAATGAACCTCAAAACATTCCAATCGCTTGATGGTTTCAGGAAATATACATTTCCTTAGTTTTCGTTCTTGTAGTTAGAGATATTAATATTCTTCTTTTTTTAAGAACATCTCAGAATGTCGCTTTCCTATTTTCCCCGCTAGGGGTAACATTTTCCCCCAAACAGAATGGCAAGCTTTATATTAGTGTAACCATTTCTCAATGGTGTTTCATTGCTAACTTATCATACAAATATCCTACACTTCTACTTAACTATATATACACAAGGTACACACGCATACTGCGACGCACTCTCGCATCCATCCGCACACGCTCTATGCAATTCTCTCATTGTACTTTAAATAGCGAGAAATCATTAGATTTTCTACAAGAAACTGCATTACTTTGGACGAATAATACTAAGGACCTGTAACTAGGGCAATGACTAACTTCTTCTCGAAATGATACACGGGCGTAATCTTATCCCGTACCTTAATCCAAGCCAGTCTCGGCAAACCAAACGAATATAGAAAATTTATGTGCATTGATGGAAATATCTATAAAACTGCCTTTCATCTTAAACATTCTTTACGCATGTATGTACATGTTGGATATAAAACGAGTATCGATGAAAATTCCTTAAGCCGTGATCTCGCCGGAGGAACAACCAGGAACTAACTTATCGTTGGCGTTTCATCTTTCTTGAAACAGATTTGCCGCTTCCCCCGAGTACTCGATGGCAGCAACAAAGGTGCCGTGTCGTCTGTAGAGTAGACAAAATACCAAGACCACGAACAAGAGAAAGTTCCTCGGTGTTCCGCCTGTGAGGAGATAGCTTTGGAGCCCCTATTTATATCTGTATATATGTCGAATACGGTGTACCAATGGCTGGTAATAGACAAAGACTGTAGGAGTACTAGCCCATGAACTAGTGTCTCACGATATTTGTTGTTGGTACTTAGAGACCATCCCGTCAACTTTAGCATCATGTTATAAAACGTTTATCCGGAAAGACTTAGCTATACAATAAATAAAGCAGTGAACGGCGAAATTAAATGTGCGGGTCGTCCGGAAAAAGCGAGGCAAAGAAGGAGCTAAAGAATGTCCAAGCGAACGCCAGAACACCGGGTCTCTCCTCAACCGCATTTGGATTTGTCCTTCCTTCGTTTTGTCCAGTTGGCATCTGCTCGTTCTCTTGGACCGGTGCGCCCTGCGCATCGTTCACCTCGTGCTGTGCTAACTGATTGTTGTTATCCGGCCGCCCGTTATTATTGTCTTGCACTGCTGGTTGTATTCTGACGAAGCCGCCTTGGTACCTGTTGAGCAGTACGCGCATACTATACTTCTATGTAGTTTTCAGGACATTTGATACACATGCGATTGCGGGCTACTGGATTCCCGTGACACTTACAAGTATATCACAAAGCCGAGAAACGTAACGATGAAGAATCTCAGTGGCGACGAGTAAAAGTAGACTATACTAAATAGCAAGAGGATCCTGGAGAACATGTAGAATACATCCAACCAATCCTGGTTAAGCCCTCCTTCATCTCCAGCACCATCAATGTTTTCTATGTTATCAGCAGGACCAGCTTGCGGAACATGTCGGAACTGCTCGTCCCCGTTATTATTATTTACATTATGACTCGGATGGGGAAGTTCGATATCGTTGGCATTTACATTCATGTGCTGGATGTACGGGACGCTAGTTGGCAGCTGAATTCCCTGAGCAGAAATCCTGTAAGATAAGCGATTTGACATCGGCATCAGTACGGAAACCTCCCGATAAGATGTCCTATTTTTTCACATCATTTTTGCGATATTCCATAAAAAATGTCTATTACAGTAGAACTCCTCGTATTCCAGATTTCTACTATCTAAACTCTCCAAACTTTTTTGATCCTAGTCTCAAGAAAAACCATAACAATGACACAATGTATTTAGATAACAGGAGATTCCTATTTGAAAACTCTATTACATTAACTTGAGTTGTCATTAAAGAAACACTGAGGAACTTTTTATCGTTTGTTATTCCTGAATAAACACAGGAACAACATACAGCAACCTTTGTCAAAAGATATCAACATCAATGAGAAATGTTCTCATTGTTCCTTTGATACGGACGTACGTTTATGTTTCAAAGTTTGAATAATACCACTTACAGCTGCATATATTGCGTGAAGTAATGGGAATAAGCCTGCTGCATCCAGGCCATTTGCTGGTTGTTGTGTGGATCGAAATTCGGGCCCGAGAACAATTGTGCCTGGGCAGTTTGGGCGTGAACATTGTTGCTATCTACGCTTTGATTCACTACGTTGCTAGCTGTATTTATCGTGACACCTTCCTCAGGATTGGTTGTTGTTGATGTTGCTGCTGTTTGATTTTGCGCAGCTTGCACTTTTATTGTCTTATTAACACTTGTCTTCTGTGGCGTACAAACGAGATGCACTGTGTAAGGTTGATCCTCTTGCCCCTCGCATTGCCTTAGCACATCCCTTAGATAGACGGAATCATTTAGCAGTTGCCCGGAATAAATTAGCTTCTGACTTTTGCTTTCCTGTTGAAATATTCACGTTTAGTATAATAGAACTTATGAAGTATTTCTCTGTTGCAAGTATTTCTATTCCAAAACTGTAGGGGTCAGAAACTATAAGAGTTGGGCTTGAAGGGCCAATAAAGCGGCAGCTCTCCCATTAAAAGTGAGAGTGCAAGTAAAGCGCAACCTTTATTATCAAACATGAACACAGACTCTAATGTGTTAAACACTGCTGATAACAGTAACAGTAGCGATAGAATCGAAAGATGGCTGGACGATGTTACAGTTGTCACATGAAAAGTCGAGCAGTAGAGTTTGAAGGAAGCCTTAGCGCAAGGGCACACTTAGTAGAAGAGAAGGTAAACATGGAGAGACTTACTGGTTTACTAGGGTAAACTTCCGACAGGTACTCTTTGAGGCGACCGATGCTCCAGCCAACGTCGCATTGCACGACTTGGTCTTTAATTTGTTGATTGGGCGCTTTTATTATCAACTTGACAACACGTCCGTTCATCATTTCGGAGCTCGGCGACGACTTCCCTAATTTCTCGTGACGATCAGCTGTTCGAATTATTGGCTGTCCGGCGGAACGATAGCTCGATAGAGACTGTCCACGTAATCGACGTTATACCTTAAAGGGATCGCGCCTGCCGAATTTCCCCAATCCCATCGACGGAACCTCTAAATTGCAGAAATTATCACTTCCGTAAGCCAGCGCGTGTCCGTGAGCGAGCATTTCATAGTGTTCAACCGCATCTGTGCTTTTCGTACGCACCACACACCTCAAAAATGCAAGATAATGGAACCGCATATTTGGCGGCTTACCATTGGCTCCGCGCGGACCTGCCAGACGGAACCATTGGCTAAGGATGAGAGATATAACAAGTATATAAACTCTGCATGCGCTATAGCTCTCTGCATCCAATGGACTTTGTCGACCAATATATAGTTATCGTATCATCAGAGAGCCTCGCCCGTCCATCAAGAAGCTCAGAAAGTTATCATTAAGTTCGCATTTTTAAGATATCATTTAGAGTTCTGTAAAAAGGAATCTGAAAAATGACTTATTCAAAATAACTTTTCAAGCTCTACAAAAAGATACCGAATACGGCCCTCTATCCAGAGCCGTGTCTGCGCCGGATAATTGATCGCTTAAAGATATCTATAAGGTATCATCTTGAAGATAATACGCAAAGGTAGAGCGCGAATACACACACACGCGCGCACGTGCGCTCGGTAGCTTATATATGCGTCGAAACTCGATGCATATCCATCCATATCGCTCAGCGTTGCACCTATTGAGAAAGCATATTGTACGAATATTTGTAGAAAAAATGCCAAAAACAAAATTATTTGGAGACTTATCAAAGAGTCAAAAAAATAGGCGTCTTCGGAGTCTATTTCGAACTGCAAAGTGGTGCTGATGAACCTAACCAATATGGAATTGTGCAAAAGTCTACAAATGTGATTAATAGTGAATCTGAAAATGATGCACTGTTTCTGCGCGTAGAGCCGTAGAGTGTAGACTGGTGGACTGGTGTAGACGGAATAAAGGGAAAGAAGTATAGGCATTGGTAGGCATTATTGGTAGAGGGATCGCATCATCGCAGATCGCACCGCCAGCCGCAGCGCAGCGCAGCGCACCGACGGTCGGGAATGCGCGGAATCGGAGCGCACCCCCACAAAAGAAAAACGAAACAAAATGCAGTACAAGATGGCTGCGTTTGGGTGTTGTGGCTACTGAATTGTGCGAGAGACTGCTGCGCGGCCGATGATTAACTCGTAGGAGGAAAAAGCCCCCTCGGTATCGGATCGCTCGGCCTCCTCTCCCGTACCAAGGCAAGCAAGCGCGAGCGTGCGTGAGGCGTGCATGTGGTGCGGAGCGGTCGCGCGCGGGCAACAACGATGCGAGCACATCGCTGAAAGCTAACTAAGCCACGGGTGAGTTTCCTTCGGATAATATTCTAGCTTGCGAGCGTGATTTCCCATGGCCTCCCTCGAGCCGCGCGGCAGCAGCAGAGCGAGCGGCTACGCGATCCTGAGAGTAAACGCGATCGCCAGGACGATAGACTCGTGATCTCGGTGCAGTCGTTAGATTATCTGGACTCGGTCGGTCTAGCCCCGTTGTGTGCTGTACCATTACTCTCCCGCAAAGTAGGAGGCCGGCCGTCCTCTCTTTCTATCGTTGGTGGGTTCTCGGCTCCTCCTCGGCAATCTCGCGGCAAGTGAGCCCGATAAGCAGCAACCCTTCTGCTCGACGGCGTGCTTTCTCGAGCCTTGCGATCGCCACTTCTCACGATCACGTCAGCAGCTCTCCTGGCACGCTTACACTCGTTCGTTACAGCCCTCCCGCCCCCTCCCCACCGCCAACCCGCTACTCAGTACTCGAACTCTGCGAATCTCTATTTGCGCTGTTTACTGCTTTCACCGTGACTTAAGACCACTTTCAATTAGTAGTACAGACTACCTTTGCTAAATATGCGCCAGCGCGTTTTACCCCGCGCTGAGGATATTTCGTACGCTAGGTGCACATTCTATGTAGTTCTCTGGATTGGATGGTTGAATGATGGAATACGAGTCAGGGGTCCACCCGCTTGTGTACGCTTCCTTTAGTGCAACTCGTATTGAGATGGGAAGATGTCATAGTTTTGTTTGATACATGACTTGGTACCGCTCGAGGTTCAGGAGAGATTAGAGATATGCGACTTGTTGTCTACGTAGGTTCAGGAGAGTGTGTGTTAGGTACCATGTACCCATGGGACGGTAGACCTCTTTTTATTTTGTGTATGAAATGTGTTAAGCGCTTAATGCCATTCCATGATTCTTCACGAAGACCAAGATCTTAAATAGAGGACATTAGAGAAGGAGCATGCTAGAAGTACTTCCATTTGTGTGGAATAAATGACATCATACTGATAGAATCACTATACAGTTCAGGGGGTGGATGATAGGAATTTACTGAAGGTCCAAGATAGAAGCCATTCGAAACACTGGAGAAAGACAGTGGAGCTTCAGAGGAGGGGGAGATGTCTGCCGGCACCCAGGGAGAGATTCGGGTTGGCCCTTCCCACCAGGTTTGCCATATAACTTGAAAAACTTTTTTGCTATTTAGCTATATTGCACATTGTACCTAACTCAAGGCTTGTTCTCTCGAAGTCTATATTTCGAGTGGAGATATGTTTGACGAAAGATAAGGAAGCCAAGAAGTATCCGAATTCTCAGGGCCAAATTATAGATCCCGACTAATTTTTTATGTGTTGAATATATGTTGTCGTAATTCGTTTGAGAGCTACTCTCATGCTTCCGAATCAAGCACCTATTGTCACTAACATCACGAATATGACCATTAATTACGTACTAGAGATATATAGAAATCCTTCCTATTTCTTCTTGAGGTATATTCATTATCTATATCGAATAAGAGTCATATTATTTGACCGCATTGATGAGAAGTCAAGTCGTAAAGAAACTGCATGGGGGTGTATTGATTTCCAAGTTTAGAACTACCGAAATACAAGTATTTTATTAGTGCTTGAGATTTGTGTACCTTTAGGACTTTTTCTTTGTACCACTATGACATTTGTGTCTCAGCTGTATCTTTCACGTTACACGGAAAAATTGTAATTAGTTACAGAGTGAAGAAGACTATTCACAACATTCCTTTATTCTGTCTATATTGATGGTTCAAATAACAGAAGTAAGATACTTGTGCCAGGATTGAGTCCTCTGAAATTAGCGTCTATTCCTGTTGGCCCAACATTGCGAACCCAACACTAATGAATCTCCCTGAACATAGAGAATAAGTTGTTGTGCAATGCCACAGATATGTTATAACTTAGGATAAATCTGTCTAGTTTAAGATGTGCAATGATAATTACAGTGGTGTTCAGTCACGGTGAAATAACAAATATTTATTAGCTGTAACAGTTACTGGTTACTTGAACCATCTATCAATATACAAGCTGATGTGATATATATATATAAAAGCATCGTCGGTTATATGTTTTGTGCGTACACATTGTTTGCAGTCATGCCCGTTATTAATTAAGTTTCGTTCCGATAAAGAGAGCAGGGTGATAAGCTTATAATTACACGCATATTAACTCGCGGCTTTTGTGTGTAGAGAAGCATAACGTGACTAATTCTGTTGAGGGTGATCTCGTAATTGACGTGTAAAGATTAAATTGGTTTGGTCGGTTGTTGTCTCGCTGTATGTGTCCAAACTTGTGTCGATATCTCGGCGCATTCGTGAGAATGATGTACTGGTGCATTATCATTTCTTTTTTTCTCACAAGAACATAACGAATCGAAGAGTCGAGTCAGGCGTCAGTTGTACTCATTTAGTGAGAACAGAGACATTGGTCCGCGTAATTTTTAAAAGCAAGCCGGAGTATAGGTGCGTACGACTAACTCGCTTTTGGCATTGGTGCTAACCGCACACAATCCCGAATTTTGGGTACAGGAGTTGGTTTCTTGTCAGGCCCGTTTGCCTGAGTATCGGCCGGGTATTCCTCCCGGAGAGCTGCTTCCTGATCCAGAGTTCTCTAAAGAACGAGAGGAGCTAAGATGGATTCCAGCCATGGCATTAGATGGGGATCTTCTAATGTACTTAAGGGCAGCACGATCTATGGCTGCATTTGCTGGCATGTGTGACGGAGGATCCCCTGATGACGGTTGTGTGGCAGCTTCTCGAGACGATACGACTATCAATGCCTTGGATATCTTGCACGATTCAAGCTATGATCCCGGTAGAGCGCTTCAGGCTCTCGTTAAATGTCCTGTACCAAAAGGCATCGACAAGAAGTGGTCTGAAGAAGAAACTGTAAGTTAGCATTTCGGCGATAGGAGGATTCTTCCTGTTAATATTAATTTGCGGCCTTTTCGCTCAGAATTAATGGTAACGTTAGATTAGGGATTAATGGGCAGTGACTATCTTGTAGAAACGCTTCGTTAAAGGGCTGCGGCAGTTCGGAAAAAACTTTTCGAGGATTAGGAAGGATCTCTTACCTCACAAAGATACGGTAAATGTCATATAATTAGTATTAGGCAATTATGCAACGTGTGGACCACCTCTCAATCGGATTGTTATCTGCAGCCCGAGTTGGTGGAATTCTACTACTTGTGGAAGAAAACGCCGGGCGCTAACAATAATCGCCCCCATCGTAGACGACGTCAGGGTTCACTAAGAAGGATTCGAAACACGCGTAATTCGAGAGCCGGTACTCCTAAAGAGGAAGTTCCTACACCTCCCAAAGACACACCACCCGCTAGCGTGAACGCGAAGGAGCCAGTTTCCGAACCTGAAACAGTACCTGTTGGGACACCGGCCAGCAATAATCCCGGTGGAGAAATCAGTTCCGTGACTGAGGACGATAACTCGGAGGAAGATAGTGATTCCCGCGATACCAATACGAACGGCACTGCGCATTCGTGCCAGCATTGCTTCTCGACTAGTTCCAAGGACTATCAAGTAGCTGGGAAGGATAGATTGCTACTGTGTGCGGAATGCAGGGCGCATTTGAAGAAGACAGGGGAATTGCCGCCAGCACCGCCGTACCTATTCCGCCCTGTGCCTGCGGAATCACCAGATAGCCCGGGTAGGATGCGTACAAGAAATAAGGCTAAGGAAACATCAAGGCCTGCAAGACCACGACGCACAGGTGGCACAGATACCCCCGACCAAGAGAAGCAGCAGCAACAGCAAACGCCCGACAAATCTAAGAAGAAAGGTAGCAAGCCAGAAACACCCAAGAAAGCCCAGAAGCGACCTCAAACGGATGAGGCGGATGAGGACAAGGAGTCTCAGAAACGCAAGCGCGGAGAACGTCCAGAGAGTCCTTCTGAGTCGCTCACAACCGATAGTAATTCACTCATGGATGAACCCGAAAGAGAAGGAGAAGGCGATACAAACGAGAACCAACCGACCCCAGTCACAGTTCCAGTTGAAGAACCAGTGAGCCCTGCTGCCACTACACCAGAAGAGCCTTCGGAGCCAACGCCAGCATCTACGCCGGTTCCGGCACCCATTCAAGCTTTACCAATATCTGTTCCTGTTATTCACTCCCTAGAGAAGAAGCCATTGCTGGAGGAGCCAATTGAAACCAAGGATCAGATAGAAGATGTACCTTTAGCTATGAATCAGCCATTAAAATTGGAGCCAATGCCCATTGAACCGGCAATGTCTCCCACGAACGAAGAAGTCAAAGAGCCAGAGCAACAATTAAATCTGTCCACATCTCAGCCGATGAGTATGAATGACATGAATCAAAATATACCGCGAAATTTGTCACAGTCAATGCAGGGTAACAGCATATGCCCTCCGGCTGGATCTCAGAACATACCAAACTCGCAAATGATGTCCCCCACACAACAGGCTCTCCCACTGAACATGCAGTATCCGCCGAACGTTCCTCCAGTACAAAATGTGCCGCAGAATCTATCTCAAAGTATACAAATGCCACCTTCCATGCCGCAGAATATGGGACCAACCCAAAATATCCGAGCTCATGGTGAAAGTATGCCAAGCACACAGAACCTACCACAAAACATGTCGGGACCACCCTTGAATCTCAATATATCCCAAAGCATCCCCAGCAACATGACGCAAATGCCACAGATGCCCACGTCGCCGCAACCCCTCGGCTTGACAGTGATGTCCTCGGAGAATCGAATGCCTGACAGGATCCCCGATGATAGGATGTCTTCGGATCGGATGCGAGATAGTAGAATGTCCGAGAGAATACCGGAAAGAATACCAGAGAGATCGGAACCTAACGAACCTGAACGATCAGAGCCGCCAAATCTCTTCCAACCTATTCAGCCAAGTGGTATGATGAATATGGAGAAGCCATCGGCCATTTATAATCTCGCGGGCACGCCACCGATGGAACCCCAAAATCTTAAGATCAAGCAGGAGATTATTCCTCCTGAACCTGATCCACTGCAGAGTTTGAAGGAAGTTAAAGTCCCCGGGTTCCAAACTGGCTTCCCAGGTCCCAGTTTGGATAACATCAAGAAAGATCCCGACAGTTCGAGTAAACCTCCGACTCCGAGCAAGCATTCAGTGCAGAGCAATCAACCTGTTCCGCAGATTCAGCCTGTTGCTGCCTCGCCAACCCCGTCCCTACCACCCCCGCCTACTTCAATTCCTCAACCCGTAATGCACCCTGCGCAACAGCCCAGTCCGCACATGGCACATCCTTTCCATCCGCATCACCCGCTGATGCATCATTCGCTCTTCACTGCAATGCACCCTTACCATCCTCATGCCTATCCTGGTTACGCACAGGTTGGCGGATATCCATCCTTCCCCCCGTATCCTTATGGTCCAGTGCCACATGCGATACCACCCCCGTCGCCGCAGAGGAGCCAAGAGAGTACGACAATGATGACGGCGCATCATTCGAGTACGAGTTCAAGTGTGACAACCCGCGAGGAAGGCGAGAATCTAATAGCGACCCATCACCATTCATCGAGCATGCATCAAGCAACGACGTTGCACCACGACAAACTCCTGACAATTTCGTCGCACAGCTCCCACAGCCACTCATCGTCGCACAGTTCACACAACACCCAGCGCAAGCCATCCCTCGTCTCGGCGGCTGCCTGCTTAACAACCTCCAGTTCTGTACATCATCATCATCGACCGCAGCAGCCTCAACAATCCGTGCAGCCGGAACCGAAGATGGAGCCAGACTTGGTGGAGCAAGAACCAGAGGAACCACCAAGCCCGCGAGGTCCATCGCCCGAGCCGAGGATCGAAGATTCGGAGTGTCATAGATCGCAGTCAGCGATATTCCTGCGGCACTGGAATCGCGGCGAGAACAATTCGTGCACGAGGACCGACTTGATGTTCAAGCCGGTGCCGGACTCCAAGTTGGCCAGGAAGAGGGAGGAAAGGTCGAGGAAGCAAGCGGAAAGGGAGCGGGAGGAACGAGATCGAGCAGCGGCGCAACAAGCGAGGAAAATGACTACGCCAGAAAAGCAGCCGGAACAATGCAAGCCCCCCAGCCGTGGTCCTCTCGAACCCGTTGTCTCGCCTTACGATAGATACGCCGCCAGACCAAGCTCCTACGCGGATACACCTGCGCTGCGACAGCTCTCCGAATACGCGCGGCCGCACGCTGCATTCTCGCCAGCCAGGCATCCTGCACCTGGGGATCCGATGTTGCATTACATGTACGGGCCGGCGGCGCGAGAGCGCTTGGAACTGGAGCACTTGGAGCGCGAGAAGAGAGAACGTGAGATACGAGAATTGCGCGAGCGAGAATTGAACGACCGATTGAAAGAAGAGTTCTTGAAAGGGCCACCGAGGGCAATGCCTGCCCCGATGGATCCACACTGGCTGGAGATACATCGAAGATATGCAGCAGCCGGACTCGCCCCCGGGCCTTCGGGGCCTCCCCAAGGACTTCATCAATTCGGCCTGTACGGTGCACCGCCGGGACCAAGCCAGCTGGAGAGAGAACGTCTCGAAAGATTAGGTAACATTATGGTTCCTTTAATTATACGACGAGAGAGCTCCTGGACGATTATCGTTAAGCGCTATAACTTTAAGCGACGGACCCCATTGAGATCGTGTGCAAGGTATAATTAATCTTAACCAGCAAGGCGAGAAAGAGAGAGAGAAAGAAAGAAAGAAAGAAAGAGAGAGAGAAAGGAAGAAAGAGAGAAAGAGAGCGAAAGAGTAGTGAGACGTGTCTCTGAGGGTGGGCGGTTTCAGGCAGGGGGTAAATGATGCAAAGTCCAAATTGGAAGACAGATTTATTTTGGGACCTTGATAGTATGTCACTCGTTCAGGTGGCATGTCGACCGTTCCTCGATTAGATTGTGTGTAACATGACAAGTTTCATTCCGAGAGAGTATATTTCCACTTTGCCAGGTGGCTTAGAAATCCACGAGTGTGTTGTCTCGCCAAACGGGGCTGAGACGTTAGTTATTGTAGTGGATCGAGACGTAGGAGAAGGGGCAAAGAGAGTTCATATATTTGATCGAGGCGCTGTCGGGTTTAGGGATACCGACTGCAGCCGGCGGGGGGCCAGCGGGTGCAGGGGCTGGCCATCCCGTAGCGGCTCATCACCACGGCCAGCTGGACGAGCGGCTGGCTCTGGCTGCTGACCCGATGGTCCGGTTGCAGATGGCTGGCATCTCGCCCGAGTATCACGCTCACACTCACGCGCATACTCATGCGCATACGCACTTGCACTTACATCCGGGACAGCAGCAAGCCCAGCAACAGGCTCAGCAACAGCAGGAAGCGGCTGCGGCTGCAGCTGGATTCCCCCTGCCTGGTAGGTCCCAGAATCAGGATGCCTAAGTACGCTTGCGTGCGATCGCTAGTTTCGCTGATCCTTCTCATTCCTGTCTGCCAAGAGCACAGTATTGAAAAATTTGTCGACCTTGAAACCTAATTGATAAACAGGATAAGGGTGGATATGCGCCTGCTTGCTGGTCATTTGTCCCACTGCTGATAGCTTACGGCCCCCTCGGATCAGTACAGTCTGACTATGCAGGACATTAGTGCTCTGGTTCTTCGCATATATGCATACGTGTACTTTGAAGCGTAAATATCCTTTAACACCACTGCATCTGCATCTGCATCTTCCGACTATAGTACCCTGAGAACTTTCGGCTTTCACCAACAATCTTCTCCGATCGGTGAAACAGTGGATTGCATACAAGCATACCCGACATGCTTTTCATTTTACCCCATTCAGCATAAGTGATTATAGTCTACATGCGGTCACGGCACAAGCATCCTCGAATAGAGTCCAGTTTTCTTTGCCAAGTAAACGAAACAAGCAAGCGGACCGGACCCTCCCCGGCGAATTATTTTCATGCATTTCTGTCGCTTTCCTCGCTATGCCATTTCGTCCTCGATCAGAACCATTCATATATACCATACCACCACGAGAGTCGTTGGACCGTCCAGTGCAGCTTGTTAGTTAGAGGGTTGCGAGCGAGCGAGCGTCTCCCGACAATCCTGAGAGCTTTGACTTGCTTACATAACTCACGTTTAGGTGCAAGTGCAAGTGTTCGCGAGAGTGCTGCAAAAATTGTGTGCGTGTGCGTGGGTGGATGATAATGCGATTCGATTACGCTGCATATTACTTGGAGAGTCATATACATATAGTTATTGTAAACACGAACGAAGAAAGCGCGGAGTGTTAGGTCGCCGCGTTTGAATTACATACATATAATGTTCTTCAATGTTATATTATGCTTTGATTGTATGATTCCCCTGGAGATTGACTAATTTTGAAGTTCTTAACTTGGTCATTTGTTCAATGCACATATCATCGGATACCAAGTCCCCGAACTCAATATTCGTGCATGCGGAATTCTGTGGTCCATTAACGCTTGATTGATATTCTTCTCAAGGGTTGCGCTCATTTCAAATGAGCCTATGTCTAATCCTTTTTCTGTATACAGCGGCAGCCAGTGCTAATTATCCTCGGCCCGGTTTAATGCCTCGCGATCCAGGAATGGGTTTGCATCCCGCAGAACTTCTCGGAAGACCGTACGCGGACATGGCAGCGCATCATGAACAATTGCAACGTCACCTGATGATGGAGCGCGACAGATTTCCTCCCCACGCGTCTCTCGTAGCGCATCATGAGGAGTATTTGAGGTTCGTCCTTTGAGCTCGCTAGCAGCAGCTAACGTACCAGGTATACTTGTTTAGAATGGAGCAGAGGGTCGGACTAACATAGGGTGTTTTTTAGACAACAGCGCGAACGCGAGCTTAAAGTTCGCGCACTGGAAGAAGCTGCACGTGGATCACGCCCTTAAGTATAATTGTATTTATATATTAATAATTATCCTCGATGAACTAGGAATGCAACTGTTTTATATAAAGGGGAGAGGGGGGGATATAAAGAGCGCTTTTGCATAGTGTGCTCTCGATAAGGTGCAAAGGCAAGTCATATGATCTGCTCGAGATCACTGACCATACTTTTACGATCAGAAACTATTTTTACGGTATTTTAGACGATAAGTGAGCAAGGGTAAAGAGTTACGGTATGTAACGTGTTAATGTAAATACGACGCTAAAGATATTTGAATAGTGCTAGGTGGATCTAGCACCGTATAGACCGAGAAATTTATACATAGCAGACCGCTTGACATGTAAATTTGTTTGAGACCTCTAGAAATAACTGCAGCAACAACATGGAACTTAGAGTTAACTGCTCAACTGAGTTTAGTTCCATTCGATTTCATTTTCGCGATGAGAATGCCAAAGTATTTAAGGGGAAATTATTTACCGCGAATAGTCCTTCCACGTCTTCGTAGAGAATTATGTACTTCTTATTTACTCCGACTATATGGATGAACGGTAGGGTGGTTCGGGTTGATATAATTCATTATTTATGTAATAGTTCTCTCTCAATCTTTGTTCTCGCCGGTTTTCTTAATTGTCAACAGTGTAGACCTTTCGTGTTCTAGTATACATATAAATCTAATAGTGTAACTTAAGTTTTAATGTTATATAACTTTTTTGTCGGACGATTTGTATATTTTATATATGTACGCCGCTAAGATTTTACCTTCAAGACCATGGGCCTTTGGAAACTAGTTTGATTGACTGGCTGATTAGTAGTAAACTTTGCAACAAAGTGACCAAAGTTAAAAGTTTATAGAAAACCAGTGAGCGTGAACGCATAATATTCCATGCTCATCTGCTTGACATACTAATTGCAGAATATTATTATGAACAAAAGTGCAGGCGCTGGGAATGAATGCGTAACGTTTTGCGAGGAGAAAAAAATATGTCACGATATCATTTATTCTGATGATCATACGGATATGTAAATTGTTTCCGCTATATAAGTAACTAAATGTAACGTAGTTATTTAACTAAGTAAATATTTCATAGAAACGTCCAATTTAACCGTATTTTTTTATTTACTCTATAGATAGCCTTTCGGAATTCTTTAGGATGCAAACTATATCATTTACACTCAACGTCTAAAAGAGCAATCGTCGACTATGAAATATTATCAGTTGTAATTGGTCTGCTTATTTTTACAAGGCTGTAACCTATTTTACTTGTACATTGCAAATATATATGAAACATGTGTATGTGTGTATACACACACGCTCACATATATATATAGATACTAAATTTCAGTTTATTCCATCACACCAAGAAACGAAGCAGACTTATTAGCGACACCGAAATCCGAGAGATCCGTTCTCACAGCTGTATGATTTCTAATTACCAGTATGCCTGTCACTTGATTCCCTGAAGAGAAATAAACGCCTGTGTTTCAAAGAACGCCGCAGCATCCCATCACTTCTGTAATCTCGCATCTCCGCCTGTAATCTGCGCACCGAGGCGCGTCTGGTGAACACGCACAAGTCTATGCGAGGAGGCCACACATGTACGCTCCAGTGAATTGATCGCAAAGCACAGGAAAGTGGCCTAATTAGTTTTACAGATGGAATTTGTTTGTCCAGCTCGCCCCATTAGCCGTCGTCGGGCTTGTTTTTATTACGCGTAATGTGAAACCCAGCTACGAACCACTTTACGTGGGAGTCGTAATATACATGTCATCGAGTCATGCGGTCGTCTCTTCGGGACATTCTATAATCATAACATAATATAATGCAATTCGCATCTGTACACTAGTGTTTCACCCAAGGCTATGGAGCGAGGGAGCGAATTTTTGACAATGCCACCGGAAGGTAGGTGTACGGGCGAAGGGTCCGCCGCGCCGTTCTGTTGGGCCCCGAGCCGCACACACGTGTTGCTCAGCTGTGTGGGACCGTGGGTGGTACGGAAGGCGGGGTAACAGGAACCCAAGCGCAAAGTGGAAGTGGGAATTCCGCACTTAGGACAAAGCTGGGCACGGTCACTCATTCATAAACGCACCATTCACGCGTGCACAGCCTCCGAGTTTGTACTCCCTGAAACAGACAGTCAGTAAGTAATCGTCGAGCAGTGCTGTGGTGCACGCGTTAGGATGGCAGCGCGTGGAAAGGAAGAGTCGAGTAAACAGCGGTACCAAGCAAACGCGCGTGAACGCGATCGAACCCATAGGTGAAGATCTGATTTTGTGATACTTTGTGATAGTTGTGTGAAATCATCATATCCATCATATCCATCATATTCCAAGCTTAACTTAACTAGGATGGATATAGTACTGAACAACTGGCTGGCATCTCCTTTTGCATGTACTCTTTCGATTTGACTAAACCACTCGCCTTTTTTTATTGTGCAGCGTAAATTCCGCTTTCACTACGCTAAGAACATTAATACCGACGGAACCCGCGGATAGAAAGTTATCTAAAATCGAGACTTTGAGATTGGCGAGTAGCTACATCAGTCATTTGGGCGCCGTTCTCGTAGCGGGGGCTATAGATCAACCCTGCTTGCGGCTCGAGGACAATACCGGCATTTACGGGATGAACCAGTGGCCTGATTCCCAGGCCAGGCCGCAAGTCTGCACATTTTGTCTAGCTATGCATAAGAAATATGTAAGTGCCAATGTTTAGGGGCTTCTTTCCGTTCCAAGTATACATAGTTTTATTTTATCTGACTTCCATATCTATATAGCATTAGTATATATCATATTCAAAGGCTACGAGCACTATATTGATATGATTTATATGGTTCGCCCTTCGTGGTTAATTGTTGAAAGGGTTGTTGTTCTATGCGAAAGCAAATGGGCCGAGAGGAATCGGAGTTTATCACGATAATTACGAATCTTATTCTTATTGCAGAGCGTGAACATTTCGTCGCAAATCATTTCGGATTGTCGTCAGAATCCAGAGCCATACGTGATGGTTCCACCAAGTGCAACCAATTATTACGATCTGGGTAACAGATAAAGCTCGTGTCTGCCGTCAGGATCAGCTGTATATTTCGTGTACATATTTTCTTATTTGCTCTGTTTCAATAAATATTATGTTGTATTTAAAAAGCGCCCCGTTCCATTATTTCTGTCGAGTAGACGCGATTCGTCGACATTGCCAGGCTGTCCAAGTTCAAGTCGTAAAGGCATCGAGACATGCCACATGCCAGTGGCATGCACTAGTGTCTTTTGTTATACACTCATCCTTCCGAAACATTTGAATAAAAAGATATCGCAGGCTCACGTACGACTCGGGTCAAAATCATCCTGCAATATCCTGTCGCACGCGCGAATAGAGTTCACGGGGGAAGCAAGCATTGTAAAGAAGTGGCAACTAAACTGTGAGTTTAATTAGTATCTTGTTTATTTAAGTGTATAAGCGCTAGTGTAAGACACAGTAATTGCAATATCGATAATGGCACAGATGCTCGACGACTCCAGTAGCACGGCGGCGAATGTTTCAGTCTTTCGAAGCCAACAATGCTGTGAGGAGGCATAGGTTTCGTTTTTCTCTCCGTTCTCGTTTCTCGTTCCGATTTCCGTGTTTTTCTTCGCTTATTCGGACCCCATCTAGTTATGCACGCGTTGAAAATGCATGTCGCCGAACGATTGATCGTCCGCAATTAGGTGAGCCTTTAAAAAGCCATTTCTCTCTCTCAATAGTCGTGAACTAAGCACGATCCGCCATACCCCCGATATCCTGGCACGAGCACGGCTTCCCCTTTCAACTAGAATAATTCACCTATTTATTCGCGTCGAGGCGAAGTTGCAATTTCTCTATTTCATAATGTGAGCTCTAATCCGATGGTATAATGAATGCAAACTGGCGGGGGCCGTGTGCCAGGCCATGGAAAAAGGAGGTATTGGATCGTGATAAAGATAGAGAATTAGGGAATAGGGGGGATTAGAGATTAGGGCGTAGAATTTGAAAGGTGGAGATATTAGCGCGCTGCGCGGCGGGCATGGCCGCCATCTTAAAGTGTGTCTGTAGTGTTTGGAGGTTGAGCGAGAAGGAAGAGCAGCTTCGCCGGAGGCTGGAAGTCCTTTTGAAGTGGTCGCAACGGTCCTTGGCAGTCCCTGGGCACCCAGGCGACCTCGTGCGAGGCCAGGGTACCTTCGAGCTGCTACGACAAGTCCAGAGACAGGAGGGAAGGCACTCACACGCCCGTCTCTCGTCCGAAGATGGTGAGCGCTCTCCTCCACCGTCGTGATCTTCCTCTCTAACCCTCTGACAAGTTATACTCCCGTTGGACTCCCGCTGGCTCCTCTTATCTTTGGCTTCCTCTCGCCTCCTACGACAGCCCTTCGCGACAATCGCCTCACGTATTGCCCACCGATTGAACAATCTCTCCCGTTACCAATCGCCAATCCTCATTCACAGCTCGCGCTTGTCAATATTTTTAGGTAGCGCTCGTACACTTAGCGCCTTCGCTCGCCCGCCCGCCAGTCCCTCAGTCTCCGACACCCTGCGTGAGCAGCGGTGCCAAGGAACGAGCGAGCGAGCGAGCGAGCGAACCAGCGACACGTTCTCGGGACGACCTGTCGAGAACGGCTCGGTTTTTCCCTAGTTTGACAGTGGGACAGGGAAGCGGAACCCTCGTAAATGCTTCAAGGGAAGAACGCTCGCGTAGTGTACGCGACTGAAATCCTTGTTTTTGTTTGTCTAATCGTAATCGCGGACTCCCCACCCCGTCGACCTCCCAGTCAAAATCTCCTCTGTCAGTAGTTTAGTTTGTGTACACATCAAAGTCGGATCTCTCGCGTTACGAGTGTGTGCGTGCGTGCGTGCGTGCTTGCGTGCGTGCTTGCTTACTTGCTTGCCTGCCCTCGGCGCGTCAAATGGAATTCGGGCTTCAAATGAAGCGTGACTAGAGGAAATGGACTACTTTGGTATGTGAATCCGCGTGGAAAGTCTCATGCTTCGCGAATGACTTCCATGGGGATGATCAACTGCTGATACACTTGCCGCATGAAGTAGGAAATGATATAAGTTGAAGTAATTGTAATGTAAGGATCTTGTGTGTAAAAGATTGTTGATGATGGAGATTCTTTGAGGGGATGTGATTTATTGGTGTTTAGAGTGCAGCGTCCACTGGTGGAACTGAGGGGTCTAGTCCAGCCTCTAGTCCTGCCTCAGCAACGAGTCTCACAATGGCTGCACCGAAATACGGTACCTTAGTGCCCAATCGCATCTTTGTCGGTGGAATCTCTGCGAACACTAGTGTAGAGGAACTGGCTGAACTCTTCTCGTCTTACGGAACCGTCAAGGCCACAAAGATCATTGCAGATAGGGCCGGAGTTTCCAAAGGCTATGGATTTGTCACATTCGAGACAGAGGAGGAAGCGAAGAGATTACAACAAGAGGTTCTTGATTTACATTTGGACTTATCCTTTTATATCATAAACTTATGTCAATATACTAATATACATTTCTTCTCAACTCACAGTCAGAGTGCATTGTACTGAAGGAAAGGAAGCTGAACATTGCACCTGCAATTAAGAAGCAGTCATTCAACAGATCTTTTGACGGTGGTTCTGGTTCACCACCTTCTGTGCCTACTAGTACTTATTATTACACAAATGGTATGGGACTTGCATATCAGAATGGCATGACATTCTACAACACTGCAGCCCCAGCACCGACAACACCCATTGCCCCTGCAACTGACCCTGCAACACTTTACCAAGCGACTGGAGTATTTGGTAGGTTTGGATTTATTCAAATTCTTGTGGTAATATTGGATTTCTCAATCATGACTGATTTTGTCATTATTTAGGACCACAAGCGGCAGGCCATCAAACTTTCGCCCCTGTGATGTATCCATGCCCTGGTCCATCCCTGTACATGCCACAGCAGTATCAGTATCCACCAGTACCGGTGAGTAAACTTAAGAATATAGTGTCTGCTATCCCCTTTTCTGAACAGTCCCTATTAATCTCGACTATTCCCATCTATGCCCTACCAAATGAACTGTCCATGGGTAAAGCCTGTTCTTATAATAAAAACTATATCGGTTGCGGTTTGACAGACAAATGGTTTGATGGGAGAAGCCATACCACCGGCGTTTCTACCCAACCCTCAACAAATGCCTACTTACGTCCTTCTCGACGCAATACAGTATTGAGGTCTAAAGGTACATGGTCTATGCTAAATGACTAGCATGTGGCACATTATTTTTGTGCGTTTTTCTTTGTCAGTCTTTTGCATGGCCTACCGATGCATGAACACAATATTAAAAACTATTAGTGCAGTTGTTTTATTTTGGAACGAATACTGCAATCGGTGTTCCACTTAAATTCTATTGTTTTTTTCTCTGCACATTGTTGTACTCTGCTCTGACTGAAGCAGCATCACATACTAGTGTTCACGTGTATCTTTATTTTCTCAGGAAGCATTCATATTGCTTTTGTTTCAATATACTTTCCGACTTATAGATAGAGTCGGTGTATGTAATAGTATCCTTTTCACATTCCTCCTTGTATTGTTATATCTAAGCATAAGTTTAAACAGACATCATTATATTATGAATGCAAATCTTTCTCGATATAAAGCTGACAAAAGAAATGGTGGCATGTACATTGACCTTGGTACTCCTGGAAAACCGTTATTCGAATTGTTTTTCTCGATACGGCATCATATGAATCATTGAAATTTTCATATAACATTAGGGAATTTGTTTTCTGTGCAGTACGAGCCATATTATGCAGGGACTGCCGCCGCCGGAGCACCTCCGTACCTTTACCCCGCCAGCAATTCGCAGAATAATTCGAACGGTGGTGGAAGCAGTCCTGGCAATGGAAACAATGGTACAAGTGCGAATAGCCCAGCCACGGGACCGCCTCCACAACCACTTGCCTCCCTTCCACCCCCACCACCAGCACATTTCTATGCCCCGGCTGCACCACCGCCGCATCATCATCCACCGGTGGCAACTGCAGCCCCGCCACCGCAAGTCGATCATATGTATTACTCGTACACGACCGGGCCACATCCGCTGCCGCCTCATGCACAAATGGGGCTAACTGACCAGCAACTCCCGCTGTACACTCAAGACGCTTCGTGTCAGCAGACCTCGTCCTCCGACGGCCAGAACGCTCCGCAAGAGGTAAGCGTCTCTAGAATTTCTTTAGCTTCATGCATTCGGACTGTTGTATCTCACGGTGGCAGTGGCAGAGCTGGGAACGATCATACGGACATACGTGAAAGATAATAGAATTTGCACGGGACAGATGAAACCGTTTAGTAAGACTTGGCATTTCGAGGCGAGTACCTGGCATATATTGTTATATCTAGAATCACGAGATGCCTCTTTCATTAGCTTTGAATGTTTACGTCCCTGTAATTTGCTGTGGGTACATGATGCATCGAGGGTTTATTGAATCGATCTTGAAAGGGTTGAAGTACACCCGTGTGCCTCGCGCGCTTCTATCCATTTGCCTCGTAAGAGATGTGTGTTTTTGTACCCACTCCTGCACTAGTTCATGCTGGTCTTTCTTTAATGAGCCCTTTAATAGTCATGCAAAACTCTGTCATTACAACAGTAGATTTTTTCGCCGTATGGCACGATTTCCGAACACCTCTGCACACGTAACAACCGATAAAAGTCCGATGAATCATTATGTGTTTATTCATAATCAATTAGGCATACTCGAGTATAGCGATTGCTAGCCTACCATTTGTAAAATAAATCGTAGGACTCTCGTTCAACATCGAGCCACTCGGAGCAACCGCATGGTGAAACACAGGCTGCTTCAGGGTCAGCTACGCCACTGGTGTCCCTAATGCCCGTGAAATTTCCCATGTCTGGTCGTTACACTAACTATCACCCTATCGCGATACACACCGCTAACTTATACAGCTCACAGACATGCTTAAACGAGAACGACGAGTGTAGTGCCAATCAGATGCACTGTAGGGCCATTGTGTATCATCCTGCAGTTTACATTCCGCATTCGCATACGCCTCCATTTCATAACGCTTCCGGTGGCACTAGCTTATTGCCGACACCTCCGGCTATCACCCAGCAGATATTCGAGTCGAGCAATAAGAGTCAAAGTCTGAATACGAAGGACTACATGAAGTCAGGGGCAACGAATGCTCATAGTAACTACGTTAAGTCTCAGAATCACGGAGGCTTCTTGCCGCATCAGAGTCCTTTCTCGAAAGCTCAAAATTTAGGAAACTCTCAGTCTTATAAGCATAATAGTCTAGACGGGAGTTACAAGTACGCGTCGCCCACAGTGAGCTCTCGATTACCGAATCAGTATGGCAAAAGGGGCGCGGGTGCCGGTGTGGGCTCGTCGGCTTACTTCTCAGTGCAGAAAGCCGGTAATTACGGACCGGTTCAGAATCTCCAGAAGATGAATAACTTCGGCGGTCACATGTATAGTCCGACCTGTACGACTCCTCCGAGAGGATACGGCGCGAATTTCGGCCAGAGCTTCGATTACGCGAACGGGCGCAGGAACACGGGCACAAACTCGACGCATTACTTCGACAACTCGATGGGGGGCAGGAGCAACCGGAAGAATTCCTCTGCTAGCTGTAGAAATAGTAATTCAGCGAGTGCGGGTCACTTAGAAGGGAGCATGGGTAGCCTCCAGAGTAGCGAGAATTACGGGGCGAACCCAATGGATTCAGCTAGCAGTTCCCCTCAGGGGGTGGAGGGTGCAGAGGCCGGTAATTCTGAGAAGCCGTCGAGCCCACCGCCCGCGCCTTACTCGCCCATGACACGACCCCTTCCAACTATGTCACCACCCGCTCCCCAGGTCCAGTTCTATGCTCCGGCGCAAAACCGTTATCAGCCATCCCTAGCCCCGTCCCAACATCAGCACCAACAGCATCAACAGCAGCAACAGCCGAACCAGTGTCGCTACAACGTCGTCGCCCAGGTCATCGCGACGAACCGGAAGGCGATGGAAAAGTATAGGCAAAGCAAATATAAAGTAAACGGTATCATGCAGTCGGGTGGTAAGGTTCCCGACGACGGTCTCGGTGGAGGAGGCGACGCTCCACCGGGTATTGGGAGGATGCCGATCACGCCGCCAGGAACCCCGCGTACCCATTCGACCCATTCCGCGGCTGAACAGAATCAGTTGAACGACACGTGCCATCAGATGCAAGCTCTAAGCCTCTAAACATGGTTTCACGCCTATCGTCGTCTGGTCGTCTCGTCGTCTCGTCGTCTAATAGCAATTACCAAAAGTCGCACGGGTCATATAACGGAACGCGTCATCTCGCGCACGGAGAGTTAAAAAAACTGCATAAATATGTGCCGCGATATATATACAATTTCTCTTGTGATCTCAGTCCCAAATCCAAAAACTAGACACTCAAATTGTAAATTTAAACACTTCGGATAAATTATCAAACTTGCTAAATTGTTAAGCATTTATAAAAAATATTATATATATATACATATATATATAAGATAAAATACGATATTTAAAGATTATTGATAGTTATGGAAAAAAATGATATACATGATTAATATATTATATATATATACACACAACATATATATACATATACTCACGTATATTATATATATATACATACTATACATATATCGAAGCGATACAGATATGATTAGAGTAAAACTCCAAAAGTCAGGTGCATCAGCGGCCCCGAAAGGGAACGCGATGCTCACCTGACGAAAATGATATCTCAATAGACACAGATATGCTACACCATTTACATCTGTATGTTATGCAGTATTTGACGTTATGTGCGATAGGCTCGGTAATCCACGAATCTCACGAGCAAGGCTAGAGTAGTTAGACGGGTATAAAAAGATGATAGACAGATTATAAGAATTAACGTTGTTATCGTACAAAGATGAGCGATTTGTCATGTGTTCAAATGAAAAAAAAACCGAAGGGTAATAGGGAGGCAGATAGAGTTGATTTCATAAACGGTTGCTCAAGGCACTGCCACATCTCTATTTTGATTTTCTACCTGAGATGGTATCGTACTTATAGTTTATTAATTAGAGTGACCGTAATTATTCTCGAGCCTTCTCCAAATAGAGTGAACACAAGGTGTCCGTTATGTTCTTCGTTGAGTAAATTCCCCGTGCAGACTTTCTTAGGTAGCCGTTATCAAGCGGATAGCGAACAAACAAACGAAGGAGACATGCCCCATACCCAAACGATTAAGATAAAATATTAACAAAAAAATAATGAATTAAAAAAAATGTGTCGGCTGTGAGCTTCCAAGCAAATAACAATAATTAAATTATTATAATATTAAAAGTTAAATAATATTCTACCTAATTGTTATGAACGTAAATTTCTTTTATCTATATCGAGAAATTTGTTATATCATATCTCGCATACCGTAGCTATATTATTGTCTATTTAATGAAAAGGAAACAAGAAGTAACGAGGCAAAGGTTTATGGCGCTGTGACTTAGATATCGTTGGATGCGGCTGGCGTGAGAAATGCGACGCTTCAATCGAGAGAGACTTGTGCGTCAGGGATATTTAGACAAGAGAGGGCAAGGCCTAGGACGCGTAGATACATCCGCGAGTCGTTACGGAAAAATTAATTTATTAAAAAGCAAGAGTGCCTTCTATTTGTTTTCGTAATTGTATTGTTGAAGATTTGTTGCGTTACGTTCCAAGAGCCTCTAATGTTGTTATACGGAAAAAGACGTTTGAAGAATGTTGTTCCTCTATTTATTTATTGATTTACGGGCTGCACGGCCCATCAGCACCCAGCGAATTTGGAAGTGTGAAAGTATGATGTCAGAACGTTATCGCAGAACACTTGAGTGCAGAGAGAACGCTGGAAGGGAGGCGCGATGGATGTCACACGAAACAGTGAGAATACGAATACGGCGTAGGAATGATATAGAAAAATAAATCGCATTCGGCATTCGAATCGCACCATCACCAAACCCAAATATACATATATATATATATTATATATATATATCTATATCTATATATACGTAGTAATCGCGAGTGTGGAAAGCGATATCGAACGACGACGTAAAAAGCAGCTCGTTTCAGCACCCATTTCTATGTATGATACACGAAGAATATCTCAGCAATATAGCTATAAGTACACATATACTAATGACTAGATGTAAACCTAATCGTCTAAGGCAAGCTGTAATAGGGGTTTCGAGTGCGACGAAGTGCGTATTTGGGTGTGCGTGCGCGAGTACTTGGGTAGGTGGCTGTGATAAATGCGTGCAAGTACGGCGAGAGTAAGCCAGCCGCGTGTAAACCTCCTCGGCGTATGTAAGTGCGTTGTCTGCTCACACACACGCATCTTTCATATACAAATGCATATTATACATACAGCTATGTGAAGTTTGAGGCAGAAAGCGAGAGAGTGAGGCCGAGAGAGCGCGTGTGAAGGTGTGAGTGAGAGTGAGAGAGGGAGAGCGAGGGGGAGAAAGACGGAGAAAATGGACGTATGAAAGAGCGGCAAAGGATAGCAGCGAAAGGTACGATTCTATGTTAAGTTTGGTACTGGCCATAGGAGCTGGGTCTGCGAGTGAACGCTGGATGATATTACGTTTACTACCATTATCCACGTACTGAATTCAACGTAGAATGGTGCTGATACGACGTAAAGTAAAGTAAAATCTATAAATATAAATATACATATAAATATATACATATACTTCGCAAAGTATAAAATAAAAAGAGGAGTCTAATATAGATATATTAGCCAACTACGTGTAGCAAAGCGTAGGAACATTAATGTATTATACACGGTGTAAACGGCATGCCTTTACGATTGTGGAATATATACCATATGTGTTTCCCATCTCCGGATTTATATGTGATATGTAGCCTTGAATCTAGATTCTGGGACGATCTTCCTTGGCAGATATTGATTGCAATATTAGTGGGGCCTTATACACTTACTTTAACTTATTTCGTAG
Organism: Crossocerus cetratus; assembly: GCA_963675795.1. NCBI lineage: Eukaryota > Metazoa > Arthropoda > Insecta > Hymenoptera > Crabronidae > Crossocerus > Crossocerus cetratus. Next base: position 7,466,901 of record OY776664.1, on the reverse strand, counting down.
CTTACGATAGAACTACTGCATACTATTATCGTAGTGGGTAGGAAGTACGAGCGGGCCGAGCATTATGTCGTTGCAATGGTTAATAATATAAGGCCTACTTTTTGCATACAACATAGTTTTTGCAATGCCTGCGTGTGGTGATTGTTATTCGCCATCGATCGACCGTGTCGTAAGAGGCATCCGAGCAGTATTTGTGGTTTTGTTGGTTTAATCCGGAGCTAGACCAGAGTATATAAGGGAATACAGCGCGCGAGTGCTCTGTCAGTCAACCAGCGTCCACCCAGTGGCAGTGGTACGTTCGCAGTCGTATTGGGTTTTGCGTGAAACTTTAGTAAGATTTTGTTGTCGCACATATGGGCAATCGTAGTGCAATCCCACTGCACGGGCAACTATTTCGCTTACTGCGGGGAGAGCGGTCTTGTTAGATAGAACGATCACATTCCACAATCACTAAAGCATGCTCCGTAAACAGAAATTTATGTATGGAAGAACATAAATTATACACAAAATGACTTGTAGGTTGTACGACAGGAAACTATAAGTACTCGATGATAATAAAAGAATATATTACGGATAAGAGATGCATATATTTAAAACGAGCTATTACTGATAATAAAGACATCTGTGCATGAACATTACAATAGCTCGAGACGACTAGTGAAGAAACAGCATAGAATAACGTAAACTAAATGTACATCTCTCCTGAAAATATATGATAATACGAATAACAATAAACCTCAATGAAAACGTCAAATACACACTAATACTGACACGCGAGGAGTTTCTTTCCATCCCTCTACGTCTACGGTGAATTTTTATTCAAGGTAAAGTAGTGCCATTTCAGATTGAATATTTTTTTGAATACTTTATTACTGCAGTTCGTAATACACTTCATTGTCTAGAGTATATAATCTACAATAGCGATTAAATCTAATTTGCACTAACGAATCGTGTTATTCTAATACATCATCTTTTCATATCACATGATTTATAATATAGCTGGAAGCTAAAGTGTATAACAAATGGCACGAGTTCCATTCAACATTAAACGCTATCGGTGTGCCATCATTACTAGATATTAAATATGTATTTCTTACTTCATTGGTACACGAAGTATTTTACTAGGATCACATTGACAATCACACGTACAAAGGAAAATTGTATATCGCTTGTCGCAATTCCAATCACTCATCACTGCGTTATCAAGCGTGCTACTGTATTGAAGTTCGATATCTTAAACATGGCAGTGGACAAAGGAGCATCTCGAAAAGAAGAGGCGTATCAAAATTCTTTTAAAAATATTGTAAAAAATCGGGATGATGGTGATTATACCGCGTCGAAAGGTAGGAGTACAAAAGTCAGTGTTCTGCTTCTGGTTGGGATAGTTGGGATTAAAAATGTATAAAATTGCAAACGTAGAGGACAGTCGGTTCTGTCCAGTGCAATTGGAGATTGATTTACAGTTCGGTCGTCATATGGGACGTTAGGGCCTGCACTCGTGTAGCGTTACAACTCTTGCAAAGTACATGATCGTCCAAAGGATAGCAACCTCGACCTTCAGAATCAGATGATAATACCAGCCCGCAGTCTTCGCACTTGTAACATTGAATGTGGAAACTTCGGTCTAAAGCAACCACCCGTACTGTTTCGTCTTGGCCGGGTTCTGGCATTATAGGCAATTTGCATACGCAGCAACGTGGTGCAAATTTTCTGCAAAAATGATAGTTACAGTTTAGTATCTGCATTTCTCGTGTATAAACTGGTTGCAAAATAGTGAAAAATAATTACTTGTGGAAGCACTGTATACAGTGAATCTGATTGGTCGCGTCGACAGTGAATGGTATACCATCCAAGCTTTGCCCACAAACGACGCAAGCAAAGCAGGAGGGATGATAAGGTTTCCCTGTGGCTCTTAATATTCGGTCGAGGATCGGCCTAGTGCAGACGCAACATTTTTCTAAAGTATTCAAGTAATCCTCCTCGCAGTAAGGTTTGCTTTCCAGGGAGTAGAATGGCTTCCCTTGCAAATTGACTTTGCAGACATAGCAGCAGAAACAACTTATGTGAAAGACTTTGTCCATTGCTGAACATCCAGTGCCTTCCCCTTCTACTTTACGGCCGCATTGTGCACAGATCCCATATATATCGTTGTCCTCGGAATTATCCTCCATTCCTTGAACCAAGAGGTCGGTCAGCACGTCAACCTACGGGCAAGTCATTCATTAGTCAAAACCTTCACTTTCAAGTAATACCATCTTATCGGTGAATAACCCACCTCTTTAACGGGAGAAACTTTCCCTTGCGGTTGGGTCGAGGTTGCCGAACCGTAGCCAGAGTACATCGAATAGTTACAAGACAATTGCGACGGAGGCCGTGGATTAATAGGTTCGTATATTGATTCATACGTAGTACTGGATTGGGAACTTGGCCCGTAAATGTCATTAGGATAATTGTCAGAGGGAAAGTCTGTTTGATAAGTTGCCCGCCTGAGCTCGCTGTAGCTCGAGGATACAGGACTCGGCGGTGGTGGTAATTCCTCCGGTGGTGGTGGAAATGAACTTCCAGGGACACACGGCACGTATTCCGATGGCTCCGGTGGCGGCGGTAAGTCATCTGTGATTACGATAACGAATATTATTCGAAATTTCAGATATAACGATCATTCACATAATAATGTTGAAAATCCAGACTCCTGTCAATCTCATCTTATCATTACCGTGAGCTGCCGCGATATTGCAATAGGTATTCTCCGGCTTAGTATTCCACTGGATGTTACTGTAGATTATGTCTTTCTCCGTCTTTCCACTTGTAGTAGCGGGCATGGGCACTGGTGGTTCTATGTTACTGTACACTGCATTTCTATTCAGTCTGGAATGATCCTCAACAGGAACTTGAGGCGCTGGCATATTCCCAATGTTTGAGTAATAATTCTTCTCATCATAACTGTACTTGGGCTCAAACTTCTCTGCATTCGGACGTGGGTAAAAGTTCTCATTATTCTGATAAAGATTAGTCGCGTCCTTTCCATTCATCGAAGACTGTACTGAGAAGTCATTTTTCTCAATGTTCAGTGGCACATATGGAGAAGGAGAATTCATGTATAAATTGGATGGCTTTTCATTTGATCCGGAATTGTTGAGTACAGTACTGTACGATGGCATAGGTGGTGCCTTTATGGTATAACTTTGCGGTACCTGTGGGACATTGATGTATCAATTGTCGGAAAGCAAGCAGTAGCAGATGTTGCACGAAGCAACCTCTAATTTACCATTAGTAATCCCATTATTGGGAATGCATTGGGAGAATATTATATGTTAGAAATACTGGAATGGAGTCCATATGTACGAATTCGCTAGGACTACTGACCTGGGGCTGTGGCTTTTTAGGTTTTGGTGGAACCGCAGGTCCCACCTTCTTCCCAGGTTTGACAGTTTTGACTGTACCATCTCCATGGTTGATTTGCAAGCTTGCAATTTGCTGCTCCAAGTTACTGACGTTGGACATTTTTCTGCAAAGTGCATTTCAGTATATTCATCCCGCTGGTCTCGATTACCTCTCCCGATTTTCAATATAAGATGTATTATTAGGAGCAGATCTGTGAGGCGATACTTACGTGTTAATATATTAGAATCACAATGAGAAAACTCGAAGAAAATGATCTTGTTGAAGAGGGACGGTACGCGAACGGTCTCCGGCGTAGAAAAAGTTGGGCCTCTGGGTGACAACCGAGTCAGAACGGAGTGGCTGACTCATAAATCCCCTTATCTGGCCTGCCTTTAGAAATTCCTTCCCGGTGATTCTTCCGCCTGTTCTCCTGTCCCGGTGCTTGCCCTGCGATATAACCACATTCGAGCCACAGTCTTCGTGCGATTACCACGACGAGTAGCTCGAATCGTGTCCGAACGGCCCCTAATTAAGGAGCCGCGCCAGATGATGACACTTGCTTCAGAATTGTATATAGAACACACAGCTCTCCTATGGAACACCTACACGCACAAATTATCTCGGCTATGTACGCATACGTAGGCAATGGTGTTCAGTGTGTTAGAAATCAGAGTGCAGGAAGCATCGAATGGAGAACGGAGTAGTACAATGAACGACAACACAAGTGAAGGCAGAGCCGCAAGGGAAACATGAGCGCACACCAGCAGCCATATTAATGAGTCAGCGCGCGAAGCCGGTGACTCATTTAAGTATATCATTATTCATCCGAACTCAATCATATCAATTTTATTATAGATCATAGCACAGGTCTGTGCAATTGTTTTGTCGACTTTCCTAAACTTTCTTCTACTGTTCATAACTGAACGTTTGTGGTTTACATTATATTAATGCAAAAAAGTTAATATCTTATATGGAATAGATTTTTTAAGACTATGTATAGAGAAGTTAGGTTTGGCGTAGTAAATTGTATCTCCTACGCATACGCACGAAGTTTGTTGTTAATAGCATCTTGAATGAATAGTTAAATAGCTATACTCAGGAATTTTCCTGACGTCACAGGTTAAGGATACCTCCTTGCGGATCATGTATTCCTGTCACCAAAGTCTAAAATCGGCCGAAAATGTCTAAAAAATATCTGATATTGTAACAGGAATACATGATATGCTGGGAGGTATTCTCCCGAAAATTGCCGACGACCACGACGGCCTATGTACTGGACTTCAACACTTCAGCAGTATCCTTAACAGCCGTTCGAGAATTCCGATAACAGGGCAAGAAGAACTTAATTTACTGTATTCTATAGTAAAAAAGAAATGTATAATAACAATATGAAAAATACCAGTGTATATGTTAATAACCATTTTCCAAATAAATCAAATTAATCTAACAAACCTAGTCGACTTTATTTTGGAAATTCCTCACTTGTTACCCATCCCCGAAATATTTTAACGTTCTTTGTCAGAACATTTTCTAAGTGCAGATAGTAATAATTTTCAAAGTCCAAAGCCAGAAAAATTCTTAGAATTTTGATGACGTCGTCGATGACGTCATAACGTGGTCGAAAATTTTTCTCTGTGGTCATCACAGGTTAAGGATACCTCCTTGCGGATCATGTATTCCTGTCACCAAAGTCTAAAATCGGCCGAAAATGTCTGTAAAATATCTGATATTGTGACAGGAATACATGATATGCTAGGAGGTATTCTCCCGCAAATTCCAGGAATTTTCCTGACGTCACAGGTTAAAGATACCTCCTTGCGGATCATGTATTCCTATCACCAAAGTCTAAAATCGGCCGAAAATGTCTGTAAAATATCTGATATTTTAACAGGAATACATGATATGCTGGAGGTATTCTTCCGAAAATTCCAGGAATTTTCCTGACGTCACAGCTTAAGGATACCTCCTTGCGGATCATGTATTCCTGTCACCACAGTCTAAAATCGGCCGAAAATGTCTGTAAAATATCTGACATTGTAACAGGAATACATGATATGCTGGGAGGTATTCTCCCGAAAATTCCAGGAATTTTCCTGACGTCACAGGTTAAGGATACCTCCTTGCGGATCATGTATTCCTGTCACCAAAGTCTAAAATCGGCCGAAAATGTCTGGAAAGTATCTGATATTGTAACAGGAATACATGATATGCTGGGAGGTATTCTCCCGAAAATTCCAGGAATTTTCCTGACGTCACAGGTTTAGGATACCTCCTTGCCGATCATGTATTCCTGTCACCAAAGTCTAAAATCGGCCGAAAATGTCTGTAAAATATCTGGTATTATAACAGGAATACATGATATGCTGGGAGGTATTCTCCCGAAAATTCCAGGAATTTTCCTGACGTCACAGGTTAAGGATACCTCCTTGCGGATCATGTATTCCTGTCACCAAAGTCTAAAATCGGCCGAAAATGTCTGGAAAGTATCTGATATTGTAACAGGAATACATGATATGCTGGGAGGTATTCTCCCGAAAATTCCAGGAATTTTCCTGACGTCACAGGTTAAGGACACCTCCTTGCGGGTCATGTGTAATAATGAAGTAATAACTATCGAAAAGTAAGGAGAAGGGATCTAGAGGATGCGGCTCGCTTGAGTACCGACCGAGCTACGCGCTACCATCGGCGCAGCTAAACCGGAGCACCACCACAGACTACGATCTGTGGCATCACCCTCATCAGTCCCGACTGGTCCCGACGACGTACCGATGATGACTGATGTCCGGTGTCAATAAACTTACATTACACCGCTAATATTTGCAGAATGCAAGAAACAATACTGGAAGAATAACTGCGTACTAGCCACTATGAAATTGGGCATATATTTGTTACGTTGTCATACATTGATTTCATGACCTTTCCACGACGTTTTGTTGTGAACGTCGGTTCCATTACCATTATTACACTGTGAACTAATTATTATATACCTACATATACATACGTAGGCAACGTCAACTCGGAATGAATGAAAGAAAGTTGTAAGACAGCATCCAACAATCTCCAAAACGTGAAAAGATATCGATCCCTACTGACCTGGTTACTGATCTTGCCCTACATTACGCCGCATTCCTTTCAAGGGCGCATAATGGAAGAGGGTTAATCTGATGCCGGGGGAATAAAGATATGGATATGGAGCCGGCGCACATGGCACGCGCGTCTTTTTCAAACGAGCAGGGTGGGGCCTATCATTACGCCATTTCAATCGAAGATGTGCGAAGAGGACGTATTTCGATAAGAAATGCAACATGGTGCGAAAATTAGCGCATCAACATATGTTTAAACGAGATAATTACGACTGCCGGAAATCGACTGCCACGCTACACGGCCTCCTCCTCGTCATAAATGCCGCTCACTGTGCTGTGTCAGTTCTTATCGCAACCGCGAATGCTGTACACATACAAGTTACATTATCCTTCGGCGAGTGCGATCTAATAACCAAGCCGCGCTTCTCCTCGGCGAAGACGGGGCCGCCCCACCTGGCTTCTCTATTTGTCACCACGTACACTGGACACAGTTGGAACAGGGTTGAGATAAAAGATGCGGCTTCTCACGGCTCAACACGCATTCTTGCTCTTTGGAGTGGTCGTTGCCACGATAGTCGAAGGTATTGAAACTAGTTGATCAACGTTAGGGTCACGTGCTTGCGGCTCTCCGCAGCGGCATCCGGTGTCGGGTGCCGCGTGCACCGCAAGCTCTTCTCTATTGAGATTGAGGCTAGAATCTCTACTGTTGCCAAGAGGCTCGATATAGAATGTTCCGAGATTGTACTCTAATTAATGCTAAGGTTCGCGAGGCTCCAATGCATTAGTCATAATCCAATGATACTCGGCGTATCTCGACAAGTAATCTACTCGGCTGATACGAGCCCGACTGCACGTCTGCTTGCACACGATAGGCTAATCACAGCACCGCGGTGTGTCTGGCGATAAGTGAGATTGATATCTACCAAGTTTGAATAGCCGCGGGATCGTGCCCTCTCATAATTCTTGCTCCTCTAGATAGCAAGCACTGGCGGAAATTGGCCGATGGCGAGCTCGAGGAAGCCCTTTCCTACAAGTGGAACACGAACCGGGCGAAAAATGTGATCGTGTTTGTAGGAGACGGCATGAGTCCCGACACCATCACTGCTAGTCGAATATTTCGCGCTGGGGAGACTAGCTGCCTCGCTTGGGAGAAGTTCCCGCATATTGGGATACTGAAGGTTTCACGGACTAGCATTGACTCTAAATCGGGAAAGTCCGATGCGTGTAAATAAGTTGATCTGACGGAAGACTCTTTTGCCAGACTTACAACACTAATAAGCAAGTACCGGACTCTGCGTCTACCGCAACCGCACTGTTCGGCGGAGTCAAGACGAATTACGAGGTGATAGGGGTGGACGTAAACGTACCGTTGGACGATTGCAACGCAAGCTTAAATACCGACTACCACGTGCATTCGATCCTCTCGTGGGCGCAGGCCGCCAGCAAAGATACAGGTCGGTGATCCCCGCAGGTAGAAAGCCGTACGTCGAGAACTGGTCGTAAACCCTACCCCCTTACCCTATTGACAAAGGACATCCGCAGGGTTCGTGACTACTACCAGAGTGACCCACGCAACGCCAGCGGCTCTCTACGCTCACTGCCCCAACCGGCGATGGGAGTGCGAAGCGAAGATACCTGCGACTGCCCGCCGCTGCAAGGACATTGCCAGGCAATTGGTCGAGGGCGAACCCGGAAAAAGTATCAAGGCAATGAGACTTTGAAAAACTTGAACGAGCTATGACCGGGATATTTTGAAGAATATTTTTTCCGATTAGGTAATCATGGGGGGCGGTAGGCAAGTGCTGAAGTCTAACGCCACCGGTGAGGACTTCGATCCCATTGACACTTGGGCTTGCCAAAGCCAGGATGGTCGAGATTTGATACGAGATTGGGCCAATGACAAGGCGAAAAGAAAGTTACGTTTCGCTGTCGCGCAGAATAACCAGGAGCTAGCACGTGTTGACGAAGATAAAGTCGACTACTTGCTCGGTATCTTCGCGAACAGTCATCTCTCAATGGATTATAAGAGGCAGCGGGGTCCAAGGGGTCAACCGAGCCTCGAGGAAATGACTATGAAGGCGCTCAAGATACTACGCAGGTCCAAGCGCGGCTACGTCTTGGTGGTACTGAGATTTGAGAGGAAGCTTTCCGCTTCCGCAACAACTCGAATACAGACTATGTACTCTCTTTTAGGTAGAAGGTGGACTGATCGACTTTGCCCACCACCGTGGCCATGCGGCGCAGGCCCTACAAGAGACTGTTCGGTTCTCGGATGCAATCAACGCAACTCTACAGATGATCGATACCAAAGACACTCTCGTCATTGTCACTAGTGATCACACTCACTCTATGAGCTTTAACGGTTATGCTGAAAGGGGGAATAGCATACTGGGTATGTCTTGATGAAAAATATGTCATGCTACGGGATTTATCTTACTCCCGAATGAACTCTGAACTTCTAGGAATCGCGCAGAAATCAAAGCACGACGGTATACCTTATACTACACTTTCATACAGTACTGGCGGACCAAATAATGTTGCCTATACCATTAAAAGCAACCAGCCAGTGAGGATGGACCCCTCAAAAGAAGATACGATGAGTTTCACGTATAGCCAACAAGCGGCAATTATCTCAGATGAAGCTAACCACGGAGGCGGCGACGTAGCCGTGTACGCGATAGGTATCGCTATACTTGTCTGTGCGAGAATAGATCCTTCACTGGCAAAGATGCGATTAATACGGAAACATTTTTTTCCAGGTCCTTTCGCACATCTCTTTCACAGTGTACACGAGCAGAGCTATGTCGCGCGGGTGGTAGGGTACGCAGCACATCTCGGCTACCACACCAATGGCGCTGGAAGAGAGGAGACCAGCATCCTGACTATCGCCATACTTTACTGCAGTCTATTTCTCCTAGTGCTATTCGGTTATCGGTAACGGCGCGTGGGTCATTAGGAAGAATGCCATACAGTATTCATAAATAAGGCTCACTAGCTACGTAATATATATTTTTAAAAAAGTCGGCGTTTCATACATCTTTACGCGTTAGTTAAGTGGGATTGCAAGTGAGCGTGGACAACACACTTGGATCCACTTCATCACAGATATCAGGCTAACACTCGAGGGCATCTCGAATGTTTCGTCGTTCGATGCGCACGATTATTTATCCAGTTGAGTATTGTGAGCGGAGCGCCAGGACAACTCGATATACATACATCTAGATGTGTTATGGTAAATCTTTTCATCTTCATCATATATTTCTTCTTTCAATCATACGTTTATATACAAACAAGTACGTTAAAACAATTCTCAGTCTTATGCTGCAGAGGATAAGGTAGTCGTAACATGTGGCATGCCTCTACGAGAATCTCGAGTAGAACTCCATGAGATTGCTTGAGAGGAATTACACTGCTTTAATGCTCTTGCTCTCTAATTGTTAAGTGTATGCGATCCTTACTCTCTAAACTCGAAGTCATATTCTGTAGTTATGTCGGCACGGTACATCCTATCCTCTAACGATGCACAACAAATTCCGTGCTCAATGGCCGTCTAGTAATCGGCGAAGTACAAAAAATATGGGTAACCGCAACGCGTCGCAACTCTACGAATATAGGGGACATATATCTCGGCCTACGGGCTTCTGAATGGAAGTGAGGAGGGTATGAACAATTGCGAGGAACATTCTGATGCAAGTAAATCGGCTCCCTCTCGTATCGTTAAACCGGGTGTGCGACGATAGCAGAGCCTAAAGCTTCATCGCGGCGAGGAGGTGGCCAGGTTTTCAATACTCTTAATTCTACTGTCTATGTGGGGAAGAGAGCCTGGCCGAGGAGCCGGCGGGAAAAGGACAACGGGCATGATTCAACCCCAATAGCTGAGCGAGGGGATCACTGCACCTTTTTCTTCTCGCATTTGAACGTGTGCACCATGGTCTGGTGGTATAAGATCTTCAGTGAGATACAGCCGAGGAACAAGAGGGCAGTGGTGAGGAAGATGAATCCGGGGGTGTATTTGCCAAAGATCATAACGCTACACAAGCCGATGCATTGGAAGGCGAGCAAAAGTGGCGCTAAGTAAATGGCTAGAATTAGGAAGAAGGGAATCTGCTTGCGCTTCTGTCTTTCGAGGGTCTGAAACCTGGGTTGTGGTTTGTCGAGACTGTTCGCTTGTGGCTGCTCTACCTCTTCTTCCCCGGCGAGCTGGGCGCACGGGCTCTCGGTACGAATGCCCCGTAACACGGTCTGTCGAAGACTATTGTAAAGGAATAGAATCCGGGCGGTGACTTCCTTGACGAAAAGGCCAAGCCGCAGGTGGACCTTGCGGGCGATCGGGTGGGACTTGGAGTTGTCGAAGGAGTAGAGTAGATACGGGAAAAGATTCAGGTTCTGGCAGCAATGGCGAATTTTCTGCATCGAGGTATGGCGAAAGAGCATCGGTGGTCCGCTATTCCCATCTGTTGACAGAAAGAACTGGTTTCACTAATCGGCGGTAATCTGGTTCAGAGCGTTGAAAACACTTTTATTACATAATGACTCCAACGGCCATTTTTCGTGATAACGGACCCGTGATACCCGTTCATAAATATTCTCTGAATAACGCGCCCTGCACACTGCAATCAGTGTTTATTGGGCGCCGAGGGGAATGTCTGGATGTTTACCTTTTAACATGTCGGACACGCGCCTGACCAGCGTCGTTTCCACCTTCGCGTCCTCCGACTCCATCATGCCAGGGATTTTGGACATACTCTTGATCGTCCTAACTTCTTGTCTCAGATATCTTCCTCGACGGTCAATAAGACTGCACGTCCCACAGCTTCGGCTGGAGTCTCCCTTTCTTATCCGCTTGTCCTCGCGTTTCCTCGGCTTCAACGGAACTGTATGTGGCTATTGCGATCTGATGCTGAAAAGGGATAACTTTGTCTTAGAATAAGCATCGACAGAGTTCTCCAAATGCCTTCTCAGTGGCGAGGAATCAGAGGATAAGATGGAGTGTGGACAGTTTGGGGTTGTTTGTCCGCTTGGAGAACGGAAGCCGAGGTTCACTAGCAAGAGTTTCGAACCGCACTGAGATCGTCGAGTTTCGCTTTGCTCGCAGTACGGAATTAAAAAAAGCGTCATACTCCGATAGCCCTATTGACCCGAGATTAATGGTACGGTAGCATTTTTCAGGCAAGTTTCGCGATTTACCAATTCCGTGCTATATCGTCGCCAACGATAGCGACGTCTACCTTTTACAGTCTCTCTTCACATTGCAACGCTGCGTGTCAACTAATGCTCGGCAATTTGAAACCTTTCCAATGATAATCCCATTCGTGGTAATACAAGAGCTCCCAAATCCTCGCTGTATCACGAAAACACAGACCGAAAGTACCGGTACTTTCCCCGTTAAAGGGATTGACGCGGCGTCGACGAGAGTCTCCTAGTCATACACGTCTAGCCATCGGAGCCCGGATGATGAGAAATAGACGTAAATGGGAAAGCCCGGTGACCTCAGCGTCTACTAGGAAGTCCGACGAATATTACCAAGTACAACATGCGCGCCCGAGTATCAACTGGTAAGAAACGTGCCGTTGCACTCGGCCAGATTAACCGGTAGAAGGGGCCTTTCGCAAACCAGGCAGGAATGTAACAAGCCCGCGAATCATGGCCACGCAATCTCGAGAGCTCAGCCCCTTACTCGAACTGATTGCGATACAGAAACGATCCTAGAGAAAAAGTCCTTGATCGTGGAATCAAGGTAACGCGCAGCTCGGCGGCGCAGTTCCTCCCGAGAATTCGTGGTAAAAACAATGGGGCCGCCACTCGGCAAACGGGTCCCGCCGCTCGCCGCTCCAATCCGGGCCACAATGCATCGTGTCCGCGCTATCTAGCAAACGACGCCAGGATAATAGGTGCACGAGGGAACGGGTATGCAGGGATCGACCCGCTCCGATGTGAGTCGTCGCGGTGGATGTGGGCGAGCGAACGCAATTGGGACGGAAGTGTACCGTCGTCATGAATGATGGAGGAGAGCTACGCGGCAATTGGGACGGAAAATTGGTGGCTGGGAAGCGAGGCGGAGAAAAGACGGAGGATGAAAAATTGTGGGTCAACTCACGTTTTTTAAGAGTCCGGTGATATTGACATCGGCCGCGTCCTGCTATTTCGAAGTTGGCCGCGACGGTTGCCCCATGTGTAAACACACACCGCACGTACGACCTCTTCTCACCCCTGTTTCCTTTCTGTCGTGGCGTGCGGGCGCGCGTCTAACTGTATTTCTTGTAGAGATTGAAGACCAGGGGAAACTCGCGGAATATGCCCATCCTTCGGTGAATGTGTGCTGGCTTAGGCTGGCGAATCGATAGAATGCGGATGTGCTCGCGCTAGCGACTGGCTGGTGCGCGATCTCTCACGGACACAGGAGAGCAAGGGGGTTGGCGGCGCTCGGCGCAGCGAAGGGTAGTCGGGTTCAGGTATTCTCGTCACCACTCTCCACGGAACACAAACAGCGACTGCGGCCCCGGAGCGCAGCGAGCCGCGTTGTAAGCAACCGCGCTCCTGCCGTTGCTCCGCTTTACTCCCGACCATTCACGCTCCACCGCTTTCCACTGGCGACCTGCTTCAGCCTTGAACCACGGCGAACCCCGGCGGCGATTGGCCGGGCGCGCCGGCTCCAACGGGAAGGCGACCAATCGCGCGCCAGTAGGGAAGGTTAGCGCTGGCCGGCCGGGAAACTGAAAAGGCGAGAACGAGCACGCGATCACGTACTCTACGACGGATCGCCGCGTGCTCTTTCGAAATAGAGGCCCGGCCCTTGTCCTATCCCCTCTAGCCACCACAAACAACACTGCCCAACTAATAACTGCAATCAGATGAGAGAGCTCCGGAAGGAGTGGGCTTAGAGAGCGGGCGGCGCGGCGTGCGTTGCCGAAATCTGGACTTCGACCGCGGCAGAGCCCTCGCTCCAACTCACGCAGAGTAACGACCGTGGAAATGCGTGCCACTTTTTCGAGCGTCGCGATCTGCATTCAAAACAAGCCCGCCCGCTTAAAATAGCCGCGCTGGTCGAGCGAAAGAATGAGCCTCACGTGCAGCATCCACGCACTGAGCGAGCCCGTCTCCTCTCTCGGCCACGTTTACCAACGAGGGTAAAGTTGAACATCAGCCGAGCGAACGCTGGGCTGATGCAACATAACACGGCGAGATGCAGAGCGCGGTCGAATATGTCCCGAAAGCCCTCGACGGCAACTGAAAGGGAAAAGCTGCGCGCGTAGAAACGAGAGCGGCGAGAAACGTATGAGGCAAGTTTGCATGCGTTTGCGACAGATTCGATGCGAGTGTGGACTTTCGCCGTTTGTTTAGTCGGCGAATTCGCGCGGCAGATAATGTGAATATTACGCAACGTTCCATTGATCCATGACGTAACCGGAAAGACGCTAGAAAGAGGCATTGCGAAGGAAAGGGGAGAAGAAGGAGAAAAGTGCTGCTGCTGCAGGTCGTCGTAGTTGTCGTCGTCGCCGCCGCCGCCGCACTCGGATAGCGAAACCGCACTCGCCGGAGAATCCGCAGACGCCTCTCGCCAGGGAGATAGGATTCACGGCGGTGGTGCAGCCGGAGGATGCGTAACCGCCAACTCCACACTCTAGAAAATCTCGACACCAACTCTTCCTAATAACTCGCTTCCTCTACGATATAGATTGCCTTTCTACAGGCTGATTCGCTTGCCTGCCTGATAGTACCTGACTACCTGAGAGATCGAGCATCACTCGTTGACGATTGATTCTATTATTAGTGCATTGTATTAGTTCGTGGAAATAAATCTGGTTATTTTAAACCCTCTGAATGCATATACCCGAACTCTACACCTCTGTCAATCCTATTGCCTCACTCGAAAACCTTTGATTAGCCCAGCAATTGAAATTATTAGGCCTGTTTTCAAGTTCAAATTTACAACATGCAAGATTGTGCAAGATTAGCATAAGATGATATAATATTGAAACATATCCAATAAAAGATGGGTTTACAATTGAAAAAATCAAAAGTTGAAAAAAAAAAATTGCAAGTGAGGATGAAAGGCAGAATGTCCCTGGGGGAAAACAGTATTCCAGTGGGCAGCTATCAATGATTAATGAATATCGTCGATTAATTTCATGGGTGGCTGATTGCACTTGAGACAGGGTCTCGATAGTTTACTGAAAAACAGCGACTTTGTCTAAACAATCATTATCGGAGTTGTCAGCGAGTACTCGCGGCTAGGGGACGGGGTACACGCGAAATTCGTCTATTTAGGTCGCCCGCCGATAGACAAAACAGTCTCCTAACTCTATTATCACTGACGCACTGTCTATCGACGCCGCTAATTTTCCGTCGGGGACTCCGAGTGTCTGGGGCAGATAGGCGACACGGCAGCGAAAAGAAGACGCCGCGCAGTTTCCCCAGATAAGGGAACTCATCAGGAATGTCTTCCCTTCGATTCCCACTGGCACGTACGCCACGCGACGCTGTCGCGATTGACGATCGAAATTGGCTGGCGGGCACGTTTGCCAGCCAGGCCGCAGGAATTACACTGCATCTGGCTGTAAATGTCATGCCAGCCTTCTCAGCGGCACAGAGCACCGTCAGATAAAAGCTGATAAGTGTGTGGTTTGCTTTTCAGAGGCTGCCGCGCCGGCAAAATATTACGCGCTTAATATACATCGCGCGCGCACGATGCAACGCAGGACGCCGAGTCTCCTCTTTCGCAGCACCCACTTGCTCGCTTGTATCCGTGCGAGGAGCAGGAATGCGTATTTTATCTCGCAGCTACGATTGTTTGCCGAGGCATAATGCAGATGCTGGCGGCCCTCTCGCCCGCACTACCGCATCAACATTCCAGGAAAAGAGGGGCGATACGTATACCTGATACGCAGGTGAACACCTAAAAATATAGAGAGCCGCGAAGGTCAACGCTACGTGAATCACCGGATATTCGGCCTTATCGGAATTCAGTTCTATGGATAATCTGATATTGGCGAGTAGGATTGGATCAAGGTTTAGTTCACAGAAGACACTTAGTTCCGCGCAAAGTTGTCAACATCGGAGTATCTTGGAGGTATTGTTGGTAAAAAAGTGGAATTTCCCGGACAAGTTATTTTCAGCGGATGCTCTCCAAGCCTTTGGATTATTCAGGACCCCGTCGTCCTCGACCATTGAGTACACAAATCATTTCTGCTCGCTCACTTTGGTGACCTTTCCTTTCATGCAACGATTAAATATAATAAAGGAAACGCGGATTGAAGTTCACGCGAGAAAGAAACTGTCGCGTCTCGGATGAAGGTAGATAATTTTTTACGGACAGTGGACTTGACCGAACGCGTGTCTGGAATTATTCCAGCCGTTCGTGCCTGGAGATTAAATGGCAATCGAGTGGTTGTTCGATTAAAATAACAGTCGCCGAGCGCGGAATGATAAATCTAACAACGCGCGTCATGATTTAAGGGCGTGTAATAAATAATAAGCTTCATAACGCGTCGACATGACGAATCTACCCGGCGAGGGCGTCTTTCGACCGACGCGTCGCGGGCCAACTCCACGAATTTACGTGGATTATCACCGCGGCGATCTGCAGGGCGGTGAAGGCAACGTGATCGACTCCACTTACCCCGTGCTAGACGCGTGTTATCCCGCAAAGGCGCCTTATCTGGCTGAATTTTATTTATACGAGGAAAAGTACTCGATAGTATAGTGCGCGTTCCAAGCGGGAGTGGAGCGGAGTCGATGCCATAACAGAATACATTTCTCAAGCCGAAAATCTTCCGAGCCACGGGACGCCCCGCCGTCTATTCTCCGGGCGTTTGGGGGGAGGAGGACACGAGAAGACGAGGAGGTAGGTGAAACTTTTCTCCCCGGTGTTGCCGGTTGCGAGGGTGTCGGTCGACTGAAACGATCAGCAAGCAAGCACGTGATGTAATCCCTCCAGCCGACCAATAGGAAGAGCGCTCACGAGACGATCACGTGCTCAGTTGACGGTGGCCTCCTCCGCACGTGGTCGACCCGAATTCTAACCATCTCCCAGGTATGTATACCAGCCAGCGACCACGCGGCTCTGTTTACCTTTCTACCTGGGACCCCTATCTCGGCCCTGCGCCCAAATATGTAACCGTGTCGCTTTTACTACCAGCGAAAAACCCTCTGAGAGCGGCTTGATAGCTGAGGTATATCGGGCCTCCTCGACCCGACGCGCGTCCTTGTGCTCGCTCGCTCGATCGCTCTCGGCTCTTTCCTCCCGAGAAACGTCTATCTCCGATCGTCTGCCGGTCGTAGCCCTGCACCTCCAATGGGTGCGAGTCCCGACGATTTCAATTCTATTGACCTCCATCGGCGGCCGCTTGTTTTTACACTGCGCCATCTCGGCACACGCGTGAAAATATTTGTTTTGCGAACTCGGACCCTGTTTAGAGTTACGAAGCGGTCGGAAGCGTGCCCGAACTCATCATCATCATCAGCCGGCTTATCGCAAAGCGTTTATCTGCGACCGGGCTATGCAAATCCGTGGATTGAAGTTATACCTGAGTTTGGCGATACGCTCAATTAAATCTCGACATTTTTTAGATCGAAGCTCGTTTCGAGTTTGAATAATTGCGTGTCTGCGAGAGATTTGACGCGGATGTCGCGACGACCCCTTGTGAACGGAAGCAATGAACTAATATGCGATGACCGTCACCTTTTTACGACGATCCCCCGATACTTTTCTGCCTTCTCTGCTTTATCCCGTGGTCTTTCTTTCTCAACCCCTGATACCACCGGGGTCTACAACCCGCCCGTCCTGACAAAACAGTCTAAATATAACAAGTGCGCAGAAAAAGCCACCTCTATCGCCAAGGTGCCGGCAACTGTTCTGAAACACGGGGAATACTATTCCTTCCGTTCGCTATTGTATCGCTCGATAACCTTGCGAGAGCATGTTAAAATTAAAAAAAGAGCGAAGGATATAGAGTATAATACGAGGAAGTTAAGGTCTGAAGGGCAACCGGGCGCAACTGCGTGTTTCGTACAGGGTCAAGAAGAAGTCGGGACAGGAACTGAAGACTATCAATACTGGTTCGAGCATTATATGCGTTAAATCCCAATGTGGGCCCCCAGATGTGGGTCCGAGGTCCCCCCTTTCCTCATTCAGCCTACTGGCTCTCGGGTATGGTCATGGTCGGGAAGCCCATCAACTCCAATGCACACCAGTATCGCTTGCTATAAATAGTTTTAATCTTTACTTTCCGAAAGCAAAATCACAGCTACATAAGATGTGTGGTTCGATAATCATTAATATAATAATAATAGAGAATATTAATTAATAATTAATAATAATAGATAAAATTATATAATAGTTCTTTCTCCTCTCTCTCTGTCTTTCTCGCCGCTACATCCATACAGCTGGTATTTTTAATACTAATGACCGTACGATAGATTCACACAGTTACACACTCTCTCGCTCTCTCTCTCTCTTTCGCTCAGCCTCTCGCTCGCACTTTCACTCGCTATCCTTTTCTTCTTGAAATAATAGTACGCACTACTGGTATACGAGTTTATTTTGCCTCGCCGATCCGCCTTACTTGCCCCGATCCGACACTCGATCGCCACTAACGGGCGCGCGATAATCGCGCTACTATACATGTACATTTCTATACGATATAGGCTCAGTAATCATAAGGCAATCTTTACTCGAGCCTTGCTGCAAGCAAGGCTCTCTCGCTCCACGTGAGTCCATCAGCGATGACTCCGTGAGCCTCGCTCCCCCTTTTCTAGCGCTTTTTTCCTTAGGCCCCGACGGTGCCTGGGCTCTGGTTCTTTCCATCGCTTTCCATCCCGCACCCTCCCACTTTCTCTCCCTCTATCATTCGTGTATGCTCGCTTCGACTACTGGCTAAAATAAATATGTTACAGTTCGGCTACCGGCCCCGCATCCTACGCACTACTCTCCCTTTCTCCGTCCCTTCCACGTAGAGCCGCGCAAGTTTCTCGACCTAGCACAAGTGTGTATTAATCTAGCTCGATTTTACAATGTGGTTTTATGGCACTCGTTTCATGGCTGCGCTCCGGCCGATCTCCTACTCGTTACAGCTGGCTATGCTCCCCTTTCCGGTGCTCCCGATTCTCCTAGGATAGGAGAGATCGATTTGCCTAGGATCGGGAGCACGAGACATCGGACACCGAGACCCACTCTTACTCGGCGAGCTTTCACCGGGGGGTTTTCCGCACGCGAACTATTGACGGGGGGATAGGAATCGGTGACTCGAACCTCTACGGCGCTATGGAATGATACTAATAAGCTAGTTAAGGAAACGGTCCGACTAAAGGAATCCGCCTGCTCAGAGTTCGGTGATCCACTTGAAGGAGAGTTGAGGCTGGGGAAACCCGCCGGAGCTCGCGAGGGTAAAGATGAAATGAATGGGCCAGTGCGTGTCGTAAGTCACGTCGATCGTCTGTTTTTTTTTTCTTGGCGACGGAGACACGATGTCAATGCGATCAGGGTTATAGCTACGGAGGCATTGGAGAGTACGTATGTATATCGTCGCAAGGGAAAACACCGCGTTGATAGCTTAATCGCGCTGACCGAACTTATCCGGTTTCCCAACCCGGCGCGTCTCGTAAGTCAGTTATTAATTAATGAGCTGTCGTTTTATTGCCCGCGATTAAGCGACTATGTCTCGCCTCTCCTTTTTCCAGTGGATCACCCATTGAACCGGCGGCGGAACTTTAACTCTTCGTGCTACTGATTTCTAGAAAGGCTGCTCTCTGGTATTGTTGTAGAACTTTAGAATTTGGACTTTCAAGCGTAGGCATAGGGTGGAGAGGTCTCGACCCGACCTCCTTCGCTTTCGTCCGCTGTCGATATATATTTAAGGCACTAATGTCTTTCCATCTCTAATTCTACTCCTTTGACTGCGCTCGATCAAAACCGTGTGGACGCTCCCCGCCCCTCCCCATTTTCTCGTCGCGTGTAAATAAAGTTCTGTCCTGTTATTGCTAAGGCACGGTCCTACGAGAGTTCTTGGAGAAAACCCTAAAGGCACCACAGCAGTAGTCACATAATCCTTTAAAGGTTACTAGTCTAATTTTACAGTCACGAAAAATATGCCTCTTGTGTGTCTTTTCTAATTGTAAGTTACAGCGTACCATGGACCTCCGGATCCCTTGTCGACTGTCGCCGCCACCAAGTTTCTATCGCTCTGCGTGCAAGACTGTGTTTCTTTTGCAAAAAAAGATCGCAAGGAAAGGTGCTCGAAAAGACCCTGGCCGAAAAAAAGAGCTCGGATGATGACCGTAAGAAGCGATCGGGCCACTTCTCTACGAGGGAAAAAGGATCTTGTCACCATTGAGTATCCTGTAGGAATAAAAGCGCGAGAAACCTGTTCCTTCCTCGAACGGATCAATTATTCACAAAACATATACAACATACATACAGATATATTAGAGGATCTCTTACATCGAATTGCGCTAAAAGAGTTCAAACTTTTTTTAGAGTATACTTCGTATATACTTTGCAATCTTTGCCTCATCTCTCGTGTTTCCTTCCTTTCTATATATATATATAAAATGTACATACTCTCTACGTTGCTAATAAACATCATTTTCGCCAAACGTGTCAAAGCTTTTGCTTTCGCTAGCATCTCGGCATGCATGTTGCATGCGTGTCCACTTCTGTCCTTTTATCTGATCTCCCGCACGTATCGGTCGGCAGTCTTTTTATTAACTCTCGATTTATCAATACTGTTCGTAATACGATTAACACGCGTACTCCCCTGCTCGTAGCGTGAGAAGGCGCGGAACTTTTAGTACGATTTAGAAACTTAAAGTGAAACGTAAAACAAACAAAAACTTTGATTGCACCTTGTGATCGAACCGTGCAATGCTCTCTTGCTCCCTTCTCCTCCTCTCTCTCTCTCTCTCTCTCTCTCTATCTCCCTCTCTCACTTGATTAAAATAATTCGATAAAATAAACTTGTGTTCCGCGTGCTTGCATCACGCGGGGGGTACACGAGCGACACTAAAAAATGTACAAGGTTTCGCCTTCCATCTAAATATTACAGTTTGTCTTTTGTCGTGCTAAAGCTACGTGTCTTCTCTTTATTGTCTAAAATCCTATCCCATCTCCCGCTCTCGGTTCTCGTGTACTTCAGTATCTTGGTCTCTGATATGCTCGGAACAGAAGCGTGAAATCGCGGGGCGAGAAGTTCGAGTGCCCGAGATACGTAAACCCAGCCCATATCAAGCCGAAAGTCCCAAGCAATTAAAAAGGAACTGAAAAGTCCACACTGATTTAGCTCTCCCGCCGAATAAAAGTATTGTCTGAATACATTCAAACGAGATCTGTCGATCGGTCAATAAATAAGTCGTAAGTACCAAGTCAGCGACTTTGTCTTAACGTTTTCCTCCGCGAAACATCAACCGATATCGAGCACCCGCGAAACCCCGAGTCCCAACGAGACCATAAAAGCTATCGAATCAAACGTGTTCAGAGGGTGAAGCTTAATGACTAGCCCCCGGCCGGATTCTACCACCCCGTAGTCCACGCAGACTTGGCGACATTCGCAAGTGGACAACCGAGCGATTCTGCAGGGAATGTCTCTACATGGAGCAGGAGAATTGTCTTTTCTATCCTTCAGCTCGACCGTCTCTCAGTCGACTGGTTCAGCTCGAAGCAAACTTGTTGACTAGTTCCCTGCCAGTCTCCCCCGGCAAGTTTCCCCTGAGTCTACAGGCCGAGTTGACGCTATACTCGCCGGGGTGTGTCTACAGGGACCAGAAGAATGAATTTATTGAGCCTCCTCCAACGAGTGGGTGCTCCACCGGACATCGTTAGGAGTCCATATGCCGGTACTTGTGGGCCGACATCTGAGCAAGACCCAACACTGCGTACTGACATTGCAGGCAGTGGTAATGCGTCTGCTTGCCGGAGTGCTGACACTGGACGGCCCCGCACGGTTGACTCGGCGTGAACTTCTGGAAACCGGCTGCCGCTATGCTGTCCAACTTGGCGTGCTGCCGTCGATGGGCGACCACTTTGTTCGTGTCCGTGCAGACAAAGTCGCACTTGAGACAGTGGAAGTGCGAAGCCTTGTTCTGCATCGAGCCGAGGGATGAAGTGTAGGCGCACTGTGCCCTGCCACAAGGAACGTTCGCTCGATACTGCTGGAAATCACCTCCCATCAATGTGTCCAGACGCTCGTGCCTTGCCGTGTGCTGGACGAAGCGGGTCTTGTCGCAAAATGAATAGCCGCAGTCCTGGCGCATACAATGGAAGTGGGTCTGATGCTCCCGGTATCCGCAGTGGGGGTACCTGCAGTCTTCGTTGAATCTAAACCTGTAAGGACCATCAAACAATACGTTACTCGCTGCCCAGTGAGAATGGCTAAGAATCAATTATAATTAAGCGAAATGCTCCGTCAAACGATTCTCTGGATGCATACTGACCTAACGTAACCATCGGGAACTGGCTCGTCCTTCAGCATTCGCATAGAGTGGTGAAGCCTCTGCTTCTTGGCCTCGGGGGAATTGCTGTCCGGTTGCTCGAGTTCTCTCTTGTTCAAATTGAGATTAGCTGCTAAGGATGCGAGAGGATTCTCGTCCCTGGCAGGAGGTAGAAAGTTACCTGGTGGCAATCCCGGCGCGAACATGAGTCCAGTCAGTCCAGGCGCGCCGGTATACATGCCACCGTGTTGTAAGAAGGGTGGCAGATTCATCAAAGCGATCTGTTGGTTCATTGCGGCCATGACAGCCGGGGTGGGAAAGTGGAATCCATGGCTAAGATCCAAGTCGAAGGTTGTCGGGACCGGAGATTGCTGTACAGTTGGTGGCATAGGGGGTGGATAAAGTTGCCCGTTTTCATTGCTCTCCATTCCTTGATTATTGCTCTCCTCTCTCTTAATATCCGATGGTTCTCTCTTCACATTTGGTACATTCTGAACGCCTACGTCGGTGGCACATCTCGACTGTTCCACCTTAATTTCCTTCGGCTGGGCCTGCTGTGCCATTTGACCGAGGGTCTGTTGCATTTGCCTCTGCATTTGGTTCTGGAAGTTCTGGAGGTTCTGGGCCATCTGGGCATTCTGCGCCATGAAGTCGTGCTTCTGCGAGAGCTGCGCGAGGTAATCGTGCTGCAGCTGAGTCGGATTCGGACTAGCCATGTCGTGCTGCTGCTGGCTGAGAATGGCGCCGGTCGAATGCTTGGCTATGTGAGCTATCAGTCGGTCCAGCTCCGAGAATGCTTGATTGCAGGCATTACAATGATAATGATTTTTGCGCTTCAGTTTGCAGAAAGGTCGACTGCAGCTCTGCTCGGGACCGTAGAGGGTATGCGGCGAGGTCGAGCTCGTGGACGGTAGAACAGCTGACTCTGCAATTAGGAATGCAATCTTTAAATGATAGTCGCGATCCTCCGATCTCGAGCAACAGCACACGTCTAGCGATAATACCAGTGTGAAGTACAGTCACACATCTCAAGGCGCAAAATTTTGTCGGAAGGACACGAACCTTGGTGCACGGTAGCTCGCATGGATAGTACGACGCCCGGAAGTGCAGGTTCACTCGGCGGTCCGCTGACCGGATAATAGGTGCCTGCTGCCCTCACCACTAGCAACAATCAACCAAACAACCAACACTTCAAATATACCTCCCACCAAAGATACAACACCCTCGCACGGTAGATACAGCAATGTATAAAAGAAAGGGAAAGAAATAGATGAAAACTAGGAAGAGTAAAGGAAAAACTACTTGAACAAGGGGCCACACGTGTACTGATCTGTAGAGGAGGTGAGGATATACGTGCAAAACAGACATGCATACTCGTGTGAGGTTCAAGTCTTGTTCACTGAAATCTCTACCACACAACTCATATCTAGAAAACGATACTATGGTGCAACTGGTCCATGAAAAAAGGAACTCGAACTTACCGGTGGTCTTGTTCGCGTCGGGGCTTGCCACTTCCGCTTCCTTTTCTTCCATGATCGATCTGTTCTCCACTTCTTCCCTGGTCAAGCTCTCCTCCGGCTTCTCGATCAATTCAGCTGGATTCTTCACTTGTATCCTCGGTTTACTTTCCTGGACCGACGATTGAGTCGGCGTCTGACATTCGTGATTCGGTAGCTCCGGCTTGCAAGCTCCTGCTTCAGCCTGGCTACTATGCTGCTTCTCGTGCAATGCCATGGTCGAGTACCTCACGAAAGAGTATCCGCAGTTCGGTCTGGTGCAATGGAAGTGACGATTGACCCGATTACTATGGCAGCCGGGCAATCGGCAGTCGACCATTTTATCGAAGAAGGCAAAACCGGCGGGAATATCGACATTGTCGTGGAAGTCCTTGCTGTGCATCAAGAGCTGATCAGGCCTGTCGGTGGAGAAGTGACATCTCGGCTGGGAGCAGTGATGGTGTCTAGTCGATCTTAGTACGCAAGCGACATCGGGGCATCCGTCGGGATTGTACGTGGAGAATCCTTCGGGCTCGCCAAGACTATGCGACGGGGAGATGCTACCTTCCCGATCGTCCGTCGGGGGATTGATACTCAAGCTCGGAGTCTGAGGTTTCGGGAGCTTGAAGCTCGTGAAAATGGCTTGCGGGGAATCGTGAGTATGACTGGTGGGATCTCCACCCGACCAGATCTCGATGACCCTATTCTTTGGTGGCCTGCCCCGCTTCCGCCTGAACATCGCGTCGATGTTTGTCAGGTGGGTTAAAGTAACGTCCGAAGACAAGCCATGGGGGGAGCAGGAGAGGTTCAATTGCCTGCTGTACTCGTGGATTTTGTAATGCTGGAGGCGACGGAAAGGCTTGTCGGTGGCGAGGATCACCTCCCGACAGTTCTCCCAATTACAGTGATAATGCTTCTCCTTGTCGGCGTAGGGGCAGCTGTCGTCGCAGCCTCCCTCCTCGAAGAAAGCGTCCGTAATGCGTTCCTGCGTCTCGTGTTCCCTCAAGTGCTCTCGCACCTCGCGGGGGTCCTTGAGGGTCGCTCCGCATCGGTCGAGGCCGCAATGATGGTGCTCTCTGCCCAAGTGACAGGGGCAGTCCGACGGAGCCGGTACCAGATAGGCGAGCTCCGAGGCTGAGAGCTGCTGCTGCTGAGTCTGGGCTGGTTGCTGGGGTTGCTGGTCGACCGTAATAGTAGAACTTCCACTGGACGTTATAGTAGTTGTGGGAGCTGTGAGATCCATCGCAAGGTCGCTACCACTTTGGAAGGAGTCATCCAGGGAATAGTAGGAGGGTGAACCCCGGCCCTCATTGGAGCTCTCGCCGTTTAGACTCAGGGCTAGACCCTGACTGCTCCCAAGTTCATCTGGCGGCCACGAGCCGGACGGTCGGATTCCACCCACCCCGCTGACCTGCTTGTACTTTCTGTAGACCAGCTCGGATTCGTGCCGCTCGTGTTTCCGCTTATGAGCGAATAGCTGCCCGGACGAGTGCAGCACGTAACTGCAATGGGGTCGTATGCAGTGTATGTGGTTGCACACTCTCGAGAAGCGACACTGCTCGAAGGGGCAGGCCTCGGATTTCATGAATTTCTTAAAGCCGTCCCTGGATAGCTGCTCGTCCTTGATATGGTACGATTTGTGCTTGTCTGAAAGGGAAAGAAATGCCCCGTTAAAATGTAGTCGAAGAAACATGGCCAGGGACCAGTCCAGGGGCGATGCGTGTGGGGAACCAAGAAACTTACCCATATCCGCCTTGTTCTTGAAGGTGTATCGGCATCCAGATCTCCGGCAATGGAAATGAGTGGTTCGCTGCCCGACAAAATGACAGTGTTCGGTAGCGCAGCTTTCCGTTGCGCGAAATCTCTGGAAGCCCTCTTGTATAATCGCCGAGTCCTTTCGGTGATAATTGGCATGCATCTGTACATCCGAGGTCGAGATGTAGACCTTGTCGCAATTCTCGTGGATGCAGTGGTAGTGGGTCTGCTTTCTATTGTGGGGGCATACGCGACCCGGATGCCTCTCCGAGCAATCGTCGGTTGGCGAGTACCTCATGAAACCGTGCTGCAACGATTCATCCCTCTTCTTGTGCCACTTGAAGTGCCTGATCATTTCTTCCTTCTTCACAAACACCCTACCACTGCAATCGAGGCAATGGAAATGCTCTCGGCACCCGAGCTCCTTGCAATAGGCGCTACCGCACTCCTGGCCCGAAGTGTACCTCCGCACATAGCGTGAATAATCGATCACCGGTTGCGATATCGAACTCTTCGAACTGCCGATCAAGCCTTCGGCCACCGGCGACATGCTCTGCCTCAGCAATGCTGAAACCAAAAGAAAGGGAGACTCGGTTAGATGGGCAAATAATTTCCTTCAAATGTCGTTTCACTATTTCAGCAATCATTATGACTAATTCAGGATCGACAGTTTTGCAATTGCGATTGGAAGTCTTTCGTTAAAAATAAAACGCCCCGACTGTTGGTAATGCAGAATCCGCCAAGTACCGGCAGATGATCATTGAGTAGTCGGTAAAGTAGCCGCAATCGGTAAGAATGTACTCTGCGGCTGGAAGCTGCCGCTTTTCTACGAGCAGTGGAATGCGCTTCGGCACTCAGCCGCGGCAGTGCGAAGCGTCTCGGCGCCGCGGAGCAAGAATGACTTCCAATGCACATATCGAGGAGTTATGACTGCATCGTACATCGACCCGTTCTCGTCGCTCTTCCACTCCCGAAAACTGGTTGCCGGCGCTGCACCGCGAAATCCGGCAAAGCCCGGGGAGAAAAAAGGTGACTCCGACTCAAGCAAAGGGCGAGCACGACAAAAAACTGTCCGGCCGAATTCTTGCCGATTGTACTGCCAGTGTGCGCTCCTATGCGAAATAAAGATTAGCGAGTCTCAAGCCCGGCGTCGCTCTTTCTCTCTCCCTCTCCCATTATTTTCACCCTTCCCACTCGAGCGAACAATAGCAATAGCATAAGCTGATTACATACTCCATTCTCCGCGGTAGCATTGATGCCCCACATATTCAAACTACGAAATCGCAGTGTATGTACCAGCTGCGCGCTCGTCATTAAAATTTCGATCCCCAAGAGGAGTCGCCGCTCGGCCTCTCGAGTGCCCTTCTGCGTCGGCAGTCGATTCCAAGAAAGCTCCGCCGCACTCTCAATGGAACCAAATGCGCGCAGTCAAAAATTACCGAATATTCCTCGGCATTCTCTCCCCCCTCTCTCTCCCTCTGCCTACTTAAACGTGCGCCACAAAGGCCGAGCAAGTTTCACTCGTACGTATACGATTTATATATGGTCGAAAGACAAGAAGGGTTTCGAGGGCAAGTAAAGGCAGGAGCGAAGTGAATCGAAGAAAGGCTGCGAAAGGACCGAGGGAGAAGCCCGCGAGGATTCACCGGCACAATGCACCCCTCCGACCATTATGTACTCGGCGAAGCAGCGAACGGCCCAAATATACCCTCAAACATTGATCATCTTACGTAAACACCTTCCTCGAAATTGCCAATAGCGCTCCATTTTTTCTCACCGTCGCTCCACAGGAGCAACAAAAAATCCCGTCGGCCCCGCTCCGCTGGGACTTGGAAATTAATTATCCGCCGCTGAATAACTAGCTCTGGCTCTCCCGCTCTCGCGTATATTGTTACGTAACAGTCGCTTATGACTATTAATCTATCCTCCGCGGTGCGCGGTAATTATGTAACGCGGCGCACTGCGCCTCCTGCTACGCGCAACCCACCATTCGCGTAGCCGCGTCTCGTCCCGCCCTTTGGGAAAGTCCTCGGGGAAACTCTTGTTCCAAGGCGACTTTATACGCGGGCTCTTTATTTATTTATTAAGCGATGAGGCGAGCGCACTCGAAAACGCGCCGTTAACGATTGATTATACGAGAGAGTGCAGGCGAAGAGTGCAGGCAGGTCAAGGTGGCCGGCGCATTAATGAAGAATCGAGTGGTAAAGGAAGGTGCAGAGTCCAGGGTAACATGGTGATCGGCGGCTTGCCCTCTCGTATCCAGGAATGCCCGACATTTTGTTGACGCCTAATTATGCGGTCGCATCGCAGGAAGCGTGCCAAAAGTCGCGATGCCACGAAAGTCGAGCAGGCCGTAGCCTTGGGAGCCGTTAAAAGACAGATCGATCCATATTCGAGGGACTAATGAAGCTCGGCGTGTCGTTGCCAGGAACCTCCACTCGACACTCTCCTCCGCGCAACAGTGCAACTATTTCATACCATCTTATAAAACGAGCTAATCTTATATCTTGCAGGCTTTACCTTCAAGACGGACCATTTCTAACAACTCGGTTATCCACCGTTTTCGGCCTCGAGAACATAACTCTCCACAGATCTCGATTTCGGGAAAATGCATTCAGAAGGACATCCATAATAATAAACTCAAACTCTACCGAGCGATGCTTCCAGTCTTCCAGGCACTAAAGGCACAAATGGGGGATTAATTGCCGGGCGAAATCTACGAGGACTGTCAGGGATTCCGAGGGCAGGCAATAACTTTGGAGGGACGAATTGTCGCGGTAGAAATGAGAGGCGATGCCACCCACGCCGGCGCGGCGGGCAAAGGGCCGGCGGCGACACAATCCCAGGCGGAATACGGGAGACGTGACAGGGCTTAAAGAGCAAATCTTAAAAAATATGAGAAACTCCGGGGACGACACGCATCGGGTGCCCGGCTGGCGGCCGAGAGCCGCTCATGCCGCCGCGCCGATCCAGCGGCTTTCAAGCCGAACCCTTTTATTCGTAGTTCTTGAAACTCGCTTCGAGGAAGGGTAGAGAGAAGGGGGCAGAGGCAGCCAGGCAGGCGGCAGCCTCGATGGAAGCCAGTGTGGGTAGGGTTAGTTGAAAATTTTCAAAAAGCCCCAGGCCTGAAAAGGGCCCGTGTATTTCCAACGCGGGCGCACTCCCTCCTCTCCTTTCTCTCCTCCTTTTTTATCATTTAATCCGTCGACTCACCTGAATAACCCTTCATACGAAATCGGCCGCGTCACGCAGGCCTGCGCGCCCGCACGAAAATCCGTGCGACGAATAATCTTGCTCGAGAGAGAGGGAGAGAGAGAGAGAGAGCGTTCGATTAATGCGCGCACACACGCCAGCGGAAAAAGGGGGGTTAGCATAGCACCGAAAATTACGAGTTTGGATAATGCTTCGAGTACCGAGTACCCCCATCTCCCCCCCAATCCTTCTACGCCACTCATTGGCGGTCGGTCCATTCAACTTCTTGCTCGAGAGCGGCTAAATACCGAGGAAAAAAGTCCCAACGGCGACTAGCGGGGCCCTTCTTCTCCAGCGGTCCTTTACCCCTTTTCTCCAGGGCCCTCGTCGCAAACATTGTTTCCGGAAAAGCGCTCGCGAGCACGCAACCGTCCGGAGTCCAGATGGTAGTTAATCGGTCAGATCGGATCTAACATCCCGGCACGGGGGGAATTTACCGCTCAATATCGAAATGCGATCAGCGGAGAAAAAGGACTGGTTTCTAATGGCGAGTCTAGCGCAACGGCAATTAGGCTTTTCCCGCAATGGGCACGGCCGCCCGGTAAAAGAGGGAATCGTCGGCATCCCGTATGGTATGATTATTATTTGCATAATCGATTCCCTGGCACGCGGCTATAGGCCCCGGCCGCGCCGCGGCACGAAGAGAGCGTGCGCGACGAAAGTCCTGGCGCCAGTGGAGCGCGCGCGAGACGCGAGAGAGCCGCGAGGGCACTGGGCCGCGCGCGTACGAGAGAAGGCTGGAGACTTGAAAAGGAGAAAGGAGGGCCAGATAGCCCGAGAGACGAATGGTCGAGGAAGAGAGGCCGCCGGGCATCGAAGGAGAAAGAAGAGGAGAAGACGCACCAAACTATTCTAAGATCCGGGGAACGCGCGTGTCGCGGACTTATTGTCTCCCGGCGAATGCGCCCGCGTTATTTCTGTCAAAATTACGTTATGCTCGCCATTCTCCTGTCCCGTTTCTCGCCCGCAATATCTGCTTAGCGCCTCGGACTCTTCTCTTCCCACGGCGCGCCGGCTCCCTCGACGCTTTCTTACGGGACGCCTCTCTTTCTTCCTCTTCATTTTCCGCGAGGTCTCCAGCGCCCCGAGACAGCGCCGAGAGAGCGCACACCGACCGCACTCGGCCGGCCAAAGAGAGAAAGAAAGAGCGAGCGAGAGAGAGAGAGAGGGGACGAGAGAAAGAGATCACGCGTTTGCGGCAATTCGCCGCCGAGAATAAACGTCGTTATGGCCGTTCTCCCATTCGCGGCGAAGAGTCTCATTATAATTAGTGCGCCCTCCGCAACGAAGGAGGTAGATATACAGAGTCCGAGTGCATCCACCGCTGTCTCTTCCGTGGCCAGTGGGTGTGGAGAACCTCTCCATTCTCAGCCTAACTTGGTCACTGGCTCTCGACGCACACCTCATTTTCCCGATCTGCACGAGCGGCCGCCGTCCCCGTCGCCGCCGCCGCCGACACTGGCTGCAAATGCCACACGCAGACTGGCGAAATTTATATCGCTTCCGAGAGTGCCAGGCCAGTCCCACTCACTGCGTCTCCTCCCCGGAATCCATGGATTCGCCGATAGAATTATTCCCGCCGCTTTGTCCACTGCTCGAAACTCGAGGACGCTTTTTACCAAGAACGCGCCCGGCGGGTTTATACTTTTAGTTGCGCCGGGCTCGTTCACATTGTGCCAGGCCGAGAGCTATGAAAGGCAACCCCTATCGGCTGCCGAGGGGATGATTCATGGCGGAGGTGTTCTCAATTTCGTCGGCATCGCGCTCTCGCACACGCGCACCGCGCGGCCCGCGCCCGCTTTACTCCGCCATCTAATTGCCTTATGTAATAAGCGGGACGCGCGTTCGGCGCAACTTTAAGAAACGATTACACGTGTCGCAGCTTTCATCTTCTTTGGCCGCGTCGCGACAAAAGAGCCTCCTCGTTAACGAGAGCCTCGCTTTGATCCGCGCCGGAATTCCGCGCGATAGCTGACGCCGCCCGCGTCGTTGTAACTATTAGTAGTAGGAGCGCGCGCGCGGGCGCGTTTGCTATTATTCATCGAGACGATTATTAAACATCTCGAGCCCATCCTCGACGAGGCTTTCGAGGCAGCGCGTGTACGTGAATTCGACAGCTCGCGATACAAGGAGGGGGGAAGGTGAGCGCAACAAACGATCGTTAAAGTAATCGAGCCACGTGCTACGCGCGCCTCCTTTTTTCCTGCGAGCCGTTTTCTAAAGGCGCGCGTTCATTAAATGTCGCAGTATAGCTGGTATCGTTTTACCCCTCCGGCGTGGCGGGCCGATTTCTTCTCTTCGTCTTCTGTTTTGTTACGTCCTCTTTTTTAATCTATCCCGTATACGTATTACTCTCTCTCTCTCTCGTTCCCTCTCGCTCGACCTTCCTGCCGGACGTGGCCCTTTGTCGAGTTTTTCGGGGCCAGTATTACGAGAGAACGCGCGCGCGCGTACCACTACTTATACTGCCTCCCCCTTTTTCGGTACTCCTTTGCGCTAACCCCCTTCGAGAGCTTTGTGAAAACCCGCTTCACCCTTGCGCGCTCCTACCCGCCGTGTTAAATTTAACGAGGGGAACCTCCGCCGCACCGAGATCCCTTGGACACGATTTCCAAAAGTATTGACCCGCGAGAAACATTGGAGACTGGACCGATCGCTGAGTAATCGGGATTCATTAAGTACTCGGGTTCGCCACTCAGACTGACCTTATGTCGAAGCTGTGAATACTGTGTGTGTTTTTTTTGTTGCGGAGGTTGGGATGTCTGAGACGCGGGGCAAGGGGGAAACTCCTGTGTTTTCTGATGCAATTGTGAGGCCGTTGTCGAGTATAATGAAAGGAATAACGTTTTAAAAAATTCTATTTGTTATGAAACTAGTTTGATGTTTTCTATCATGTTAGTTCGTTGAAAGAAACGATTTATCTATTACAGGTTTCCAAGCTGTAAAGAGTCATAACGACCCATAAATGAGAACGGAACTTTAAATACTGATTACTCAAAAACTGAACAAAGAAATAAATAGAAAATCTAAAGAGCACTGCCATGACTATTAATCACCATTACATATACATTTCAGTGGGATCCAACTACTTTCATGTTTCACGTATCGTCAGCAGGCTCCTCAAGACGCGGCGTGGCCTCGATAGATGTGCTCCATCGGGCGGACTAGCTGTTCCAACGGCAGATTGAGTTGGAACAAGAACAGGCTTACTTATCGAGCCCCGGCCCCCGAAATCTGCGGCCACCCCCGTTTTACGGTGGGACCGCGCGCGCGGCCGAATAGACCGGGGGCCGGGGGGGGCCAGCCCCAATCGCGCGAATCTCGCTTAGTTAGGTGGTGTGCGCGCGTAAACTTTTCACGAGGGGTGAAGTAGCGCCCGGAGAGGCGTGCGTGTAGCGTTAGAGGCGAGCGGAATCCTCCTACCGTCGCTCCACGCACACCAGCCTCCTTCCCGCTCGCGCCCCTTCCCGTTCTCGAAAATAAACAGAATCGAACCCTTTCTACAAATTCAAATAGCCGGAAGGGGGAGCGCTGCAGAGTGCACTGCCAAGGGAGAGGGAGAGAGAGAGAGAGATGGTTGCGTGCTCTCGTTTCGAGGTGGGGCTCGCTGGCTCTCCGCCTTTGTTCGACTTTGGAAAACTCGGTGCGGGCCGGTGTAAGCCGAAAAAAATAGCTCACCACGGCTCGGCGATCCGCTGTCAAAACACGAAATCCGACGCCCCTGATTGAGTCTCCCCCGAGGGCCCCGCGCCCGATTTTTCATTCCGAGCAATTTTCCGGCCAGGCGACGACGCCTCAATAATACTGATCGAAGGGGTTGCTCGCCACCAACTGGAATGGTTCGGTAATAAAAGTCGCCCGGTGATATACTGCTCGCTCGGGATTGGCCTCATTGACGAAAACACGTATATACCCGCCAATCGAGCGGTAAGCGCTCCTCGCTCCTCGCCCTCGATCGGTTTCTATTTATTGCGATTGAAAGCCCGATTAAATTTCAAGAGCGAGAAAACCCCGCACTAGACACATGCCGGCCGACACGCGTGTCCGTGCGCGTCGCCGCCGGCTGCTCTGGTTACTTTGCCAAAGTGAAATCTACGCGAGGCAGCTCTAGTCCAAGCTAATTGAATTAACGCAGCTGCCTCCTTTCGAGCAGAGGCCTCGCGGACGGACAGTGTGTTGTTCGCTGCTTCAGTTTCGTATTTCGCGCAGCTTTTTTCCCGACTCCACTCTACTCTCTCTTTCTCTCGGTTTCTCTGCGGGACGCGCGCGCGCGGGCGCGCAAGAAGGGCGAGCGAGAGGGAGAAAAAGCCGGGATTCCAGAGGCGGGCAGAGCTCGTTAATGGAAATTTACGAGAAACCCATGCGGCAACTGGGCGCGCGAGCGAGAGCCGCATTTATTTCTGTTACATAAATGCACTTGCACATCCGGACGGCGCGCGGCCTATCAGCACCGGTGTCCCGTCATCTTTTTCCTGACGGCATGTGCACTCGGGCAGAGACTGCTGCTCCAGAGGGTGGCAAAGAGAGAGAGAGAGATAGAGAAAGATAGAGAGTAGGCGGGCCAAAGTTTTACAAAGTCCCATAACACCTCGTGATTTACGAGATCGCGTATCCAATAACTTTTGAATATTCCCCGGGCGCGCGCGCGCGCGAGCGGCCTGCACGACTGTTAGCTTAACAAGGCAGTTAGACGAGTGCGTAACGAGCGCGGACTATTATTAAGTGCGCCGCTATACTCCATCGATGCTCGCTCTACTTATCCGACTCTCCTCGCCTACCCCCTCGACGGCCCCGCCGGGCCGCCCTCTGCTGCGCGCTCGCCTGCCACCGACACGACTCTTCTTTCCGCGGGCACGATTAATACTTTTTGCCCGAGTTCCGCGAGCGCTGCTCGCCTCCGCTTCGATCGCGCCGATCCGAGAGATGCGATCATCGCCGCCACGTCGCCGTTAATCCCGCGCACCGGCTTCCACCGGCTTCCTCCGCCGCCCGAGGCAGACAATATTCAGATTCAAATCTTCCCTGAGTCTCTTTCTCTCTCTCGGGCTTCTTGCTTCTGCTGTTGATGCGGCCAACTGCGGTGGTTGTAGCGCGCCGAGAGCCTATCGGGCTAAAAGGGAAGTGGCTTTTCGCGATTCCACCCTTTTTTCTCTATCTCTGGCGAGGGGAAATAGCTGAAGGCACTCTCTCTCTCTCTCTCTCTCTCTCGGTCTCTCTACGTCTCGCCTCCTCCCGGGCGAGCGCTCGCCCCTCGCACTTACGCGCGCCGCCGCCGTTTGTCCGATCGGCTATTTTTCAACCGGGCATTGGCAGCCCGGAGCGACGATTTCGAAAGAGAGAGAGACTCTAAGCCCGAGGGTCGCCGCGCGCCGCGGGCTAATTAAATTTAGAATATTTTTTAAATTTCTCCGATTCCCCTCGGATGATTTGGCACGTGGTGCCGGCGACGGTGTCGTCGCGCTCTTGCCGCGCGCTACTGCCCAAAGAGAGTAAAAAAGGGCTGGAAGGAGCGCGAGCGGGGTAGCCCCGATTCTTGGCGATCCTTGTGTAAAAGCGGAGAGCTGGACGAGCGTCGAGCGGCAAAGAAAGCTGCGACGTGGCGCGCGGCGAGGAGGAGAGCACGTGTCGAGTCGTCGAGTGGCGGCTCCAAGAGGCCAGCCGGCCGAACTGACTGGCGTCTCTCGGCCCGAAGGAGGAAGAAAGCTCGATTTATTAGCGGTCCCGCGGACCCTGCGGTTTTCCGAGCCACCGAAGAAATTGGATTGCGCCGCTCTCTCGCTCTCTCTCCGCGGAACACAACACACGTGGCCGAGCTGCAGCCGAGTAAATGCCAATTACAAAGCTTCGGTCACTTACGCAACTAAAAAGCAAACGCGCGCCACGGCCGAGTTGTTTGGCCGCTGCCACTAGAAAGCGAGCAAAGCCTGCAACTCCCTTTACAAGTCCCTTTGCGGGCGTGCACGCTCGAGCTGAAATGCATATGAAATCGTTTCTCGGTATATGTTCCTCCGAGCCAGTGTGTTTATAACGAACGAAACGGCCCATTACGGGCCCCCATGACGGATAAAGAACGGGAGACGAGTTCGCCCGTCGAGGAGCGAAATGCAATAACGCGCTAGAGTGCAGAACGATGGAAATGCGGATGGTAGGTAGAGCGGCGCGCAGGCCGCGCGCCGCCGACTCATCCTCTTCTTCGCCCTCTTCTTGCTCTCTTTCCCTCGCCTCCCCCTTTTTCCTCCCTTCTTCCCATTTTGCGAACTGCAGAGACGCCGCCGCCGACGCCGCAGCTTCTCCACGGCCATTCTCCGGTTTCCCTTAGTTTCGCGATTATATTCTCGAAATAGTCAAGACCGGATGCCGGCCCGCTCTGCTGCGCGGCGGCTGCAGCGCCCGCGGATATTCCGGATATATTTTTGGCCGGCCTTTTTCCAGGGAAAAGAAGACGCGACACACTCGGCCTATCTCTATCTGGAGGGGGGGGGTTAATGGCACTGTGCGAGAGTTTTGGAGAGAATTTTGGCGATAGCGTTCAGGCCGTAAGAGAAAAATGGGGAAAGAGGCGAGAGAGATAGCGGGAAAGGCTGAAGGCATCGAGCGAATGAGTGATTGATCGGCGATCCAAGGCGCAGCTCAGCCAAGCAGCCACCGCACCGTGTAATTTTCTCCGGCCCCTTCCCCGCGCTTTCCTGGCTGGTCGTCGATGATTAAGAGAGTCAGCCGGCTGTCGATGTCTCCATTTCGCCGTGAATTAGCGCCGGCTTCGATCGGCTATCACCTCGGCCAGTGTATTATACACGGCTGGGGGGTGGTGTAACGCCGGCCATTATCACGGCCGGGCCACGTGCGCCTAGAAACTAGATCTATCGCGGCATTCTAGGTACTGCACTGCTATTTTTGCGTGCCGGTTTACCCGTCGGCACCGAATGGCGACATTATCTAAGCCGGCGGGCATTTTCCGATCGCTCCGAATTCGAGCGTGATATGTCGCCGACGGAGGAGGAGGTGGCGGGAGGGGCTGGCAAGTGGGAGGGAAGGAGACAGAGAGACAACAGTGTCGCCTCTCCGAGGCATCCCGACTTTCAAGGTTCTCGCGGCTGCTAGCAATTAGAAGAATGGATTGGTTAATCGGGCATGGCCCGCTCGGCGTGTGCGCCGCTCTCTATCACGAGGATAAAGCCGTGTATTCTTGGCGGCCGAAAAATCGCGAAACGTCGGCCAGGAAAAAACGGGGACGTAGCACGCCTCTCGGTGCTAGCGGGAACGCGGAGCTCTAGATAGGATCGACGAGACGAAGGCGAACGAGGCGGAGGAGGAGGGGGCGGGGTGGCGACGGCGGCAGTGAAGAGTGCGAGCGTGCGTGAGAGAGGAAGCGAGAGAGAGAGAGAGTGGGAGAGAGTGGGAGAGGAGGGCCACCAGTCGATCGACCAACGATGGATTCCTGAGTTTCGAGGACGGCATGCGATTGCCAATAGTTGTTTCCCGATACAAACTGATCGGGGCCAATCGCGCGGCCAACTAACATTGCGGCATTCGTAATGGCAGTTTCGCAATTCCTCTTTTCGAAGCCGACACTTTTATCGCCAGATATCCTAGCCCCCGAACGTGCCAGCGTCGTTCCTCCCCGTCACACTTCCCTCGCGCCCTCCGCGCGCACCCGTCCGCGTTAATTATAGGCGGGCGCAAAAAAGTTACGCGTCCTCTTGCTCGAGCGCCGATCTTTGAATCGAGAGACTCGCGCTCTCCTTGTCTTTCATTAACTCTGCCCCCTGCAGTTTCCTCGCTAGCCGCACTTTCGAAGCGGACGCGCTTCTAGGAATGACGCGAGAGCCAACGGTCAACAGAGACATAAATCGGCAGGGAAACGTAAAAGGCGAGCTGATATACCCGGCGAGAATTAGGAGCGGAGGAGCTGCAAGAAGGGATTACAGGAGGAGAGACAGTGGTCCTCGGGACGAGAGGATTGCAAAAAAGGGCGAAAACGAGGGAGACTCGTCCCCTCCGCCCTTGCCCCCTTCGCTCTCTTCCTGCTGGCTGCTCTATTAATTAGCTCGCGGCAGCTCGCTCCACTCTCGGTTAATTTACTCGAGGGGGCCGTCGATTTTATTTTTCGTCCGCCTCCGAAGGGTCCCACGAACGCCGACGACGACGACGACGACGTGGAGGAGGACGCGTCGGAGCCGCCGCCGGGCGCGGGGCGCCCACGGCTGCGGCTTCAATCCCCGGCTCTATTAATTAGCCGAGGCCCTTTTTTCCCGCAGGATCCGTCGAATCCCGACGGGAAAAACGGGGCCTGCGCCCCGCCGAAAGGGGCCTCGCATTCGGCGGATTCCAGAATCGCCGGAAAGGAAGATCGCGCGCGCTTGTTATATGCTCGGGTGCTCGAGTCGGACGCCCCGAGGATATTGCCGGCATTCCTCCTGGAGATCCTCTCCGCGGCCCGGAGTCCGGCGAGAGCGACTTCTTTCTCCCGCTGAATAATAAAACTATACAACGCGCTAACCAGCAGCCGCTCCCATGTCGGCCAGGGATTATCGCTCCAGTGTCTTTCGAGAGCAATTCAAGTCGCGCGGAGAGAGGAGGAGTTGGCTGAAAAAATCGCGCGTTCAAAGGGGACGATTTGTCAACACGCACTTTAACAGCTGGCGCGCGCGCGCCGGCGACAGTATGAAAGCGGATCGAGGAGAGTAGGCACTAGGTACACTATCGATTTGCGCCCCCGTTAATTCCGGTCGCCATGTTTGTCCAGCCACGTGGAAAGCACTTAATCCGAAACCCTTGCAACACACTTTTATTCATATTAAAGCGCATAAAATATCAAGTCGACCCAAGCGCGACCACGAGAGAGCGCGTATAGGTTTCAGGGAAGCTACGCGCGCCGGTGACTAGAGCCTGTTACGCCGTCCGAATATTCCTCAGCCGTGGCACTAACCATTCCCAACTTCCCCCGGTCATCGATCGCGGTGCCTTTTGCAAACAACCGCGCAAGAAACAATCGTTTAATACATCCACGGCGACGGCGCACTTTCCACTGGGGGGGCTTCGCCGGCCTCGTTCAGCACGAGCGAACGATATTCGAGGAGCAACGCGCTCCGAACAAATGTAGAAAAGGGACGCGATGCGCGAAAGAAGATGCAAGAGGCCGTGGCGCGGTCGGGGGGTGGGGGATTTCCAGGGCAGGGCTGGACTGGTGTGTCTGAGGGAAGAGCGAAAAATTAGGGACGACATTCCGTCTGTGTACCGATGCATTTCGGTGAGCGGTTCTAATGCGATCGCGATTCCGCGAGCGGTAAGAAATTAATAAAAAGTTGAGGAACGATAAATTAGGCCGGCGACGAGCCGGTGCGAGAGGGGGAGCTAGTAGGAGGAAAGGAGGGAAAAGAAGCAAGGGACGGACCAACGAGCTCCGAAGGACCAGTCCCGCCAGCCAGGAGGCCCACTCGGGCGATAATAAATTTCAAATATAAATAATAAAATTTCCTATCCACCGTGGGCCTTCGTCCGAAGCAGGACTTTTTACGAGTCCGACTGCGGTCCTTGGCTGGGAATGGGAAGGTCCCGATGAGAGCTAGACCCGCGAAGAAGCACGACACCGAGCCTTGTATCCTCGCGCGCATTGTTCCTCTCTTTCTCTCCGCGAGAAATTGGCTATTGTCTCGGGCGGTCGCTTCCTCTAGATTCCCGATCGTATCGTTAGCGCCCGCTCGAGCGGCTCGATCGTAAATGTCTCGTTACGATAATTTCGATCGGATTTCGAGGCGAGCGCTTACCTATCACCTCGCGCGCACTCCGTCCCGACGCCTCGCGACCGCATTCTTTCCCGAGAGTGTTATTACAGCCTCTACCCCGGCGACTCGGGTCGCGAACAATGCGCGCCACCGACCAATTATGCCAACACGGCGAACCCCCGGCAAGAATTAAGCAAATCGCCTCTGTCCCAGATAGCCTCCACTCCCCCCGTCGTCAGAGGGGGGAGGGGGGGCACGTCCCGTTCCTCAAATTCCAGGGGCAGCATTCGATCCGATTTTTGCATCGCCCGATACCGGCCAGCAACCGAAGAAGAAAAAGGAGCCAAGCATGAAAATCACCATTCTTGATTGCCGTCGGGTAGATCGGCCGGATAAGCACAGAAAACCCAGCCGATTGTCTTGAGGGAACCTTTTAAATCTGTCGGGCCACGAAACCACCCACATTCTTGGCACTCCGGGGCCCAAAGTTCGGAATAAAAAGGCGGCCGGGCCTAGTCGCGATGCGCCGCTAATCCACGTGGGACACGTAGGGGGAGGGCGGGCCCGCAGGCAGGGTGAGAGGGGAGCCCTCTAAATCCGAGGAATTCCGAGCGCATAAATTAGAAACAATTTTTCTGAAAGCTCCGCTGCTCCTCGATCCTCGTGTTATGACATATATATGGGCCTTAAGGCGATACCGGGCGAGGTGGGGGGAGGGGGCGGGGGGACGCAAGGAAGAAACGTTGTCCGGGGCCGAAGAAGCCCGGTGCAAGAGAGAATAAGGCCTCGAGGGTTCCCGGCTCTCTGCCACTATACGCAAAGAGCAGAGAGAAAGAGGGAGCGCAGTGCACCAGTTATTTATTGTAGCTCCCGTTTATGCTTTATTTGTTATTTGCCTGCTCGACTGGCCGGCCCGACCGCCACTCCACGTAGGTGTACTCCTGCCCGGGGAAGAGGGTACACCACACCAACCCACCTGAGCTACACAGAAACCAGGAGAGAGAGAGAGAGAGTGAGTGAGAGAAGGGGGGAACACGCCGCTTATCTACCTTCGAGACATGCGTTACACCGTACTCCACCGAGACGAGTCGGATTCGCATAATTGGACGCTTAATAAGGCCGCATTTTTCCCCCTTTAATCGACGTCCTACAAGCGCTTACATCAGACTCCCGGCAGCTTTCCCTCCCCGCGCTTTCCTGCGCGAATGTAACCCACCTCCGGGGAATTCCCCGCGACTACAATGACCAGGTCGTGTCTGGCGGAACAGGGGCGCGCGCGACGACGGAGTGTGACGGGCGGCAATCGATATCTCTCGCGGGGCATAAATCGCTTAATTATATCGTATTTAAAGGGTGGCGAGATGCCGCGCCTCGATCGGCACGACACTCGAGCGTGAGGAGCGGCGGAACAAGTGTCGAGCAGGTGCTGCGCTGCTGAGACGCGAATGTCGACGATAATTGTTAAAGTCGTAAATTGCGTGTAATTGTTAAAGGTAGAGAGAGAGAGAGAGAGAGAGAGAGAGAGGTAAACGGAGCAGATGCATGTTGCCGCGTTTCGCTCGCGCCGGTTCGCGAGGTGAGCGTTGATCAAAGATTGGCCGGGCAAGGCCGGGGAGGTCAGAAATTATCAATTAGCTTCATTCGTACTTCCACGGAATGCGAGGCCCACCCCTAAAACAATTACCGGGACCTTTGGAACCGGGCCGGCTTCCGAACGCCGGTAACGAGTCGCTCGACAAAGCGTACCAGCACACACACACACACAGTCCCACACGCATTCACGTACTCGACTGTCCCATCTTCCACGTGACGTTTCTAAATTGCCGATTAAACGACCGCGATCCTCACCAATTTGTGCTCTTCTCGGCAAGGCTCCCGACAATAGCGCGTCTCTTTCCATGTGCCGTCGCGCGGCCGCGCTCGCGTCTCGGAATCGGAGAGATCGGAATCAATAATCGATGGATCGAGCGGACTTTCAACGGAACAGACGGCCCTCGTGAAAGCGGGGAATAGCCTGGCTGCTCCGAGTGTGCGAGGGAATGCACGTAGGTAGAGGCTGGTGTACCGAGACGATATCCACACGTGCCCTGGGAGTTAGATAGTTAAGTCATTCCCAGTGGGCAACGGCCCTCTCATTGGCCGAGAGTCACCTGGGCGCAGGGTGGGCCATTAAACTCCCAATCAACAGGCTATTCGAATTAAATCATTAGCAGGGAAATAGATGAGAAAAGTTTGTTTAAAAATGAAGTCCCGAAAACGGCGAGCTATGTGACCGAGGTTGCTGGTTGCGAGTAAATCTAGAGTGAAGGGGAAGAGCAGGGAAGGCTCGAAGCCCGATGAGTTCAGCGGGACATTAAACGGAGAGGATAAGTGGCGGAGAGTGACGCGGTGTTTGTATGGAGGCGACGGGTGTATCAGAGAAGTTGTAAAAGAAGTTTGAAGGAGACTATCAAAGAGTTATTTCACCCGGGGTTGCTGGCTGGGTGCTCAAGGGTGACGAGAGAAAGGGAGATCTGATGGTGGTTTGGCCGGCGAGGGCGGGAGAGGGGAGTCCGAAGACACCGCGAGAAAGAGAGAATAATGCGTTAAAGCAGCAAGCAGCAACTACTCTAATTGGCCACTTTGTCCATTTATTCGATTTATTTAAATTATGGGACAATTGACAGTAGGCATTCTATTTTTTAAATCTCCCCGGCCAACGGGCTGATTGGGCGAGATTGGCGTGAGACACTGGCCCCACAGATTCCCCAGTTGTGGGCTTAATCAGCTTTGATTGCTGGCTTCTCTTTCTCTCTCTAGCTCCCAGCTCCGCCGCACTCTTTCTCTCTTTCTTCTTTGGGCCACTATCTTCGCCCCATCTTTCTCTCGAGTGGCCTTTTTCTCTTTTTCCAGCTGGCCACTCCGCGCACCATCGTTCGGCCTCCTCTCCCCACCCTCCTCACTCTCTCACTCTCTCTCTCTCTGGCCTTCCTCGATCGCCTTCCTCTCCGCCTCTCTCCGTCCCGCTCGCAGCGACGCAAGAACAAACGCACACTTTATTTTATTCCGTTTCAGCGCGAGTTTAATGTCGCCCGAGCGATCTTGATTGGTCACTCCGAAATTGTGGGAATGTGCCTCTGAATAACGCAGAGCCGGCCGGCCGTCCGCCCACTCTTTCTCTCTCTCTCCCTCCCCCCTCCCTCTCTCTCTCTCTTCCTCCCGTACTTTGCCAATCCGATTTATACCAGCGATTATCAGAATTTCCGCTGACCGATTCAGGCCCGACTCTTTGTGCGCTCGAACGCCAACTGAGCCGAGGCTCTATGTGATCGAGCCTCACCCCAACCCTCGCGCGATTGTTCCCATAGAGTACTAATTTTAGGAGACATTGTTCCTCTCTATGTGGAAAACTCGGCATCTCTTCAGTTGGGGGAGTGGGCGAGTGTTAATGATCTGTTAAGCTCCTGGTTAATGCCTGTTATTTATCTGTGTAGCGGGAGTATCGACGTGCTTACATAACCGATCCCGCCAGTGGCCGTCGGAGCGATGCATATAATTAATGAAATTGCGTGTCTCGTGTCCAGTGGATCGTAACGCGCGGATGGTAAAGCCGATTCGATTCTTATCAGGTGTCTCCAGCCGCTTTTATCTGGCACGTTGTTTAAGGGAGAGAGGGGGAGGGTGTGGATGGGGGACCTGCATGGGTCCATTTCCACGGAGATGCGCCTTCCTCAATGTTAGATCAACAGGGCCCGACAGCGCACTGCAACCCCCTTGAGGCCCGTCGCTCGTGGGAGCCACTCGCACTCATCCCATTTCCTTGATAATTCCCATAATGCTGTGGGCGGATATTCCAATAAAGGGGGAAGAGCCCCCGAGTACAAAACGCTGAAAGCATGGGACCTCCGACTCGGCTCGATCCGATTCGTCAGGTTGCGCACGATTTACGGCGCGCGGCCGGCACAGATTCAATTGCGAGGCTGGTAAATAGGAGAGAGAGATAGAGAGTGAGAGAGAGAGAGAGAAGGCTCATCTTCACCTCGGCGAGGAGTTGGCTCTGGTGCGAGCGCGCGCGCCAGACACATCGTGAGAATGAGTTTCAACCCTGGAGAGCCGAGAGAGGATGCGGGACCACTGTACACCCATCTCCGGCAAGTGCCCTTCGTTCCGCGTTTGCCGATAATTCTCTAAATTGGGTCAGTGCCGGTGTCTACCGGGGTCATCGCACCAACTCATCGTCGTCGAGAGCTCAGCCAATGTCCCTCGCGACAGGTTCCCGTCATAATTAACAAAAACTCTCGGCCCGTTTCCCGATCCCTCGCCGATCGAACCTATACACACGCGTGTGTCGCGGTTACCATCACGCGACCCACGCGTCTCTGTCCTTTTACTCCTATTTTTTTCTCCCTTCCCCCTTCCTTGCCCTCCGCCGACTAACATCGGAACAGCGAGAGCGCGTGTGAGCTGTCGGCGCGGCGCAGGGTCGTCGAACGACGGAGAACTCGATTTGAATCCAATTACGTATACTGGATAATTCCGCAAGGAGGCGGAAATAGTAACTCACCGGAAACCTTCGGGTCAGCTGCCTCCACCTTCATCGCCGCGAGGCTCGCTATTGTCGGCGGTACCTGCAAAGAGAAAAACACACTGCCATGTACAATGCTGCCACACAAGACATCGGAGCGTCCCCGGGCTCCGAGCACCCCCTCGCCTGATATCCCGATAAGAAGCGGGCGCCTACGCGGGCTGTATGACTTTTCAGGCCCGCGCCGAGGGTAATGTCCAGACTAATATTACCGCTGACTAAACTCCCAACATGCAGAAGGACCTTCCCACTCTTTAATCCAGTCGAATTGCCGCTTAGAACGCGGATTATCTTACGCCATAAAAGGAGCAAATCTTGGTCCCACAAGTGTGAATGTGACTGACGTGTGAATTAAAACGCCATAACGCCAGGAAGGAAAGCATTAGCGATAATTATCTAATTAGCTTGCCAGGAGGGCGGAACCAGCCGGGACTGCTAGTAATAAAATGAGGAGTTCCAGATACTAGTATGTTATGCTCCGAGGCTCAGTCTCGTGAAATCCCGCGATTCCCGGCACGCGTCCCCTTTAGCAAAAATAAGAGAACCGTCTTGATGAGGGCCGATAAAATTCATGCTCAACCTTTCCCGGCCTGCGAGGAGGTTCGACTGCTCCCTCCAAGAGGCTTAACTTTCGGCGAGAACTAATCGCCGCGCCCTTGTCGCCCCACGCATTACGACATCCTCCTGGAAACGTTTCGCGAAGCGGAAACGGCTTCCGGCTCCCGGGCGGAGAAACGATCGGGAATCAGGAAACGGGCTTGGCCCCCCTGCCCGATCACTGACCCCGAAGGCGAGTTCGCGCAGTACACAATACCCATGGTGGTAGCCTCTTCAAGATTGTCCCCGCCGCTTGTCCGATACTATCAGCGCTTATTGTAAATCATGCGCAAATAAAGCAAACTATCTTCCCGGCTTCGGAGCGTACGCGGTGATTCACTCGCCTTTGAATCTGCATTTTTACTACGTGTTTCGCATTATAGTTTATACAGTACGGATAGAATATAATATTCAATATTATAGAAAGACTGTAGGTAAAAGCTGGCAAAGGTCCGTGTGTGATTAAACTTTGTAGATATGCAATGCAGATCAATGGTTTAATAAACCATTTTTCAACAATATAATGG
Organism: Crossocerus cetratus; assembly: GCA_963675795.1. Lineage (NCBI taxonomy): Eukaryota > Metazoa > Arthropoda > Insecta > Hymenoptera > Crabronidae > Crossocerus > Crossocerus cetratus. The sequence goes on along the minus strand of OY776664.1, from coordinate 7,423,095 downwards.
AAGGCAAGTGAATTAGCCGGTACGTTCTCTGTCTCTCGGATTGGAATATCCTCAGAAGAGGAGGAGAAGGAGGGTGGAAGGGGGCGGAGAGAGACACGGAGAAAATTAGAAACGTAGACCTAGATGCAGGCGGACGAAGGCGACGCGTGAAACGGGAGTTGCCGGAAGCCCCATCGCGCTACAAATTATTCGAATCCTGTACGATTTCCGAAGCCCTATCTGCGATCCGATCCGAGAGGCGTCGCTGAATTTATGAAGCGGTTGTTGCCTCATCGCCAGTCCCTCGATTCCTCGCTCGCCCAAGTCTCTCCGGCTCGGCCTCTCTCTCGCTCCCATTCTTTCTCCGGTCTACGTGCGGTTTTTCCTTATCCGTGCGCGGCGAAGGGGCCTCTTCCTCCCGCGCATCGCCCCGATCCTAGGGAACCCGGCTCACGTACGTGACAATCACGTTCCATTAATTCCGCGATCTCTAATCAAACATTTATATTCCGCGTTCATAATTATGGGCGGCCTTCGATGCCCAATATTACCGATGGCAGCGCGCGCCGCGCATAATAATGCCATTGTCGGCATTGTCAGCGGCCGCTCGCCGGTTTTCGATCGCCGCGCGCTCGGCCCCGGGGACGGCGAGGGCGCCGTGAAAAATTGATCGGCGCTCGATCGCGTCACGCCGATCATCGATAATCCAGCGGAAAATCCAATCGGAGCACCAACGCGTGTGTCGCTTGCGCAACTCCGTATGTCAACTACCCACGACCACCCAAATCCGGGGCAAGTTGGACTCGCAAGGGGGAAAGTCCTGCCCCCTTCTATCTGCATACGCGGCTTCTAATGAGAGTGCGGCTAAAGAGCGCAGCTTGTACGAAAAAGGAGCCGGCGAGGACGCGATGCCCGCGGAACATCCAACTGAGGGAAACAAGCGAGGAAATACGAGAAGAGGCCGAGAGAGTGTGCCGGGAGAGCGGGGCTGGCGGAGCCAAGAGAGCAAAGTTGGAGGAGAAAAGACAAAGTGGAGGATCGAGGACGCGGACTCTCCCAGTTGGAAAGAGAGATGGGACCAGAGGGAGAAGTCCTCTCTGCGTGGTAGGGCCCGATAGGAGGATCGGGCAAAAGCAAGTACGGAAGAGAGGAGGAGGTCGAGAAGCAGAAGAAGTGGAAGGTGGTTGCGAGGCACAGGGGTCGGGGAAAAGAGAGAGAGCGAGAGAGAGAGAGGATGGGGGGGAGTGGCGGGGAGGGGGGCAAAGAGGGAGGCCGAGAGTATAGAGGCATATGAGAAAACAATAGAGCTGATTTGCAAACAATAGAATAACGTTAAGAGTCGAGTATTATACGCCGTTGTTACTTCTTGTGCCATAACGCCGGAGAGCATATGCCCATTAATATTCAAAGGCGAAAATAATGTAAACGACACGACAAAAATCGGGGGAATAATTTCAATTCTCCCCGTATGGGATTCCACGGCAGCGATCCCACAGGCCGGAGGAGCACTAGCCAGTCTCTCTTCTTGGGCCATTTCGTGGCTCTTCTTTTCCTACGTACATATGTATATTTAGACCGGCTATACGTGAGCCGCTTAAAATCCCTTAGCCGAGGGCCATATGCATATCGCCGCCGCCGACGCCGCCGCCGACGTAGACGCTCTTTCTCCGACTCTCCGACTCTCTTTCTCTTTCCATCTCTCTCGCGATTATATAAATCACGGTACTTTTGTCAGGCCGATCGAACGCGAGCAATAGCTCCGGGGAGACTAATGGCATCTATTCCGGGTATTAATAGATGCCGGGAGAATCGCTATTAGGCCGGCCAATTAATTAATCGAAATCAACACTGGCGCGAGAGGAATTTCCTAAACGGCCCGCAGTGAATTGGGGGCGTAGAGAGGACGACGTCGACGTCGACGGCTACTTCGCGTCCGCAGCGGCGACCAAGGAGACAACGTTTACGTCTTCCGTTGAATACCGGGGCGATTCGCAAATTGCCGCGCGCCAAAGCCGAGGCAGGAATCGTTCTCGATTATCCTATGCGAACGCAGAGTGCCTCGACGTATTAAGGTCAAGACCCAAGATGGTTCTTAGCGCGCGGGATTACAGCTCGCGTGTGTATCGCCGGGAATTACACGTCGCGATCTGCTTTCTGGGAGGCGGCACACGAAGGAATCATTTCCAGAGACTTCTCCAGCACTGGCGCGCGCGACAACCCTCGCGAACCGAGCGCTAATCCTCATCGAAGTAGAGGCCTCGCGGCCACTATTCCCGCACTATCGCGGAACTCGTGTTGACAAACGCATCGGGTTCGCTTAGAGCGGCGCGCGAGACATTGCAGCCGAGCAACATGTAACGCGAGGCGAGCGCGTTGCTGGACGATGACGATGACGAGGTGACAAGCGGATTGTCAGCGTGCCGCGCTACATATTTACCTGGCACTTGGATTCGGTTCAACTTTAGCGGCGCGCGCGAACCGTCCGCGCATAGCCGAGAGCCGCGTTTAACGCGCACGCGGAAGTAATTATATATCGCCACTGTTATCCGGGAGTTGATTGTCGAGGGCGATTCGCGCGCCTCCTAGTGGAGATTTCACTGTCCGAAAACGTACGCTGGGAATAATCAATTCTCCGTCTCGAGGGTGACATGCTTCTCTCGCCGCACGAGTCTTAGAAGGGGGAAGAGGAAGGGGGGAGGTTTGAGAGAGAGAGCAGAGTGTACGCTTAATTAATTTATCCGAATGACTCACCCTCGAATTCTCGCTGTCGTCCCGCCTGGCGTTCTGGAAGAGGACGCTGCCCATCTGAACCTGGAGATTCTGCTGGAGGAGCTGCGCTAGCTGAGGATTCTGCGAGAGGATCGCCGGATTCTGCTGCAACAGCTGCGCCAGCGCCGGATTCTGCACGAGGATCTGACTCAGCGGCGAATTCGCCATCGCCTGGAGCGCATGCTGCTGCTGGTGCTGCTGCTGCTCCTGCTGCTGGGATGGGTGCTGGTGCTGTTGTTGCTGGAGGCTGGGCGAGTTGTTGTTCGAGGTCTGGCAGGATTGCGAGAGGTTGCCAGAGGGTGGATTGTTCCTCGGTGGACTCTGAGGTGTGTGCGGTGGGGTTGGAGGACTACCAGGCGCCATTGACGATGCGTCCTTCTCTTCCTTCACCTTCACCTTTCCTGCACAGTCCATTAAAATCCATTTTCAATAAAACATCGAACAATCCTCTTCTCACGATAACTTTTCCCAGAAACCATCACAGATTGTCTCGCGCAAACTGCGACTGGCATTGAAACTAACAAGGAAACACTAAATCCAAACCCGGCGTAGTGCGCACGATGCTTTTAGTGTTCCCCGCCAAGGATCAATCGATCCCCGAGAATATTGCTCGAGAGCGCTAAAACAGCTCATTTTCCTGGAGCTTATCGAGGATCGAGCGAAAAGCGCGTTAACGGGAATGGCCAATTATTGGGCGTCAAATGAAACGGACGATTAACGACGCGGATCGAAAGGCGTCGTTTATGAGAACCCGAGGAAACCGAGGAATGAGCGCACACAACTTATCCTCGCGCTCTCTCTTTACCCACCCAGCTCGGAGTCCACGTGTTCCTTCATGTCCTCTCCTCGCCAGGAGTGCGGCGAGACTGAGCTACGATTTTTCGATTTTCTCGGATTTCCGAAAGTGTCTCTCAGCGTCGCACGCGGTGGGGAGGGTGGCTTCCGGATTGGCTGGAAATTGGGAATCCAAAGGACGAATGAAAAGAGCAGAGCGGCGCAGGGCCGGGAAGATCCTGCGGTGGCTCTCTCGTAAAAAACCCCCAAGGCATCGGGGAGGGAAGATCTTTTTTTCGGGCGATCGGGGAACCAAGGGGGGGATTGTGAAATTGAGACGTCTCGATTTTAAGAGCGCGGCAATCGACTGGCAGCAGGTACATCTGCTCACTGGCCGTCGCTTATCCTTAGGTGGAAAAGAGCGTCGCTTAGAAAAAACTCTGATTCCCGTATTGTACTCCCAACTTCCCCTACCACCGTCAAGATCCCGGGTGAATACATTAATACGTCGCCGGTCAGTGAGCGCGAGCTACATCTCGCACGGATTTACGCAACTGCGGACAAGTATGCTAATCGAATGTGCTCGGTACGTGCCTGCTCCTGCCGGCCTGGGATAAGGAAGCTCGCTCGCACGCTCGCGAGGATCGCTCCAGCATGCGATGCGCGCGAGCGGGAGACTCGTCCTCCTATGACGAGGGTTCAATCGGCCGGAAGGAGTTAGGGTTGTTTTTAATATCCCGGCGGCTTTCAGGTAGATCGGTCGAATTGGCGAAAGCCGGCGGAGAGGAGGCGAGAGCTTGTGCTGGGAATATGTCGAGGAGGCTAGAGAAATAAAGGCGAGAGGGCCGATGTTACCTGCGGCTTTCGACCTGGCCAGCGAGGAGCTCTGCGCCGCCGAGAGCGCCGCCCGAGTCCGCCCGTCCTCGCGGAATGAGAAAACGAGCAAGACGAAGGGTGAATCGGGACAGTAAAAAAGGAGATCCCGAAATTGGGAAAGGGCTTAAGGACCGCCTGGCCCCGTGGAATCCACGGGACCCCCCTCGGGGTTATCCCTACGGCGATGACGTCTACTAAAATTACGCAACCCCTTGCATTTCTACCTTCCCTTCCTCTCGGCGCCTCTCGCTCTCTCCCAGGCCGGCTCACTCCATCCATCCCTGCCCGGGAGCTTCTCCCCTTTATAGAGAATCCTACACCTCCCATCGTCCTCTTTTATTCCGTTTCCACATTTTTTTTCCCTCTCCCTCCACCTCTGCAGGCTGCTGCCGTCGCGATTCCTTCATCGTTTAACAAGATGACTGCGGCCGATGAAAAATGAGGAGCCGCAGGTAATCGCCGTCAAGAGAAAGCCCAATGGGTTGTGGGAAAATGTTCCAAGCCGATCCCGAGGAGGGATTTTCGCGAGAGTGTATCTCTCCACCCTGCTTGCCTGGCTGGATTCCTCGGGTTAGTACAGATGCGTGTGTGTGTGCGTGCGTGGGGAGGAGTGGAAGAGATAGAGAAAAAAGTCAATTGGGAGAGACTGACTTGAAATGATTTCGTACATGTTTCCGAGCTAAATGGATTCCCGTCGCTACGAGAGATATTCCTGAAGGATCGCATGCATACACAGGTTACGTTGTAAGGCGGGCTCCGCGGCCGGATCCTTAAATCGAGTCGATTTTTAAGGTCCAGTCTCAAGAAGGTCCTGCGCCGCGGGGATCCTGTGTTCTTCTTCCTCCCGAAACGTTCTCCCTTTCATCTTTGCTCCACATCCAGCCCCTCCGCCTACCATCGCTCTCGCGCGCGCTCGCGCCGCGATTGATAAAAATCAACGACGATAATAAAAGTGTTGCCGGGTTAGAGGGGGCCGGGCACACGAGAGCATCGGCTCACCCAAACATTCCAGCGACAAGTGATTATCTGATCCCACAGCAATCGCAGATTCCAAGAATCCTCGGCTGGAAAACAATGAGGCAGTAAAGAAATAATGATGAAACCGAGTCGCCTATTCGCGCAACTCCTTCCAAATGTTATTACTCCACACTTAAGAAGGACGGTGTCATCGCCAGTGCCAGGTGGAACGAAAGAGCTCACTCGAGCCAGGAAAACCGTGACGGTGACATCCGACCCCCTCGCCCGACTCTTCCGCTATACGTCTCCAGCCCATTTTTACGAGATACTTAAACCTTTAAATAGGTGCACCGAGCGCGCCGCGCAGGTCGCCCCAAGCGGGAGAGGTGAAAGAGGGAAAAAAATGAAAAAAGAGAAAGAAACGGGAGCTCCGATTTCAAATTTCGCAGGAAAATCGGTTAACCCCACGGAGCCACCGGGGGTCGTCGATTTTTCTCAGGGGTTAAATCGAGCGTGGTCCCCGTGATTCCCGGACCTTTTTTTCCGCCGGAGATTCACAGGTTCCTCTGGCTACCTGCACGCGCGCGGTCGCCGGGAAAAAACCGGGCGAGAGAAAAGTGAGAAGCCACGGAAACGGGCGTGCGAGCGAGGAAGAGGGAGAGAGGCCAGTGTGGAAGGGACACGGGAAACTGGAAGATTACGCAAGAAAGCCCGGAAGGGGAGAAAAAAAACACATGGTCTCGATCTCACCCTTGGAGGGTGAGCGAAGCCTCTCTCGGCGCGCAATTCACCCTCCTTCTTCATCCGGACGAGGCGCGGTCGCTTCCTCTTTCACGGGGGCCCCGGGGGTAGAAAACAGGGTAAAAGTGAGTTAATAGTCGGTAAAACGGTATTCACCCCGTGACCCGTCGGGGTTATGCGCGCTTCTTTAGGGGTGAGTCCCTCTCTCCTTCTCGCTCTTCCGACGCGTCTTCAGGGCAGCTTCCCTCCTCGATGCGGGACGCTGCTCTTCCGGAAGGGGTCGGTCGCGCGAGCTAAGGGTGCCTGCGATATCCTCCTCCTTCCCCCCTTCCGTCTATCTACCTTTCTCCCTTCAATGCATGCGCGTGTACCCGCCCGTACACACTCCGGGGCTCGAAACCGAGGAGACACGGGACACTCCTTTCGCTGAGAAATTTGAGTAATCGTTCTCTGGCTGCTTTCCCTCTCCAGCGATCTCGAGGACGCGCCAGGAAGCCGAGGTCCTTTCCGCGTTGCATACCTGCTCGGGTTTCCGCGTGAGAGAATTAAAGATAGGATCCAAGGGAGAGAAAGGTAAGGCAGAGAGGGTTTAAGGGTAAAGAGCCGCGGGATCCGCAAACGTGCGAATTCCTCGCCCTGGAATAACACAAGTCTCGCGGGATAAGCGGCTGGTCTGGTGGCGGGAAGGCCGGGTCCACGGAAAGCGTTGCTCTTGAGATCTCGACGGGCGACGGCCGCGGAGCCGTTTTGCGCGAAATCGTATCATTAGTCTCGTGATTTAGGTATTTCAGACGCGCCTCGACGTCGGGTTACAAGTAAGCCGGTGCGCGCGCTCTCGGCTTTCTTGTTTCCCATTAGAATCGAATTTCGTGCGTATCGTCGTGTAACGAAACACGGGAGCGTTTACAGCGCCTTCTCCTCGCGTTACGCATGCCTAACGTGCATACGTGGAAATTGCGATACCGCATCGCGTCGCGCGATTGCCCCAACAATCCTCGCCCGCTCGCGCGCACTCTCGGCCTACATGCGCGGATATACAGATTTCCTGGAGAGAGCGCTCTCCCATTAATCGCGCGTCGATTATTTCACGGGAAACGTTTACGCGCCATTTACCGGCCACTCGGAAACTGCCGCACTCTGTGGGAAGCTTTAGTCAACACTGAAACCAACGCTTTGAACATCCAAGGGTCGTCTGACCGAAACGTCGACAAAACGTCGACAGGCAAAAGGGCCAAACCACCACCACCCTAGCCCGAAAACCATTCGCGAGACATTGAGATGACTCATCGACTCGCCCGAACGATGCACTGTCGCGAAATGATTGCTCCAACCCGTCTTTGCCCATGGCAAAGAGGAGGCGCACCTGTTGAGGGTTCAAGGTTTCGGGAGGAAAGATTTTATCCATCAAAGTCGCTGGGCGCGCGCGGCTCAAGATCGGCCTTCGGAAAACTCGACTTGGAATCGATCCCTGGTAATAAATCGGCGATTCTCCATCGACTCGTCATCGTCGACGACGATATATTGACCGCGGCGAATTGACTCGCGTCATTAAAGCCTCGCCGGCCGGTTCTTCGTGCCCTGCGCCCTCGGAGCCCAGTACTTTCTTCCTTACGAAAAATCCCTTCGCGCTAAATGCGACGAGCTGCCGCGAAATGAAAGAGAATACGATTGATTGCTACATCGGCTCTCGGGAATCTCGGGGATGAGCTTAGATTGATTAGCTAAAAGTCCGAGAGGCTGGAATGTATCTCTCGTGCGTCGAGTTGACGCGAGCGCGGCTCGTCGAGTATTCATGAAAAGCGACGGGAGACAGGATGAAAAAGGGGTTGAGAGAAGGGATGTTGGTTGGCGGGTAGGAGTAGCTGCGCATCGAAAGCAACACCGCACGGGAAAATCTGGCATCGATCGCGAGATAAGTCGCAGTAGTGTTCGAGGGGGACGGAACACACACAAGCAGACACGCACGCGCATACATACATAGTAGAGTGACGGAGGAGTCATGATCCGAATTAATGGGGCCATCTGCGTAATTTTTTAGCGGTGAGTCCCCCCTCGGCTGGGGGAGTCATCGGGTGCGGGCCGGGTGTAACGTTTCCAAATTTTAATATTTAACGACGCCAGCATGAGCGGAGGAGGCTAGGCTCGAGGGAGTGACAGGGAGAAAGAACGAGAAGAGAGGAGGGTTCGGCGGGGCGCACGGTGGTGGAAGCTGCGCGCCGCGAGATAAAGAGCGAAGGGCCCCGCGGGGCCCATTTTTAACACCTAACAGAAGTCAAGATGCCCGGCCGTGATTAGCCTTCCTCCCGGAGTCCGATGGGCCCGGACATTATCCCCTGAGAAATTGGCGGCCGTTCGTTCCTTTGTTCCAGGCGATTTTTTATTGACTCAAATTCTGAAAAAAGATACTCTCGGCGGGCGGGTGGGGGGTACGAAATGGCGGTTAGATTCCTGCGGTGCTGCGTGTGGGAGGCAGGCTAAGTGGACGAGCGGCAGAGAAAGAGAGTGCGAGAAGAAAGGCACGGGCGGGAGAGAAGGAGAGGAAGATGGGCCCAACGGCATCGCCCGTTGGAAACTGATGCGAGAGTGACGGAGAGGAGGCCCGATGGTCAAGGGAGAGGGCGAGCTCGGAGAAAAAAGGGCCAGCGAACAACTGGCCGCGCTCGAAGCCAGAGCTGCGCTCATTTTTTCTCGCGACCGAACCCGAAAACCCTTTTATGCCCACCCAAGATTAATTATCCTCCATACTCGAAAAATGAAACGGCCCCGAACAAAGGAGAGCCGCGACTCCACCGTTTTACCCTCTGCCACACAACAACCTGCACTGGCCCCATCCACCCCCATCGATCATGCCCCTCGATATTACACACTTGCGCAGCTAGAACCTACGTCGATGAAATTCGGATTATCAACTACTCGCCAGTTGAAACTTGGGCCGTAAAATAGCAGGCCGCGTTAGTCTACCTTGGCCTGAAAGGGAAGCCGAGCGGCCGGCACCTGGAGAGGACTGGAGAAAAAGGGGGGTAGGAGCCTCGTTAGACCGAAAAATTCCACGGCCCCGATTTGAATATCGCATAATGTCGAATTAATGCCGGAAATTCGACTCGCCGGGGCCCCTGCGCGCCGGTGCGGTAATGGGAGCCCCCAAATTTCGTGGCGACCCCCGTAAAGCCGTTTCGCGTATGGAAAACGTGTTGAGGAGAGACTGATTCCCCCTCGTGCCCCTCCCGCCCCAAGGACCCATCCTCCTCTGTCTTCGGGGCCCCATCTTCCCCCTTTCCTCACTCTCTATCGAGCACTTCTCGTCCTTCTACGCTCTCGGCTCGCGGCAGATAAGAACTGTCTCTTATCCAGCGCAGCCAGCCTGGAACAAGGAATCCCGGGCTGGGGCAATACTTTTCGGCGTTGAATTTCATTGAGCGCGCGGCTTAAGATAAGGTTCCATCGGGTCTAGTCGCGCGTAATTAATACGAGGCTCGGCCTGTCCGGGGAATAATGGGGGGCTGCGGGGGGAAAGTATCTCACACAATAGCAGGAGAAAGAGGGAAAGCAAGAGCTAGAGAAAGAAAAAGCAAGATATCCGCGAGTCTAAAGTCCCCAGGACGCCTAGAAAGCCTAATAATTCCCTGCGGCCGGCTCCTATTCGCGTCACTCGCCCCCCCAAAACCCCTCCGGCCGAAGGTCCATGGTGGTTTTCTGCTTTTTTCTGGAGCAAGAACGGGGGGGCCTGGCTGATTCTTCTCTTATTTTATCCGAGGTCGGGTCCCATCGCGCGGAGTGCCTTTCTTTTTGCTTGACATAATTTAAAATTTATGAGTTCGGGAATCGGTTATGCGCGCGCGCGCGCGCGCTCGCGCTGCCTCTCTGCTTCTATCGCGTTCCAACCCGCAACATCCACTTGGCCTTCCTTCTTTCTTCTTCCAGTTCCGCGGTCTCTCCTCCGCGTGGACGCGAGTCGAGCACCGTCCACCCTCCTACCACGGCGCAGAATTTGAATATTAAGATTAGGTCAGCTTTAATGCCGTTCCTCTCGTATTCCCCCGCGATACGTCTCCCGGCCGCTCAGCACGAAAATTCTTTACGAGATGTTTTCATAAAGTATGCGCCTGCTCGACTAACTCCCTCTCCTCCCGACACAGGCCCTTTTATGCAGGGCCCATCCTACTCGCCCCCCTCCCCCCTCCTCCGCCAACTGCCGATCCGCACCCATAAATCTGTGGAATCCGTGTTTTCTGGAGAGCAAGTGTGCGCGATGGACTTTCCGAAATTCGCCGAGCGGGGGCCGCCGACCTCCTCACCCCCGGGGCCATTTGCCTCTATATGAGCGCTAATTAGGCAGCAGGGGGCACGGGCCGCTCGCTCTTTAAAGCAGAGATTAGCGATGAAAGGGAGCGAGAGGGAGAGAGTGTGTGCAAGAAGAAAGAAAGAAGTTCATTAAGATCGTCCAAGCCGGGAGCGCCGTATTAGGTTGGACAAACTGGTTTTCGCGAGTCTTTTCTCTTTTCTCTCCCCCGTGCATCATCCGGCACGGCATCGAGCTCGACTAAAGAAGGCCCAAAGAGAGAGATTCGGCGGCCGCTCTGCCCTCAACCCTTTATTTGGCCCGGTCGCTCTTCCGCCCCGAGTTTTCCCTCTAACGCCTTCTGCTTTCCGCGGGGAAAGTTTCATCGACTAGCTGACGTCAGGCCGCCGCGATTGGCCTCTTCCACGAATCAATTCGAGTCGAAGCTTATTTCGATACTGCATCTTGGAAAGGCATCGATCATCCGAGCGAGATAGCTAGAGGGGGAGCGGCGGCCTTTTTCGGGACCCGATCACTCTGGTGAGTGATGTTGAGATTGGGATAGAGAGGCAATGTCATCGATTTAAATATAAATCCTGATCCCATTGTTTTCGGGCGCAACCTTTACTTCTCACCGCCGAAGCGTGCTCGCTCTGCTAAAAGTGACACGCGTGACCGCTTATTTGGCAATTGGCTATGACGAATACTTGGCAAATGCCGTGCGAAATTTTGTACAATTGCCAGAGAAAGAGAGAGAGAAGGAAGAGTTGCCGCACGGCTTGTGCTCGGAGTCTCGCGTGGCTCGGGCCATTTTCGCGAATCAATCCTCCGCCTCCCGAGTTTCGGGCGGCCCAGTCAATGCCTCCTAATAACCCGACGCGCGGGCGTGGACTCTGGTGCTCTCCTCGGGGAAGAGCGAGGAATCAAATTGATATCTGGCGGCGAGGACTCGCCTACTTTATATCTCGGCTTGTAAAGCGATTGCCCGGTGGCAGCAGCGGGAGAGCGAGCGAGCGATCGCGGCCGCTCTCTCGGAAGTCGGGCGATTTATCGATAAAAAGAAGGTTCGCGCGGAGGTCCGCCGGGCCGAGTGGAGCAAGAGAAACGAGCGGCGTATCCCCGGGCACATCCATAAGTTTCGCCGAAAAGGAGAGGGCGCGCGTAATCCGTGAGCGGGGAACTCTGTCGAAATCGCTGTCGTTCTCCCGCTGCCGGTTTGGTGGTTTGGTAGTTTGGTAGTTTGGTAGTTTGGTAGCGCGGACGCGAGAGAGGAAGCCGTGCCGGGGACGAGGACGACACGGCAACATCGACCGAGGAGAGATCCTCCTCGGCTAGGAATGCCTCCTGATGGATTGGTCATCCGTGATTAATTTGACAAGCTGACTTTCTGGTTTTCGGAGACTGACAAGGGGCACACACAGGGGCCTCCGCGCCGCGGGGCCTAATGGACCCTCTCTTGCCCACCATCTTCCTCTCCCTCTGATTCTTCATTCCAGCGTACACTCGGCTCCCCCGCACCCGCCGCTACTCGCCGGTCCCTCTCGCTCGCTTCTACTCCGCTCCACCTCGCCAGCGTCTCCTATCTGGCAGCGCCAATCGATGAGTCCGGCACTCGGATTGTTTGAAAAATTAATCGTGCCCGGAGAGACGAGTCCCACTCTCTCGGCCCTCCACGGAAATGCTAATGGACCAGCACCTTTTTCTCCCTGTTATGGATCGGGCCGCGCGAAGAAAACGAACGAGAACCGCCTGCCAGGAGGCCTCTGGCTCTGACCACCGCCGGCGGAGAATCGCCTCTCGGGAAATGTTAACACCTAATCTCCTCGAATCTGGGATCTCGCCCGGCCAACAAATGAGCTACTCCCGGAGAGCCGGAGCTGCGAGAAGGAGCATGAGAAGCTGGTGGTTCCGAGTACGAATGCGGGTGGCGGCGACTCGGCCCCCACCGCTGGAATAATCGAAAGGGAAACAACGTGAAAGAGCGTACTATGTGAACAGTGCAACTACACCCATTCCGCTCGACGTCCTTATTCCAAGGCGAGGGGGACGGCAGGGGGGAGGGGGGGGGGGAGGGTAAGGGACGATGGGATGCCGAGTCGAGATGGAGTTGGAATTAAACAAATAATCTCCAACGAGCGAGGGAATCCGTTAAGGCCAGGAAAGTACGCATGCTAAAAGGATCCCATTGAATTCTAAATTTAAACGAATGCCCGAGTGTCAGGGAGCTGACGGGCAAAATAAACAAGATGCCCGAGTAGGAGAGAAAAAACGAGGGAAAAAGAAGGGGGCGCGCGAGTAGCGCTGCGATGGGGCAACGCTCGGATACAAGTGGTCGAGAGCGGCTCTCGCTCGTTGACCTTCGTCGCACGAAAATCCGGAGCGACGAAAAAGCCGAGATAAAAGCGAGAAAAGGCGCAACGAGAGAGGCTATCGTCGGGGAGAGGCGCGCCCCGAGCCCTCGGGGAAAGGATATGCATCCCGCCGAGTGACTAAGAATAGGATCAGCGGGCGAACACTTCACGTTGCGTCCCTGTCCGCCTACGGATCTCGGGGAATCGATCACATGCCGCGCGCGAGGGGAACCCTCTAAATTGACTTCTCCAACTAATTCCGTAAAAACGAGCTTTCCCACGAGGAGAGCGACGGCAGGCGCGCGCGAGAGCTCGCTCGTTGGGAACGCGACGACGTGCCCACTTCGTCCGGACGTCGTCGCCGCGTTCTTCGAGACATGCTAATTGCCCGTTCGCACTTGCCGGAATACTCTAAGAGGGCCGAGGCGATTAATCTCGCGCGCGCGCGCTCCCTGGATCCACTAATAATTCCACGGAAACTCGGATTCCCACGTGTTACCCTCGATTACATAAACCAGTGGGGGGAGCGACAGAACTTGGAGAGGGAGACAGTGGAGCGTTCTTCTGCTTCCTCCACGATGATTACTCTCTCTCTCCTCCTCCTTGGTGCACCCTCGCCGCGCCCCCGTCGTCGCCGTCCCCGCGCTCTGAGTCACAAGTTAATTGGCGAACAAAAAAGCCGAGGAGATCCAATTGACCCGGAAGCGGACATGAGCGGCTGGTGCGCGCGGTCGTAGGAGCAGGAAGCGTTTGCCCGCTCGGCCGAGCAAGGAGACCTCTCCTCGCGCAGCTTCGCCAAACGAGCTCCGCCACGGGGGAAGCGGGCGACTCGGGCGAGCGAGCGCTCGGAAAGGTTAAGGGATTCAATCTCACCCTTAACCGGGCAAAGTCGGCGAGGCTCGCGACTCCTCGCTAAAATCTGCTAAGGCAATGACAGAGAGAAACAAGCGCGCCGGCTCTGCTGCGCCGGAGAGGAGCACGTGTGTAACAGACGCGCGCGCTCCCGTCCCCGGTTTGGAAGGCGGCTCGTAAAAGCTTTCATAAAATGCACGGGGAACCTCATCGTGGACAGGCCGAGAGGACTCCGCGGATAGCAGCATTTCGCTGGAGACGAAAGCGAGGAAGGAACCGGCCCGGTTATTATTACAGAATTTCGTGGCCGCGCGGATAAGGGTTAACGTATTTCGGCCTTTGAGGGCCAATCCTTTTTCAGGGCTCTCACAATGACGCAGAATTCGTTGGAGGACGGGAAGGGAGTGCAGACGCGCTCGGGGAAGGGAGAGGGAGAGCACGAGAGGGTGAGAGGGTGAGAGGGACCCGGATTCAACAGGTCGCCGATCCCAAAAGGTTTCCGACACCTTCCGTCATCCTGAGCGGAGCCCTTTTGTCTCCCGGCAGAAGAAGGAGCTCCGATTTCGATCTCGCAGACCTCCGCAGTTGGCACTCTCCTCGTGTACCTAGCGCAGCTACGTGCTCGAGTGGGCTACACGTGGTGACATAAAGGCTCCTAACCAGACTGATCCAGATCCCCGTCCCTCCGCTGCCACTGATCCCTCGGCCCTTCCAGTCCTTCGGCCAGGCCCGAATTAAACACGGCCCGCGCCCGCCCGAAATGCTACTGGCTTCTCTCAAAGAGCCGCATTTTCCACTATGCCTCGCTTATCTAACGGTTGCCGAGGAGCGCAGAGCCGCTTTGAGGGAGCGGCCGATAAGCGAAGAGTCTAAGAAGATTGATCTGAGAATGACAGGGCGGCCGGATTCCAAATTTGACGGCGCTCCTATGCAGGAGAGAGAAAGAGAGAGCGCGCGCGCGGCGGGAGGGACACCTAACGATCCTGTCTGTCTCGGGATGATTCGTCGGATAGATATCATTTTTAAAAACGAGACCGTTCGAAGAAAGAATCGCGTCCTATCAGTTAATGAATCTCGCCCCCTCGGGAAGGCCCTCCGAGTGAGAAGAGAAGTCCGCTTTACCGCGAGCGAGAAGCACTCCGGGCCCCCGGACACAATGGGAGCCTCCGACGAATTTCGAAAAGGAGAAAATAAAAAATGATCCTCCCTCTTTCTCTGGGTTAGAGAGGGAGCGAGGGAGAGAGAGAGAGAGAGAGTGCACCCTCTCGTCGCTTCTTCTACCGGCTGGCTGGATGCTTCTCTCCGGGCTCGCTCGCTACCTCCCGTTCGTCCGACTGTCCGTCTTCTCTTTTCATCCTTGCTGCCTTTTATCCGGCTCGAATGATTAATGGGTTCACGGAGGCATCGCGGCGGTACTGCCCTCGCCGTACACTCATCTCCCTCGTCCTCGTCCTCGCCGCTCTCCTTCCCACCTACCAACGCCGTCTCCCTTCGTCTTCCCCGGCGGCTCGCACCACGACCGACCAGAAAGAGAGCACGCGGCTTTTCTACTTTCCTTCGCGCCGGATTACCACCACCAGCGCCGCGCGCTCTCCACCAGCCACCCACACCTATGAGCGAGACTCATCGCGCGGCCAATATTATTACTTCCCTTCACGTAAAATAGATCGATCAGCCGGACGGGGAAAGTGATGGCCGCCGGTGCCGGTACTCCCGCGGCGAGCAGCGGCAGACTTGCGCGCCCGCTTGATTGAAGCTCCTCCACCGCCGGCGAGCCAGACAAATGGAATTATAGACCCGCACTATTGCGAGTCTATAAGGCCGGAGTTTCGGCAGGGAGTTTCAATCGACCGGGTAAAGACGAGAGAATCGAGAAAGGCGAATAAGACGCGCGGGGCTCCGTGACGGAAACTCGGGCACATCTCTTTGGAGGCTGAGAGCGAGAGGCGGCCGGTAGAGATAATGTATTCCTGGCGGAAGAAGTCGATGCGCAGGGATATTTGTTCGCCGGACTGTCAAGCGCCAAGGTTCATAGGAGCGACGGACCTTTGAAGAGGCAGAGCGGACACGGCCCATGAAGAGCACTGTCTTCCACCTTTTTTAGCCCCGAGGCGATTCATTGCCGTACGCGCGCGCGCGCGTGTGCGCTCGCCCGTGCGCCGTGGGCCGCTTTAAGCGCTTTTACATGATGAATTATCCCCGCGATTTTTTGTATCAATCGCCGCGATACCTCGAGCACCGTGCGCGCCTTTTGTGCTCGCTCGGCGCCCTCGTACACTTCACGCTCTACGCGCGCGTGTATGTATCGGGCATGTAGGTGGCGCGGGGCCCCCGAGAGACTCCATCGCTCCCGGCAATTTGGATTTATAAATTACCCCGCTGACAACGCTCGCATTAACTGCGCCGAGACGCGCGCGCGCGCTCGCGGGAATAAATTTCTCCGGGCTTCTTCGCCCGGCTACATTGTCGCGGCCACGCCGAAATCCCCCGCTCGAGGAGGCCGGGATTACATGTCGAATGTAAATACTGGGGGATTAGAGGCTCGTCGTAAGGCAAAGGCGGCGGAGCGACTGGGAGACGAGCCAGCGCGGGACGCGATAGGAAAAGGAAGGGCAAAATAACCACCGGCCCTCTTTGATCTTCCGCTGGGACATTAGAAACATTACTCTACATTCGAGGCGGCCGGTGGACATTCTTCCCAAGTACGAGGCTCGCGTCCGGGAAAAGTGGCCGAGTTAAATTGGCTGGTTACAACGGGGCCGAGAGAGCGAGGTCCCCGCGCGCCTGGTGCGTGGATGCTCAACATCTCTAATTTTGGTGCCTCGCGCGAAGAGACTGGCCCCGTCAAAAGGAGTCGCGACGAGCGAGGATTACGAAGCATGTCGCATTCGATTTCACGCGGCCTGTTTTCTGGTAATTGGTGGGACGGGAGCGGCGGAAACCGAGCACTGTTCCACGCTGAAATTTAATCGAATCCGGAGGCCTATCCTTCAAAAACGCCACATCTATAAAGGGTCTTTAAGTCCAATCTGGTATTAAGCCGGCGCGCCGTAAAGCTTGAATGCCTCGGTGAAGAGGCTCCGAGCGACTCACTGCCAGTGCATGACTCACGGCCCGGGAATCCGATGGCTCTCGCATTAGAATCCAGTAAGCAATAGTTTTCCTTTCGAGAATTCTAATCAGCGTATTTCACGGGGGACATGATGCTCCCTCCCTCCCTCCCGCCCCTCCCGATCGCCAACAATCCCATTGTTCGCATTGTCTCCAATTGCGCCCGACGCTGACCCGAATGCGAGTGGAAAGAAACGGTGCGGGCGACGAGTCACGGCGAAAGGTGCATTCTAAGCTCGGCGCTCGCTCGGTTGTTGGCCTGCTCGGGGGATATGTCGCGGCGCCGGGGCAAGATGAAATTGTCCCGATGCTACGAGACACAAGGTGGACCAGCGCTAGGGGAATTAGCGAGGCTGCCAACCCACGCGATGCCCCCGGCGAACGGGAAACGATGACGACGCTGCCTGATCTTAAAGGCATCCATCGATTGCGAGGGCAACTCTCTCTCTCTCTTTCTCTTGCTCTTCGTCAGAACGCGCTTCGAGTACCGCGAGACGAGACGAGACCGACCGACTTTATGAGTTATAAGTCGGCCATCTTGCACCGCGAGCCATCACATATTCAAGCCGGCACATATGCGATCCACTGGCAATATGCAACTGCCACATTCTGCTCGGCTGCGAGAGCACAGTCCCGTCCCGAGATCACGCTTCCCGCCGCATCCGCTCGGAGCAACTAACAACTCGATCTCCCCGCGAGTCACCCGCTCCTAGCAGCTCGAAAGCGGCCTATACCCCCGACTATTTCGCTGGTCGAGATCGACAAAGGAACAAAACCAATAGATGGATAGCCACCGCGGCCAACTACCTCCTTTCCACCTTTAATATCAGCTGGAAGCTGGATTGTATGCGAGGGGAGAGGCCTCTCGGAAAAATCCGAGTCCACTTGTGCGGCGGATCTAATTGCCCGGCGCAGTTATGACATTCTATCGACCATTGTGTCGGATTAGAAATCCTAGATGTATCCTGTTCATGCAGATTCGCGCAAAACTGCCCGGACATTAACGGTACCGGGCGAGCGAGCGCGGCGACTACCGTTAATGTTGGATACTAGCTGGAAAATATGTAGCGCTCTCGGCTCTCGGTTCTCGGCGAGGGAATTAGCAGGGAATGTGTCTCGGCTTTCGCCGGCTCTTCCGCGAGAGCGCAGTCTGAAATCAAGTTGTCCCGCAGGCGGGGAAAAGTGGAGTGCAGAAGCTGGAGACTCACCGTGCGGCTGGTGGCCGGTGTTGGGGTTGAGGAAGGTCGGCGGAAGCTGTCGGCTGACGGACTTGGCCAATTCACCCCCCGCGAGACCGTAGATCGCGAGGAGTTCCTGCATCGTCGACTCGGCGTACTCCCGCATGCCTTCGAAGGGCTTTCTCTCCTCGCAGTCCACGTCGTCGTCCACGTCGTACGGGGTGTCCTGGTCGTCCATTCGACCGGACTCCGTGCCACTCTTCTCCGAGGAGTCCGAGTTCGGACTTCTCGCCTGCGAGGAAGGAATGGTTCTCCGGGTTAGAGCAGTGAAATAGATAATGGGGGGATGCGAGGATGAGAGGGCGGGAGTGAACAAACCTCGGTGCCGGGAGAGTAGAGCTTCTGAGATCTGAGCTGCTCGAGGATGAACTTGTGTCTGAGGGAGTCGGCGCTGTCGTCGTCGGCCTCGGAGGAAGGTGGCCTAGTGGCGACCGACAGGTCCATCGGGCTGCTGACTTCATTGTTGTTGAGCCTCTGCTTGGAGCGCTCCTCCGCCGGCAGCAGCATCGTCTTCCTCTCGTACTCGAGGATCTCGTTGGAGCTCTCCTCGATCACTTCCGGCTCCTCGTCGTCGCGCTCGGACTCGTCCGACACCTCCGCCATCCGGCTGCTTATCGGCTTGAAGTTCTTGCGCTTGTTGCGCGGCTTTTGGATGCTGCCGGTGATCTGCAGCTGCGCCTGGCCCTCGTACTGGGAGTCGCTGTCCTGGTCGGCTGGGCCCCGTCGGCTGGTCGCGTAATTGTACACCGAGTCGGAAAGCATCTCCGCTGGCGAAACAGAAAAGCAACCGGCGGTCAGATGTGTCGCGCAGCCAACTGGGCATTCGCCTCGCCCTCGGAAAACTCCATCTTCGCGCAATTAATCTCGGCCTACTGAACCCACGTCTCTCTCGCGGCACCACTCGATCATCCGCTCGCCGCCGCCGCCGCGCCGATCGACTTTTAGCGTTAATTAGGCATGAGCAAAGTGAGCGCTAATCGGACCTCCCCAACATCCTCCGACACCTGGAGGCTAACCACCTATTGCGATGCGTTCGAGCGAATGCCGAATTAATAACGGAGAGTACGCGCTTAGACTCGATTGGTCCAGCCGGCAAGTATCTACGACGTGGCCGAGAGCTCCGACGAGAGAAGTGAGTGTGTTCTTACTGGGGCCATACGGGCTGGTTACGGCGGACATCTCGAATCTGCTCGGTAGCCCGGCTCCTCAATACATGCTGAAACAAAAAGACGGGTCGGACTGCTTAGTAAAACTGTATGAAAGAGCGAGCGCGCGTCGGTGGACGTCGGGGGCCAGCTCCTATTCTGCACGGGCGGAGAAATGAAATGCAATTGAAATGAGCGGGGCCGTGCGAGAGGGAGGAGAGAAAACAAGAGGAGTTCTCGGTAACAAAGCTAAGGTGATATACGAGCCGCGCGCGGCTGGCGATGCGATAACGCGAGAATGCGAACGACCACCGGACAATGATTCGTTTTCTCAGTTATTGGAATGCGCAGCGCTCGAGCGTGGCTCGCTTCGCGCCATCAAATCCCGCCACTAAAATGAGAAAGTAACGATTAAAAAACACGAGGCTCTTGCCAGGTTGCCTAGCCGCCGCGTGATAAGCATTAACGCCCGACTAATCGCTTAGTTTTACCTCCGGCCGGTTTTATTCCCGTCCAACGGCCTCCCCGCGCCGCCGATTCAATCATATTCGCCAGCCACTGCCGCGCGGGATTAATGGCATTTCGAATTGATAGAACGCCGTTCGTTATTACAAACCAGCGGCGGCAGCGGCGACGCCGGCGGACCTTGTAAAGAGCGAGGCGCACGCACTGTCTCAACGCGCCAATGACTCCAAGCAGCCATTTGTACGAAAAAAGGAAATCGAGGAGTCGCTCGCGTGCGACTTTCAATTTCGTCTCACTTTACATGCAAGGTGTTTGCGACGTATCGTGTAATGACGGCAATCAGTGTCACGTTATCGCGTTACTCGACATTGGGTGATGGGACCACCCTTGGTCTCACTCTTGGAAAGGGCGAGAGGGGGGGGCGCCGAGCCGCGGGGAAGGGAGGAGTGAGAAATATGTAGAGGTCTCGGAGCTCTCGGCGGATCGACGGCTCTCGGGATTCGAAGCGGGAAAGATTCGCGCGATTTCCCAAGTGGGGCCGATGCAACTCCTACCACCACTCCAAGGGAGAGGGAGGAATCCACGTGATCGCTCGAGGATGAGGACGCTCGCGCGCGCGTGTGTGTGTGGAGAGTCTCGGGCCGCGCGCGCCAATGTACGACTGGACGATATGTCCGAGAGCGAGTGCAAGGGCTTTTTTCCTTCTCCCGACTGTACAGAAGGGATAATTAACATCTGTTACAGTACCTACAGCGAGCGGCCGCCCTGTTTCACCCCACCACGCGGCGAGCGGGGCGGACCTTGAATACATTATCACCCTCTTTGCACATGCACGTACCAAGACCGCGCGCGACTACTCATCGAATGCCGAGTGCAGCGTGCGATCGATCCCGAACAGCCAGCCAAAACTTTATCTTCCCGCCCGATCCACCTCTCGCCCGAGCCTCACTGGTCCCCCCAACTTCTCGAGCTCGGGGGTGCGCGCACCCCTTCTCGACACGCATCGACACCCCTCGCCATCGGCCAACCTTCGCCCACCCTTTTCTACAAACCTAACGGCACTCTCTCTCTCTCTGGCCCTTTGCCCTGTCAAGGAAGACTGCGATCTACTCTGTGTCGATACTATACATATAACTTTCGCCGGCGGTCCTCAGCGCTTCCAGAAACCCTTCGAGTTGGACGGAGAATCCGGTACCGGCGCCGCAGACTCCGCGGAATCCACCGGATTCTCGAGACACTGACCCAGATTCCTGGGGCGCCGGTCGCGAACTTGCCGGGAATAAAGCCGGTAACTCGATGCCCTGCTTCCTAAACCCTTCGTGGTTCGAGCGCGCCAAACTTCTCGTCGGGAGTCTGCCAAGAGCTTTAACACCGTATGGGCAAGTTGGAGGAGGGAAAACCTTCGAGAGTCGAATCTCTGTAATTTTGGTGATTTTATTCTGCGGTGGTCCATGACTCTCTTAGCCCCGACGATTATTTTTAATGGGGTCGGGTGGACAAAGTGGCAAATGGGGTTCTTAACGTATGCGCGTTCGTGGAAAGATGTCTGGTCTCCCCGGCCGCCTAACGACGCACATGCAAAGACGCTACAATTCTCAAGTCTCCGGCTCGAGTGGTTTCGAAAATCCGAAGCGACGCGTCGGAGGACGATTGCAGCGGGCGGTGCGGGATAAGCGCGGAATCAAACAGAGGGTCAATGTTCCGGGCACAAAAGGATCATTAAGAGGGAAAAACGATCGGGCACGGATTCCGGCGGAGGAGGTGGAGGCGAAGAGGAGGCAGCAGTTGGTGCGCGTGAGAGCGGGCCACACTCCGGCGCACTCGACATAGCTCGACGCTGATGCCGATACCAGAGGGAGGAAACAAAAAAGCCGGCGACGTAACGCGTTCGTTCGTCAAACACTTGAACGTAATGTTGCCAGGCCTCGCTCTCCGCAAGCTGCGGAGCGACGGGGGCCCTAGCGTATACTCCTCTCCTGCCTGCTCGCCTGCCTGGGCTGCCTTCTCTCAAGTGTCTGCCCTCGGATACCACAAGATTATTCAAATTCGCCAGCGGCGGCTTAAAATATATTACTTATCGCCGCCACCGACGCCGCCGCCCCGTCTCGCTCCCATAACCCTTCGTCTTTCCATCTCTCTCCGGGACACGACTTCTGTCGGGAATCGATCTTTCCGCCGCCGACATAATTGGGTTGTCCCCGATGCCGAATTTATCTATCCGTCTGGGCGAGCGAGGGCCGAGGACTCGGTAGCGATAGAGGTGCCCGGTAGCGAGGACTCGGGGACGATTGCCTAACTTGTCAGAGCTACCTAAAGGTAATTCTCCGCTGGAAAAGTCGTGCCCCGTCGATTCGATCGTCTCTCGCCGCTCCTCCGCTTCCGATGGACCATCCACTCGGATCGCGAGTCCTCCTGCTGGCCTGTTCTCACACGCCGGGAGACGAGAGCTCGCGTCCGAAGCACGTCGTTCACGTGCTCGCTCTCCTCTCGGCGGGCCACGGGCCCTCGCCACTGTCTCGCTCTCAGGAAAGGGAGCGTGCGCGCGCGGGTGAAGAGAGTCCGCTCCCGCAGTCGGATAGATAGAAGGAGGGCGCGAGTGTGTGTTCATAAGATATGGCGTGAAACGCGAGAGGGTCGAGATTAAAGAATGAAAAACACAGAATTCTGAGAACTGGTTCAAGTCATAATATTCGTAATTTCAACCTGCGCGCCTCCCGGCTACCACACGTCGCACGGCGCGTCTTCTGCGTCGTTGGAATTAATGCGAGCGCGGAAATAAAATTCCCACCTCCTTTCGCCGCCCCACTAGACAGAGAGGAGCCGGCGGAGGGGAGGTGGGGAGGTGGGGAGGGCCGGAGGGGGGAAAGCAGCGTCATCCAACGACTTGGTACGTTTTGCTCCCTCGCCGCGTTTCTTGCCAAAGCGGAGAGAACGCGCGACGAGTGGATGCCGGCGCGTTTAACGCCACCGCTCGAGCACCGAGTAAATAAATCTCTCACTCCCATCGTCCCAACGATGTTTGCCTCTAATATTTGAATCTCGCGCGTCTCTGAGGAACCATTAACATCGCCTCGCACCGACTACTTCCTGCGTCTCTTGATGGGGTACCCACTCCTCCACCCCCCACCCCACTCCCCCCATTTCCATGAGAATCCTGCAGCGCGCGACAAGCTGGCGAGCCTATGGCCCAATTAACGGGGCCAGCGGCAGAGGCGAGGAGAGCGAAATTAGAGTATATATGTAGATAAAGAAAGAGTTGGCTCGAGAGCGACGCACACGCAGGCAGCTGGCTGTGCGCGGGTGCGCGTAGGTAATTTCTATGCAAATGAACATCTTCGATCAAAGCTGTCAAGGCGACGGCCGAATGAAGAAGCCTAGGAGGGAAGGAAACGGGACAGTCGAGTGGAAAAAGAAGGAGGAGTCCGGCCAAGAGATCTCGTTTACGGGGATTAGGATAAAGCTCGGCCGGCTTCCTTCCTCCCTTTTCGGCCATCCTCCTCCCACCTCCTTTCTCTCATCCTCGCCCTTCTTTCGCCGGTTCTCTTTTTCCTCGGCGGCATCGCCGCGCGGCGCGTCCACTCCCAGTTCCGCGTAAAACCGCTTGAAACGACGCGTCGTTAAAAATAGAGCACGCAACGACTTACTAATCTGGTTAGGGCTACTTAGCGTAACACCAACTATTTAGACCTGGATACGGTTACGGTAGTTAGGCCGGCGCGATCGCGCCTCTAAGCAGTGGGCACCGCGATCCGGGGAGCCGCCAGTTGGCAGCCTCTCGTTTCGCGAAACCCGCTAAAACGTCTTAATGGGCGGAAAAACGCGCGAAACCCCGTCGCTCCATTTTCTTGCCCCGGCGAGCAGTGTCGGACGGTCCTGGGCTACCGACCACTGCTTGATACATAATCACTCGCGTTTCTCCCGAGCGCGGCTCTCTCGGCGCGAGTTGCACGCCTCGGCACCTCCGCCTGCTGCCAGCTCCTCTCAAGGCTAATTAACGAGTGTGTGTGTCGAGTAATTAATCGACGGATGCCGCTCCCCCTCTTGAGGAGGGCAGCCCGCCGACAGGCAACACTTGCTCTTCGATACCAACTTATTCCCTATCTGCCAGCCGCCAGTCATG
The DNA here is from genome assembly GCA_963675795.1 of Crossocerus cetratus. Lineage (NCBI taxonomy): Eukaryota > Metazoa > Arthropoda > Insecta > Hymenoptera > Crabronidae > Crossocerus > Crossocerus cetratus. Next base: position 7,399,438 of record OY776664.1, on the reverse strand, counting down.
GCTACTTCCATCTCGCGTAAACAGTTGCCAAAGTACTCGTTTCCCTGTCACTCGACGAACAATGTCTATCTCGACTCTGCCTCGCTTTCGCGCGAGACCAGAACGAAATTAATACTCATAACCAAATCCCCTCGGCGAAGGGGGTTGATTCTCGCATAAATAATCATTCTCCACGGCGGAAAAGTCGGCTCTGCTCGGAGATCTGGAGAGGAGAGCAAGGATCAAAAGGGGGGCTCTGGCTGCTGCTCGCATGCGCAACATATATATGAAACACGTGCGCGTTACCCCTGCGATGCGGCTGAAAACGAGATTTCGAAAATCCGTTATTTAAATAAGGCAGGAGGAGGCGCGCGGTTCGGGCCGAGGGCAAGGGTGGCGGGGAAGCGCCGGGTGGGCCGAATGATTTTATAAAATTAATAGTAAAGGGTACCGCTCTCTCGCACGCTCTATTATGCGCGTATGCAAATAAGCGCGAGCGAGGACGGACGGCAGGCAGAACGACAGCCAGGAGGGATGCAGCATTCGAGGAGAGCCGCGAGCGAGAGAGAGCGAGAGAGAGAGAAGGGGGGGGCAGGGAGAAGAATCAGCGAGGTGGTGATGGTGGTCTCTGATGAGAAGGGGGCAGTTGTCGGGACGACGGGAGAGCGAGAGAGCAAGTCGAACGAGACGGAGAGCGAGAGAAAGAGCGAGGCTAGGATTGCCTCGCAGGCTGCGAGGCATTAAAACTTGCGAGATTTATAGTTGCCTGGACTGGTCTGGCCTTGCTCGATTCGGGGTAGCTTCCACTAAAAGAGGGGCCCCCATGCCCGGTAACAAGCGGAGAACGGGGGGCCAGGGAGAGTCGCGAGTACGCGCAAGGATCTGGCCCCTTTCGGCCGATTTTAATATCGCGGGCCTTTCTCTCACTCTCTCTCTCTCCGGCGGGACAGCGTCGCTCGCGAAATCCCCGAGGCTTTGCCCTGCCACTTTGTTATTGGCCGGGTGCATCTGCCGGCGGCTTTTTCGCCGCCGCGCCGGCAGATTACACGAGGACGGCGCGTGCGGTTAAGGAGAGTTGATAAAAATATACACCGTGCGACTTAATGCGAGCGGATCTTGCGCGCTGATCCTAGCGGTATAATCGGAAGAGAGCTGCGTACTAGCCGTGCTCGGGCTGCGGCTGCGTCGCTCTGTACGAGGAGCTGCTAAACGAGAGGCTAAACGAGCAACGAGCAGGCTTGCATATGTAACACTGGGAGAGGAATTTATCGGCGGCTCTCATCTTTTCCATGTTTCATTGACGCTCATCAGCCTCGAACACCAATTAGAGGGGCCCTGTAAACGTTACACTTACGAGCAGGCCAAACGATCGGCGCTTCTTCGAGCGGGCCCCTTTTTATGGACGAAACGTCGTCTCCTCGCGCGGTGAAACGCTTCTGCGAGGCACGCGGACTGAATGCTCGCTTTCTTCGCGAGCGTCGCGCGCGCTCGGCCCAGCCAGCCAGCCAGCCCAGCCAACAGCTACGTTTCTTCGAGGGCCTCTGGTGTCGGGCCAGCCATATTTCAGGCCGGGATCCCTCGCCCTGAGAAGGCCCGATTCACTCTGCGGCCCCGTCGGCCCCTCTCCGCGCTCGTAATGAATCGAGGATCGACATTTATTCCCTGGATATATCTTTGATATCTTTGGAAACAGTTGTCAAGATATTGGGCCTTGCGGCCGCGCGCGCGCGCGGGGTACGAGAGGGCACAGGCTTGATTGATTCCTAATAGGGGCCCGTAAGAAACCGATCGTGATGTGACACTCGTACGAGGTTAATGAATAATGGAAAAAGCCGCTCTCTTTTCGGCCGAGCGCTCTGACGCGTCCATCAAGCCACTCCAACTTTCAGGGATTACCTGCGACTCCGTTAGCATTCTTCTCCCCGGGGCCAAGCCCACCACCAAGCTCATTCTCCATTTCGGGATACTCGAGAATTCCGCTCTTCCAACGCGCGGAAAAGCGGTGGAAAAAGATTCACCCGATCCATTTGAAGAAAGAGAAAGAGAGAGTGAGAGAACTCGAGGGCTCGATGGCCAAGAAGAAGACGAAGAGGCAAAGGCGAAGGAAGAAAGAAGGTACACACGCTCGACGATCCACAGGGAAAAAAAGAAGCGAGAGCGGTTCAAGATTACACGTTAAATCCTATAAAGCCATAAAGAAGCCGTGGCGAGGATAAAGCAAAACTCGGCGGCGGAATTCCGCGAAAGCCAGCGAATCCTCGCTGGCTCTCGCATAATTCCATCGGGCACGTGAATAAAAAGGGAAGGGATTCGCGGCGGAGGGAGAGGGGGATGGGGGGTCTCTCGCGGCTTCATGGGGAAGATAGAGGAAGAGGCAGAGAGTATCGCTGAAATTCCGCGAAATCCAGTAAAATTGAAAGGCCGTGGAGGGCGGTCGACAAAGGGACGAGCGAGCCTCGCTCGGAGTTGGGAGTAGGTATGTACTGTGGGGCTCTGGGAGTCTCTCGGGCCATCTTTCTCTCACTCTGGTCGAAGCTCGCTCGGCTCAGGCCTGCCCGAAGAAAAAGAAGCTCGTCGGGGGCCCCGTGGAATGATGAATCGTTTCTATTAAAATACTTTTTCGACGGCGAATACAGAGTGGGCATCCGGCTGCTGGAGCTGCGAGTGGATTTATTTACATATTTTCAATCTGGATTAAGAGCTACGGTCACCGTAAGAGTACCTCTCTGCTCTCTGTCTCCCCCTTGCCCTCCTCCAACTCCCTCCCGCGAGCAAACGAAATTCAGCCGCGATGACGGAGACACTTAAGCAACCAGTAAACCAGCCTTCGAAGAGGGAGAAAAAAATTCGAGATTTCTGGGATAAAGCGTGAGAGCAACTTGGAGCACGTGTATGGCGGCGGAGGTGTCGCCGAGCGGTATGAGGAAGACGTCAAGGAAGCGGCGTGCTAGATGCCAAGAGACAAGAGAGTGACCGCTAGAACCGGACGGAAGTACTTTCCCCTTGAAAACGAGATGCAGAGCAGACGCCCACGACGCACACGCGCGCACACACCTCGAGGGATTTGGTCTTTTCGCATCGGGATTCGCCGGCCCCCGGGGTGATTAATCGGCCTCATTAACATCGCGCCGAGCGGAGCGCTCGCTTCTTGAGAGCGAGCATTGTTGCGCCTTGAAAATAGACACCTCTGCCTGTCCGCGGCGGACAAGGCGGAAAGTCTTGTAAGCGTTCTGTAAGCTCATTAAATATATTTCAGTGTCCGACACTCCGACTGTCTCGGCTGCTCCCTCGCCCGCAGCCCCACCCCCCGGCCATTACCGCACCAATTAAACCAAACCATTAACGTTCACGACTCTCGTCGAGCCGACTAGAAAATCAAATCGTGTTTTTCCCCGGCCGCCGATCTAATTCTGTTTGACCGGGGCTGTCGATCGCGCACCACGCGGCACCACGTCGCGCCGGGGCGAAGCCCGAGGCGGAAGAGAGGAGAGTAACAGTTTCTTCTGCTCCCGGGGGATTAACGCTCTGACGTGCGTACACGTGTTCCAGCCATGTCCGCTCATGCTTTCCTTCATTGCACACCGCGGCTGCATCGGCGATGATGATGAACGGTCTACCCTGCCACCGAGCGCGCATAGCTCAGCCCACTCTTTTCCATCTTTATGGAAACCTGTCGCCCGATCCGATCACCGGGCTCGGCATCGCTTGCTAATGATCCCACTCGAGTCACTACCTCGCGGTCCAGACATGGACCATTTCCTAACGCGCCTTTTCCCAATGCCCGGCCGGCAGGCGGCTTCTATTAGTAAAAGGCGAGCGGCCAAACAAGGACAAGCGAAATTTGGTCGGAATCGTGACTAATGCGCCAAAGGAACTGCCAGTTGCCAGGAGCAGGAGAAGGAGGTAGGCAGCCTACAGCGGCGTGGAATGATAAATGAACTCCTCTTAACCGCGAGCTCTCATATCGGCCTGCTATTAACATAGCGCCGGATAAAGTAACGAATTTAAAAGAAATCCAATATAAAAGCCACGGGAATTCCATCGGAGATCTTATCCGAGCGAGCTCTCGCTCCGCGCGGAGACTCCATTAATCACTGGCTTCTCCGCTCTTCTTTCCTCCTTCCAGCATCGACTCGCGGACCCCCTTCAGGCCCCCCCCCCCTTCGACCTCCTCGCCCTCCTACCGGCGCGCGGTTCATTTGTCTCGTATTAGTCGTTATTACGAGAGCTGAAAATTCAAATGGACGATGGATAATGGCAGTGCCCGCTTCGGAGATAATGCCTCCTTCGGCCTTCTCCCTTTTCTCCTCTCCCCCCCCCCTCTCTCTCTCTCTCTTGGTCCCGAGGCTGCCGGGCCGACTCTGACTGACTGCTCTCGCGCGCGCGCGATCGGATCCACTTTTTCCCAATGCGGAAGAGAGCCTCAAGCTGCGAGGGGGCCCTGCTCGCGCGGAACACGGTTATTGCTACATTCCCGATACACGGAGCTCTCCTCGATCGGCGCTCATCGGGACAACTTGATTCCTGGCATTAACCCTCTCGTAAATTCCTGACACGCCGCGCGCCCCCGCTCGGAGAGCCCTGCGAGCGCGCTCCGCGAGCGATTAACAGGAACAATTTTACAGAAAGCGGCGCGCCGAGTATTAGGCTCTTTTATTCGCCTCGTAAAAATGTAGAGGCGTGCGAGGGCCTGTCGGTGATGGAGGAAAAGTAAAAATCGAGTGGTGCAGAGGATGACGAAAGCGAGCGAGCGAGTTGGGTCGGGCGCGGCAGTGAAAAGGAGTTGTTTCCTTGGAGGGAACGATCAAACGGGTGAATGAGGGATCGCGCTCGCATGCTTATGGCGTTGGCATGTTCCACGTGTCCTCGGCTTATATCCAGCATATATTCATCCATCCGTCCGGCGGCCGGGGCCTCCGTTTGCCGCTGGTTCGCCTCATGCCCGGCTCCGGCCCGATCCTCGACGCCCTCGTCCGCTGCGTGTGCTCATAGAGGAACGGAAAGAAGGCAGCCCGCGCGATATTCCGCGGCGAATGCCGGGCCCGCTGATAATTTATTTGAGAGACGTGCGTCGAACGTGCCCCACCTTCGCAATCGCGCGTCCGCCGACATTCTGGATTTCGCGCCTTTTTCGTGCCTTCCATTGTCTTTTGCCGGGCGGACCTGAGCATCGCTCCGAGAGAGAGAGCACGCGGCTTCGCCTTTTTCGGCGCTACCCTCGCTATCTCCTATACCTGCCTACGTACCTGCGTGTACGTTGTACGTACGCACCGACACCACTTGCCCGCCGCTGCCTCGCGATGTTTATTAACCATCTCACTGACCAATGCAATTGCTACCGGACGCGCATTTTTATAGCGGCGGAAACGTCATGCCCCCCCACCCCCACTCGACTCTCCGAGAAAAAGAGACTCTACACAACACCAGCCCCTTGGCTCCAATCGGCTTCGACACTCGGTCGAAATGACAATGAGCAAGACTCCGAACGCGCACAGCTGTCCTATCTGCCTCCTCCTCCTCTCGACTCAGCGCGCACGAGACGCTCCCAGCATTTTACTCGGAACGGTGCGAGGGAAAATTGGAGCGAGTGATATTAAAACGCGTACGCGCGCACCTCCTCCTTTATCTGGAGGCTCCCGGGACACGCAGTTCCGCTAATTAAAGCGCGGAAGCGAGATTTCCCTGCCCCCTCTGCGGTTGCGTAACTGATTGGCCGGCAATCGGGACAAGTCTCGCGCGCTATCAATCCTTTCGCGCGAAAGCCGCGCAAAAGCCTCTTTTCCATCGTGGAATCGAGCGAGCGGCGCGCACTCGCCCAGGGAATTACGTCGCCGCGCGCGCAGATTGTCGCGGGATTACGGGACGGGTGGGACGCAATTTTATGGGTCGAGTGCGAAACCCCGTGCAGCGTGTGGGCACTGGCATATGCGCGCGGAATTCCAACGAGTGAAACTCGACGAAAATGCCAATGAGCACACGCCGCCAGCCAGATCGAGGATGATCCCGGCTGGATAATTGTGTCTATTTCTCCTCGCGAAACTCGGAGAATTCACACGCGCGGAGCCGATCGCTATCGCGGCAAACGTGGAATTCGGTGGCTGGCTCGGAGAGCGAGCACAATTTTACCGCGAGCCTGCGCCAAGGTACTGCTATATCTACGCGTGTATACTCTTTCTCGCACGAAAGCGGAATAGCATTAGAGCAGGGCGCGCTCCATCTCGGAGAATGAAGCGAAGAAAATTAAAATGGCAGAGGGTCAGCGGTGGCGGCGAGCTGGTGTACAGCCGGAGGATGGATCGCGTGGGCAGACGGATCGCAGAGAAGGGCTAAAAAAGGAAGCCAGTACGATAGTCCGTCCTAAGGGATAATGAGAAAGAAAGAGAGAAAGGCCGAGGGGGCAGGGGGGCATCAGAGCAACGCAGGAGCACGAGTGACTTTGACCGATAGCCCGGCGAGGGCTTCACCCGCTATCTTAATGCAGGTGAAAAAATGGAATAATTAAAAAAAGAGGGAAAAAGAGGCGCGAAGGAGCAAGCCAAATCGTTCCGATGGAAATGAGGGACTCCCGATGGGGGAGGAGGGCGCCGCGCCGCGCCGCGCCGCTCTCGAGGCGGAATAGTGAAAGCAAGAGAGGTGGAGAGGAGGCCAGCAGCTCGTAGAAGGGGGAGCGCGCACACCGAGGAACAAATGGACTCTGGCTTTTCTGTGACAAACGAGCGCCCCCGAAATGTCAATCAAACCGCTCGTACTGGCACATTCCAAGGCGCCCCACCTGATTTGGTTAGACGTCCAGATATCGAGCAGCTGCGACGTTCTTACTCACCGCTCGAGCCTAGAATCGCCATTCCAATATATTGCTGTCTTATTAACCCCCATTTCACAAACTACCCTCGTCGCGCTATCGGTGAACCGCCGACGGCAGTGCGAGAGGAGAGCCAGGTGTCGCTTGCAATTGGAGCGCGGGACAAGATGAAATGCGCGAGGTGCTCTCTGCGCTGTCTGGCGAGACAGGAAGCCTGGCTGACTCTCCGACCTTGCACCAAAGCGGACCTTGGCTCGTCCGATCGGAGTGCACGGCAGGCGCGCGAAGGGAAGCGGCGTTTCCCGATGCAGACACTTATCGACACGAGACAATCGAAATTATGTCGAGGGGCCGGAGGCAGTAATTTGAGTTTGCTCTGGCCCCCGGGAGGGAGGTCAAGGTACGAGGATGACGTGGTCGCTCCCGGTGGCACGCCAGACCGCTTTAGAAAGTCGAGACAGGCTTCTGCCCAACGGCAGCCAGGGGCCGCGCAGACGTCAGTGTCGCGCGAGCGGGTTCCCGATATGTATAAATATTAATAACGACAATATCGTAATATCTGAAACAATGCGCGAGCCACACCCGGCCAGACACACGACGGGGAAACACGACCTGGTTACATGCTCGACGAGCCTCTCCACGCGTATTAAGAATCCTCGAGGGCCGACGTCCGCTCTCTCTCTCTCTCTCTCCCTGCTACACCTACCTACCCGACGCCGCGCTCTTTCCACCGACACGTGCACGCTTGCGTCCCGGTATTTTAGGGATCATTTCCCGCCCGAATTTCCCTACCGCCGGAAGTCGATATCGCGGCCACATGACTGCTATCCGGTCCCATCCAAATCCAGAGGGCCGAATTATCTGCCAAGACTGCCGACCGGCTGCTCTGCCACTCGTACTTGTAGCGCAAGTACACGCCGAGGATGAAAGTGGCGTGAGAGAGGATAAATTCGTGGGGAAAGGCGTAAATTTCGCAGGCGAGATTGCGCCGAGGAAGTCGACTTCCGTGCGTGGGTGGCTGTGTATCGAACAATTAACGCGGCGAGATAAGAGAGCGGCTTAAGTAAGCGTAGCTACGGATGTACGTACTTCTGCTCGAGATAGAGCTAGAGCCGAAGGAGAGTGCGACAGGGAGAGAGGGAGAGAGAGAGAGTAGGGAAAAATCGAGCGACGATAAATCCGAGCGTGGTGGTGACACGCGCGCTTTGTCTCCTCGCTATTTTCACATTAAATCCGAGGCACGTATGTGTCGCGGGTGCGAGAAGCCGGCGAGCGAGCGCTCGGCTTCGTTCCACCGAAATACCAGCGGCTTGTTGGCGCGCGGGTTAACTGAAATTAAATTAAAGCGAGAATACGAGCGGCGACACGCTCCCCGTACACGCACGATTAAGAGGTGTTCCACTAAATTCCTGGTGGAGCGCTCAGAGTAGGAAGAAGAGAGGAGGAGGAGGAGGAGGGGAGGCGGCTCGCATCGTCGTGCCAATTTCATCCTATCGATCGAATCTCGCGGCACCTTTCCCTCGCGGCCCAGGTAACAATCGAGCGACGTAATCGAGCAATCAACGAGATACCTACACGAATCCAGTCTTTCTGGCGTGCGAGCAACGCGCGCTCCTTCCCATGAGGCCGCGCCAGTGGAACTGGTCGCATGATCAACCTACTCGTCCCGCCAGGTATGCGCGCGAGCAATTGTTTCCCTGGCGGAGCGTGTCCGACCGCGACCACGCACCAATACCCGATAGCCTGGAATCGTCGCGCGGACTACTCCTCGTCCTCGAGCGGAGAGAAGAAGAGAGCGTGCGTGCGTGCGTGGCCGCGTCTCGCGGCCTCTCCCCCTGGGTGTCGGCGGTTCCGTCGTCCCCGGATTCGCAACCGGGCGCGCGTCTCCTTATTGAGACGACGACAACTTTTTCCGGGCGGCCGCGATCGCCCCCGGCCGCCGCGAATTTACGACGAAAGCCGGGCAATCCGGACGGCTTCTGAAATTCAAATGGATCCTGGCCTCCTCGGGGCGTCTCGGGGGGGATGAGAGGTTTTTCGGGCGCGAGAGAGGAGCCGCGCTCGCCCTGGCCAGCAGAAGAAAGCAGCGGGAAAGAGCAAAGAAGCGAACGGGAGTCTGTGAACTGGATGGACCCCCGGTGCGGCGGGGTGGACACTCTCGCCCTCTTTCTCTCTCTATTTCGCTTTCTCGCGGGAGCGGAGCACGCTTCTCTAAATTTAAATTTACGATTTCTGCCCGGCCACTGCCGACGCGCCTGCCACCGAGAGAGAAGAGACTTGTCTCGTCTTCATTTCACCGGGCGAGGCCTCGGATCTCGCCCGCTATTCTTTCCCGCCACTCCATCCGTTTCAGAAAATACCTACTAACAACCAATCCAAGCTCTCCAGGATACAACACTCTTAGTTATTACTGATCCTGGCTCCCCTCGAGGAGAATCGAAGCCGCAGGTGACACGGCAACGATGAGGTCTCGCTCGAGCAGGATCATCCAGCGCGCGGGACGATATACATATCCAGCGGCTGCCGAGGGCGCAGCTCTCGCGCAGGACTAATTTATGCGCGCACTTTTGACATTCCAATCGATCGCGATTCCCGAGGAGAATGGAAACGGCGAATAGAGCACACACGCCCCGGCGACTAATGTCGTTGGCAGTAGATAGCGCGGCGATATGGCGGTGTGCGGCAGCAGCCTCGGTACCTGAAACGCTCGCGCACCTTGAGAAACGGGTTCGTTCACCTTCGAGAGCGAGGGCCGCTTTCCTATCGTCGCGGACATCTAGCAGGATGCGTATTATGGTGATCGGCAAAAATCGAAGGCCGATTTGTCAGGAAACGGAGGACGCGATTCGTTTATTCAGCGGGCACCCGCGCACGCCCTCGCCCTGCCGGGAATATTGTCGCGCGAGAGAGCGGCCGAGAGGAGCACACATCCCACGGTGATTTATCGCCACGAAGGTGTTGCCGCTATTCAGAGGCGAGTGCGCGCGGCAAGGAGCACTGACAAGCCGCCGCCACCGCCAGCAATCGCTTCTGCCTCGTCCCGCTCGAGCAACGCGCCTCGCGAGAACCGGTCAATTAAATCCGGCAAAAGCCCAGGAAATAACTAGCATGTAATTTCGTGGGAGAGCGCACTCTCCCCCCCGAAAGAAACGCGGCTGCTACGAGAAATACGAGAAGCACCACGCGCGCGTCCACCTTGTTTCCAGCGATCCAGGGCCTCGCTCTCTTTCCGTCTTTCCGTCACTTTCGGCAGCCTACCTCCAATAACACCGCGCTTGCAGAAAAATCCAACGATAGTTCCGCCGCCGGGAACAGGAATAATTACGAATGCCCGCGGGGACAGCGACCCGATCCTCTTCCTCGAGTCAGCAATATCCAACATGATTATGTTTGCCGAGCGATTTAATGAAATCGCCGCCGCGACATCTCCGACCGATTTCCGGCTGGTCTGCTTTCCCGGAATTCTCACGTACGATCGGCACCCAATCCGAGATTCGTCGCGTCCTGTTTTCGAGTATCGGCAGCTCATCAACTACCCGCGCGTCGCCGAACCAATGTCAACAAAGGTGTCGCTCGCTCGACATTTGAAATGGAAGCCGGCGTTTTATACGCGAACACTTTATCGCAGTTCGCCGATAACTAGTTGATTAAGGGATCGCGGCGAAGTGTAGCAACAATGTGGGCCAGGATTGACGGGCCGGAGGTGATACAGGATACAGCGCGCGTGTGTGTACGGCGCGGACTGCTCGTTTTCGCGAGGATAAAGGAGCTCGGCTTCGAGGAAGAATCCAGCTGACCCACTTGCCGAGCGCGCCGGCTTGCATTCTTCCAGCAGTGCCGAGTGCCCGTGTGTCTCCTGGCTCGGCTACGCACTCTACTCTCTTCTCTCTCTCTCTCTTTCTCTCGACGTGTCGGCTATTTTGCTGCGGCTGCTGGAGAGCAGTGCGTGTTATCAGGCTCGCAGGTACACCCAGCGCCGGAGATACGGGCTTTTCGCCTGCTTTCGCGTATCGTGTATCTCGGCGTTTTACAAGCGCGAACAGTCGCCGCCCTATCTCGATCGGACGCGCGCGCGTTCGTGTGTGAGAGAGAAAGAGAGAAAGAGAGGAGGAAAGCGAGAGCCAAAAAGTATGGGGAGCGGAGAGCAAGCTGTTTCAGGAAAACTGGATACCCGCCGGAGCGCGCAATCCATTCTCGATATCGATGGAACTGTTCCCTCCGGAGCGAAACCCGGGATTTCGAGCCCTCGCGAGCCGAGCCGAGCCGACCGAGTAATGGCGCACCCAAGTAGAACCCGATAAAGAGAGTCCAGTCCGCCAAGCCGCCGTAAATTAATATCGCCAACTATCCTTACCCCGGGGAAGAGCGAGCGCGCGGCCGCGCGAACAAAAATCCTACTAACTGTAATAAAGTTGTAAATCAAGCGATCTCTCGCGAACTGGTTGCTCGTACATGGTAGTTTCTACAGCGGCGATCGGATTAATGTCACATCTGGTCGGCGCCTCTCTATCTTCTTCACTCCCTTTCCTCCCCCCTCTCTCTCTCTCTCTCTCTCTCTCACTCTCTCTCTCGCGCGCGCTTTCGAGCCGCTCCACCTTTCATAAATATAAAGCCCGAGCTGCATACTCATAAATCTAATAGCGCATGCCGTCCGCTCCGCCGAATGACGAACGACGGAATCCGCCGAGTGCAAAGACCCGCGTGTACCACCATCACTCTCGTGGCCGAGTCCCGTCTTCGAATTTGTACGTCGGCCGATCTACTTTCTAATCTAATCCTCCTGGTCCGACGCGCCCGTCCACCCAAATCGGCCCTGGCCAGTATTTTGACGTATTGCGGCGTAACTGGGGGCGTCTCAAGGAGAAGCTAACGACGGGTGGGAGGGCAATACTGGTTTTCGTGGAATTAGAACGGCGCCGAGGAGATAGCGGGGAGTGCATTAGGGTGACAATCGAGTGAAATCCGCTTAGCCGCGTGCGTATGTGCCTCTTATCGTTTAACGACCCCCGAGAAAAAAAGGCGACCGGGCGAGCTGATCAGCTGATCCACATTGCATTCTTCGAGAGGAGGCTGCTGGCGTCGCCGCCGCTGTTGCTGCCGGCAGGTAACGCACGACTGTCCGCCTGCGTGTGGAGGAGAGCGACGAAGCCATGCAAAATAGGCCTCGACACATGGTGCAGGTGAGGCACATACAGGCGCATACAGATATCTCGAGTGCTCTGTACCAGGAGCACGAGGACGTGAGAGAGAGAAGGAGAGAGAGAGGGAGCAGGGCGAAAGAGAGGGAGAGCAAATGCGGCGCGCGAGAAGCAGGGGAAACATAAAGGCGGCCAAGGAATGAAAAGAAAAGCTGGAAAGGAGCCTGCCAGCGGGCACAGCTGCCTGGAATGTGGGTTAGGCTCCCCATAGGTGGGCCGCTCTAATTATGAATTAATTCCTGAATAACGGTCGAACCCGCGACACCCATGAGCCGCGATGGAAACGCGATCTGCAGAACCGGTCGCCAGACACGCTAACTCGCTCTCCACGCCGTCATCGAGAGAGCCTCTCCTCCTCCTCCTCCTCCTCCTCGTAGTCTCGTACTACTAGCTTCCTGCTTCTGCTCTGCGCTTCCTGGATTTTTCAGAACGACCCACGTCCTCTTCCGCCCGGTTCTCCTCCCTCACGCAGAGCCCTCCACGATTCCCCTCACCAAGGCCCCCCGCCCTCCAACTCCTCGTCACTCTTTTTCCATCCAGCGATCTATTCTCCTGGGCCAGCGCTATTGCGAGCCAATTCTCCTCCTCCCAACTCGCTCTGACCAGCCAGTACACAGCGGCCGCCGCACCGCTCTGCTATCCGCTACCCGCGGCAGCGCGCCAGTTATGATGGATCATTCCTTGGCTATCCTGACATTGACTTGTCACCGCTCGAGTAACGTGACAAACGATCACGACGCGATACGCTCATTCCCGGTAATTAAACGACTCGTGATACACGAGGGCAGCGCGGCAAGCGAGCAGGCATTTTCGGCAGCGGCTGCCGGGCATTGAAATGCGAACGACGGAAATTAAGAGGCGATATTGGCAGCCGATCGGATCCATGTTAAAAACTCAATGAGAGACGAGGCGCAGTCGCGCGCTCGCCCGAGTACAATAATTTACAGGCGATAGGATGCCGAGAGGGGACGGGAGAGGAGAGTAGACAGGGCAGGGAGGCACGCAGGGAGGAGACTGCTAGCAGGCAGGCAGACAGGCGGGCAGGCAGGCAGGCAGGCGCACGACCCATTGAAATGGGAAAAAAGCTGCGGCGCGCTCTCGTTTGCTCGCGGGGGCACACGCGCGTTTAAGGAGCCTTAAAGGGGCTTTTTCGTGCGGCGAGCCTATCCAAAAAAGGCGCTGCCCGCCGGCTAATAGCGATTCGCGAGTCGATAATTAAATTCGATAATTATCCGGAGTTAATAACCGGTCGTTATCGTTAAACCTAACGAATAGCAGACGTCCTTTTTCCCGAGGTATCCCCGCCGAGAGAGGGGCCCGCGCGAGCCACTCCGATGTCTGACTCGTAGATCTTATTCTACTGCGCCGAGGAGGCAGCGCTCACTGCGTGTGTGCCCACCGTGAGCCAAAAGATCCCCAAGGGATCCTTCCACAGCTTCCTCCCAGGACCTCCTGGCCCTTTCTCTCCTCGCCAACTCCGCACAACCACCATCCGTCGACCCTCTCCTCTCTCTCTCTCTACTTGTCTATGTATACCGGCGGGCGGAACGGCCACTCAGAGACATCGGCCGGCGCAACGAGAGGAAAAAGCGCGGACACGCGCACCGAGAGCCGGAGAAAAAAGGACAGTGGGTGAGAGAAGAGATGCAGAAGAGCAGAGTCACCGATTTAAATTGAAGTCAGGGAACACCCGTGAGGGGGAGACGTTCGCCGGCTGGCCTATCGGGGTTTAATAACACCGGGCACTCGCTCTATCTCAAATTACTCCCGATCCGCCGCTCCCAACTCTCCCTTTATCCGGCATACCTTTCCTTCGAAGCGATTGCCTCCAATGAGCGCTATCGCCCTGTAACTTGGACTTCTCGAGAATCATCCGGGGACCACCTGCAAATGAGGTGTAATGCGGCCGAACAGAGCGCCACTCGATAGACTCTACAGTTAATTCTATTCAAATTGATCGGTGATTGATAAAACCGATAAGTATAGCCGGAAAATTAGTCCGACACTGTTCCCGGCGGTGTTGCGGTAAGATCGTGGGAGCCCGCGACCGGTCGCCGCTGCTTCATATTTATAAGGGTGCCTATTGCTGAATTCTCTAGTCGGCCGGCTTGATAATTGAAAAGCTGCTTGAATTAGCTATTAATTCCCGCGGTCTAATTTATGCGCGGAGCCAGCTATAACTATTCATAGCGCGCGCGATGATATACCTACTCTCCATTACCCGTCGAAAAAGTATGATCCTGCTTTTTTGTCGCTTGCCGTCCCACTCCCTCCTTCCCTCACTCGCTGTCCCTCTCTTTCTCTCTCTGCGCAGTTCCACGCAGTCCGACGAACATTTGCATGTTCGGGCGAGCGACAATTGGCCAAACAAGCGTGCAAAACCAACTCGCGGTTAAAAACTCACTCCGTGCGCTCTTGAATAGCCGATGCCGAGATTAATTCTCTAAAGCCGTGAAACCGAGTGACAGTGTGGCCCGCGGGAGAATGGACCTGGCGCTCGAGCGGCGCGAAGAAAAAAAGTGTAATCGCGATATAGGGAAAACGATCCGAGATAGATATCGGCTCGATTTACAGGGGAATCGCGCAAACTCGCGGCACGGTGGGTGCGTATGTGTACGCATACATGGTGCGGACCCCTCCACTCGGCCTCTCGCGCCGCTCTTCGCCGAGAGGATGAAGAATAGACGCGCTGGTGGCACATGTGTCCGTCATTTGTCATTCGAAATTCCTCTGTCTTCGCTTTTTAATTCGTCCATTGAAAGCGCGGTTTCACGCTCGGGGCCCGAGGCAAGACGCGCTCGGAGAACAAGGGAGACGAAGACGTCGGGAAAGGATGGAGCTTCTGCCCGATGGATGGAGCACGAGCAAAAGGCGCGCCCGGGATGAAGCTGAAGAAAGAGAAGAAGAAGAAGAAATGGGAGAATACTCGAAAGAAGCGAGTCGAAGAAGTGCACATTCGAACTGGCAGGAGAAGAAGAGGTGGAACGGAGGGAGCGAGAGGGAGAGGAGAGAGAAAATCACGCGTGGTTCGTCATAAGAGGAATTCCTTTAGCGATACTGGGCCCTCCATCTCTACCTCCTCCTCCTCCTCGTCCTCTTCTTCTTCTTCTTCTTTCGAGGGCCTGCGTCCCTCGCGGCCCTCTGGTTCCTTCTGGCCCAGAGACCCCGTGTTTTTTTACTGGTTTATGGCATTTTTTTCACGCGCACCGCCGAGTCGTACATCAGAGAGAGGGCTGACTGACTCTCTCTTCCTCTCCTCTTTCCCCGACTCGCAACTCTTTTGCCTTCCTTCCCTCGTTCGTGTTCCTTCCTTCTTTCTGCCACCTTCATCTCCTCTCGCTCGCTCGCACGGCCCGCTCCTCCTTCCTTCCTTCTCTCAAGCTCGCGTCGCGTTTGAAGAGTTCCTTCTGCCGAGGCAGGCGGCCAGTGCGGATACGAACAATAAAAACGAGCAAATGCCAGTCGCCATAAAAACAACTGAAAGTATTAAAAACTTTGGGCCTTTTACTGCCGTACTGCTTCTCTCTCTCCCCCTCTCTCTCTCTCTCTCTCTGTCTGTCTGTCTCTCGCTCGGTTGCTTGCTCGGTTGCTCGCTCGGTTGCTCGCTCGGTGCGTCTCTGAGGCGTTCTGGGCCGGGGATATACGCGTGGAGCCGCAACGAGTGATGCTCGCCGGAGATCTTTCGGAGGATGGACGTCCCCGTGATCCTGGACAATTAAGTGACTCGGGCGGCGTCCCTCACGTGCCCCGGGCAATATCGTCTTTCCAATGGATTACCGTACCGGTTAATGTCCGCTCGCTCGGAAATTTCCCATAGCCACGGACGCGATACCCACCGGGGCCGAATGCCCGATCAAGGAGTGCCGATAATAAAGTTACGTTTAAGGATACGTTCGAGGAGCGGGGGAGGGGGCACGGCACGACGCGCGTGCGGCCGAAAAATGGCATGCTCCATGGATCACGGGAGTAATTTCGGCCGCGTCTTACGGCGAGAGCGCGAGCCGCACAAGAGGAGGTGGAGGCGGAGGAGGAGGAATAAGGAGCGCGGCATCCCTAAATCGAATGACGGGGAAAGCGATTAAGGAGAGCTGAAACTGAAGACGATCCCGGCCCGCCGTGGACGGGGACTCGCTCCTCCCGGCAAGAGAGTTCACGGGCGACTAGAGAGGGGAATAAAAAGGGGCCCGGGCAAGAAAGGGGGAGGGTTGCGCCTCGTAAAATTATCGTACTTTAATAAAACGTGTCGTGCAAAATGCGAGGATAACGAGAAAATATAGGGTTCGAAGGACTCGTGAAATTTATAGAGCGGCCAGCCACTTTTTGGGTTAGGCCTCCTCGTTCGGCTTTCTCGCTCGGGCCACAATAAGATAGCGAATAAATCAACGGAATACCGAGCACCGAGAACGGCTCCCGATACTTTACGAGCAAAAATACGAGGAACTTTAAAAAAAATACCTTTTCCACCACGCCAACCCGCCCCCACCAGGCCTATCCTCCATAGTTTACTTCTATTTCTCTTTTTTTCTTATACACATGGTATTTCGTGTGTTCTCAATTTCTCTGTACTTTTGTATTCGACTATTACGTTTGGTGCGAAGATTGATTAAACCTTCACGGGATTAGCAGGTTTAACAAGAAAGAAAAGAAAACCAAAGAAGCTATCGCCCCTTGCCGCCTTCTCGCCCCGGCGACATCTCATTATCGTAATTATCTATCTCGATAAACATTTGCATACACGCATTCCCGGAACACGCGGCGCTTCGTTAACCTCTTTTTTCTCACCGGCCGTGGAAATAAAAATGGTGTAACGTAAGATTATGTTTGCCCGGCGGCATTAATAAAGGCCTCGGGCCAGCCAGATACCGATTCGCCGGGCCTACCTGTTCTCCTCCAACTTTACTGCTATGCTAATAAATGCAATTATATCCGCGGCAGAGGGCCACTCTTAAACGCCAACTCTATGATCACCCGAGCAGCAGAGTACACCGAATTAGAGGGGCCGAGTTAATTGCTGTTACTCCTGACAATCAGTGGAAAGTTTGGATCGGCGCTTCGCCGGGGATCAGGGAATCTAAGGCATGCTAATCTCCCTCGTTGGATTAAGAGGTGCGGTAAGTACAGTAGCGAGAGACGGAGAGAGAGAGGGGTTGGTAGCAAGGCTGCCGCGCGAGTTTGTATAGAATGCTCTAATCTTGGTAAACCCAGCCTCTCGCCCCTTTCGGCAAAAGAGTGGGGCTCTGTGGTGTACCAGGGTACCCCTGGATCGAGCGCCTCACGTGTGTACCGCACTGCAAGGCCCCCCGAGCAGTAAATCTCGCGGACAAACAATCATAATTTTCGAAGAGCTAACAAAAAGCAAGAGACTCTTTAAAGGGAGCCGATGCCAGCCAACATGAAATGCGGCCGCCTCCGCGCCTCCAATTGTTTCGAGGTTTTCTTCCTCTCCGTGTGTTCCTTCGCCTTCGCTCCTCTTCTTCGCGCACACGCTGCGCTCTCCTCTCTTTCTCCCTCGCCGCGCGGTACACACACACACACACACACAAACTCCGTCGCGGCCTCCTTTTTCTCTTTTCTGCCTCTATCCTCGCTCTACTCCACCCTCCGCGATCTTTCTGTTTCCCTCGCGAGCCCTTTCCTCTCGTCGCTCTTCTCCATTGCCTTCGCCTTTGCTCGACTGCCTCGAGTCTCTCGATATTGCTACGCGTATATCAACTGCTAGCCGAGCCCACCTTGCTCTCCACTTGATTTCTTCATTTCTCTCCGCCCGACCGACCCTCCTTCACTCCCTCACTCCCCCTCGACCGACCCCCTGTCCTTTTTGCTCCTCTTCCAATTTGCGTCCTCCCCGCGCCCGGTAATTGTCGCCCTCGACTACGCCAGAACTCTCCGACACTCGGGAGAGTTCAACGGATCGAGGCCGGCTCGAGCGCGGCTTTATGTAGAATCAGGAAACTCGCCGGGGAAAAGAAACCCCTGCGGCGAGTCGCCGAGCAAAAACTCGCTGCCGGAAGTGACATAATCAGGTGGGAGGCGGTGGCACCCCCGTAAAGGTTGGAGTCTCGCGGAGAAAATGTCTTCATCAATGTAGCAGGTTGTAAGAGGAAATTAAAGGGGATTCTAGCGTCGAGCGGAGGAAGGAAGGACGCGCGAGTGTGTTATCTGCGAGGCTGGTAGCGGACAAATATCATAAGGAACAGAAGCCACTGTTGACGCTCTCCTCGCCGGAGCATAGGAGAGCGCGCGCGGCTCTATTGGTAGCTTAGCATTGGCTTTGTCAAATATCAAGGAGTGCGCTCTCGCGTTTGACTCCGGCGAACGCGTACATTATTGAGCGAGCGGGGTGCCAGGAATTAAGCGTAACGCCGCGGGCATAAAACTTCCACGACTACCCCCTTTTGCGCACGAGTGACCCTCGCCGTTCTTGGAAAGCCGATTTCGATCGCACCGCGATATCATCGCGCACTGACTTGCGCCGAAAGTCCGCGCGCGTTTCACCGAGTCTCGATCTTCCCGGCGAATTCTCCACCGTCTCTTGAATGCGTTTGTACTTTATACGCGCAATAAAGGGTCGCCGCTGACTCGCCGGCCCCAGTCAAGGGTAGTAAACGCTCGCCGACAACGAGGGGGAGGTGGGAGCAGAGATCTAAATTTGTCGGTGAAAGATGGATTAGGCTAACTAGACGGAAAGCGAGGAAACGAGGGAGAGCCGAGAGACGCGCGCCTCTGCGAAACCCACTTTACTGCCACTTCTGCAATAACCTATCACTGCCTCGAGCATAACTCAAATACTTTGTAGCCCGTAGACAGACCGCGCGAGGACCGCGGCTCTCTAAAACAATTTTCTGGGAACGCCCGGCGACCATATAAATTATAAATAAACCGAGTGCCGAGCGGCGACCCGGCTCAATGGGCGTACCGGATTCCCGCCCGATGGCACCGAATCGTTTACCACTTTATTTCCCCGTCAATAGCGCCCGGCAACAATCTACGGCCTCTACCGTGTCGCACCTAATGCATTCCTATTACTCCGTAGTCCGCCGCGAGCAATTTCCGACGATATCATTCAAACTCTAAAACACCGGGCTAATGACTAGTAATCAATAGCAGAATGCGAGGGTGGTCAACTAGATCCAAGAGTGTGAGTGTTTACCTTGACTGATTTTAGCGAGCGACTCCGTGTCTCCCTCGGCGCACTGCTCCAGCGATCACCATAGTCCTCCGGGAGGTGTTTCCTCGATCGGGATGTATCTCGTGCAACTTGTACCTCAATTTCTTAGCACACTGATATTCACGCGTCTGTCCGTCACTGCGGGGGTCGATCGAGTCCGACGAGGACAAGTCCGCGCGACATAGCGGGCTTCCCTGCGGCGATCGGGCCGACACTTGCACTGGAGTTAAGAGAGTACGAAGGAACAAGCACGACTGCCTTCGAAATACAGCGGGTATCACTTTGGCATCACGTTCCCGGGTAGGGAGAGCAGAGAGCTGGCGGTGCGCGCTGGTGGCTCGTGTCGTAGCCTCGGGACGACTGCGCGGGCACGTAAACAGGCGGCACACGCACCAGTTTCCCCAGTTGCGGTAGGTATCAATAGGACACGGCGCGCGCCCTTGCGCGCTTCGCTTATCGCTTCGGGACAACACTTCCCTTCGCTCCTCGGCCTCTCTTCTTCGCCCAGCCGCCGCCGCCGCTTCCTTCTTCTGCTATCGATGGTACTGGTACTGGCTCCTCTCTCGTCTATCTAGACGTCTTTTTCTGAGGCGCGCTCGCCGTCGAGAGGACCCTGGCGGCCGCCGCTGCTTATTTACGGCCCTTTCAGCTGTCCGCCGAAACACCAGTTTTCTCACACCGAGTCACCACCCTCCTCTCTGTTTGTTTACTCGGCCGGGTTCACTGGGTTCTCTCTGTCTCTCATTCACCTTCGCGATTCATCCCCTTGTGCGTACGCACACCACCTCCGCGCGACGTCCTCGCACTGACATCGAGAGATGTCTGGCGACTGTCCCTCCTCCCTGTCACTCGAGTGGACCGCACACTTTCCGGGCGTCCCTTCTACCCTGCCTCATCTCACGAGGCCGAATGAGGCGAGCGCGGCTCTCTCTCGGCGGTGGCGACACGCGCAGCAGCTTCCACACGTTACCGAGGGGTGAGACACTCGTCGACGAGAAGGGTTGCTTTCAGAGACCGCGTGGATCGCGCACCGTCCCTCTCAGCTCCCGGATCGGCCTGTCTCTCCCGCGAGGGTGGAGAGGGGATGCGTGTATTGCGATCACGAGCTCCGCTGGTGGTGGTGGTCCAATTGGCCGGAGGGTGGGGTGCAAGTCTCGGGGAGCGAAGGGGCTGCCCGATCTGTGCGTGGATCGCGAGCTTTTCCGAAGCAGCCCGGCGAAACACAGGGTTGACAATGCTGGCGGCGAGCAGGATGACGCTAGGCTCCCTCGGTGCACGGAGACTCTCTCGGGGGATGATCGGAGACGGAGAGCCGCGGGTTCTCCACCCGTGAAACTCTCTCTGGCCGTGTGGGTCCCAATGACTCCCTCGGTGTGTCCGGCGGCGGACGGTGGTGGGGATCCTCGGCCGATCTCGAGGAAGGAGATGCCGGTGAGGGCGTCGCGGAGCTTCCGTCTGGTGGGGCGGTCTGGTTCCGTCTTTTAAATTCGCACTGACGTGCACAATTCCCTCTCGTCACGTTAGCGGAGGCCCCGCGCACACTGTCGCTCGTGCATGGGCGTGTGTGGGTGTGCGTGCGTCGCGGAAAAATCTTGCGGTTCCCGAGGACGACGACGACGAGTACGACGGGCCCCGATATGGACGAGGCCTGAAATGTGTGCCGGAGGGCGCGAGAGTGTCAAGCGCGTCGAGAGACGGGGGACTCGCGGGCAGAAGGAAGAAGAGACGTGCTCGTCGCGGCAAGTGCCTCAGTGCCAGCCGAGGGAAGAGAGTCTTTCACCGATCTGAGAACGCGAGTCAGGAGAATGCGCGTGGCTCGGCTGGCGCGAGATGACTGAACCCCTCCGAACGGGGGAGAGAGAGAGAGGAGATTCTCTTTTACTCCGCTCGCCCGTACGCCTGCCGCAGCGGAGGGGAGTACGAGGCTGCCCCTCGGCCCCCCGCCACCAGCCATCCGCGGACCTCAACGGGGCCCTTCCCCGCTGCCGCACTCTCTTCCTCGCCGCAGTCTGCCGCCGCAGCCGCAACACTTCTGCCGCGCGCGCTTCTACGCCCGACTTACCCCTCCACTCTCCACGGCCAGACTATGCCCCTCCTCCTCCGGCGCAACGACACCTCGATCATTTCCCCGCCTTCGCCGTCGCCGCGCCGCGCTCCGCTACAACCTACCCCCACCACCACCGCGCCTATCCTCCACTGTCCGCGCAACCCCATCCAACTGCCCACCGCCGCCGCTTCGCAGACAACGCCAGACAACACAACTAACCACCCCCTCCCCCTACGCCGCCGCCGCAGCCGCGGCAAAGTCCACCCCTTCTTGCCGCCCTCGCGAAATGCCCCCTTAGCGAGCCTGCTGCGCCTCGCAGATCCGTCTCTCCCGATGCCTCGCCGTCGCCACCGCAGCCGCCTGCCTCCGTTCTTTCTGCCAATTTACGCGGCTACGCTCTCGCGCCGGCCAACGCCGTGCCTCCAGAGAGAGACCGAGAGATGGATATCCGCTGGACCACTCGCGAGATTCGCTTCTATCGGCCAATGTCCGGACGGTGTCGCGCACTCGTCCACCGGCGGCCGAGGGAGCTGTACTATGTATGTGCCTCTGGGTAATGTGTTTAACGTGTTTGGCCTCCACGTGTTTCCTCGCTGGGGGACACCTCGAGGATCTCGCGTGGGTGGTTGCTGTTGGTATTAGATGCAATTGTTGCTGATTATCGCTGTTTTTCTGGGAAGAATGACGGATGGAAAGGAGAGAGCGCGTCGGGGGTTGAATGCGAATTGCGAGTCTTGCGCAGAATCGCGAGGGTGAGGCGGCAGCCAATGACGTCACTCGGCCACTCGAGCAACCCCCGATGGACACTCCCCGCGACACTGTTGGGGAAAGTGGCGCGCTTATCAATGATTCGTTCCGCCGGGGTTAGATTTAGTCCCCTTTCCCATCGCGCGATCTCGCATGGAATTCGAGGGGGACGGGAACTGAGAGTTAGCGTATGAAAAAGCGACGGATTGTAGTGGGAATAATTCCTGATCTATCGGATAAACGGAGGCTCATGAATTCTATTGAAATTGGCTGGTAGTTTCGAGTACTCGAGCTTTCTCATTCCTGTTGATAGGCGACAGTTTTGCTCGGCAGCGCGCTGTCGAGGGAAAGAAAAGGGTTGCCAGGGCGCAGACTCGTCGACGCACGCCAAGTTACGAATCGCGGTGAAAGGGTGGCTTGGCCAATAAGGTCGCGAGGTCCGTGCCACCCTCCGCTGAGAGAGACCTCGCCCTCTTACCTCGACAAAAGCTACTCGTCGACTGGCTGGGGGTCCTTTACAACTCTAATCATAAATATCTTAATATCGTAACAATGTGTTAAATTAAGTATGGATCCAGCCGCGTTCTCGAGAAACAAAAACTTGCTATACGTAGTGGACGATTAAAGTGATCCTCGTGGAAGAGACTCATTGTCCGCGCGAGCCGTTCCCACCGTTACCTTTTTATAGCGCTCGGCCCAACATTAATATCCCTCCCAATTTTTAGATTGACGTTTCCGAGCTATTTAGATCGTGCGGGTAGCTTATGGCGAGCGCGGCAGCGGATTAACGATGATTAAAGCTGAAAGGAGAGTCATGAAGCAAAGCGAGAGTCTGATTCATGCGATTACTCGAGCGCCCGTCTCATGTGAACCTTTCTCCAATTCCGGCGAACACTGATTCCCCGACATCCTCATTTATCGCGATTATTCCCCACTGTACATATACACGCGCGCACTTCTAAGAGTCTAGTGGCCGCCGGAGAATCACGCCAATGGGCGTTCAAGGCCCTCGAAAACCTTCTCGGAATGCGAGTGCCACTCCAGGCCCCGCTCTCTCAGCGGCAGGAAATTAATATCCACCATTTAAACTACCCCCTTCGCGTCACCTGCGCTGCGCACGGCAGAGCGATCCCATTTCGAGGCGAGGAGGACGCCCTCTCCACTTCCCGAAAAATCAGGTAGGTAATTTTCGAGGAGAGCAGAATGTGGGAAAGGAGTCGCGCGACCCGTTAGGTACCGCGCCCGCTAAGGGAAAGGGTTGCTGAGTAACCCTCTTAAAGTGGGTCAGAACAACCATCCAACCCATCCCGTACGCTAAGAGTACCGTTTCGCGCTCCATACAGAATCGCTTTTACCTGAATCCGGCAACTAGTAGGGATCGGACCGTTTCCTCATCATGCAATTGCGTCTTCCCCGGTGACCTGCTCCCTCGAGCAGACGGCGTCCCCAGATGGGCCTGAAAGAAACAGGAAACCCAACTGAAATAGCTGCCCCGATCTTAATGCATCCCCGCATTTCTGACGTACGAGCCTCCGTGAATTTCACGCACGGCATTGTTTGATTTCTTAGTCTGACGGACTAGACTCTGTTTATAAGTCCCGAGTCATGTGTCATTTGATTTGAGCGCTCGGGATGGTGACATAAGGGGACTGCAGTCTTGGTATTAGTGTCTCGAGAGTCTCGAGTTTCAGGAAAGAAGGGGTTTTTACCGTTCGCGCGACTCAGTGTGAGAAAACCATTAGGCAAAAAGGAACCTTTAAATAACGGGCGGGCCGCTATGAGAAGCGATAGTGCCGGAGGGGTGGATCGAAAAAAATCGGTATTTTCGATTCCAGGTAGCCAGGATCCGATGGAAATATCTTTTCCAGCCTGAAGGGCAGAAACACCAAGGGAAAGGGACGCTTTGCCAGACACCTGGTCCATCGGGAAGAACCGAAATTAATACATCGATTTATCGTCCTTTCCTCCGCCCTTCCAGGCTACCAGTTTTCTAGCCCGCGAGCTCTCCAGTCCGATCGGAAAGCGCGCACGATTCTCTCCGTGATGAAGAGGAGGATTTGTGGAAAGGCTCGCGGAACGGAAACACTGGCACGAGGAAAGTTGAACGTTCTCCGTCGAGAGCGCGGTCCCGCCCGGCGCTTAAAAATATCACTGGCTCAGCCCTTCCAGTGGAAATATGAATTTTTTATCTCTCCCTCGTGAGCCATATGGCCGCTCCTCATCTCACGAGGGTAGTAAGAGAAGAAAAAAACGTCAGTGCTCCCGGGCGCTAGAGAGAGAGAGAGCCGCGGCCGAAAAAACTGGAGAAAGCTCGCGCGAGCGCGCCGGCGTATTTATAGGCGAGAATTTCCAAGGTGGTTTCTGTGCTTCCTTCTCGATCGTGCGAGACAGGAAAGAGAAAAGGGTTGGCGCTTCCTCTTTCGGCCCGGGGGCTCCTCTATGCCACCCTACCGTTTCCGCGTCTAAAATCTTCCCACCCTTTTGCTCCCCGGCCAGCCTTTTCCTCCTCGTCCGGCGGAGGGAGATGGAAACCAACAAGAACGGATCACAGGGCTCTTGTTGCACCCGACGACCAGCTACCTATAAATCCTACCTTAGCGCTCACTCGCCCTTTACTCAGCCGGTTTGCATACGGCTGTAAGATGGAGTCCCCCCTATCTCCCTAGTTTATCTACATGACGCAGCAGCCGCGTGGAATTCCCTGCCGGACGAAAAAACTGCCCTCTCTCATTGCCATTACTGAAATCTCCCGAAACGGGGCTACCTGCGCGTCTACAGTGGACCACTCGGCATCGTCGCGGGGCCCAACTATTTCGACCTCGAGGGATGATGATGAGGAGGCCAAGAGTACAAGAGAGAGAAAGGGAGGGAGAGAGAGAGAGAGAGAGAGAGAGTCGAGTGCGCCAGGCTCGAATGATTCCCGGTGCTTTCATGTTAAAGACAGTGGGGCTGTTAAAGAGGTGGATGCTGTGTTCTGGCGCGGTGTGTGCACGCGCGTGTCGCCGGCCTATCTACGAGCGTTGTACTTGAAGGCAATGCATCGAGAGCAGAGCGGGCGTACATACTCGTCCGACATGGAATGCGGTCCGGTTGCCCGGGCGCGCTGCTATAGTTCCCCTTTTTTATCGGCCCGTAATGCATTAGCCATAATAGCCGCACGCACTTAATGGACTGTAGCCTCGTTACAGTATGCCACGTCGTGGGTGGATACGCCAGCCGCTGCTCTCGAGCCCCGGCTCCTTCCTTCCTCCCTCTCCCTCCTTTTCCACGTGGACACTCGACACAGACGCGAACATCCTACCGTGCCTGCCTACCCGACACCCACCCTCGCCCGCAGCCGTGTCGCGCTTCCTATCTTTCGCCGAAATTTTTCCCACCGAATCACTCCACCTCGCCCTCTTTCTTTCGCAATCGCCACTCCATTACACGCCCCCCTTTCTTTTTACGAGCCCTCTAAGTGGCAATAACCGCCGAGAAACTTTATGGGGATTTTTCTCGCTTTCCCGAGAGGTCCCGTTATTCCGAGATTGATATTGGCAGGATGGGAGCCGGCTATTCTGTGCTCGTAAATCGCGAGGGCCGCCAGTGTATTGGCTGCTCATTGGGAAACAGATAGATGTGGCTGGTACCACCGCGCGCGCACCCCCTCTCTAGTAGTCAGGGTTATGGGGTGATTACGGGAATTATTGTCTGGTTTGCATGTATCCAATTTGAGATTGATTTGGAGTCGCGCAGATTTTGGGAAGCGTCGGTACAGCGCTCTCACCGAGGATCCCATTATATCGCCGGGTTATTCCCTATTATTCGCGAAAACAATCAGCCGGTCCTCCTTGGAGGAATATGCTCAACACGGCTCCCCCGGCATCCGAGTTTAATCTCGCCTGATCGCGGATCGATCGATAATCACGATTAGAGTAACGATATTCGCTGTACCTCCTGTTACTACCAGATTATTTGCTCTCGGCCGACTGCCGGGGGAGAACAATGAGGGAAGACAATGGGCCCCGCAGGTAAGAGAGGATTCCCTCGCCGGGCCCGGCAACCCGTGGAAAAGTAATTTCACTCGGCGAGAGGACAATAGTAGATGTATTCTCTTGCCGGCAATGCATTACGAGCAGTCCCGACCGGCTCCACCGAGCCGCGGGCATTGGCGAAAAAAGCTCCCGCGGATTTTCCAGCGACGATCGAAAGCGCAACCTCGCAAGCTCCACCGGACTAGTGTTAACATCCGGATTTGTACACGGAAGGAATGGTGCTCTGCGAGCGCGGGCTTTGGTCTGGATTTGGCGAGGGCAAAGAGCGAGTGGATGAGGCCCATTCGGGCCCGGGCTCGACTCCAACTTACCGAGGAGCCGAGGAGAGCCCCTGGAAGTTTAGTGCCGCGCGGCCACTGCGCGGACTTGCGATGGGTGGTGCGTGCGTGTGTATGACTGCGTGTGCAATCGCTGGGACTGGTTTTCAATATGACTCACGCGCGCGTAACAACACCGTTCGATCGTGTATTGGTGTGCTCGTATATCAAAACCAGTAGGCACCCCCGACATTGCACGATCAAACGTGCCAGAGCCCGGCAGTGTGTTCCCCTGGTGCGGTTTAATACGCACACACGCCGGAGAGCAAGAAAGAGGGAGAGAGAGAGAGGGAGGGAGAGGGAGGGGGAACAGAGAGCGAGAGGCCCAGCGCTTGGGCCTGACGGTGTACGCGCGTGTGTGTACGTACCGCGCGCTCACTCTGTACGCATAACGTTGGCCTGGCCTCTCCCTCGCTCTTTCACTCTCCACAACGGCGTGTCTTTCATTTTTGCAGACTACCTTAAGTCTAAGTCGTTCTATTTAAGCGAACGCATGGAATTAAGTAACAAGCCGCTGTCTTTCAGCGCCACATCCGCCTCGTTCCCTCCTCGAATGCCCCTCCGCTGCACTCTGCCGGCTCTACGCGCGCTGCATCCTTCTCGGTTCCACGCTCCCTTGGAAATCTCGTGCTCTCGCGCTAGAACGGCCACCGATCTAGCAGCGGCGCGCGATCGCCGGCTCGGAATGTGCGTACACGCCGGAGCTGTTCCTTGCCTACGACAATTATCTACCATCACCTTTTCCCCGAACTCGACGTTGCACCTCTCCTGCCCCTTTTTTCTCTTGCTCGCCGAGCTGAGTGCGATCGATCGCTCGATCGCACGATTCCTCTTAATCGAAGCCTGCTCCGGTAGCCTGGCGCCTCTCTCTCTCTCTCTTTCTCTCCCACTCTCCCCCGTCGCGCTCTCTGTCGCAGGTCCTCTTTCGTAGGAGGCTGGTAATTGATTGGGTCGGGAGCGCCACCGTGAGCGCGATTTTTGCGCCGATAAATCGAGGCCCAGTCTTTCTCCACTTCTCAAGTATAATGCTCGCTCGGGGATCGATCGGTGAAATGGTTGCGATAACCCCGCCGTATCCGGAAACGAGGAATCAACCTGCGTCCAGACGGCGGGGCCATTTTGCGCCAAGCGATCGACGCTGGAGGATTAAACCAATAATTACATCCTCGCGCGTTATATCGGCCGGGCTGAAGGAAGACTCCTAATGATCGAGCATGTTCGCGAGAGTTGCCTCTAATGACGATCGTTACGTATAATGACGCCAAAAAAGCATCTGAATTCGCGATCTAAAATGCTCCGTCTAACTCTAACGGTACGCCTCGCTTCGGGCGAAAATTCCTTCGGCCCCGCACAAGCGTATGTGCCACCATTCCTCCCCCTAGCCCCCGCTGCCCCCCCGCTTCCCCCCTTTTCGCCGCGCGATGGAATAATAAATAGTGAGTTCGCCTTACTTCCCGAGTCTCAGCGGAGAGGTCTTCCCTAATTAGTTCCAAAGATCCATTGAGATGTGCCGGTCCCCTCGCTCGACGGAGGAGAGGCGGCCGCGCGAGGGAACCTTCCACGACAAAATAATTATCCCTACTTACAGCCTTCTCCCGTTCGGCCGACATAAATATAGAATCGGAATCCAGTTTTCTTCGAGAGATCGCGCGCGCGTGCGTCCGTGCCGATGCTCCCCGTTTAACACGAGCGCTCTCGTTTAATCCGGCGATTAAAATATTAGCGCTAATGTGGCTGCGATTAACGATTGTGCAAGTAACTCGGAGATAAACGAGGATGCTTACGCGCGTATACCGCGGGAGGATACGGGGAAAGTCGGGCGAATGCGAATGAGCGTAACATCCTCTCCGTGGTATGCGGGTATTGAGCGTCACGTGATCCGGTAAACAATTGATAGCGGAGCGACGAATGAATACCAGTCGGCCTGGTACACTCGTCGTCCAATTGTGTCCCTAATCGAGAGAAATATAAAACCATCCCTCTGCGGATAGCACAAGATTTTCACTGTTCGAAACCGAGGGCGGCGCGCCGACGAGCCTCTCTCGGAGACTTCAACGTGGAGGCTGCCGGTGGCCAAGTGGGGAGGGCGCATCCGCACGAATAAGACTATAAATTCGTCTGCGTAAATCACGTGGGAGGCAAACGACGACGAGTGAGAAGGGTACTTTTTAAAGGCGCTCGAGCTACGATCGGCATACTTGCGCCTGTTATTGGTGGCAGGTACACGTGTGTTCCCAAAGGGAAGCACGGACGCGCACGCCGCTCAAGGGACAGGAAAGTACAAGTGTTTCAAGGAACCTGTAATTTATATTCGAGCCTCGTGGAGCGGCGCACAGGCGCGGCGACGGCGGCGGCCGCCGCGGTAACAGGCATTTTATGTGTCTTTCGGGAAACGGCGTTACGAGGCAATTAATTTCAAAAATCGCGATTAACCAGTCTCATCCGACCCCCGCCGGCAATAAAATCCTATTCTTTTCAGCCCTTTATTGGCCCTTCCAACGTCGGCTCGTTACGTGGTCGCGACAGCCGCCATCGGGCCGCGATAAACCACCTTTCCTTTCGACGCTTTTAATCTCTAATTCGCTGTCCGACTATCTCGTCGGATCTCGCCGATATCGGCGACGAAATTTTGCCAGTCCTACCAGCCGTTACAAAGGCCTGCTACAACGAGACTAAGAGCGTGGCGCGAAGCCGTGTAAGAAAGGTCGCCGCGACAACACACAACAACGGCACAAATCACTGCGCCCAACAATAAAATACCAGTAGCTCACACCCACTGCGCGCGCGCGTGCGCGCGTGTCTGTGTAGGTGCGTTTGTACGCGTCCCTCTCGGTGGCTGCATCGAGCACGGCGATCCCTCTCGCGCTTTACGCTCGCTCTCTCCGTCCTCTTCCAGCGGCTAGCTCCCCCCTTTCTCCCCTTCACTCGCTGGGAGGAATTCCTTCCCGTTTTTAAATTCCTGGAATCGCGTGCTCGCCCATTCACGGCGAGGCGCAGAGAGAGAGAGAGAGAGAGAGAGAGAGGAGAGGATGAATCGAGGTGGGTGAGACGGTAGGAGAAGGCGAAGGAGACAATCGCTCGTGCTCTCTCCAACGCTGGGTGCACCGGCCATTTAATTGGGGAGCCCCACGAAACAATGGCTCTGGCAGAAGAATGCAGGTTGCGTAGTACATGTATCGTGTGCCATGCATCGATAATTCCCTCGGACTAATTCCCGATCGATGTTACGACGGCGTTTTTAACTGTAAACCCTATTACGATAGCCGGAGAGCGCGCGGAGTCTATGTCGTAACAGGACTGAGTCTACCCGGTCTCTCCTCGGTCTGTAGTATCTGGCACTGGCAGTGGTGCGCGAGAGAAAATGGAACGAGCGTATATGAGTGAAGCGAGTCGAGGTCCATTTTATGCCTGTAATCCTATTTGCATGTTGATCCCGCGGGCCCTATCGGCATCCTGCAGAATGACCGGTCCTGCTATCAGCATTATGCCCACTGCCGGCTGATTAAGAGTTGAGGGGAGCGCGCGAGCAAAGGACCAGCTTGCGCGAATCAAGCCGTGAGACGGAGATCGTTTTCTCATTCTCGAAATACGGCCGGTGGTATTGGTTCGAGGGGGGCAAGGTGCGGATACACGGTGGATCGGTCGGGCGATAGAGAGCGGCCGCGGCCGCGGCGTCGAGCAGAGGCCTCATCCTCTTTATCGCGGAGACACATGCTCCGGACTCTCGGGATGTGCGGTATGCGCTGGATATTTACATACATACACCACGGCCTCGTCGTACGCGTCTGTCCGTGCACGCGTGGATGCACGCTCGCTGGCGTGTTGGTTGGTGTTCGCGGGTTTTGATGGTGCGCACTGTATAGTGTTGTATACATCATCGAGACGTCAACGACCTTTTATTGGGCGGCGCTCGCGCACAACGTACGCTCCTCTCTCTCACTCTCTCCTTATCGTCTTAATCCCTCGTAATTTTCTTAGCCTTCGAGAGGAGACAAAGGCCGGTCGATTGATATTTGTGATGTTAATGATCGATAAACTCTGTCCGCGATTTCAAGAGCTTATCGCCACGGAAATTCAAACGTCGTCGCAGAGTATGTGTATGTATGTAGTTGTGTCGGCAGTCTCGGGCTCGGGAGGGGAAAAAAGAGCGACAAATGGTCCGATTGATTCCCCCCGGTGGGACTTTCGCCGACGTAAGTCCCACAGGAGGAGGAAGATGGAGGGAGAGTTTTTTCCCGAGGCTAATAGTGAGAACTTGGGCGAGAAGTGGCCACTGAAGAAAAACTGAGCTATAATGGCACCTGTCGAAGGAGTTTTTCCCGATGATCGGTGGCAGGGATAGTCGAGCGGGGAGGCTCTGTGAAATTGAGCCGTTAATACCTGACCTTCGCCCGCTCAAGGAGGGAGCTCCTTCGCCCTGGAGCCTCCACTCGACCACTGACCCTTCGCGCCGGACCCCCCTTGGTCGATCCCGGTCCCCGGAAAAGCCGAGGACAATCGGTGACCATGCGCGGAAATATTTTGACAGGTTCGTTCGGTTCGATCTATGCCGCTCGGCCGGCCGAGGGGTCAACTCGACAAAAACGTCCCCGAATCGGCCAATTTCAATCGAATGAGAGAGGGGAACGAGCGCCCGCGTCTATAAGACTTTCATTTCACAGCGTGCGAGCAGAGATAATGGCGGCGTGAAAAAAGGCCCGAAAAAAGTAACTGGATAAGTGAGTGGTTTTTTCGAGGCGGGTCGCGTCGAAATTTACGAGCTGCCGATCGGTTCACGAGTGGCGTGCGAAAATGAGCTTCTTCTCGCTCGAGGATATATCTCGTCGGGAGAAAAAAATCTCCGTCGAGAAAACGCGCGCTCTCGACGCGCACTGTCCATTCTGAAAAAGGACCTTCGCACACCCAAGGCTGCACGATCGCGGTGTAGAGGGTTCCCGCGGCAGCTTCTCGTTTGCGCGAGAAAGCACGTCCGAAAATCGGCGAAAAATTCGCAAAGCCCGGCGTCTGGCGCTGGCCCATAAAGTGTCACGCGTAAATCACTTGGTTTTATGGTGGTGCGCCGCTTGCCAGCCTTTAGCTGATGAATTCCTCGACCGGCCCACCACTGATGGCTCCTTCCACCCACTCCAGCGATTGTTCTTTCCCAGCCGAGTGGAGGAATTCACTTTAGCAATTAATCGCAGTTCCGTCCGCAAGAAAGCGATGATGGCGAACGATGGAGAAATCAACCGGACCGCCGCAGGAATCATATCCCGGGCGCATAAAGTCGTGGAGGAAAAAGGGGAAAGGCGGGTTTTTTGGGGCCGATTAGAGTAGCGCTCTGCGAGGAACGAGGGTGGAAAGGTGTCGTCGGCAGGCTCCGCTGTTTTCCGGATCCGCCCCAACGGCGTTCCGATTATACAGATATTCAAATGAGGCCGACTCTGGCCGCAACAGTTACGTATTAGCGAATTATTCTAATTTCACGGGGCAAAACACATCCGGCAGAAGTTGCCGGGAGTTCCGAAGCGGCGAGTCTACTTTAGAAACTACGAGAGCGCGCGCGCGCGTCTATGTCCTCGGCGAAAAGAAGCTCGGAGTTACGCCCACTTCTGGGGGTGTCACGGGGCTTGGCTAGTCTTTATCAACCCTCGGGGATCGGGGTCACCCTTGGCTCGAGTGCCACCAGCCACCCTCCGCTCGCTCTCGCTTTCCACGTTTCCGGGGGGTGGTGGCACCCTCGCGCAACGCGCACAATCCACCCCGGCCTTTCCCATTCGCGGAATCCCCGAGCAGGCCGCGTTACGCAACTGGTCCACCCTGGCGAACGCGCGATAGTCATGCGCAGCCGGTGTGTCTCTTGTTCAAAATGACGACAGCTTTACCCGGAAAAGCGAGGGCACGGAAAGGCGCACGCGGGGCATATGGGCGACGTGGTTTACCTGAGTTTACCGGTACGCCATCACTTCATGTATGACTCTCGAGGAGTACGTGGCCGGATGCCGCGGACGTGCCCAAGAGTGCGTGCCACTCCCCGCGGAATAATAAAAAAACAAGAGAAGAAAAAATCGCCGCCGAAGAGAGGGAAAGAACGGTGAAGGGGCCGGTGGGAGTGCGCGGCGTCGAGTCCGCCGATTTTCGAGGATCCCGTGTAAAGATCGCCGGCTCGTTAGTCGATCGTCTAATCACGCCGAGCGCTCGGACGTTTCAGGAGATAGGACACGGCTGGTATATGAAATGCGCGCGGCCGACACCGATAGCAGTGGGAATCGACGGGCCGTTATACACGCTGCCTCGCTAATGAACGCCAACTTGGAGAAATAGGTGGCCGAAAGTTCACTGCTCGCGATAATTGTCCATTCTAATGATGACGAATGTCTTTATCCGTGGGCAAGCCGCAATTAGACGAGCTAATGGCTCGCAACCGCTCCCCCACCTCGCCGCCGCAAGTTGGACTGCTCGGGGAGTCGGGCCATTAGACGGGAAGCCGGCGGGATTATAATTCCGCACATTCTACAAATCGGTAGAATCATCGCGCGCGGCGCACCTTCCTCCCGATCGAAAGACTTCTCCAAAGAGCGGCGTAGAATTTCGTCAGACCCGAGACACTTAACTCGTACGATGAGTCGGCAACCTGTTGCTCGCCATCATCTGCCCTCTCCCGGCGTCACGAATTTTATAAAGCCAGTCTAATAAATCTCGGGAATTATCCCATAATGGCGAGGATCGCTAGAAAAAGCCCATCAGGCCCGAGAGTGATTCTCCCTCGGAGCGTGCGAGGAGACTTCTCCCGATTCCGCGAGGGGTCCGCCGCGCCGGTCGTCGACCGGGTAACGGCCGGTATCGGTTTACGAGGAAACATCGAATCGGTTTTCGCCCGGCGAGCGCCTCCGTACCCGTATCGGTGCGCCGATAGATTTATCGCGGACGTTAATCGGCAATCGGAGTGACGCGTCCCTAGGCACGGAAAATCGGTCCAGGCCGGCGAGCATCGGAAATCTGGCCCTTGGCAGCGAGGCTCTGCCACTCCACCGCGATCCCGTCCAAACCTCTTGGTGAATGCACCGAGCGAGCGGCCGGAGCCCGCCAGCTATGATACCCTTACAATTGCGCCAGGAGGAAATTGGGATTGATTGACTTAAGAGGGTGGAAGAAAGAAAGGGCGAGAGAGCGAGAGAGAGAGAGAGAGAGGGGGCAAGAGAGTGTGTGTGGAGGACAATGAAAATGGGCAAGGAGCGGACGGTCGGAGGGTGAAGGGAGGAGTGTGCGGATGGACTGGACCGCGGAGAGCAGCACACTGGGAGATACAGGAACGTGTGTCGTTTCTCAGTTAAGTCTCTCTGTGGTTTGAAACACGATCGGCCTGAGAGTGCTCCATCATATGTGTCTATAAAACAGTGCGCGCTACAGTGCGCGCCTGGCTCTCGGCTCTCGGCTCTCGGCTCTCGGCTCTCGGGAGATCGCGTGCGTGTGCGTCCGCGGGTTGGAGAACGAGTGCGTCGGTGTGCGCGCTCGCGCTCCCGGCCTGCCTGCTCCACCGATCCGGTGTACTTGGACTGGTTTCTTAGAAGGAATCAGGAGATAATTAATTGTCCTCGCGGAGAGCCGGCATAACGAACTGGCGCTCCTCTCCTCCAGGCTCAACCTACCTTCCTTTCTCTCTCTCTCTCCCTCTCGCCCTTTCTTCCTCAGGGGCCCAGCGGACTAGCTGGACGACGGAGAAAGAGAGGGAAAGGAGCGCACCGCGACGGCTTTTGTGCATAAAACGCGGGCGGACCCTCGCGCACAAAAGATGGGCTTCGTCCACGAAAATTCCTCCACTTCTATATCACTTTCGCCCGGCGGCCCACGCCAATGGCTCACTCTCTCGTGGCAGCGAGTCCGAGCTCCCTTAAATAGAACGGGCCCGCACGATAAAGAGGCCTTCGAATCGTTCAAAGACTCGCACCTCTTTCTTATCCACCCTCGCTTCCACGAAGGGCTCTCTCTCGACGCGGCTGAGTATGCCAGAGCGCCTCACCCCCTCGGGCCGTCGCCGTCGCGCTCCGCTCGAAAGAGGACTCCACCTAGCCGCGCGCGCGTACCTCTTCCTCAAATACTTTCCGGCGAATGCTTTCCGCTTCACGCTAAACCCTCGCCATTATCATATGCACTCCGGCTTCTCCGTAGCGAGTCGAGGCGGAGAGGCAGAGAGGCACCGTCAGATAGGTGACCCGGAGAAGAGCAAAGCCACGCGGAGTTGGCCATCCGTGGATTTATTTTTCCGGGTAGACAGAGCGAGTGCCACGTCCCGAGGCGTAATCTTGCTGACCAAGATTAATAATCCTGGAATGGTCATGGCGACCGATAGCTCCGTAGGTCGGCCGGCAATCTAGAGCACGGAACCTGATTCCGGGCCGAGTATAGTACTGGTATTTCGATAATCTAGAAACCTCGCGAGAGCGCGCGCGCGCGCGCGGCAGAATTTACGCTCCTCTCGGCGCTGTCTCACCGCCTGGCCGCGCCGCTCCCGTCGCCGTCGTCGCCGATCAGGTTTGCCCGTCCACGCGTTTTCTCGCTCGTGAAACCCCGATCTATCGAGCCCCGCCGCTCGAGTGCTCCCGCGCGGAAACTGGATCACACGATCCTCCGAAAAATCCTCGGCCCGCTAATAGAACCAGTATGCGCGACCGTCGCACACGGCCGAGACACTGTGCGCTCCAATCTCCCTGGGCCGGAGACACGCGGACACGCGCGAGCGACAAAGAACCGGCGCCTTTGGCGTCTTTCGAAAAAGGAGGCCTGTCCGCGGCAGCGGCACTCGAGAACTTGCCAAATCTCCATCTCGTTCGGGACCATTAATCGCACGCAGTGTATTATTAATGCGTTAACTGTCCCGGCGGCTCCCTCGCCGAGATCGTACTTAATTGATCGCCATGCAGGGCCCATTGTCACGTTTCAGCAACGATAACAGACTCCTGGTCCTCCGGCATCGATCTTAATGGGCTGCTCTCCGCGCTCTGTTATTCGCGCAACTTGTTAGATCGGCCCTGATTCTGTCTCCCCGCGTGTCTGTGTGTGCGCGCGCGCGCGTCTGTGCTAGCGGGAGCACTTAGATCCGTAGATTTATGACGACTACCGCGAATTTCGAGGCTATCGTGACTGGGCACGACCTGGAATACCTAGTTGCCGATATCGGCAGCGCTGCCCCGCACGCCGCACCGATCCTTCCCCACCATCAACACGCCCGCTCACTATCAACAGCAATAGCATGTATATCTATAGATTCGTGAGCTATTGTCGATCCTTGACATTCCTTTTCGAATTACCCCGCGATCACGGCTATCCTGGCTCGTTTGCCGTATTATTCCATCAAGTAGCAACAATCGTTTAACGATTCTCGATTTTCTCGAGCGTCAAAAGTCTCGAGAATCTGATCGATGTGAGATGTGATAATATAGTGCGCGCCAGTGATTGGGAAATCCGGGGAAAATCGTAAGAAGGTTTGATAGGATTTCCTTGAAGGAATTGATGTAGGAAATGTTGGTAAAATCTGTTGGACTTGGGATGATCGGAGATGATTTTGAGGGGAAGAGTAAAAGTGGCGGATTCCTGGTTATCTTGGGGCCGGGTGGCGTATTCCTCGCGCTTTATCTCGCGCTAGCCTCGCTCGGGAAGCAGATGCAAAGTGGAGCAGCCAGCCTCCGAGAGCAATATCTCCACGGGTATTGCTCTGCCCCGGACAAACTGGATATCCAGTTTCCAGCATTTCTCGGTTCTCCACGCTTTCGAGGCCCTAATCCTGTCTCGAGGCTGGAGCAATGGCTTCGGCAGTAAAATCGCTGCGGTATATAAGAGCCGCGGCCGACAGGAAATAATTTCATCACTTGACCATGCTCCCCCGACTCCGCCGCCGAGCTCCACTACTCCCGATCGAGCCGATTCTCCCCCGACTATTCCAGGACTACAAACTTCAAACTTCACCGCTCCTCTCATTCATTATTCCCACTACGTATAAAAGGCCCGCCTCGAAAAGGGCGACGTCCCTCCCTCGAGATTATACCGAAGAATCGGAGTTTTATTCCAGCAGAGAGCCGCGCCGAGTATTGGGAATTCGAAAATAAAGGCGAAGTGGGCCTCGCACAGGATGCGAGCAAAAGGCACGTGCATTCCTCCGATCGGGACGTGTCGACTCGCGAATGAAGCCAACTCAGCCTGCGAGCACCAACCGAGAGACACGTGTGTCTACGCTTTCCGGTATGCTGGCATACTAAGCCGAAGGGAGTCGGCGTTGGAAGAGAGCTGCCTGCTGTGGACGGGAGCGCGTAGCTATCAGAAGGTCCGCGAGGGCGAGGTTCGCGTGGTTCGCGAGCCGCAGGACAGCGCTCAAGAATCCGGCGTGCTTCTAATACACGAGTATTGGTATTAGGAGCCGGCGGTTCTCGCTCGGCTCCGAGCGCAGATGCCTGCCGAGATAAAGTCGGCCGGTAGGAATAAGGAGCCTGTCGTATTATATTCGGCCGGGTAATTAGGAATCGGAGCCAGCTGAATCATTGTGCGCCTCGCCCCGAGTGGCTGGCATGTATTCCAACGAGAACGAGTCCTCGGACTCAAGATCCCCGTTGATCTCGAGCGCGGACTCGCGCGCTTCGTTCCTGCTGATCGTCTCTCGGGATATTAAGCCCCGCGGATTCGCCGTGCGCCGAGGGCCGCGCAACGACGCCTCTATCTGCCGCGACTAATCCGCAAGGTTCTCTTAATGGGGAAACCCATCGCTCGATAGAGCGACTGATAGCTCTTGTTCCATTTAGAGGAAGCGGATCTCCACGCAATATCGGCTGGTCGCAGCGCGGATTTCTAGAAAGTCGCAGAGCCAACCTGTTGCTCTCTCTCTCTCTCTTTCTCTCTCTCTCGCTCGCGCGCACCAGGGTCTCTAGCGGCCGGCTCAATCTCTCCCGTATTCTCGATATTCTCCGCCGCTCCCGCGCCTCTCCTCCCGGGTGTCGTTTTTCAGGCGTGATCGCGGAAACAGCGATCATAAAGGGAAACGCTCGCATCCGTGTTTCTCACGAGTCGAGCGGGCGAGCGGGCGAGCGAGTCCGAGCGGTCTACCGGCTCCGGGCGCGGGGAGCGCGCGTCGAGCAACGGATTCGCGTATTCCCGGATTATTAATCGGGCTGCGCGGATTAAGAGCGCGCGCTCCGAATACCGGTTTCCGAGAGCCAAGGAATTCCCTCGAGCATACCTCGCCGTTTCTTAGTGGTACACGATGCCTCGTGGAATCGAGCATTGTCTCTTCCTATCAGTCCGCTGCTCCCTTTTTTTTCTTCGAGCGGGTGGAGGGCTGCGGGGGGAGAGGGAGCACATTAGCGATCGACTATAACGAAGCTTTCACTCGAGCGAGCGTTCCGGCGAACAAAGGCGAAACGACACAATGGGACGATTAGAGATACTCTGTACGCACTTTCAACAGACACTAGCTCACCGCGGAGCCAGGGGCGCCAGGCTCACTTGCAACGTGTACGGGAAAACCGTGAGTTATCGATCTCGAGCAGGGCCCGGAGAGTTTTGCGCGCATTTGACCTCCGCGCGATAGCGCGCGGCGCGGCCCGTTGTTCGGCCACCGAGGCACCCTTGCACACGCGTGTCGCCGCACACGCGTGTTCGCGACACCTTTCAACCGGTTTGACATTAGCGAGCGCGAGGGCTCTTTCGGCATCGGCTCTAGTCCCCGCGAGAAACTATTGCCGCCGATATCGCCGCTCTATTTCCAATCGCGAGGATCGAGCCATTAAGCCCGCTGAGTAATTGCAGTAGCTCGCCGAGGTGGCGAGATCCCGCAGGATAAAAGGGGAGGAGGCGACATGTGCGCGCGGCCCCGCTCGAGAGAGGCTTTTCGGTATGACGAATGCGAGTGGGGCTTTCAGGCAGAAAAAGGCGAGAGAGGGCCTTAAAATGTCTTGGGAGCCGATGTGACGGGCACGTCGAGGCTTCTTCCTGTCGTCAGTCGACAGGTTAAATATAGACGCTCGGCTCATTTCCGCAGCCGCGCATGATTTCTTCGTGAATGGAAGCACGCCCGTCCGCGTACACCACCGGCCGTCGCTCTCCGCTCGCATATAGATCGATCATCCCGCACTTTGCTCGCCGGCGAGGGCCCCCCTCCGCCCCCTCCCTTTGTCTTAGGACGACTCTCGGTCGCGCGGTGATCCTCCAATACGCCGTCCAACTAGCAGCCTTTATCTAAAGGACTCGCGCGCCTCTATTGCCGATGCAACAAATGGAGGAGAGCGCATAAGCGCCAGCGATAGGAAGCCTGTCGCGATTAGTAATATGCAAATCGACCGGGAGCATGTGTTATACCACCAGCAGCAGCTCTCGCGCGTTACATATCGCTCGTGCGGCTCTCGATTGCTTCGAAATTTACTATAGCGCGCATACAGTCGTCGATCGGGAGTATATCGACCGCGGCGGTTGAATCGGCGAATATCGGGACTTTAGCTGAGAGCAATTCCGGCGGTTTATTCGCCGATGGATTTTGGTCGGTAGGAAGGAATTGGCGCGTGTCGAGCGATTGAAATGCACGGGAGCCTCGGTCTGCCGGGCTCTCTCGGTCCGAGTGCGCGCGCGGCGCGAGAAATTCTTAAATGGCCGGTGTGTGCGCCGTGGTCTCGGGGCCGGGGCCGGGGCCGGGGCCCGTCGCTCGCCCCAGGAATGTATGGAAATGTTACGTACCACCTCTGTCCTTTATTGTCCTACACAGACGCGCGCGGCCGGTGACTGGTCGCGAGTTCGCCGGGATATATGGACTGGCAGGGCGCTGCTCTATGTATATGCCTCTACAACCTCGCCTCTCTCGAGGAAATGTGTGGCCGTCCGCGCGCCGCTCCAAGCCGCGCCAGTGTGAAGAGATAGATGAATATGCTCGTATGCGTGTGACGCGTGACACGTGTTAATCGTGCCTGAGAGAGCACCCAGCTCCCTCCCCCACCCGGCGGCTCTCTCTCTCTCTCTCTCTCTCTCTCTCGCTCAGGTATAGCCGGCGGAATATATGACTCCTCCAGGATATCCCGGACACTCGCTGACTGAGAGATAAGCTGCCGCTCCGAAATCACCGCTGAATATCCAACTGGTCGCCAGGGGAAAAGGGGGAAATGGCGTGTTTGGGGGATTTCGAGAAGAAAGAAATAATAAAAAGAGCCGAGGATCAATTATCAATGGGCACGAGCCACCGGATCATCTCTCACTGACCACACACGTATTAAACTCGGGGAGCGAGTGGCACTGGGACTCGTAGAATTTATGAGCAGCAATTTAATGAATTAATGAAAACGATTTGTCTGGCGTTGGCTGGCGATCGATGCCGAGATCGATGGATCAACCTGACAAAGTCGTGCTTCCGCTAATGTTAAAGGTAATGCCGGCTACGTGATGCGAAGGCCCAATTGAAATGGCGACAGGCGTCGATTCCACTTTAAGCGGACAAATCGAGTGAGCCCGAGGGTCCTCCCGATAGGAAATCGAGGCACGTCCCGTATGACACACATGTTGCAACCGATGGAATGCAGGCATCATACTGTAACAGTGTCGGGCGCGTGCTCGCCCGATTCTTTTGTGGAAATCGACGGTGGAACGCGTGAAACATACGTTACTCCTGTTAGAGCCGGCGAGCGTTGCCGTGCGAGTGCGTGAAATCCGCGGGAGAGACTTTCACGCCCGAGAGACTTTGACGCTATCTGCGCACTGGATCGGCGACGATAAGCCAGGCTACCGATCGGGATCGGCTGCCAGCCATCCACTCCCAGAATCTCTATTCATCTCGGCGAACCTATTAGTATCTGCTCGCGCCGATATGATATACTCGGCTACTCGGCTACTCGGCGGCAACACAGGCCCGCTCTCCGAGCTTCCCGTCCTCCGATAAAGCCGCTTAGCGGCCTGGCACTCTGTTGTGCGTCCGACGATAAACAGAGCTGTAATACCGTGTCTGGTACTTGCTTCACGGTCATCCCGGCCTCCTCCCTTGTACGCACTACTGGCAACATCACTCGAGAGCGACGTGAGGCGACGAGTGGACAAGGCGAAGGGAGAGCACGCGCGCGCGCGCGTCAAGCCTCGGGTCAACGGTGCGCGACGTGCGATCGCCCATCGGTATAACGGCATTTCGAAAGGACCGCGCGCGCCCGCGCTCTCGGAGGAGGATAATTTAATAAGGCGTATAATTCGCTTCCGATTAAGTCAGGATAAGCGGCCAATGCTGCGGCCAGCCACCCACGCCATCGGACCCTCTCCGGATTCAGTACTGGCCCGCGCACCTATTCTGTGTACCCTGCGCTATCATTTTCCATCGATGCGGGTATTAGGCGGAAATCACACTGCCCGATTAATCTACTTTAATCTAGTTTCTAGTAATCCGTTAGTTATTAATGCACTCGGCGACAAGTGCGCGTGAAGGAAAGCCGTGAAAGGAGAAAGTCTGTGAGCGGCAAAGTTTGCGGGGAGGTTGTTTAAAAGAGTGTGATAGACTACTATGATCCGAGCTTTATCGTGGCATGTCTCGGAGCTTAGCGCTGGATAATAAGTCTAGCCGACGGTGCGGCTGTTCGAAAATCTCGCGGTGGGCATGCTCGATGAACTGTAAAGCGGGCGGGGTGCGCGCGGTTCTTAGCTCGAAACGGGGGAAAGCAATAAACGAGATAACAATGGGCCTCGAGGAAGGAGTCTATCTCTCTCTCCTGGCCGGCCAAGGGAGAGAGGCGGAATGCGGCGACATTATCAGACACTTGACAAAGATTTCACTGGGCGCGAGCGCGCGAGCATAATCGAGCAGCACAGCGAGCACAGCTGGTTCTGCGGCCGGTCGCGCGGCGCTGCCCACGTTCCTCCGGCTCGTTCTTGTGAAATCGCGGAAATCGGAAGAACTAGTTCCGCACGAACGACCCTAACCGCGCGTTTATTCTCGTCAATGAAGGTGGGCACGCGCGCTCTCGCGTGCACGCTTGTGCCCCGGCACGCATGCCGAGAGAGCCGGCCGACAGGAGCGGGCCCCAGCCACCGGCCACCAGCCGGTACCGGCTCTCCACCTAGGCAGGAGAGGACTTATTGTTGCCGATGGATATAGCCTGCCCACCAGCCATTACCCGCGTCCGCTCTTATTTTCGCCCGGTCCAATTCCTCGTCTAATATACTCGCGCGCGCTCCCTGCGTGGACCGTTTTATTTATCGTCGCTCCATTTATCGGCCACTTTTTCCCTTATGGCAGCCGCGATTGAAAAGTATGTTGAACGGTGGCGGTGGCAGCGAGTGCGACTGGTAGCCAGTTGGTAGCGGGCCGGAGGCACGAGCTCCTCGTGAAAAGCTGCCCGATAGCGTATGCACGAGGCGTGCCGGGTTAGCGCGTGTCCCCGCGCCTTCCTGGCACTTCCAACTTGGACAGCACGGTGTCCACGCGTGTCCCTCCGACTTCGGGGACCATACGTGTACGTATGCACGCTCGATCGAGCGGCTAACCCCAAGGTGGAAATGCCGGCCCGTGACAGCGCCGAGGAAAACCGTCGCCCTGTCCCCTCTGCCCCCCAGGGCACTACTCGAGCGCTAACTGTCCGCGAGAGCCGGCGCGAATCCGATACTCATCCCGAGAGCTCGGAGAGCACGAGGTAATCTCCCTCGCGCCCGAGAGTAAGGGAAACCTCAAGCTCCAAGAGATTTGTCCTCGGCCGCGAGTCTATGTAGAT
The DNA here is from genome assembly GCA_963675795.1 of Crossocerus cetratus. NCBI lineage: Eukaryota > Metazoa > Arthropoda > Insecta > Hymenoptera > Crabronidae > Crossocerus > Crossocerus cetratus. The sequence goes on along the minus strand of OY776664.1, from coordinate 7,357,454 downwards.
CGAAACTATGTTGCGGCTTCTTCTTGCCCGTATGTACTCCTCTCGCGCCCGGGAGGGGGAGAGGGGGGGGGGGACAGTACTCCTCCGCGGGGACGCTCGAGATCGATTTCCAGCGCGATCGGCCTCCTCGTTTTATTATCCGCCGGCCGATAAGTCAGTGTAATTGTGTGTGGCTCGAGATCTCGATGACAGGGGGATCGAGAGTGAGAGGGACGAGAGGGACCAGTCGGTACGGGCGACGGGCGTGTGTGTAAATTCAAGCGATGTACGCGCGCGCGCCGGCCGCAAAGGACGCCACGAAGGAAACACGTTCGGAAAAACTGGCAGCTCTCGTCGCTCGCTTTACAACTCTATTCCACGGACCCGCTCCCTCGTCCACTCTTCCTTCGACTGCATCACGTTTTTGCCGCGCACCGAGCGAACGAGACCTTCGAGAACCCGAATGATCGGCCGACTTTACCAAACCCTGCTCCCCCCTTCGCCACCCCCCCGGGCCCCGTCCTGGCGCCCTTTGGCTTTCGGCGCTGGTAATCCTCGCGATGATGAGCGACGCTCCCGCGAGGAGACTCGTCCTTGGCGGGCGCGTGCGAGATGAGCGTCTGATTAAACATACGGGGCCGGATAATTGTTCGCGGAACAATTACGACGCGAGGAGCGAAGCTGCTGAAAGGTTTTCTTCGGACGCGAGAGAGCAGGCGTTTGCATTTCTCACACCAGGCGAGCAGACGGGCGAAGAGGAGCCGGGCGGAATCCCTCTTTCTCTCGCTCTCGCGACCGGTAGTCGACTCTACCTGGACAAATAAAGGAGCCCCCGAGTATTTCTGCGGGTGCCGGAGCGAAAAAAGCCCTCGATTTCTTTTTCGATCCTCGCCTGATATCCGCCGCTAACGAGGTCGTCCCAATTAATTCCCGAGCCGTCGTCAAGGTGGTCGCTCGATAATCCGGACACTCGACACGCCGGGCGAAGACGAATCCCGTGAAAAAAAGCCCCCACCGGCTACGTACGTGCACTTCCTAGCCCCCCTATTCACCCCCCCCCCCGCCGCCCCTCCCGCTCGTGCCCGCCCTCCCGGCTTATGTAATTACTCTGTGTTATCTCGCTAATGACGTCGCGATCCTCTCTTTTTCCCCGGCGGTCGCCTCCTCGGCTGGCAAATTACCGCCATAAACATGTTCACCTAATTAGCGACTTACACAAATTGAGCGGCATAATGCGATTATGCACGGGGCGCCGCCGCGATGATTAAGACGATTACTTAACACCGAGACGTTGATCCGAGGGCTCCCTGAATATATCGCCGGGACGCCCGGGACACACGTCGCCCTGAGTATCGCGACGGGACGGGCCGCGTGACGCGCGGCCACGTAATAAATCAGCGAGAAAATCATTTCAACGGCCAATGGCTGAGGGTGCATATGCCGATGACACCGATGTTTGCGGGGGCCATTCTACTGCGAGACTAGAGCGCTACATACACGACCGAAAGTGAGCATCGACGAGCGCTCGGGAATAGCAGGGTAGGAAAAGTGTGTATAGATATAAGAGGGAGTCGCGGCCGCGCTGCTGCAGGAGAGCGCGCGCGCACCCCTTCCGTGAACACGCGTCGAAAAGTGCGTCGACATGCAAATTCCTGGTGCGGTGGGCAACAATGAGCGAAAGAGAGAGATCCCTCGCGACTACCACTGGCTGCAGCAGGGAGTGTTCGCCGGGAGGGTGGGATGCGGTGGGGGGTGCCCGAGGAAACCGAGCCAGAAGGAACATGATAGAGGAGAGCAAGGGGCGAGCACAGCCCTTCCGTGCACACGCAACTCACATGTACGGGGTCGACGAGAGACGGAGAGAGAGGGAGAGAGAGAGGGAGAGGTAGGATTTTCAGCTGGATGTACATACGTAGGTACGTATTGGTTGGTTCTCTCGGGGTTCGCGTGGCTCTCGCTCGCTCCTTGCCGGATGATCTGCATATCTAAATAATCGAAGGTAGCCATGTGTCCTGGCGGGAGGAGGAGAGTAGACGGGCGTAGCGCGCGGAGGGAAAAGGACACGTATGGCGTGTGCGCGCGGCTGCTCTCTCGGTTCCTCGGTAGCTCCGGCGGTGCCCTGCTTTGCATTGCAAATCGGCATCCGCGGTCCCCGGGGTTCCTTGAACCAGATCCGATTGGCTCAGCCAGTACTGCGAATCTAGATCTATCTCACTCCATTGGACCTTTAATCCCGCGGACGCGCTTCATTGATTGTCGATTGAAAACTCCTGCCACCCCGGGCCCTCCCGGCCGAGCCGCCACCCCCCGGTCCTTTTGCACGCGTCTCTCGCTCGCCTCCAAACCGCTTCCGTCCTTCCTTCCTCCATCCATCTCTCCTCTCTCTCCTCTCTCCGCTCTCCTCTGGCACGGTTTTTGCTCGCGAAAATCATCGCCACCCCTCTCGACACCCTTGCGCGCCGCATCGCGCGGCCACCGGCTCTACACTCGACACTCTGCACACTGCTACGCGGCGCAACTCATTGTGCGATATACGCGCGGACAGCTGCTCCGTTTCACGAATACATTAAGCCGCTTGATAAATCGTCGCTTACTGGGAAATAAGTGGCGCTGCGCGCTCCACTCCTCCTCCCGCCGACCCGTGAATGTGTTACCAGCGACGCCCCGGTGGCGGATCTAGAGCTCCGCGCGTACTCCCACCGGGCCCTCGCTGTCTCCGGAGTCCAGGGAGGGCGCCGGTCGCCGAGCGAACCAGCTACCAAATCCTCCGACTTGCAACCACCATTCAAGCGTATCGCCAGGCTAGATGCACTCAACTAGATTAGGACCATCTCTCTCAAGAGCATTTATCACAGAGTCATCCCATCCCCTTGATCGCCGAGCGCGAAAATCCCGTCGCGATGTCTCTCGTCGCGAGACTCACCCTCGACGGGGCCCTGTCATAATCGGCACATGTGCCAATTGGCAGCTGCCTTTTCAATAATGAATCGATGCCTCGCTCTGATTTATAGACACTGATTAGCATACCGCGCGGCAGCGCAGCACATATACATCCCGGGGGTCGCGCGCGGTCTGCTCGCCTTTCAAACGGACGCGTGTTACCGTCCTCCGAAAGCCCGAGGTATTGTTCGCCGGGCGCACCGGAGCTCGCCCCGGGAATTATTACCATGCGTGTGTATGTGTGTGTGTGTGTACACGAGATATGTACATAACCAGCAGATTCAACCGATATACATATGTATATGTATACATATATCGGCGAGGAGTGTGCTCGAAAGCGAGCTTAGCCGAACGCCTCTAAGCGGAAGAGGAAGGCGGCGGTTGGGTGATCTGTCCCGGCGATATCTCCGAGACCAAAAGATCCGACGCCGGCGGGGAGGAAGCAGGAGGAGAAGGTTGAGAGGGGAGGGAGTAAGGAATCCCGCTCGTTTCGTTATCGAAACTCCTCAGATAGGGAGCCGGCCGACCGAGAGCCACGTTGCGAATTCGACTCGGGCGGAATTGAATTACGAGTTCTGGCCGATGTCGCGCGGCCCCCGAAGGAAGGACTCTATACGTATAGGTGGCCAGTGCCCCCTAAACGAGTTTACATCGCTCGATCGAGGTGTAAACCCGTGCCCTGTGTGGGCAACCGCCTCCTGCATTGTACCTGCCCGCGACATCGGCTGCGTGTGTGTGTGCGGGAGAGCGGCGAGGAGCGCGGAGAGAGCGCGTGAAATGTCGCGCTGCAGGTAGACGCGCGCAGCCACCTCTCTGACTTATGATCCGTCTGGGATATTAACAGGTCGACATCCGCAATGAGAGTGGCCCCGCCAGCTCACTCGACACTCGCCGCTCCATACCTTCATAAGCAAATATGTATGTACTATGTTTCATTAGAGAAATACAGGCCGACTTGGCCGTGGAGAGTCACTTTGCATGGCCGTCGAGGAAGGTCCGTTCGTCCGTCCGTCCACGTGGACGAACGAGAAAGGAGCGAGGCGGTGATTAATAGTTTCGTCAAAGTAGGTAGAGCGAGAGGCGCATTCAGAGATGGGTCAGGTAGGAGACGGTTGACTAGCCCGGCAGGTCGCCACAACGATTTTCTATCGGACAGAGAGACTGCCGGGAGAGTACAGGTGAAGCGATCGGAAGGACGAGTGACCCGAGGAATGACCTGACCGTCACAGCTGGTGCATCAAACAAGCGAGCGAGAGAGATAGAGAGAGCGAGGGGGCGATAGAGCGAGCGGCTACGTGAGCCTAGGATATTGTTGCGTCCAGGTGCTTTTGTTAGGTCAACCGCCTCATTATACCTGCTCCCAGATTACCGAGCTCCTTCGTAGCGGCGGCCGGCGAGCGCGCGCGCGCGCAGATTTATGTCCTAACTGCTCGGCTAACCGATACCAAACTATTACAGCCCGGCCGAGCAGCCAATCCTTCGGCCGACCAATCAGATCGGCAGCGGGCTCTCGTAAAATTATCTGATTAGCGGGAACAATATAAAACAATATAAATGCAAATCAGGCGAATCCCGGACTAGGCAGAAAAGCGACGGTAGCCGTCCGCGCGCGGTATAGTTATGCGGATAGCGGCCGCGCGCCCATAATTGATACGGCGCGTCCATTAAATCGGAGCGGCACGATCCATCTGTGGCTGACAGTGGCCGATTCCACCAGGAATCGAGCAACTAGTTAACGAGCCGGCCATTTGTCAGGCGGCCAAAATATTTGCACTTGCTTCCCGGCGAAAGCGAGCGCACGTATGCGCGCCAGATAACTCTTGCCTCCGATTACTGGAGCATTCGGCCGCGAGTGTATGTAGAGTGGCGCGGAGAGAGCGAGGGAGAGAGGAGAGGGCAGGAGGGAAGAGTATGCAATTGCAGAAATCCGAACCGCATCGGCGCATACGGTTGCACGCCCACGCCGCATACTCGCGTTATCTGGACCTCCGGGGGCCCGACAGGAAAGGGTCCCAAGGATAGCAGGGAAGGAAGGAAGGCAGCAGCCGAGAGCAGAGGCGAGCCAGCCGGGCACACCGAGCAGGGGCAAGGTGGCGGAGAAGAAGGCAGAGGCAGAGCCAGAACCAGATGGAGACATGGATCGAGCAAGAGGGTGGAGGCTGCTGGCGAGTGCCCTCGCCGAGAGTTTCCAGGGATCTCGAGAGGACGAGGGAACAATTCAAGAGGAGGACTGAAACCCCACTGACCACTGGCCGCGCGCGACACACGGCACCGAGGTGCTATCGCTCCAATGATATCAACATCGTCTCGGGCACCGGCTATATCAATATTATGCTTACTCGTTTCTCAGTAATACCCTTCCCTCAGCCTCGCAACGAGAAACTGTTGCGTCTGCACGCGCTACCGGCCTCCCGCTCTCATGGAATCGCCGCCGCTCATTCCGCCGTGTAGCCCTCGCCTCCGCCGCTTGATGCGAACCTAAGCTATGCCACACTTCCCGGCCAATAGACGCGCGTTGCCTAATAATCGAAACGAGCGAACCTCCTCATTGTGCGGGCCGCCCGGCCGGCGCGCACCGCGCTATATCGGCCACCGCTTCTAACGTCTAAACGTCTCTCGACAACTCGCTGGCACGGGTTACACTCTATCGAGCCAGCCGATCGGCTACGAAATGTCATTTACCACGTAGGAGTTCCGGGAGCGGACGAGACTTTCGAATTTAAATTGCGATCGGTTTCGCGAATCCACCAGTCATTCGGCGTCGTTACCTCACCGGGAGATATTTCGACTCGGCAGAAAAGGCCGCCGCCATCCAAATTCATATACAGCTATATCTGCATATATGTATATCATATATCGACGTCGATGAGATCGGGAGGGAGTGACGGGGCCTTCCCGAAACGGCGCAAAATCCTGGCCCAATTTGCCGGGCGAGCGTTCTCGAGGCTGTCGGCGTCAGCACACGAGAATAAATTCGCTTTAACGAACGAGCGTGCGTCCCTGTCCTCGGGCCAGGTTGGCCTCGCAATAATAAATCTTCGATCCTAGCTAAACACGCGGTGATATATATTCCTGATACAGCGCTCGCGCAAAAGGGTCGGCCAGCTGAGCGGACGTGACGAGTCACGCAATTTAGCAGCACCTCTTAAGCATTGTCATCGCCCGGCAGAGCCGGGGACCAACCACCTACCTCTATTGCCGAGGAAAAAGTAAATCGCTACAAAATCACTGGATGACCTGGTTCCGCCCCCTTCAGCCCCTTTCCAGAATCGAGAAAGGCGCACCGTGGCGGGGGCAGCAAGTGTTGCCCGATCCCGAATTCGCAACGGGCTTGACAAAGCCGAGGACACCCTCCCAAGCCAAGAGAAATCCCAAGATTTTCACGCTCGCGCCTGTCGGGCCTCTGCCTCTCCCAAAGTCCCAAATACATCCCTAATGTCACGCCGATTCCCTACCGCCGCCTCTCTTACGCAAGATCTCTGTCTCCCGAATTCGCCCAACTTCTCTCCAAGCGAACAATACCGCGGAATAAAGCGATTTGGCGTCGATCGGTGGTTTAGGCCTCCTAAATCGAGGATAAATAGGTTTTTCCGGCGCGTCCGCCGGAGATTCGCTCGAGTCGATTCACACCCCCGTACAGCCCCGATCGACTGTGATGTCGAGCAGGACCTTGGCGGTTCCGATCGCGGCGATATACATCGCAGGCTGGCTGACTAGCTGCCACTCCTCGCGACGTATCTTTCTCACGGCGAGAAACAAGCGGAGGGAATGGCTTAAAAGCGACGAAGCAAACGGCATGACGAGGCAAAGAGGCCGAGAAACGAAATGGAAGGAAGAGCGGTGCGCCCGGGGAGAGTGGCGCGGCCGAGAGCCAGAGAGAAGGAAGGCAGTGCGCGCTCTCGGCACCGTCTCCCTTTGCTACGGTGAGGCCAACGAGAGTTTCGGAGTCCCTACTCTCCTTTTTTAATTTTGAGAATCCAGTTAGTCCCGAGATACATCGGACAATCCTCGCTTCATTTGAATAAGCCGTGTAAGTACTAGCTGCTCTCGCTCTCTGGGTACAGGCCGCGCTCCGAGACAGAGAGGAGTGTGTGTGTGTGTGTGTGTGTGTCTGTGTGTGAGAGGGTCGAAGAAAAGAAGAGAGGCTGCAGAGCAGGCGAAGAAGAAGAGTCGATGCAGAAGGCGGAGGAGGAGGAGGAGAAGGAGGCGAGAACGTTCTGCTTTGAGAAGATGAAGCAGCCTGGTAGGATGATGAGGAGAGAGGACCAAGAGGAGGATAGGAATAGAAGGGCGAGTGTATCACTTACCACTAAGGCCGCTTTCACGGACAGGTGCACCTACGTGCACCAACACGTGCCCGCGAAAGAAAAAGGCCCGGGCATTATACATTATGATTCGTCATTTCGGAATAACAACGAAGCGTATACCGACGCCGCGCCACGCCCTCCTCCGAGAGGAATTCTACATTTGGAACACGTCCCGCGCCCGGCCAAAGCGGAAAGAAGGAAACTTTCCTCCCGCATAGTTTTGCCTGGCGGCCGTGTCGCCATTTTTAGCGATCCGCTGACGCAAACTCTCCCGATCACCATCTTTCGAGAACGCCCGAGTCTCTATGTACTTTGCGCCATCACTTATAGCCTTTCTTTTTGCCGGGCCGCTCTCGGGTAGCCTCGCGGCAGAGTTTGATTTCATGCACGTCGATTACTCGTCGATCGCTTAATTGATTGGGACTGGCAAGGCCCGTCGGGGGAAGCGAGCCCTTTGCAGATGCCCGCTCGATTCTCCACCAAGTCTACCAAGTCAAATCTCGAATCTAGCCACGCGGGATTATTGTTCCACGTCTTGGATTTCCTTGGGAGATGTCAGCCCGTTCAAACCGCAGCCAGTCTCTAACTCAGTCGATTTCAGAAAGGCGCTTCCTGTCGCGTCAGCGTGACACCTCAAACAAACAGAGCGACTCCAACATCACCGCTCACTCAGTTCGCCCCGCGGCCGCCGGGAATATTTCGGGAGAATTCCGCCGGTGCATGCACGTGCGCGCGCGCGCGAAAGCTCCGAAAGTGCCACCAGTGGCAGGATAAATGAAGCGCGTCTAACACAGACGTCCCAATAAAGGATCTCCTTCCTCGTTCATTAGGAAGCGTCGCCGCGAAAAAAGTCAAGATGTAAGAGCAAGGGGGGAGCGCGCGGTGAGAAGCGAGCCACCCGCAGTAGGTGGAGAAAAAAGTCGGGACGTTAGGTGGAGGGCAGAGTACCGGGGACAGGGTTCAGCAGATCGCGAGAAGCTGAGGACTACGTCGAGGACGCCGAAGAAGAAGAAGACGACGAAGAAGTAGCAACATCAGGAGCAGCGTCCGATGAGTCCGAGTGTTGGCCGTGGAGGGAAGGGCCCCCTGAGAGAGGCGGGAGGGGGAGGGGGGAAGGGGTACGAGAAAATGAGTGAGAGCGTGGAGTCCGGGAGAGGAGCGATAACGCTCTCCCCGGACAAGAGAGAATGAGCATGCGGCTGAGGAGGAAGGAGAGCCGAGCGGAGCAGAGCAGAGCAGAGAGGATCGTCGGCTGGAGGTCGATGACGAGGGGGTGAGCCCTCGGATCGAGAGCGAGCGAGGGAGGAATGCCGGGGAAGGAAGAGTAGTCTCCTCTCTCCGGCGGAGAGAGAACTGCGCGAACCTCCGAGAAGAAACGCAGAAAGAGGACGCACAAGGCAGAGTCGAAGGGCATGGACGCGAGCGAGAGAGGAGCGAGGAAAAGAGGAGCAGCCGGGAGGTAGCGAGGGAGTGAGAGGGCGCCGAGGGAGCCGAAGGACGAGAGGAGCATGCAAGAAGCGAGACGAAACTGGTCGCATTCCGCCGGACAAGAGCCCGCTGAAACAGACAGAGAGAATGGGACAAAAGAGGATCGCGGGTGATTACAACATTAATAAACAAATGAGCCTCGAGGCGGGAGAATTTGCCATCCAATCGGATACTGGAGGCGGATGTGAGGCGGAGTTACCTCCGACCAACCTCGAGGGCCTCCGAGAGGACGCGCGTTCCCTCTCTCGATATTTCTCTTCCTCTCCTTTACTCCCTCGCAGCTCATCTATCTCGCTCGCTTTTCTTACTCGCACTGCACTTTTATGACCAGCTCTGGACATAGACTGCCCGCCAGATTGATCGATGCGCCAGCCGCGCCACCATCAACACTACCATCCCAAAACCCACCCACCCCCCTGCCCTAAGGGTGCAAAGCACCCCTCAACCCCCAACCCCCTCCCGCCCTTTCTGCTCCTGTTAATCCTTTACCCGTGGCATCTTGGTCCTTCATTCATACATTGTTACTACCGTACAGAAAGTCAATTAAACATTCACTGCTCAACCCCCTCCCCCTCGCCAAGATTGTCACTAGGCCTGAAAAGGACAGAAATGACTCTCGAATCCAAATAAGATTTGTCGAAGAGAGTGCGATCGGCTTGTAAGCCGAGACTGTCGACACTGGCAGGGGAATAGCATCACGCGGGGACCGTCACGTACCAAACTCAAGTGAATATGACACGAGCGAGAGACACCAGTGGACACACTCCCCCACGATTCGCATGTAGGTTAAACGACTGAAACGCTCGCGCTCGCGCCCGCGTCGCGTTGACATTCCTCTCACGAGCGACGCGTCAACACGCGCCGCTATATGTAGATCCCCGTATTATAGTCTCTATCCAAAGTTGAAAAACTTGGTCGGCATAAAACCCGGCGGTGGATCCTCGCGGGGCGGCGCGTAACTCCGCGCGGCTATGAGGCGAGGAGCGCCGATGAACAGAGGCTTTCGATGGCCAGGATGGAAAAACTCTGGCGGTTGCCGAGCGCGCCGTAGGAGTGCCCGGCCATAAAGGCGAGCTAGTCGAGACTCGAGACTCGACTTCGGCGGCGAGTCCAAGCCGAGGAAATGAGGATGCTCGGGCCCGATGGCATCCGGTGTAAATCATATTGGCGAGGAAATCGCGCGGCAGGACAAACAAACGGACGTGAGAAAGGAAGGCGAAATAGCCGCTCGCTGGTGGATAACGAGCATCGCATGTGAAGAGAGGAGGCTCGAGGGCTGCGGGGCGAGGGGGCGCTTGAGGAGGAGAAGGAGGAGGATGAGGATGAGGTCGCACTCGATGGAAATGGAGGTCGACCAAGTCGGGCCTCGCCTTAATCTTTAAAGGCCGAATTAGAGTTGGGCGCGCCCTTTCCTGCATTCGTGGTGAGTCGCCGGGCCCCGCGCGCTCTCGCTCTCGCTCTGGGCCCGCTCCTCGAGAGAGGCCTCCTCGCTTAACCGGAAGCGGCCCATTACCGGAAACTTAATAGTCCGTGAAAACAATAGAATTACGCGAACGCGAGCGCGCGGATCGAATAAAAATCCGGGGCCGAAGCGAGCCGAGAGTCTGCGGATATACGCAGTACACACTAAGTGCGCAGGCCGTACCGGGGGCGGGCGTCTGCGTTCCGCGAGCCACGAGCGACAATGATAAAAGAAGGAAATCGAGGCCGCCGCTGCCGACGCTGCCGCCGCCTAATCGTTCTGGAAATCTATCGTGCGGACTAGCAGCCCGTGGAACAGAGACGTTACGGAAAATTGCTCTCCCGATGGCCGTGCGTAACGTCCTATTCCCCTCGCAGCCAGTCCCGCTCGCTCGTTACTCAAGCCCGTGTCCAGGTACACGTGACTGACTACTTGGAGAGGAGAGATCGTTCCAATGCGAACTCTGCCTATTATGATTGGAGCCGGACGAGTTATTGTTCGAGTAGCACATCTCCTTGCCGAGGGGGCTATCTCCGCGGGATCTTTCCCAGTAGGAGCTATCACCTCGATCGAGGGGTGGCGAGCGGGGCCGAAACAACAACGATAGCAGAGGGTGGAGAGGAGAGGGAGTGCACGGAAGGAGTAAAGGGCAGACTCGAAAAGACGAAGGGTCGAGGCAGCCGGGTAGAGGGAGGCAAGCGAGGAGAGGAGGCTGCTGGTGTCCAGGCACAGCAGAGCCAAGTAGCAGCCGGAGGAGCCAGAGGAGCCAGCCGAGGAGCGAGCCTGACGCAATTCCGGTAGTGATAAAACTCGCGAAGAGTCTTCCTAATTCGAGACGTGGAAGCGCTCGGCGTGTGTCCTTTTAGCATAATCCTTGGTCGACAAGGGACCCACGGTGGGTACGAGGACGCGAGGAGCCGGGCTACGAGACAGAGAGCAGGACACACACGATCTGGACACAGAGGAGAGCTCTGCTCTCCCTCTCATGTGTCCACGGTCAATCCTCGTCTATGTGTCGTGGTGAGTGGCCGCGGTCCCGCACCACCGCCCGCCCCTCCCCCGGCAACCATCACCAACAGCAACAGCACCACCAGCACCACCGACGCCACCAGCACCACCAGCGCCAGCAACCTTCTCTCTGCCCATCGCGTTGTCTGATCATCCTCGCCCTAATGAAGGCTGGTTTATCTGAAGGCTTTCGATTCCCAGTATAACCCATACCACACGTATGCGGTGGTGGTGGTGGACACCTTCGCGGTGGTGCTAGCCACCAGGCCGTACATCCTTTCGCAAAAGTCCCTGCGCTCCGCTGCCCCGCCACCATTAACCCTGCCCGATTCGACCGTTCTCCACTTTTCTGTCTTCGAGACTTGTCCAAACTACGCTCTTCTCCATACGCGACCAATCGCATTCTGACCTGGTACTTTCAATGTACCGCGGTATAGAAATAGAGGGATTTTTCCTGCTTATTTTTGGCCTACGGATTATACAAGATTGTTTGGAAATAAGTGTTTCGTTATTCCGAATGAAATGATGCGGACGGTGACCGGAAAAGGTACGGCGAAAGAGTGCTCGGGCTAATGGATAGGCCAAGTGTCGGGAAGGCAATCGGCGATGATTTTGGCGGTGGCTGTACGCGGTCCAGGCCACCCAAAGCTGGAGACGACTCGAGGTGGGTGCTCCTGGAAGGCTCGGGAGGAAGGGGGAAATCCACGATGTTAATTTTAACTTAATTAAGGCTTAATTGAGAGGAAAACATTATACTTCGCGAGCGCGACATTGGCCGAAGGGGGGCCCGGCCGGTGCATCTGCAACGCAAATCCGGATTTGAAATTTCAAAAATCGCGGCCGCCCTGCCTCAGCCCCCCTGCCGGCCTCATCCGTCCCCCGCCCTCCCGCCAGCACCCCTCGTCCTCGCCCCTCCTTCTCCTTCGCCTCTCCTCGTCCAAGGGGTGCAAGATCGCGGATCGTGCTCAATTAGAGGAGGTGGAGAGGAGAAGCCCGGCGACTGATACCACTTGGGCCACCGGGCCGATCCGGGAAACGAAAAAAAAGGCCAATGACGCTCTTTGACATTGGCACAGCGTGCTCGCTCTTAATGGATTTATTCAAATACGAGATGGTGAAAGGCACCCGCTACCAGCCCCCGTACCCCTTAACCACCGCCACTCGAGCTTTGTCCCGAGCTTTGCCTCCCCGTTCCGGATTAACCGCGCGCGGCCGCGCGGCAGAATCAAGCTGTTATCGGCCGTGACATTGGGAGCACGGAAACTGGGCCCGCAAAGGACCCGTCGCCGGATTTAGAAACTCTTGAAAAGACGCGGTCCCGTTAGCGCGGCGTGTTAACGCTCGGCTCTAGCGGCGCACATCTCGAGGACCGTACAGAAAAGCACGTACGTTCTCTGAATGGGCCTGGTTTAATTCGAAAACGTTATCCGACTCCTGCGAGTGCGGCAGTCGGCGCGGCGGGAACCGACTACACTCCGCCAATGCACGCTTCTCCAAATCGGTGTAACACTCATACTACTATATGTACACAACAACCTACCACCCCCCGGGCCCCGAGGAATAAAATCACTCGGCGGCAATCGGCGGCGACGGATTATCGCGCGCGGGCCCGCTCAACGAAGCGGGTAATTGGACCGATAGCCGACAGACCTGATACCCGATCGACTTCCGCTCTACTCCAAAACGTGAAACACTAGACTATCGCGTGAAACGGGAGAGAAGCCGGGACTTTTTTTCTCGGGCCGCGCGCCACTATCTCCACTAGCAACGGGTTGTGGGCGGTTGTGGTACACCGGAGACCGAGCGCCCAGCTCCGCCGGCCCACCAAGCCAAACAAACGATTCCAATAAACCGACGAATAAATACGCGTATTGCCGGCGCGCACTCGCCGGCTGCCCCGCGCGCCTCTGACGTCACTTCCGTTTCCTGGTAGCAAGGCGCAGCCGGTTGCAAGTTACGGACGTAATGTTCTCCGGGAAATACTGCCGTTCATTTTAATTGATCGGCCGGCACAGCCCGAGTGCCCGGGAACACTCTATATTCCTCGGAGAACACTGCGACGGGTCAACCGGCAGAGAGAGGGGGGGAAGAGTGTTAGTGCGAGAAAGGGAGAGGAGGAATTTTTCTCCTTTGCGTACAAGAATGCGAATGAGAGATGAACTGCACAGGGGAGAGAGATGGGATCTATGTTGAACTGGGGAATACAGAGATCCAGGCATTGTTCGAGGCTGTAAGAGGTAATCGCGATATTCTCCCTTTTGTGAGCGGCGAGTGCGAGGGGCTGGCTCAAGGTCGCCTCTGAAAAAACAGCCTGGATATTACGTCGCTCTAGCCGAGATATACAGATATACGTGCCGCGGGATATTCAAAAACGGCTTGCACACGTGGATCGGCATGACGGATCGGTGGCCTCTCATGATGAATCGCTCCGTTATAATTCCTGACTTGGACTGATGATGAATTCGTCCCCTCTCGCCCGGCGCCCCCTCTCGCCCCGGCCTGCAACGTGCACGCTACGTCCACCCCACCCTCGCATTCTCCTCGAGCACCTTTCGAGGTTTAACGTAATTCCTGCCACGGCCTCTCAAGACCCACCGGAGACCCCGTACGCCACAAATATGGATATGCATGACCGACGATAGCATCGGGCCCTCGCCCGCTCCCCTTATTATTTCCTGCCACTAGCCGGAACACACGCGTCGAACCTTTTCCTCTCTCGCCGAGAGACCGACTCTCCTCCACTCTCTGCCCGCCTATCCATTAAGAGCGAAAATTCAATGGGCCAGAACTTGCGCGCCCGAGCAACTTGCCCCCGCTCGGTCGCGCAATTGTTTTCGGGATTCTTCTCTCGGCACAACGAGAGAAAAGAGGCCAACGAGAACGAGAACTTGGTGGCGGATGGGCCCGAGAGAGAGAGAGAGAGAGCGAACGGAACCAGTTTCCGTCGACGTGACTAAGTACGCATATCACGCACGGAGTTAATCAATTAGTCAGTTCGCCTGGGCGGCGGTACCCGCGAGTAGTCATTTCGATCGTAATTCGCTGGCTGGCATGATAAACCGCGTGTCTCTTCTCCACTCGTCACCTCTCCCGATAGCGTAGCCACTCGGCTCTCCTCCACGTGTTGTTTATAAGCAGGCCGCTCGAGAGAGCGAGCGGAGCTGGAATTCGGTCTGTTTAGAAATGCCGAGAGCGCGAGGGTACCCCGGCGCACCGCAAATAACAAATCGAGCGGTGTCCTCATAATAAGACATCGGATCTTTCCAGTCAATATCGTCCGCGGCCATCGGCCATTTGTCAGTCGTAATATACTACTTCAAGGAACGCTCGAACCGCAGTCAAAGGGAACACTTACAACTACATGCGCATACTGGAGAACCCCGAGTGTCTACTTATCGAGTGAATTCGGCGCGAACCCCTAATCTCTCGGGGAAAGTAAATGAGGAGGAGGCCTTGGCGAGGAAGGTCCCAACTGGACTGAGGAATATAGAAATGAGCCTTGAGAGAAGAGAGCATGGCACGTATAGAGAGGCAGTGGCAGTGCCAGCGCCAGGGGCAGGCGGCCTCTTCTCCAAGGGGCAGTTGGAGTCGGCGGGGCGGGCGGGAGGCAAATTCGTAACGAATTCTTTTGTTTCGAGCACCCCGCAAAAGGAGCAATCCAAGAGAAAACGATCCCAGACTGCTGCTACTCGGTGGTGGTGGTGGTGGTGGTGGTGGTGGTGGGTCGGGGGAAAGAGAGGTCGACGAAGGGGAGGCTAAGCGAAAGGAGAGGACGGAAGAGTTTCGGCGGTTTGCGTCTGCGAAACAACCTTTCCTGCAGCCGGGTATGCAGCCGCTGCAAGAGTCACAAACTCCTCACACTTGTGCGAAGGTGGACGCGCGTCTGTTGATCTCTCTCGGAGGGCCAGTACGTGGGTACGTGGGCCTGTGTGAGTGGTGGCGAGCACGCGCGCGCTCGCGCGGGAATATAAGGTTTTATTTTCGAAATTTATGATTGTCAATAAATTTTAAAAGCGTTCCGTCTGGAGCCCTAAGGGCTGGCAGGGCTGGCCAGACCGAAAGTAGTCGTCGAGAGGGCCAGATCCTCCTTCCTCCTCCGTCCCCCCCTTTCTCCTTCTCGTTCTCTTTCTCTTTCCCTTTCTCCACTCTCCCCTCGCGGCCGTGCTCTCCTTCCTCTTTCTACTTCCTCCGCGTTCGATTCCGATCCCACTCTGGCCCTTTACTCTCGTTCCGTTCTCTCCTCCGTGCTCTCGTCTCTTCTCCTCGGTCTCTGCCAGTTCTCTCTCCACCTATATACGGGAGCCCCTATGGGGATTCGGGCTTAGCGGTTAATTGCGTTTGGTGCAACCCGCGTGGATTTTACAACCGCGATTTTCATCCTTTTTTTCTCCCGGCCAGGGACTTTCGACTGGATATGCACTACTACCACGTTTACCTCGTTCCTCTTGGCTCCTTCTGTTCTTTCTCTTCCTTCGGCTCACCTCCTCGCAAGCCTGCCGCCTCTCTGCCCTACCCCCCTGGCCCCCTGGCCCCCTTCCCGCTGGCCGGGCCCCTGCCGCACCCTCGTCTCTCACTCGCACTTCCATTCGCTCGGTCGCGCACGCGTTTTGCTCGTCTCGCGGGGTTTAATTGTTCGACTGGTTCTCAAATCGGTTTCTCGCCGCGGCGTTTTTCGCCGGGCAGGCCACTCCCATCGCGTCGGCTTCGGATCGAAAGCGGCGGCGACGACGCTTTTCAAGATCGGCGCACTTTTCTCTCTCTATTTGTGGCCGCTCGGCCGACCGGCCGGCCGGCCGGACGGCATCTCGGTGGCCGCAGATGCTGCCACCGAGATGAATCCCCGCTGGATGAATTAATGAGTGCAGATTAGCGGCCGGCCTTATTTATGGCAGGGGGCGCGAGTGCGCCGCCGTCGCCGCCGTTTCTGTTTTTGCAAGTTCCCTTCGCTCCGAAAACATGTCCATCGCGGCCGGCGCGTCGCCGCGCACCGGCCCCATTTTTCGTCGCGAGCTCGTACCCTCCTTCCCCGTAATTTCTCCGCGTATGAAAACCGATATTTCACGGCTAATCACCAGCATTTCGGAGGCGTGGAAAAGGAGTGCGTTATTCATCCGTTGTCGCCCGGGGCCCCGTACGCCAACTAACCGGAGGGAGGCCAACGCCTATCGGTGCCCGATCTAACTACGGGATGACTGCTCTTTCATTTCTAATCGATCCCCCACCGCCCACCTCCGCGCCAACCCATTCCTACCAAGTTCTCCTCGAAAATTCGCGGGATTCCACGGATCATTTGATCATTGGGACACAAGGCTATTACGGGGCAGGAGAATGTACCACGGAGAGGGGGCTCCACCCCCCCTCTCTCTCTGTCATTGGGCCGAAACGGGCGAGTGCAACTTCATCATCTCGTGTTCGATTTACGATCGCCGAGCGATCTTTCGGAAAAGGTTCGCGGATCGAAGGACAATTCTGATCGATCTTTAAGGTCGTCGGCGCGTCGTGCGTGCCTGCGATATATATCTCGATCTCGGGGCACTGATCAAAGATCGCCGGCCTCGTTACCAGACGTTATAAGGACGCACGAAAGCACGCGCCGGCGCGAGCTCGCCGCAGGAATAATTACTCGTAATCAAGCTCAATCTAATGCCTCGTAGGATGACTGACGTCATTTTCCCTTCCTCCCCTGGCATCCCTCATTTCCTCCGCGACCGGTAGACAAGTCTCAAGCGCACTTGCATTAATTACAAATCGCCTCACCCTTTCTCTCTCGCTCTCTGCAGAGGCTTTTGTCGATGTGCCGCTCGTTCGCGCTTCACCCGCCCCTCAATAGGATCGTTAATGTCCTTTGTCGCCGAGACACCCCAGCACCCACCAGACTCGCTTTATCCTCGCATGGCTACTCGCTAATAGAGTCCTGTTTATCCGTGTAACTGCGGCCGTTGTTTCGACCGACTCCATCAGCCACTTGGCCGGCAAACTATCCTTAGAATGCGGCTGGTACACACGTCCCACGGGAAATAGCGGGTCAGAAGGGATCAGTGTACTTATATGGTAGGCGACGGTGCCGGGTCCGGGGATTGAGATCGAGCGAGGATGCGGCGTTTCTGTGATAGAATCGAACTGTTGGGCCGTTCTCTCTGATGAATCTGAGATAACGAAAAGCTCGGCTAGTGGTCCATCTCGCTTTGCCGCGCTATCTGTCTCTTGGCTCTTGGCTCTTGGCTCTTGGTCGCCGATGACCAAGACGAAGGAGAGAACCAAGCAGACGGGAGAAGGTGGATACACCGAGGAGAGGAGAAACCGGCCGACGTCTTCTCTAACCGATTTTTGTTCCCACAATATTGAAAGGCGTCGAGTCATCATTTCGAGTTCAGTGAGATGAAAGAACATTATTATTCCAATTTTAAAGGATGCCTCGGATCCCGAGGAGAGCCCGGCAGCCCAACACAGCCGAGATGCAGTGTCGATGGATCATCTCCCGCTTCCATCTTGGCACCCCCTTTAGACTTCGATCTTCTCGCGCTGTCCTTCTCCTTCCCCTCGACTTCCCCCCTCCGCCCCTTACTCCCTCACCCTCCACGGTTCGCTCCTCTTTACACAGACCATCGACCGCTTAAATTCCAAATGCATCGTTATTCAACTTTTTACCGATGTCATTCTGCCGCGCGAGTCCTGCCCCTTTCCTGCTCCCTCTCGCACTCCGCACATTTCTGTACTCCCATTATCTCCTCGGCGCCGCAGCGAGAGTGCAAAAATTCTGGGGGCCCCCCCTCGCTCCGCCGCGTACACGCGCTCTTTGGTCCCGCTGACTGCGATCTGCACGTCCCGTTGGACGCGCCGGATTTTGCATCGATCCCGGCAACTAGCCTGTCATTTCGAGGGATTCGCTCGGGGTATCAGGAGGATCCGAGGGGGCGCGCGCGCGGGGGGGACACGCCAATACGCGGCCGGTGATTTGTCGGGGCGTATAATCCGGCTATCTCCGGCAGAGGGGAGAACATGTGTTTGCACCTAATCGACTCGCGCCGAGATTCTTTAGCGTCATTTATAAATCAGGCTGGGCTGCACGGGGAGAATAGTAATTAGAGAATTGCAGTTGGCTCTACGAGTACGTCAACGTAGCTCCGTCTCCGTCTCCGTCTCGGTCCCTTCCACCCTTGGGTCCCTGGGCCGCACGGAGTCCCGGCCGTTCTCAGCCTAGCCCTCTTTGCCCCTCTCTGCCTCTAGTCAGGCCCGCTCGCCGGCCGGCACTCCTCTCCGTTCTCTCCTGCTCGCGAGCAACCGCGACTGCTTATTAATTTCTCCCGATGCCGTTTGCTCTCTTTGTGCGACGTTATGGAATCTTTCCGCTGCGTTTCTCGGATCGCTCGTCGATTCGCGATCCCTCCGGCCTTCTTCTTCATCTCCCGGCACTGGCTGCTCCCCCCGGCCACCCTGCCTCCCTCTCTGCCCCTGTCTGCCGCCCATATCGTCCAGCTTTCTTTCTCTTATCCCCGGTGCTCCGCGTGGGTAGTAGGGCCGACACCCGGGGCCTGACGGGGCCCGGGAGAGCCATCGCGAAAATAAAGTGGCCACTATTACGTGCCGAGCGCGAGACGTCCCTTCGCTCACCGAATATCAACAACGCCAACTTGTCCCGTCCCCGTCGAGGAGTCATCCTGCGTTCCCCCCCGTGGGAAAGACAAAGGCGCACTCGAGCGCACCCAGGACATTAGGGCCCAAGGAAATTTGTGCCACTCGATAAGTCCTCGGGGCCCGCTTGTTCCAGCGGACTCGAGTCCACGTGTACCGGACTCATTTATCTCAAAGTGTTCTCATTATTTCGCTGTAAGCGTCGGGCCGCGCGCGATCCGAGCGAGAGGAGTGCTCGCTCGCGGGCAGAGCGGCGTTTTTGTATTCCGGGAACGCCGCGGCCCCGCCGAATATGAATATGCATTGATTGACTCGTAATTGCGAGCTACTTCTCCGCCGGGGCGCATTGTTCGCGGTTATTTATTATCCCGGCGGCACCGGGGGATCATTGTTTAACCGCAGTAACGAAGTATTCAGGCGCGGGGCTACGAAATTTATTTATTGCTTCTGTGCCTCTCTTTCTATCTCGTCGGCGGCGAGCCCACCACCTTTTTTTCGACGCGCGATCAATCTTGACGCGAGAGAGCGAGCGAGCGCGTAAAGTACTTGCGCGCTCTACTCTCCGAGGACTCCGGGCCCCCACGGGCTCGGCCTGTCCCGGGCCGGCCTTTTTTCCACGAGCGTTTGCGCGAGTTTTTGCGTCAAAACGAGCGGTCGGTTAATATCGGTGGTTGGAGGCGGAGAGCCGCGGGTGAACGTGCGGATCGCCGCGAGACGCGTAAACGATCCATCACAGTCAGGTGGGTTTCATCGGGAGGCCTCTCTTCTTTCGAGGCGAGCGCGACCGAATGCCCGCCGCTGATTTCTCATGCTGCCCGAGCGATGAATGAATCCCGTCATGCCCGCAATCCAAGGTCGCAGCGTGAATTTGTATTAATCATATTAGCGTGAGCGCGAGGGCCGTTTTCGTGAGCGGCTCCCAATGGCCATGGAAAAGTTGGCTTCTCGCCTAACTGTCTCAGCGAACAATACCCGCGCGACTTTGGAGATCCGGCCGAGCGCTCTCCTGCGTATAAACCGAGCGACCGACACCTTATCACCGGGCAAACCCCAACGGTCGGATTTATCGGACGGTCTACCGCGAATTTCGTCTGACCTCATCATTGTCCAACTTGATGACACGCGAGAAAGCGAAGCCGGCTTTCTGTCTACGCTACGTATCAGCGACGACATCGGCTTCACACTGCTCTCGCCTTTATTACCCTCGGCGACAAGTTCAACAGACTTCAATAATGATTCAGCTGATCAGGGAGCCTCTCGGATTTCGAGGCTTCGCGGAATCGGTGGAAAGACTCTCGTCGCGGTGACTCAGTAAGAAGCTAACTCGGATATGATCGACGAGTACCAAGGCCCGTTTCAAGTCGATCGAGAGAAGTCGAGGCGAATTGAAAAGCGAGCGAGCAAGCGAGAGGGTTCCTCGGCCGGGAGGAAGAGAGGTTTCTCAGAGGAATATGAAAGAACAGAGTGAGAACGGGGAGAGCGAGAAGGAGCAGGGCCTTACCAAAGGCTGATTGGCCGTGTAATCCCCATTAGGCCCCACGAATCGATTCCCGTCCGTCCGCGTACGCTCGATATTCAAATAATCGAACAATGGACCCTGCCGTTCAAACGCCGCTCTCGACTCCACGGCCCCGGCAAAAGGAACAAATTTAAATAATCATAATCTCGATAATGCCCCAAGGACCCAGGCCACGTCGGGGGCCCGGGGCCTCCAACTAACTAACGGACGAAAACAGAAATGTTCCGTTTACCCGCCGATCGATTAAAACCAATCGGCCTCATCGCGCGATGAAAAGGAAGTCGATACAAGGCCCACGCCACAATTGGTCCTATCTTGGGACTTATCTTAGAGACTGTCCGGCCGATCAGCGGCCTCTCACAGCCGTCGTACGAGTGTGCTCGGTCTCATTTGACGAAAATAATAAAGTCTCTTGAAGGTGCGCGCGCGAGGGCCCAGGAAGAAAAATAGAACGAGCTCTTTTCGAGGAAGATGAAGGAAGGTTCGGGCCCAGGGATACAGAAAAGGTTCCCGGTGGAATCGTGCTCATAGGTGGAGGATTTCGAGCCTTCGGACCCGCAGGCCTCCCCGCTCGCTCCCTCCCGCCCACCAGAAAACCGGGGCCCGTTTGGTTACACGTCAGTTTAAAGAATTCTTCACGAGTCAGAAAAATGAGCATCGTCATGATTTTTGAAAGTAAAAAATGAACGACTGACCGAGCGAGAGTGAGATCGGCCGGGTGCGAGCAAAAGAGGGAGAGAACCAGAGCTCCAACAGTACCGGGGATAGTCGGAGGCAAGAGCCAGCCGCAGAGGGAGAGAGAGGGAGATGGCAAATGATGTCGGGCCCTGCCACGGACCCTTTTTCGAGCCCTTCTCTACTACTCCTCTCTTCTCTCTTCCTTCGTCCCGTACACGTTTCGTTTCCCTCGGCTCTTTCGCCGTACGTGTACTCCCCCGCCATCAACTTCTTCCTTCGCAGCCGACTAAGTAAGTCCTCGCACACGTGGCTTCTTTCTCCGAGTACACGTACGCCGATTTAATCTCCGCGTATGTGCCCTTATATGCGTGCTAATAACTGGCGATCGCGCACACCTCGCTTCTGGTGCTCGGCGGCCAACAGTTCCCGGTAACATTGCGCGTCACCGTTGCGGGAAACTCGGCGAACCGATCGCGAAAAAATCTGCCCGATCACTGGAAACGCGGGGATACATTGTCTCGTGGAAGCGTGAGAATAATTTCAGGCGAAGGGAGGGAGGGTTAGCGAAGGGCGGTGTGTAGGTCTCGGGGCGATTAAGAGACGTGAGTAATTTCCAGACTCGAATATAGTGTTCAGGCCGCGAGGAGTCGAGGAGTCGGGGTGTGCATGCGCATCGGGGATCAAATGAAGAGTGGAACTCTCGAATCCGTAATTTTCAATCTAAATTCTAATAACGCATTCCCAGCCGGCACTCTCCGCTCTCACTCTGTTGCGGGCGCGAGCGGCGATGAGCGGGCGGGCGGGCGGTCGCGCGCACACACGTAGGTACGTGTGTCGCTTCCCTCCAATTGCAACGGGTCAGCGGAGTTACAGCCGCGGTTCCCTGTGTCTCTTCTTGCAGCGATAAGAAGGAATATATACGCGCCACGATCAGAATGCCGTTTAAAGGCCTGCGGTAAAGTGATTACTCTTAAAATAAAGTCAAGAACCGAGGCGAGCCGGCCCTGTTCTTGCGCGTTCGCGCGCGACCCTCCTCGCAAAATAAAAGGCAAAATGTACTGGAGGCCCTGACGTTTATGGCTTGTAATACACGATCATCTATTATTATTATCTCGTCCGTGTCCCGCGATTCTCCGGCTAGTCACTTTACACCCTCTCGTTTCTTGCTTCGCCCGCCCGGCAACGCCACTCTGATACACACCAATCACCGGGGGACTTGGCTCTCGTCTCATTCAAGCATCCTCCCGGTTCCTACCAGCTCGCGCACCTCTTACCTCTGACCCGCGTTCTTCCGCCGCAAGCCCAACTAGCCCGAGCCACCAGACAAAAACCCTTCACCCACTTTCGCTCTTTTAAAACCAGCTCCGACTAGACAACCCGCCACGACTTCCCCCGGCCACTAGACCGGCCCCGAAGAGGAGAAGCTCTCGCGAAATGTCGATTCGACGCCAAACGAGTTGGTAAGTGGAGGTTCTCACAGTGTTTAGAACTGGTGTGGCGAGCGGGCCGACACCGAGGGGTGCGTATAGGAAGTGGACTTTTTGCTCGGAGGACAGGCAGATTTGATCCGTCGACCGCAAACTCGCCCGAATCCGGAAAGAAGGGCGAAGACACGAATTCCTTTGGTATTGCGGGCATTCGCTGGAGCGCGATGGCTCGAGCAACTGGGGGAGAGAGGGAGAGAGAGGAAGAGGCCGGGAAAGAGAAAGAGAGGGGTACTAGATCGAGGAGGATAAACGAGACGGGCGAAGATAAAAAGAAGGGTTAGTTAGGGAGAGCAGAGCAAAAGCCGGCAGGGAGGCAGACTGGGGAGGGGGGGGGGGCAGCACTGACTGCGCTTATAATATAATATTCATATTTCGAACGAAAGATCTTATCTCTTAAATGAATCGAACGCGCTCCGATTTGAGATATCTCGAACTGGAGGGCTCGACGCATTGTAATGGCCACGAGGCTCAGACCTCTTTTCTCTCTCTCTCCCCGCTCTCTCTCTCCCTCTCTATGAGTTGAAACTAATACAAGCCCCAAGCCCGGAGACTGGAAGCCCCTCATTCTTCTTCCTACATTCCAATTCCCCATTATATTCCATTGCCGAAAGGAGATCGGGATGGCGATTTGCAAGTGGCGAGCTTAATCGCCATTCAAGAAATGGATATGCAAAAGTGGAGAGATCAGGGCCGAGATGCTTGAGGGAAAGGCAGAAGGGAAGTGTGTGCCCCGGGAGTGACACTACTGGACACTATCTAAGCGCCAAGAAGCCCCCGCGTCTTATTTTCTTTTCCCTCATCCCGACGGAGTTGGAATGCATTATGAAAAAAGAGGAACGGGGGCGCGAGAGGAGGGCAGCCGATCGAGGCGAAGATGCGGAGGATTCTCTCTCGAGAGAGAAAGAGCTTTGCTCGGTCAAGCACCCTGAGAGAGGCTATAGTGGCTCCCTATGACTTTGGAGTTTCGAGGAGCTCTCGGACTCTATCTGCCCGGCCAGATCTCACCGGGCGGAATGATTTTCGAAATATGATTAATTGCCCGGTCCTGGCATTTCTCCTCTTGACGCTCGCCTTCCAAATCACGTCTCCACGAGCCGACGTTTTCTGCTGGTAACGCTGCGAGAGCCGAGCCCTCTCTCTGCCCAAGATTACGAATTCCTGGTTTCTCAAGCGGCCCGCTGCCACACTCTTGATTGAGCCCTAACATTTCTCCACTCAAAGTGTCCTCTGCCCTCTCCATCCAATATCTTCCATGGACCAAGACCGTTGTCGGTGCGACAAGATGCTGCGGCGCAACCTGCAGCCCCTTGCACTTTCGTTCGATCGACACCAACGAAAGGACGTGCGCCAAGTGCGAAAAGGAGAAGTGATCGCGATGTAAATGC
This sequence comes from Crossocerus cetratus, assembly GCA_963675795.1. NCBI lineage: Eukaryota > Metazoa > Arthropoda > Insecta > Hymenoptera > Crabronidae > Crossocerus > Crossocerus cetratus. The sequence continues at coordinate 7,333,569 of OY776664.1, read as the reverse complement.
CTGGATGCGAGCGCCGGTAATGGAAGACGCGAGCGGAGAGCGCGGAGATCGAAAGCAGGGCAGAGAGCCTCGGAGAAAGAGGAGAGAGGGGCCTTTATTCTCCAGCTCGAGGATGTCTCTGCTCTTTCGGCTTTCGTCTCTCTTTAAGAGAGAGAGAGGCTGCGCGCTCTCGGTGCTCGCAGTCCGCTGCGGCGGGATTTTTAAATTTTGTCACGTTCAAGTTTAAACACAGTCATTTGTTGGGATCCCAGGCCGCCGGAGTACCTATACCTTTTGCCAATGCCGATCTTGTCCTTCCTTCCTTCCTTGCTTCCTTCCTTCCTGGCCTTCTTATTCTTCCTCTCGTCGCTGAAGCCGTCTCCTCTCTCGCCCACGTTCTCAGCCGCCGCCGCCCTCCCTCTCCTACCCTCTCGCTCTATCCCTTGTTCTCCGATTTCTTGATTGCATTCCGCCTTTGTCCCCAGAATTCATAGGCGCGTCGTTTCTTTATTTTACGATGCACGACCAGCCGACGTGGCTAGCTCAACGCACGCCGGAGGCTAGTCAGTCTCTGTACTCCTTTATTTATTGAATTCCGGCGGATTCTTGTTTAACAGCAGATTTACGCGCAACCAGCAACTTGTCGGCTCCATTCTCACAGTGTTTTTGGAATGATTCTGTACATATGTCCTTGTTGCTCTCGTCACTGATGGAATTGTGGTCCGGTTCTCGGTTTCGACTTATAATGTAACCGGGCGGCCAGCGGGCCCCCGGGCCCGCTCTCCTTTCGACGGCTGGAAATTACGCCATTTCGAAATTATAACATCTGCAACGAAGGGCGGATGTTGTTTCGTCGCGGCCGCCCCGCGATTGGGGGAGCATATCAATGGGGGACCATTGTTTTTCTGGGCCAGGTAATGACGCCGGGAGGGTTAAAATCGATCGACCCTCTGAGAACGAGAAGACGAACAAGAGAATGAGAGGGGGAGAGAAATGGAGTGGGATCTCAAGAGCATTTCGTTTCTCCTGAGATCGAGATCGCGAGATTAGCTAATCGCTGAGTAAAAAGTTCGCCGTACCATTCCGCCCGATGCACCAGCAATTGTCTCGAGAATTGGATATTTCGCCCCCCCCTGTATTATTCCTATCTTTCGACTCCGCCAAATTTGCGGAATTATAGCCTTCGAGCTGTCGGCAAAAAGAACATTAAGACAAACTCGTAATAACAAATTCCATTAACTCACACGATCCACGAAACGGTCAATAATCTAATCTAATCGCGGACGACAATACCTAGAAATCGCGACTATTCATCCAAATAGTCGGATCACTATCTACTACATCATCTCAATTAAATCGAGACAATTATATCACGAACACGTTCGAGTGGCGTTTTCCAATGGCGCGAGTCTTCCGCAATTTTCGCAGAGGTTTCCTTCGATTTCGAAAGGGGGCCCGTGGCGATGGAGTGGGAAGAGAGGCCTGCCCGGGGTACGAAAATAAAGCACGAGGGTCTTCGCGAGCGGCTCGCCAGGCGAAAAAGGCGACGACGAAGGAAGAAAGGGGATCGACGCCGGGCGAGGCGAGCCCGAGGAGGAGGAATCGCGATACCATAATATCGCGGTTATACCAGGGTCTGTCTCTTTTCAAATAATTCAAAAACCGGCCGATCGAACATATATTCCTGGGCCGACTCGCAGCTCGCACCGTGTAATTATCGTAGAAGGGCCCAACAGGCCCTGAATAACACTGAATGCTCCCAGTGGTGTTCAACCTTCGATGAAGAGAGCGGCCTTCGATCGTCTGCCTTCGGAATGAAATCATCGCCAGATAAAGCCGATTATCAGTAGAAAACGCCCGGGCGATCTCCGCTCGATTAGAAAACTGCAACATTTCCTTTCGCCAATGAGAAAGAAAATGCAAAGCTATGCAGCCAGGGGGCGCCAGTGACAGAGAATGAGAGTGATATAGTGCGGGCGGAGATAAAATTTCGAGATCAGCCTCGAGCGGAGAGTAGTAGAGAGCGGGGAGGAGAGCGCGAGAGGGAGAGAGAGGGAGAGAACGTGAGGATCTACGGATCGAGATTTCGCGATTCGCACGATGAGGCGGCTGGTACGATCTGTTAGATCATATTATACGTTTGTCCTTTACCTTCTCTGGAGGCCGGTGCACCGATGCAGCTGCGCCTCTCCTCAAGGCCTTCCCTCCCAGAGATACAGCTTGCGCGCATTCAGCTTACAATTAGATTAGCTTTACTCCCGATTGTAATGCCATGCCTCTCTTCTACTCTCGCCGCGGCGCGATATGTATGTACCACGGACTTTCGTGGACGACGCTCGCTCGGACACCGCCCGGCCAAATAAGAGAGTTTCTGCCACTTTTCTCGATGTCTCTTCCTCTATCTTATCGCGCAAAAGACCGCACATCCCGCGAGCCTTTTCTAATCGTAGGATCCACCGTCGGGAAACACGCTCTACACTTATCTTCGTACACTAGCCATTACTAAAAACTAAAAACTAGCACGCAGCCGTGATTAGGATCGGCCGGTTGACAAGTTGGAGAGGAGTAGCACAAACGTGGCGAAACTCATCTTAAGAATGTCGCGGATGTCCATTTCCCGGAGCAACAGGTTGCTCGCAGGGGAAGTGTTCCGCAGGGGATTCCGTGGGAGAAGATTATATGTAGAGAGGCTGCGGCTTTAAAGCGAGAGCGCTTTCTTCGCGAGGAGATATTCAAATATGGACTTGTGAGGCAGACTCTTCGTAGCAGGCTTAGTTAAAGTTAAATCGCGCTTTTCCCCGGGGTTCCCACGAGAGCCGCGCGCTAGCGCTATGTATTTGGGGAAAAACAAAAAATCTGAGAAGGGTTATAGAACGGTTCTTACCACTGGGGTGGACGGGAAAGATAGAGAGAGAGTGAGTGGATCAGGACTTCCGGCGCAACAAAAAGTCCCGTTCCGCGCGGGGATGATGCTCTCTGTCTTTGCCCTCGACAGGCATTCGGAGCTCGGGGAAACGGAGTGCCGAGGGAAAACCGGCGAGAAAGGGGGACCGAATTAACACGGAATCAGGTACACCAAATGCGCGCAGCGTGTCGACACGTGGTACAAATCCGACTCCCCCGCGTCAGTGCAGCTCCCTCTCTATGCTTCGTGGGAAAGAGTGCCGGTTGCGGGAAAAAAGTTTGAGCGCGCCCCAATTTGCCGGATTCGGTGCCGCGAGCTAATAAAGCAGACACTTAGGTAAGACGATCCCGGAGGAAAGGAGTCGAAAAGTCAGGAATGGCACGGAGGAAAATATCCTTTCGGCCCGGGGAGAAGAGGAATCGATGTCGTTGAACCCGACGGGTTTCTCCAAGGCTCACGTCTAACACGTGTTACATCCCGGCATATGTCTGCTCGCGGCTTCCCAGCGAGTAACGTTTTCCCGGAGAATAGCGGAAAACGATTAAAAACTTTCTCATGCCGCTCGATCATTAGAATTTTCACGCTGCCACGGAAACTCTTTCACGCCGGTGCCGACTGATCGATGGATCTTGGCCGAGCGAGAGAAACCCTTCTTCCACGAGATGCACGCCGGTGGAAATCTCGCGAGGGCGACCGCTCCGGAGGATACCGAGAGCGGAAAAAATATGATCGAGGAATCCTAGAAAGGAAGGAATTTCGTGGAGGGGCGGCGCGCGCAAAAAAACTGGAAACGGCCGATCAGGTACGAGGGTAAATAAAGCTGGGGATGATTAATCGATCGGTGGATTCGCCTGACCCCCTGGAGTTTCCCTCCACCACTCATGCCTGGACCCTCCTGCTCCTTTCCCCAAAGCGGGCAAGCTTTTTGCACCTTGGCCCATACCCACCACCGACACAAATTACCAAAACAAAACTCTAAATATATATAGATATATGTGTGTGAGTGCTGGAAATGAGCCCTTGGTGCGGGCGGAAGTAAGACCGGCAACCCTTGAGGAAACCTTCCACGTTAAATCAGTGCGCCGCCACCCTCTGCGCTCCCATTTCCGAAATTGCCCCGTTTCCCACAACCTGTCACGCTCATGGCTTCCACTTTAGCCGGAGGGGGCCAAAGTAGAAGGTAAAAACTAATTAAAAAACTGAGAGAGCGACTCTTAAGACTGACAGTCGTGTGAACTCTACACCTCTCACTAGACCCGCGATACTCAGAAATATCTACTGATATTTTCCCGATCAGTGAAAAGAACTCTGGTGCGTTCTGGTATAAATGACGAATCTCTAAGTGCAGGTCTAACTTTGGCGACGAAGCTACGAGGAAGGAATCAGGGTATTCCGAAATCTAAAATTATAAAAGCAAGCGATAAAGCCGGTCTAAAGCGGGCCATGTGCGCGTTTCTTTCGGTGGACTGGACTTAAGGCTTACAGGGGGAAAGGGGATGCCCGGTGTGTGTGCCTGCTGTTTCTCAACTCGCTATCTCATCGAAGGCGAGTTTTGGTTTCTAAAGGCCTCCAAGAATGACGAGAAGATGATGAAGAGGAGGATGTTTCTGGCGGGGCGATAGTGCTGGCGGGCGGCGCGCGAGCACATCCCCGAATTACAAGTCCTCGATAACGGACATCTATAAATATCCCCCCCAGCCGCGCGCTCCGATCCTTTTAGAGGAATGCTATTCATGGGAAAGTAGCTCGCAGCGAGCCAGCCGCTCCTCCACTAATTGCTCGCGCTCATAACCAATCGAGGAAAGTAAGATAATAAAAGGTTCGCGCGCCGTTCGCACGAATTGCGGCGGCGAGAGGAGAGGAGCTCGCGCTGGTGTACCGGGGGCACGTTTATCAATCGAGACTTAATCATGTCCGTTCGGGAGGCTAAAGAATTGTAATTATGGCCGCTCGCGTGTATCCCATTCGTTAGACAAGTGTGCGGCGATGGACGATGTTCCGGCCGGATCGAATGGCCGGAATTAATCGAAGATTCGCCGATCCTCCGCGCGGCCAAGCGGATGCTTCTTTCAAGTGCCGCGAGAAGAGTCCTATTAGAGAGTACCAAGTGAGAAGAAGCCGATAAAGATGAGCGCGCCCTGCTGCCCGGCGACTGCAGCCAACGGTGCAATGAACCCCGAGAGATCCATCAGGCCAAATCATTTCTAAAATCGCGCTACGCGTTTACTCTTTCCTGCCCGCGGAGTAAATGTGCCCGTGGATTCTGTGCCGGAGGATAATCGGCTTCCAAGAAAAGTACGAATATCTGCTCCAAGGGCGACGTAGGAGAAGTTTGCCTCCTCCCGGCGCGGAGGACACGTGTAGGCCCATTCAGCGGATTCTATTATCTGGGCCTATTTTTACAGTGACTCTTCCTTTCACGGGCCGATCCGTTCGTTTCATACGCGCTTAGATCCATACACGACACTAAGCTGATCCACGATCCCCGAAACAGGATTTTCTCCTCTCTCTCTCTCGCTCTCTCCGGCGGACTAAGATCTCGAGAATTTCACGCGAGTCACGTTCCGAACGGCGGATCACGCCTCGCAGCCTCTGACTCGAGACTTTTCGGACGCTCCTTTTCCCCGGGCGAATCGTCCCGAGCTCGCTCTGGCATTGGCCCCGGCCACGGCCATGGCCACTCATCCGCCGCCGCCGCCGCCGCCGCCGCCGCCGCCGCCGTCGCTCTTTCTCTATATCGAATTAAACGGCGGACAATGCACGATTTATCCCACGATCATCCGAGCCTGCCTATCGATCGGCGACGCGTCGATAAGTGTAATCGCGGCCGCGGCGGTGTCGAGTTCCCCCGAGTCTCTTTCCCCGTAACTATTAAGGACGTCCGCTCAAGTATGCCGCCAGACTTTCCCACGTAATCTCAGCCAATGTATACACTCCCCGTATCAATGGGATAAAGAGCTCGGGCTACGTGTGCCAACCAGTGCTGCGTGGTATATGTATGCTTGGAAACAGTCGCCCGAAATCCAATAAAGGCCCACAATAAAGGCACGACGTGCTTGTTGCGCGTTGGGAAATCTCTGAGGATGTGGCGATGCACCGCGCAGATAAGGACCGCTCGCGGATAATACATACTGAAGGAGAGCAGATCTAACGGGGAGAGAGAGAAAGAGCGTGTGAGTGTGTGTGTGCGATCGTGGCTAGTTATGTAGTTGGGGCAGTAGAAAGAGAGAAAGAGAGAGGGCGAGAGAGAGGGCTGTGGGTAGAAGTGAAGCAGAGGATGGTGCACGTGGAAAGGCAGGTTCGGCAATGGGGTACACAGCTGTTACGCGGCAGCTGACAGAAAAAAGGGGTTAAGAACCCCGGTAGTGGCGCTGGAAGAAAGGAGAAAACGCGCAAGAAGGGGTCGAAGAAGGAGAGCTCTCCGGCCCGCTCGTGAAAGAGAGGCGGCCGCGCAGGACGAGATCGTACCTCGGCCCATTGAATCCTTCCGTACGAAAAAGGGCTCCTCTCTCGCTCTCCAGCCGGGGCTTCGCGATTTCTGGATTTCCGCGTCTTTAGTAATCCGAGAAGCGAAAACAGTGGGGCAGGTAGATCCAGCCGCGCGAGAGAGCCCGCGGGAGGGGGACGGAGACCGAGCGAGAGAGCCTCGAGGAAGAAATCGAATACCCCTCGGGAGAGTGAACGGGAGAAGCGAACCCTTTCAATCCCAGCACGAATCTCCTTCGCGCTCCTGGAGGACCAGTCCTTCTCGCTTCCCGACACCGCGATTGACAAAAAGGAGGGGGAGGGAGCGAAAAATAAAAAATTGCGCAAGATGACATCTCACGGCTGCCTTCCTCTTTTCTTTCCTTTTCGACGCACCGCGTAGCATCGCGCCGTCTCGTATCCTTTTCACCGAGTCTATACCCCCCGGCCTTTCTTCCACAACGGCGGAACCCCTTCCTTCCTTTCCTCATTACCAGCTGCCTCTTCTAACATCGCCACCACCATTAGATAGTCCGATCTGTCAATTTCCTCGCCGCCGTCCGATTAACTCAACCCACTAATGATTCTTCCTCCAGCGCGCGTTCAGAGGTTTTCTGCAAAGCTCTGTTTGCCAACGATCTAATAAAACAGCTCGACTTTAAAGGGGGAGAAAAGTTGCGCAAGATGACATCATATGGTTGCGTTGATCCTTTATGACGGTGGGTCCCCTGATTTCGAGGAGAATGACGGAATTTCCTCGAGGATGACGGAACCCTCGCGCTACCTGGTAGCGCCAGCTGTGTTTTCTCAAGGGATTTCGAATTTTTGGACTTCCCCTCGGCGCTTCAATACGAGCCGGTAGAGGCACACACACGCGCGCATACATCTACCTCCGTCATCTTCTCCGCAGCGAATCTTTTTACCTCTTTCTCGCGAGATCAAGCCGGTTTTCGGGGACGCCTTCGAATCCCGTGGCTTTTGATCGAGTTTGACGCTAGATCCCGATACTGTCTGCGGCAGAAATCCTGATCCTACGCAGGAACTCTCGCTGCTGCCCGGTGTCAGTTTCGTCCTCGGAGCAGGGAGAGCGAACCAAGCCTCCTCAACCCTTTGTCACTGCTTGTATTTCTTTATATCCACGACCAATCGAGAACACCTTTCTTATTCTTCTGCTTTGCCCTTCTCCCGTCCGCGTCCTTCTTTCAAAGACTCTCTTTTAAGCAACATCTCTCCTCGTCCGCCTCTCCCGTATTCCCCACCCTCCTCTTTACGATATCAACGTTTTTTCTCTCTTGCGATGAAGTGCCGCGAACATACTACAGTGGATTTCGCTTTTTTCGTTAATTCCCGCAGTGAGCTCACTTTAGACAGACAGCCACACACACATTCAAAGAGAGACACGGAGTCCCTGTCATGGTGGATAAAAAAGCGGTAGAAAAGTTGAAAGTGCGACGGGTCCTTTTCCCATGACTCAGGTAGAACGGGACTCCTAGGTAGGTAACCCGCGGGATGCCGGGGTTCCTCCGTTAAATCCTGGATCTTGTCTCCCTATTTGAATAAGATTCACCCTGTTTATCATTTTCTACGATTTCGACCCCTCTGACATCGGGTGCGCTCACCCTTTCGCAAGCGCAGCGTAGCCGGCCCCGGCGGCTCATAATACGTAAAAATCCTTTCCCAAGGGGTGAAATGAACCCCCCGCTTTTCACCCTTTTGCTCGTCAGTTTCTAACGTCAAATTAGAATTTCGTACGGACCGGCTGGTGAAAAATTTCATTTTCACCTGGAGAGTTCCCTCTCGACCCCTTTTTCGGGACTCGTTGTTCCTGCCGGCGCTTACCCCCCTCCTCGGCCCTGTCTGACCAACGAGCATCGAGAACCCCAATGAAACACGTTTCCAGACTATGTATTACGCGTCTACCCGCTGCTTCAACTCGCTCGGAAAATGTCGCGCTCCTACGAAATTCCGAAGCAGTTGAGCGATGACACTGCGATGACAAATAGGAGGAGCCCGAAGGAGGAGAAACCTTCAGCTTTAATGGAATAATGAACTATTCCCACGCGACGTCAGCGCGATTCCTTTCTGGGGGAAAAAATGAACGCTCGCTAGGCTGCCGAGTAGAGAAGTCATCGATTTCGGCAAGAAATGAGAAAAAAGAGTCGTCGATTAAAATTTGTCGGAGGAGAGAGTGGAGAAGAGTGGCGCTAAAAAGAGGGTCGAGTTCGCCCTCTCAAGACAGCCTACAGCCCCCCACCAGTCCAATGACAAATGGATCTGCGGACTCGATTATACCCGCCAAAAATCGGCGCGGCTCTTTCTCCCTCCCGCAGGTGATTCGCATGGTGGTCCAGGCTCTCTCGCTCTTGTCGAATGTATCGCCGAGCAGAACCCACCCCGTGAGTTTGATGGATCGAGAGGCGCGATCATGTGTGGAAAATTCGCGCCGCGAATCGACAGATTCGGCCGAGTTTTCACGGCCCGGCGTTCTCTAATCGTTCCTCGATGTACGACCCGATGGAACAGTCTCCGCATGTGTGCGCGCGAGAGTGAAAGAGTCGGGAGCTTCGCTCGGACTTCTTTACCCCTTTTCTCCTTTTTCATTCTCCTTGCTTCCCCATGTTGCTTGTCTCCCTTTAGCATCCCCTGTCCTATCCTTCGAATTCCCGCTCTCGGAGTCGGAGGCTCGCGCGCGCAGACTATTTATTTTCGGCGTGTCAAAACGAGTGACTGATGACGGCACGATGCTAATTCCACCATGTGGGAACCGATCGTTACCAGATCTCGACGGCGCGCCGCGGCGAAATAACAAAAACCCGGGCCCGTGGCGTTCGGCCCACGAGATTCGAAATCGAGCGTCGCCCGGAAAAAAGCCAAGCGCACTTGGAGGATCCTCATTCTGTCATTAACTCCGCGCCCGTTCTAATATAAAATCGTCCCAACTATCGAATATCGAAGACTCTTGGATCTGTTCGCCGCCCGAAACCGCTGGCATCGTCGTCTCAAAACCACACCGGCGCGCATGTTCGACAGAAATGAGTCCAGTTTACTGTAGTGACACATTAGCTTGGCAAAGTAGCGGGGACTGGGAAAAAATACCGGTTCCCCCGATTGATTGGACGGTGGGCCAGAGAGCGGGCGCAAAAAACAGGAATCGAGGGCACCAACGAGTGGAACAAGCGCGAGCCCGGGCGAACCTCAAAATCAAATATTGACTCTCCCCCCGGTGAGATGCTCGCGTGGAGCGCGCGTCACGCGATGTGGGGCCAGCTTTATTAAGTGATTACTCTCATTAGCTTGCACGCGATGCGCTTTGTGGATCGGGCGAGTCTCGGCCGATTCGATACAAAATGGCGAGAGCGCGCTGGCGAGAGCCGACTCCTCGGAGAGGCGAACCCTCCGCGAGAGAGGCCGTCAATTAAAGCGAGCGATCCGCACTCGCTCGCTCGCGATCATAAACGATAGTTTTCAGGCATGAAAGCTGTTACACAAATGCCACTCGACACGCGTCCTCGCAATTGTCCGATAGAAAGGGCCGGGCGGGCTCGGGGCACCGGTTCGCCCGATGAAAAATTGCAGCCGGCATTCGTCGTACCAGACAGAGCCACGTCGAGTTTCCGCGCGGGCCTCTTGGAAAGGGATTAGCCTCGGCTCCGTTTCGACATATGCAAACGCACGCGAGATATCTCTAACCCGGCTCCCAACTCTCCGGGCCCCGCTCCGGAACAACTGGGTCGTTCCCTCACCCACCCCATATAATATGTCACTGCCGCGCGCACTCGAGAGAGCATCCGCATCATTAATATCGCGGTGCCGATTCCGAATCAGCTTTGCGCGGCATCGACAACAACGGACGCGCGCGCGCGCGCGCGAGCCGCCAGTTGGTACTCGGCCGAAGAAGCCGACCTTCCCTCCCGTCCAGTCACGATTTCCAGCAACTGGAGAGCGATAAAGAAGTCGCGCCGCTTCGATCTCGGCCGTTCCGCGCGGCAAGGATCGATTGTAATTTTCGCCCTCCGATCCCCCCTTTTACCATTTCACGGGACTCGGCTCTTTCTGGCATCGAGAAGCTCGGGAGGAGTCTCGTAAATTGGAGAGCGAGCGAGAGCGCGGGCTTCAACCCCGAGCGCTCCATTACCGGACGCGCGCACGCTCACCGCCCGCTCTCCCTGCCGCCGCTGCACTCCGATCCTCTCTCTGACGAACTATCGACGGTTCAACGAACCACGGGAAAACGCAAAACGACTTCGATGGGCCTATAAATAAATTTGGGGAATGCGAGGACTGGCCGCGCTCTCTTCGCCGGGAGGGGTGCAATTACGTAAGGTGCATTGGCGGTTTTGATCGGGAAGGCGCTCAAAGAGGAGAAGAGAGTGGCGGAGGAGGAAGAGGAAAGAGAGAGAGAGAGAGAGAGAGAGAGAGTCGGGCGGCTCGGAAGAGGCCGAGTGCGCGGCGGCGAAAAAGAGGAAAAGGCCGAGGTGTAACGAGGGTTCATCGCTCGACCCGCCGCACAGACTGATTAGCTCCTCCGAGGCCACGCAACGCCTATGTAAGCGGACTTTTTTTGCGTCGCGGTTTTCACCGATGCTTATTTTGCTGGCGTCTCGCTCGCTCCCTCGGTCTCTCGCTCCTTCTCGCTCGGGCTCGCGCGCTGCGATCGAGCAGCAACAACGCGATCCCGTCCATTTGCTCGTCATGGTTTAAATTCTTACGGACCGTCCGACCGGACGACGAACCAGCCATTTGGAATTCGATCAGAAATACTTAAGGTGGCGTCTGCCCCCCTCCCCCCCTCTTAGTCTCTCGCCTTCTCGCTCTATCTTTCCCTCGGGCCCCTTGCCCCGCCGCCGCCACGTCCCGATCCCTACACTCTTGCTGACTGGACTCGCGAGCGCGCGCGCGCGCGCGTCCTCCACTTCCACCGAGCTCTCCTCTCGCGCGTTTCTTTCTCTCTTCTCCCTTCCCTCCAGCCCTCGGCCGCCGTCGCCCTCTCGCTCTCGCTCTCCTCTTGTCCGCCGATGGACACGATCCTCTCCGTAAGTCACCAATCAGCCTCTATATATGTCTCTCCGGGTGGCTGTGTGTTAAAGAGAGGACGCGAGCGCGAGCGCGGTGTCTCGGTGGGGCCAGGGGCCGATATTCCGAAAGACCGCCGAAAGAATTTAAATGAGCGCCGGCATATCGAACTGGCTAAAATTAATTGATTTATGGAGCATGCCTGGACTGCGGGCGAGCAGCTAGCCAGCCGCGGAAAGGAGCCGAGGGCGACGCATCGTCGCTCGGTCGCTCCCGCTCGCTCGCCGCCGCTCCACGACCAGCCAATTACTGATGAGCTTCCGATCGGGCAAGAAAAATGTCCGAGGCGGACGTCGGGGCACAGGCGGGCTCTAGCCTTCATGCGGACATGTGGCGTAGCCTCCTTTTCTGGCCTCACGAGCCTCAGACATTTTTCCCCGCGGAGCGGCCGACTCCATGGCGGCGCCGAGCCGCGCCGAGCCGTCCAACGCCGTCCAACCTGGAATTGACGTGGATCCCCCTGCTCCATTTCAACCTCGCCGAGCAATTCGACTATTGATAGGCGGGACACATGCCTGCCGCCGCCACGGCACACTTATTAGAAGAAAAGGAAAGTCGGATTTCTCTAGCCGCGGGGAGGCGTGGAGGAGGCCGTCGAGCGCCGACGAGAGCCGAGGGTGGTGGGCGAAGTGGTCGAGCCAGGCCGCCGCCGTCGCCGTTCGCTGTTCGCCGGACTTCGAATACCAATTGTTTCTTTTTGCTTTATGAAAAAATAAGCCGTGAACTTTCGATGAAAGGTAGAACCTCATCAATAAGTTATGCACGCGTGCACATTGCCCTTTGAAGTGCCGCCTACCACCGCCGAGAGAGCTCCCAGCGGCCGACTACGCCGCGCCGAGAGAGCCAATACAATTCGAACTTGAGTTGAATGATCGGCCAAAGCATAGCGCGCGCACACCAGACCATCGTCGCTCAGAAATTCCCGATTACTGGCCCCACTCCCCTTTACTGGCGATACGTGATGTGCCGCGCGCCGCGAGACAATCCTCTCACTCGAGGCGAATAAATAACTGCATATTTGGAAAGCGGAAGCCGCGGCCTGGAAACGTGAGCAAACTCCAAAATCCTCTTACCAATAACCCAACCTTATTTTACGTTCCTCGGGGGATGAAAACCAACCCCAGCAATTTTCCTTTCTCTCTACATAAAACTGAAAGATGAAAGGGGCGACTGTTTCCAGTACGTAGTGCCGAATGGCACAATTCGACTAGGGGTGCCATCTGGCCCGAGATCCTTTACGATTCACAGGATGACTAAAGGGAAGTAGAGGGGCAACAGTGATCAATCGCTTTGTTGGTTGGAGATCAACTGCTGATAGTTTAGACCGCGACGGAACGCATTCTGGCGCTGCATCACAAGTCCCGGTCCCGCCTGTTGATCGGGAAGCTACCATTCATCGAGAAAAGACCGGGCAACTGTAATCGAGTAGCTACGAATCTACATTACCGGTGTGGCGAAAATTTATGTCTACCCTTACACGTTCCACTCGTATAAAACTGTGTTAAAGTTTTAATAACCGCTTGTTTAGGTTTAAGTATAAGAGAATCGTCAATAATTTGATGCGCAGCCATTCGCCCGGCGGTACTTGTCAATGCTGACATTGAAATAATAGAAAATTGAATAGTAAACCTAATTCTACACATATGTATTGAGTCTTTTAACGCAAGTATTAGATATCAATGTTATTTTTAACAAGAAACAATATGACAGACATACATTTCTCCGAATGTGGAGAAGCAAAAATGGAATACAAGTCTTTGTTGTGAGTTGTCTTACCTTTTGGAGAGTGATTGAGGGTCGACATACAGCGTCTTCCTTTGCACGAGAGGGGAAAGTCCCAGAGTAGGTGGTCTTGGCTTTGTTCCTGGCGTCCAAACTCACAACTGGGGTCGTCACAATACACATCTTAAAAACGGATAATCTCGTGTTCTCGTGATTCGATCTTAGTCTATTTATCAATACTATTTGCGCCGATCAAGATTGAATTTGGCCATGCAATGGCGTTTCACCCAAGCGCACAACATTTCAAATCGCGAAACACAACCGCGCCCTAACCACGCACAACGCCCACTCACTACGATATCGCAACACACCGCAACACTCCGACCAAGAATTAGCGAGAATCGATTAAACGTACCGCGAGCCGCACTGTAACTATTGCCGAGTCCACTGTTAAAGATTATTTACGCGATACGAACAAAGGATGAGAACACCGGTAGCGCGGACGAACGCAGCGTGGTTCCGTTCCACTCAAGCGATCCCAGCGAACTAGCCGGCGACTGTGGACGCCTCACGAACTGCGTACCCAACCTCGCCGCTACCGTACCTGCGCAATCGACCGTTACTGGGCGTTGGCTCGACAGACCCCCCACTTTACCTACTCCGATGCGCACTTTCGCGTCGATTTGAACTGTGCTCTTTCCACACTTTGATAACTTTAGTTCGTGCGTTCGAAATAAATAATGGCCTTTCTTGCACTTAGAGGGTGTCACAAAAACGATTACAGCCAGATCTCCTGGGATTTTAACGTTACGGGATAAGTTACCGGGATGTTTTTTCAACATTTATGGTGTTTTTATTAGATATAGAATGTTTAGTATATAAAACGATAAGGCCTACAGATTTCCCAAAGGAAGCAAACGCCCTCCGACATAACTAAAACGGAATAACTTTGGTTTTTTTGCTTCAGCAGTAACAGTATTAAAATTTACTTAAGAAAATGCACTCTGACAATCGCACTGTTCGATGTAAATTAAACGTAAGCGAGCATTTTCCGCAGTCATAAATTAAATTTAACTTTTCTTCTAGTATAATGAAAAGCTAATATAAATATAAGGCTACAATTAAACAATGAGAAAGCTATGATTACGGAATCAAAAAGAAATAATCATTTAAAGAAAAGCGTGAGGAATTAAAATAACATTAAGTGTCAACACACAATTAAGTGTCAACAAAAGTTTCCAATCCTTTCTCGGCTACTTTTTCGCCACAGTAACTCCCTAACATGCCGCCACCTATACCTCCGCCCAATGCACCGACCAGCGCACCAACTGGTGCACCAACCACTGTGCCTACTGGACCAAAGCAGGTGCCAATTGCAGCGCCTGCTTGTGCACCAGCTAATGCGCCACCATATCCTCCTGCTGCGCCAGCAGCCCATCCTCCGGCAATTGACGAACCTGTTTTGATCGTTTTAACTGGGACTTTTTTCGTACGCTTCACATCGTTTACAATCTTCGTAAGGTGTTCAATCGTTTCTCTTATTTCACGCCTTCTCGCCGAACTCCTCTCAGCTGACCGTAATTCCTCCAGTTCTTCAATGGCATCCTCTAGTTCTCTAATTATCTCTTTAGCATGGTCTCGAATGTAGATATCATTCTTGAACGCGGAACCCAAACGCCAGGCGTCGATTGCTACAGCAGCTACTGTTAATCCAATGCTTGCGTATCTCAGGGTTTTGTTAACGACCTGTGCCCCTGTAACTACACCTTCTGAAACCTGGATGTGAGGGTCTGATGCGCGGGGTCGGCCTCGTGGATTGATGTTGATGTGGGGATCAACTCCACTATTTCGTCCTGTGTCGAAACGTATTGTCGGTGCTCCTATAGATATTTTAAAAAAAAAGGCATATTAATTTAACATTCTCACATTTTTCTGATAGTTACAATATTTTTGTAAAGTCTCTCGTACAAACTCACCAGTGCGAGT
This sequence comes from Crossocerus cetratus, assembly GCA_963675795.1. NCBI lineage: Eukaryota > Metazoa > Arthropoda > Insecta > Hymenoptera > Crabronidae > Crossocerus > Crossocerus cetratus. Next base: position 7,318,439 of record OY776664.1, on the reverse strand, counting down.
CCCATCGGCCCTCATTCGTCCTAGATTCATATCACGAATTCCAGCAACTGTTTCTCTGTTCAAGTGAGCATCAGGAATTCTTGTGAATCTAGTTTGCGAGCGGTTCCCGGCTTCCATCCCGCGAAGAAATCGCGGGTAGTTGTCATCATCGTCGTCTTCATAATTGTGGTCGCGGGGCATTTTGATATTCTACTTTTAACAAACTATTTAAGGTATGTAAATAAAATATGTGTCAAAGAAATTTTAAGAAAGGTCAACTTCGTTTTTTTTAACGAAACTTTGTATTTTATTTGCTTGTACAGGAATATGGTCGTTTCAAACACAAATTCAACGACTTATTGAACATTAAGTGCTTCAATGTCACAAAAGGCACAAGTTTCAAACGACTGTCGTGATTTATTATACTTATATTTACACGATAAATAATGAAATGCAGCATTACGGAAATTGATCCATTGAATAAGCAAACTACTGTAACCAAATAGAATCGGCAACAAAAAGAATAGTGGTTCAGTCAAACTTGCTAGAATTTGTAAATAAAAACTCCATCGCACATCATATGTCACCTGCTGCTATCTCAGATAGATAAGCCTTGACCTTGATTAGCAATTCTCAAATAAATATCGGATCAAAAGAAAGTCAGACGACATTAATTCCAAAATTAAACGGTTTCTTCAATTCTTCTTTTTTTAGGTCAACGCATTTTTTCAGTAAACTCAATTCTCGAACAAAGGCTTGATCTCTTTTTCGCATATATCTTCGTTAGGCTTGAACCAGAACATTTCGAGACCGTCATGGATCGCAGGGGAATCGAGTGCTTCATGCCACAAGATGGGCAATTCGCTGTCAGTATATGAGGACAATTTGTCTATATCATCAATGATATGTTCGACAGATTCGTGAATATCAGTGTCGCTGGGTGGAACAAGGAACCATAGATTTCCGAAAGAGAATTCAGAACTGTCCGCGAGGTCTTCGGCTACACTTAGTGGCATCTTTCTCACCAATGTAGCAAGGAGCGTCACGTCTGTGTACGGTTTTATTGCGAATGATTTCACTACCTCCGCATTGTCATATATATACTTTCGATCTGCCTCCTTGACATGGATACTAAGCAGTTCGGGTAGCGGATCCTTCTTAGTGACTACAATTGTGCCACGTCCATTCAGGACTTTGCCTACTATTAACTTATAATTCCGTTCTACAGCATCGTCGTCGCTATTCGATTTCGCCCGAAACGATATCATTCGCTGTTGATCGTTGGAAATGTTTCTCATAGCAAAACCGGTTACTTTTCCGTCTCTGTCGTTCCCGTCGGAAGATGACATTTCTGGGGTATTTCGAGAAACTCTAAAATTAAAAAGTTTCACGTAACATCTTGCAAAAATGATGAAAGAAGTACTGTATAAAAGTCCATAGCGAGAGTTCTATTCTACCAATAAACAAAGGTCTTTCGCCATAATCAAAGCGGATAATTTCCATAAATAACAAAGATACGAGAGCTTGTGAAGAAAAAATACCGCAAGAAATGACACTTAATCCACGTCTAAGACTGTTAAGGAAGACAGGTGTTCTAGGAATGGCTCGGGTTTATCTCTTCTTCTCCCGCTCGAACTCCAGCGAACTTACAATACATCGCGACGGATTGCTGTTAGTTTGTTCGACGTCATAACATTTCAGCGAATGTGACAGTGAATAAATATCGTGAATCTATTTTATTTCGTCATCCAGTCTAATAATATCGAACTTATGCGTCTTACGGACAGATGTGTCTTCCGACTTCTTTTTAAACCGAAACACAATGGATTCCAGGTAATGGTCTAGAACATATACACTCCAACCGGACGTCTGATGCAATTTTTCCCGGGCGCATGATCAGCAGATCCATTCGGCACGGATTGGCTCAGGAATGACGCATAACAAACATGGAGGACCACCGTCCGGCAAAATAACAAGAAAAGAGAACAAAGGAAACTCACGTTTACTGTAAAGATGCTCCTGTTCGCTGTATACTACGCGACTGCACAAAGCCAAACCAAAGCCGCTCAAAAAGAGATCCTTTATAAGGGATTCACCAAGCCAACTATCTTCGCCGGGTCTTCTCCGTATCTAGAAAATCGCAATATAGTTTTTCTCGCTTCCAAGATTACTTTGCACTGATAATAGTCACCTGCTAATCTCAGTAACCAATATAAAGTAATTCACTTAGTAAAAAAACGTTTTAACCAGTCAGCTGTTGGTCCGTTCAGACTGGCCTTTCGAGTTACACTGTTGCATGCTGGCGTTTCGGGAGTCGGGTCGGCGGTTCTTCGCAGAGCTGAAAAGTGAGTCATTTGTTTGATAGTGCGTGCGTCATTGGTTGATACCAGAGGAGTCTCAATGCCAGCACCATCTCGAAGCGATACGTTTCTCAGTACTTCATGCTTCGTGAAACTTCGAAGGAGAAAGATGTATTTGTTTGTGAAAAAATAATTACATTTTGGTCTATAATTGATTCAAACATTTCTTTGAAGGGGTATGATCGTCCATGACCTCAGAGTGAATGACAGCCTCAAGTGGCAGATCCCACTTACAAATCACCGGCTACGAATCTGTCGATAAAGTGGTGACACTTGATTAAAATTTGAAGCTCAGGCGAACGCGACGAATTTAATCGTCACCTAATCGCGCTCGAGTTTTATCTTACAAGAACCACTCAATTGAGACATCAGAATGAGAGGAAACTTGCATTGTCCATCGATTCATATAAAATTAACAATACGAAATAAAGAAGGTTTTGCTTCAGACTTGGCGCAATGCCGCAGTGGCGCTTCTCTGTACTACATACAGAGAGTTGAAACAGAGTTCTGATAATAAATATTTAAAAATGTTCAATTAAATTATGTTAAAATGTCGCACACTAATTCTATGCGTATGCCAAGATATTAATTAAGTCTATGCGTACCTGGTCTGTGGTAACTTTGAGATGAGTATTGTAGGTAACATCTACCCCGCCGTCGGTAACTAAAAGCATACCCACCGAATTCCCAACAATCACACATTCGTTTTTCTATGACAGCTTAACACTAAATCTACGCGTGTGTCAGGATATTAGGTATCTTACATATTAATTAGGTTTTTTCATACCTGGTCTGTGATAATGGTAAGCTGCGTATTACCGGTAACATTGATCCCGCCGTCACTAACTAAAATCATACCGACGGAATTCCTTACAATTGCGCATGCGTTTTTGTATAAAAAGTGGGAATGAAGCTCTGAGAATTAAATTAAATGTTTAGCTTTAATCCTACGCGTATGCCAAGATATTAATTATACTACAGATTAATTAGGTTTATTCCGTATCTGGTTTGTGCTAATTGTAAGATGCGTATAGTTAATGAGATCGAGCGCGATTTCCAAGGTACACTGCTTATCCGATCTATTCCGTGTCCAATCAGTGCGATCCTTGACATTTTAATTATTTCCCGACGCAATCAAGATTAACAATCCACGGTTCCATTTTACAATAAGCTCAAGCGATATTGTGTCATTAAGGAGCCCTTTGAGATGAAAATGAATGCCGCTAACTTTGGCAGAGTAGTTAAGGAGGTCTTTATCCGTCGAGTCCGAGGAAGGAAACTTTGCCTTGCAATTAAGGCGCAAAGCAAAGCGCCGACATCGTCGCAGAGAAAAAATACAATTGACTTTCAACTTTCAGGTCCCGGGGAAGTTAGGGCCGAGAAATAGCGGGGGGGAGGTTGGGCCAGAAAGGTTTGCCTTCTGCCTTCAGTGCGAAACTACGAAGGCTAGTGAATTGCGGGTAAACAGATCCGATGCCATCTCCCAAAGGACACTTCAAGGCTTCAAGGAAGCAGGGAGGCACATATACCCCTGTCGGTGAAGTTGTCAGGAGCACCTTCACCGGAGGAGTCATACCACCCGCTGCATCCGAAACCGGCAATTACAGCTGACGCGATTCTCAGGCGTCCCTTGTCCCAAACATAAGTCCCTCGAGTCAACAGTGCAGGAATAAGGGAGCCCTTGAATGAACCAGCCAGGGCCAAACGCGACGAGTCCTCAGCCTACGTCTGACTTGAACAAGTTTGCCAACAAGAAGCCGCGGACAGGGTCGACTGAAAACGCGGCATATTTCATTAGCAGATAAATGGGCCCCGAGAATTTTCGCCAATGGCTCTGACGGGGGGAGGCGAGAGGGTGGCGATGGAACGAAAAGCGGCGTGCTCGCGTGGCCGGGGGATTGTCGAGTGGGAACGAGCCGCGGGTCCAAGGCCGAGACGGGGGTGGAAGGGAAGAGTGTAAAGACAGAGACTCATGAATGGACATTCATTCAAAAAAGCCAACTCTCCCAGGCCAGACCTCTTGTGTGCTTGACTTCACCCCCCGCTTCCCTGACTTGTGGCAGCCACAGTTCCACCGGACCGTGGACCGACAGTGCGAAAGAGGGACGAGGAAAGGGGGAGACGGCCCATGTGGGAGGCTAGTAGTACGAAAGCTCCGCTTTATTTCGAATCGATTTCGCCCACGCTCGAGGGCGGTCGGGCTAATTCGGGCCGCATCGGCCATTCAAAACTGTTCGATTCGCAAAGTATCCGTATCAGCAAGGACGCGATAAACACGCGGTTCTTCACCCAGTTTCGGCCTGCGCCTACTCCACCTCCGCCTCCTACTCACAAATCTCTATCCCACCCCCCAGCTTCCCGGCCCTCTTCCGCCCTCTTTCACCGTTGATTCTAGCCCTCGGCAAACGCGGCCCTGCCAACAGTAGTCGATGTAATGGCCACACACCGATGCCGCTGCTGTTTGTGAAGCGAGCACCTGCGGCGCGCGGCCGGTTCGAGCTTCCACGCGGAGCGCAGCTTTCCCCGGGCAGGTCTGCCAGGAGTGGGCGCGCGGCGGTCGCGCACGGCTTTCAGCTGCCGGATAGGTTTTATTTAAGAACACCGCTTATACTTCGGAACAGAGTCATTTGTCACGATATGGGGCCGACGTCTGCGTGTATTAAAGCGCTCGCGCGCGCCCGGTCTGCCGTGCTTTCAGCGCAATGAGGCTACGCGATGCGCGCCCCTGCCATCCGCCCCCCTCACAACCGCCGACCAACCGACCTACGCCAGCCGCGAAAAGCGGAGAAAAAACCGCGGCCCCTTTTCTCCACCTGTGTTTAGCCCCGGGAAACATTATAACTTTCCGCGCTCGGAACTTACACACCACTCATTGGGTCGCGCGCGCGTGCTATGCACTGAAAGCTCCTATGAAACAGCCCCGTGCACCCTCCACCCCCCAGACACACGTCCATACATACCTACCTACATATATCGCGCGATCGTAAATCGGGAAAGTTCTATCCCCCATTATCCCCGGTAGCCCGAGCGCAAATTATTGTCACGCTACTTAACATAGAGCTTTAATGGAGGAGGGGGGTTGGCGGGGAGATAGGGCAGATGCACCACCGCGGGGATGGCTGAATGAGGAGGACTGCTCCTTAGGGATGACTGAGGGACGGACGGTTGTGATAAGAGCGAACAACCAGACCATGTGCTGCGGCTTTGTCAAAGCGGGGACTCGTCCGATTCGGCGCGCTCTAAGTAGGTCCTTGAATTCTTCTCAAAGGGCTACTGTGTGTAGGCGGCATGCTCCCGAGGCAGTGAACGAATTACCTTGAAATTCCGGCCGGCTACGGCGAGCAGAGAAACGCGAGGGCGCCGTATCTTGTGACGTTTACTAAGTAGATGGCCCGTAAGACGAGCTTTTTTGAGCGTCAAAGGGGAGAGCGAGCACAGAGGTACAAAGTGTCTCCCGCGAGGGGAAGCTTTTACGGAAAGGGTGGGAGGGCGGAGCTGGCATCAGCCGGCTGGCAAGAAGAAGCTCTGAAATCAATCGTCAAAGAAGTGCGCGACGCCTCGTTGGTATACGCTTGCCACTCGCAGTCCATTGAGACAGGAAGCGAGAGAGAGAGAGAGAGGGAGGCTGGATGGGCCCGGACGAGTTTAATGCAATCGACAAAGAAGCGGCCAAACCTAATTACGATAAGGGTGGGAGGCCACGGCGACGTCGGGCATCTTTATCGCGAGAACGGAGGAACTTCTGCCGAATCTATGAACTTAGCGCGACTCTGCGAACTTCTCGGCTAACTAATAAAAAAAAAGGATCTGTAAGTCGCTTTGACATTGGGAACAATGGAGCCAAGCCCCCCCCCCCCCGCCCCGCCGGCCCCTCTCTATTGGCCTGCCGGAACAACCTCGTCCAACTCGTCCCTGCGAAACTCACGATTCTTCCCAGCCTCACTCGCTCCCTCAACTACTCCACTCTCCGCTCAGCTCTCTCGGCATCCTCACGAAACTCGGGAACGGTCTGCTCGAAAAGACTGCCCGACGAAGAATACCCCTAGGGAATCCAATCAGAGCGGGGAGGAGTTCCGCAGCGTCTCGGCTTCGTAGCGATCAAGGCGAGTAAGGCGCTCAAGTGGCTCTCCCTGCCCGACGAATTCCTACCAAGATTTACAGCGACTACCCCGTCAAGGATTCCTCTGCGTTCCCGCACGCCACTGTCAAAGTGTAACTAAGAAATTTTTACTGCTCTAACGAATCCCTTTGCCTGGCGATATTTCAAGCAGGGCCGCGATCCCCCCCGAGACACCGAACCAACCTTCCGAGGGCTTGCAGAGAGTGTCGTGAAAGCGTCTTGCATATTTCACTAAATCCCCGCGATTCCGCGCGGAGTGCGGATAACAAAATACATATAGATGAAAGCGGAGGTATCCACCTTGGGAAGGATGCCGATTTCATAATGCTGCGATCATTGGTCGGGGATATACGACGACTTTAAGTTAAAGCGGAAATTAAGGAGTATAAATCAGGCTTTGATCAGACGCTCAGCCTCTGCTCGGCCCGAGCCCCGAACGCTTTCGGCGCGCTTCCCCCAATTCCTATCACTTTGACTCGAAAGAAATTGACAAAATCCCGATTCTCTGCACTTTTTCCAACTCTATGGAACACTCGCAAGTTTGACAGTTCCGATATTAATGAACCCTTCAAAAAATCGTTAAAATCTATCGCGCCATCACACACTCACGCCGCCCGTTACACCGCATATACATATCGCACCCTTGAGATCCCTACTTTAAAGCAATATCCCGAGCTGCATATATAATTAGACCGTCGTTGCACCATGTAAGAGCGATCGATTTGACTCTTACTGGGAGGACCTGGACGCGGAGAAAGGTCGTGATGCAGAAGAGATCAAGCTTACAAGGAGGAACGACGGAACGAGATCAATACCGACATCACATCTCATTCGCTGACCCTAACCCTGCAGAGAGAAAGAGAGAGATAGCAGGGCCATAAAAGTGCTGGGAGGCTTCTTGTGCCCGTCGTGAAAGATAAAAGAGAGGCAGCCCGAATGGGAATCGCTAAACTGGAGCCATAGATCCCTCGCCTTATGTGTCGATGCCCTCTGCCTTTACCCGAGTCTCCCCAAGGCGGCTGATACTTGACTCTAACAACTTCCATCGTCAAAGATGCTTAACAGGGCTGGAGATGCTCGCATCAAGCCATTCCCACCGCCATCAGGCTAACGGCGGAAGATGATATCCGCGCTCTCGCGAGTCCCCCACCCCCCGCGGAACAAACTAGTGAAGGACCAATTACCTAATTATACGGAGTAAATCAATCCCGGCGCGACTACGGCTCCTCGCGTTACTAGCGCAACTATGTAGATCGAGCACCTACTCCAGGTACACAGGTATTATTTACACGCCACTCTTCCCGCCGGGAATCCGACTCTCCTCGGGGATGCCGCTGGTGGGAGGGCGAGGGCTCGCTGATCAATAAAAATCCGCGTGGATCTCGGTGTAGGTAGGCTATCAATTGGTGGCGGGATCCCACGCTAATCTGTTATCTCGTGTAGCTCTGCGTGGCTCGTCGTGACGCGGTGGCAGTGGCAGTGGTGGCGGCGGCGGCGGCAGCGGCTAGCCATTATAAATCCGACATGCGCGGCGACACAGATGCAGCGCGGGATTAACGAGGCAAGCGGTAGCCCCCTTTTTTCCCCCCAGTTACTCAGAGAGGCTGCATTCCCGTTTCTAACGATCAGCCGGCAGAGAAATCTCGTGATGCCGCCTGCCGAGGCAGGTACACCTCGGCCCCCGCGATCGACTGACAATGCCCGAGCACCGCGCGCCCTGTTAACAGTTTCCTCCGCCGTGTACACCCGCTGTTCTCCGGCCCCGGAGTGCTTTCAGCTCTCGGTTCGAGGGCTTCAACTCTCCCCCTCCCTCTCTCTCTCTCTCGCTCTCTGGGAGCCCTCGAGACCGAGACGAAGCGCGTCCGACTGATTGGAGAGGTAGAGGGGTATAGGGGTCAATCGGGTAGTGGTAGAACTTAAGGGAGATGAGAAACTGGGTCCGAAGCGTTCGAGGGGATTCGCGGCCGGACTAGATTTGCCGTAGATGCTAGCGGCGCGCGCGGTGCGGTACAGGTGTCCGAGTGTCCAGAGCTGTCGGGTTGCGCTCTCCTCGAGGGGCAGGGGGGGAGGAGGAGAGCGCTCTCGCGGTCGCATCGGATGCTGGTATCCCGCGGTGGACCAGCATCTCTTGGTGGCTCGTGCGCGACCCCGAAGAGAGTGTGTATCGAATCGAGGATCTTCGCAGATTTTCGGGGAGCTTCGTTCAGCCACGGTTCTCCCGGGCACCCGGCACCGCTCAGTGTACTGCGTGGCAGCCTGGACCGCAGGCGCCTCCAGTCGAGGGACACCCGCTGCTGCTGCCGCTGCTGCTCGCAGCCCTCTCTCCACGAGACCGTTCCACTCGTACGGGAGCGGGATACATCTCGCATTCTCGCACTCGTGCTTCTCCCAAAGCACGCATCCCCCCGTTACCCTAGCCAACTGACACCGTCCTCCCACCCACCCCACTCCCCTGCGGACTAGACGCGATACACCAGCATCTCCGAACCATCCGAGCTGCGGCCGACATCGACATCCCATCACCACTGGCAATCGTAAGAAGCGCGGACTTGTGGATCTCCCGGATACAACGTGACTCCGGCGGAGGAGTCGGAGGAGGAGCGGCGGGCGGTGAGCAGCTGATCCCACACCGAGTGACCGAATAAGCTCGGCGAGGGGTAGAAGCTGGTGGGGTCGCCGCCGACACGCGAGGAGATCCAGATCCAGCGAGACAGTGCCGAGGGGCAATCAAAGGGACAGGGGGCTGGAGAGCCGATGTATAGTGGGCATAGGCGATGTGTGGTCGGGCTGTGTCGTTAACGGTAGCACGCGCCGCTCTCTTTGTCCGTTAACCAGGTCAGCTGGATTCCAGTCAGCAAATCGTTCGGTGCGCGCCAGTCGTCTGACCATTACGCGACCATAGACCATTCGCGCCGCTGGCTACGGTCCACGATGCTGACTGACTGACTGCGCGCAAGTGTCCCTCTATTCACGCTCGGGCGTCTGTGCTCTCCCTGTGCATGTGTGAATGGTGGAAGAGGCACGTACAACTCGCCGAGAGGGAGAGAGCCAGCGGGAGTACGCGTAGGACGCAACGGCGGATGGCTCGCAGGTGCGAGAGCAACTTTTTCGCCGGACGAGCGACGAGAGGGAGGAGGACGCTCTTTCTCCGGAGAAGCGTATAGGAGAGAGCGTGGGATCGAAAGGGGTTGCTCTCTCACGGGCTGAGCGCGAGAGCAAGAGCGGAACGCAGCGGCCCGGAGGAAAGGAGACCGAGAACAAGAGCTAGAGAGGGAGAGCGCGGCAGGGAATAGAAGAGCTCGCAGAGGGAGAGAGAGAGTAATGATCGTGACGACGGTCGTGCGAACAAATGAACAGCTCGGCACAGCGTTCGGGATATTCCAAGTAAGTAACGAAGTTACCTATCCTAGAGGCGAATCACTGGGAAAAAGGGAGGTTCGCGCTCGTTCTCGCGCGCGCTCAAACTCCCCCGGAAATTCCATTTGAGTAGTGAGTGAGCCTGTAGAAACTGAGAGACCTTTCGCGGCTCTCTAGCTCGGGCACAGTTCTGCCAATATTCTACGTTCTACGGTGAACAATTAAGAGTAAGCGCGCTGGATTTTCAGGTCGCGCTCTCGCGCGCCGGGATCCGAAAATGGGTCGATCTACCGAGTCGCGTTCGCGGGGGCAAATGGGAGAAGTCCCTGAACTAGATATCAGCCCCTCGCCCCGGTGTTAAAGCACCTCCTCCTGCGGACTTGCAAACTCGATTCCATTTGCGGAGGTGGGACAGGGATCGGGATCGGGATCGCTCGCCGAAAGAACTCTAGCGAGTCCAAGGAGAGCGACGCGATGCGCCGCGACGGGGGTTGAGGGGGAGGAGTGGGGGGGGGGGGGGAGAGTATGAGAGCCATTTGCCAAACTGGCACTCGAGTCATTCTCCGGGGAAATCGGATGAATTTTACGCTGGCCATTCGGGGCGCGCGCGCGCTCGCGCAGCCGTCCGCCTGCTTTATGGTCCTAGGAGTGGTGGGTATAGCGGGGCTTTTTCGAATCCACGATAAGGAATGGCCCGAGAGCGAAGGGATTGTCTGGGCGAGGACATTTGGCGCGAAATCCGAGCTCGGCTTGGCACACGGCGGAGCGCGACTGGAGCCGCGTGTCCTCGAGCACGCCGCTCTCCGTGCTTAACGAGACTCGCCCGGCTAAAACTCCTCGGGAAAAAGCCGCCCCTCGAGAAACTTGGCCGCGTTTAGGGGCACTCGCTCGCGTACCGATACTTCGGCCTCCCTTTAAATCACGGCTTAACGCATTGTCCCGTAACGCGAATAAAAGCGGCGGTAAGTACTAAACGCGATTACCCGCCGGCTAAAGCCAATATTTTCGTCCGCTCTCTGATGACAGGGCAAGAACCCCACTATTTTCGCTCGCCACTCGCCGCTTGCCGAGGAGCCACCAGCCTCCACTCACGTACCACGGATTTCCCGTGGAACCTTCCATTATTTATAAGACCGATGCTTCACAAAGTTATTCTATGGAGCACGTGTTCCAAAGAGCCATCCCCCGATCCTTAACGATCCCTCAAGGCGGAGTGGCCCGCCCGAAATTTCCAGATCCAAATTCGCCCGACCGCTCGCCCGCCCGTCCGATAAATTACAGCCGGGATGTGTAACATTACCATACATATGGCTGGGAAGTTAATGGTCCGCTGGTCCTCGGCAACTAGCTGCATCCAAGTCCAAGTCATCGATAGCAGCGGCAGGGTAGGGCAGGTGTCGCGGCCAGAGTCGAGGCTGGAACATAAGGAAGCAAAAAACCGATAGCACCGAGTAACTTTCCAATGGCAGTGGATAGCTGCTCTAAGCTTTTTATCGGCGAGCCAAGTGCACGCCTCTCCAAGAGGATTCATGTCGAACTGAAAAAGATGGTACGAGCGCAGAGTGCCGAGTCCCCCCTTCATTTACAGGGGGCCAAGTACTCGCGAGTGGAAGGAACACTCTATCGCGGTGCGCCGGCGTGTGTGCCGATTTTTACCAGCACATTGCGGGCCAACCGAGCCATATAACATTAGCATTTAAATGGAGAATGAGGAAGGGGTTGCTGACTTATCTCCATAGAGCCGGCACGGCGGCTCTAGCCTCCGCTCATGCATACACACACATACACACATATACATATCTACACATACATCTATACGTGTATCCAGGCGCTGGCAGCGAAATCTGCGTTGCGGTGCTGCGGTACCGGAAGGACGCGGCTGCCGAAAGAGCGAAAGAGGAGCACCAGGAACCCGCCACGACAACGACGAGCCGGTGGTTTCACTATGGCTTTACTGTCCGAGGAGTAGGGCATGCCATGAATTAGCATTTACACCGGGTTAATTAACTCTATCGCCGCGCCACTGCCGGCGACGCCTGGCCGCGCCACTGCGCGAGCACAGAGAAATATCAAAGTGCGGCCCGGCAAAGCCGACCCAAATTGCATGCGGAAAGGATTCGAGTGCGGGATGCGCCGGGAAATGCAGGCTGCCGGGGCTCCGCATCCGGGCGCCGAGGAGTACAAGAGGAATGGACGAGATCAAGGGGAAGAACGGCGCGCGGTGGTTCGATAGCGGCAAATTTTTCGGAAGGAAGCCGCGCTGAGCTAGTAGGAGAAGACTCCGGATTATCATTTCTCCGAGCGGCGAGGACAGAGAGAAGCTACACAGTCAGAGGGAGGGAGGGTGGGAGCTTGTGTTGGTGAGCGCCCCAGGTTCCTACGTGGAGCAGGAGCTGGAAACTGAGTCCAGAGGCCGCTAAGGCCAAGAGAGAGGGAGTGCGACAGAAGGAAAGAGAGGACTGGATCCCGGAGATGGCGGGGGTGGGAACGGAGGGGAGGGTGGGCCGAGGTGTCGAGTAGCGAAGGAGCAAAGGGGTGGGTGGCAGTCGGTGGCAGGCAGGATGGCGCGGGTGGAGAGGTCGCAAATGGTAGCGGGGAATCAGGTGGGAAACAATGGATATAAGGTAGAAAGGAAAGCCGGCGGGGGTGAGGCGGATGTAACTGCTCTTATTTCTTCTCGCTACCGCGCGCCGCGCGCCGCAGCCCAGACCGACCCGGCCGGCCCGGCCCGGAAACAAAAGGCGATCCGACATCAAACATTCAAATTAGAAAACTCCCCCGCTGCCGCCGGTTCGCTCGCGGGCCGGATTACCCCTTGTTTCACCGTCAGCTCCGCCGCATTCTCCTTCTCTTGTGCACCTTCTCCACGCAACACTCACTCTTTCGGCTCCTCTCCCGCATCATCCTCCGCATTCTCTCCCTCGGCCCCCACCCCGACGTCAACCGCCCATTCGAACCTCTGTTAAACCCCGGGACTGCTCTCGCAAAACCACGCGCGATTTCAGCGATTGTGTGCCTCTAGGAGGTATCCGCTGCGTTAAAGAGCTAGCCTACTTTTACGAGGGCGGCCGGGCAGCCTGGGCTCCGGCCGACGCGTGGCTTGCCCGCAGAGCGAGCAGAAATCCTCGCCAGGAGCGAGCGGCGTCGACACGAGAGCACACCAGAGAGAGGGAGAGAGAGAGGCCGAGATTGCTACTGCTCGTAATACTGGGAATGTGTGAGGGCGCAGGTTCAATAGCGGTACAGGAAGACGACGGGACGCACCAATGCAGTCAGCGAGTGCGATCAAACGATGCAGCAGCTCGTTGCACGCGTGCTCAAGAAACCTGGCCAACCCACCCTTCCACCCCCCCTTTAACCAGCATCCTATACTACCCACACGGATCCGGATTAGCCCCTCGTCGAGGGGTAGCTAGGAGCCGAGCCGCGGGGTTAAAGATGCAAGCTGCTCTCTCGCATTTCTTGTCTTTAATACGGCTGTGTGCCTGGCTGGCTGCTTGCTTGCCCGCCACTCTCTCTCTCTCTTCCTCTCTCTCCCGCTCTCCCGCTCTCCGGCTGCGGGCCCTGCGGCTGGCTTCCGCTGCAGGTAAACCGAGCCAGCCCATATTTGCCTTGGTTTCGCTTCGGCCGAAGTAGATAAGGTCTGCGCCTCTCTCTACGTGCAGCGTCTCCTACTACTTCTGACATACGCTAATGCGATAATGTTACCGCGGATATGCCTGGCATTTTCACCCGAAATCCTGCCCGATGAAGCGCACAAGCCCCGCTTCCGTCTCGTCTTATGATATATCAGTTGCGCGAGTGCTTTATACTGCGACCGGCTTTATCCGGGCGCGCATACCCGCTGGATTCGCCCGTCGAGATAACGCCGAGTATATCCCGTCCGCGGCATTGGCTAGCGCGACTTATGCAACATTCATAAGAACGCTCTAAAGATGTAAAAAGTTTCATTAGTCTTCCGAGCCTCCCCGACAGCCACGTGGAAACGTGGAAATGTTTCGAGCCTTCTACTCTTTCTCCATTTCCGGGGAGCGTGCGCGCGAGATCCCGCATAACTCGCTCCACGCTCCACCGCCGACTGCGGGTCCTGTTTCTTTAAATATGCAGCTGCCTATATGTAGTCGCGGGCCAAGTATTGCCGTGGAAAAGTTTCTTTCTTGAGTTTTAGCTCGGCAAGAAATATGCCGCGCCACGTATCTCAAGCGGATAAAGACTTTTGCGCGCGGAGATCAACGAATTTTGTAATTAGGGCTCATGTAATTGGAGCGGTGGAGAACGAAGGGCGCAGTTGGTGGGTTCTTGCCGAGGAGATACGAAATTCCGAGTTTTCTCAAATTCATCATCGGCGTCTGCTGGCTCGGCCAACAAATTATTATTTCAAAGTCGATAACGCCGTCGGGAAGTAGCGCCCATTCTTCGCCAACACCTTTATTACCCGAGATAAAACATACCACCCCCTTTCCCCTGCGCAGCCTGTAAGCCTTTCGCGACCCCGTACTCTTTAACATGGCGATCACGGTGACAGGCTGAAAGAACCTGCATTCTATGGGGGCGGGGGTCCGGCTGACTTGGCAATTCTGTTGAGAACACGTCGGTAATTAGTTCCGTCGAGTCCAAGGTTCGCTGAAGGAGAAAAGGTAACTGGTTGCTCGTAGCGACCCTTCCCCTGCCAAGAATGGCCCCGAAGAGTTCAAATGAGATCCATAGTAGAAAAACTCCGGGAAGAAACGAGGTCCTCGGAAAGCCATAAAATCCCCATAGAGAAACAAGAGGTCTGCTTTTCTTGGCGCAAAGAATTTTCTTGCTCATCCTCATCGAAAGGAACTCTGCGCGCCCTCCCCAATTTATGTATACAGGATACTATTCTTAGCTAGAGTAGTTCAGTAATAAGGAGGAGAAATCCGAGATATTCTCGGCATCGTCGAGTTGGTCGACGTGCTCGCAATTTACTCATCTTCCAGTCGACCTCCAGCTCCCTCACCTTCCCGTCCCTGCTGATCGAAGAAGAAGCTGTCGGGCGCGCCAGAGAGCGTGGAATTTCCGATCCTAATGCGCCGAGAAAATGAAACGCGTCGAGCTCCGTCCAAGAATGAAATGCATCGACGGAATACTCTCGAACAAGATCCTATCATCCCCTTTCCGCGGCTTTCCCTCCGACCCAGCTGCTACTTGGACAGTTTCCTCGCGTCTCACTTGCCTTTCTCCAGGGCGCCGCTGCTATTTAAATTATCACTCTCCAACTTTCCCCATTTTTGCCGCCGCGCCACACTCTTCGACGGCGGCCTTACTTTAAATTCCCTTACATTCCGGCCAAGTTCGACCGGATTCTAACTCACCTCCAACTACGCCCGTTACCTACACCACCAAGCCGGATCTCTCCTTGCCAAAGGACAGAGAAAGAGAGAGAGGTTTCCTTGGCCGTTGGCGGCAAACTGCCAATGATAAGATTGACATCGATGGAGAGATGAGGATCCGGCCTCCCGGAATATGGGAAAATCATTACTCCCCTAGCCGCCGCCGCTGGTCGAGAGGGGAAGCATTCGGAGTTGAGCAGATGTAAATTCAGAAGTACCGAGCCACTGCAGTGCCGTCGCGTCGTCTCGCGCGAGCGCCGGCAAATTACTACGACACTCTGATTAAAAACAAACACGCTCCCCCTTGTGTATCAGCCACTCACCATTGCAAACGGCCTCGATTGGCCCCTCGACTGTCCGGCGAATTTACTTGGCCGCACGGCCAATCCGATTTCAATTCCTAACTCGGCGCTCGCGCGGCCCTCGCCCCCCAAAGATTGATAAGACAAACATGAGAAAAGTCGTGCAAAAAATATCGGCCGTTACGCGCGAAAGCCGAGCGCGCTACTGTTCACTTTGCTAATTCGCCGGGTTTTCCCCCCGAAGAGCCACTGCTCGTTCGCCGCTGCGGATCTACGGAATTAGGAAATTGGAATATCGGGAAACCGGAGGTGTCCGGTCTTTCGCTTCCACGCAGTGCACCCGGCGACAATGAGATTACGTGGTCGCTGGGAAATACCGTTGAAAGCTCCTATCTATTTACGACACGAGCCATCATCTTCCCCACGGACTTATCCCGATAACCCGTTTCGTTTTCCTGTCTTCGAACTCGAGCGCTGCCGTGTCTCTTCCGAAAGTTCGTTCTAGGGCAAATTTCTAAATTCAATCATCCCTCCCGACAAATATTCAGCGAGCGATAAGCGCGTCGGAATTTATGCATGAGAAATCACTCGATTGAGCCTTAGTTCTGAGGGCGCGAGGCCGAGCCTTACCGGGCGAACTTTAAACTTTAAATGCGCCACGTATCGCGCTCATTGATCTTAATTGATTCGCAAATAGCCGCGGGCCGGATGCTTTCACGGGGGCGCTGGAGAGAAAGGAAGATAGGATGTCGGACTAGCTTGTTTCCTCGGGTATACTCCGGGCGGGTATTTCGTGTGTCCCGCATCTTTACCACTGATTTAATTCCTCCTCGAGGAGCAAAGCACAATCGAGCTAGTAGCCCGGATTAAGTGTACCCCTCCTCCTCCTCCTCTCTCCCTCTCTCCCCGGAGCCTTTATCAACGATTCTAACCGCGTTTCTCCACAAAATGCCGGAGGAAAGGCAAGGGAGCGGCGACAGCATTTTCTCAAATACACTGAACGAGTAAGAGCCACGATTCGATCATCCTCCGTCCCCGTCCTCCTCGATCTAATCCCAGGCTTCCCTATTATCGGATAGTGGCGGGTTTGCTTTCTCTCTATCCCGATTCCTCTAGCCGAATAATCGGCCCCGAGCAAGAACCAGTCTTCCCGACGTGCTGCCCCCCGCGCCCATCCTGGCTCATCGTCTTCCCTCGTCCCATGCGTTTAATTTAATTCCCAGGCGGCGAATCCGACCTGCGGGGCCCGCCGGAATCCTCTCTCGTCGACTATCGCTTCTCTAAATCAAATAATATTATTTTCCCCGGTCGAGAGCCGTCGGTTCACGACTTGCGACGGGGGCGCGCGCGGCGAGTATAGGCCGGGGAGGAATGATGGAAAATGAGGAGGAAAATATATAGGCGGGGGCCGGAAAACTGATCGGAGGAGAGAGTCCGCGAGGGAAAAGGAGCTTAGAGCCAAGTGGAATAGGTTGCGCGGGCTGGGTAGAGATAGCTGGTGAAAACTCTGGTTGGAGTGTATGCGCCGCGGTGCGGCGGCACCATTCGCCCAATGGGTGATCGCATTCGGCAGAGGGGCGGGTGGGTGATGCCGTGGGTGATGCCGTCGACCGGGGAAGGAAGATTTTTATTATTTTTCCGATAACCGAGTGGCCTCTCCACCAGTTTCCACCGGTATCGAGCAAAGTGGCCGTGCTGCTGTTGCCGTTAATCCAATTTCTCGGATTAATTAAACGCGGTTTGCCTTTCTCCCTTTGGCTGCCAGTCCCGCGCCCTCTGCCTTTCGATCCCCGGCTGTCTGACTGGCCAGCACCTCCCGTTAAAGTACTTTGGCCGGGGATCGCGGTTGTTGGTTTGGTCATACACCTCGTTTGGGAGAAGCTATGGTCGTTTCAGTTAGCAGATATCCCTTGGATATAACAGCCCCCCTCCCCCGCACGCTTTACTCTCCCACCCCCTTGCCACGCGTACCGCTCCGGCCGTCCTGCTCTGTCTCGCGGGCGCAATCAGCGGCTTGGTAAAGAGGCTGTGTGTCGGGCGTACGCGTAATGGAAGACATTAACGGCACGAGAGAGCAGCCAAGTTACGTGCTCGACTGCGTGGCAGGCAGGCAGGCAGCCGGGCCCCGCGGAGAGCAGCGACCAAGTGGCTGCCTCCACCGGTGCGGCCCGGCTGGCTGGCTGCGAGGATTTGACTGGGTCGACTATAATTTCGCGAGTTAGCAGCGGATGCAAGAGAGGATTGTCCGGGGAGACACAACTCGGCGCGAGCGTACCAGGCTTGCCTACAGTGCACGCGCCCTCGCTCACTGCGCCCTTCGCACGCTCCTCCAACTTCCCTCGTATATTATGGTTGCCCGCCGGTAATTGATTTCGCGCACTCGTGTTAGACTCTGCCAGCGGGGTGGCTCTCGCCGGCCGGAAATCACGGGGCTGCGCTACGTGTTCCGGGTGGACTGGCGCACTTTTTCCCCAGCGGCGCGTACCGAGGACTTTTATGCGCCATCGACGGCCATCTCGTACGTACAGTATACGTGCCCCCTGTCAATTTCCGCGGACCTCGCCTTTTATTTACAGTCGCGGCTCTTCCGGGTTCACCGGCTGCGGCCACCTGGAAAATGCGAGTTAACGCGCACGTTGGCGGAATATCGTAGTGGCGGACGGGGCTGTGTGTATCGTTGCGAGAGCGACTATTGGATTACTAAGATGGTCAGGAAATCTGAGGTGGTCAGTCCGGGAGAAAATGGTGCTGACTTTATTAACCTGACCCGAACAGTCGTTTCTAGACACGCCTACACCGTGCGAGAGGGGAGACTTAACATCGGTAATAAGAAAACCGTACGACTTTTTGTTGTTGACGTGCGTGTATCAGGTGGTAAAAAGGAAGGAGTGGAGAGGAGGGGACGGGGGAGGAGGAGCGGGTCGCAGAGCGGAAGGATGCGGTATGTCACGTCTGGCGGCGAGGCCACGGGGCTTGAGAGGCATAAGCTATACCGGCCGTGAGCATCCATATTTGATAAGGCGGCGTGTCCTCGCGCGGCGACCATATATTTTTCCGGCCCACGGAACCCCGGTGTCGGAGCTGCCAGGGAACTTTTCCGCGTTTCGCCTCGCGACCCTCTTCGGCTTTTACTTTAAACTTTGCCCCCCAGAACCTTCGAGGGCCGCGCACTGCCGCACCGCACCGCCACTCTAACCCGCCCCTTCACCTTACTCCGACTTTTTTCTTTCCCCTTGTTCGCAGCAGGCTCCGGGAACGCGGGCCGAAGCGGGTCACGCGAGACATATTTTAATATTACCGAAATGTGCCCCTCGTCTCCCGCGCCCTCCGCCCCGGAGTATGTGTCCTCTCTCCGCTCTTATCCCCTTTATAACACCCGGGCTACATGTGCGCCTCTCCCGCCTCTCACTTTCCCGCTAGCCGTCGAGCGTCTCTAATGCGCCCGGACGTACTGCTTACTATAGACTTGGGCCAGATTTCGCTTTATCAGGAATACTCATTCAGCCCTAATTACCACGATACCAAGGGAAGAGAGGCTAATGAGAGGGCTGCCCACCAGCGAATGGCGCCTTCGCAGTTCGCCGTATCACCCTACCAGCCAGCCAGAGACTGAACCTGCGCCATCCTCCTGATAAATAGCCATGATTCGTCCCTCTGCTCTCCTTTAATGATGTCGGCTGTGGCTGGCTCATTAACCGAAATAAATATCTCCCCTAATACCGCGACTATGACTATCACTCTATCATTCGGGAGTGCGCTGTATCTCCGGCTAGGAGGACTGTGACGGATCGGCTCGCTCGAAAAATGAGCGAGCAGGCCTCTCGGCCGCGAGGCGAGAGGAATCGAATTGGGGAAGCGTGGAGAGTCAATAAGCCGAGGGCAATCCAGCGAGCATTCTTCAAAAGCGCGAGCCTCGAATGCCTCGAATGCCTCGGCGGGAAAAGAATTGGCCGGCTGCATAGGGCGGGAGTGAGTCGCGCGGGCCGCAAAAGGATGGTCGTTGCGATTGCAATCTCGAACGGTTAATTAATTGCGATTCAAGTTCGCTGCACCCTGCGATCAATTGGACGGGAATCGGGGATGCATGTAGCATTGCACGCGTCTCGCTTGAGCGGGCGAGCGCGCCCGCGGCCGCACCGGCCGGCCGGCCGGAGCACCGATTGTGCAGCCGGAGTTGTCCTGGTTTCCCGATCAACGGAACCGCGAACGAGCGTGTCCGGCCAGTGCTCTTTCATCCCCGTAAAAACACGCGCCGCTCGGCACTAACTCTCCAACCGAGAGAGCTCTCCCGTGTATCGGACTCTTCCACCCGCCACTCCACCGCTCTTCTTTTTCCCCGCTGTTTTTTCCACCCTCGCACGTGCCGCCGCAGCCAGTCAGATAGCCGAGGGTGGAACACCTCCCGTAAGGATCCGTGGAAACCTAGTACTGTAGTTTCCAACTGTCCGCCATAATCTTGAGGAGAAGCGCGCGATCGAAAAGGGCTCGCCGCTCGAAGAACGAGCTCCCGCAGCACTGGGTTACAAGGGTTCGCCGGTTTAATACAGGGCTGGGGGTTGGTGGTTGCGGTCGGGACCTTCCTTCGGTCCACTTCATCCCCTATCGTCCGGGCTCTCTCTCTACTCGGGACTGGGACTCGTACACCACCCACTGCAGCGAGGCTCCACCGCGAAATTCCGGGAGTGTCTCCAACTCCCGGGAATAAATAACGGCGAGATCCGGGCGATCCTTGACCCGAAACTCTGCTCCGGCGAATCGGCGGAGCGGGCGAGCGGGAGGGCCGGAGAAGAAAAGGGCCAGCGGCGGGCGGCGAAAAAGCACGACTCACTGAACGAAGAAAACAAGATCGAATATAATGGCTGGGCCGGATGGGAGGAAGAGTAGAAGAGTAGAGGTTGCGGGCGGCCGCTGAATCCACGACTCGCTTTGACGAATTTGTCGAGCTGCCGAGTGCGATTTGCCTCGGAGCCTCGAGCCTCCAGTGCCAGGCCGCTTTGTTCTTCGTTAGTGTTAACCCCGCCGTGACGGTAATTCTTACGGTCGAGCAGTTTTCAAAGATTCTCTCTGCGCCGGCGAGCGGCGTCCCCCCGGGACGCCGCTCGCCGCCGATTCTTGCAAGCGACGCCGCTTGATAACCTTCAACCACTCGCTCGGCCGCGCTATCATCCCGGGCGTTGGCCGCGCTCGAATTTACCCGAGCGTGAAGTCTAATTTGCGCGCTGATTATCGGGATTCTTCACGGGGCCGCGGCACATTAAGTTATACTCGCGGTTCCTCGGCTTCCTGGCCAGTCGGCCTCACTGGCTTCCTTCCGGTTTGCTGAGCCGATCAGCCACCCTCCGTCCCCCGCTCCCTCTCCCCTCGCTTGACTTGACTCGACTTGAGTTAAAGCCGCAATGATTATATTCCGAGCACGCTTCGGCAAAGGCGCGAGTAAGCATCGCGATCACGCTCATAAACCAACTGGCGGGAGGAGGTGGAGGAGGAGGAGGAGGAGCGGTTGAGCCGCTGAGGCTGCCGCGCTCGTTTAAAGCGGCGCGGCCGCGTGAATCGCGCGTGATTGTGTGCTACTTAGTTTCCGCCACGCGGCTTTCATAATTAAACGGCTCCATTAAAAGGAGCGAGCGAGGGGGCTGCGAGCGCGCGAGAGGGAGAGAGCGAGGAAGAGACGGGGCTTTCGAGGCAGGAAAACAAACGGGCACCGCTTATTCCCGATAATGGGGGGAACAAGTAACGCGGATAATTCGGGACAACGGATAATCCAAATATCGGTCCCTCTCATTCTACCTGGCAATGATGCCGACCGCCCTCCCACTCCACTCGCGCATTAATTCCCGGAGAATAATTTAAGTACTGTTTTTGCAACCGGCCTCGGTAATTGCATTTTATCGCGCACGGCTTTTCACCGGGGGCGTGTGTGCGTGCCCGTGTGTCAACCTCTCCCGCCCCCGCCCTATCTACGAATAGAGTAATAGCCTGTCATTATTTATCATTGCGCCTCCGCGCTCCCATTGCTTTATGGTATCGCATTCAATAATAGCCGACGATAATTTTGCACTTCGCACATCGCCGAGCAGAATTGTTGCCCGGGCTGCTCGCCGCTCTGCTCTGCCGTGCCGTCCTCTCTATTCTCGCTTGGCCGCACTCCGGACTTTCCACCGCGGTCTCCCATTTACTTTTCCAAAATTGTCCCTCTCTCTCTTGTCGAGCGATTTATATCTCCCGCGCCGATCACTCCACCGTGAGTTTCTCCTTCGGAGACTCGACTAATTAGAGGAACACGGACCAAACAGCTTCAGGCCGGCTGCACGGCCAAATGGAAATATCCTGAACCGCGGGAACCAACGACGAGACTTTTTCTTCTTTTTTCTTCTTCTTTTTCTGCACAAGTACTAGGATCTGCCGCAGTATTTCGATAGTTGCTGGCGGCGACGCTCCTGATCTCGAGAGCGATCTGCTAAGGAGCAAAAAGAGCGTCCGCGCTCTCCTCGAGCTCCCTTGACGAACACGTTGCACGATGGAAATTCTTCATTAGATTCGCTGGAGATGCGAATCTTTATGCATGCGGAAGATGCGGTATTGCATCCGGAATATTGCGATGGTAGGAGGAATCCCTGGCGGGAGGATATCTAGGTTGTTTTCAAGGGCGATCCGTAAGTCGCGCCGGGAAAGTGGCGGGCGAGCTAGTCGAGTGCACTGGCTCAACGACACTCGAACACGTTTCAGCCAGGTGGCCTGCACTCGAGGCTAGCAGCTTCGCTTAGAACACATTCGCCGCTGCAATTTTCGAGCCCCACTTCTTTAATGAAACAGTCGCACGATTAGCTCGGCCGAGTCGGAATTTCCACCTTCGACCCGCCATTCCAGAGCCACCGTTTCGACTTGCTCTGATATTTCATTCAATGAACCCTGCGCCAGCCTCCCAGCCCTACCAGCGCTTTCTTCCTCTGATTGTCGAGTTCATTCACGTCTTCGGTCCACCCCTTTTTCCCCCTGGCTGCATTGGCCGGGACGCGCGCGACGACGCGACGCAATTGTAGCCGAGTTGTCCGCGCGCTGGCAGAGAGCTCGAGTCGGTCGACTGGGATTATTCATTGGTTCGGTTCGATGAGAATTTGAAGGAGTAAAAGCGTGGGTGGCGTGGCTGGTCCTTCTGATTTCCGTGGAATAGTTGACTGGCGATGCTCCCTCGTTTCGCCGCGATCGAGAATCCGGCGACCGGCGACCGGCGACGCTGTATCGCGGCAGTAAGGCGGTATTCGCATAAATTTCCTTCGATTTGCAAAAGGATATCGAGCGCGCGCGGGGTTAGGATGCGAAAGCGCGGACGTTTAAAGAGCGAAGAGAGGAGGAGCCGCGGTGGCGGCGGCTGGCGCCGGTTTGTGCTCTTTCAGGCGTCTCGATGGCGAGATTCCCCGTGAAAGAAACGGTGCCACCAGTTCGTTCGCTTTCCCGGCGCCCCAAAGGGAAACTCTCATCGGGATTGTAACACGGACGGGTTTACTGATTAAAAATTACTGCTCGTCAAAGATTGGATCGGTATCATTCAGCCGGAGCGAGACGGCGCGGAGGCGGCGGAGGCGGCGGAGGAGGCGGAGGAGAGAAAGGCGGCCGGTGCCGAACCAGTGTGAGAGAGCTATCCTCATTTTTCCTCTGGCCGCCCGCGGCCGCCAGCGGCGTTATTTAAGCCCGGCTGCTGTGTCAGTCCTCTTCGCCTCCGCCACCCACTCTGCTTTTCCCGCTTTCCACCAGGAGAAAGAGGAAGGGCGGGAGGGAGAGCTAGCCCATCGGCCTGGCTCCCTCCATTACCGCGAAAAATAGCCTCGCCGCCACCTACCAGGCCTCTCTCGTGCCCTGCTCCCTGCCTCGATCTCTTTCATGGCCCTTTTTTCCCATCCCCGGCCCATCCACCACGGAAGAGACATTTCGTAGGACGTATTTAATTCGCTCCGGAGTTCGCGCGCCTCTCTCTCCCCATGGACCATACTCGGTCATCTTTTGTTCCTTTGACGAGCCTCCTCCTCGCCAACTCGACTAGACTCCACTTGAAGCAGCGAGGGCTGAGAGGCCTCGAGATCCAACCGCGATACAGAGGGCCGCAAAACCAGCTGGAACGGCCACGAGGCCCCCGGAGCATCCTCCGGACGCTTGACTTTTCTTCGATTACCAAACTAACCGGTCAACGATGTGCTAATACTCGCAGAGTGTTTTCCGCCATCTCGGAGATGGCTCGGGGCTGGTAAGTGCATTAGCCGCGGCTGCTCGCGATAAACTGTCGCGGAGAGTTGGAGAGTATGGTTGAGCGGAGTGGCGAGCAGGTGGGCAGGATGGCGGCTTCTCTGACAGTGAGCGGTCGGAATGTATCGCCCGCCGGTTTATTGTGTTAGGGGCGAGTGTTGGGTGTGGGAATGGCGGTGGTGGTGTAGTGGGTGACGGAGCGAAGGCGCGGACGATCGGGAGAGTGAAAAGGCTTCGATACCGCGATTAAATTTGTTTTTCGACGCGGTGTGTGCTCTCGTCAAAGGTTGCTCAGGCCTGGCGCGGTCGACGCGACGGCTAGTTCGGCTCATATAGGTACACAGCTATATGTATGTGGCCGCTGGACGGACGCGTCACTCCTCGGCCGTGAAAAACTGGCCGGACATCGCGTTTCGACATAAAATATCATGCGCGCACCTGGACAATAGATAGCGGTAGTTTCGCGAGCTCTACCCGGGGACGCTCCTCGGGATAGTCGGCTTACTAGGTCGCGGCGAGCGGCTGCCAGCCAGCCGGGCAGAGAGCGATCCTTTAGGGAGAGTCTCGCAAAGCTTCCAGCAAAAACGGAGCAACGCGGTTATCTTGATACGCTCAACTTGCCTACTTCACTTCGGAAACGAGCGGAGCTCTCGCAGAGCGAGGCTACATTAATACCGCGGCCTGTCCCGCCTTCGTTCTCCCTCGTCGCTCTCGGGCCCTCTCGCTCTCGGCCGGCGGCTTTTTATTCCGCGATGGAGTCGCACCCGGCGCGGTTATGCCTCCGGGCATTGTCTTGGAATTATGGCCTCGAATAATGCTCGCCGTGGAAGACTCAAGACGGCGGAAGAACTTGCCGCTGAAAGAAAGGAAGCCGGCGAAAGATGGGCCCGGGAAGGGGGCGCGGTGCGGCGCGACGGAATGCGGGGATCAGCGTTGAAAGGGCCCGGGGATGATGTTAAAGGGTCCGGCTGGCGTGCCGGTGCCACGCGCGCGGTTCTCTACTTTTCTTCTCGGGCGATTTCGCCGCGTATATCCGCATACATCCGCATTGAGGAGGAGCCGGTGTGTGGGTCGGCTCGACTAACCGAGAGTGTATACGTGACTGGCTAGTGAGCGGCGACGGGGCCGAGGGGATGGGGGGGAAGTCGCGCTGGCAGGTGCCCTCTTAGTTGGAGTTGCAGCGAGGTGCGACGACGAGGAAAATGAATGCGCCTGATAATTAAAGCCTCGGCCTTCCCACGGAGAAAAGGGGATGGCGTGGCGGGCGGAGGGTGGCAAGCCGAGACGCGTTTTTGTTCGGAATTTTGATTAATCGTGCACAGGAAATTAAATGTGCTTTCTGCTTCAACGGTCAGGGACGTGCATCCACCCTTGCTAATAGCGCGCGCAGGAGCCCGAGTGAAATATACACTTCAATAAAGTAACTTCATTTCCGTCTCTCGTTTAAATATATTACCGCCACTAGCACCGACGCCATCGTCACGGCTAGACCGAGAAAAACCGAGTGGCCTGCTCCCCTTTTTTTCTCCCGCTCTCCTGGCCGCGGCTATATATTGCCTCGCGGAAGACCGCTAGTTTACTTATTCAGTCTCGCGATACTTTACGCACTACCCCGCCGGAATTCTAAGGAAGGTATTAATTTTTCCCCGGAGCTCGAACAGTCTGGCGGAGCCGCCGAAACTTTCGCTGCTCGAGCGAACCTACTTGGAAAACTGCTCGACTTGGGAAGTTCGACGGGCGGGGGGTGGGTACGTTCCGCGACGGATGGGCCAGTTCTGCTCGCTGCAGCGCATCACACGATGATTACCTGCCGCCCGGCTGCCATTATAAGTTCAAAATAATCCGAATGCCGATACGAAACAGCGGCTGCTACGCTTTCACTCTACGCTCTCCCGTGCTGATAAAGCGATATCCATAATCCGATACGTCATACGCATTTAAACTCTCTCTCGCTCTCTCTCGCGGGCGAGGGGTGAAACGGGGCTGTTTCACGCGGCCGTCACGACGGCACCAGTACAAGCGCCGGCCAATCAACGCCTGACAAGCACGAGCAGTCTGCCCCAAATAATTCCGGCATGACATTCGACGATCTAATTCGAGTGACTTGCTGTTAAACAGGCCGATCCAACTATCTTCGGGATTCCCGCCAGCCCCTCGTCCCATCACAGCCTGTCCACTGGCGAATTAGACATCTCACGGCAGCCACGAGTTGGAATATTCCCTCGGATTAAGCTGGTGGCCGCCTTAGAACAAATTCGGACAGGCGTCTTGTCATTAAATGACATGGCGATGTCATCTCGAGCTGATGAGAGTTGTCAGGCGTGCGAGCTTAATTCGGCCAATTAACGCGGCGAGATAATGGGCGAGATAAAAACGAGGGAATGCCAGCGAGCCAGGCCACGAGAGCCCAGCACCCTCGGTAAATCCGGAGCTCGCGTATTTGCTCATGGCCTAACGACACCTTCGATCTCGCAAATGAGCCCTCGAGGAAGCTCCAGCGTCCATCGATTGCGAGAGCAAAAGCTCCCGTTCCCGCTCCCCCTTCCATCTTCCGAACACGAGCGGCCCTTTCGCCGATTCGCTGATTCGCTCCCTAACACGTCCCTCGGATCCTCACTCTCCTTGCCTCCGTCTCCTCTCTGCATACCGAGAGCCCTGGGACGCATACGCACAGGTGAATGGGATCGACCGCGAGTAGTTTTACGGGGGCGCGCGCTTAATGATAATGGCGCGAGGACGGGAATAATTTTCGCGGCCACCCCCTTTAAGAGGGTATTCTTCCACTATTTATACCGAGGCACTGAGCGAGAGGAGAGCCGCTTCCCTACCCCGTGGATCGATCCACCCTCCGGCCCGGAGCCTCTATAGGCAGATGCTTTCGATGGTCGTTAGTCGGTCGAGAGTTTCACGCTGAAAACTTTCCCTTCCCGGCCACTTCTCTACCGTCGTACCGTCTCCTGCCTACCCTGCCGCGCGTCTCATCCCCCGCCTTCCAAACTACCAATCCCCACCCTCTCCCCTTCACCGCTACCCATAACTTTGTCTTTCTCTGTCTGGCTTTTTTATCCGCGCTGTTTTTTATTTTTCCATTCCAGTCCCTCTTTCTTTTTTCTATTTCCATTTCTTTCTCGCACACACACACACACACACGCGCGCTCGCGAGCGGCTTCGAAACAATTCCAGGCTCTGCCTTTTCCTTTTGTCTCTTTGTCCGCCGGTCTTCGTTCCTCTTTAGCGGCACACGCCGCACGCGGCGTCGCGAGGGAAAGAGCGAGAGAGAGGGCGGCCCGCTCTACCTCCCTCTCTTTATTCATCGATTTGGAAACAGCGAGTAACTGTGCGCTCGATACCTTTTTTTGCGGATCGCGCCGAGAGCGCAGCCGGTCTACCATCTCTCTTTCTCTCTGGCCGTCTCTCCGTTTCTCCGTGGGGCGATGGGGCTCGGAGCGAGAGAGGGAAACTACGAAAGGGGAATGAGTACACTCATGGACCAGCCAACCCTCCTCCTATCTATGCGCGGGATACACCTGAATCGGAACGAGGCTCCCGCGATACCACCGGCTACACCCTCTACAATTTCGGGGCGTCAATGTTATAGACAGTCTCGGCGCCCGCGGACCTTAATTTAAAGCGCAGCGCGAATGCCCCAACTATCGCGCTCGCGCTCCCGCCGGTGATCGTGATATACGGGGCCGCCGCTAATGTCACTGTATGAATTTCTCTGAAATCACCTCCGGAATATTCCGAGGAGCACAGAGACGCAGAGAGACATACATAGAGGATCGTATATCCGAACCCGGAAAGTCGGCTGGTCTTGTGAGCACAAGCTCCGGCCATTAAGAGACTCCGGGTTTAATTTCTGTCAGGGAAATTGAAATAGTTGTGTGACTTAAGCCCGCAGCTCGGCGAGGCTGTCGGTTTTTTGCAGGTGAGCCCGCTGGTTCCGAAGATACGTCGACTCAAACACGAATCATCGATCGAGGCCGAGCGCGCAGTAGTATAAGTCAGCCGCTAGTCAGACCTGCCCAGCCAGCCGTGTACACACACGCGCGATCGAATAATTCAATTAGTTCGGGTCGAATCCCGTTTTAATCGCTGAAGTTGTCACACGTGGCGTTGGTTAATAGTGGAAACAATACCGCCGGTGACAAATCATCGGACTTTTCCTATTACCACATTCCTCATCGGCTATTGTCCTTCTATTATGGCCGAGCGTGTGTCGGACAAATGATACTATTAAAAGCGAATATGTCAGGAGGTAAGAGAGGTCGTAAAGGAATGATTTAGATCTCAAAGTTGATTAGAGCGGCAATATCTCTGAGGTATTCAATGATGAACTAGAGTGAATGAGCGTCCCAGGTTCGTTAGCCGATGGATAAAAAAGCAAAGAGTCACCGGGCGTCTGCGACCCGTTTTGATTATCAGTGTTGAAAAACTGGAGAGTTGGTCGGTTTTCTCCTTTGTTTCAAGGATCGTCGTCGCTTCCGCGGAGCAGGTTTTTTCATAAATTCCCTGGGACAATCGAAGGGACGGAGGAGGGCTCGCGCATTCGGCGCGCTAAAGAGACAACTTAACGATCGGTGAACGGACCAACTCCGGCAAGAACTAAGCCAAGTAGTTTCGATGGTCGTTACTCAGTCGAGGAGTTCGCGATGAAAACTTCGTACTCGGCCATCCCCGCCTTTTTATTAGCTCCCATTGTCACCCCCGCCTACTCCCAATTCCGGTATACATATACCTGCCTCCTCCATCCGCATCAGCACATCCGCCACTCAATCGACGAAACAATTGCTCGGCTTCGGCTTACTTTTGATTTTGCCGAGCACTGGAACGTACTATACTGTCGACTGGCTTCCCCACCATGGGAGGAGGGCGCGCCTCGCGCTACTGTCGATTTGCCTCGGACCGACACTATTTCCCGAGGCGCGGGAGCGCGTGTCCCGTCGGCTCCTCCAGCCACCATGGGAGCCGATCAAAGGCGCGCGCCAGTCGGCGAGACAGCGCGAATAAATGGCTGGGCTCCTATCGAGTCCCCGAGCACAAAAGTGCTGCGGCGGGAACCAGAACTGTTAGACGAATACCTCGAGACAGATTGTATTTTATCAGCAGCCACTTTGCATAACGCCTGACCTCCGCTGCAATTTGTCTCGGCGACCGGGACCATTGGAACGTGTGCGTAGGACCTCGCTTCCAGTCGCCTTCTGGAATATCGACGGAACACTCTGCCGGGTTTAATACGTGACAGGTTTTCTTGGAACCTCGGGCGAGAATCTGGACTTTTCTATCGAGCTAGTTGGCGAAGATCCGAAAGGGTCTAAATGCGACCGACACCTAATTCAGCGCCAGCTAGGTTCCGCACGTTTCGAGCGGAGATCGTCGGCGCTTTATAAGGATCGGCCAGCAGCCACTCGGAGCTGGTGGTTTTCAGCTGGCCGAGCGAGCTTTTGTATTTTTCATGAGAAAATATAATATCCAGCGTATCGGCGAGCGGTTCGAATGGCCCGAGCCTTAGCCGCCCGGCGTACATAAGGTATGTACCGAGATAATAGAGCGTCGAAGGATATCTAGTCGGAAGAGGGTCTGTGCGCGAGCGCTTCTACGAGTGTGCACGAGTGCGAACCCCATGAATAAGTAGGCCGTGGAGGGTAAAAGGAAAGTTTGTAAGTGTATAATTAATAAAAGCGGAGAATGCCAGCCGACAGAGCGGGGAGTCGAAACTCCGAGACATTTCCAGCTTCCAGGTGGTATCCTTCAGTAGAGGAGCAAGTGAGTTGCTAAAATGAGTTGCTCGAGGAATTGCAGCGACACGACGGGGAGACAACCAACAGTAGGCGAACCTTATTACGAACACCTGGGAAGAATGAGACCGTATGAAGTTCAAATCGTACAAACCGATGTCTGTTGGAGTCTAGGATCGATCGATCCCGTCTGGGAAGTGGAGAGTCCAGTGATACCCGATCCAATAAAAGTATCGCCGAGAAAGAGTGTCTAGTATCCTCGATCCTTTAAAAGGGAGCAAGGATATAGGAGGGAATATCGCGCGAAATATACCGAGGGGCGCATTCTTCATCGGAAAGGGGATCAGGCGATTTAGCAAAGAGGTGGGACTTTATTCCGGGAGGAACTACGAACGAGTACTTCATCCTGCTCGGTCTCGTCCGGCGAATGCGGTATATCACGTGCGGTGTAATGACATTCGGGGCTTGAGTCGTGGTATCAGGCCAGCCAATGCTCCTAGCCGCGCGAGCGATGAAAAATCGGGCGATGCTTTTCCTCGTCCCCACCCACTCTCCTTCCGATCCCCGACTTAAAACCCTGGTCTAGGCTCTCCACTAGACGTCTACATGGTGGCTGGCGTCGTTGACGGAAATTCCACGCTGAAAAAAGCTTTCTCTTTCGCGGGTAGCGCGTGCTGAGTGAGCGAGGCGCGTCTACCGGTTCCCCTGCCCGGAGAAAAGTGAGGCGCAAAAGGGGTACCGAAAGAAGGACGAGGGGCCGGCGACTGCACTGGAATTCTCGAGTGATTTTCTGGGAGAAAGAGAGGGCTGGCCGTCCCCGTGGCTGGCGTCGCTTTCTCGGGGAAAGGCAGCTCTGCGCCAGCCGTCGCCGCGTCCGGGACCCATATTTCATGAGTATCCTTTATTTGCCAATGCCCCGACAACACCTCGCCCATATTGGAGTGACACGCGCCATCACCCGTGGCCCAAATCCAAATCTCCTAATTCCCGACTTGCCATCGAGCCTTGCACTTCGTGAGGTGACTGACTCAACCCGCCATTACAACTACACTATTCTACTACTACTACTACTACTACTACTACTAGGAGTTGGAAGTGCCAGTTTGGAATCGTATGCCGTCGGAATGCGGACTGGCAAAGAACACCGGCGACATCGATTAAGTCGGGAATTGTGCGACGCGGCAGTCGCGGCACACTGCTGGAACGTAAATAGTCCCGGCGCTTTCACGATTCCGAGCTCCCCTGTTCCTGCAATGACTCTTTCGGTACTCCCGGAACTATGCAGCCCAAGTCCCTTTATATGTTTGCGCAAGCTTGAGAGAGTCTCCGGCGACCGGTATCCGAGCAAGTTTCCAGGGCTCTCCCGGCGCGGCGCCGGGGCGCGATGCGTCCTCATTCTATCAGCCGCGAGAGTAGGATGGCACCCAATATTTGTAGCTGTTGCGGAACATCTCCCGAAAGGGAGCTTTATCAGAGACTGTCAGCTTAGGGGATCCCCCGACGACGCGCGGGGCAGGGCCGTGTGCCATGGAAACGGCTTGGCAGGGAGGCGCGATGAAAAGGGTCCGTACACCACCTTACCCACAAATGACAACAAGTTACGCATCCCTATTGCCTGCCTCTCTTTCTCGCTCTCGCTCTCGCTCTCCTCTTTCCGTTGCGCAACCAAACGATTACCGACGCACTCTGGCTGCCTCGATTTCCAAAAGCTCCAGTGCGTCCTTTACAGTCCAGGCTGTTTACCCTCGCGCGAAACCACCGTCAAAGCCTCAACCTGAAACCTCGCCTCGCCTCCCACCCTCCTCCTCCTCCTCCACTCGCTCGCGCTCCGCGCTATACGGCTGGATCGATTCTTATTTTCGAAGGCGAAATATCCTGCGGCCTGAGAGAAACGTGTCGTGTGCTGGTTGCCGTCGCGGGAGAATGGGCTGCCGGGTGACGCGAGACGGGACGGGGGGAGCGGAGGGGTAGCACGAGTGTCGGGGGCGCGGGCGGCGATAATGCAATTT
This sequence comes from Crossocerus cetratus, assembly GCA_963675795.1. Classification (NCBI taxonomy): domain Eukaryota; kingdom Metazoa; phylum Arthropoda; class Insecta; order Hymenoptera; family Crabronidae; genus Crossocerus; species Crossocerus cetratus. The sequence continues at coordinate 7,286,982 of OY776664.1, read as the reverse complement.
GTAATAAGTTTCGCGCGGCCGCCCGAGAATCGCATTCCAGATTCCAGGAGGAAATGGGGTCGAGCCTCTCGCGAAGCCCTCGCGGATAAACTCGTTCTCCTCGCGCGTCATATCAACCCTCGCTTACGTAATGTGCCGGTGATTAATATGAGGGGGTGGAAGGTGGCCGCGGCCCGGGGGGTACATCTAGCCGGCGGCGCATACCCGAGCTTTCCGTCCGGCCATATTTCACGGGGCATCCTCCACTCGCCGATCCTTTCACTCCCGTCTCCCCCCATATTGAAGCCGACCGTAAATTCGCGCGCCCACGCGCAAATTGCACCTCAAGCATTTTTCTCCAGCGATTCTTCGCGAGCCTCTCTGCCCATCTCGTCGTCGCCATCCCGCCGAGTGGGAGGGATGCGAGCAACGGGCAACATATCGAGGGGACGCCTTGAATATTAACGTTTCGATCGGCGACCGGCATTACAACTGGCTGCACATTTAATCGGGGCACACGCCGCCGCGCCTAATGAGGAGCAGGGATCGAGGAGACTCCTATTGATACGATTAATATTGCACCGCGAGCAAATAGCTTTGCACGCGCCGCTAGTTATGCTACGACCACCGCGCAGAGAGCCGGCTTAATGGGAGAGCGCGCGCGTCGGGGGTGCGCTCTAGACCGGCGATAAATCTAAGTTTACGTCGAGTATCCTTGACGTGACGCGACCCGAATATATATTCCGCCCGTTATATATATTTGCCGGACAAAAATGTCAAAGTCACTTTGGCCCGCTGCGGCCAACAGCGCACCTTCCGCCGAGATATATGTCCATGCACTCCCGCGTGTGCGGCCCGAATTCAACTAATTACTGTATTATACGGCAGGCCTGTGGGGAGAAAAAGCCCGGGCCCGGCCACTTGGCTGCGCGGGGGCCGCGCTTGTTTATTCTCATCGAGGGATTAAACTCTAATTGGCCTTGGGCTCGAGCAATTAGCCACCGCGTAGCCGGCGTAAGCCGCTGAAACATTGTTTTTAAAATTCGCAGAAGCCGCTGAGCGAGCCGCGTCCCTCGCCGAGCTGACTCCTTCGATCGGCCGCGATCGAACGGGATTAATTTTCAATGGGCGCAAGTCGCCGGAGGAAAAACGGCCGCATTGCTCGCTGGCTGCGCTAGCGTTAAATTCGCGGGCGCACTCGAAAGTTAATTAAGGAAACGAGGAGAATGAGAGGGCGTTTGTTGCCCACTCGCCGAATTAAATTGCAAGCCCCGGCCCCGCCCTCCCCCCGGGATACTGGCGGGTCCTCGGGATAAAAGGTCTCTGGATTTCTTTCCCGGCGATGGCTTCCTCGCTCCCTCGCTTCCTCCTTGCAAGCGGATGCCTTGCTTTCTTTATCCCGGTGAAATTCCGCTCTCTAAATTCGCCGGTAATTCCTGGATAACGCGATACGTTTCCATTATTACTCTGCGAACGATCACTGGCTCGGGGCCGTGCGCGCTAAAAGAAGGGAGGGATGAAGCCATGGTCGAACCCGTCCTCCCGCAGTCCGACGCCCTCGACAAAGGGGAACTTTTTCCTCATTTCCTTAAATTCATAGCCATCATATACGCCAAGGGAGTTTAGGGCGAGTAATAAGTATTTAAGCGCGCGGCTCAGTGGGATGGTGTAATTTAGACAATTATATCATGGAATGCGTGGAATTATAACGGCGGCGACGGTGGCGGGGCCGTAGAGTTGGTTCAAGTTCCGGGTTGTCCTCTGCCCGGGCCGGCTGAGGTCAAAGTACGTAGCCGAGTATCCTCAAAGTCCCGTTTGAATGGAGAGTATTGCTATGGGTGCAGCTCCGACATGTTTCATTAGCGACGGAAACCTCGAGCAGCAGGTATAATCGATGATGCTCCCTACTCGAAACTCACCTCATCGCCGAGACTAAACAGCGCGTTCTTCGCCGAAATTCCCCTTTTCCCCCGATTGAATAACGGATCGATGCCCGACGCTATCTGGGTCACGCACAATCGCCGCACCGGCCGGGACGGAGGTAGCGGGCGGCAGCCCCGCTTTTTTATCAATCTCGACTGAAGGATCGCAAAGAACTATTATCCTGCCGGGAGAAAGGAAACGCTTGTTAAAAGCGGTAACCCCCCGTCGACAAAAGCAAACTTGATGCTTCACAGTGTAGCTTGCGCTGCAGGCCGTTTCAAAATATTTGCCGACAACAATGGACGCGGCCGTTCTAGATTAATTAACATTTTCCAGCCGATTCGTCGAGCGCGCGCTCGCGAGCCCTTTTCCGATTGCAAATTGATGAGAAAATCGAGCCTTTTGACCTTTTTGAATTTCGAGGGCAAACAATTCATTTCCCGGCCGTGTTACTCGCTTTTAAAACGACCGATTTCCAATCCCCGTCCCTCCAGTTTCAATCGGCGTCAGTTTTTCTCCATCCCATTGGCGCATTCTGTCCTCCCGGGATTAAGCCTAACACCGCCATCGGAGAGAGCTACCATCAGACTCGGACGATCCGACTCTACGGGATTCTCACTCGAGCCTTTTCCTAGATCTATCTCGAGCTAGTTGTTGCTCGGGGCGCTCAAGCGAGCGGGAAGAATAATTTCTCCAAGCGATAGAAACAGGCCTGAGAGACCACTTTGCCGTTACACCTTCAATATCCGAGGAGGACGAGGCATTCCCGGGGCCGGGGAACTCGTCAGGCAAAGTGTATACCCCGCGCGACCTCTTATTCACGCTTTCAGCCGACGAAGCCCTTCCGCAGAATGAAATCATTCCTGGCGAAGCGAAATTGCGCGAACACGATCCCATTTGTTTCATTCTCCACTCCATTCCCGCTGGGAGATCAAAGGGGGCGAAGGGGAGAAGAGGGTGAAGGGGGAGAAGGGGGAGAAGGAGAGATGAAGGGGGTCGGCAACACTTGGTGCGTGAAGATGGGTGTCCGGTCCGGAGCCGAGGAAAAGTCGACGGTCAACCGGAGGGGCGTCACGACTTTCCGTTTCGTTTAGCAGGGATGCTGAGGTGGCAAGCGACGGATCCTTACTGAGAGGGAGCGGGAGAGGACATTCGCCAAATCGCTGAATATTACAGACCCGCATCCCCGGTGTTTTATTGCCCCCGTCAACTTTCATTCGAGGGCCTTCCCGCGACAATAAAGGGGACTTTGCATTTCATGCTTCAAACACTCGCTTTTCTCCATCCAGTCTCAAACGAGAGTGGCCCTGGTTGGCAGTAATAATTCCTTCGCTGCCAATTACTTGCGCCTCGATCGGCAGCAGTAATTAGCAACAAATCTTGCCGCTCGAGATACTCCCTCCCGCGGCAGGAATATTAATAATGGGGAGGGGGCTCGAGGCACGCAGCTGATGCTCGTCGGAGCAGCTAAGAGAAGCTATTAACCTCGGGAGCCGCCGGAATACATAGAGGCCGTGTTTTCTCATACTTGTTTCCGTGTATCTTGGCGGCCGCTCAGCGGGCCCGTGTGGGGATTTCTCGCGCGAGTCCACCGCCCGAAACTCATTTCAAGCGGAAAACACCGGCCGGCCTGGAACGCTTAATCACGGCCCACGGATATCTCTCTGGCTGTGTAATTAAAGAGATCGGTAGGAACGAGGAGATAACGAAGCAGAGTAAATACTCGGCGCGTCCACTGACGCGCTCCCAGCGAATTGCGCCCTGGCAATTCATTCGCGAAAGTGTGGTCGGTGTTGCGTGGCCAGCGACGGCGACGGCGGTTGGGGGTTGGGGGTTGGGGGGCAAAAAAAAATCGGGGCTGAAAATTTTAATAACTTGCTAGCCGTGTCGGTGGGCCGAGCCGCGAACGAAGCAGACTCGTAAGTAATTAAGTGGTCCCGGGACGAGCGGGCCTCGGAATTTCCGGCGGCCCGTGCCATTTTCCGAGACAACTGCCGCCCGACACAATGACCAACAGCGGGACGGGCTGCTTTAACCGGCTTGAACCTCATGATAATTCGACGGCAGACAAGCGACCCCGTGAAAAGATGCCGGGAAATGGCCTGCTTAATTCGCGCAGCTGCGTTCGAGCGTGCCGGGAAGACGGGGCATTGTTCGAGCCGGAAGGAACGAGGCGAATTCTCGGCTGGCCTTGTTAATTAACACCTAGGCAGTCTTGTTCAAATCCTCGTATTTGATTGCGCGTGCAATCAGAGCCAGGCGTTCTCACCTACGAGTGATACCAGTTGGCAGGAGGCGTGAGTGGCTCGGGCAAAATGCTTAATGGAATCGGCTGTTTGGAGAGAGACTCTCCGTGCCACCAGCGCACCGCGCGGCGCGCGCGCGCGAGCCCAGATAAATTATGTGGAAATCTAATTTCTACGCCGAGGGCCGCTCGCTGACTCATTGTTTCACCTGGGAACTCAAGAGGAGTATGTGTGTGGCGAGCGCCACTCGCATGACCTATAAATCTCATATTATAGCCCCAACTCTGGATGAAACGCACCGAGGTGCTTCACACTCGGCCTCGAGCGGGCCAATCCCTCCACTCCTTTAATGGCAAGATCACTCAATCCAATGGAATGAGCGGGAGAACCTGGCGAATCCGTGCAGACTCTCTTTCTCTCTCGAAGCCATTTGAAGCCGGCAAATATAACAATGGTCGAGAGGAAGGGGCGATATATACCAACAACTCGATGCCGCGTTTCAGAATCGAGTTACTCTCGCCATTGAGGAGCAATGAAGCATCGCCTGTGAATTTGCCCGGTGCTCGCTGGCCCGTTCTCCAGCCGGCTATTTCCAAGGGTTTGCACAAAAGAGCAGTGTGGCAAGATACATCCCTCTACGCCGAAATCGCGATCACTCCTCCTTACTCCAACCTCCTCGGGCGATCTCTTTCTCTTTCGGCCGAGCCGGCGGCGGAATCTGATGAGACTATTAGCCGAGTGTACAGTAAGCCCCGAATCGAAACCTGTCCCGGGCAACCAGTAGATACTGCCCGGCGAACCGGCACGCTTCGCCTCCGAGCGAGCCCTGCGGAGGGGGCGGCCGAGTTTAATTGCGGCCCGCGCGCGGCCCTTAAATATTTACTTTCAATCAGCCGGCAAATTTTCCCGGGGATTTCCGCACCGCCCCCTCCATCGCGCCATCTCTCGGTCTCTCCATCTCTCCATCTCTCCATCTCCGATGGGCCGCGTGGTAGCGCGCGATTGTACATATACTCTCTCCCCTTTAACACCGGCACTCCCTCACTGACAGCCTATAAATTGGGCGTTGATGGATGACCTTCGCGGGAGGGAGCAGCCCGTGACAATAACCGGGGGGGGTGAGCAATGTTTGGCCCCGCAGGTAGGAATAATTATGGAATGGCACTTGCCACTCTGCGTGAGGGTGGAGCGTGGAGTGGCGGCGCGGGATGTGTGCCGGGAGCGAAAAGAGCAAGCGCTCTTCGAATAAGCGACCCGGTGAAACGAGCAATCGCCGATCTATGCATTCAATAAAACAGCCTCCGCCCCTGAGGTACACCTGGCAATCACCCTCCACTATACCCATTTTCAACTGATCGATAAGCTGTTAAATGTCTCTTCTCCATCAGCCCGCCTCTCTCTCTCATCTACTCGCATTCTCCCTCTCTCGCCGATGTAATCCAGTATGAAGCGCGGATGATCTAGTTCGGAAAAGAGGACCGGCAGCCATTCACCGCCGGCGGACAGAGAGCCGTAAAACTTTACGCCCTGACCAGAGACGACAACTTCCCTTTTAGCGGCCTCGTACCCTGCCCGCTTGCTTGCCCGTGTTTAATTACATCGATTAAAGCCTGCCGCGTCGCCCGGCGAATCGAGCCCCTCTCTCACCGCTCTGTTTGTGTCTGTGTCTCTCTATATCGGTGTGTGCGTGTCTACGTGGATGTGTCACACGAGAAATCGGAGCAGTAGCGCCTGGGGGGGCGAGCTGCGATTACTGTTTAAACTCGAGAGAGTACTTAACGCGCGATTTACAGAGAATTACACATTCCACACCCTGACGATCAGATTCACCCGAGGGAGGCTCGTCTTCGAACGAGAGCCTAGCTACTTTCCTCATTTGGCATGCGGTGCCTACTGCCACGAGACGCGATTAGGGGAGCTCTGATTCGACCGGTTGTCTGCCAGTGTCGGCCTCCTCCGATACTCGCCGACGTCACGGATCGAGCACGAGTAATTCCTCGAGTATCGCAGTACGTATCCTCCAATCCGCTCACCACGCTTCTCGTTGACTCTGATCCGTCAACCATCCGTAACCAATATTATCGCCTCCCCGCTTAAAATCAACACCAGGAACACGAGATTTTTACAACATTTTATCAGCGAACTCTAGTGCAGTTTGCGCAAACTTCAGCCTCGCGAAACGTGCTACGTGACGCTTCCCACCAACATTTTAAAAACTAACGAGTCTGGCCACCCGAAACAGTTGCGGTACACTCGGAAAAACTGTAAAAGCTGCTCGTGCGAATTCCCTGGAGTGGGGTGGTTCCGCGCGGAGACAAGTATCGCCAAAAGCTGCACGCGCTCTCCGGCCGAGCCAATATATCGTGGCTAGAGAGGAGCCTTGGCGAGTGAGTGATTTGTTTCGGCAAAAAGCGACGCGGGTAACTTGCCGCGCGCGCGGGCGCGTGTGGAGCCCGGTTGAAGCGCTAAACTGACAATGAAGATCGGACGACACATCGAGTGACACCCGCCACTGGAAAAGGTTCGCGAGAGAGCCTCGCTGAAATGCGCTGAAAGCGCGACACTCTCCCGTGGCGAGACAAAGCGCCTCGAACCAAGGGAAACACAGAGGGCGAGCAAGTGCAGGTGATGGAGAGAGAGTGAGAGAGAGAAAGAGAGAGAGAGTTGGAAAGGGTTGGAGTTAGAGGGAGAAATGTTCACGATAGGTCAACCGAGCCGGAGAATTGAACCTTGATCGACGCTGAGGATCCGGTACACAGATTCAGCCCTGGAGGTTCGAGCTCGGATATCCATCGATTGACATGTCCAACGCTCGAGCGGATCAGTTTACCCGCGATCGATTCTACCTGCCCGGGCGACGTGTTCAACTACGATTTAAACGACGCTGGGATTAATCTGCTCGGCCAGTTAAACCCGTGGCCCATGATATGTCAGTAGACACGGGGGCGCGCGCGGACCAGCCTTAACCATTAATTGGATTTTGTCTTGCGCTTGTAGCTCGTTTGCTAGCTCGCTCTCCTCTCCTCCGCCCTCTCGCACCGGCCCGGCTCTCCGGCCCTCCACCCGCCAAGATTAACGATAATGAAGCGGACCGCGTGGGCCGCGAGGTGCGCGGATTCAGAAATATGAAGCTACTCCCGTAATTGGCCATTACCATCCTTTACTTCCGCCCTCGCGCCCGCCGGACTTATCTCTCGCTGGCTAAAGTAATCAAGCCACCGCTGATAAAGAGCGCGATGACGCACCCCACACCCGACTCCATCATTGATCCGCGCAAAGCTGATGCTTATTTTCAGTGTTGCATTTAATATTTCAGTCCACTTGGACGCGAGAGAAGTGAGAGGACTGGGAGGTGTGCCGCAATTAGATGCGATCGCCAAAGTGGAGCAGAAGCGTCTATTGAGTACTTGGATGCCGTGAAGCTGGCTTATCTTTCCGAGCATCAAGAGGCAGGTGTTTAGCCTCAAAGAATTAGCTGCTGCTAACGAGCTTGCGGCTATTGATTGCCGTATCAATTGATTAAGTGATACAACCCCCTCCGGCGTTCCCCCTCAAGCATATTCCAGCGCGGATTTACACCGATCGGATTATTCTGTTGCTTCGGGGTGGCTTGCGGGCGAGTGTGTGCGTGTGTGTGTTGGTATGAGGGAGAGGGAGAGAACGATCTGCTAAACCCGTCTATGAATGCTTCCTCTACAAACCCTATCGATCAGATTCTATCCGGCGACGCTTGGCAGAGCCATGACAAACGGTGTGCCGCGATACACACCGTCTACCAATAAGTTCCATCCGTGAACGGTTTAATTAGCACTGTTTCCGAGCGCGGCGATTGCCTCCTACTGCGCGCGCGGGCCGTCTGCTAACAGGGCTTTTCGAGAACATGAAGGAGGAGGACTCGTGTTCAGCCGATTGCGCACCGGCGACCAGAACAAGCCGCGTAATCGGATCTTCGCGGTCACCGGCTTGCAGGAACCATTAAAGCAGTACATATTATTCCAGCCGAGGGATTAACTTTCCAATATCGCGTGTCGCGGTAGCAATGGCCGAATCAACCCGCAACTCTCCATTGTATAAGTTGGCCTGCCGGGAATACTGGCAATCGAACCCGAGACTCGAGACTCTCGTTATTCGAGAGACTGTTGCCTTCCGAGAGAGTAGGAGCGAGAGGCGGGACGCTTCAACCTCGAGTCGGACACTTGTGGTCCAGCGAGGATTTAAAGCGCACGCTTTCTTCTCCTCGAGTCTCGCAGTAGCCCTCTCAACCTCACTACTGATTTCTAATCCAGCTGGCAACGACCCGACGGCGATAGCTGCACCGACCGGCTCGGCCGGCATTGTATGAAAGGCGCGCTCCGGTTTCCCGCTGGTGAATGACTGGGCGCGAACGCGCCGTGGCGCCGAAACCCCGGGAATTCTCACGGTTCGGGTGATAGAAATTGAAATTCCGAGGGAGGTTTATCGGGGTGCGCGCATATGCCGGCGGGGCGTATCTCTCAAAACGAACAGGGTATATACGCCCTTAACTTACCCTTCGAGCCATCTCATTAAAATTCACGGGGGCGGCTCTCTCTTAACGCGGATGCTTATCCCCCGGGCGACTTGCTAGCCATTTACAACTCTAGCCACCTTCCCAGCCAACTCCGCCCGATATTTGTAAGCGTGCGGCCGGGCAAACTGCGCTTGTCCGGAGTTTAGAGCGGTGGAAATTGGTTTTGGGGCAGGAAGTCCTGCAAGTAAGGCCGGCAGCGGGAGGCGAGGGTTTCCTCGCCATTTCCGAGTTCTTACATAACGAACCGCGGAGAGTACTACAGGCTGTGCCGCTTCTCTCATTCCAGAGATGTGAGGAATGATCACGTGGGTGATGGTCGGGCTGCTCCTCGCTGCGGAAACTTGCGGCAGAAACGTCGTATCCGGAAACGGAAACGGCAAGGAGGAGGAGGCCAAGCAGAAGGACAGCCTGAAGGGAGTGACCGCGGAAGAAGAAGACATCTACAGTGAGTATTGGCAGGGAGTAGTGTGGGCGGGCTGCGAGCCACGAAAAAGAAGCGGCCGAGCCGAGTAGCCAAGAACGCTGCGACGGAAGGAATGATGGAGACAAACAGATCTATGATTTGCTCGACTAACTCGACTTTATCACCCAACTCTTGGATCCTGCAATTGAGCCCCACTAATCCTCAAACTCCTCCACAGCTCTTCCCCCGGGCGGCCTCGCCTTTTTCACCTCTGGCTCTCCTCGCATCCCCACTAGCCCACATACACCTACACCACCCTCCGCCCCAGCAGCCACAAATCTCTCTCTAATCTATATACGCGCCCCGTAACATACTGTCCTGAAATATTACCGTCAGAGCGCGCCGTCCCCGAGCTCCTTAAAGTCGGCCTTCGCGCTGATAACTGGTTAAAGTCTCGTTCGAACTGCATGGCAGCCGCCGGGCCATTTATCACGCGCCGGCCGCGCGCCGACTCTCTCGCGTGAGTGAGATGCGTCCTCTCTCCCTGCCAGCTGGCTATTTAAAAGCCGATTGCGAGCGCGCGGGGCCAACATCGCGCCGGTTTCCATTTCGCGAAAGGAATGGATTTGCGTAAACTCAAGGGCCCAGTTCCTCTTTAAAGGTGGCACATGCTAGCGCTACCGAGCAATTTCGTCGATGGCCCTCGACCTTCCAGCTGTCTAGAAGCAACTAACAGCGGCGGCCTATACCGCCGGACCATTCCGGGAACGAAAGTGCACACGCGCGCGCGCTTGCTAGAGAGAGAAAGCTAGGTATACGGAGAGTGGACTTTGGAATAAGCAAACAGCGGCGGTGTCTCGTTAGCGCGGTATTCATTGCCGGTATTCACTGGTCGCCGAGCGGAAGGTTTTGTCCTAGTGGACAATCGGTTTCCCCGCTGGACGGCATTAAACGGCAGACACGGCACAGATCGCGAGAGGAGGAATTGCACGGTGGAGGGCTGCCGCTAAACGCGTTTAATTGTTGCGTCTCGATGCTTTGTCCCTCGCACTTTCTGGCTCTCGGCATACCGCGACTAGCTATTGGTCCCTCGGGCCCGACCACTATATATCTATGCACCCCCTCACAACCACCCGATTCTTCACTGTCTCTTTCTCCCTCTCTCTTGTTGCAGGTCTAACGTGCTACACTTGCGTCAACGTCAGCGATAACCAGGTATCGACGAGTCCATTAAACACTCCCTTAAGAGTCCGTAATACCCCTATCGTGCCAGGTCCAGCCACAATTTCGTTCGGCGGTGGTGGTGTCGGCGGCCGAGAAAGAGAGAGAGAGTGAGAGAGAGAGAGGAGGACGAGCGTTCCCGCATCGATCCCGACTTATTTTAAACTCGGCCTGCCGGAGCCTGTCTACTTCGCTCCTTTTACTAGAGTTCGCCTCAGTTCAATCTCTCCGCGCTGGGTCCCACCACCGTTCGCCCGATCTTTTTGCCGGACTCGAAGAAAGCGGCGCGGCGCGACGCGCCACGGGCGTCTCGAGGGGGGAATTGGCAATATCGGGTTGGACCGGCCGACGATTCTTCTGTCAGGCGGGCGGAAAGGCGAAATAGTGGCCAAGTAGATTGCCACCGGTGGCCCCCGTCGCCTCGAATAAATTCTAAACACGTTTAAATACGAGCGGCACGCGAGCGCGGCGCCGATCGCTATTGGAAATCGTTGCTTCCGACCTATATCACTCCGCTGGCCAATATCTCATTAAGTGTCGCGGCGCTCGCGCGACCCTCTGGCCGACCTCGACGCGTGTATGCCACTGTGTACGTGGCCGTTTCCCCCGAAATTTACGTCCTCGATTATTACTTCCGTTTTTGCAAGCCGATCCGGCTGGCCGGGTTCGAGGCATTAAGAACTTTCCTGAAACGGCGCGATTGTCGGCCGGCTTTCAACTTCGAGCGGTGGGAGGGTGTGGGATGTGGGACGTGGAACGCGGGGGCTGGGTGAACTGCTCTCGGAAGGGTTAAGCGCGTAACATTGTGTTGATGCTACTTCCGGCGAGAAACGTGAGTTTGGGGTCTTATCCGCCGCTCTTTTTGGCACGATTCCCCGTTAAACCGAGCCAACACCACCCACGCGCGGCATCCCCCAGCCCCCCGGTCGGCGTTTGTCTTCCTGCCGATTTATTCTTTCGGCGAATCTCATTGGGGCGCTAAGCCCCCCCCCACCCATTCCGCAACCCTTCTCACGCCTCTCGGGAGATTGAGCCTCGCAAATTGCCATCCAGCCGAGCCGTGCCAATAGACTAGTGTGTTACGTAGAGTGTGGAGCTAGCGCGGGCTACGTGCCCGCCGAGTTTCTCCATGCACCGGGGATTTAATAAAGGCTTTCCGTCTTCTCTCTTTTTGCAGATGTGCAACAAATGGGCGATCGACACACCGTGTCCAGCGGGCGGCCGCGACTTCTGCCGATCACTGCACATTTTGGACAGTCGGGGGAATAGTGTCTTGGCAAGCAGATTTCCTTCCACTCTCGGACCCCGCACTTGACCCGAGCCGACGACCCCACTCGTCCCGGGCCGCCGTCCTAAACCGTCGCGCCCCCGCCACCCTGGGCCCAGCTCCGACTGCCACGACAACTACAAGCGCGGGGGGAGCGCGGGGAGCGGGGCCGCTCGCTATTAGCTACGATATTGCCCGGCATTATTAAACGCGGCTCACTCCGCACTCGGTCCTACCGTCGACTCACTACTGCCCGGGGCGTGTTTCATTGGCTACCGGCAGTTACCATTACCGCTTCCCTCGTATCTCGCGCTTTGATCCTAATTTGCTGTTGCGCGGATCGAGCCTCCGCGCTAACTTCATACCAACTATAACGCCCCCTAATATCCCCCGATCTATCCGACCCCCCCGGCCGTCGGATCTTGCGGTCCAACTTCATCCCGGGCCACCGGAGGACACAACCATCGTCGCGGCGTGCAAGCAACCAGAAGGCCCGTGGGCAAACTTAGTATGCGCGGGGAAAATCAATTACATGTCATCATATTTTGCTAATAAGCGTGCATTAGGAGGATAATCTATTTTCCTGCCGCGCGTCCCGTTAATGAATAAAGTTAGTAGGAACCGAGACCGATGTGAGAGTGGACCACGCTACGCTGGCGAGAGTGGTCTTGCTCGGGGGTGGGGAAGCTTTTAAAATAAGCACTCGCTCGGAACACTTTGAAATCGAGCATCAATATCAATTACAGCATACCGGCCGTCTTCCACTCTTCCCATAAGCTATTCATCTCGGCCAAGTTCCTTGGCTACCAAACCGTGTTCCCTGATTAATTCGCCGGCCGATTGCAACGCCGGTCCATCTATCCACTGACTCGCGTTTCCCATTCTTTCAATGGGTTCGCGCAAAGGAATCCAACTGCTCGGGAGGGACGGTGGCGTTCGGGTGGAGCGACGGAGGAGGGAAAATAGGGGTGGGGGAGGAGCTTGGGGCTGGCGGGGCGATTCGCTATTTATGAAATCGGCTTAGCCGAGATCGATGGCGGCCGGCAGGTCGGGCTATAATTCATTTGGTTTCCAGGTGAGCAAGAGTTGCGCGAGCAACGAGCAATGCGGACCGGCGACGGTCGGTTGCATCCCGGTGGACACGCAGCAGGTGCGAAATAGCGAATTTTCACGTCGCGCGGCGCCGAGATCGGCGGCCTTTTCCACGGGGAAGAGGGTTCGCGGAGAGGATCGCCGGGATAAAATAAATTCGGTTATTTCGTTCCAGGTGTGCATAAGCTGCTGCGACCTGAGCTACTGCAACATCGAGTCGCCGACGAACGCGACCAACGCCGTTTACTCGCGGAAGCGGCGCGCCAAGCCGAAACCGAAACGCAAGCGTCCCGGAAGAAACGGGGTCGAGGGTCCCAGTCGATTTTACGGATCCGCCGTCCTCGGCCTCCTAACCTCCTCACTCCTCTATGCATATCATTGCTGAGAAAGCAACCACGCTGAAGGATTAGTTAGAGAACACGATACACGCTCCGCCGGGATCGACCAGCCAGCAAAACTCAACCGGAGGCCCAACCGGAGCCCCAGCCAGCCCCAACCAACCAACCAGACGCAGTTGAGAGTCGAGCGCGAGCAACAACCGGCCAACCTCGATTCACCGATATCATAAAGATACTGCGCTCGACTCCACTCCACTCAGATCCATCTCTCAACCACGAGATTCCTAGAAGAGGCTCCCCTCCCCCTTCCCGCGCACTCGAGCGAGCCTGGCACAATGTCCACGAGGTACCTACCTACCTCCAGATCGAATCTCGCTAACTCAGGCTGGCTCGCTCGCCGCGAGGAAACTCCCTCCATAAGTAATCTCCCGTGCAAAAGCACACCGCTCGGAGGAGAATCCTGAGCGCGCGGGGTAGGTTGCAACTGCACTCGGCACTCACGAGGAACCCTCCTCGTCAAATTCCTCCTTGCCGCACCGGCGTGCAACGGAGCGCTTGCACCACTTGATACTCGACATTCGACTACTCCGAGAGTCCCGCGCCACTTTCTTATTCTTGTATCTCTCTCTGTCTCTTCATCTAAAGGAATAACTCTCTCCGAGAGAGCGTGTCCCACTGTCGAAGCCCTGTCACACCATTTCCCCATCCCGAGCGCGCCGAGCGCTCGACTTTTCACACTCTCTAATGCACGTCTCTCTCTCTCTCTCTCTCTCTCATTCCCATTCCGCCGCGTCTCACCGCTCTCTACTCTACTCCACTGGCGCAGGAGAGTTCTCTCGGCTCGCCGGGATTCCTCGCCCACGCTGCGAGACATATCCATGTAAATGAATAATGCAGCACGACTTCGCGGTAGATCTCCTTAAAAAATTTCCAGCCTCTCTCTCTCACTCTCACTCTCTCTCTCTCTCCCTTCGCATCTGGCCGTTTGCGATCAGGTTTGCGGGTTTGCGGGTTTGCGAAAGCGCGATCGAGTGCGCCGCTCGCGCGTTACATTCGTATTGGCAGTGGCGCATTAACGAGGAGCGCGCGAGCGCTGGCAGAGATCTGCGCTCTGCATCGGCGCTCGACTGGATGACGCGTGCAAACCGACTCACACACACGCACACACGCACACGGACAGACAGCCAGACGCTCACTCAAGCCTAGGGACACGCGGAACACGGTGCTATTTTTTTGAAATCTCGATGTGAACTCTGGGCGCTCACTCTCCCTCTCTGTCCGTTCGGTCTCTCTCGGACTCGAGCGCGGCACGCGCGCCCCCGCGTAAATTGTAAATTGCGGCGGACGCACCATGAATACCGAGCGCGAGCTGCACTGTAGAGGGTGTAAAGTAGAAGAAACTCTAGAGCCTCTCGTTTTCCTTCCGCGGATAATAATGTCTCTCCTCGGCTGGAACACGGCCCGAGAGAAATATGACTAATCCCGTGCACCGCGAGCCCGCGCGCCAGTAAAAGCACAGCGAGGCCGGAATAAAGATGCCCGGGGAGACGGAGGCGAACTAAGTATCAGAGATCTTTAGAATTACTATTCTTTACGCTTCTTCCTCGCTCGCCCTCTTTGTCTCTCGATGGATGCAATCTACGGGAAAGTGTGAATGCCTGTCCCGTGATATAGAATATCGGAGAGGTCTTGGACCGTGTCCGGGGCAGAAGTCGATCGCGCGTCGCTCCGAGTCTCCCGGTGATCGAAAAAGGAATTGTTTCTCTTCTAGTAGTGCAGTAGTCGCTATGCCTTGTTAGAAGTAAATCAGACTCGAGGTACGAGGTGGAACGCGTGGTCGAAGGGGGAAAAAGGGCGATAGGAAACGCGCGGGCACACATCTTTCACACACACAGACACGCACACACAGACAGAGCAGTACAAGATTCCCCCGACGGAAGGAACGCCAATGCCAAAAAGGTCCGAACTAATTCTCTAAGTACAGCTATCTCTCGTCCCAAGAACAGGGAAACTCTGCGATTCACACGTGCCGCATTGCGCGAGTAATTGCCGTGAAATAAATCGGGGGAAGGGAACCGGCGTGGATAAATGCGGCCAACACAATGTACTCCGCTGATTCATTGAGCATCTCAGTGACTGGCTACGCGGAAGGAAAGATCGATCGTCATCCTCGACGGAGGTAGCTAAACAGTGCCAAGGATTCCATACTCGGGACTCTCGCGTTCTGCATCGCCGAGATAAAGTGGAAAATCTCCCAGCTGTTACTCGTTCCTTTTGCCCGGCCGTCCTTCTTTCATTTTCAGCTCCGCTCGGCATGATAGATCGCGCCCGCGAGATGAACGCTGCCTCGTTAAACCGGCCGAGATTACGTTAAGTAGCGCGACGTCGCATGCAACCCACGAGCCGCCACTGGCTCTCCCTCCCTAAGGAGGAAATATCGCGTGGAAGAACACTCTTCCCTACCGATCGACCAAATACAGGATCGGATGATATATCAGGGGGCGGAAGCCGGCATCCGAAATTTATATCTCTTCGCACCAGCCTGTTTTTCCATCAATGCGGCCGCGCCGCTGCTAAGGGAATGGAGATTCCCTGCCTCCCGTGAATAATGAAATCAGAGCAAATCGTTGCTCCTGCGGGATAGCGAGAGAGAGAGAGAGAGGGGGTGGGGGGGGGGGGGGGGGGGGGGGCAACTCTAACAGATATATCAAGTGAGAGAATTTCCCAGGCCTGGCAACGGCACGTCTCTTTCCAGCCGCCTCCTACTCCCACTGTAATAGTCTCGCTCGGCCACGGCATGGCAGCCTCATAATATTGCAATGAGAGGATCTCAATTAAGCGGCGGAAAAAAGGCGCGAGCGAGCGGGCGGGCGCGCGCAATTAGACTGATTACAGCCTCGACCGAGCCGGTGTAAAAGAGGCGGGCCTTCTCCCCTGCCTTCCAATTCCACTCAGCCAAGGTGGAATTTTAAGTCGAGCAACTTTCCACTTTGCCTCACTAATATCACCGAATGTCGATAGCTACTGTGCTCCGGCAACGCGGCGACAGTTCCGAGATGGCGCCTTCCGCTATTCTCGCCGATATCACCGGGCGAGACAGCGCTCCCGAGGGGAAACACTCCGATTCGAAAGAGAGTCCTAGCCGATCGACGGGCAAAAGCAAAATGCTCGAGGGAAAGAGGTGATGGGATTCGCGAGGGCGAGAAAGATCGCGCAGCAAGTTGGACCGTGGCGGCGGCAATGTCTATCTATGATTCTATGGGAGTCGGGGGGAGCAGGGACGCGAGATCTGGATCGATCTGGCAGGGGAAAATCGAGAGTACGCGTAGCTTACAAACTGTTCACACACCTACTGACTCGCCTACCACAGACTACTTACTGCTATTACGATTATTGAACTATTATATACATATATATATAAATAAATATATATATATTATGATATAGACATTATACATTGTTTCGGCATGATGTAAGAATACTGTTGGTAATGAAATAAAGAAAACTATACTTGTGAATGCGGCTGATTTGTTTGTATTCTCCTTACCTGGAATTTGGAGGTTCTCCTTCTCCCACAGGGGGCGCCCTGACACCTCCGCTTAACCATATCTATTGTTCAAGTATATGCTTGTACTCTGCAACCAAAGAATTAGCCTCTTTGTAACACTCGATTATTAATCTGGAAGAGTAACTCGCAGTCAAATTCAAGAACAATAACTTACATACATAAGCTTGATGGGCGGTGAAGATCCCCCAGCAGCGCCGAAGCAGCGAAAAGTCCTGTTCAAAAAAGCGAGAAAACAATCACTGATAAATCACATGAACCACTTGCTCGGACACCGCGTTTCAATGAAAACTATTCCGCGCACAATTCCGCACACAACGTCATATAACAGAATCAGTGAAATTGTCACTTTCCGGGTGAAATTCGAGTTAAACGCGGAGTATGTAGTTGCCGAGGTGAAACAACCGGAAAGAGAGGGACACTGGGAATGACGTCACGTGTCATGGCGGGCCGTTTTGAAGAAAAATGGCGGCGCTGCCGTAAGCCGGCGCATGCTCACTATCAAAATCTATATTAAAATGGAGGAAAAGAGTCAGGTCGTGGAGCGAGAGGCTAAGAAGGATGAGATTCACGAAAAAGAAGGGAAATCCAAGAGGTATGATCCCCTGCTTTTTTCTGTAGTAACCTGCAGGTGTCTGGCTTGGAATATTCTATGTTGGAATCTCGTTTCCACTGGCATTATTATGAGAGATTCATATTTGCCCGGCAGTCACGATACACTCTGGCTTAATATGCTTCCACAATCATTAAATAATGATTAACAAGTGTTGTACTACTCCTAGAATTAACCCAGCACCATGCACGCTTCGTCTCTCTGTTAGTTTTAATGGATTTTATCGGGAAGACTGTGACCTTCCCCTGCCTGCATCACATTAACCTGCCAGCTCCCACCCTCTTTCATTCGTGATTTCTACATGCTAAGTCACAGAAACCTTCGAGATGCAATAATAGTTTACAACGATATGTCATTGATATCTTTGATTTATAAGTTGCTGACCCGTGGAGTGGTTTTGTGATGCTCTATCAGCTTCCTTTTGATCTTTACAAGCTACGCCACACTTGACCTCATTCTCATTCAATACTTTCAAACGATGATTGCTACTTGCAAAACTAAATGCAACTATGTATCTGCGTCTAGCTCCAAGAAGAAGGATAAAAAGAAGAAAAGTCAAGCGGCACATGGAGCCAGTGAAAATCATAACAATGCGGGTAATCGAGAGGAGAATGAGATACCGAATGCGTGCAACCTTTCCATAAAAGACATCCAGTTAGCCATGGAAGTGTTTAATATGCAACAAAAGCCTGCCAAGACTCAGGAGGAAGCTATGCAAAAGCCTTACCAATTTTGGAGCACACAGCCTGTCCCTAGAATGGGTAATGCAATGAAACAACGGTTGCAGGAATGTGTCATTCGAGGACAAGTAAAACTAAATTTGCTTTCCAGATGAGAAAATTGTGAAAAATGAGCCCATCGAGCCAGACAAGACATCCATAAGGACAGAGCCATACTCACTGCCATCCGATTTTCAATGGGATTCCTTGAATCTGGATGACCCATTGGTTCTATCCGAATTATATACTTTGTTGGCTCAGAACTATGTGGAGGATGATGATGCCATGTTTAGATTTGACTACCCACCAATCTTTTTAAAGTGGTAAATATACTGGAATCAAGAGGTCTCTTTGAAATCTAATTATTAAGCTGTCCACATTACTGAGAAATCAAAACCCCTTTTTAGGGCTTTGCAACCACCAGGATGGTGTAAGGAATGGCACTGCGGAGTACGAGTTGTTAAAAGCGGACGTCTAGTCGGTTTTATTTCCGCTATTCCAGCTACTCTACGCGTGTACAACCAGTGGGTTTTGTCTGTCTAATCAAACTCTGATGGTCGATTCGAATGACTAAAGGATCACTTGCTTTCAGCTCCCAAAAAATGGTGGAAATTAACTTCCTGTGCGTGCACAAGAAGTTGAGATCGAAACGTGTGGCGCCAGTGCTAATAAGAGAAATCACGAGGAGGGTGAATCTCCACGGGATCTTCCAGGCTGTGTACACCGCGGGCGTTGTACTGCCAAAGCCTATCGCCACCTGCAGATACTGGCATCGTTCCCTAAATCCAAAGAAACTTATCGAAGTTAAGTTCTCCCACTTGTCTCGTAACATGACAATGCAGAGAACTTTAAAGCTGTATAAACTGCCTGAGAATACGAAGGTACCGGGCTTCAGGAAGCTCGTTTATACGGATATACCTCAAGCACACAAACTACTCACCGATGTAAGGAAATTCATTGAATATCATAATTCGTGCAAATTAATCTGGTGCGTTCCAAGCTTCATGTTAGAATCTTATTCCAGTACTTGGAAAAGTTCGATTTGGCGCCCATGTTCTCGCCCGAGGAGTTCGAACATTGGTTCCACCCGCAGAATGGAATTATCAATAGCTTTGTTGTGGAGAAGGATGGGAAGATCACTGATATGGTCAGCTACTACACTCTCCCAAGCTCGATAATGCATCATCAAACGTACAAGACACTACGAGCAGCCTATAGTTTCTACAACGTCTCGACAGCAACTCCTTGGACCGAGCTGATGACAGACGCACTTGTCTCTGCGCGCAATGTAAGTCGGCGATATCTGAATATAGAGAGTGGGAAGATAATAAATAATACTGATCTTCAATTGCAGTTGGGCTTCGACGTCTTCAATGCCCTGGATCTAATGGACAACAAGGAGTTCTTGGAGCCCCTGAAATTCGGCATAGGGGATGGGAATCTACAATACTACTTATACAACTGGCGCTGTCCTAGCATGACACCCGGAAAGATCGGTTTGGTGCTCCAGTAGACTTCCAGGGCAACAACCCGTTGTCTAGAAATGATCATTCGCAGGTGGAAGCTTGCGAGACGGGAAAGCGAAGGACAGGGAGACTGTGGAGTGAGGGGGAAATATATGCGTAAAGGGTTAAGACGAAACTGAGTGGATAGAAGGGCAAGATGGGTGCGAATCTGACTTTCTTTCTATTAGGGGGGTCCAACTTTATCGAACAAAGATTAAAGAAAATATGTATTTTCTTGGCACGTCTTTCAAAACGGGTTATTGGATCCTCCGAATTCGCAATATGTTCTTGGTCTTCGTCTTTGCCAAGTGTTGCGAGCCTTTGTCAAGAGTGGAGGTCGAAATCAGTTCAGAAGTATGCACGTGCATCACGTCTGTATATACGTATGTGCCTGATTCGTGCAATGTAGATAAGTATCGTGCATTAGTGATTTGCGGACATCATCGCTCGCGCGAAAGCAGGTACAATTTTCAATAAAAACGCGCCTGGACGCTGTTTCATTTGCCCTACGAGTTGCGTTTCCATCCTCTTGGCTACATAGATCGCAATAAACAGTATGACAAGACAATGAAGGAAGAGTCAAAATAAAATAAGATTCGTCCAAACCCGACTACTTCATTTATAAATATACCAGTTTACCCATTCGAATCCACATTACTTAAAAACGATCCACTTCTTAGCGTTAAGATTCATGGGATTTCCTAACAGGTTGGTTCCGATATTCACAAGGATCGGTTACATAATGCATGCGTCGCTTCCGGGAACGATTAGATACCACCCAGACCAAAGACACTAGGGAACCAGTTCCTAAAGACTGTCATTAAGAAAAACGGGGCTGACCTAACTGCGCTATCAAAAGCAATTTATTCCACCTCAACTCATGTCACTGGAAAGTCTTTTACGAAGAAGAGCATTTAAAGCGATGAAAACTACCTTTTTCAACAACGGTATTAGCCGCCTCTTACGATAGGCAGAGCTCTAGCCTCGGTGTACTTATATGTTTGTATTGTAACGCGCGCCCCAGCCGCGGAATCCTTAGAATTTCCATGCTGAACTTTTCTTTAAGATGCAAGTCGAGGCTCCCACCTTCGTAATAAGCATTAGAGATAAAACTTGCACCTCAAGTGCATGCACGCTGCAAGGTCTGGCTGATATAAAACACGCGAAACGACGTCCCTGCACCAAGTAAACCGACTGATACTCAAAGGCCAGCCTGATAAGGGTTTCACGTCCAAGACCAAGCTTCTCAAAAACATTATTTATTCGCGGTTATTCACAGCTTTTTTTTCTGTTGCCAGCAACAATAGTAGCCGAGTGTCTGTCCTCCTAATTAGGCCAGGGTAACTTGCGAAACGCATCGAAACTGATTGAATAAGGACAGTACAGAAACAGCCTAGGTATACGGGCCACAGTCTACGCAGGCATCCTACATTCTTCATAGTATTTGCATACGTATCGTGGCCCGCGACAGCCCCATACAATTCTGCTTAATAGACCATTAAAAAGAGTCGGCGTATTGTTTGAGAAACGTGCTAGCATTCAGTCACGCGAATTGATAGAGGCATTCTTATGCGCCATAAGAGTGTCCCAGTCTCAGATCTCCTCCGATCGAAGAAAAATTCCCGAGAAAAACATGACATTCTCGAAAGGGATGGGAGCCATCGGCATCTCACCTCCCCGATGGCATTTATACCTTCGATCCAACGCTCGCGTCCCTTCATGCGCGCACTAGTCGATCGGGATATCAATCGGAGCCTATTAATGGCTCGCATACGCGGAAGCGAGTGCACGGAAGGCAATAAAACTGGAGGCGCAATAGAAAATCTACTAAACATAAAAAAGAGGAAGAAGTGTACAATGCTCGAGCAACACCCCGTGCTAGATAAGAGTGCGAGGCGCTGACGAATATGTAGGTGGGGAATACGACGAGAGACAGACAGACGACGCGGAATAAATAGTGGTCTGAAATCGAGCGGAATTCAGTCGCACTCCTGGTGTACGCTCGTCGCCGCTGACGTTTGCTCACGAGGAACCCGTCAGAAACCGTCGGCGAGGTAGCCGCCGCTCCATCCCGTCGGAATTAATGGACAAGTGATTGGACTGAGCTGGCAAAGGGTCACTTCAAAGCATTCCACTCGCGCTCATCATTCATCCAGGAAACCCGGCTCCCAGAACACGCCGTTCACACGATTCGCTTTAGCACCGATCGAGATCATTAGAGAATGCCTCGACTGCCACCCTTATTGATCGTCCTCTACGCGAGCATCGCCGGGGCAACGATTTTTGGGTACAAAGAACTCGATCTGATAATTCTCTATCTAAACGTGTCGTACTCGCTCTAATCTCAAAGAATACATAGACGTCGCGCGTCTCCTAGAAGTATCAGAGAAATGTCACACTCTCCCGTCCGATTGACTACTAAAGGGTTGAAGGACTTGAGCTGTCGCGCCGCGCCGGCTGCCTTGAGTGACGATAAAGCGTTCAAGTTCAGATCCGAAAATATATCTTATCTCGGAGCGAGTCATTGTCCCCGGGTGACACTCTGCACACTAATGCCTGCTCTTTCCTGTTAGTCTCGGGTCAGCAACCACCCCCGTCACCGCCGCTCCCGGAGAGTTTCGCTTCTACTGGAATGTACCCACGTTTATGTGCCACAAGTATGGGATTCTATTCGAGGAGGTGTCCAAGAGCTACGGGATCCTGCAAAACGAGGGCGATACGTTCCGCGGCAATCAGATCTTGATACTCTACGATCCCGGAATGTTCCCGGCGCTGCTGACGGATGCCGAGGGTAAAGACAACGAGCGCACACATATCCACCCGATTTCAGTCGATCACCGTTCAATTAAAGAACCAGTCCAACTAGTCGAAAACTTGTTCAGGAAACGTGATGGTGAGGAACGGCGGCGTCCCGCAGGAGGGCAATCTGACCAAGCACATCGAGGTATTCAGGGAGCACTTAAACAACCAAGTCCCTGATAAGTACTTCAAGGGCATCGGAGTGATCGACTTCGAAAGTTGGCGGCCAATTTTCCGGCAGAACTGGGCCTCCCTCGCCCCCTACAAGACCAAGTCCATTGACATCGTTAGACGGCAGCATCCCCTGTGGAGCGACAGCGCTGTTAAGAAGGAGGCGAAGAGGGCATTCGAGAAATACGGTCGCGTATTCATGGAGCAAACTTTGAAAGTTGCCAAGGCATCCAGACCACTCGCAAGTTGGGGCTACTACGCTTACCCCTATTGCTTCAACCGCACACCCAACAATCCGGGCAACCTCTGTGCCCCGGAAACCGTCGCCGAGAATGATAAGTACGCGCTAATAACCTTTCTTGTAAACTAACTATTATGTACACACCTCCACATTGTACACCCTGCACGGCCAAACTAACAATAACTATAGTCGGAGATTATCGGTTTTTCCCACCCAAGGTACGCGCGTGTCACGGTTACCAGCGTGCTCTTGCTAATGATTCGCGTACGTCCATGGGAATTAGCGTAATGAGATTACCCTCTGGCACCTCGAGATAACGATGTTTACGGCTAACTGGGTCATTGCCAAGGATGAATGTTGCCAATGATCCTCAACTCGTGCACTCTCACCTGCAAAATACCTTGGCAATTCAATGAACCGCCTTATCTAATCGGGCGCGAGGTAGCTCCAGAGTATTTGGCGGTCACTTGTTTATTTCGCACGCACTTCCAGGATGTCCTGGCTCTTCTCGAACGAAGATGTGCTTCTACCCTCGCTCTACTTGAGGAACAAGCTCACCGACAGTGAGAAGGTCGGACTGGTCTCCGGCAGGGTGAAGGAGGCCCTCAGGCTAGCCAGTAAAGTCACACCGCGGCAACAAGTTCTAGCCTATTACTGGAGCAAGTACCAAGATCAGCAGGACAAATTTGTGGAAAGCGTGAGTCGCCCATCTCCCTCTCTTTCTCTCTCTGTCTGTCTTTCTCTCGGTTTCAAAACATCTCGAGAGATGCATCAGCCGATAAATACCGACGGGTAGTCCTCCAAATGGATTTATTCTTGCAGAGTGTCCTCAAGGACACCATGCAAAAGATTGCGGACCTAGGCGCCGACGGTATCATCATTTGGGGCAGCTCCGATGATCTCCGAACCAAAGAGAAATGCCTGGATTTCCAAAAGTACCTGAACAATGTCCTGGGGCCGATGGTCCTTCAAATCCGTCAACAGGCTGCCAGTGGAAGAAGCTATGAAAACGGCACCGACAAAGAGGGCCATGCTAATGCGATCGAGAACGAGACTAGTGATTGAAAGTACCTGAGCCCCTTTCAGTATTACTGTTTAGACGAGAGTGTGTTGTATTCCCTGTGATCTCCTGCGTCCGCTGGACTATCACCTGAACCAAAGACTAGAGAATGAAGAATTGGCGAGGTGCGGTAGGAATATAATTGAACAGATTTGATGGAGTAAAGTTGGTCTCTCTCTATCTCTCAAGAGAGAGGGAGAGAGGAATGGAAGGAGTTGTATCGTTAATTGCCAAGCCCTTGAAAATGTGTGGCCTGGAATGGAGAGGGTTGGGGGTTGGGTTGGGGGGAAGCAGTGATGCCAGGAGAACGATACCGTGGGTACATGGCCAGACGGAGACGGGGAGGTTGCGAAGGGTCGAGGAGGCGCGTAAAGGTGCAGGTCCTTTCCGAATGATTAGAATCTCGGCGAGGAGTCGATGGTCCCGCTATCATCACCTTCGCAGAAGTGGAAGGTGTGCGAGGGATCGAGGAGCGGGGCTGGGTCGGTCTGGGAGTGTGGCCGCGGCTGGTTGCGTTGCTGAAGGCACTTTGGCACTAGCGCGTACGCGACAAGTTTTACTGGTTCGAGGTGTAAGGCCTCGGGCGATGTTGCTTTTTACAGTACGCGCGACTCCTCGGCGTAGAGGTAGTCAAAGATCTCTCTCGCTTACCGGCGCGATCCCTCCCTTCTCTTTCACCTTTGCTGGTGCGGCGCGGCGTACGATCGGTCCGGCGGCGCGGCGACGGGCGTCTCTCTCGCGATCCTGCGGGATCGCCCGGGCGGGAGAAGGAGAGAGAACGGAACGGGAACGTTGCCGCGGAACCGAGGGTACACCTTCGCCGAGTAGAGAGAAGGAGGAGCTGAAGGAGAGCTCAGGTGGTAGTGGAGGTGGAGGAGAGCAGTGCAGAGAGAGAGGAGAGGAGAGAACGGAACACGAGAGATCGGCAGCACAGTTTCGTGTTCAGCCTCAGCTCGGTTCAGGCTCAGCCTCATATATCGCGCGCCTGTGTGTGTGCTCCGTCTCCCTCGCTCTCCTGCTCGGCCCTCCAAAGCGAAAAGTGCTCCCCGTCGAATTTGTCCGAGGACCGACACCACCAGGACGACCTCGTTTCTCCTGGGGCGATCTTCCTCCGGGGAAGATCCGGCCACCATCCTCGCGCGCGCTCCGACATATCCGAGCAGAAGGAGCGAGCTCGTCCGATCATACCCAGAGTGTGGTACCCGTGGTACCGATATACCGCGACACACCGCGACACCTTTCCTACCTGGATATTACGCTCTAGCCGCTGCGCTTAGTGCACCACCTCGCCTTCCACCTACTGCAATCTCGGCACTCGCCTCCAGAGGTACACGGCGCAATTTGCAACCTCGCTCTGACGTACACACCGAGGTGAGTGACAGTTTCCTCAGCAAAAGCCAAGGCTGACGTCGAACGCGACTGGCGGCTTGCTTGCTTGCTTGCTCTCCAGCAGGCTCGCTCGCTCGCTCGCTCGCACGCACGCACGCTCGTAATACCGACACGTATTTCCACGGTGAATCGTGAATCGTACGTGAACAGTGACCACGATCCTCGTTCCTATGGACCACCAGCTCGCCCCGCTAACCATATACCTTCCTACCATGTTCTCGTCACGCTCCGACTCGAGCTCCCGAGCTCCCGAGCTCTCGAGGTGTGAATTCCCCGACGGCGAGCGGGGAAAAACGTGCGTGGAAATGGCCCCCGGGAAAGTTTGGACAGGTAGATAAATCGGCCTCTAGAAGCGCACGCCTCGACATTCCGTATATGTATGTAAACGCTCGGGAGTCGTCCCGCGGGCACACGACTTTCGTTTGCACACGGAGACTCGTGGAGACTCGAGGCCGACGGAATCAGCTTTCTTTCGGCAGAGATTCAGTGGCAAAAGGAAGTCGACGGACACCAGCTGAGCAAGTCGCGATCATCAGAAGGCCGGACGCGATCTGGAAAGTATCGGCGGAGTGGCCCGGACGAACAGAGGAGAGGAGAAGTACGAATTTACGTAGCCCGGGAGCACCACCCCATTCGGAAGGTTTTGCCCGGCTAGCCCTAATGCTAGGCCCTATTCCCGAGTTAATGATAGCTCTTCTTAGACGGAACAGTTAACTTCCGAGCTAAACTGTTGCCGCGGTAGCGAACCCGCCATCGAGTCCTTTCTAATGAAGACCTTTTCCGACCGAAGACAGATTAGTCGGACCATTCGGCACGCTTTCGCATTAACGGATACCCAATCGGCATTACAATCGTTCGAGTACGATCATTAATGCTCGCCTTATTTCCTCGAGTACACACCGCAGGATCATCAACCGGTCTCCGATTGCCGAAGAGAGTGGCCTGCACTTAATTGCATCCCATGCCGAGAGACATTTCTTTCTCAAGCCGCGGGTAGTCCACGGTATTAAAATCATCTTAATGTCAGGCATCCAGCTACTACGGCTGTCTTCACTCCTCTCGAGTACATAAATTCGAGAATAATATCCATCCCTTAATTATCCCGGGAGTGGCTGACTCGCCCGGGGAAGTGGGATTGGAGCCCGAGATACATACATACCTCGCGATCCACTCTCGGCCCCCTTTACGAATCACTATTCCAAGACTCCTCGGAGCTGGATGGAAAAGCCAGCCACAGCTGCCGGGGAACTTGCCGCCCGTTTAAGTCACTCCGCTCCCGAAGGTCTTTGACATGCCCGTCTAGCATTATGTATTGATATCGGCGAGGTCATCCTACCAGGGTAACCAAACGAGCTGCGTCATCTCCCGTACAATCATGTCCACGCTTCCCGAGTAACGGGTTACCCATCCTATGCCAAGAATTCCCAAAGTACCGCCCTACAAATTGTCATCTTCTTATCCGAACAATGTCATCTCCACTCCACGTGTGCGACGTCCGGCATCGATTTATCAAACGGCCGGACTACTATCCGGCCTCGTGTCGGGCCCGCTTTGTCACACTCTTTCCAAATAATCTTCTCCGTGAGCCCGTCTAATTCCCTTTGCTTTCAATCATGGGCAGCGGGGCCTCGAGCCAATTGGGGCATAGGCCAGATCGAATTGTGAGAATGGTACTGTCTCCGCGGCTGATTAGGGGGAGGAGAAAATAAGTGGGAAGAGAGTAGGAGAGAGCTGGTAGCGGCAGTGGTAGCGGACAGGCTCGAGGAAGACGAAAGGGCCCGTTTTAAAGAGGCGAGCATTAAAAACAACAATGTCATTACATTTTAACGACCTGTTCTTGGGCTGAGCCCTCCCTTTTAAGAACGTTCGTTTGCAGGTATGTGGTCCGCGCTCATGGGGGCCACACCACACCACACCGCGAGCGAGATGTGTAACTCTCAAAGCCGCGAGAGCAAACCAGCTCTCTTGCTCTCTCTCTCCGTCCCTCTCGCTCTCCGCTTTCCTCCGTTCTACCGGCTGCTCTTTTTTCTCTCCTGCCTGATTCACCTTTATCGTCTCTCGAGCTCTCGATCGGAAGCTGACGTTCTCTCACGGCATCAACGTTGCATAACTCAAGAGTTATGCGACAGAGGGACTACTAAAGGAGTCACTAAGTCCCAGCTCCGCGTGGTAATAACCACCTCGTAAAAAGCTCGAAAAATGAGAGTTGATGGTCCCGCTACACCCACGATGATGAATGGAGAGGAGTGTTTAATACGGCGGAGGAATGGGCTTTTTGCATGTTGGCTCGATGATGCCAGCAGAGAGGAGAGTTGACGATTTCGTTGGAGCACCCCCTTCGGGGGGGAAGGAGCGTGAGCGAGAGTGAGCTCCAAGACGGATGGTGCTCGGGATAGCGCCGAGCGCCGACAGGGGTGCGAAAGCAGCTTAATCCGCCACTGGATGCAGCATGAGGCTCCTGCCCCCTCCCCCTTCCTCCTCCTCCCCACTTCTATCGGGGCCTTACTCCTTCCCGATCGGATTTCTCTCCCCACGCGGAGCCGGCGCGGCGGCGGCCGGAGCGGAGCGGCCCGACGCCGCGCAGCTCGCGAAGAATTAGTATGGGCGAAGTAACAAAAGCAGAAGAAAGGGAATCGCGGAGGGTGTGCGGAGAGTGGCGGCGAAGGAGGAAGAAAAAAAGGAGCCGAGATGGCGCCACACGTCCAGCGTGTTTTCGGGGCATCCTCCGGTGCTGTTGGCAAACTCCTTTTTTTTCCCTTCCCTCCTGGCCCGCTCTCTCCGTCTCGCTCTCGCACCGCGGTCGTCGGGGTCCCGGCTTCTTCTCGTCGCCTCGCTTCCTCTCGCTTTCGCCCGAGGGCCGGCCTCCGCTCTCTGCACCCCCTTCGCTCCCTCGGCCCTCTTTTATTTTGCTCCCCTTCCGGGGCCCTACCCTGCGGGCCCCCTATTAGTTCGGCCACGGCACCGTATTGCCAAAAAGAGGAGTCCCCGCCGACATAGAGGTTCCTCGCGAAATCGGAAATTGGGCTACGCGAAATCGAGCGCCGTCCGAGTAGTACGGTAGTACCAGCGTCGAATCGCCGAGGGTATCTGATAACAAGGGAACACTGGCTCCAATCCGGCCTTGTACTTGGACGACACCATTGAAATCCTGGCCCGGCTCTACTCGAGGAATGCGCGGCAGAACGCCGACCCTGTACGCTGCAGACGTGATTTCTCCAGATATGGTCACGACGAGGAAAAGATTGGTGAAGGCGGTGGAGAGCTGTGTGTAGCTCGATGAAAGGAGCTAGTTGTGCTACTGCACACTCTCGAGGCTTCAGCTATTTGCAGTCGCTACCAGTGCCGGAGTCACGCGGCTCTCACTCGTGCTACACTTATATCCTCTACCCTCTCGTATTTCTTCCCGTTTCTTTTGCCTCCGAGCGTTCGTCCTCCCTTTATTCTTCCTCCTCCCGGGTCTCCTCGGACATGTCACGTACCAAAGAGATCATGAGCGCTCCATATCGGGAGTGGCCGCGGGCTGTCTTGGCGCAGATGGATGGCAGGCTTCTTCTTCATTATCGTGGGCGCCCTAATTTCGGCCCAATCTGCCTCCTCCACCCCGGGGCCCGGAGGTAGGGCCGGGAGTGGTCCACTTGATGAGAAACTGCAGCGATATATGATTTATTAGGTCAAAGCGTCCTATCACCAGGCCCCGTCCACCCCGGCGCGGCGTTCTCCTCCTCAAGGTGTTGGAGGACGGAGTTGCCGAGGAAGATGAATTCCTATTAACAGCTTCGTGGAAGGCCGGCGCGTCACTGGCACGCCAGTTGAGTCCGAGGTGTTAAGCTCGAAAGGACGAAATTAATCTGGCATGCTTTCGGATAAGGTGACCTCTCTCGCTCTCTCGTTCCATCTCTCGGGGGTGGAAAGAGAGGGCTCGGTGGAGCGGCTCGAGTTGGGAGATTCGGCCGGCGCGTATACGGATCGTATCGGCGCCCTTTGTGTCGGGCCGCATAGGCTCGGAGGCGCGTCAAATTTGCTTGAAAATCAAATTAATCTCGCGGCTGGGCGCAGCAGCCTCGCCTCGCCTCGCTCGCTCCCTCTCCCTTCGGCCAGTGCAGTTGGCCCTATCTCTGTCCATCTCTTGCCCGGGTGGACACGAGCAAATCGAATGTGCGGGACTGAGAGGTGGAGTCCGAGGAAGAGAAGGTGGACCGGAGGTCCTCCGCGCCACCGACACGGACCCAGAGGCGAGAAGAGAAGGTGGCGCAGCAACAAAGAGCTTTCGACTTCTGGCTGCGAGCGGCCCAGGGCCGTATTTATTATCATCCGTCATTTCCACCCTTCCACACGAGCCACGCTTCATCCCCCCCTCCCCCTCCTCTCATACTGTTTTCTCCTTGGTCAAGTCCCATTAATCGTATAAGACGTCTTTTTCCATATGCTGTCGAGTTCAAGTGAGAAGGAGGCTGAGCAGAATTTTACTCTTTTGTGTACAAGTTCGGGAGATGATTGATGACACGGGCAGGTTCACATCCGCTTTGTTTGGACGTCCTCCGCGGAGGAAATGGAGGAATGGTGGTAATAAAAGATGATCGAAAGAGGAATCGATGATTGGGAGAGTGTGTGCCCGTGATCGAGGCTACGTCCCTGCAGCATCCTATTCGGTCATTCGAATCTCCGCTCGTAGAAATGAGATGGGCGGCTGGCCCATGTAACCGCACACCTATACCCTTGGCTGGCACGTACAGGGTGATTCAACAGGATTCGGCCGAGAACCCTAATTTCCAAGCTATCGTATAGTTAAGCTAATTCGTCATTCCTCCAGCTTTACACGGGATTAGGAATATCACTGGGATGTTGACATCGGCCTCCTATAATCATCCCACTTTTGACACCTCGCCCACTTTAATCCTTGATCGGCGCGACTGGCTCTCCTTTTCGGTGTGGCCATTGTCTCCGGGCTAATCGAACTAAGACCGACTGGAAAAGAATATCCCCTCGTCAGATCGCTCCGAGGATGATTACTCCGAACATGATGAGCGTCTCTCGAATTTCCTCGCTCTCGTGAGGAAGCGCGAGCTCGCTCCCCGGCCGGCGCGATTCTTGGAAGTCGAAATAAGAAACGGGAGATGAGCGCGAGCGGGGGGAAGACGAGGGAAGACGAGGGAAGACGAGGGAAGACAAGGGAAGAACCGAGTGAAAGAGGAGCGGAGAAGCGAAGCGACAAGGAGCCGGAGAAAAGGTTCCCCGAATGAAATGAGGGAAGAAGTGTAGAGCGGTGGATACAAGTGCGGAGAAGAGGAACGAGAGGCGGCGCAGCGCGGCCTGGTGAAGGATAAGAACGAAGCCGGGATACTCGGATTGAAATGCATCGGAGGGGAACGAAAAGTCGATTCTCTCTCCTGGAAATACCGGGGACCAATTGTCCCGAGAGGGACGAGATTCCTTCTCTTGTCAGGAATTCAACTCGCGACGAGTCCAACGACAAAGTGAATTCCTCAAGGGCTGAGGGAGGAGAGGGAGGCCGGAGGGAGGAGGGCTCAGGGCGTACACTCCTGCAGTTAAAGCGACTCGAGATTTTCAGGACCGTCGCCTCGCGTACCGGGCCGAAAAAAGGGGCCAGACTCCACGTAATTGGACCTGCACATCCCTCCACCTTGTCGTTCGTACCACTTGTTTCCGCTGATCTCCCAAGGATCAAGAAAGATCGTACGATGAGATTGACGCTTTTTTCCTGCCCCGAGAGTCGAAGCTACCTGCTCTCCTCTTCCCCCTCGATACTCGAGGATCCTCGCTCCACAACCCGCTCGCGTTCCTTGCCACCCGAATTATTTATGGCGCACCGGACACCAGCTCTCATTTCCCAAATTGATCGTGTACACTTCGCCCCGTCCCATCAGCTCTACTAGCTATCTACTACTAGCCGACAGTCTCCCAATGAGTTGCTCGGCTCTCGGCTCCAAAGCGAGCCGAGATCTCCGAGATGGACAGGAGAGTCCGAGAGTCGCGTACCAGCGCCGCCAGAAGGAGTCTATCAAGTATTCAGCTCTCGCGTCCGAAATCCCCCGCTATTTATGGCAGGGACACACACACTCTCTCTCGCTCTCGGGGCGAGTCCTCCTCGGGAAGTCGGGAGGACACCGGCCGGGATTCCCTTATCTCGGCATCTCGGAGAGTTAAAACTCGAGCATTCCGCGCCGAGGTCGCTGAGAATCGGGCCCTAACGATTTATGAATGAACCGCCTCGCCAATAACAAACATCCTCCGGCTTCGCTTCCGCCAGTCGTGCCCTCTCCCGAAGATACCTGTCTCCGAGACTAGCGGCAAGCCCAACATCGTTCCCAGTTCCCACGGGAGAAAGCCCCGACAGTAGTACAAGTCGGTCGCGAGGGTGGACGAGCGAGCTGCCCTCGAAAGGTTTCGTGGTCAGCGTGTCACGCGCGCTTATCGTCCCTAGGAATCCGAGAGTATTGTTCGCATTAAGCAGGACACTGTTAATTGGAAAGATTCGGATAGCCTCTCTTTCGTTACAATGTTTCAGGGACCATGGGGACCAACACTCGACTCGCCGCGGCAATCCTACTCGTTCTCCAGACAAGTGTCCTGCACGCTCACCGCGAGCACAAGGTGGGTGGGACACGCTTTATGAGGAGTACCTCAGGGTCAGCGGAGTTTAACGGGCATATTCTGATTTCCCCAAGGTCCACAATATCGTCCTCTATCCAGACAAGCACAGCTGGTGCAAAACTACCCCCATAAAACAGGTGGTCACGTGGCCGCAATGCTCCTCCCAGGAGTTGGACAACAACGTGTGCGTCGGGGCGTGCTTCTCGTACATGGTGCCACATAGCGAGCCCTCCGCTCCTGGTGACCTCATAAGACCGTACTGCGACTCCTGCCAACCCCTCGACAGTGTCTGGCACACGGTAAGTATCCCCAAGAAATGCAACACAATACAACTAAAAACCCCCAAAGAATATGATTAACATCTTTAAACAACAAACATTGCACCTTGCACAGGTTACTCTGGACTGCAAGGACGAGGAGAACAACCCAACCACCATGCAAAAGAAGGTCCAGATCATCACCAACTGCTCGTGCAGTTCCTGCATGGAGACCTCGAAAATCAAGCCCGACTACAACACCCTCTTACACCCGCTCGAATTGACCGACGACAAGAATGTCAATGTGCCCAACGAAACGCCGGACCTTCTATTAAACCCTCACATACTGGGATCCTCCGTCGACTCCAACTTCTCAATGAACTCGACGCGACACGGTGTCCAAGTGAACGAGAAATTCCTGCAGCTGCTCAAGTCGACAAAGGGGAGCGACGAGCTCGACGAGACCAGCGCGAAGGAATTGCTCTCGGAGATCGAGGGGGACAGTAATCTCGACAAAATACTCAAGAAGTATCCGGAAGTGATGAAGAAGCTCAGCCAGGAAGAGGCCAAGCCGCACTCCCACCAGCATCAGCACCAGCATCAGCATCAGCATCAGCATTCCTCGGCTGGCAAACAACAGCAGGGTCCACAACAGCAGCATCACTCAGGCGCGACGATGCTGCACCGCGGGCCGCATCACTCGATGGTCCTGGACTCGGACGTGAAGGAGAAGATAGACGTGGAGCCGCACTATCTGCATCCAGCGGTCGCTGGACAAGAGATCAGCTACCACGACAACATCCTCGTAGATAAGGATAAGAAGAAGGACTTCTGAAGTCCGACCTGGCCATAGCCCGAACCAAGTCAGCGCGATTAGTCTTTTCGCAAAGTTGGGACCACATAGCCAATCGTAATGGGTAGTTCTTTTTTAATTAGTCGAGTAGCTCCGGTCCCGATCACTATTCGCCCTTTGTCCTCTCACGCGTCTGCTCTATCGCACTTATGTAACGCGCGATTAGGCAGGCCATCACGCATCTCAACTACAGCTTACGGAAATCAAGAATTGGATGGGAAAAGGCGAGTAGCAAATACGCGGCGATGAGGGAAATTGTACCGGAATTAGACGAGGGCGAACATGCCCCTGCGAACGCGGCACA
This sequence comes from Crossocerus cetratus, assembly GCA_963675795.1. Taxonomy (NCBI): domain Eukaryota; kingdom Metazoa; phylum Arthropoda; class Insecta; order Hymenoptera; family Crabronidae; genus Crossocerus; species Crossocerus cetratus. The sequence goes on along the minus strand of OY776664.1, from coordinate 7,253,876 downwards.
AGAGTCGAACCTGTAAATAGAGAATGCTGTAATTCACAATCTACCGTGTCCCCCTTCTTCTTTTCATAACCGGGCCATGTCAATTTGTCTCGTGTCCTTCGTCCGCGTTTGTCCTCCTTGGTAGATTTTTAAGCGGCGAGTAGATTTTGGTGGCGAGTACACCAATTGAGCGATGGGATATCTATCCTCGGCGCGAGATCCTCGCTCGAGGTCCCAAGTGTCACGACGATAGAGAGAAAGAGAGAGATGAAATTCTAATATATATTTAATTATTATTATGTTAATATACTATTTAACATGCACGAGACCTCTCGCGAGTCTCGGTGCCTCCTTGTAACAGGCACCTAACACTCTGTAGCTCATTTCCTAACCGATTTTTGCCCAATGGACCCGAGCACCGGGTCCATTGCTTCCCACTATACACTGTACTGTTCGTTTCTTGCTGAATAAACCCAAGAGTCAGCAGCGAATCTTTGGCCCATTTCACTGCTCTCTTATATATTTCCAGGCCTGGAGAAGAATCGTTTATTGAAATTTACCTTGGCAAATACTCTGGCGCGATGACGGGGATTTACAAGAACAACTCGCTCGCCTGTTGTTGAAAGATCAGCCTTAGTTCCCCGACCACGCTAATTTCCCCTCTTATCGCTAATTACACCTCTTCAATAATCCGGGAAACGATATACAACCATTTACAAATACGTTTTACACAACTTTTATCACCTGTTGCACAGGTTTGAGTAAACGGAAAGGGCGAACACTGGCTAATCCGACAGCTTTAATATTACATTGGTTAGCCAAAAGGTTGGTGCGATTGGCCAAGCAGTCTGTCATGCCGAAGTAGCCGCAGGCGGTGTAGAAAAAAGGCGCGGTAGTCGTTGGTACAAGGCTAATTTAGAACGGCGCGTAGCGATACTTTCTCTCGCGAGTAGTGCACTCGGCTTACGCGCTCGTGAAAGCAGTGCTATAATTGCGATTTTCTACTTTGATTAATTCGCCTGTCCGGTCAGAGCGTTGAGGCAGGAGAGTGGGTCAGTCGAACGGGCACTAGACTAGATCGCAGTTAAAGCTAGTGTCGTGAAAAAGCGACTCGTACGCTGTCCGATAAGGAATTTAAAACTTTCCCGACTAGCTCCACCTGCAGCAACGGGTCAACTCGGGTCTCGCAACGCTCGCGGAATGCAGCCTACCAGAATGCCAATGAGTCGAGTTGTGCGCGGCAATGTTTCCGAGGCGAAGCTCGCTCGGCGGGAAGAATGGGAAGAGGTCTCGCGGCAGCGGCGGCGAAGGCGACGGCGACGTCTCGAGCCTTTGTCGGGGTATCGGAGTGACGGTTCCACTGGAAGTCTCTTTACTGATAACAAGGATTTTCGGCCAATCAGCGGCTCACGTTGACGCGGAACTTGGTACGAAAGTAATCGCGCTCTCGGAGGCCTCGGCTCGGTACAGGCTCGGCAAGCGATCGCCAGTGTTGCTCGGCGTTCCGTAGCGGGTTGCTGCCGCTCCTTCCCGCCGATATCTCTCGAGGCTCGCCTTTTTCGAGCAGCCTGCGCCCAATTAGCCTACTATGTCGCCCGGTTGCTGACAGTTGGAGAACGAAGCTGGAGAGCGGGAGCGCGCGATGCCCTGGAAACCCATTGTCTTCGACTACTTCTGAGAGTACCAGAACCACCGCCAGCGGATCACACGGAGCACACTCAAAATGCCACCCTCCGACGGGGACTACGGTGCCGACGGTACGTAGCTGCCAATCTATAGATTCTCTCTGTTCCAATAATTGGGAGAAGGCAAAGTAGGCAAACCGACCGACTCGAAGGAAGAGAATCCTACCCGACCTCATCAAAGTACAAAGGTTCTTCCCGCTGTTCTTCAACCCAAATCTTTTTCCACGCGATCCCCCCTTCGAACCTCTAACACGCCCACACACTCTCGCTCTTAGAGAGAATACCATCTACGTATAGACCTGCAGCCTAATGCACCTCTTATCCTAGTTTCCTTGCGCGTTGGGAAAGAACCACCTGTTCCTCCGCGAGCACGCCGCTCCATTGAGTGGAAGGTGCGCGGATGCATTGTCACCGATAAACCCTGCTCTCCTATCGGAGACGTGCCACACCAGTCCCAGGTGTCGTAAGACGAGAAGTGCCTCTCGAGTAGGCCGGCAACTTTCCGAATACCGCGAAGAGCTTAAACTGATACGCTCGAGGAGGGAAACGGCGCCAACGCATGTACGCCATAAACCTAGAGCAACAGCCTCGAGGAGCTGATTATCTGCCCGACAGACCTGCCAATCGCCTATCTACATATTTGTCCCGCTATTCTAATTTATGCAGCTGCTCCAACTGGCTTTCTGCTCGTTCGACATATGGTTTTCCTTTCTGCGGCTCGTCTCGAGCGGAGAGGAGCACGTCAATCTCGATGCAACATCGCGCAACTGCCCTCCCGATCCTGGATCGAGATAGGGCCAGCAAGTGATTTTATCACTTCTCTGGAAAGCAGAATGTTAATTGGTGGGAGGCGATCTGTCGATAAGATTATTTGCCGGGGGCAAACCAATTGATTCCGAATGAAAATTTCCTAAGATATCCTCTCGGCCGCGCTTCACCATATGATAGCAACGCCAGGAATTCTAGCAGGGGAGTCACCGCGAGGAGCGCGCATTATTATTTGTATCTGCGCGTCTCGCGCGAGCTTCTTTGCGTAGATCGGTAGTCGAGTAGGGGAAACAAGGAGGTAGCCACTAAATTTGGCGAGTGACGGCTGCTTTGACTTACATAACTATTTCATCTACTTCCCGTGGTACTCCATGCAGACACACTGCGAACGTGTTTTTCTTCGGACGCAGCCTCGCACCTCGGCGAGCACAGTGCGACTTATCCGGGAGAGAGGCTGACTTATGTAACTTTCGGGCGCGTGCTCCGCGCCAGACAATTTCCATGCTTTCGTATCTGACCGATGCGCGTGCTCTATCAAGGAGGCCTGATACACGCGAGCGGAGCTCTCATCTCGGACTTAATCATTGGAGGCAACTGTTCTCCCGAGCCCATCCTTCAATTATCCGGCCAGACGTCCGTTCCGAGCAACTAATTCGCCCGGGCCTCGACCTAACATCTCCAATCTAAAAACTCTCGCGCGAGCCGCCGCTACGCTCGATTAGTGCTGGTGCGCATTAACTGCCCCGGCGGACACTTATCACTTGCCATAAAATCGCTAGGTTTACTCGCGCGCATTCTCATTCGAGGGAATACGCTGACGGACAGCAAGTGGGCTGGAGTGTTGGTCGTGGGAATAGGTGCACTCTTTCGACAAAAGGTGCAATTGGTCTGGTGCGATTACCTTTATCGGGGCCAGTTTCGTACGGCGAATTAGATTTGGTATAAATAGCTTGGAGCGCCTTATCGAAATACTCTAATGACGCGTCGCCTTTCACGCAGATAGCTCTACGTTAGAGCCGCGTGAGTGCGTTCTCGCTCCATCTCTATCTCACTTGGGAGATTAAGTCCCTCGGTAGATACTTATCCAACTTGGGGGATCCAAGGGAGCGTTACGCTTCCGCTTGCCCGGCGAATCCCAGGGATTCCTGCAATGCTCTCGTCTACGAGAAGCATTCGCGCCAAGATAAATCGAAGGTCGACGGCGCAAATACTACAAGAGCGCTGAAACGCCGGGCAAACATTGTCTAGACAAATCGCCCTGTACTAGAGAGACGCTTTAGGGCCAAGTAACTAACGCGTGATAAAACGATGTCGCAATCTGGCGGAAGTCGCCGGCGAGTAAGCCTCCGAATTTGGATTTCCCGAAATGTCGAGTGCTCGCGGCTCATAGGTGGGCCGAAGTTACGAGGAGACGAGCGCCCGCTCATCAGACTTTTGTTACGTGGCGGGTCTAAATGCAGCCGAGGAGTAAGTAGCCGGCGTGTCTCAAATCACTAGAATTATCGGGCGGATCTCGTAGGATCATAGATGTTCGGGCGGGCCAGCCTCGGAAATAGATTGGAGGTCGTCTCTTGCCTCGTGTAACGCGAATACTCCTCGGAGTGCTCGGTATTCCCTCTGAATGCCTCGGCCACCCCGACAGCTCCTCGGCTTAAAGCCGCTAAAGGGCTTGTTTATTCGAGAGGGGAACTGTTGAGCGGATCGCATGAGTCGAACACTCGCAGAAATGTAGGAACCGGTGTATCGGATTTTTCATTATGTAATATCTCGTGTCCTCCATCTGCATCAGCAGCGGCGGGAGCGCGAGATCCGATCAAATTGGAGCGGGGACCAATCGCATAGCCATCGATCGCACTCCACCGGAAAGTGGAGTATCGCGCGAACACGCTCTATCAGTGGATTAATAAAAGGCGAGCTTGGACAATCGGCTAAAAACATTTCGCCGTACCGTTCCCGATATATGTTCACAGGGCCCGCGGTTAACAATGCCAATTGTTAAAACGACAGTGCCGTCCGAGGTACGTTCCGTCCTCTGCTCCTAAGCGTCTCAGCGCAATACGATAAAGTGACGTAGCCGTTTGTTGACAAGGTTTATCGTGTTTTTCACCGGGCACATTGCAGAAGCGACTGATAAGCGAATTAGATCAACAACTTACGCTCGATCGGCAATCGTTCGCGCGGATTGACAGGTTAAAGGAGAGGAAGACTTCCAAGCGACGAGTGTCGCGAGGCCGTGCGACCGCTCGCGTCGGCGCTACTCCAAAATTATAAATAGCTCGAAAGCAGCCAGAAATACATAACGGGTGAATCCCGCTGCAGCTATTTATCGCGGTGCATTGACTCGGAATGACGGGCAACGTGCTCGGGACACGTGCACGCAGCGATTATTCGCTCTGCAATGCAAGCGGGCACGGAGAGCGTGAAGTCCCGATCTCAAGAATTCCGTTCACGCGGGGCCCAATTGAGCGAATTCGCTCGACTCCCATGCTCGACACTTTCCAACACGGAATCCTGAAATGAGCAAACCAAATAACCAAACTCTATATTAATATTTCGATCTGCTGCGAGGATCGTTGGATTGGGACTGGTCACCAAATGGCCAGTGCGACATGGAAAGACGACGGGCCCTTTGGTCAGTGGGTCTGACGCGTTCGAATACTGACGTGAGAGTGCGTGCGAGTCGCGGAGAGCTCCGATTCGAGCTGGCGGGCGCTGGCGGGATGCGGCGACCAATGGGGACGAATTTGGTTGGGTTCGGAGCCGGGGCCTGGTCACGTGCAGAGCAGCCGGTATGGAGAGGTATAAACTTAGCAGACACGGGATATAGAGCACGAGGGTCGGCCGTTCAATACTCCGAGGACGGAAAGCCTCGTGGAGGAAGTGCGAGAGGGGCAGGGGCAGGGGCTCGGTGACGAGGTCGTCCGAACGAGGGAGCCGCTCGATTTGTCCGGGGCTTTCGAAATCCCTCGCTCAAACAGGTACGGCATCCTCGGGGAAAAATCCTTCTGGCAACTTGGAGGAGTCGTTGAGTGTACAATTTACTCATCGGCTCCGGGAAGTACTTCCTTCTAGAGAAAATGAATCAGAAATGACATCGCGACGCCGCGCCGGCATCGACGCAGACGTGGGTCGAGGTTGGCAGCGATGGTGGGGATATCTCAGGCATGGAACATCAGCGCCCAGAACCATCCAACTTTTGACATTTTCGGGCATGGGGACGGACCTTGACGTTTCGGAGCACGACAACCCTGTATCTACCGGCGCTTATTCCCGGTTCTTATTTCCTTCGAGTGTAATTCATCCATAGTCAATAAAAGATTTCTTAATAATTACATCGTATATCATTACTCATACCCACATTTGAATACGTACTCCGAGATGAATGAATTAACGAATGAAATGATTCATTCGGCAATCGACCTTATCGGATTCCTCGCGCATCTCTGAGTGTCGTTATCAAGATAATCCTTTGGAGAAGAAACTAGAAGCTATCACGGAAGGAAGTATATCTCGCGGCACTCGTGAAATCTGAGATTGAACGGGAAAGAAGCGCGGTATCAGCTGGCACGAAGGGGGCGAGTGGCTAAGTTAAGATGATGACAGAGCGTTTCGGAGAGTTTGAGCGCAGTAGCTTTATCATAATGGGGCTGGGCGCGCTTTGGAGGAGACAGTAGAAGAAAGGCGGAGGTCCGAGGAAGATGCACGTGGCTCACGTGGTTCGGCCGGAGTGCTCCCAAACTGTACGGCACTGGGCCACCGATGGAAGCGTGTAGAGCGCAAGTCTTGGTTTAATGCCAAACGATTCCCTTAATACATTCGCGGCTGGATTCCCGTGGTAATTGGGGCACTGGTCGCTGGCAGCTGTTGCAAATTGTCAGTGTTACTCGAGGGATCGACAGGAGGATTGGCGAGTCGGTGCCGAAGCAAGTAGCAGGGAGGACGTGGCCGAGAGAGCAGAGAGGCGAGCGCGAGCGTACGGGGAAGAAGTGCGGCGAGAACGGTGGCAGAAGTGGTGTTCGAGTTGGGAAACGGAGCCGAGCCGAGCCGAGCCGCGAGAGCTCCGAAAGGAGAGCCGGCAGCCATCTTCCCGCTGGGAGTAGAGGAGAGCACGTTGTCGAAATCGTGGAATCGGCCGGCTGGAGCGATCGGCCCTGCCACTACGAACGGAACCAAGCCGAGCGAAGGCATGCCCAGAGGAAGGGAGGCCCTTTTCCTCGAGCGTCAACCTTCCTAAATCGCCTCAGTGGATGTCGAGTGAGGAAGCCAACTGGGAGGAAGACTCGGAGGAGCGTGACACTCCTCGCGGCACCGCAAATCCATAAAACCCTGGGCAAACAAGCGCGTGCAAAGTGACTTCCCGGTGGAGGGAGGTTTTTTCTTTTCCGTTTCCTAATTTGCGAGGCGCGTATCAAGCTGCGATATACACTGCCGTCGCCACCGCCACCGCCGCCGCCGATCGTCGACCACTCCTCAGCCGGCTGCGGCCGCTCGTCTCCAGCATGAGCAGGATGCTAGGCATAAACTATTGCACCGTCTTCTCTGTACTTAGAAGTCCCGAGGAGGGTGAAGCTTTTAAACGGAGCATCTGAAATTGAAATAGAGAATCGTGCCGAGTTCCCGAGCGATAGGCGCGGGGGACACGTACACTCGTTCGGCGTGTCGTTATCAGATCCGCGGGGACAGTCGTCGACGGGACGAAGCTGCTAAGCTGCCAGTCGCCGAGGGCCGCTGGCAAAAAAACAGTGCGTTATCGTGGTGATTAGGAACTCTGTGCTGCGCGACACGCAGAATCGTCTGCCTTCTATGTCTCGCTCTCGTTCGTTTGATCCTCTGCTGAATCGGTGAGCCGAGGAGGAGAAGAGGAGGACTCGAGAGACAGAGAGAGAGAGAGAGAGAGAGAGAGAGAACTTGCGAATCGAACTCTCGCAACTTGACGCAATCCGCGAGTGTGCTATATATAGAGAGGACACGCTCCTCGGAGTCACGCTCTTTTCTGGTGCACGCCTACACTTGCCGCCCGCGAGTTAAACCTCTCAACCCCGGCCGATCGATTTCCTAGAATCCTCTCTACTCTCGAGCCAAGGACGCAGAATCCCTCTCGTGCACAGCCAGGCTGGCCGCTCTCTCTCTCGCTGGTCGAGGCTGCATCGACTAGACATCCTCCGAGCCTTGAGGAGCGCGAGGTACGCACTTTGGACCGGTTCCAGAGCCGTGAGCGCGAAATCAAAGACGCGCCTTATATTGATCGCCGGCGAAGGAGCGATCGCGGAATAAAAGTCGGCGAGAGAGCTCCAACGATCGGAAGGGCGGAAAACAAACAGAAGCGGAGAGTGGGTGTCTGTTAATCTCGAGTGCCGCTGGACAAGTGCCGACGGCAACCAAGATATCCCTATAACCCGTAATGTATTTGAGATCGAACGGCGAGGCAGCAAACGGGAGGCACGAGCACACAAGAGAGGCGGCGGGAGCAGGTTGCGCTGCTAGGGGTCGAAGGAGCCTTGGATCACTCGGAAGGGCCAAGGGGAGGAGGAGGAAATCAGCGGAGGACGGCTGGGCTCTCGAGGTAGCAGGTCTGCTTCCCGATAGATCCTGCCGCAGAGAGTCTGCGGAGCAGGCCTGCCTGCAGCGCGGTATGAGCGAGGCTGAACGCGCCCTCATCACCCCAAGAATCGGCTGGCGAAAGCTCACCGACCCTGGCGACTGACACGAATCGAGGAACCCGGGGGTTGCTCCGAACCGATAGCATCAGCTGCGTCCTCCTCGCCCTCCCCCCGCCGAGCTACTAGCACTGCTATCCTTCCAACGTCTTCGACCCCCAAAGACACTGGCGACCGGCAACGATCCTCCACCGGCCCTCTTCCCTCTCCGTGTCAGCCAAATGCGAGAGAACACGCCAGTGAGATCTGCCCAGCCAACTTTGAAGACGGACCCGAAAATGGCGGGTAACCGGTGTCGGTAGCAGACGGGGTTCTTGCCAAAAGAAGGACCATCCACCTGCGAACCGCCGGCACCAGGAGTCGCCGACTCCTGACACACCCGCACCCGCGCGCACTCCGCGGTGTCCCACCGTCGTCGCGTACCCTCACCCTTTTCTACCATTTCCTTTCTCCCCCCGCACTCCCCTTCCTGCCGAGTGCGCGTGCCGAGATCTCTCTCTCTCACCCTGGGAAATCGGCCGACGAACTTTCCGCGCGGGGCTTGTGCTCTGCCGCGCGCCACCCCCAAGGACAATAATCCTAGCGAGTAAGGGTTTAGTGGTAATATGCAGTAGTTGGACACTGGCTAGATTAGGAAGAAGGACAAGACTCGTCGAGAGAAAGAGCGTCCGCGCCCTCTCGGACCGAGGCCAGGCCTTTCTAAGCGGGTAACACACAAGCGAGAATAACATTCTTCGAAGAGTATTCGTCCTTTGCTCTCGATCATCATGCCGGCCACACCTAGCAAGCTGAACCTGAGCTTCGCCAGGAACGCGTACAGCGTCTTTGGCACGCGCGCAAACAACACGAATGCTGAACAGCAGCGCGAACAAAAGACGGAACTTTTGGAGGGTAAGGACGACGGCCCGCCGCGCCGCTTTCCACTTACTCATTCTTCCGCCCCCGACCCCCGCTTTTCCCCCCCAACTCTTTTCACCTCGACTTTCTTTCTTCGTTAGCCTTTCTTTCGCACATCTCTCCCTTTCGGAGTTTCCCGTGGCCGGCGACAAAGCCCGCTCAATTCCGCTCGAATAGCGCACAACTAGTCTCCACTCGTTTTGCATGAATTATCTTTTCTGCAACGCAGGTACCCGAGGGAACGGCATCCTTCACTTGAAAAATGGCGTGGATTACATCAATCCGGGGGAGGAAGATCAGATGGAGATTTACGGGTGGGTAATACGACAATAAGCGCAATAAACAGCTCTCTCTACGAACCCTTCTGCTCCAGGTACAAAAGAAGCAAAGTCTCGACCGGCATTACCTGGGCCCTGATTGTCATAACCGCGGGCTTACTGAGACTGGTCTTCCACTGGGTGCCGCGTTTAATGCTGCAAGCGACCCACTCGAAATGCCCCTTGGACGAAGCCGACACGGTCTTGCTCGTCGAGCAGTTTCAGGGAAAACACACGAGCTACCACGTCAAGAAGCTTAAGATACTTTCCGCTCAGGAAGTATGGTAGGTACCGCACGATTACGTGGAAAGAGTATGTCCGCGAAGCGCAGAGCCTCATGATTCTTTTGCACACACAGTAACAACCCGGTGGATGGAGAATCGTTAATGGAGAATGGCAGCATGATAACTATTAAGGAAGTAAAGGAAGAATACCCCACGCTATCTCTACATCTCTTTGGTGGCCAGTTTAAACGTAGGTATTGGCGAGACCGCCTAGAATAAAAATTCCGCTTCAAGTGCGAATGTGTGACTAATTAGCATTCATTGACGCGACAGAGGTTCCGTCGATGCTTATATTCACCTGCAAGAAATTGATGTATGTCTGGGATACCGAAAGGTCTGAGTTCCTAAAGCTTCGCGGCCTCGATGAAGGCGTATTGACGTCGACCCTCCATCAGATGCAGGGTCTGAATTGTCAGGAACAATATATGAGGCAAGTGTGATTCCCGATGGTTTCTTCGATAGTGTCCCCGTTGCTCGATCACCGAGTTAAATAATTGATTGTCGTGGCATTTCCAGGCGGAGTGTTTACGGCAACAATGAGATTGTCATTCCAGTGAAGAGCATACTGACGCTACTCGCCCTCGAAGTTCTCAATCCGTTCTATGTCTTCCAATTGTTCAGTTTCTGTCTCTGGGTTGCCGACGATTACTATTACTACGCTATGGTTATTTTGGGCATGTCCAGCCTGGGCATAATTATGGCAGTTTTCCAGACCCGTCGAGTAAGTGGCCGCCTGCTGCTGCTATCGCCGTTGAGAATGGCCCTTGTATCCCGTGTCACTGATTCAGGACTTTTCTCCGCAGAATCAGCACAATCTACGCTCGACCGTTCACTCCTCCGACGTGGCGTGTGTGATGCGTGATCGCGCGAGCGGTCAGTCGGCGACCGTGCAAGCCGAGAAATTAGTTCCTGGCGATATCTTAGTCATTCCGTCTCACGGATGCGTGATGCCGTGCGATGCAGTCCTCTTGACGGGGAACTGCATCCTTAATGAGTCCATGCTTACCGGAGAGTCAGTACCTGTCACTAAAACCCCGATTCCTTCCTCCAATGAGGTCGTCTATGATACCAAAGAACACGCAAGGCATACGCTCTTCTGTGGCACGCGTGTCATCCAAACTAGATACTATGGTTCCGAAAAGGTACTCGTCAATTCCACCGTCTTTCAGTTAAGAAGAAGAGTTTTGGCACTTTTCGGCAAACATGAATTGACACACTCCTGTTTTCTAGGTATTGGCCGTGGTCGTGAGGACAGGCTTCGACACTAGCAAGGGTGGTCTGGTGAGGTCGATCATGTACCCACCGCCAGTGGACTTCAAGTTCGAGCAGGATTCCTACAAGTTCGTCATCCTTCTAGCAGCAATTGCTAGCCTCGGCGTCATCTACACGATCGTGACGAAAATCATGCGAGGCGTGCAAAGCAGTCACATTGTCTTGGAAGCGCTAGATCTCATCACCATTGTCGTGCCACCTGCACTCCCGGCTGCTATGACTGCCGGCCGCCTGGTGGCTCAGCGGAGATTGAAGAAAAATAAGATCTATTGTACAAGCCCGCGGACGATAAACGTCTCGGGATCGATCGATTGTATTTGCTTTGACAAGACGGGAACACTGACGGAGGACGGTCTGGACATGTGGGGCGTCGTGCCCGGCGCCGAGAGGAAGTTTCAGTTGCCTATCAAGGATATTCCTACCATGCCAATCTCTAACATCTTGGTAGGCATGGTAACTTGTCATGGGATCACTATAATCGACAATCAACCTGTTGGTGATCCCCTCGATCTGAAAATGTTCGAGTCTACAGGGTGGACCCTCGAGGAACCCGACGTGTCGGACACTTCCAAGTTCTCGATGCTCTTCCCGACGATCGTTCGCCCGCCAAAGAGTACCAAGTCGGTCAAGAAGTTACCCAATGAAATCCGTATTAATCTCAGTCGTCAGAACTCGATGTCGTCCGACGTAATCGACAACGTGTCGTTGAGCAACAACGATGCCGCGCTGACAGGCTCCACGGCGGAACTGGGAGAGCAGGGACTTGAAATCGGTATCGTCAGGCAGTTCCCTTTCACCTCGTCGCTGCAGAGGATGAGCGTGATCACGAGGACTCTAGGTGCTAACCACTACGATCTCTACTGCAAGGGTAGTCCAGAGATGATTCTGAGCCTCTCCAAACCAGAATCCAGTAAGTAGTGTGTGTTATCGAGACTCTCCCGAGAAAGTCCCCGTCAATCACAGGTAGAGCTGCAAGGCTGACTGCTCCGTTTTCTTTCCAGTTCCACCAGACTTCGATGCCGTCCTGCAAGAGTACACGTCCGAGGGCTACCGCGTGATAGCGCTCGCGCACAAATCCTTAAACCGTCTTCCCTACGCAAAGGTTCAGCGCATAAGTCGCGAGGCGGCCGAGAACGAGTTGACATTCTTAGCATTTGTTGTAATGGAGAATCGGCTCAAGCCCGAGACCATGCCGGTGATCGCCGCGCTCAACACCGCTTGCATCAAGACAGTCATGGTGACGGGTGACAACATGTTGACTGCCCTGTCGGTCGCCAGAGACTGCGACATCGTGAAACCTGGTACACCTGTGATCGCGGTCTCGGCATCCCAGCCACACAATCAGTTGAAGCCTCAAATCTACTTCACCAAGAGTAACAGCCAACCAGCCATCTCACCCTCCGGCGAGGGTGATCTTAGTGAACTGACAGATCTGAATAGTATAGCTAGCTTGGCGACCGTCGAAAGCGGCTCCTTCGGCAATAACCATTTCGAGAACGATACCAACTACTTGTCGGACGAGTAAGTCTTAGTAGTCTGGCGAGGAGTATTCCATTTTGCACTTATTGTAAGATGCACTTTTAACTGGATCTGTTCCATTTCCAGCCTGCAACATTCCAAGAACAAGTACGTGTTTGCCCTGACGGGGAAAACTTGGGCTTTGGTGAAGCAGTACTATCCGGAATTGATACCGAAGTTGGCGACGCGCGGCGCCATTTTCGCCAGGATGTCGCCGGACCAAAAGCAACAGCTTGTCCAGGAATTACAATCCCTCGGATACTATGTTGGTGAGTAGCCTACTCTACCTCCAACAACTCGCTTTTATGTATTCGTCTCGCTCTGGATTACTTATGATTGTTTATTGGTTACAGCGATGGTTGGCGACGGTGCTAACGATTGTGGAGCATTGAAGGCAGCGCACACTGGAATTTCTCTCTCCGACACCGAGTCCTCAGTTGCCTCGCCGTTTACGAGCCGCGAGACCAACATTTCCTGCGTGTTAACGGTGATCCGCGAGGGACGCGCCGCCCTCGTCACATCCTTCGGTATTTTCAAATACATGGCCAGCTATTCCCTCACCCAGTTCATCTCCGTGATGCTCTTGTACAGCATAGAGTCTAATCTGACGGACATCGAATTTTTATACATCGATCTCTTCATCATCTCGATCTTCGCATTCTTCTTCGCCGGGACCGAGGCCTACGATGGTCCCCTGGTGAAAGCTGCTCCTCTCAACAGCCTCATCAGTACCTCGCCGATACTCAGCTTAGTTACTCAGATACTGATCGTCGCGTTCTTCCAGTACGCCAGCTTCTGGCATCTCCACCAAATGCCATGGTTCGTGCCGTTCAATGCGACCGCCACGTCGATCGAGAACAAGGACGACGTCGCTTGCATGGAGAACTATACGGTCTTCATCATGAGCTCGATGCAGTACATCATTCTAGCCATTGCGTTCTCAAAGGGTCGCCCATACAGAAAGTCGCTCTTCACCAACTACGGTCTTCTGACCTCCTTCGTCTTTTTAACTCTCTTCTCCGTTTATCTTGCGGTCTGCCCTTTCGACTGGCTCAGCCAATGGTTCGAGCTGATTCTCCCCGAGGATCTTGGATTCAGATTTGTCCTGGTGGCTTACGGCGGCGCCAACTTTGTCATTTCCCTACTGATGGAATATCTCTTCGTGGAGTATCTGGTGTTCGGGAAGCTGCGCTATCGCTGGCACAACGTGGATAAGTCGAGGCGTAAATTCTTGGCGATCGATCGTGACCTAGCGCGAGACCTCAAGTGGCCGCCGATCTCGAAGGAGCCTTTACCAGAAGCCGCCCCGGATATCTTGATTCGCCAGAACGTAACCGAGATTAAGATCGAGAAGAGAGTGCTGGAGGCTTGCCGGCCCGCTGACACCAGTTTCATGAGCAGCCCGGTCTACTCGAATTTCAAGCAGTTCGGCTCGGCGAGAGAAGTGACATTAAATCCGCGCTCTCTATTCAACGATCGGAGGAACACCGTCTCGATGCAGACGGTGCCCTGCTTCGAGGACAGCGACTGCGCTCCGAAGCAGCCCAAGATCGAGCTCGCCGCCAAGAGGCGGCACAATTCCGAGTCGGAGAATGGGATCAATCGTTATGAGAAGTCGTACAAGAGCCACAACACCAATCCAATCGCCACTCTACCCAGGAACACTGCCACAACGCTGCAGCCGCAGAAACTCAGGGATTTCAAGAACGTGCTGATCCACAAGAGCGAGGATGGTTTGGCGCCGAGTGCGCAGAGTGTGCTCGAGCTGGATATTTTGCCCTCGTAGTGGCACATCGCCACACACATACACACACTCACACACACACACACGCTAACTTGTACCAATTCGCAGAAAGGAGTTTCGCTCTTGGACAGCGCAACTTCTCGCAAGTGCATTTAGAGTCTCATGACAACAAGGATCGCCCGAACGGGCGGTCGCTCGGAAAACCGGCCAGTAAAGCGGCATGCAGAGAGTATCGACGATCGAGGAACGCAATGCCACGGTATCCAGTCAGTGATCTCTATTGTTCAGTCAGTGCATTTATAGTATCACGACAGCGTTTACGACAGTGCGGACCCTGTCCGGCTGAGCATGGGTCCCTTTTGACCCGCTCTCTCTCTTTCTCTCTCTCTTGGTCCTCCCCCCTTCTTCCTACTCACAACCCAACCCATACTTCCCGCTCCATTAGTATTCGAAAGGCACACTTTCGAGAAAGTATTACTATTAGATATTTAACTTAGATGAAATATCGTTCGCGCGCTTCCCCCCAAGCGCTGCGAGGCCGACCGATCTGTAATGATATACATAGATTTCCTTCCCCGTACGGGAGCTGTTCGTAAGAGTATTGAGGTGCTGAGAATGGTACCGGATTAACGTGTATACAAAGCCGGGTGTTCCATGTTTCCCCCATTTCTAAAGTGTATTAATGTTCGACCAGTAGGTCCGGAAGCATGGTTCCAAGTTTGTCGGGCTGCTTCTTCCCTTGCACCTCAGTCGAGCAATGCCTTCACCGCGGTTTCGAAGGGCATGCTCCAAGTTTGCGCATTTTCCATGTGTACTGCGTGTTTAGCGAATTATTGTTCTCGAGTCTGACCCCAAGTATGCGTGACCCTGTCGGATTCAACGAAGGAGCGCGACCTTGCTGTTCGAAGTTCCCGAGAACTTCGAGTGGATTGACTGGCCAAATTGAACTTAACGACGCGATATGACTCGGTGGAGTCCACGCATGTGTGGACTCCCAGTACTTCTCACCAGGATTTCCAAGCCGCGACAGCAAGACCGTGTCCAATTCAATGTTAATTTATTATTCTCTACTTTCACTTAGGGTTGCGGTTCATAGTACCCGCGGGTCGAAACACTCGCGTGCTTCTAGATGGGGAGGTGGTTGCGGGAACGAATCATGCGCTAATTGCTGGCCCTCATCGATTAATCGTCTAAGTCGATAGTCGACCCTCCCAGGAGAGCGGTTTTACCAATCGTTGCTGCTCTCGATTGCAGCCGCTCGCGCGACTCTTAGAGTTTCTGCTGTACCTGCCACAGACTCCCCTCCTATCAAGGAGGAGCTGGGCGCCTCTCTAGTCCCGTGGGATTTGTACAGATACATACACTTCGAGCGCCACGACTCTTCGACGTGCGAGAAAAGCCGAGCGAGACTCTCGAGCGACACTTGTATCGTATCTCAGTCGATGGTTGATGGTTCCTGTCGCCCGAGAGTTCTCCCGAAAGACGAAAGACGAAAGACATTCGGACCTGTCGCGCGAGCGGCTGCCCGAGAGAAAGGGCACGCGGGAACATGTGCTTAGTTTATTTACCTCACGCATCGTATACTTAACGAAAGGGTACGGACGGGCTCACCCTCGTGAGCCATGGCGAGGGCGATCACGGCACGGCGCCTGATCGCCGCGGGAAATTGGATAATTGAATTTACTTAACTGTTAAAGCGAGTAACAAGATTAAATGTGTACTTATACGTAACGCAAAACACCGAGATAGATATACTTAACAGTCGCGTGGACCTTCGCGACGCTATAGCTTGCGTTGAGATATAGCGGATGTCGAGTAATAAAGTATGTTTTTCATGCAATCGTCCAACTATTTCTTTTCCTACCCTCACTTTCGATCCTAGCGCGATAGGAAGCCTGTCCAACAGAATATACTTTTACATCCAACAATTTTATTGAGCCAAGATACATACAAATACCACTCGTACTTAATTTACAAGACACTCGCTCCCAAGCTGCCTGCCTCTCACACAGGATCATAATTCTAGAAAATATACAAAACGATGAAGATACTCGATGATAATCCACCACCGAGCGGATAGATCTCACTGGGCTGTGTCGCACACATCCCCAGCAATTAGAGTCCATTGACTTTCGTCAGTGCCAAGATAGAGGATATTGCTCGCGTCAAACCGCGAGCTCAACTTGTGAGCTAACACTCCTCTTCTCGCGTCCCATCCTCCGATCTATCTTTTACAGTGCGTTAATCTGGTTTATTTACAATCGACGAAGTAAGATGGTCCGACGAGACCAGGATAGAAGGAGATATATTAAATAGATGATATTCACTGGCGCCGGTTGCAGCCTTCGCCGCAGAGCCCCCGGCTCAACACACATAAGGGCCCATCGGCCCTTGGAGCTTCCAAGCCCTCGCGCACATCCAAAGTAACGCGGTTCGATTGGCGAACTTTGTTTCATGCAAAGCCTTGCGATTCACGTGCCAGGAGGAGCTCTGGTCTCCTCCGGTGGGCGATCACGCTACGAGTTTATGACGTAGGTGATCCAATCGACGGTTTTGGCAACCCGATGGTAGATGCCCGGCTGACCAGGCTGCGCGCACGAGTATCCGGCGGAGACGATGCCGATCAGATACCAGCGTCCAGTCTTCTCGAGCATTAGCGGGCCCCCACTGTCCCCCTGGAAAGAACAAGAGGCAGCCCACGGGCCGACTTTAGCAACCAGCCTATCCCTAAGCAAAGCGAATGTTACCGAGGCATTGTCGAAGGGCTTACTTGGCAGGAGTCTTTGCCACCGGCGCGGTAACCAGCGCACATCATCTCGTCGTAGATGACGACGTTGATGCCGTTCGATCGGTGCCATCTCTCGCAGACCCGGTTGTCTATCACAGGTACGTCCACTGCCTGCAGCGTTTTCGGGCGCAGCCTCGATCCTAGGTTCGGTTTAAATGCTACTTGTAGCAGGGTTTGCAAGAGGCTACCCGGGGAAAGGTTACTGAAAGGGTTTTTACCAGCTTGTAAGGCCCCCCACCCAGCGGCCCAGCCATACTGGCCCAAGAAGTCCTCGTTCTTGTCCGGCAGACAAATCGGCGCGATATGCGGCATATAGTGGACAGGTCGATCTAATCGGAGAACGGCCACGTCAAATCTGAAATGCGAAAGCACACATGCCCTTCCTTAACTCTCGGGAGAAAGGAACAGGATAATTAGTCGAACCACTAGCCCTACGCATCTACGTGACCTATCACTCGAGCTCCGTCTCTCTTACTATACAATGTAGAGTGGCCGACTAAATGCGAGGGTTCTCGTGACTCCCTGGATGATATCGGCCAATTTACCTGTCCGCCTGAGGCGTGAACTTGAAGTAGGGGTGGACCCGAATCTCCCTCACGCCGAAAGTGTAGGCCGGCAGCGTCTCGCTGGCCGAGTTGACGACGTAATCGCCGAGAGTCACTTGCACTTGGCGAGCGGAAGCCCTAATGAGCGAAAGAGAAAGAGAATCAATGGCTGGCTCGGTTGGTTAAGGATTATTGGGCCAATTGCTATCGGCCACGCCTCAATCCCACACCTCAGCGCAATTGCAACTCACTTTGCGACACAATGACCAGCTGTAACCACGTGGTACCGATTGACCAGTGTACCTCCGCACCTGCTGGACCCGATTCGAATGTACGCCTGGGAAAGCAGAACGATTTCTCTGTTTGAAACTTATCAGGCACTCGAGCCCGCTTCTCTACGAGAACGGCCCCACTACCTATAATCTCTTTCCAATAAAATCAAGGTATGTCTGACCTGCCAGGGAAAACTCCCGAAGCCCGCATCGTCCCCACCGACGATCCTCCTCTGCGCTGTTTGCTTCGACACGGAAATCCCGCAGCCTGTAAAGTGCACCTCTAAAGATATGGCCAGCTATCACTCGATTATTGCCTTCCTGACAGTGGCATTCCAACGGTATACACACGCGGCTCTTTACAAAGCTTCGACGCCTCCTCCTCCTCCTCGTACACCACTATTACCGAATTAGACTTGGAGTAATCCAGTTGAACTCGCTTTAATCTCTGTACAACGTATAATATGTCGACCGAAGAAGTCCAGCTTTATCGAGCGGAGAACTGAAATGTCTCGAGAACCGCATACGTCGCAAATTTCCAAAGATACCGAATATGCGTCTAGCAGGAAGCCGCGCGCGACGTTGCAAGGAAAATCGCCGCCTTTTTCCACGACCCTCCTAGAATCCTCCTAGATCGAGCGTTCGCCACGCTCGAAGTCTCTCAACGAAACGGAGGAATGGACGCGTTTTAGCACGATGCACATGCAAACTTTCATAGCCGAGAGGAGAAGAGAGACAGAGAGAGAGAAAGGGAGAAGGGACTGTGAATTTTACAAGAACTCGGGGATGGTTGGGGGATGTGAGGCTATCGAGACTAAGTGCGAGAGGCGAAGTGGAGGATGAATCATGCTAGGGATGCCGGTGTGCATTGACGACCTATGACATATTGACGATGCTATGAGATATGACATTCTACGAATGGAGGAAGAAGAGAGGAAGGCATCTGTCATGCGTTCTTACAGCGCAAGAGTACGTGAAAAGAGAGATAGAGAGAAAGAGTATGTGCAATAAAGTGAGAGAGAGAAAGAGAGAGTAGAGGATGGCATGCTTCTGAAGGAAGGACTTACGATCATCATTGGTGGTCTCGGTGTAAGCATCCAATGGGACCGGCTGAGACTGATCTCTAGGTGCCTCGACCAGGTTATAATCGGAGCTACCCTTAGGTTCTCTCCGCTGACAACAAGCGTACATAATGCCGCCGCAACTGCCGTCCAAGAGGCCAGCGGACATCCAGCACATTAGAAAAAATTCGCAGCTTCGTCCGTCAGAGCACAAAGAATCGTCGCCCTTCCAGAGCGGTCTTTTTTGCTGTCGCGACTCTGCACAGAACAGGGCAAACTGGTCGTTTTCCATCGTCACCTACCCACCTACTTCCCGAACCCTAGCGCACCTAATTATACACCCGGGCTTCGACTGTTCCGATCGCATCCCACATGCTTTCCCCGAGCATCGAATAGCGTCTGATTACTCCAAGCCTATTGGTATTGGTACTGACATTGCATTCGAGAGGAAATGGTTCGGCGGGCACTGCAATGCAGGAGGGCAGAGACACGAAACGCGTTTCCCTCGTTAGAAAAGTCTCCATCGGCTCCCCTCGACTACTGTCTCGCCGCTGGCTTAAAGAGTGGCAGTGTCTGATCGCTGATTGATAAAGTACGAGTACGAGGGAGGATGGGAGAATTACGCGGGAGAGAGACCGCGGCTCCGAACTCTGTCGTAACGTCGCGACAGTCCGCCGAGCGGGTGACGGAAGTCGCCCGGCGACCGGAAACAAGTTTCGTACGATAATTGCGACACCGCCGAGAGCTAGGATATTGCGCTACCGTCCCTCTAATTTACGACTGTTCCGCCATCGAGATCCAAGAATCGCGCTGCAATACCGAACCGATTGGTTCCGAGAACTATTTCGGACCTAAGTCTGCTCCTCTCACGAACGTACCTGACTCCAGCCTCGGATAATCGTCCAGGGTCTGTTGCTTTCGATGATCTGTAATGATTAAAGGGGGTTCTGATTTGTCAAACGGTTCAACGCCCTCTTCGCCATAGCTTAAACTGTGCGCGCTTCTGCGCTTCATCTCATGATCCCTCGATGGAAATAGCTCATTACCTCGGATCTCTTCCTCGAAGTCCGGCAGGTGATTGCTCTGCTGGAAGAAGGAGGGTGCGCTCGCACCGCCGACCGGTGCTGCGAACTCATTGTCGCGGAATATCAGTCTAGGCGTCCTGTGACCCATCACAGGACGATTGTAATCGGAGACGGGACTCCTCCAGAGTGCCTTGGGCTGCCGCCAACTGGGGTACTGGCTTTGCGGCGAAAATCTCGCGACGGGATGAAGTCCTACGTTCCTGCCAACGGGCGGGCCGCCTCCTTCGAACATGTAGCTAGCTGGTCCCGTGGGGAAGCGAACATAGCGACGTCTTCTTACGCTGCTCAGGGACGAATCATTCCGATTGGACTCGTTCCTCGCCGATTCCGTGTCAATCGGCCCTAAGGCGGACTCTGGCTTGGCGGCACTTACACTCGCCAATTCCGTCTGACTGGTCGATCCAACGATCGAACTAATCCCGAGGACTATGCCAATGAGAAACCATTGGTACGACCTAGTTGCACCCATCGTTTCGCTGCAAACCAAGGAGAAAATGATTCCAATTGCTCCGGAGAGTAGCAGCCTCTCCTCTCCTGCCTTCCAATTAGCCTGTCGGCGGGCGATCGCGTGCTGAATGGCTTCGAGACACCGAAACGAGTCATTTGACGAAATTAATTCAATCCCACCAGTCACTACTAGACTCTGCTTCATCGAGAATGTTAAGGACAACGTGTCACGCGCGTTAATTAGATTCTCTCTTCTTTCCTTTAGCGAAGAGCTGGTCGCTGGATTTCTAGACGAGTCCGCTTCGCCGCCGACACCGCCGCCTTACGATTCGCCACGATTTTCTCCTCGCTTCGAGTTTCACGAGCTGTTACCCACCCAACTACACGCCGAGCGGCACGATCCTCGAATCGGCCGCAGTAATTCACTGGAATTATCCTCGACCGGCATCCAGTCTCACTAATCTGCATGCCGTACTCTACTAATGAATGGACGAACTCTTGAGTAGTCTCAAGGTCTCCGGCTTTTCTCTTTTCCAAGTTCCTTAACAGCCGAGCAAGGTCATCGATCGCAAGGACAATGCCTCCTCGTCGTTCCGATTCGTCTACCGCAAAGTGACAGTCTAATAAGCCGCTTTTCTTGATCGCCAGCGCGGAATTCACCGCGAGAAATCCAATCGAGATCAAAGGTACAATTGCACTTCGGTTTGCCAGCCGCGGCCGTTGTGGATTTCGCGCTGATACGCTTATTAAATGGAGAAGCCAGCCGGAGCGGAAAATGAAGCCTGGCGTATAATTGTTCCTCGGGTGAGATCCTCTTGGTCATGCGAGTGCCAAGGTGATATCCAGACTAAGAATACCAGGGCAACGCGTCTCCCTGGGCCATAGAGAGAAAGAGGAAGAAGAGAGATCCTGTTGCGGGTTTCGGCCGAGGCGGACTTTGCGTCACGTTAGCGGCGAGTGCGAGTGAAAGTGAAGACGCTCACCCGGAACCGGACGACACATCGATTATACCCGGAAAGAGCCGCAGCATCCTCCCCGCCGCGGGATCGGAGACGTTAACGCCGGGAGAAAACGGCCCGGCGAAACTTAAATCACCGTGGCACCCGTGTTGGGCAACGATCCTGCCTAACACATTAATCGGCCGCCGCGGCAATTTTCAGGACAATTTACCCGACTAACCTGCCATTGCTTCTTTCGCTTTCGTAATAGAGTAAAAATACTGCCGGACACGGGGTCCCTGTGACATTACGCCAGAAGAATGGCCTGTCACCGAAAACCATGGCCGAGCGTTTCTTGGCCGACGGTCGTGTATGCTCGGGCAATTAGGGGGCGCCCGGCCACGACGGTCCTATTCTACTTACGGGCTTGACTATTCTCACACCGCTCCTATCTGGCATGGCATCCATAGACTTTCGCTGTGTTTGCTCAGTCGGGCTAACTGATTTGAAATCGAAAGTGGATTTTATGAAGATTAGAGAAGTTTGAGATGGGAAGAGTGAGAGTGCTCTGGCTCATCGGTTGATTATGTCAGAAAGGCTAGGAAGGAAAACGAAAATCGAAGAAGAGTGCGCGCGTGGTTTAACGAACGAGGGAAGAAATTTGATGGGAGTGGAAGAATATCCTTCGACAACGAGTCGAAACGATGGTCGAACGTCCTTGCCGGTTGGCGATAGCGGTGCCACCAAGTGAACGGTTCGACGTGCTAGTAGGTCATTGGCTCTCGGTGCTCCACTCGATCTGTATGAGTGTGGGTGTGGGTGTGTGCGTGTGCCGGCGGATCCACCAGAAGTGAAAGTGCACTTCTCGCATGCACGACAGTGTGAAGTTCACGTTCACGCGCGCTGCCACCCGCCCGCCGGAAGTTACGAACCGGCGAGCGCAAACAACTCCCAACCGAGTTCCTCTGCTCCGAGACATCTCCCTGCGCTCGGAGAACCTGAAACCGCCACACTTGGGCTACCTAGCGCCATGAATTCATCAGTGTAACACTGATTGGCTCGCGATGAACGATTCGCTGGAGGTTGACGTACCATGTCGGATTAAATCGAATGAGAGTGCGTCTGTCCGATCACCAGACAGCCGCCTGTCTATCTGGGTGTATGCTAGAGAGAAAATGACGATGATGTGGCATACGAAGAGTGAAAACGCACTGCAGCGTCAAATCGATCTCGATCTTCGATTGATAGAGTGCATAATCGATCTCCGGCTCATTAACGCCTGGCTCGACTCGCGCGATAGTCAACTCTCTCCCCTAGAACTAGGGATCTGGGGAAAGGCCGAATAACTAATGTAGAAGAGGTGGGGAGGAAAGGGCGGCTGGTTAATTCTAGCCATTGGGTATTTTCGGGGAAAAGAAGAAGGGAAGGCGCGATCGTGGGATCATTCGGCTCCTCACGAACTTTCACCTTCCTACGTCTAGCTGGCTCCGGCTAACTAACACGGAGCCGCTCGCCGACGAAAGTATTGAGTTTCTTCTCGGGATACAGACACCGAGGACGAGAGGCGGGCGCACCACTCGCGTAATTGTACGTTCGTTTTCCAGCTGTTCGTGAAAGCTCACGCGGATTGGTATGTGCGTACGTGTGCACGCGCCGGTACATCGGCGTGTATGCCGTATTTTTTCAATGGCGCCTCGCCACCACGGGCTATCCGGAATTCAGGGACGGGGAGAGACGGGGAGAGAACGCGAGGGAGAGAGAGAGAGAGAGAGAGAGAGATCCATTACTTTCTCTGAGACGCTCAACAGCCTCCTTCGCCATTTACTTTCGCCGAATCCGAAGGAATAATGGTCGTTTTCAAGCCCAGCTCCAATCTACCGTCGCTTGTCCCACGACTTCTAGAGCCGACACTTTGTTTACAAGCGACTCGGAGGTGACGGGCGAGCAGAGAGCCGGCGAGCGCACTTAGTGCGGCCGAGAAGGAAATGAGATTACTTTCGAGCGAAGAGACGCGAGCCACAATAAAAGGCAGAACGAGTTACTCGGGCGGTGCCGGGTTCCCCTGGAAGAAAGCGAACCGAGAAAAAGTTGGAGGTCGCACTGATCGGGAAGTAACGGGTTTCGAAGTACTCTGGATATAATGAATCCTCTGGAATCCCGTCTATTTTTGGGGACCTTCGGAGACCCTTATAGGCGGGCGCGTGCACTCACGCGCTACATGAAAAGGCGTTTGGGCTCTCGATGGAAACCGATCCGAAGAAATCTCGACGCGTCAGAGCTGCTCGCTCTTTCTTCATGGCCTTGAAAGAGTCTACGCTTCTCTGCGGTCTAATTCACCGATAGCCCTCTCGTGACCAACACTTTCCATTGTGTAACGAGTTCTTTTCTCGCCCCGTGGCTCGCGCCCATCTTTGCGCGCCCACCTCCCAGAACAATGAACGCCACCACGCCAACTCGAGAGAGCACGCACACCTCTCTTCCTTCCGCCCATTCACCGCCCGTAAACACCCCGTCACTTTCCACTAGAAACAGCCTGTCGGATGTGACCGGCGCATAATCACCCGACGACTCTTACTTCTCGCGGCCCCCGCTCACGCACTTAATGCCATTCAACCATCAATTGACCCAAGGATTCGAGAAATTCGAGGAATTTTCTTTGATCGTCCAGTCGGCTAAGAGAAAGGCCCCATAGCCGCCCGACCAACCGAGAGAGATTCCATGGTGAAAGAGCTGGCCAAGAAATTATCTGGCTCTGAGGATTTAGAGGGTAATGAGTCATGTGTGATAGTCTAAGGAGTTGCCTCGACGACGAATGCCAAGTGGAAATTGCGCAAAGGCCCGGACTAGCTGGCAGAGGCGATCGTGATGGGATTCACGTAGAGACATCGCGTACTTACTTCCGCAGCGGCGCGTCGCTGTGTCGATCGTTTCTCTTTAAACCTTGGTCGAACTCGATTACGTAAAGGAGGAGTGGTGTGTTTAGGCAAGCCGAGGGAACGCTACCGGAGCGTGCATCCTTAATACGCGCGTCGCGCGCTCGACAGATACATCGGCCGTTTCGTTTTCGAAAAGAACGGAAGTACTTTCACTGGCCGGGAGATCGGAAACTTTAAAGTCCCTCGATCGCTCGGGGGAGGGGGGTCAGGCCCAGAGCCCAGCGCGAAATTCATAATTCATGAAAGGCCCCGAGGAAAGTTGCCCGATCTACGCCTGCTCTCATTCTCCGAGGGAAAAGATCGCGTAGAAATCCTCGCCGAGCTCACTTACGCAATCCAACACACTACTCGCCGCGGAATATATTAGATCCTCGGGAGGAGTGCGAGGAAAAGAAGAAAATTGCCGTGGAAAGACGCGGCGCACTTCTCGCCGCGTTCAATTGTTGCGGTAGCGGAGCATTCACGGCGAAGGTCGCCTTCGGGCGATTTGCCGGCGACTAATAGCTACTCCGCTCGCCGGCATTAAAATCACCGGTTTGTCTTGCGGGAGACTCGAATTTCTCGGCGACTGCTGGCAGACGAGAGGAGACATTCCCTCTAAGAGCTACGTACCAGATCGAGTCGATCTCACTTTCACTCTATACTTCCAATAAAGATCCCCGGCGCGACCAGTGTCTCGTCTCTAAAGCCATACTCAGCATCGCCATCTCGAGCCGACAGGAGAGCGGATCTCGCATTCTTTCGAGCGACATCGCTCCAAACATCGCTACACTTTCATCCTTACCGATCGTGTCAAATCGAGGCGGACTCTCCCTGGGATTGGACCCTCAAACCTTCACCCTCGATCTATACCTTCGACTCTTGCTTGAAATCTCGAGGAAGGATCCACAAGGTGCGATCTCGATTGAGAATTAACCGGAGAAATTGATGCCCGATACGAGTTCGTTGGCGATGGTGGCTGCTTTTCTTCTGCCTCTTCGTCGACCGCTTCGTCTACCTTGGACGATCGTCACCACCATAACACACAACAGACACCGAATCCCGCCGAGAGATGTTCCTGCCCTTCTTGATGGTGGCTCACCTCGCGCGGACGCCCGTCGATTTTCACTCGAGTTTCACGGCACCGGGTGTGCTTTCTAAGTCCGTTCTAACATCTCGCCGCCTTCACTGCTGCTCTCCTCGCCGATCCCCCGAGAAGGCACATCTTTCCTCTGACCCCTTTTACTGGAGGCTGGCTGCTTTGTCTTCGGTTGGTGTGTGGTTGCTCGTTGAGGGAATTTGGGTGTTGGAGGCTGTCGTCGACGGTCTCACTGCACTCGGCGCCGGGCGAAGGTTTCGCGCGGTAGTTGTAATCGAATGGCGAGAAAGAGTCACTCGGGGCAGACGCGCGAGAGATGTACGGGAGCGGTGCGTAAGGTGCGTGCTCTTGTAAAAGAAGACTATTTCGAAGGGTAAGCAAGGTGTAGACGGTCGAGGGCTTACACCATGTCTATCCTCTCGTCTCGAGGAGCCCCGGTCGCCTACTCGTCGTTGCCCACCGTCCGCTTAGTCGGCTGGCTCTCACTTTCTCCGGCGTGTAGTTTCATTTCGGTGGACGTAAAACTCTCTCGCGCTGCCCCCACCACCTCCACCCCGAGAGCTCCTCTCTCGGACTCTTCGAACGAGAAAATCGAGTGGCCAGTCACGAGGACGCGATCGTCCTTCGAATCGGATGATTTCATTTTTTCGCCGAAACCGCCCATTATCGCCACTCTGGCGCCCTGCCCCTTCGTTATTCAACCACTCGTCCCGGTTATCGAGCGCGTCCCTCCCGTCCCACCCAACCATCCCAGATCCACCGGCAATAATTTATGCCTGACGAGAATCCTGGACCCTGGGCCCAGGGCCCCCTGCTGCCCGGTACCCGCTCAACATCAGGAGAAACTTTTCGGCGTCTGACCATAGACGGGCCTAATGTACTTGAGCCACCGCCATTTGACCTTGTCCGGCTTGTCCAGATGCTTTCCAGAGTCAGTTCTGGAAGCTCCAGTGGACCTTGTGATTCACCCGGCTGTTGTAATAGTTATGTATGACACGCTGGACTTTGAAAATGCCTGTCATCCGGGATATCCGCCACTACATTTCTCCAATGCCCAGACTTCCTCTCTTATAATCTTCCGCATCTCGCGCGGTGTAGCGCCGGCTAAAAACGAGGACAATTTTCAGGTGTCGTAGAAAGTTCCACGAGCCGCTGGGAGTAATTGTTCGGGGTTAATTTGCCCCCGACGTGCTGGTGACTTGATTAATTAAGGCTGAAGTGTCCTGACGCAGACCCCCAGGGATATCAAGTTCAATGACTCCCGACACTGCGGTTCTCTATACGAGAAACTTTCATGGCGCATATGTACAACTGGAAAAATTGGATGGCTCGAGGTTTAATTCAATGATAGTCCGAGGATCGGCTCGGACTATGTAACAAAGGCAGGAGGCGAGCGTGAAAACTTTCTGCGCCTTTGTGCACTCGGTTGGATGCCCCGGACTCCACGGCTATCAACGCCCATTATACTTTACTCCACTCGGCGAGTTTCTTTCCTGCTCATTCTCAGCCGAGTATTAACGCACCAGGCAAATCTGTGGGAGGGCGCCGCGCACTTTCCAGCCTAATAATTGTTTGGGAGAAATATGGGCCGCGATTACAATAAAGATCCGTACACAACCAAGAGGCTAATGCGGATGTTCCGGGCCTTTCTGTAGGAAGTGGTTTCATGTTTGGGTTTAGGAAGTAGCTGGGATGTTTGGCAACTGCTGACGACAACTATTAGTTCTGCCGGCAGGTAAGTCCGAGGCATTGTTTTCGGGCGAGAAACGAGAGAAAAGTCCACGTGGAGCCGACGACGGAAATGGGATCAACAGGTTTCTCTGGTTAAACGATGGCTAATTTCTTTCGGGCGGCAGTGCGTTGCGGCCAACTATCGGTGGGTACGGGAAGGTCGAGTTCACGTGAAAGAAATCCAATAGGAATCGTGAAGAAATCGATATCTAATCAAGGCGAGTGTGGGTAATTGGAAAGTTCGCTCGGTTCGCGGACAGTCTAATAAGGGACTGACTGATTATGCCCCTGGCTCGTCTCAATCAGCTTAACGCAGTCCGAGAAATTCCTAAATTGGTCCTCCAGTCATGAATACGTCCTGGCACTCTCTTTTTTCCGATGAAACCTTCTCGTGACTCTAATTGAAGAGAGCGCGCCGAGAACCGCGATCGCGTTTCTCTCGTCTTTCAGAGTTCCTCGGGAAGATCGGGACGCACTTTGACACAAGGAGGAATTCCGGTTAGAAAGGCCGTCATAATATTTTATCTGGGCCAGTGGCCGTCTCCCGTCAGGGCCCCCAACATAATGTTACAGCACGAATGATTATTCGGCCGGCAGTGAAAGTCAGTCGTGCCCGGAAGTGTTTGGATCTGGAAAACAGTCCGAAATGATGTACACGTGGGTGTATAGCGTAGAACCTTGTCCCGTTAACTCGGCAGACTAGGCCTTGCTAATTGTCACCACTGTCACAATCGGCTCGTTTGCTGACAAAAAGTGCAGATACTTAGAAAACTGCAGATGACAGGATTGCGCCATGTTTTGTCGGGACTGCAGATCCACGGGAAGGAATCACACTCGGGCTTTTCCACGAGTTATCTCCGCAATTATCCTTCTTTTCCGCTGATACATCCAACCTGATGACAGATCTGTCCGGTGTGTTGCAAGCGAGTGGATGACGAGGTGTCCACCCTCGCACGAAACGCTTTTACAAAGCAGCGCATCGAGTGCGATCTACGGGAGGATGACGTGGTCGCTGGAAAAGCACTTTTAATCGCAACTAGAACGATAAATCGCCGCGGACGAGCCATGCGTTAGGCGAGGACACGTTGCGTGACAATATTACGAGGAAGCGTATCGATGAAGAAAGTAAGAGCGTTTCTCGAGAAGGAAGTGGTGAATTTAGGTGAGGCTATTTGGAACGACGAGGAGCGAAAGCCGTCAGCCGGCTCCTAGATCGAAATGTATTCAAGGCAGATCGCGTTGCCGCTCAGGGGCCACTTACAGCGACTACGACAATCTTTCTTCGCGTGTCTCAGCACACGTTGCCCACTGACACTCTGTCATCCGCGGCCAATGATACAATCGATATACTTCAACTCCGAATTCCTCGCCCACACTTCCTCTCTAGTCTCACTCGAATGCCTTTACGGCGCGCCGAGAAAATCTCAGCCTCGATGATAAATCGCTCGCTAATCTCTCGCAAATCTTCACTATGCCGCGATAGTTTCGCATCCCACTCCAGCTGACCGACCCCTTAGCATCGACTCGCCACCGTCGCCGCTCACACCTATGCCAGCCGATTGATTATTAATAATCATGACGATTCTCGAGTCATTTCGATTCGAATATGAGAAATATTGTGATGATGTCATGGAAGGAAGGATGTCATTAATTTTCGGAGCGACCAATTGACACGTTGATGCTACCGGGCTACCAGCTCTCGAGCAGGGGATTGGTACTAATTATTTATTTGCCTTTTACCGCCAATGAAAGTCAATGAAGAGCGCCGGCCGCCGCGGCGCCCGTCACGTCCCTGAAAACTTTCTCGCTCCGATTTCTACGACAATTATGTTCATCCCGGTTTACATAACGATCTTACGCTGGCGCAAATAAACCATTAGGGGATTGCAGGGCATGCTTGAAAATGGACTAACGAACCGCCACTGTCCCCAACACACACACACGCGGGCGGGCGGGCGAAAAAGAGTCGGCGCGTAATTACTATTTCCCCGGGCGCGTTTACACGAGCGAAAATGTTTAATTCATGCAAATCCCATTCCCCGAGTGAAAACGAAAGGCGGCGGCGGCGCGCGAATCCGACGCGCTCGATGCATAATTAATTAATTAATTACAGACCGGGCCCTTGCGCGCCGACTGTCCAAACAGTCTTCCGGGGCAGAAAAAGTGTGGGTGACCTCCGGCGACCCGCTCAAATATTAAGATTGCCGGGATAAGAAGGCGAGTGCCCGCTCGGAGAACAAATCTCCGACTAAGATAGACGCATTGCCTTATTTTCTCAGTGAGGGAGCCTTTTTCTGGGAGAGCTGGGTCGGAGCGAGTGAGACTTAGTTAATCAAGTGGTTAAATCGTCGGGGAATCTCGCGGCGAGGAAAAAAGGCAGAAAGTGGCGATCTGGATCGGAGAGGTGGGACAACAAGAGCCGCGCGAGGAGAGTCGAAGAGAGCTAGGTTCTAAGATCGAAAGTGTTGGAGCGTGTCTGGGGGCCGCGTGGCCGCCGGGGCTAATGTCTACCGAGGAATTCGCGGCCACGGCGAGAGGCTAGTTGCTGCACTTGCCCATCTAGCCGCCTACCTCCCCGCGCGGCTTCTCCCCACCAAGTGCGGCTACCGGAGCGAGAAGAAAAAAGTGGGTCGATGCAAGATCGCGCGCGATCATCGATGCGCCTTTTATTTATCAGGGGCGCAGCATGCCAGCGCGTGCAACTAGGACTCGGTAGAGCATAACTTTCTCCGTGAACTGGAAAGTCCGATATGCGTTTAGAGCCAACAAAATGTTGCTGGCTCCTGCCAGCCGCGCGACAGAGATCCGACGACGGCTCGATCTAACGAATCTGATCGCCCGATCGTTAATACGGAGAAATGAGTTCCTCGAGTTTCCCGCTCGACTTCTTCTTCTTCCTATATTTCTCGCACAACTTCCTCATTCCCTAGGACTCTCGGTGTGTCAGGCCTGTTCCTGGATATGACTAGTTGTTCCTCCCAAGTTGCCAAGTTCGGAGCTCGCGAAATGGAGATGATTTGTGGCGAACCTTGAGAAAAGTCTAAACAGAGCTGGCGAGGGCCGCACAACAGGTGGTTCGTGCTTGGCCTCCTTATTCCCGAAATTCAAGGCTGCAACGCTGACGAAACACGCGTCGAGATAAATGCAAAGACTAGACGAAACTGGCGCCTCGCGATTGGGATGTCAATTGCACTAGTCACTAGCTGAATGACAAGGGGAAAAATCGGCGGGGCGAAAGTCGTCGCCACGTGAGGATTACCGTCACGTTTGGGGGCTGACATCACGAATGCGAGCGAGGTGAAAACAAAATCCAGCCATCACGTGTCACCGGCGATGATGACACAACACACTATGCATACATTAGTGATATGTGCCCGAACGGCCACGCCGCCGCCGCACTATGCTACAGACAAAGTGGCTAAACAAGACTTTCACTGGGAAAAACGAGCGAGCGCTTCTTCCCATACGATTGGCCGCATGATTGATTCCTCGCAACCGGCCACTAGATTAAATCTTTTTTCCCCAGTCATTAGCATTGGCTCTTTAAACAGAAGGCGAGTGAAATCAACCTGCTCGCATGAAACTCGAATGGTCGGCCAATTAAAGGTATCAACGACTGGGCGCGAAGAAAATGGCAGCAACCTCCCAACAACATCGATGAATGAGAGGAGCAGCTTTCCAAATCTCCGAGGCAGATGCTCTTTGGCTGCCCTCGAAACTGGGAAATGCGAATCCAATAGGGGCCGTTATGCCTTTAAGTAGAGCTCGCCTATCCCGTAACCGGCAATCAAAGGGGCGTAATGGCCTCCCGCCTCCAAGATTCAACCTCTATCACCGGAAAATCCTTATTACCTTAATGCGAGAGATTGCAAAGAGTAGAGAGCGAGTGAGCAAGCGCGCGCGTTTAAGCACCGTTTTTCCCCGATTAATTTTCACCGCCCGCTCCCGCGGCCCACTGAGAACAACGCCAGTAACCATTTCCTCGTCGACCCAGATGTATATCGACTCGAATGAAAATGTGGTAATCGCCGACTTATTTCGCCAGTAGACGAGGAGGATTCAGTGGTGGTGGCGTACGTGTGAACGAGACTTTACTTTCTCAAGCACGCGACCGCCGTCAGTTTGTCGAGTGCTGCTCCTCTTACTTTCTCTCGAAGCGGCCTCAAAAGTAGGTCCCAAATAGGATTAAGCGATCTTTTAAAGACCTTGCCACTCGATCCCGCTATCGGCCCTGCCTTCCTCTCCTGCCAAACCCCTTCTCGTACCGCTCGCCATCGATCGACACCAGACTAGATAGTCTCTAATCGCGACGGATTTCCACTCGTCCAAAGAAACGAGAGCTCTCGCGCGCGCGTAACACTGGATCCCTCCCTTATGTCTTCATTCCGATGTACCCACCAGCGAGCACTTTCTCGTCCTCCCGAAATCGTATTGCTTGCCCGGCTCACTATTATGTTTCGGCGATCTTCATGGAAAGTGCTCGGCCGGCTTGAGTTTACTGCCGCATGAAAATCGAAAGTAGAACAGAGCCGGCGAGTATAATTACCGCGCGCACCTACACCGCAGCCGTCCCTTCTCCGCCGATCGGCTGAAATCTGAAACGAAAAGGCCGCAGCCGGCGGCGTTCGCTCGAGAAAAGTTTCCCGGGACAAGTTGGAGCTGATTCTGTTATTACTATGTATACAACTACTACTGTTGTCCCGCGTAGCGCGTGCTGTCTTTGCATGCTCATTTCACATGTTACTCTCGACGGGCGCGCGAACGTGACGGCGACGCCCGAGGAGGACTCTCCTCGTTTTCATCGGCGAAAGTGAATGGAACGTGGCGATGTTTCTAATTGGCGCATTAGCATCTCGCGCCGCTCGAGCGCCCGTGTAATCGCTGGCCGTACCACCGCTAGATATTCACTCGCGGCCCATTCCTTGTGTACCCACACGCCCCAAACAATTTCTCGTCTCCCTTTTCCCGCGCGACATTGCCATGGCTCGCACGATCCGGCAGCCGCAGCTGGTGCGCGCCCACTCCTCCCCCGACGCCACGGACTTTGCTTTTAGCGTCATTAGCACGGCTGAAATGAAAAGTGCCGTTGGTCAATCGACCGGGCGCCTTTACTGCCAAGAGAGAAAAAAGCCGGCTCGGCAAGCAGAGCTCGATAGAAACCCAACTAGCGATGCCTGCGCCTATCGTTTTCCGGCCGGTTTACTCATCCGAGAGATTAGCCGCGAGCACAAGTACACAGAGCGAGCGGCTAATGAAATTTTATCCCTAACCGATTCGGAGAAGCGCCAAGGACCGTGCATGGCAATGCTTCCGCGAATTCTCACCCTCCGACTGCTCTGCTTTCCCACTAATTGTACACTCGCAACTTGTTGCTTACCACCAGCTACGGAAGACCGAGTGGATCGCACTCCCGCACGAAGCCTCGTTACTCTACTGCGGTGGAAAGCAGCAAAGCGGCCCGATAAAGGAGCGCTGTCAATGATAAGGCGAGTAGATGGGTGGGTCCGCGGGCGGAAGAAGGTCAAAGGAGACTGTTGTTGGGATCAGCATTATTATTGCAGTAATGATGGAGGGTTTCGCAGAAGAGGGTTCTTAGAACGGTTGGAAGTGGAGGGTGGGGAGCAGATCGACGAGCGTAGTAGGATGCCTCAGCTAAAGCTTATATTTCTTTGTGTCCAGTATATTTTCTATGGTACTCGTACTCGTTACATTTTCGGGCAATTCGCCATTAGGTAGGACTAAACCGCTATAGGATGCGTGCGTGTCTACAGATTAGAAGAAGGTAGGTTGCTATTCGAGTAGAGGGCTCGATTCCCCGGCCAGTACTGTCGCATCTCGCTGCCAACCTCTCCGGCGCATTCTTCTGCCTCCCCTTCGACTGGCACGTGTCTCACCTTCCATTTCGAGTGGCCTTTTCGACTTAAGTTATTTAGATCGAGGAAAGTTATGCACGTGAACGTTGCGATACACATCTGAAACTGAAGGCGATATTAAAGGTCCGCGCGGCGCCGGATGGGAAATTGCCACTTTGCCGAGTGGAATCAACCCTTTGCCGCGTGCGCCTCGGCGGCTTTTTGATCTCGAGAACAGATGCATAGGTAGAGGAGGCCGGTATCGCGCATGAATATTAAAAATGGTATACGCCGCGGTTGGGTTGCTGAGCGCTGAATTTCGCGATCCACCCGGCAGGAGATCAAATTCCTGCTGGCTGCCTCGCGCGCGTGTCTACCGGAGAATTGCGAAGGGCGTCAGGGCAGAACTTGCGGATCCTCCTGGCTGCCTCTCAGTGAATTCTCCTCGCTTATGCTCATCCGGTTATCCAGGATATCGTTGTTCTCGCGGTCCATGTAATCCAGGACCGCGGTGAAGCGGTTGAGGGACGAGGCGCTCTGATACTGGAGTGGTACCCGCTTTCCATAACGGCTGCCGGGGAAGAAGCCGTCGCTCCTTGGCTCGATCCTCGGTTCGGTCGTCTTTAGCTTCTTCATCGTCTTCGCGATCTTCCCAACGATGTCGTTCCGTCCGTACCGGCTGCCCGATACGAAGAACGAGGCTACAATCCAAACCATTTCCTCTTTTAACTCGGACTCTCGCCCTCCTCCGAATGCCACTCTACCCCCTTGACCGAGCATTCCAACAACCCTTTCGAACTTTCAAGCTCGTGGGAGCAACGCGTCTCTCCGCGCGTCGAATGGTACTCGGTCGCCGCGGTTCGCGCCCGGCAAACCAAGATTACGAAACTTGTCGAAGCCGCAGCCCTTTGTTGAGGGCCGCGCGAAAGCCGCAGCCGGCCGGTAATTATGCGTGGTACAACTGACGAGAGGGTGGCGGAATTTCGTCGGATTACTAATGACACGCTGGCGAAGACCGCGCTAACTGTTGGCCGCTGCCCGGTGGCCTTTTGACGAAAAAGATATCGGGTAACAGGAAGCCGGAAATGTTATAATTGAAGAGGCGAGTGCGCGGACCCGGCAGCCGACGCTTGTCATTTGTCCTGAAGGGTGTCTGATCAAAGAGAGTACGTATGCTACATAGGTACAATATTCCACAATTCTTCGCTTCATGGAGATATCTGACGACTCCACCGCCTGGAACAACCACGCTCGCTCGTATGCGCTTTTAAATGAATTCCACGGGGAATCGGATCGGAACACTCGGCCGTTTTAACTACTGCTCTGATTTACGGCTTCGAAGTTAACGCGATATTAATTGGGCCGAGCGCCGCTCTTCTCACCGGAATACATGCATACGGAGTCTGTTCGAGTCGAGTCTGTTCTTTCGCGATTTGTAAAACAATGGAGAAGAGAGTCTCGCGGCCGACCAACTGGATCGAGAAGAGAAACTACCCTCGACAATCCCTCGCTCGTCTGCCGTCGGGAACCACCCGAACCGCGGAATGCTCGACCGGGAAAAGTGCCATTGCGCTTTCCTAGCGCAAATATTCACCAACTTCAAAACAAACTCCCGATTTTCGGGGGAGAAACGGACTAGATAACTTACCGGCACGGGGCTCCTGCCGTTTCCCGTAACGACCGTGGACATAAAAGTTCTGCTGGGACGCGACTAGGGTCAAGATGGCACACGCGATCCACAGGCACGTTACGAATTCCGCGCTACCGAAACACGGCACTATCTGTGCCTTTCTACCGCGCGAAAGCATCCTCCCACCTGCAAAGCGAACGAATCAAATAGTTTCGCGAGAGTTTGCCGCTCGGTAATCGGCATCTCTTGGTGGAAGCTCGACCAGTGTTCGCAACAAACTCGTCGCGCCTCCAACAAGAGCACATCCATTTTCCCTACTGAAACTTTTACGAGGGACCATTCGCAGGAAGCGATGAGAAAGAAAATGAGAAGAAATGCTCCACGCCGAGCAATCTTGCGACTCCAAATGTCTCGTTTAATCAAACCGATATTTGCTACCTCAGCCCCAAGATTATGTCAAAATATGTATTTGACAGAATCTTGATATTAATAGTATCTAAACAATTGGTACGCGGTTCAACTATTTACCTGATCTTTACCACGAGCTTATATCCTCATATCCTCGCTCACTTGTCAAGAGAAACGTATATACTCGAGGAAATCCTTCAGACCGTCTTACGTTCCGACCAGCCGTGTCACAAGTACCTTTTCCAAGGGCCAGGATCTTCTTGAAAAAGCAGAGTGCACTTTACAAAGTCGCGCAAGAGCGTCGGCGGACGAGGGAAAAGGGTGGAAAAGTGCAAGTGCAGTTGAAACTTGCGAGAAGACAAACTGGAAGAGGCGCGTCACGGGATGAAGAGAAGCTTCCGGGCGAAGAGCGGATGAAGCAACACGTAGGGAGCGGACTGTGGTGTACCATGACCCGCCAAACGCTTTATATACTCTCGCCCGACCACCCACGGAGCATTCAGACACCCCTCGTGCCGACCAATCGCAGCTCAGCATCGTCCGTACCCTCGCTTCGTTACCTCGGAATTATTTCCCCTTTCCCCCGTGCCTCTTTTTTTTGCAACTATTTAAACAACGTAGAAGCACGACTATGTACTCCGGGGAGACTCCTAGCATTCCGCCCCCTTTAAAGCCCGATCTTCCTGATAATAAGCATAACTCATGACCGTCCACCCATTGCAACTCGGAGTCCTACTTCCCTTCTTCGACTAGGAGTGTCCTCCTCCTATTCCGAACAAACAAGCTACGCGCATCCTATTCTTATGAAGAATCTTTGGGATTTAGCGATGATTCGAAAGGAACATGGAGACCGTGGAGATCGATATCCGCTTACTTCCTTGATGAAAAACCCACGGAGGGAAGGAGTCCCCGCGTTTTTCCGAATGGCTAGCAATTATTGCAAGTTGCACGACTCGTTTAATCAAGTTGCACGGCTTAGTCCGGCGCCGAAGTGTCCTGCTTTTGAAAGGAAATGCTGCAAGACGTGCCGATCTAAATGTCGCCGAGTGTGATTCTCGTAAAAATTGTATGACGTAAAAAAGGATTGTCGGGGAAAAATGCAAGCCATCAGTTTATGATGAGCCCTTCTCGTTCTCGATGTATCCAAACAATATACATATAAAGATGGAGAAGCTGGCTTCCTTGCAATCACGAAGGGCAAATCGGCCGGACATTTTCTTTGTATGTATACGAGAAAGTCGCATTTATTGGCGGAGGGTTAAAGTGACGAGAGATGGTTGTGATTAATGGCTCTCGCGGAGCCCCTTTCGCGTTATCAAGAAAGAACAAGCCATATTCGGATATTTTGCAGAATCCCCCGCGGTAAACATTGCCAACCCTTTTCTCTCACCCAAGAACATTAATCTCACCGCCCATTAAACCCTCTAATATTTATAATGTAAAATCAGTGAGTCCAATCTCGAAGAAGGGATAAGTGTACGTACAATCTCAAGAATGTCTATCTGTCGACTATGAGGGTCGATCGATCGGCGACGCGCAATCGCGAGCATAAGCTGATAATTACCGAAAAGCCGCAGTGACGAATGAAAGAATCAACTCTCCGAGACAGTTCTGTTTAGTTTCGGCTGTCCGGGCCAATTGGTATGGTCGCGGGCCGCATTCGCCACGACAGCTTGCTCGCCTTCCGTCCGAACGTGCTGGGTAACACTCTAGTTAAGGTTCCGAGGCAGGCACGACCGAAATCTACTCGCATTTCTCTCCCCCGACCACCTACGACTGCGCGACCGCAACTCACTCTGACACTTGTTGCACTCGATACCCCGAGTTTCTAATATGGAAAAAAAGGAGGAGGCGATCCACCCACTCGAGGAAAGTTGTCCGCAACTTTTCAGAGAAATCCGGCGACTCTTGAAAGTCAGCCTGCAAGAAAGGACCGGCTTCGCACAGGTCCTCATTATTATCACCTTCGTTCATTTATCGCTTATTGTCGAGTGTGAAGCAATGTCGCAGTTATTATCGAATAGATGTTATAACATGCCCACGTAAATTTGAATAACCCGCAGCGTGGTATCGTGGGCAGCGATCGACTCGTCATTTTCTTTGTAGAACGGAAGCGCGAATGATGGAGGAAAAGGCTGCCCTGGGAAGAATTGTCGCACGGGCGACACACTTTACGCGGCTCGTCCGAGCGCGTCCCGCACGAATGTATGGTAATGCCAACTGATCGACGTAATTAAAACAGTCACTCTAGTTTCGTAGGGCAGAATTACCTGGCAGGGATGCGCACTGACACCACTTGACTGCCGCTGCAAAACGAATCGCGGAAACCGACGTGCAAAATTAGTGGTGGGTGCGAGCAGGAGCGAGCGCGATCAATTAGCATCGATTTTTCATTACTTGGCCGAGCGCCTCCCTCCTTGCCCCAGTGCGAAATCAGATCAAATTTTATGCGCTGCTCGCTCGCCATTCCCGCATTTCGCTCCACGCGATAATCCCAATTGTAAAATAGAAATTTGTAAACGGTAATTTGAATAGGAATTTTTTCTCAAATTGCATTCGCGCAAGTTGGCAGGCTAATGAGAATGAACAGCCGAAAAGCGGGTGAAGACAGGACCATCTAATTAAAATGGTGGGAAACAAAGAACCCCCGGAGGAATCGGGCTATAACGAATAATTGTCATAATCAAAGTAACGTTATGTCTCCTTCGCACGAAGAACTAATTGAATTAGAGCTCACGTACATAAACAGCGCGAGGTGCCGGCAGCTCTAAACACCTCGCACACTTCGATCTAAGGTGTAGTAGCGAAGCAAAGTAATTATCATCGTAATATAATAGCTGGGTTCAAAAAATGCTTCCAACAGCTCGACTATACGATTTAAAGACTTGAAGAAACTTGGAGTATATTATAGGAATTCCAAGGGAAAACTGGAAGTGAAGCTAGAAAGATACTAGAGCTACTTGGGGATGAGAGAGTGAATTAGGATGTCAATTGCCATTCGGCATTCTTGCGTGCGGCAACCTACTCTCCTGTGGGAAATAACCGAACAACAAAAACGGCTACATTGTCCCATGGTCTATTACCGATGAAAAATTCAACAAGCTCCGAAGGGTAGAAGTCTTTTGGAAAAGCGACCCCTACCCACTCGACTCTCCCCCAGGCATCTAAGTTTTTCATTTATCACCGCGGACATTAAATATCAACGGAGTTATTTAGTGGGGCCAATAGAGCTTTCCTCGCATTTCCCAATAACGACTTTATGGCTGAGCCAGCTACAAAACTGTAATATCCTATTATGCTTTTAATTCACATTGAAAACTATGGTCGGGAGAATTCGATAAGATCGCAAACTCATTTGAGTTCCACCCGGTTTCAGCTTACATCTATGAGTGAATTCCACTAAACCACGTACGATCCTAGTTTCAGATCTCCGAGAAAGAGTGTAACGTGTGAAATCGATAAATTGTACTTGCACGCTATACATACACATACATAATACATTCGTATACGCAGATTTCGGTGCACAATAATATGACCTTTAAATGCTCGCTTCATGCAATAAAAAGGCGAGAAACTGCGGCAATCCATTTGCCAGCCGTTCGGCTGGTATGCTTTTTGCCGAAATTGTGTGCGAGATTAAAGAAATTTGGCATGTACAAGAGCAGCAAAGCGAACCAGGTGTCTCCACTTGCCAAGAAACGGCAAATGTAACGCGGAAGAAAGTATAGCGCGTAGTAAAAGTCATGCATCCGCATGCTGCGATCAAGAGAAGCCGAATCAATATTGTGTACACATGCATAACTTACCCTTCCGCACATGGCTGCTCGAGCTGCGTTCCTTGAGCTGCACTCCAATTGCCGGCGAACTCGTTTTCCACTCGTTTCGCTATCATCAATCGGTTCTTGCGGCTGCCCCTCTGCTACGTAATGTTCTCCATCGTTTGATCACTTCACTCTCGCACAAGATCACTGCAAAATTATCGTATTTTCAGTACAAAAACCAAGAGCACCGGGCGAGCGGGCAATATCCTTCTTGCACATGTGAGGGAAAACAAAGAACTGCGACGCCGAGGTGACGCGCGACGCTGATTGGCTGACGACTCACCGTCGACCAATGGGAGCGTCGCGCGCCAAGTCACCACCAAACGGCGCCATTCAAATTGATAAAATCCCGAATGTTACGCAATAATTCGTCTTCACCGCTTTTCCTTTCGGAATCGAATGAATAAACTATCATCATGATTTAAATCGAACCCGTGGTGAGCCTGCGGCGTCAATAATGTTTCACAAGGGAATTGATCTGAGACAAATCTGCGCTGAATTTGTATCTTTCTATCTGCGCTGAGCAGGGCGGGTTGCCTATACTACCCAATCTGTATTCTTGGTCCATGGTTATGTGGTGTATAGGTAAACACTGTGCTTCTTCTATATTTTTAGGCTGCACGTACTTTTGGTGTCCGGTGGAGTTTAGCAATGAATAAATCGGGAATGATTAATATCTTGCGTATGACACGCGTAAATAATATAAGGTCGCATATTGTGAGTTTGAAATCCATAAAGATTAAGAGTGTTGAGTAGTTTTTCGTAGTATATAAGCCAGCTTGTTTGGGCTTGATCTAACCTTTCTCACAAGGTACATAAGCAGTGATTTTATAATAGTTTATTGGTCTATTTTTCTGTAGGTAAGATGGTACGCAGAACCACCTAAAAATCCACTGGCAGAGGTCTATACAGCTACTCAGCAAGCTAAGAATGGCACACCGTACTCAAATAAGCCCTTTCGGATGAGGTTAGAAGCTGGAAAACTTTAC
The DNA here is from genome assembly GCA_963675795.1 of Crossocerus cetratus. Lineage (NCBI taxonomy): Eukaryota > Metazoa > Arthropoda > Insecta > Hymenoptera > Crabronidae > Crossocerus > Crossocerus cetratus. The sequence goes on along the minus strand of OY776664.1, from coordinate 7,214,174 downwards.
TCCTGGTGTCTATGTGGACACAGTCATTCTCAGCCGATCTGTGATGGTACTCACAAAAACATATTCTTAAAACTAGAGCAAAGACCAATTCGCTTCTCCGTTCCCAAGAATGGAACCTATTGGCTTTGTAACTGTAAACAAACCAAGAATAGACCTTTCTGCGACGGTTCGCATAAGAGTCCGGAGCTTCAAGAAAAAAACTTCCCTGTATTATAACTAATAATTTGCGTACCCTTTTGTTAAGATCTGTTAAATAAACTGTTACATTAAAAAAACAATCCTTGTCAAATGTTCTTTTCCCATATGCCGTTACAAAAAAATTTACTTCTATCTATATGAGATACTGGTTGGTCAACGAGAATCCTATAGTTATTATTTATTTGTCTTTTTAAGTCTAATCGCAATATCAAAGTTATCTCGTAATTTTTCCGAAAAACATCCTTTTCCTTATTTGTCCTAGTCTCCTACGAGCAGTTCGAAAAATATCGGCCAAAGGACGAATGCACCTAACTTCAGCAAGTGCACTTTTGAATTCGATGCGCATCAGGTGCATCCTCGTGCAATAGAATCGTGGTAGAAAGATAGAGTGCATCCGTAGGATTTAACGGAAATAACAAAGAAATTTTGTTATGTCTACTTCTCGATAGTGTTCTCGAATATTTCTGTAAGTTATCCAAGTGCTGCAATGTGTCCTTTTCTGTTAAAATCTAGCCTTTAACAAAGTGCTTCCTACACGTGGGTCCTATCGTGCCGACATTATTCAGGAATATCCTGTTTGTTTCACTGATTCAGAAGTATGGCATCGCGAAAATGTACGGGACGGGCGAACAAGACAGGGCCGAAGGAACCGGTCAAGGTTTTTTGTCGTGTGAAACCAATGAACCATCCTGATGAGATCTCATGTGTCAGGATTGTCTCAGACAACACACTGGTCATTGAGCCCCCGGAGTCGGCAATGAATCTCCGCTGCAATAACAGGGCTATTCAAACAACATTCAGCAAAGTTTTTGGCCCAACTGCCTCTCAGGCAGAAGTATTCAGTACTCTTGCCTTGCCCCTGGTGCAAGATCTCGTGAAAGGCAAGAATGGTCTACTCTTCACATACGGAGTAACTGGAAGTGGCAAAACCTACACAATGTGCGGAACACCTTACGATGCTGGAATAATGCAACGTAGTCTAGATACTCTTTTCAATACCATAGCAAACTGTCAAGCAAAGAAGTTCATTTTTAAACCAGATAAACTTAATGGATTCGACATACAGGATGAAGCGGATGCTATGCTCGATAGGCAAAATGAACTTCATGCTGGATTGACAGGATTCCACAATGGAAAATCTTCTAAAATGTATATAATGCCATTTAGTAATAGACCTTAGTTTTTGGAATACATGTTACATTGAAGTTAATATCGTTCCATACATTACAGAACTAGTCAGAAGCAAAATTACGATAGTGATAATAATATAGAGCGTATGGTACACACTGAAGATGTACCAAGTATTTCTATAGACGAGGACAATGCATATGCAATTTTTGTCAGCTATGTTGAAATTTACAATAATAGTGTATATGACTTGCTGGAGGAAGATGAGAGCAGAGGCAAGTGAGTAGCAATACATTTTTAACTTAATAATTGATAAATAATTATCATACACTCAAACACTGTGCAATTCAGAGTATTACAGAGTAAAATCATACGTGAGGATGGCAACCGAAATATGTATATTCATGGTGGAACAGAGGTGGAAGTAAAAAGTTCAGAAGAAGCTTTTGAAATCTTTCAGCGAGGACAACGTCGGCGACGCGTCGCGTATACCAATCTTAACGCCGAATCGAGCCGATCTCACAGTGTTTTTACAATAAGACTTTTACAGGTAATGTTCTACGCAGGTTTTAATTTATGATATCTTTTTAAATGCAATATAACAACTGTTGTAATTCAGGCACCTCTGGATAATCAAGGAGAGCAAATAGTTCATGATAAGAAAGTTATTTGTATCAGTCAATTATCCTTGGTTGATTTAGCTGGCAGTGAACGAAGTAATCGTTCGAAAAACACTGGTCAAAGACTCCGGGAAGCAGGTAACTAACACAATCAATGGTTTTTGGTGAATAAATGTTAAATTATAATAACCAGAATATTCCTTATCACAGGCAATATAAACAATTCGTTAATGACGTTACGATCTTGTTTGGAAATCCTTCGTGAGAATCAAATGCAAGGAACTTGTAAGCTAGTCCCATATCGTGAATCGAAACTTACTCATTTGTTCAAGCATTACTTTGATGCCGATGGCAGTGTACGAATGGTCGTATGCGCAAATCCTAGCGTGGATGATTACGACGAAACCATTGTGAGTTGGATCAAATAACGTGAATAAAACAAAATATTGGATTGGACAAAAAAATAGTGCTATTTCCCCTGAAGAAAACTATTCTCAAAAGCTGCACAACCTTTCTGGCCAATCCGTTAGTATATATGAACTGTAAAAAGCATATTTTTCTATGCAGCAAGTAATGAAGTTTGCTGAGGTCAGTCAAGAAGTACAAGTTATCAATACTAATCCATTGAAAGTGGATTTGGGGTACACGCCGGGTAGGAGGCAAGCTAATAAAGTAAGGATCCACAGTTACTATTAATACTCTCCTCTGATATTGTGATTCAAGCCAATAACTGATATTTTTGTAGCTATTCAAAGAGGCAAAAACGCGATTGGAAAAGGCTGGAAATGGAGACGCAGCAAACTTGGACGTTGATGTGGGATTAGTATATAGTCTCGGTGGTCCCTTCCCTGATTCGGAGTTGAGCAATCCACATAATGATGAAATAATCACCGCACTCATGCGATTTTTAGAACAGCGTATTCAAAAACGGAATATTCTTCGGGAAGACCTTCATCAGAAACGTAATCATTGCATATACGACTAATGTAATTGATAGTTCGTCGACAGAGATTTCATTCTATCTTTTCCCACAGAAAAGGACTTTAGAAACATGTTAGTTAAGGTAGATCGGGAGAATGTGACACTGAAAATTGAAAATGCCTCTTTAAAAGCAGTGAATGACCAACAAAAGAAAGAAGTAAGATATAATGATATAATTGCAAGCTTTTAACTTCTACGTCCATCTAAAACTATTATCATTTGCTATGTTGTAGCTATCTGCTTTAGAAACACACATTTGTAAGGCAGAATCGCAAGTTGACACTTTACTACATCGTCTGAACAAGGCGAACGAAGCTATCCGACAGTTGCAGCAAGAGGTAATTGTAATTCAATGACGCTGCTTAATCGTTTGAAGGAATTATATCATCCCTTTACCACTTGCAGGTGAAGAATAAGGATATGGTGATAAATCAGCGTGCAATAGATAAACAAAGAGTTAAGAGTAGATATAATATGAAGATGCAAGAGGAGAGTGAGAAGATGAGTAAGGAGTTGGAAGTTAAACTACGACAACAAAGGGAACTTCTTCAGAGTCAAATGAAAGAGCAGGAAAATAAATTAAAATTAGTCAAACATATTTTGGAAGAGGACAAAGAAAACACTGATAGTGTAAGACAGATAGAAAAGGCATCGACTACATCGTCAGTGGACACTCGATCGACAGAAATCAGCAAGACTGCGGAAGTGCAGCCCCAAGAACGAGAAACAAAAGTTTCTACCCCAATGAAGTCGCCAGTTGTTATCGCATCTGCAAAAGACGCTGAAAAGGTTGAAGCTGATCAAGATTTAAACACAAAGGTAATGAAGAATCTGCTAAGTAGATCCCGATTAAAGATTACATATCGAATTATGCTCGACAGGGACTGGTGGAACGAATTCCAGTTGTGAATTTGCGATACAGGCGATCCCGCAGTGCAGACCGATGGATAGACCATCGGCCACCTGGTTTAGTTCCCGTTGGCACTATTCTTCAACCGAAGATGTACAATAAGCGAAGTGTTAGACAGTTAACCGATCCAAAGGATTTTACGGATAGGGGAACAAGATATTGTCTGGTGGCACAAGAGCAAGACACAGATGGTGAACTTGAAACAAAGTTATACAAAGTTAGTCCTATCCCGTTCGAATCGACAAGTCGGCAGCAACGAGATGGGGGTATATTATATATTGTTTCTGTTTTAATTGCAGGGAGATATACTACCAACTAGTGGGGGTGGTGCACAAGTTATATTCAATGACATGGAACATTTGACGCAGGAGTCACCCGTCTCAAGAAAACGCGGTAGCCACCGAAGCCCGGAGAAGCAAAATAGTGCCATAAGGAATGAACAGACACTATTACAAGAGGAGCACTCAAAAAAACCACGCGTCTAATTCCGGAGGCCCTCGCATCTTGCCGCTTACGAACATGCAATGAATTAGTTAAGTAAGAGTAGAATTACATAGTGTATATGTAGACCAAAGAAGTGAAGATTTAATTTGCTCAGAACTCAATGAAAAGTGAAAGTACAAATATGTTTATATTCGAGCAGCTTTATCATATTGTTTTGTTTGATCTGACTATGAAGTATATATCCGAAAGGGATAGGACAACTCTATTATAAGTTATTTAGTTCCTTAGTGAAGAACAGAAGTTTATTCTTATATCTTGTCAAACCGAATATAAAATAAAAGGACGTAAGTCTTTCCTACTATCTCCTTTATTCTTTTCATTTTCACATATGTGGCATGTCCACACTATTCTTGTGGATCACATCACGCAGACTCGGCGAATAGTACAAATCTTAAGAGAACGATGAGCTGAGTATACTGCCAAAAGCAAATAACAAATAATGTATAGGTCGCTTATACCCGAGAATACTTAAAAACTCTTAAATCAAAAGGACGCTGAATTATTATTCATGCTTGTGAAGAGTTCGTGCTGAAGAAGTGTTATGCACGCATTCGCCGAATGTTGAACATATTCGAAAGTGTAGTAGCTGTAGCTGTAGTAACAAAAACGTAAATCCAGTTGGCATTACCGAAGAGACTTGTCACCTCGGCGTCGGTGTGGAAGATGTATGCTTCACGAGTGCGATGATTTGTACCAACTAGTTGCAGTTTACAGAGGTTTATATTTTTTATCCTAGGGAAACTACAATATTACAGAAATTGAGCGTACCATTGCAACTGATAGTAGTATCATAAAACATAGTAACATCGACAATTACATTTTCACTTTCTCTCCTTACACCCTCGATGCGTTGGCAACGTATAAAATCATACAAAGTATCGAGACTAGATGGATACCTTAATTAGTAAAGTAATTATTTGTTATATTAGAATCCGCTTTAACAAATTATAAAAAAACTGGTTATTACTTTATCCAAAGATAGTGTTCAAATAGTGGTATGCAACAGTGCATTCTCTCCTTTTGCCTTTTTCTATTGTACAAATGCTGCATGTCCCTATCAAATTCCCCCTGGAATTGGGTATTGCAGATCAATATTATAAAGTAAAAAAATTAAACTATTGAGTTTTTCTGCGAAACTGTTTCAGGTGCACCTTGTGCTTTCGTGCGTTTCAGCATGTTGAGAACCGAGCACGTTCTCGGTTGCAAAAACATTTCAGGTATTTTGTGTACAAGAAGTAACAAGCTGTATGCTTCTTAAAGATGATTATTATTCAACATAATGAGGAGCATGCTCATTCTCAGCAGCTGAGAAGATGTAGATATCACGAATCTTGCTTGGTTTGTAGATTCTTCAAATCCCTTAATGAATTTTTAAGTTAAAGGAGGCATGTATCGCGCATAATACGTATGATTCACTTTGTTCCCTGTGGATATATCTCGCGAGCGATCGAAGATCGAAGTTGATGCATTAAACACCAATTTACGGTAACTGAAATAGCTTAGAAAGGAGGATTTTATAAATTGAACTGTGTTAACTGGATATTCTTATAGTTCAAGCTCTTACATGTAGTATCTTCACGTATATAATTTCTGCGTTCTCTGTAGATCTACCAAAATGAAGTATTTGCTCATTAAAACGATTTGCGTTCTAACTCGACTGTTTAAACATTCCAGGCGATACCACAGATGCTAGATCGGAAGTAGTATGTTTTTTTTTCTTTTACAACAACGGGGAGACACGATGAAAGATGTAGGCTTTTTAAAAGCACGTCGACGTGCTCTTTGTCGGGTTATTATATGCAACATCAACATTTATTCCAATATTTCTGTGTGGTTTAGGACTATATATTTTGTTTACTCTCAATTGATAGGTATCGCAGCCTCAATGGTACATTATGTGCACAGAGAACACTAGGATTTGTTGCCTATGGTTCTTCGCGACTGCAACAACGCGCCCTTATCTCGTGTAAGCGAAATCTCGGAAGTGATCGTGCGATACCATCGAAATATTCGAATGAGTATAACTTCGAGTATCATTGCTGTTTGAAACCAACCGCACACATAATGGACGCACACTGAGGTTTCTCTCCCTCTTTCTAACTGTACGGCTAACTTCGATGAAAAGTATGGAACGCAAAAGACCACATTAATACGCAGTTATGCCTGTAGGAATTGCAGGAAAATAGTTAGAGAAACATTACTGGTGCGTGATGGACATTCCTGGGAAAGATTCTCATAAAATTATACACATAATGTGTCCAACAAACCGAGTGTTCCGTTTTAAATGGTCTAATTTCGATTTAAATAGCAAAAAGAATACTGAGATGCACATTAGGTAACACTGATGCCTCAAATAAGAATTTCTTGATCAATTAATTTGACCAAAACCTAAAATTCTCGAAACATACTTATATCCTATCTTCGTAAACGTAAGGACAGTAGAAGCGATAGGACCATCACAACTTCGAATGTTCGGTTTAACTTTACAAGCTTAGCAACAAAGAACAACATACTTATTCTATAACTTTACTCATGAACTCTATGAATCGCTTGCCGTATTGTTCTGGATCACAGGTTGATATACCGTCCACATTAGCACCGTACTTCACTGTTTTAGCTGCTTTCGCTGCTTGCTTACGGACGCCATAATGCGTCAAAACATCGATTATGGCTAGAAAATATATCTCCTTCATGGGCGCATCTGCAACATCCGCAGTTTCGATATAACAATATATTTCGGGATAACAAAATCATAGTCCATCATATTTGCCGCTGTTTCTTACCTTCTTTGCTAGGAATGGCATAGATATCTAATTCTGGTATTATTGAGTCTTCGTACTGTAAACTGGAATCACGCATTAAAGCGGCATGTGGTGATTCTGGAGGTGTTGCCATACCCGCAACACCGCCCAATCCCATTCGACTACAAATTCATTTACAAGGTCTTAATTTTATTCAATTCTATACCACATTCGTAACAGCCGAGGATTAACTATGTCCAAACTTACTCTCCGAGTCCACCACGGCCATCCAGTCCACTGCCGGTTTCGCTATCATCATCTTCATCGTGTTCTTCTTCCTCCTCGCGTTCTGCACGCTCCCTGTTTTCCTGCTCAGCTCGGGCACAATCGTGCAAGCCAAGAAGCAGAGAATAATCCATCAAATGTAACCGCGTCAAGAACTGCAAAGATTGTTTTGAGTAGTGGAATCCTTGTGAAATATCGGATCGACGGAATACAATATGTAAACTACATACCGCTACATCAGCTGTGAGTGTTTCAATAAGCTTGGCTTTTGCGTCTTCACCTATGTAGATTTTCATGCCTTCTTTTACGAAGTCATTATCTTTATATGTAGGCAGTTCTTTTTCCTTTTCTTTGTCAGACGCCTCGCGATCAACAGTTGATCCCTTGAGATCAAACTTCTTGTGCGTCGTTAAATGATTCGAAAATACATTTCGTATTGCTACGACATAATGCTCGGTACCGTCGACAGTCAAGCGATACATTCCTAGGTATTGGGGCAATAAGGTCTTTCCATGTCGTTCGACAATGTATGGATGATATTCCTTTAAAAATAGATGCATCCTTTCCACTTCTTCACTGGTGAGGGTTTTAATGATGAATAGCTTATCAGAAGTTTGATAGAACTTCGCTCCACTTTTGCCAGAAGAGTCATCCAATAATGGTTCAGATCTGGAAAGAGTAGGAACGTTCGAAGACTTCTTAACACTCCGCTTCCACTAATTTCACTGAGTTTCTTGCAGTTAAGTCAAGGATACTGTCTTTATTATATTTTCACTTTGGGGTGATGGGGTGCAAACATGTCAACTAATTGATGAAGTAAAAGTTAGTCTAACACAATTGTACCACCCAACTCAGCTTCTAAATCTCAACAATAGTTCCAAGAGTTCTGAATCATGGAATCAAACAGCTCCAATTTGCAAAGTAACACTGAGAGATTTGAATGATATCGAAACATGTTTCAAAAAACTATCGGTGTTGCTTAACGTTAGGAAGGAGGTCATGGTGAAATGTTAAATACAAGCAACACGTACAAAATGGAAAATTCAGACCAGCTGACCTCAGACGCTTTGGCTTAAAACTGTAGGAACGTAGTTGCTTATTTAAAGCTGGAAAATGTGAGATAACAGTGGATCGGGAAAGGGTAATTGAAGGAGCAGTAGCGGAACGTTGCACCAATTCGCGAGTCCTTCCACCGGTACCAGCCACACCTGACCGCCGCTTAAGCCGCGAAGGATTATACGCTCGACATCTATTATCAAAATTCGCCCTTTTATATTATGTGGAAAAATATACAGCATTGAAGGATTGAACAACAGCCGCCTCCTAAGAAATTTACTAGATACCATACTTGTATTAATGATTACTATTTACCTTGTCATAGACTCCTTATAATCCATATCGTCTATACCGAATCGTTCCCTTAAATTTCGAAATACTAAAGGACAATACTCTTTCACTTTGAAATGAGAAGGCATGTTTCCCCTGAAAAATCAATCGCATTAGACTTTGAAGCTTGGATCTTATCTTCTGTTCCTGCTACCAAAATTAATACCAAATTTTGGTGGCCTTCATTCTATTATTGAAAGGAATAGCCATCCTACCAATCTAGTGTTGTGATAAATTTAGAACCTTACAATGTGGTAAATTTGGTATTTTATTACTACCACTATAGTTAAGATACAAAATATATTAGATCTGCTAGGCTCCTCATATACCTCATATAATTATCAGAAAGTTGAATTACTGTATCGACTTACTCATTGAAAAAATGATTATCCACCTTTAACTTGCTATAAGCCTTAAAATCATCTGGGAGAAGCATTACTGGTAGTTGAACATGCCGAAGTTCATTTATCTGTAAATAGGACGAAGAACATTTGGTCAATCTACATGCAAACCACAAAGTACCAAGCTCCTACATCTATCCTGAAATTAGTATATGCACATATAGATGCATATCATCATATCATGTTTGCTGTCTATCTAATCAATGTGGAATGAGATCATACATCTATATACCTAGATGCCATCACTCATGAATGAGTAACTGCAAATCCCATGTTTCCTTCTTTTTTTTTTGTTATCAAAGAATAACAACTTGAAAACGGTTCTCAGAATCTTTTCAATTAAATGTCTCAACACTTGTACAGCAAAGTTAAAACAGAATTTTTCTGCTCATATCAGATGAGAACATGTGAATAGTGGGTAGAGTGACAGATTCCACGATATCTATATCTAAGTTAAGATTGAGAGTTTTCGAGAATGCGGCGTAATACTGTCAACAGAAGAGATACCGCCAGGTAATTGCGAAGATTAGCATCGCAGAGCAGAAAATAAGCCTACCGAGTACGACGTAATAAAGGACGGCGTAAAATCAGAATCAGAGGGAATCACTGGCATAATCGTATGTCATAAATATTCAGTAAAGCAAATCAGTCGCGGAAGGATGGTGAGCGCGCGCTGATGCGACCACGAAATGAACAAAAGTAGCTAATCAAGGATTGGCTCTCAATTGGCAAGATCTAGCAGGGATCACGGGGAACAGGGCCCACTGCAGAAAAGCTGCCTATTATTGGCGAGACGTGCGGTACAAATAATATGGCATATTCCGGTGACGTTCGACAGTTGTCAGCGGCCGATGGAGAGAGAAAGACAGAGAGAGCGAGAGAGAAAGAGACAGGCTGAGTACTCACTGTGTGATTGACACCCCACATCAAAACACTGAGCAGGGGTTCATTTGCGCGGAACAGTTTGACTTTCTGATGCTTTAGCCGGATATGCTTCTTCTTCAGTTTACTGAGGCCCGCGCGAGTCGTTAGCGGCACGCTGGACATCGTGGACATGTTTCCTCCAAGGATCCAACGCAATTGACTCGGGAAAGTCGCTTCTAGCTAGCACAGAGCACGGCCGCACAATCGGAATCGAGCCGAGTCCAGTCGCAAATGCGAGACCCTCTCTAGAGCGTCGTCATCGCAATACGCCCAACGTACCAGCGGCTCTCTTCGCGGAAAATTGATAACTCTCAATCCGATTTTACCAGACCCGATGACTAATGAGCGAATCCTGCCGCAGTCGATTAGCGACTGAGCTCCCTTTAAAAATGGCGACACGATCCATGTCCCACCTGCAGTCGCACCACCAGCACCTATACAAAATCTGCAGTGATGCGAGTTGCGCCTTGGCACCGTTGCGCCTAGTTCGCCTATAACCCATTCCGCACTATCTACCTATATATTATTCTGAAGCAGCGTTCTATGTCCCGATGGCGATGCTCCAGAACAACCAGCCAATTTTTCCTATATCCGCAGAGCTCTTATGCGCCTCTCACCCTTAATTTAATCGACGGCATTCTTAGCTGCATCACGATTTTGAAATTATTCTGCCCGGCACATCGCGGCCGCAGTTTCTCGAGGAAAAGCAGAAAGTCCTGTCTAGCGCTCGCTCTCGCTCTCTTATATTCATCGGTTTGCTCAACCAACTGCTGCAGAGGGTAATATCGACGTTTATCATTTATTAAAAACGACAAATATTTACTTCTCCAGATTAATCTAGTCTGGGACTTTCTGTGGCTTTCTTTGTAGAAACTCTAATAATTCGGTATAATAGCATCATGCGCACGTGTATACGTCTCCAAGTTAAGTTACGTCGAGAGATCTGTACGAAGTGAGCAGCGAGAGCGGCGCTTCGATACGCTGCCACTTCGAGAATAGCGTATGGGGTGTTGGTCAATTATGATCACGTCATTTGTGTGCCCTCTGCCGGTAGTTTACAGGCAGTTGGTAAACGAGTGGGAGAAATATGTTGTAAAAAGTCACTGGCACCGCGCTGCATTCAATTCTCAAAGCATTACAGGTTAATTCTCGGTCTACCACATGCGTGGTCGCATGGATTGCTTATAAAATTGTATTTTTGTATTGACTCTCTCTTCAGAAATTTAAACGAAAAATTTATGTTTTCACCACAAAGAATTCAAACTCGGACATTTTATTTTGCTACTGACTAACAAGTGGCTCAAATTATCAGTGCTTTGAAGAATGAGTACTGAAAATACTCCTGACACCCAGGTTAATGATGCAAAATCGAAAAAACGTGCCAAGAAAAAGGATAAATTAAAAGGTGAATTTTTTAGTTGATGCTGTGAATACATTCCGGTTGTTTACCGCAGCCGGCGAAGATAAGTCTTCAATTTGTACGCGGTTCTCAGAATCTTATGAATTAAATGTCGCAACACAGATAAAAAGGATGATAACGAGCTCGATAAATCAGAGGATGGTAACTTGAAAACTGAAAAACGAAAATCAAAGAAACGAAAGTTGAAAAATGGGGAAGCACCACAGGACGAGGAGGCAACTGCTCTGAATGATGATCAGAATAAGAATGCCTGTGATGAATCTGTCGCATCCAAAAAGGCCAAATCAGATATGAATCCTGATACAAGTGAAGACGGAACAGAGGACAATAAGGGTAACGCAAAGCCTCCCAAAGGACCATCCAAGAGGCAATTGAAAAAGGAAAAGGCTGAAAAGAGGGAAAATGAGAAGAAAGAAGCTAGCAAATTAGAGGCCACACAGAAGTCATTAAACTATGTCTCAAAGGTAACATATATGCATTAATATCTCATATCAAATCTATATCACATGTGGTTCTTGGCAGTGGAAGCATGCGAGGAAGGAATGGAAGTTTGAAAAACTTAGGCAAATCTGGCTGATGGATAATCTACTGGACGATAAGGCAATACCAGACAACATGTTCCCAACAGTCCTCGAATACTTTGAGGGATCCAAGGGCATGGCAAGGGAACAGCTGATCCGCAAAGGCATGGCAATCATCAAGAAAGCGGAAGAAGATGAGGAGAACAGGGATAGCATTTTGGAGTCTATTGCGTACAATAGAGCAAGGCAGCTCTTGCAAACGCTACCTACAGACACATAACATTTGTACGATACATCATTTTATAATTCCATTTGTAAATATTTCAACAATAAACCCCATGTACATGCTATATAAAACAATTATTTTTTGGTATTTGTATCTTTTTACACTCCCTGTCGTATCGGTTGAAATCTACAAAGGTCTTTCTATATAACTTAAACTTTCTATGAGTGCTTGTCGACAAATTGCTTGAGTTTGTCTATGTCCTGAAGACCAACCATCCTATCCAACACCTTGCCATCCTTCATGGCAATGAGCACCGGTACAGAGCCAACCTACACACATTGAGGCTCCGATTAGTATTTATGTATCACCAGTCTATACCATACTTGTAGATACACCAGTTCACCTGATAGTCAAGCGCTAGATCTGTGTGCTCGTCAATGTCAACCTTTGCCAGCAGGACCTTGCCTTGCTTCTCTGCGACTACCGACTCTATTCTCGGTGTGAGCAGCCGACAGGGATTGCACCATCTGCAGAAATCAACGTTACAGACCGCCGATAGTGTCGAGCCTATGCGCCAAAAGGCAAGAGGAACTGCCACTCCGGTGAATACGTACGTGGCGAAGAAATCTACGATTACGGGGACCTTCGAGTTCTTAACCCGTTCGTTGAAATCCTCTGCGTCTTGTACCTTGAAACAGCCCGAAACTGGCTGTTGTTGCGGGGGTGCAGTGGCGAATGCCCGGCTTCCCATGCTGTTTCTCAATGTCCTCAAGCCGAGACGCAACATTCTCTATTCTCTGGGTTTAATCGGCTCGCGAAACAGCTATGCAAACACTATGCTACAATGGAGTGGAGAACGTGCCTGTGCTAGCCCGTGTATTATTTTCCGACTCAAACCTGGACCGGAGTTACGAGGAGTTACTTCGAGTCGCAGGAGATCGAGCCGCACTGTGCTCGTTCTCATATTTACAAGAGTGGAGTTTACTAGAGTACCGACGCGCGATTGCGTCCCCTCGAAATGAAGACTAGCGCTTCTCGTGGAATATGCTCCAAGCCCACCCGCTTCACCCGATCATTATTTTTAGTCGAGCGCTCGCTACGAATGACGCTGTCCACGCCATCGGAGACGAGAGCACTGCAGAGCACGCCATACCGATAATCCAATGATATGAGCCACGCAAAATGAAATCGGCCACTCTGCTCCGGCGCATTCGTGTCAACTACTACTTTGCCAATTTAATGAGAGGAGACAGCCAATCTTTTTAATAAGCCTAATTTATATTAGCAAGCACACCTCGCCCATAACGAGATGGGAGACCAACTTTCGCCGCGCGAACAAATATATATTTCCGTCCGTATCACGTGGCCGCGATTTCATGATGAAGCTAATAAATTAGCGATACTACTCGAAGCAGGAAGGCGTGTTCTTGCTTCTTTAACACGCTGACTAGCCAGCGGAAATCTTCTTCATCGGTATTCGCCACACGCATTCATTGTTAGTACCAAGCGCACCTGATCATCTCTGGAACTATCGTCTAATAGTAGCTACACTGTTCGCACACATTCTCAAGCGGCTCCAAAGCGTCGTTCTCCAGAAAGTCCTTTTAAAAACACAGGCAAGTCCTGCTGTACTTGAGACTCTATAGCCCGAGGATACGCACGAGAATCTTAAGCGATGACTTAACTTGATCTTGACTCAACCAGCGCGACGATTCCTCTCTGCGTATATGTATAGCAGTGAGCAGTGACTCCCTCCCGTTCTCGAGGTCTCGTATCCTTCGAATTGCCCAGTGCCATTCCTCCCATGAATAATGCAAATAACAATCGAAAAGAAGCATCGAGCAGGATTCCACTGGCCAATAATAAAAGTGGATGCACGTTCTATCTCGTGTGCAAGGGTGTATTTTCTCCCGAGTGAGTGCTTTATGTAAGTCCACCGAAACGAGGCGATTTACACGTGCGAGATGGTTTATTGTCAAAGGAAACAAAGGTTGTGGACGGAAAAAAGAATTAAGGTGACATACTACATACTAAGAATATTTCGGAAGTTTGACTTTAAATTCCTGGGAAGTGAATGTTCTGATAGAAGAGGTAGCTAGGTGTTGCCGTGGATCGGAGGACACCTTGAAGAGGCCCGTATTGTCTCGCGGCGGAAGTGCGGGAGTAGGTAATAGCTTCGCATTAGACGCATTGACTAGAGAGCCGCCAGTGGTTTCTTTAATATCCGACCAAGCCAGAGAGATCCTCGAACCCGCTTTAATTATGTTGCCAAAGCAGCCGTGAAGCCGCGAAGCTACATTGCCGTGAGAATTGTGACGCGCGTACGACTGAGAGAGAAAGGACGAGAATTCAGGTTCGACGAGTTCGCGACAACAAAGGCTCCCACTATGCGCAACATTCGGAAGTCCTAACAGCTATTCCGCGCAGCCTCTAGTCTCTAACGTAACATGCAAAATAGATTCTCCTGCCAAGGCCACGCACGTTTCGAGCGCTTGGAATAATTCACTAAACATGGATGCAACGCCATGACTAATATAGCGATGATCGACCCACTAAACAATAGGAGTAGTCGATGGAGTCTAGCGGGATGACGGACCGCTGATAAGTGATAAGTAAACTAGTGGAATTACTCTCGGCTCTCGACCGACTTGCACGAATCACGAGGCGTGCGAATGGATCTTATTGACGAGCTCAGCGAGTGAATGTGTCTCTCCTTATGAAGACGTACTGTCACTCGGTGCCCCTGCTCTATCACGATGTCCATCTCTAATGATGTAACGGGCGAACACGACACACGGGCTCTGTGTGCCTGTGTCTGTGTGTGTACGGGATGCCACGTACACATAGATGTACTTTGCTTGGTAGGCCCCGTAGCCTCCTAATTACTAAATTGAGTCTTCTATCGCTGGCGAGTCTAATGCGAGTACTACGTGTACTTACACTGGCTCCGACCCCAGACGAAGCAGCGGCCCTTTAATCAACAATAACATTGAATGCGTTGCGTAAGGACGCCGCTCATTACGCAACAATGCTTTTCCCTGATTCCCCAGGGACGGCTGCAGTCGCAGGAATTGCTGAGCGATGAGCAGACGCGCACGCTGCGCCGAGGTATGCGTTAGTCACGACAACAATCCGCAATTAAAGCAGTGATGTAAGGTCATGCAATCATCATGCGCATCGTACTTTCCATACTTTCATTAAAGCCTGGAACGGACCACCACTCGCATGCTCGAGAGAAAGAGAGATAGAGAGAGAGAGAGGAGGTAGGGGAAAGCAATCTGTGCGTCGCGTGACTGTCATTATTAATTACTTGTTGTCTCGAGGGTGGAAACAAAGCGGCGCCTAATCACTACCGCCCACTTGGCTGGAATTATTTCCCATGGAAATAATAGATTTTCGCCATGGGAAACGCTGCAGTTGAGAATCTGGACACGTGGAGACTACGGAGAGTATGATTAAGGCGTTTCATGCTTCAGCGACTGTCGTTTAATTTGGATAATGCAATCGGCAACCAGTGGCAATTATGGAGAACATGCGCCACTGTATTGCAACTGCTTTTGAAAGCCGTCGTTTTGATGGGAGCAGGCAGTTCTAGTGTAAAAGGTGCGCGTTGCGTCTCCTTAGGAACAAGGTCTCGGTTACCTTGCGCCACACGAGTTTCCTTAAAACGAGGTACAAGTACGAGAGAGCTCGCCTGTTCTAGAAATGCCCCCGCAAGCGATCGTAATATCGCCGAGCTGTAGAGAGTAATAGTGAGACTTATGCTTGTACGTTGCGCAAAGGAGGCCGACAATTTCCTTATACGATAGAAAAGAGAGCTGCGGCGAAAATGTATGGCGCCAGTTGACCTCCTTCGAAATGGTCACTCTGAAACTTGATACGGTCAGGGAGGACGCGCTCTTAAATTATTAATTCTTTACCCTGCCGCGAATGATAGGCCTTCTCGCTCCTCGGGAAGCCGGGCACGTATCGTATGAAACTGATGCAACGACAAATGATCAAGCTTGTTGCATAAGAGTGGACGGACGCTTAAGTTGACAATGATGTATCACGACTCTCGACGCAACTTAGTATGAAATGCTTATTACTATGAGTATACTATATGTATTCCTCGGTATAATTGGGTACGATTCGACATAATTGGGTGCCTCTGTGGGAATAGCGGCCGGGGGAAAGTTGGGTGGAAATCCGGGAATTTGAGTCGAGTGTCCAATTACCTGGGTGTTTTGTGATCCCCAATCAAAAGGAGGCAGAAGCAGGCAGAAGCAGGCAGAAGGAGCCGCGGCGAAGGAGCCCTAGGCGAGGATTCAAGGGCAGTGGGTTAGGTATTCTATCAGGCGGCATTCGGCCGGATGAAATGCTAGTTCGCCGGTTACCATAACGACAGGAAGGTACCGGGTTCTCGATCCCCTTATTATTAAGCTACCCCAACGTGTTGCGCGCACGGGGTGCATCCCCTGTCGGTTCTCTTCCAAGCGATTACGAGCGGACCTTCCTTCCTCCATTCAGGACCCTTCGCCGGCCGCCCTATTTTTCTCAGGCCCGATGCCCTCGCTTTTTCTATCGCGGTGCCGCGCCGCCTGTTCCCGACAATCCGCGGCCAGATTTTATTCGACCAGCAATGAAAGCCGACGGAAGAGCGGGAGGGATGGGATGGCCGGGGTGCGCGCGCGCTACGAGAGGAGCGCCAGAACCGGTAATAATATTTCAGGCCGACCTGCAATTGATTTCCGTCAGGACTCCATCCCCGTTAATTTCAACGGCCGCTTTATGGCGGCCCTGATTGCGTTATGTGGAAGCGCGGGGATGGAAAGCGGAGCCTGAGTGTTCTCCGCCGGAGTGAAATGGAGTTCGACGGGCAACCTTTGCCAGCGAGTCTATTTTCCACAACTTCATAACCGCCTCTCATTATAAACATTAAACATCACTATTACGCTTTTTGCCAAGGAATCGTTGATTTCCGAGGAGAAACCGACCAAGATATTTGTCGTTTAATTCGTGCTGGCTCTTCCGGCTAGGAAGGCAAAGAGTACTTGGGATTACGCCAGCCACCCCGAAGCTCACCGAGCATTTTTTCCTCCCATGGGGCGCGCGCGCGCGCGCTTTAGTTTTAGGGTGGCGACACACGCGCCTCGTCAATTTAATTAGAGAGATTGCGTTTGCCGGTGGGCCGTGAAAATCTCGGGGGTGCCGGCGGATTTACCCTCGGCTTTGCCACGTCGAGCGGTAATGATTCAATAAGAGGAGTTAACCAGCTAAAACGTTTGCCGACGCGTTCCTTTCCTCGCCGACGCGACGTCTCGCCGAATATTCTCCATGAACCGAAAACCGTAATTTCCTCGTCCAACGATCCCTGGATGCCTCCCGAGGCTCGTCCAACCGATCTAGAAAGTCTACGCGGGCAGGAGAGTCGAGACCAGTCGAGTTTTTAAGGATCTCTCCGGTGAGACTATAAGTTTCACAGGTGATGAAGCGCGAAAGCATCCTCCTCGGGGCAATAATGCTTAATAATAGCCGTAGAGCTATTTGTTGGAAGTTGGGAGGCGCGTTTGCTCGCGTTCCGCTCCAGTTTCGACGGCTTCTTTCCGCTCTTCTCGGTACAGTGCACTCTTTATAGCCCGCGGCACGAAAATGCCGATTTGCAGGATGGTCGGGTTGGATCGGGCAGCGCGTCGAGCCCTTATCACGTCATGTTCCGTGTCTAGAGATCGTGCGAGCTCTCCACCCCTCGAGCCCCTGCTGCCCCTCGAGCGCTCCGTCCCTCTTAAACAGTACACACGGGCCGGCGCTAACGTTTTCCTAACAGCACTATGACGGGGCCTCCGCTTCTCTGTTTCCATTAGGCCTGACGCAACGCGACCTAATTTGGGTGTACGGGGTGCGCCGAGGCTTTCTGCCCGGCGAAAATGAGGAAAGCCGGGCCCTGCCGACTACTTTCCTTGAGGGCCGCGACCATTTGCACTGTCAATCGGCAGTGGGAGTGGCCGATCCCTTGAAAGGATTTAAAGTAGCGGGGCGACCTTCGGTCCAGGGAGAATCCTTGGCCGGGAAGTCCTCTATGTCGGCGGTCCTTTGTCGCGATCGCGCTCCTAGGGGCGGTAAATCAAAGTGGGAATCGCGAGGAGCGTTATACCACTGGTAATAGGAAAGGCCGGTAGGAAGCTTACTACTTAGCTAGGGCCACGCGATCCCTCAACGCCGCCGCCGCCGTCGCCGCCGCTCACAATATCCATTAGTCAAAGGTCGCTGGCGATAACGCGGCATATATTCGATCCATATTCATCCGATCGTCCGATCGAGCCTGAACAGCCGTCTATTTTCTCTCTGTCTCTCGAAGCCGGCCCTCCCCACGTTATCTAGCCGATTTGCCCACTGCGAGACTCGCTCCTTCCCTCTCGGCCGCTTTCCTAATACCCGCCGCCGAGTGAGACGGCGAACCACCTTAGGCCAAGAGGCGGAGGTCTACGGTGAGAAGCGTGCACCGTGTTCGTATTCCTACCTCTTCTACCTCCAGTCCGCGGCGAGCTTCTATTTTGAGAGTACGGCGAGCTAGCGGCACCGGCTACATACTACCACCAACTACCACCGTGACGGTATACCGTTTAGTAGGCCACTGGGAAACGGAAGCACAGGGCGCGGCCTTTGCCTATATACCTCCGGCACATTTATGCTCGTTAAATCAGACTGACTTATTCCCCGCGCCACATCCCATTTCACCGTGTACCGTATGCCGGCTCTGCTTTGCATGCGAATAATGTTCCATCGCCCGACGCCTCGCCAACCCCCCTCGGCCCCATGGATCGCTATCAAGTATTATTGTCGGTTCTCGCTGATATAGAACCGTCGCTGCAACCATCGGAGACTCTTAGACCCCATTTGCCGGTGGTTTACACGTTTCTAATGTTAATTGAACTTCGCTATCAGTCATCTAATACGTCGAGCTTTCGGGTTGCTGGAATGGGCTAGCCGCCGTTTAATAAAGCTGAGATCGTTAATGCAGAAATATTGGCAAGTTATGATCCCCCGTGTGTACCGCGAGATCCGCGAGGTAGACCCGTCGACACACACGTCCCAGTGCGACGAGGGTTCATCGGGAAAGTGTACGATACCCGGCTCGAATTCCCAGGATATCCGCGTCGATCTTGACGTTTCACGGAAATTTGTCGATTTTTAAAATCTCCGCGGGTGCACTCTCCACGTCCACGGGCTCGTAAATAATGCGAGGCACTCGGGCCCGCCGGGTTTTGTGTCGGGAGGATTTACGGGCGCGTCTGACTAGTCATCGGGTCAATCCACTTGTGTGTATCGGAGGTCTATTGAACCCCGTGCGAAAGCACCGGCGAAAGACGAGGCGGCCGAGAAGGGGCGGACGGTGGATAGTAAGTGCGAATGGGAAAGAAATGTCCTGGCAGATAAACTATCGGGGAAAGGGTGGAGGCGAAAGTAATGGCCAGATAAATGAGTCACCGCCGATTCGAGCCATTCACCGGATTCGAATAATTCTTCGACGATGTCACTCGCTGAATATTTACGCCGATTCTGCCGTGCGTATCGCACATACTCCTTTCATTTTACCCTGTTGACAGAGCATACTCTATAGAGAGCGGCAACACGTAATTCTGACCATCTGTGCTTTCGGCCCTGGACAATTCCATTTCCACCGGCTCTAGCCTTCAGGGGCCCAAGTTGAAAATTCCAATCGACAGAATCAGTGTTGCATACGCAGGAGTAAAGTTAATACGTCACTAAGGTGAAATTTTCAGTAGAATTCGAAAAGTGAGAGTCCTCTGCACGGCCGGTCAACTACTGTCCAGTGAGTAACAGGTGACTCTGGTGTATTCAATGCTAACCGCGGCGGCGTAATTCAATGGAAGGAAAGGTCCGCGGGCAATTAATATTGATGAAACTTGAAAAGTATGTCATGACACGGAATTTGCACGAGGCTCAGGCGCTAGTATGGGAGAGGATGTGAAACACGGCGATGCCTTCGCACTCCAGCCCCGCGGAATACGGCAAGGCCGTATTACTCTGTGTACGATGATTTTCATGCCTGTTAGCGTGAACCACTAACAAGCTGCGCGAGATCGTGTCTATGCCGGGATATGCCTGGCCATATACGATCTCTCGGAAACAATTGCTTCCATGCAGACGTGCGACGCAGCCTGCTCTATAAACTATAAACGCCAAGCAACTATAGACGTAGACGACTTTGCTTGTTAAGATTTCCATAAAGCACGAGTTCACTGGAGAGTTCGAGCGGGCATTAGTAGTTTATTGCTCGGGTATCAGACGGAGATCTAATGTAATCGAGGGCCGGAATTGCCGCGCCATGCTAATGAGCCGCGGCTCTATTAATATTGCCGGCGCGCAATCAATTGCAGTTACGCGGGGCCGTTTTCAGCGCTCGGAAGCCCTCGTCGTACGTGGAAGAATGCATGCTTTTAATTCCTAAGGATATTCAAACAGTGCGCTCCGTCTCTTTTCAGCCAATGGCTTTTTTTCGATGTAATTAGATCTGCGAGACGGTTGGTGCGCAATCGTGGCATTGGCGAGATGCCTGTGGATGGCCAGCGCGGCGCGGCCGATACATTTCCGCCAACACGCAATTGAGCCGATAATTGCAGTTGAGAAATCGAGTGCAATTGAATCCGGGTATTTCCATGGAGGGCGGGTAGGGTAAAAATTAATTGCGAGCCGGCGTCCATCGGAATTGTACTGGCGCGATGTTTTATGCATCTTTCGCCGCGGAATCCTGTCACCTCCCGAGAGCAATCAGCGGATCGGGAGTGGCCTTGGGAAACCGCAGACTGCTGGAAATCGCCGCTGGATCACCGAGCGAAGCGAGCACTCTGAATTTTCTAGTGTCTTGTAATTACAGAGGGGGCTTTTCTAGCACTCGTCAAATTGCCGGGGTACTCGTTACTTGGTCCCATAGGTTCGCTCTTGAGCGTAGATACCGCGTGCTTCCTGACTTCCTCTCTTCCTCCGGAGACCTCGAACTCTCCAGTCACGAGCGTATGACACGAAGCGCAATAAAAAGCACGTATGCATGGGTATCGGACACGTATCAGCAGTAATAGGTGTCGGTCATTTCGACATCACGGCCGTCCGAGATGCCTCGAGACGTCGGCACCATCTCTACTAAGCTTTGTTCGCTCGTTTCTTTCATCTATCGCACGCCGCATCCACCTACTATCGCTCGAAGCCTCCTCACCCAATGACTTAACACAACAAATGTGCCCGATTGACGAAAGCAATTTGCAATTTAGCGCGCGAGGATGAGGCTTTTTCGCCATCTTTCGAGGCTGATGGGCCGCGTAGTTCAAATAGCGTGGCACGGCATTGAAGGCCGGATGTCCGCCGGTGGAAAGGGATGCCGTATGTCCACAGTGAGAAAGAGAGAGAGAGAGGGAGGGAGTGTGCTGTGATTCGGACGCGTGTGTGTAGAGTGTCGCTTGTTTACGAGAGCCACCATCAACTAAAGCAAATAATCCTTGAGGCGTAGAGAGAGAGAGAGAGAGGGAGGGAGAGGCGACCTATATTATTGACCGTTCCAATAGCTTCTTAACGCTATGGTGGCCACTCGCTGATTTCTTCGCTTGAGCTCCCATCGATCTCCCTCCAACTGCTACTCATCGTTAAACTATACTCTGTAGACTTGCCATCAGTTTATCCAGGGGTGAGCTGACCCCCGATTTCTCTGAAGTCTGTGTTATCCGGCCGGCTTCTTCGTAAAGCCTATAAATCCCTCGTCATTCGAGCACATACGTTCGGGATGATGGTCTCTGCGCGAAAATACGACTCCTTTTCTTCGCTAAACTTCGCACGCCGGTTAATTGGAGTAACTGGGGTACGTTTCTTTAGCTGAGAGGTCGCTCGGTCCTCCACGACGCGCGCTTCTTTGAAAGCCCGGCGAATATTTCTCGAATGCTTGGACCACTGCCAAAAGCGTTGTATTACTTTGCGACACGAATCCATCATTTAATATCCGTCCATGCCGAATATCGTCGGTTCGAGCGGCTCCTCGATGGGTAACTTGATCCATTCCGTGTGGGACGCGGGACGGACTCTCTCTCTTATTCCTCTCGCGTTCACCTCGGAGTTTACGTGCACCGTGTGACATTGTTCCTTGAGTTTTCGCAATTCGTCAGTTTGCCTGGCTCTTTCCCTCCCTCGCAGTCGGCCGCACAGTTTTTTCATCTGTTTTACTGCACTTTGCCGGAGTGTTTCTCTTGGCCTCCGTTTACCGAGGGTTCCTGCGCTCTGTGTGCGGACTGCGAAGCGGTTTCTCGTCCCACTCTCGCTTTGACTCGCACGTCTCCTTTTAGATGGAGCGAGCGCTGATGTCATAATTATTGCAATTGGTGGTATTTGGTATTATCAGTCGCCCGATTCTGATTAGAGGGAGAGTTTGGTGTTGTTGCGGGTTATTTTGGTGGGTTGCATCAATCGGCAATGATAGAGTGTTGTTCCACTCCGGTGAGCAACAGTTCTGATGCTCCGTACGCACTCTCTTACGCAACGAGCCACGTGCACACAGACGCAACACGGAATCCACCTGATCCGCAATGTGTGCCGACCTTTTCCAGCATTCTGTCGATTCCCCACCCACGCTTTCTCGCCTATTAGACGTTGGTCTTCACGATTAACAAGGTCGCGCGATTCACAACTTCTTTCGGCTTTGACCAACCAACGCTATGCAACAGCTCTTATGCAACAGGCACCTCTCAATAACTTGCTGAATTTAATTTCAGCGAAGCCCCGAAGGCCTAAGTCTAACTTAAAGTTTCGGAGCGAGGAACACTCGTCCGTCGTTTGTTTCCAACTAAATTGCTATTCTGATTGAACTCGGAATTGATTACAACGCTAATTGGGAAATAAGGGGCAGAAGAAAGACATCGGCGGGCGATCGGGGGTGTGAATGAAGATGGGAACTCATTTCGAAAGTAAAATTAGACTCCTTCGCCAGCAGATCTATCGGATCCGTATGTGTTATGGGATTGGGTCCGGAGCAACTAGTGCCCTTTGATCTCTCGGGTATAAATTTAAGGCCGAGCTGCCGGCTGTCGCGAAGAAGATGTTACTAATAGCTCTGATAAATTACCGGAACGCGCTTTCGAATTGCAGGAAGCCTTCACGCCAGAATCGTCAACTGACGCCTGGTGCAACCGTTGCAAGTGACATTCGGTGCATCTAGCGAGATCAATTGAGCACGGAGCGAGGAAATCGATCTCCTGGTGGTCAGTGCGCACGGCAGCGGCCCATGGAAAGGATAGAAACACCAATGAAATGCAAGCTCTATGAGCCTCAAAGAGAAAACTAATAACAGATCTGCAAAAGATCCAATCGCAACTGCCACTCTGTACTCATATGATAATCGCAAAACTAATATTTTGACATATTTTCAAATTTTTGACATAGTGTAAATTAAACATATACATATTTGTTAGGCAAACGTAAGAATTTCCGAACAAACACTGTAAACAGGAACCTTGAATGGCAAGTGACCAGGTCATGTGAGGTATGAAATACTAAATAAAAAGACACCATTCGCTTTTACGGCCGAGCGTAGCAACAAAATCGAGTGCGTCACAGCAAACCCGACCCTACGATCTTTGGAAAAAAAGCCCAAGAAAAAAGCTGGTTGATGTGTCATCAAGCATGAAACCAGCATAATTCGTGATCTGCCCGATGCCAGTCTGCTGACACGGAATCGATTCCCCCTCTCTCTCTCTCACCAGTCGATCCTCAGGGGAAAGATAAAAGAAGACGTAACACAGGCTTCTCTACGACCCTACTACGCCCTTTTACCAGGCTCCTTTCAGCTGGCTCCGGATGGCATTGCTGTCTTTTATCCTCGCCACGCATTCGCCTAAGTACCATTTCAACAAGCTCGCTAGCGTCCTTCCACTGAGCTGTCAGTTAAACCAGGGAAGGACAACATGCCGACTGGGTCAAAGACTAGAGGCTCGAATCGTGTCCTTTCATTAAAAAGCGTCTACGAAAGACCCCGAGATCCCCATGCTCGAGCGATTTCAGTGGTTTCAAAGGTGAGCTGGGATCGGAGCCTCAACTCAGAGCTAGGGCGTCCCGTATGCAGGCAGCGTCGTTCGCACTGGCGGGCAGTGATTCGCGGAAGAATGTCCATTTGCATTCGCGCGATGCATCATCCACCCTGAGCGCTGGAGGATGACTGTTGGGAGTCGCGAGTCGTGCGACGCGACGCGACGACTACTCTACTACCGGGCGTTCTGCGATCGACTCACCGCTTACTTACCTAGAGCGCAGTAAGCAGTAAGTGAGTGAGTCGTCTAGTTTCCAGTGGTCTACTGGTATAGGCCGGGCGCGCAACCCCGTGCACGAATACGCGCGCATACTCGGGAAGCCCTGGCACGTGTGTGCACGTGCACGTAACCCCGAAGAGCGTGTAATAGTGGAGCAGGCAGAGCCAGGCAGGCAAGTAACAGCAGCAGCAGCAGGAGTAGCCCGGCGCGGCGGTGGGGCGGTCGACGCCTCTCTAAGCGACGCTCCGCGTCTTCGTCAGTCAAATCGCGATCGTCTCCGCGTGATGGCCCGCTGCTAAGAGCATCCCATCCCCCGTGCCACATCTCCCGCCATACATATACATACCGTTCTCACGTTTTCACGACTGTTGGCACTCGACGCCACCCCGTCGTGTTCATTCATCGCGAACCCAGTGAAGTACGACCAGTGGTCCGAACGGTAGTTATCCCGCTGGACCTACGGCAGATATCCAACCGTGATTATTAGCCGACCTGAGTACGCTCGGGCCTGGGACGAGAATAGCTCGGGCGAGATCGAGAGAAGAAGAGGCCGAGATCTTCCGGATCCCCGGCGAAGAAGACACGCGCCGGCCGAATACTCTCTTCCGGGGATCGGCTTCCAACCAGCCGGTTGTGGTACAACTGACGCCGGTTTCGCCTTGGAGAGAATTGAGATTGGAATCGAGGCCGCTCTGGACTATTAGCAAGCCGATCGAGATCGCTCCGTCTATCTCGTCTAATAAGGAAGGGTTGCAATTGTCGATAGGAGGGCCCTTTGCCGCGCTGCTGAGGGGAAGCAAGGCGAAGCTTCGCAGCTAGCGGCGAGTAGATTAAGAGTGATCGGGTAATTTGTGGCGAGCGGTGTGCGGTGCACATCGTCCGATCGTCGTGAAGGACAATCCTCTGGATTCGTGACTGACCGAGTTCCGAAGAGAAGCGGCGAAGATGAAGGCGATCGCAGTACTCGCGATCCTGGTGACGATGGCCATGTGCCACGAGCCTTTCCAAGTGATCTTCCAGTGGAACTCGATCGACGTGGTGTGGCCCTCCGACGAGGAGAGGCAGTACGGTATCACCCACGGCGAGTACATCGCGGCCAACAACTTCATCGCCGGCATCAAGTTCTGGAAGGGTAAGATGTACCTGACGATGCCGAGGTGGAAGGACGGAGTGCCGGTCACCCTCGGGGTGACTTCCGCGATGCCGGTTGACCGAATGACCGCGCCGAAGCTCGAGGCTTTCCCCACTTGGGAGATGCAGAAGCTCGACGACTGCAGAGCCTTCCAACTGGTTCAGAGTATGGAGATCGATCCGATCGGTCGTATGTGGGTGCTGGATTCCGGGAGCACGAATGCCCTCTCGGTCGAAGTGGACCCGAGCTGCCCGCCGAAGCTGGTGCTCCTCGATCTCGAGAAGAACGGCGAGGTCTTGCTGTCCTACGACTTCCCGAGTCACGTCGCTCGACCTGGCTACGCCTATCTCAATGACATCGTCCTCGACCACGAGGACGGCGGCATGGCCTACATCACCGACAGCGATCGCGAGGACCCCGGGATAATCGTCTACTCCCTGGGCAACAACACCTCCTGGAAGATCAGGCACGACTCGATGCGGGCGAAGCACGAGGCGGTCAGGTTCATGATCAACAAGAGCCCGGTCAATCTACCCTTCCACGTGGACGCGATCGCCCTCTCGCCGGCCAGCAATGCCGATCGCCACGTCTTCTACTCGCCGCTCTCCTCCTTCCACCTCTACTCCATCCCGACGTCGATCCTCAAGACGAACCTGAGCAACGTCGACGCGCACGTCAAGGAGCTCGGCAGGAAGAACTCCCAGAGCGACGGGATGATGATGTCGGCGACCGGGGTCCTCTACTTCGGCCTGCTGGCCGACGACGCGGTCTCCATGTGGGACATGAAGCTGGGCAACTCGTTCGTGACGGGCCAACGGGTCATCTCCCGGGACCACGAGCGCATGCAGTGGCCCGACACCTTCGCCTTCGACGAGGAGGGCAACTTCTACTGCGTCACCAATTCCCTGCAGAACTTCCTCAACAATCGGGTGAACATCAGCATGCCCAACTACCGGGTAATCCGAACCAAGACCGGTGCCAAGAGCTACCAGTATTTCGAGGACGGGAGCGCACCGGAGCAGCCGGAGATCCCGGTATCCAGCGCCAGTGCGATCAGCTTCAGCCTGGCCACCGGCCTCGCCATTCTCCTCGCCTTCGTCATACAGTAATTCCTCGAGGCTCCTCTACCTTCCTCTTCTCTCGCGCCCTCCTCTCGAGCCTCTATTCTCTTTCTTTCAATAATAAGTCGGGACTTCCGCGCCTCCACGCGACCTAGTACTCCGCGGCGACAACATTCGGCTATATTTACATGGCCCGGGTAGAACCGCCAACTAGGTCTACCATCGGCGAACTCGAACCCACCGAGAGAGTCCCAGTAGTTCTCTCTCCTCTCGGCGGGTTATTGGTGTATAACGTTATTATTAAAATGGAGAATCGAGGTCGCGTGCGCGAGGATGAGGCCAGGCATCATGCTGTCTGTCTGTTAGGCATTAATGTAGGTGTCGATACATCACGCGATCACTCTGCTATTCTCTTCTCGTGTGGATCGACGTGGTAGAGTGTGTAGTTTTGATATGAGGTGCTTAAGGGATCGATGGTCCCACAGCACGATAAATGCACCACTCCCTTGAATCCGCGCCTTCTCTCTCTCTCTCTCTCGCATCCTCCTCCAGCTCCTCCTTCTCCTGCTACCTTTCTCTAGATTTAGATGCTGTTCGGACACACCCGCCTCTATACCAAAGACGGTTTGATCGTCTTTGCCGTGCCAGACGTTCACCAGAGTTTCTCACGCGGATCGCGGCATAGCCGCGACTCCCCGCCTAATGTTTTCACTCGCA
This sequence comes from Crossocerus cetratus, assembly GCA_963675795.1. NCBI lineage: Eukaryota > Metazoa > Arthropoda > Insecta > Hymenoptera > Crabronidae > Crossocerus > Crossocerus cetratus. Next base: position 7,186,735 of record OY776664.1, on the reverse strand, counting down.
ATGTACGCCTCGCGTGCACCTGTATTGTGTCCCCGAGCCCTTTTCACCGATAGCAATGCTAGGAAACGATCGGCCATAAGGTCAGCCGCGCTTTTCACTAGGTCGTTCGCGTGAGCCGGGTAACCCGGAAGCCGGAATCTCACGAAGAATCCTTGGAAGTATCCCATTAAGTCCCGAATAATTGGATAGGAAAGAGGGCACGAGGCGCGCCAGCCGCACTCCCAATTCCCCTAAATAACAGCAGGTTGAGAAACATTAGAAACGTTGATCCCCTAATCTTGACTTGGAAGAGCATTAAAAGAGTGCGACAGTCCAGTTTACCCCGGGGCCAAACAATCTTAATCGTAGTCGGCAGCCTTACAGCCTGGAAAGGTTATCGCGTACGTAAAAGTAAACTATGTATCTAACGAGGAAAAAGTAAACGTAACCGCACTGAATAATGCATTGGTCGCTCATTACTAAAAAGAGCTCCCGGAAAATAGCCAGCCGCTCGGAACAGCGGCGCGCGGATGAATCCTTTCCGATCCCTCAGTCAAAGTGAAAGCGCGCCGGCGTATCTGCTTCCGGGATTTTCCGGCTGGAAAGGGCAGCCAAAGAAAAACACCGCGCAATCACGAATTCGAACCGCAAGCAGAGTCATCGCGGATTCTCGCATTTAATCTTCTTTACACGCCGTCAGATCGTCTGGCGCAAGTTTCACCGGCGCGTCTCGACTCCTCTTCGCCGGGCGGGAACGCTCGTAATTGAGTCGGAAAAATCCCCGCTCTGCCCACGGAAACGCGCACTTTCACCTCGGCGCGGCACAGAACTCAAGAACTCAAGCGCATTAATTATGCCCGCGGTTACCTTACCCTTTCGATCGCGGACGCTGATTATCGGACGAACTACGTTTTTCCGTGCGATCACCCCGACAAACTGCACCCGGAACGCGTGAGATCATTCCGACGGGCCAGTGCTCCCTGTAGCCAGATCGATCTTTCACCTCCGCCGACATTCGCTTAATTGACCCCGGACTATTATCATAAGCAATTGGGAAGCATTAAATCTGCCTATCGCAAATCCGACACTCGGATCTGGCTATCCCTCGCGATAGGGCGATCTCACACGGAGGAAGACAAGCCCGATTCGCCCTTAGAACCAACCCTTTCGATCGCGTGCGCCACGAAACCCACCACGAGCACTACATACATATACATATATACCCACGCTCTAATTCCAGAGGGTTTGACTGGAGCGAAAAATTGCGGATATGGTGGTATCACCGGCGACAAGAGAGTTCACGGGGTTAGAGCGATAGCCACTACTAATTCTCACATGCGCGCTGCTAATTCCCCCGATTACATTAAACGGCCCGGGTAATCCGCGCCGAGCGAGGATAGCGATTCCCCGGTGATTGGCGGTAATTGTTCGAGGCAACAGCTACACCTGTTATTTCCATCGATAACCAGAATAGCAGGCACTCGACAGGCCGTGATACTTGCGGTCGCGTCGAATCGTGCCACCGCGAGCGAGCGACTCGCGCGCTTCGACAGCCGATTTCTTTGGGATTCCTAGGGATATCGATAGGGAGGCGAGGGAGAAAGAGGGGGCAGAATCAATGCGTTAGCTTATTCCCGCACGAAAAACACAGACACGGAGAACAAGGCAAACATTGAGGCGACACGCCTGCGCGAACTCGACCTGTGAATATGCGTAAATATTTCGATAGGAGGGCCGACGTGTATATGTACTAGATGTAATTAGTGTACACAGCGTATGTTCTATGTATAACACGTACGAATAGCTTTAATGCATATGGCCTTATTCGCGACGATGAATTGAAACCGTAGACACCCATGCCGTTCCGTGTCCGTCGTGAGTCACCCGAACGGGAGCTCAAACGTTTACAACTCCCGACGATATTCCGCCGAGCATTTAATCGCGCTGGATTATTAGTAGCCTCGGCCCAGTCATTGTCGGCGAGCGCCTCTACTAACTGTCGTCTCCCGACACGAGATTGCATTATGACTCGATTAAATGAGCACGCGAGCGCACCGCGCGTGCAACGATCCGCCGAGGCGATAGGTGGGATCGGCGTTAACACCGGGGAATGTGTGTGCGGAGATGACTGAGACGTGCTTTCCGAGGGGCAACAACAAACGACGGAAATGTAATCTGGCCGAAAGGCACGATAGGCCGCTAGCTTCTAGGAGCGCGCGCGCGAGCGCGGAGAGAGACAGCCGTGGCGTATCCGTTGCGACCGCGAAATGCCTAGCTCGCAGGTGAGCGTAATTAGATGCCGGGCTCTTTTTCCAAAGAGCGGCATTAGATCCATCCGGGGCACTCGCCGCGCTGTATTTCCTAACGCGGCGGACGCCGAGCCTCGGAAAAGGAGAAAAGCGTCGAAACGCCGCTCCTCGTGGTTTCAGCCTCTTCCCACAATTGTCCGTGGCGGACGATGGCTGTCGGCTGGCTCGCGCTCCGAGAGTGAGAGTGTACGTAGTTGCCCGCACCGCGGCGAGCACTGCGTCCCAGTTTCAGTTGCGGGAGTGTGCCATGCCGGCACGCACATTATTGCGTTACGCGCTGCAGATGGAGAACCGGGGCCTAGCCCTGAACGGCCGAGGAGTCAACGAACCAACCAAAGAACCGGGGGAGAGCCTCACCACACTGAATTACAAAACCCCCTTGCCTCGCTCTCTAACCTCTTGCTACGCCGAGAAAGAGCCACGGAAAGATCCCGCGCCCGAGATTAATGGCGAATCTAACGCGCGTCTACGAGTGAGCGAGCTTGCTCCTTTCATTTTTGCGCCACCGCGTCCGCTCTATCAAGCGTTGGCCCAACCAGCCGGGCCCAATCTCGCTGGGAGTATCATCGCCCTTTATCTTCGGGCTATCGGGAAGAGTCTGAAAACCACGCGGAAAGAGTCGACGCGCTTCTTCTCGAAAGAGTGCGTGCTTCATTGACTTTCTTAGAATCCCGACTCCGCTTACTCAGGCAGCGTCTTTTGAAAGTTAAGCTGACTCGATTGAGCTGGACAATCGGATGTGTATGTCCATTCGTCTTGTAATGATTAAACCTCCTTTGTGGCGTCGCGGATATACCATCTCCCTGATCTTATCGCTCGACGCGCGCGCCTCTGAGGCTACTGGATTCATTGGCAGTGACTCACACAATGAAATGAAAATACTAATGAATCGACTCAGTCATCGAAGCGGCCACTCATTGTCAGGTGCTCGAGCACTTTGTTACAACAAATGATGTCACGCTGACATCCGCAGGAATACCAAGTGGACGTCGCAGAGACTCGCGGTTCTTTCGATTCATACGTCGGGTAATTAAGCGCTGAACCGAATGTTCAGGGAGGCTGGTCGATCGAGCTTCTCTTCTATCTATGTATATGTATATCCCTTTTCGCAGGACTATATCTGAAATCCTATAACGAGGAGCGCAACTCTCCTCCTACTCTCTGCGGTCCTCCCAGGCGGAGGCCGCTTATCACTCTTGCAGCTTGAGAAATCCACTGAAATCAGGCTCGGCATAATTGTCTTGGTGTTCGACCAGCCTCTCGGGATTCTAGTCGAGAGTGGCCCTCGTGGCACTTTCCGACGGCAGCGGAGAGATGTTTCGTCGGTAGGAACTGCATAACTATATGCTTTCTATTGCGCGCGAGTCTCGTTGTTTGTGGTTTTACTCGTCCCGTGCGAAGGGGATTCCTCCTCGATTCAGGCCCGAATCTATGCTAGTTCTCCGAAATTGCAAGCACTATACTCATCACTCAGGCACAGACTCTGTCTTCGCACTCTCTACCTCTCTAACCAAACCCGGTCGATAGAGAGAATCTCCTTCGCCGAACGAGTCAACGGAAAGCACAAGTGCGTTAATTTTTAAGATCGCTCGGCATTTGTTTCTCTTCCCACGTACTATCTATCGTAAGTGTCTACACACCCACACACACCGCGAAGATTAATATATTTTCTATAGTTATAAATTATACGAGTATTGATATGTATGTGTATATGGCAAAAGAGGTATATGAAAATTGTTCGTTACAGTCCACCAATGATACGTACTATCAACTAAGTGGTTTACTACTTTCTGTATTAGGCAGTGTAATGAGTATCCAGCGTTTATGTAAATTATATCTTATCAATAAAGAAATAGACGTCTCACGTGTCGACACAAATGCATATAAGCAACCCACTCGGTGCTTATTATTCTTACTCGAGTCTCCATGTTTGTAGAAACCACGATTCAGTTCACACATCAGCAGGTGGAACATACAGTATATCTACTTCAACATGCAGCATGCAGCATGCAGGTTAAGATGGAAATCAAGCAAAAGTATGATTGACCTTATTGATTTCGCCTTAACGAATCTTCAAAGCTGCTGGAAAATTGGAGGTGTGGCGCAGCGTCAATGGGAATTCAACAGCTCGTTTCGCGCCACTAACACTGCAACGCGTAACCAACAATACCGGTTGTAAATATCGCTCGGCACTTGCCGGAAACAGTATGATATCTTTCGATCGAGATTCCCAGCCACCTAGCAACATCAATCATACACTAATTAGCACAAATCACTACTTTCTTACGTAAAACTTACAATTTAAAACGCGCTCACGACAAGACGCTACGGCGGCACGATGCGGCAATCAAACGCCTACGCGCCTGCAGGTGGCAGCACCTGCCAGTATGGCGTCCCAGCGCACCAGCGTGGGGCGTGGCGCCACCTACCGGCCATTAGTCAAACTATAAAGTATTGCGACGCCGAGCCGGTTTCCCAAAATTACGGAATATCTCTGTAAAAAGTGAATAACACGACGAACGGAAAGAATCCATCTGCAGTTTATTACTTTCTGAACCGGTAAGGGAAATATTCGCAAAAGATATTCCTGGAATACTTGGGAATGCGATGTAATGTCAGAGTGTCGGCTACGCTTTGCTAGGCGGAATGGCTGACTCTTTCAAAATGTCTAGTCAAGCGGATAGCAACTGAGGAATCCCGATAATTGAAATCTAATCTCATTGATATCTGTGGGTGAAGCTGTAGGATATAGAACGACGATAAATCTGGGAAGGGCCGGAATGAGACATGTCGGGAAAGGAGGCACGTAGCGGTTTTAATCCAAAGGGCAGGCAGCAGCCAGGGCGCACGGTCAAAGGGATGGGTACTGTGCGCAGCTGTTACTTGATGGTGAGAAGGGTCAGGCAAGCGGGGATTCCAGGACCGTAGCAACTAGCCGTCACCTTCTTCCCGCTTACGCTTTTTCCTCACAACGAAAATAGCTGTGATCGTAACTGACTTATCTGTCGGTTTACAGCGATGGGTTACGAAATGTTATCTTGGATACAGAGAGCACGCGCTTTTGCACTCCTCGATCCACCTCCGTGGCTCGTGGAATGTAATTCTATTACAAACATGCTGACACCAAGCTGGAAGATACAGTAGTCATTGTATGGCTTTGCTTTCTCGTAACACTTCCGAATTCCTTCGCTCTGGTTGCTCATTTCTGTTGTGGAGATTGTATACTGGCACGCATAATGGAATAACCCACTGTGTGTATCTACCCGCTACGCGCAGGGCTATTAGACCGAGAAACTAAGAAAATCATTTCACAGGTAGAACGAGTGTCGACAGAGTAGACTGAGAAACGCGAGTTTTGAGCAATGCGTAATCGAGAAAACAAGTGATTGGAAGGTCCGAAAAAGGCAGGAGACTGGCAGAAAACCCGAAATTGGTGTAGAAAGAAGTGGAGAATATCGGAGCCCTGATCGCCCTTGACGAGGCACGTTCCTGCTGTACGATCTACCGTTAGTAGTGGGGCTGACGAGGGGCTCGCTCGTACCGGCGCCGCCTGCAGTGACCGGCTGGTGTCCGTGAGCACCCGGGTGTCGAAAACGTGGGTACGCGAAATCGGGGCCTGCGTCGGAGCGATCGGCACATAGATCTTGGCGAGGTCTCATAGCCTCATTTCCAAGGAAGAGCAATAGGGTGCGAGCGGTCTCTCTCGGAAAGGCGAAAGAGGACCCATCTCGACAGATCCGTGGTGTGGGTTGCTCCGGACACGACACGACACGACGGTCTCGGCCGTCTCTCTCCTGCCAACGGGGACAGACATCGTCGCGCCGCGCTCTGACAGCACCGATTGCCTGGCTACGACCCTGTACGTGCACAACCCTTGCGCTCTTTTCTCCAAGGCTCACGCGCTTTTCCATGTCAACGACACGCGCGCTTCTGCCAAGGCCAGCGTGCTACGCCCCGCGCAGAAGAGCCTTCGCCACCGTCGTCGCCGTCTTCCCCGTCAGCAGCTCCGCCAACAGGAGCCTTGCGGCCAGCACTCAATCTTGCTGCTGCTGTCGCTCGCTCCACGTAGCCGAGCCGCTGCGAGCCGGATACACCTCAGGCTCGCGTCGCTGGCAAGTAACTGCATCCCCGTGCACGTCGTCTTCGTTGCCGTCGCCGTCGCCGTCGCCGACCTCGAACACGGGCTACGCTCTGCCAAGACTTGGCAAGGCCCAGCAGCAGGAGCAGCGCATACCCGTCGCCAGGCTGAGGAGAAGGAGACACGCTAGCGTCGCTCGCGCCAGCCTGAGATGAGCGACCATGGCTGCATACACTTGAATAATTTTAAAGCAGCCAAGGGTATCCAGCCGTACAAAATTATACACTCCTATTTCGTGACCAGCACTTCTACCGAGGCCCGCGTAAGGAAGGTGCGACTATCTTTTTCTAGCGTCCTCTCTGCTCAAGGTTCCGTTTCTTTGTCTCCCTTGGTGCGCCCTTCCTCCCTCTGTCACCCTTCCCTTCGTAATCTTTCCTCTCTATTCTCTCTTCGATTATTCTCTGTACCTCGTGTCCCTTCTCCAGTGCGCTTCTCACTGCTTCTCTATCGCTTTTACTTGCTTTCTCCTGTAGCTCCTCGGGATGCCCGTACCCCTGCTAGTCTGCCTCGCCATCTGACATTCGCTCCTACTCGAGGATATTAGGAAAACATCGCAAGAACAGCTGGCCTGGCAGCGACATGTCACGAGACCTTCGAGGAAATCGCGAGATCATGCTGTGCCTTCCTTATTTTAAGGGGATCTAGAGTCACGGGGCATGCGGATCTTAGCCAGAATGACCAGTCGATGTACGGACACGCGCATATTGTTTACGAGAACCGCACGCAGCGGCACTACTTCTCCACACTCGCTTTGTCTATCGCGTCGTTCATTCACGTTTTCAGGGGCGGACTTTGTCATTGACAACCCTCGCCTTCGTTTTCTACTTCTATCCTGCTTTCCCTTTAATGCCGATCGACGTGCGGCTTCTCCAATTCCTTACTTGCATTTTGCACAATTCTAGTCAGTGGCGAAGAGCCATTTTCATAATAATAGCTTTCTAGACATTTGTATCGTTCCTCCATAGCTTTCCTATACCAATCTAGTTTCAAAAAGTATCAAATACGAAGAAAAAAAAATAATATCCAGCAAATTTGGAAATATCTTCAATTACAAGTGCAACATTGCGAATAAAATGATTTTATGTCATTAGCAGGCGTTTAACGCTATTTTTTATCGGTTTATTTGTAATTGTGGATTTAAAAATGGCCGCCGTATTCAGCCACTTCATTGATTCGCGATTCCTACCATTCACGTATAATAACGACACCATGAATATATAATCCTAATCTTCCTGACGCCATGAATATGCGCTACTTATGCAGCTAGCAATTATGCTGGCAAATTCATTAACACAAATTTCTTTATTTTGCAGGCAGTGAGCTGCTTGTGTCATACATGTAAAACATACAAGGACCGTCTACATTCTTGTCTTCACTGTATATTCTTTGGCTGCTATGCAAAAGGCCACATACAAGAACATGCAAAAACGAAAAAGCATTTCCTAGGTAGTAGCCACTTTAGACATTTGCTTACACTTTCTTTCTTAAGCAAAGGAATTATATCACTTACAAAACTGTACTTCCAGCTGTGGACTTATCTTATGGTAATATATTGTGCTTCCAATGTGGTGATTATGTATATGATAGAGAACTACTGGCAGTAGCAAAAACACAATGGAGCGAATCCGCAAAGTCCCTGAGTCTTGGCGAATTCTACAGGGCATGGGAGCCAACACAAATAGAAGCAGACCTACTGCGCAAACACCCACGCAGAAGGCGCGTAGTAGAAAACTCTACCATAGGTGAGAAGACCGGATAAAGTGATGCAGCACTTGGCCAGCATCTATCTTGGGAAAGAGATGAAATGATTTTTAATCACTAATACGAATTGCAGGTCTAAGAGGACTTATAAATCTTGGAAGCACGTGTTTCATGAACTGCATTGTTCAGGCATTAATACACACGCCTCTGTTAAGAGACTATTTCCTTGCTGACCGACACCACTGCCCACAACCTTCTCGCTGCCTAGTGTGCGAAGTGTCCCATCTTTTTCAGGAATTCTATTCTGGCAGTAAAGCACCGTTGACGCTTCACAAGCTTCTTCATTTAATCTGGACACATGCCAGACACTTGGCAGGCTACGAGCAGCAGGATGCGCACGAATTCTTTATAGCCACTCTCGATGTCCTGCACAGGCATTGCGAGGCCGCGCCAATCTTAGTCAAAGACAACCCCCATCATTGCAATTGTATTATCGATCAAATCTTTACGGGCGGCCTCCAGAGCGACGTGGTTTGCCAAGCTTGCAAGTACGACTCTAATTGTCGACACTCGATCGTCAGGAATGTCGATCTAAACGAAGGACTTGTTAATGGTATTCTAATATTTTAGCGGCGTATCGACGACGATAGATCCCTTCTGGGATATATCGTTGGATTTGGGTCCTGCGGCGGGCGCATCAGGTTCCGACAGTTCTGGCCCACCTACCTCTTTACTAGACTGCCTCGAGAGGTTTACGCGAGCGGAACACTTAGGATCAAGTGCGAAAATTAAATGCAGCAATTGTCAGACTTATCAAGAGAGCACGAAGCAATTGACGATGAAACAGCTGCCGATCGTAGCAAGTTTTCACTTGAAACGATTCGAGCATTCTAGTATTCAGGATAAGAAGATCTCGACGTTCATCTCGTTTCCGGAACAATTGGATATGACACCGTTTATGTCGCACAGACGTAACGGTAATAACAACAGCGCGATGATGGATGGTCTACCAAAGAATGGGGAGGACATGGCCTTCAGTGATAACAGATATTCTCTGTTCGCGGTGATCAATCATGAGGGCTCTCTCGAGACTGGACACTACACTGCCTTCATTCGGCAGCAGCGAGATCAGTGGTTCAAATGCGATGACCATTTGATTACGAGAGCAAGATTAAAAGACGTCTTGACTAGCGAAGGGTGAGTGCCAGCCTGCCACTTGACAGCGTTGCTGCCTTTGCCTCTATATCTAAGGATCTAGTGTACAAACCTTTCCTTTTCAGGTATCTTCTTTTTTATCATAAGCAAATTTTGGAGTACGGTCGAAACAGGAAGGTGTAAACTGTAGGTCATGTAATTAATTTATTTATCTTGGCGATTCAAGGACGATAGACTTAAGTCCTTTGTCGTGTTAAGGGAAGATATATGTATACATATGTATGATCAGTGACTATTGGAAATTGTTCTATAAGAGATTGATACGAGCCGCGTAATTTCTTATGGGGGTCGGTGCCGGATGTAACTCGTGCAGTGATATAAGCTATCCACAACAATCATGGCCTCATTACAGGAGAAACTGCTTTACAAATCCGGTGAAGCAAATAAATGATGACTATACTATTACGCTTTTATCGCGCGGTTGAAAAGCAAGAAACTATTAGGAATTACCAGTTGCTGTTAGGCATAGTCAGGATCGATGAAATATCCTTCCACTCATACATTTGTCGTAGGATTCGACCTGTTCAACTTGAACTTACAATGAAAGGAGGAAGACAGCGTATTCGCTAAAGTTCTCTTCGTTTCACGGCCCGTATCTTTGTTTAATGAAATTTAGGCAGGCGCCCACGATCTTTTTCCCTCGTCCGTGTCCTAATGTAACGTAAGGGTAGTTTTAAGATTAGCTCAATTTTTTTAAATGAACGATCGCAATTTTTGTATATCGCTGACTGTTATATTCCTGCCCCCTGACACTTGTATACATGAGAAACCGGGGATGGATTACACGATGGCTTTCGAACTCACATTAACCACCCCCAACTAGATGCTATTTTCGACTTTTAGCTCAATTTCGTTCGACTGGAGAACCGAAAAACCTTTCGTTATGCGACACCCTCGTGTCAGCCATCCTTCGGTAGATCAATTTTGTACAAACGATTAATAACGTATAGCAAACAAACGAATAATAAGGATAATACCATTATATCCAAGGAAAAAATGAAACAAAGCGAAGTGTTTCGCGCGACTGTGTAAAAATAAAATCATTGTTTCACAAGATATTTCTCTTGGTTGCCCGTGTTCTACCTTTTTTCCGCTGAGAAGGTTGCTCCGGATTCCACGGCCGCGATTCTCTAGTTATGAAAACAAGAAACATAAACTTTGCCTGTTAGAGAGTTGAGTGTAAAACTAATACACGCGATACGCGTAGTTTCATTCAGAGCCTGGGTTACGGAAGTGCCAAGCGAGTTCGTTTCCAATTTAGTTACTTAATGAAATATTCTCCTACATAAACGAATAGGTACGAACGAAACAGACGACTTCCCTGGTGCCGTAGCGCTCTACTTAACAAACGGGTGTCCATATTGTGTTCACGGAGAGGAAGAATAACTCCGAGCGCGAGAGTGACTCCCCTTTTACGGGTTTCTGATATTTTTCCTATGGGAATTGAAAAGTGGAAGCTGGCAGCCGCTTATACTACTAGCTAAACAATATATGTTATGCGACTAAACGAGGTCTACGAATTAATTAACTGTGAGTGTTGCAAACTTTGTTGTCTGACGTACTGATTGTTCGTGAACAGTGTAATATGACAAAAAAAAGTAGAGCTTGCTCGCGAGAGCTTGCAATCATAAGATATATTACTTCTACTATTAAGATACAAAAAAATTCGAGAAAAACTGTAAATCGTGCGATGACGTGCGTAATCGATCACAGACATTGAGGCAATTACACTTATGCCCTCATTTATCAGGACGTATCATTGTGACACGACCAAGACTATCAGTTCGGGAGTTCATACTCTTCGTGCAGTTGTAAAATTTTGTATAAGGCTGAACTGAATGTATACAGAAATAAAAGTTATATTTCATCGAGACCTTCTTTTGCCACCTGAGTTCAATTTCTCGCCAGCCTCTCCTGCGTTTTATCAGTCATCATTATCAAATATTTACACAATTACACCGATCAACCATCGGCCTTGCCCCGCAGGTACGACTAACTTGAAGATTCGCTCCATGAAATTTTGAACTGAGTTATCGATTTTGTCCTACTATATCTGCTTGTATGCAGTATTGCCGGGGAGTAGCGTCGTAAAGTGTTTAAAACCGCAATCTCCAATATCTCCCAGTATTTCGACTGACCCCCAATAATAAGATTTGCAGGTGTATTGTAATCGAATTCGAGATTGTATACTACTCTCTTTAATATGTGCATACGAATATTTGAATTCGAAATGCGCATTTACATATAGTGCATACATTATCATATGTAAATATGTTTTGCGAAACAATACCAATAACGCATTGGCGAGTAAATAAAAAATATTCTACGAACATCGGCAAACGGTCGAATCTGGAAAGCAAAAGGGAATAGTGTAGTGTAGCCCCTTTAACGTGTTAGTGATCATGGTCGAGGAAAGATGGACGCCTTGACGTTTGGCTCACACAGGTAAACATTCGATGAGATCACATACTTTTGCGAGCAAATTCTCATTGACAGGCTGTTGGGTCACAAAAACTCTCTATCTTTTTTCCAGGCTGGTCCACCTGGATCTGAAAGGTGCTCCACCTCGGATTTCTTATTTCGAAAAGGTCTGTCGAACACGTAAATAACAGCTCTTTGTTTACATCGCTACACTTATCCGCCAATGTCGTCATCCGACCCCAATTATTATGACACCCCTCCGATCTCTTTATCTCGAGTTGTCATCTGTTTTTATTGATTCCAATGAATGGCTTAGGATTTTCCGATATGTTAGTCCCCTAAACATTCGTTATATATCCTATCGCAAGTATCCGCATTACAATTTGCATTCCAGTTGTTTCCTCTACTGAGAACATGGGGAGCAACAGGACTGCTTATGGAGTGGGAGGACACGTTTCCATACAATCGAGAGCTCTCCCCCATAGGCAGCAATGGCCCCACAAGCCTATCAAGTGGATACACTGCACAAGAAGCTAGGCAAATTTTACAAATTGCTGGTGACTGTGGCTTGGCTGTAGTACCTTTGGTCCAAACATTCGGCCACTTGGAGGTCTATATCTGTTTTAGATTCATATAAACCACTGCTTAGAGACTTATTCAAAATATGCCCTTGCAGTTTGTACTCAAGCACAATGAGTGGAGATCTCTGAGGGAAGTGGAGCCGTTTCCAAGTTCTATCTGCCCTTCTAATCCAAGCACACTCCCATTGGTCAAATCTATGATCAAACAAATAGTCACCTTCCATCCTGACATACAGTACTTGCATATAGGAGCTGATGAAGTATGGCATTTAGGTCTATGTACTGTTTGCACAAAACGAGCAGCATCCAGCAAGTATGGGAAGCCTGTCTTATACTTGGAACATATTCAAGCCATCGCACAATATGTGCAAGAGACATATCCCTATCTGAAGATCATTATTTGGGATGATATGCTCAGATCAATAGACTTACAGGCTTTGAATGGTACTTTAGTGAGTTATTCTTACCATCTCAGGCTCTAAATGCATTTACAGAAGTTTTACCCTTAACTTTCAGATCACTATATTGGGAAATATGTTGAACCAATGATATGGCATTACAATCCTCAGGATAACTTTGCTCTACCTCATGGTAAGTCCACATTAATGAACCAGCTGTTTGTCACTAACACAGAATCAATATGTTTTATAGACTTGTGGGATAAGTATAGTACAGTTTTCCCCAATATTTGGGCGGCAACTGCATTCAAAGGTGCAACTGGCTCTTCGCAACATGTCCCCATTATAAGACATCATATAAGTAATCACGAGAAGTGGTTAACAGAATTAAGTATTCATGTAAATAAGATCCGCGAATTCCGCGGGACAGCATTCACTGGCTGGTCAAGGTAAATCTTATTGCAAAGTGGCTGTACAAGCAGTTTTACAGTAGTGATATTTTAGGTATGACCACTATGCTACCATGTGTGAATTACTGCCCACTGCTCTGCCATCGTTAGCTTTGTGTCTCAAAGTATGGCTGCATGGGTACTCTGAACAAATACACAATCAAGTGGCAAAAAGTCTTGGATACATTGATCATTCTTTGCACATAACACCACAACCAAGGCCTGCACCTATACCCAGCAATCTCCTGTTTCCTGGATGGCAAGTTGCAGTGGGTATTGAATGGTTTTTGAACTTTAAAGCCAAGTATCTCAACATAGTCAACAGTGAACAGTAAGTTTCTAAGAAAGAATCTAATTACATTGGGTTTTGAAATGCATCACCAACATCCTTCTAGACTTTCAACATGGTTGAACCCTTGGCAAGTGGCCAATAATTACACCAATCCAATGCAGCTGGACAACTTGACACCAGCATTCACAGAGTGAGTTGACTGCTGATAAAATTCTGAACTTAAAGTTATGCGTAATTTTTGTGGTAGATTATTATTGGAGCTCTCATCTCTCGAGGGATACGTGAGGTTCCAAATGGAGAGTATCTACTTCCCAGGGACAATCGACGAGTGGCTAGGGACGAACATTCAGCCTATGAAAGTGAAGCTGGTCGAATTGAAACAGACCACAGAGAACCAAATAAAGCTGAATAGTCGTATGTAGTGTATAAATTCGCGGTATACTGAATACCTGCTTTAGATCTCGGAGACCAATGTGTTTGCGTGCACCATGCAGGTGACTCGTACAAACTAATTTGCTAACAAACACAGCGGTACGATCCTTAGCTGAAGGTATGGGCGTTGCATTCTAAGTAGACTATAACGTGTAGAGGATAGTTGATGTAAAAGAGAATAATTCATGCTACTGAAGCATGGACATAATTTTCTAAGGAGAGATTATTTTAATACACGGCTTCGGAACGATCGAATTTCAGCGACAATACACTTGTCGATGAGAGCTTTGCCACTTTTTGGAATGCACTGTGATACTTGGCTATGAAAGAATCTAGTTTTAAAAAAGGAGCTGTCTTGGCTCAGTAGTCATATGCACTTCCCAGCTATTCGAATTTCCTTCCAATCGTCTGTGTTTCTTCGAGCAATAATGTCTGCGACGTATTTTTGGTACTACATTTAGCAATACCTTTATTGAACTTCTACCATCCGCAGTGACAAATGATGAGAAAAATCATGCAATGTTCAACCTTACCTTTATTCTTTTCTGTACCTGAATAGGATGTAACATAGGCGGTTCTATTAGAGAACACTGGTCAATGTACAGAATTATCTGTAAACATAGAGATTTCTATGTAAATCGAAACTATACAGAATAAACAGTCTGTCAATGAATGCGCCTCCGATGCTTATGACACTTACGGATCTGTGTACATAGATACCTATCAGTTCAATTGTTTTACATCTTTGATATTAAAGAAGTTGAGGGATAAGATCGGAATTTTGTGCATCAGATGGTGGTAAGTGATGGCAAAACATAAAGAGTTCGAGGATGGAGAAGTCTTTAAGCTCGACGAAGATTTTAAATTCACCCTTGCGAAAATCAGGCCATATATATTAGGCTTAAGATCGAACGAAGCTACGCAACTGTGCAAATTTTGGTTGGACAAACTATGTAATCTACCCTCACAATGTCTTTTGAGGAACCAGTACTTGGTTGAGCTGAAGAAACAGCTGGAATTAGGTTGCCTTCATGGCATATTTAGCAGGCCTCCATCCCCTGGGCTTCTGCTCCCATTATCCAAGTTGGATCGCACGGTATCATTTCCAATTACATATCCAAAGTTCGTATTACTCTATTGGTGATAAGAAATTAATGAGAATATTCTGCAGATGTATGTTAGCTCTTCAGTGAGCGATATATCGGAGTACAATAGTAAACATTATAAGACTTGCCAGCAATGGCATGAAAGGACAGTTTATCATAATGGTACTCCGCGCAAAGGAATGTACCCCCATATTGCTCCAGATGTTATTAAAAATCGGCCCTACCGTACTGTAAATGGATCTAGAACCGTACGTTTCCAAGATGAAAATGAATTCGCGAAAAGAGATAGAGTGGCTCACGGTTCCGAACCAGATGATTGCTTTGAAGATCGACATTGCACAAGTTGCGATCAATTAAAAGTGGATCTATGCATGCTAAAAGGGAAGATAGAGCAAGCTGAAATACTAAGAAGTATTTTGGAGTCAACACAGAGGGAAATCATCTGGTACTACCACAATCTGGTGACCGATTTCTTTACAGAATTGAAACTTCAACTACAAGAGTGTAACTGCGATCAAAGCACGGATGATGTGCTTCAAAGATTACAAGAAATCGTCCAGGGTAAGGTAAGAACTCTCGAGAACGGGAACTATCATTATTAGAGAGTAGAATTTCTAATTAAAAGGAGGACGAAGTAAGAGAAGCAGAGAAGCTGTTGATGGACAAGTTAAAAATAGTCTATCAGCAATATGAGAATGGGGATGGATGGCAAATGAAAGACATTTTTGAGAACCTGAATGGAGGATCTACACGGGAAGCAGGAGAATTGACGAAAAAGATTCAGGACCTCGAGACTAAGTTCGTGGCAAAGGACAAAGACGTGTGTTTTATTATACCAATATCTTGTTTAATGCTATCAGCGTGCTATAATATCGCGACGTATTTTAGAATAATACCTCCTTCATCCCAGGAGGGTAAACTGCAACTGATGCTGGAGGAACAGCACGAGATCATGAAGGAGGTGTTCATTAAGATGAAAAACATCGCCGAGCTCACCAGACAGAAGGACAATCAGCGATTGCTTTGCAGAATATCTGGTTTAAAGAGAGCATTAGCGAAAAGTGAAAAGGACAAATATAGACTGTCCAAAGTATGATGAAAATTCTCTGCCAAAAGATCCATTGAATCTTATAGTTATCACTCGCCTATATCGTAGACTAGGGATTTGGAGATAACAACTCTGCAGCTTCAACTCCAGGACCAGAAGACCGAACTGTCTTCTTCACTGAGCTCAGAGAAGCAATGTGAAGTCGACGGTATCGTGAATTTATTAGAAGAAAGATATAAAACATTGTTGAGCAAAGCTCAAACTGTTGCCGAGAAACAACATCTTGAAGATTTAAAGGTATCACATTTTGCAATAGTGAACGAGATTGAACTTGATCCCTGCAATGTCGCCTTATTAAATTATTAGAAATGACTCCGAAATCTGTTTCTTCCCCTAGAAGATCGCTGTACTCGAAGACGAAATCCTGCGTCTAAAAAGAACTGGATTGAAAAACTGAAAAAGTATCGAGCGCTGCTGCGATCTTAAAATTTTCGTTAATGAATTCTATATTTTTTCCCCTCATATTCTGCCTACCCCTTCCAACTCGCTCCTTCTTGGCGTTCCATCTCTATGGCAACAACAATGTAAACGGTGCAGTTTCGGAGCTGGGGAACAAGTGTGCTTTAATAAACATTTCTAACAGGAAGGTGCTGCATTTCTTGATGGAAAAAGCGGATTTGTGATCAAAATGTCTCGAGCACCGCGATCGGCAGGTCTTTTTTGTGGATTATGCCTCTTCTAACCTTCCACGGGGGGGACCCGAAAGGATAAAGGGATGTCTTTATATTTTGACACGCGGGTACAAAATCCCGAGGCTACATCGATCAGTACTAATGCAGTTTGGCATGTAAACTATCCTCTGTTAGCTGTCGCAACTTTCTCGCAGGATAAAGGCGGATTCGTCAAGATCTATGATGATCAAGGGGAACCTATTCAAGACGTTGAGTCTCCCAGGCACTCAGCCGCACAGGTGACAGCTCTAGGCTGGCATCCTGAACGTAGATGGCTAGCTGCTGGATGGGAAAGTGGAGAGCTCAGGGTGAATAGCTTACCTTCACTCTAAACTATTTTAGTTTTAAGTAACAAAGTAACTAAGTGGTAAAATAATTGGACAGATATGGCCTGGGGATTCTGGTAGTGCAGAGTTCAATGTAATTGTCACTCCGCATTGTGACTCCATTACTATTCTGCAGTGGAGTCAACAAGGTGGTAGATTAGTATCGGCTGATGGGGCTGGCTCCATTGTGGGATGGAAGATAGACTCCAGAGGACAGTTAGTTATGATGTTCCATCACGAACTGAAGGAGTCCTTTACTCAGATTGTGTTTAAAGTTACTCCTCCAAAGTCCCATGATGCAGGGTATGCTTCTGCTCAGAATAATACACTTTATAAATATTGATATAGAAATCAATGATATTGTCTGGTTTCAACTTTTCTTAGTCCATCAAAAAAAGCTGGTGGGGATGAAAGGACAATGGATATGTTTAGTTCCTGGCGACCACGAACAGCAGCTCCTACTGCAGTTTCTACTCAAAGAGAGAATCATGCCTTTTATGTTGGAACAACTAATGGGGTGGTATATTTTGTTGATGCACAAGGACAATGCAAAGAAGTGCTTAGTACAGATGGAATTGCTTTGCTATACATCCTACATCATCAGACTCGAGACTCGATCATTATAATGACTGAAGGACTAAGTATTGGACATTTCCAGGCAGATCCAATTACAGGGAGGCTTGACGAACTCACTAAGGTATGCTTATGATACTAGGATAGACAAATTAACATTAAAAAGTTTAATTAAACAATCGAATCCACTCAGGTGAAACTCAGTGGAAGAAGTGACTTATCTAGAACTACTACAGCTATATGCTGGGCTGGTGGCAATACACTGGCTATTCTCACTGGAGAGATAACAGTCAGGTGTTGGGATCTTCATACTGGAGACACGTACGTTCTATCTCCACCAGATTCTGCAGCTGGGAATGTTGCTACACCCCAAGAAGCTTGCACAAGTCTTTCCTTCTGTAAAAGTAATAGTACTCTGGCTGCTGGTACAAACTTGGGTACAATATACTTGTGGAAAAGGAAGCATGAGTTTGAGTCGGATGAATCCAGTTGGCCAGTAGTTCCTGAATCATGTAGCATTCATGGAACAGTCAAACAATTAACGTGGGGTGCAGGGCTATTACGGAATGCTCTACTAGCTGTTAACTGCATCACGAATGTATTCATTTTGCATCAACAACCTATGTGTGCAGCTTACAATGACAGCGTATGTGCGAGCCAATTGAGTCCCACACAAATTCTAATAGAAACAGAAGATCAAAGTCTCACGCTTAAAACTGAAATCCAAGTGCAGCTTGTTGCTGTTAATAGAGAGTACATAGCTACTTCTTCGGGCAGGCAAGTGGCAGTCTACAAAATTAATAAGGGCGATACACTCAATACTATTGTCTTTGGAAGTTTCTCTTGCGACACTGAAAAGCTACTGATTTATAATCATACTCTGATTATTCTCACTCCCCACGTGATACAATTGAGATCTATGGAAGGGACAATTGTGCAGACACTCCCAACACTGCCAGAGGAAGGCGAACCGATTACTATGGAACTCACTGGACAGTATTTAACTGTTGCTTCTTTAAATGGGATACTGAAAATTTGGGATTTAGGCAAGCGGGAAGCTAAGCTGCATACTAGAGCAATGACTGCTTACGAGGCTATTAGTGATTTCGCAGAAATTATCGAAGCACGGTGCAATTCTGATTGTCATTTTGTGTCCATCACTATCGCTATGACCAATTTGATGCCCAGCTCGATTTTATATGTCTGGGACATCGAAAGTGATCAAATCCACGAGTTTGACTTTGCTCAGTCGGATGATAACAGCGACGATGAGTCTACTCTCGCTATGAGGTGTCGGGGTAGACTGGTAACTGCTCACTGTTGGGATGTGGAGGATCCGAGGCTATTGATATGTCGTGCTCAAAAGTTGGAGGCAAGAGAAAAGCACGTAAAATGGAATAAGGAAGAGGATACAGATATTACTAGCTCACCAGTTGTTTTGGTTTCAACATTTGCTACTTCTGATCATGGGATTGTCGTTCACGATATAAGATCGATCAAAGATGAAAATTGTCGAATACTCGGGGTTCATTCTCCATACGTCATAATTCTGAATTCTGAAAAATTGGTGGAGAAAGACAGTAAAATAATACGATTTTTTATGAGAGACTTCGAGGAACTGGGCACTTGCGATGCTGCTACGAAGAAGGCTGTTTTGGATTTCAGTTTTTACATTAGTGTTGCTAATATGGACGAGGCGTTCAAATCGATCAAGTCAATCCAGAATGAGGGAGTATGGAAGAGTCTAGCGCGGATGTGCGTAAAAACAAAGCAATTAAACATGGCTCTATTATGCCTTGGTCATATGAAGCAAGCAAGAGCAGCAAGAGCTCTCAGGGAAGCAATGCAAGATGACAGTTTAAGTTTGGATGCTAAAGTGGGTGTACTAGCTGTGGAACTTGGTTTATATAGTGATGCAGAGCGCCTCTTTCGCGAGGCGAAAAGATTAGACTTACTGGGTCACCTGCTTGAGACTCGCAACAAGTTTAAAGAAGCAATAGACTTAGCTGCCAATGAGAATAAGATATGCGAGAAAACGAGTTATTATAGTTATGCAAAATCTTTGGAGCAAGAGGGTAAAATAAGCGAAGCTATCGAGATGTATACGAAATCGGATTGTCATAGGTTTGAAGTGCCTAGAATGCTACTCGTTCGACCAAGGGAGCTCATATCTTATCTGAATAACTCTGAGGATGCTGAAATAAAAAACTGGCATGCACAATACATTGAGTCCACAGGTGACATGGAAGGAGCTTTGCGGCTGTATGAACAAGCCAAGAACACCTTATCCATGACCAGATTACTATGTTATTTTGGTCGAGAAGATGAAGTTTCTGAGTTAGTGTCGCGAACTAATCATGCTGCTTCGGCTTATCACTTGGCAGCCCATTGCGAATCGAAGAACAATATATCGCAGGCCATTCATTTTTACACGGTTGCTAAAGCTTACACGAATGCGATACGCCTGTGTAAAGAACATGATATGTTTGAAGAGTTATGGCCTTTGGCTGTATTAGCTCCCAGGCAATCGCAAATTGACGTTGCGAAATACTACGAGGAAAACGATCAGCCCGATAGAGCGGTGTTATTGTACCATAAAGCCGGTCTACTGCATAAGGCAGTCGACATAGCTTTCAAGACGAAGCAGTATAGTGCCTTACAGCTAATTATAATGGATGTTAATTCAGAATCGGATCCAGCGTTAATACAAAAATGTGCCGATTATTTCGTGCAAAATGAGCAAATTGAAAAAGCAGTGGATCTGCTCGCTACCGGGAAGAACTACTTGGATGCTTTGGAATTAATTCAAAAACATGATATACTGTTATCCGACGATCTTGCAGAAAAGTTGACTGTTGAGAAAATTGACAACGATCCTGAACATGAAAAGATGCGCGTCTCCACATTAGAAAGGATCGGCGAGATCGCATTTGAGCAGGGGAATTATCATTTGGCGACTAAAAAGTTCACACAAGCCGGGAATAAGTTACGCGCAATGAAAGCTCTTTTGAAATCTGGCGACACAGAGAAAATCTGTTTCTTCGCGCAAGTGTCGCGTCAACGAGAAATCTATATCATGGCAGGGAATTATCTCCAATCCCTGGACTGGCAGAACCGGCCAGACGTATTGAAGAACATAATAAACTTCTACTCCAAGGGCAAAGCAATGGATCTATTAGCCAACTTCTACGTAGCTTGTGCGCAAGTGGAAGTCGACGAGTTTCAGAACTACGAGAAGGCCTTGGATGCTTTGAATCAAGCTAGTAGATGCCTGACAAAGGTGGTTTCTCCTCGTGACGCTGAAGCTCACAGAAAAGCAGTGGATTTAGTAAATAATCGAATGGCAGTCATCAAGCGCTACTTAGACATTAAAAAGTGAGAACAGAACTATCAGTATTATAGTCGTCAAGGTAGAACAGGGTTCTAAAAAACTGTTGCTCTTATTGCAGGTTGTTTGATCGAGGAGAGACATCTGCGGCGATACAACAAGTGCGGCAACTGTTAGATGCACAAGGCCCCGATCTGGAGCAATCTGTTAGAAGGGGTGATCTCTTTGCTTCTATCACTCAGCATTACGCTAGCATTGGAGATAAGGAAAAGGCGAGATCAACGATTGAGGAACTAAAACGTTTAGTACCTGGAATAAACTTGAGCTATTATTATAATATTAATCTTCTCGAAGCACTAGGATATAAGATGAATGTAGAACGACAAGAGAGTTCGGATCGAGAAGATGATATCGAGGAGCTTTTAGGAGAATGAATTCAGAATGTTACGAGTTCTACTTACTACTACTAATCCGTCCAATTTGTGATTCTAATTGTAAGTCTCAATAAAGAGGCGTATCGGCGCTCTCAAAAATCTCCGTCTGCATACAAAACACCATCATGTAACTTTTATTAATAGGGCTAATTAATACATAAACAAGCTTAGTTCCTAACATTCTCTTCATAGTTAGAATGGTAAATGTTTAAAAAAGAAACGCGCCTCTCTCAGACCTGGATCGGAAACGTGTGGTCCAAGGAGCGATACGACCCGATAATAAATAACAGAATACGAAGTTTATCAGAAATGAAATAAAATAAGAGATTCGTGGCACGAATCATGGTAAAATCATGGGTAAAAATTAAGTGAGGACAAATTATGGGATTCTATAATGCGAATAAAATAGTAGCCATGCTATCTGATTGGAAACCATCGTCGAGACCCCGATGTATTGCATTCGGAGATCAGCAGCTCGGCACTGTCGCGATTTGGCGTTTAACAGTCTGATTTACACCAAGTGAATAAGTTACCAGTTCCGGTCCATGAGCACCAAATTCGAAGACACGCTCAAACTGCCTTTTCAGGTGTGGGTTTTTTGCAAGGCGAGGGCGATTCGCTCTCCGGTTCGTCGGCTTTGCGTTTCTTGCGCACCAAATGAGATATGTCACTAGCTGGACCTTGGACTTTTGATGACGATGAACTGGAGCCCTCGCCACTGCTGGGACCAGCGCCGTTCGAACAGCCTCCGGCTACTTTGCTTTTGATGCCTTCTATTACCAACCTGCAAGCTTCTTCCTTGAAGTCCTTCATGTCAGTGATTTTCTCTTGGATTTCCGGCAGAAGTTCCTTCAACTCTTTAATCTCCCCTTCGACCGTGTAGAATGATGAATCATCTGCCTTTGGTGGTTCCTTTGTATCCTCCAACTCTTTGATTCGTGCCTGCAGTAGCTCAGTGGCTTTGTTAAATTGTTCGATGCTAGCGTCGAATTCATTCCCCAAGGAGTGCGCCAATGCGAGTTGGTAATGGATCTCTGCTATTGCCCTCGCGTCGTTTGGTTTAATCTTATGCAGTAAGTCTAGACAACCTTGAAGATCGTTGAGTGCTCCTTGATGATTCCCTCCTTCCATCGCCACTTCGCCGAGTAGTCGATACGCATCCGCCAATAATTTCCATGCCTTTTCACCTCGTTTCAGCAGCACCAGTTTCGCCAATTCCAATACTTCCCACGCCACCTTTAAGTTAACAAATGAATTTAATACAGTTCTACTTAGAAAGTCAATCACTACCATGTACCAATCTCGGGTAATCTTACCTGAAGATTGTTGGCTTCCTCGTCATCGTCCTCCTTGGAAACATCTTCTGCCTCCTCTTCGCCGTTCTGTCTGATGTCTCCATTCTGTGTGGCTGCTGAGGTGGATGGTCCATTGGAGATAGTCGATCCCTTACTGGATCCCGCGACAGCTGGCTCCTCCTCCGATTTGCTCTCTTGTGCTTTTTGCTCGGCTATTTTACTATCATCGGTTCTATTCTCCTCATCCTCCTTGTCTGCTGAGTCAGTGGGCTCCTCTTTCTTCTCCTCGCTTTTCTCGTCATCTGTCTTTTCGACGACATCTGTTTTCGTACTGTCTGTCTTGCTCTCCGTACTCTCCTTGGTCTTTGGCTCGCTAGTTCCCGCACTGGCTGCATCTTCGCCTTCATCCTCCTCTTCTTTCTCATCTACGTTACTAAGTTTCTCGTCGTCGCCCTCTTCGTCATCATCGTCGTCGTCCTCGTTGTTCTCTTCCGTGCCGGGGACTCCGCCACCGAGAACGCCGGCTTCTTCCCTGGCTAGACCGAGAAGGGCTCGCCCGTAGAGAAGATAGGGCTCGCCCAATTCATCAGCGGTATCGCCGTGCTTTTCGGCGAGCAATTGGCATGCTTGTGCCAAGGCACCAGCGGCCAAAGTGTAATCGCGCACAAGCAGGTGCCTTTTGCCCTGGGAGATTGCAGTCGCCGGATCAGTAAATGGTGCGCTCTCGCCGATGTCAGCCATCTGCAACACGGTTTTGATTGTCCAATCCCTTAATTACTTAGCCTCGGGATTCAGGGTACTACTGAATCGTGGATTGATGAGTCGGAAAGGGATAATCATGGAAACGGAACGGTACAATTGCGACAGGAGAATTTGGCCTTTGTCCCGCTTTGAATGGACATTCGATTTGTTTTCTACAAGCATCACCTAGGACGATAAAAGGGCTTTTCATCTATGGAAATACGGAAATGATTATGGTCTATTGGCCAAAGAAACACTTGTTTCGTATCGATCGTGAACATCTCGAACAGTATCGTTGTTTCCTGAGTGAAATGATCAGAGAGCATAGAAAAGGTTTGATATGGTAGACAAGTCAGTGACAAGGGAGAGCAGCAGAATCGGTTCTCCGCAGCATCTGGGTGGAGAGGGTGGTACACGTTGCACATCGGTCGATTTTCGTGCGCTTCGACGCAGAATGGAGAGGGCGTCTTGATAGTCTGTCCCATCCTCCTCCAAGGGGTAGTGGACGTGGTGGTGGAGCCGTTACGATCCTCTACAGGACGGGCCAGCATACAGATAGCGCGTTGCCACCCACGAAAGAGCAAAACCCACCAGTACACAAACCCTCAGGGAATGAGAAGTTGATTTGTTCCGAACACAAGCCCAATCTATCACAATGACGCTTGACGTCGGAGGATTTATCCTTTTCCAGGAGTCCAATCAATAGCTCCCTATTTACAGTCCCCGACATTTCGCATTCTACATTAATTGCCCGAGGTCCAATTACCACGGGGTTACTTCTATCATTCTCACACGCAAGCGTACAAATCCCGCTGTTATCCCACCCCGAGAACTAAAAGCCATACAATTAGCAATCCTGATTTGTCTAATCCCAGTGTCTCGTGCTGTATGCACTCCGCGGCTCCGCGCACGTATCAGAGGAGCAAGAGGGAGAGGAGTAAAAATCACGAGTCTATCGGCGATCTGAGGGGTGGCGCGGCTAGGGGTGGGATGGAGGGGCTGGGTGGGGTGGGCGAAAGGGACGGAGAATGCGGGAGAGAGGGTGGATTCTGTCTGAGAGAGAGATGGGGGTGGCGTTCGGCCGGAGTGCGTAAGGAACGTGGTGCCGCCGTCGCTCTCAGTGGGCTGCCAGCGGTCGCCCTGGGCACCACTTGCACGGATGGAGCCTAGCCGTGTACCCAGGGGCCCTGGTCCGCGTCTTGTTTTTCTATTCTCCACCCTCGCTCTCACTTTCGCAGGTAATCCTCTCGGAAATTTTTCGGGAAATCCTCGAAAATTCGCGCCCGCGGACTCGAAAGCCTGAACGCCTCTCCGAACTACCCCCTTTTGTGTTTGGTGGTGCTGGTGACTCTTTGTTTACGTGGAACGGCTGCCAAGAGCGAAAGTTTCTCCTCCAGAATCTAATAATCTCCTGGCCAGACGATCTCTATCTCGGATGTAAGGTTCAACGATCTGGTCGGCAGATCAGAATCCCGCGAGGAATAGCCCAGTTGGACAGTGTGACCCATTCAAGTGCCTGGTTCCCTTTGATCTCACTTCCCGTATTATGTAACTTCGCCCACTTCTTTCGACATTGGACAGCCGTGAGTACCGCTGGTCGGCCAGTCTTAAGGGAGTAAGTAGCTTAAGTCCCTTGTCGCACCTGCGGATATCTGATCGGATGGGTTGTTTTAATCGCGGTGGCGTCGACTTGCTCACTAGACCAGAAAGAATCGAACTCGGCTGTCGGGGCGCACGTGGATCGCGAATTACGTTCGATTCGATGCGTGCTCGATCTAGCAGCAATCGTCGCGATAGTTTTAAAGCCTCGCCGAGCAGGAACTCTATCTGACACGAGTTCTGCTGAGTGCACTCTACATTAAGATAGAATCTGACCTTGCTGTGGATGCTCCGCTTTTCGCTTTCGCTCTTGGCCGTTCATTCGACCGATAAGATCCTCGCCAAATCATTTTACGGATTATCTCCCGAACGACCCTACCATCGCCGACTTTCACTGCCAATCATAAAGTAGATAGAGAGTTGAATTAAAAAGGGGACTTTATTTAATTGCACCACGAGTTCTCGCAATTAATCCGTTAATGCCTTCTGAAGCGTCCCTGACCATCCCCTCATTACATTTCGGCAACTATATCCACCAACCACCGGTTGATTTGGCACCAGCGAGCACTTTTTACAGTCCACCGAGGATGTTTACTTAAAAGGGCTCTTTTCCCCGAAGACCACTCCTTCTCCCACCCTCGCTTCTCAGGCATGACAATATTTCCGACAAACAGAATTAAAAGGAGAGAAGGAAAGCGGCCACCCTCTCACCCTTAGTGGCTCGTTGAAGTAACGTCAACCGAATAAAAGGCAAACGGCGAGGATGTAACGAGTTCCTTCCGCGCCAATTGATAGTTGACTTAGTGAGAAAAGTGTGGGCGAAGTTGCCAAAGAACGTTGCCAAAGGAGTTCTCCGAGTAATCATGCGGGATTTTGACGCTTTCGCTCGGCAGTAGAATAAGTCAGTATATGGTCAGCCATGCCTCTTGGTAAACGCACGGGGAACCATTGATTCTAGTCTTAGCGAGGGATGAGAGAGTTTGATAGGCTTTCATCGCGATTGATCCCTGCCAATCTTCCTCTAGCGACATTGATCCTTTATTTGACCAGTGTATGATTCCACGGGTATAAAGGGGTGGTGGCGGCTCGGCCCTGGCAGTAAAGCGGCTCAAGGGAAATAGAATTTTCTTCAGGCTCTGATTACACGACTCGGTCTATTCTTTTGCAGCGACCGGTCTTCTATGCAGTGCAATAATGTCGGACCACTGGGAGGAAGTGAGCTGGGATAGAGAAGCTCTCAACCACGCCAACGTCACCCTTACGTGGTACTTGGACGGCGAGGTGGCCATGTACGAGCCGGGCCAGGGAATACACAGGTCTCACCATCACGGCAAGAAACCGTCCTTCCTCGTACCAATGTTCGGCGGTATTTGGATCATGTGTGTCTCCCTTCCCGGTGAGTCCTCCATCAATTCGCCAACCAACTCCGCTAATCCTCGTTACCTCGGGGTAGTCAGGCTCGTCCGTTTACCAGCCTTCGCTCCTATAGCCCGAGGCTAGCAACGCGTCGGATATCGGTAATTGGCTTCGAGGATCGATTCTGCAAGGACTGTTTTCGACGGGTTAGGCATCGCCAGGAGGAAAGCGAGCGGCGACTACACACACGTGTTTGCGAGCTTCCCGCCACGCAATCGTGCAAACATTCGGCCCGAAATGAGATCATCGCGGGCCTCGATTGCGTTCTATAGCCGGGCACCACCTTGACTCGGGCCAAGATATCGACCGAACGATTGGGATCTCAAACACGCCAGTGTCTGCCTAAGCATTGCGTGACCGTGAACGTGAACGTGAACGCCTTGGATGTTCCTTTCCTGAAGGTTTCGAGTGATCACTTTCCCTCGCGAGACTCGGTTAAAGGGGAAGCGCGATATTCCTAGATACCCTCCCTCTCTCTGTTTATTGACCTTCCTCCTGCTTCGATAATCATTCTCGGCCATTAAACATAGTGCAGTCGGAAACGAGGTCCATCGAATAATTTGTTCAACTACCGCGATAACGAGGCTCCCTTTATCCCGCTGGAATCATCGAGCCAGCCCCAACGGCGGCTTTGTTAGTTTTCGGAGCGTAAGAATTCAGCAGTATTTCCCCAAGGAAACGCGTGCTTTAATGACAGGCTCGGGATCGTTACCGACCTACGCGAACCTCGCTGAAACAACCCCGTTTATATCGTCCGCCGAGTTAATTGCTAGACTGTCGACGCCGCGTTAATTAAAAACAAGCCCGGCGGAAGGAGGTCCTGAATAATGTTACTCCTGGCATGGGTTGCGCAGAGCGCCGATAGTAACGATTGATTTTACCATTTAGCCAACGGTAGAAACCACCAGCGAGGTTCCATCTATTTTTGCGAGGATCTGGTCGTGATTCTCCTAAGTGCCTTTCCCGATAAAACCTATTACGGAAGCACGATAACTACACGCCAATGTTATAATATCTTGAGCATATCGCGCGAGCGCACACGACACTCTACTGTGCTAAATTACATTTTCAATATTACCATCGCCGTGCGCGCGGGCGTCCCGTCGTCTCTACTTTATTCCGTGATTGCCAGGGAATTGAATGGGTTTTCGCCCGAAGAAATCTGTAAAACCACCACCGGTTGGCGAATAATAAATTGAGAATATAGACTCTCGCCCGCTCCTCCCTCCTGGACGACTGTCGGCCGGTGTCTAATTGGAAAAGTCTCGGGCGCGTTTCTACCTTCAATCAAGGACCCGCCGCTGCAATTACTGCCGATTGCAGTCTATTCTCGCCGGTGCGGGGCTTTCCTACTGGATCGTGCCGAGTCGCCTTTCCGCGCGACGGCCACGGACTATACACCTCCCTAATTCCAGTGGAATGCAGTCACGTAAGAGTTGCCACGAAGAGCCGAAGCATTTTTAATGGGCAGAGAGCCCCTAACACTGCTGCTCCGAGCAGTTGGTGGCCGAAAGCCTGCCGGCTGAGAAATTGGGCCACGCGAGCAGCGCGCAATCGTGTCTTCGGCCGCAAAGTCGGTAAATCCTTTTTTCGTTCCCGTTTTTTCGGCAAACTTTCCGCCAACTGCTGCTTGTCACGCCAAGCACGGGTTCGCCGCGGAGAAAGCGCCGCCGCTCCGGAGGAAACGGATCCCTATGCATTCCGCTGGTCTCCCCCAGCCCCCGCTAAACCCCGCGATACATGTTACCGTCGTCCATAAATCCCCGAGGGCCTTGTCGACTTGATCGCGCTGCGGGCCAACATCTTCCACGATCTATCAATTCAGCCTTTCATGACCAAACCTGCTCGAAGGACGTGTCGCGACCAACGCGGGTGCATCCGCCCGCGCGGTCTCTCTCCGGCGAGAAAAGGCTTTAATTAGGGGTTTAAACGAAAAAGCGAGCGTGAGAAGGCGTGGTAGGTAGCGGAGAACCGGTGATATCTCCACCGCTCGGTGTATTTGGAGCGCAACGGCCAAGCTACCAGAGGCGTTTAAGCTACCAAGGGAAAAAGCTTACACACCCTCGAAATTCTAGTCCTGTTTCTCTCTGTTTCACGCGACTGGCCGTCCCGCAGAGGAGGATATACGACTACTGGGTCAGGTGGGCTTTCCGCAGGAGCGATGTATTAACTACTTGACGCCCGACGAGGCTCACGAGGAGATCCGCGCCGCCTGGCAGAGTCGTGAGTCTGACACACACATACTTCTTCCCTCTTACTCGGCAGCGGCAGCCGCTCGGCTTGTTCACTAGATCGATGGAACATGCAACTGCTTTCAATAGCCGGGCCTTCTCAGTAAAGCTGAAAGGAGGCATGTTCCCCGCTGATGTATATGGGATGCTGGAATGGCCGACTCAAAGAGCTTCTCACATTTCCAGGAATGCAAAATCTCAGTATATCCTGCTCCCTGGTCTGCCTCATTATCCTCGGAACTGCGATGCTCATTGGGTTCTTTGGACTCTGCCGGCATCAGATATCCGCGGTTCTCGTCACCGGGGTCATGTACTTGTTGGCAGGTAGGTTCCTTCATTCAGAGTAATAACCCCGAGCCAAATCCCGCTATCTCTCTAATAAGCCGCGCGAGTTTCACTCGCCCCGAGACTTGCTATTGTACACGAGCCAACCGCAGAAAGAGAAGTTAGCGGGAGTGGCGCGTTGTTAGAGTCGAGACTCAACAAGTCCGACCGCAAAGCACACTCGTGCTCTCGCAAGCGCCAGTTGGAAACTTGGAGGAAGGAAATGTCCAACTTGTTCCAGCGACGTTCGCCCTCTTCACGCTGGCGATCATTCACTTCAAGAGGGCGCAGAACCGGGGCGCGAGGATACTGGACGGTCCCGAGGACGGGGTGGTAGGCGGCCCAGTTCCCCGGAACCTTCTGAGGGCACGGCGATTCAACACATCCTGGAGCATGGACTTCGGATGGGGTGGTGTGACTCTCTGTGCTCTCGCTTCCGTGGCCTGGATTTTGCTCAGCAAAATCATGCGCTTCAGCCCGATCGCCGCTATGATCGCGTAGCAGTGGGAAGCCTTCGAGGTCTAAGGTCGCGATTACATGGGCACTTTCGCTGGAGCTAAAGTCTCGTCCGTGTCGACGACCCTCCCGGGACACATTGGATCGGCAGCTGAGCTCGCCACTTTTTCTCACGGCCAGCACACCCCACCTCACCGCCAACAAAGCCGAGCGGTTTCTATTCGCAGCTCTCTACTGGCACCGAGCTAGTTCCAAAGGACGAGAGCCTGCCTGCCGGCCTGCGTGCCTGCCATGTGCAGCCTCCGGGAGGGTTCGGCATTGGAGGAGGAAGAGAGAAAGAGTATTTTTCCAGATAGAACGAGGGAGAGAGAGAGTCTGTTAAAGGAAGATGACCGCCTCGAAGGCAACAATTGTACCTTTTATCCCGCATGGGGATACATATTTTCTGCGCACCAAAACGGCCAACTCAAACGTCAAATGCGGCTGGCTTTTTTCAAGAGCGTCGCGCGAGATACGTTTTCTACTAATTGATAAGTTAGAGACATACTGGCCGAGAACTCGTACGCGAAAGTCACTAATTACATACAAGGGAATTTCTTGAAAGGTCTTTTCTAGATTCTACGAGGTCAACGCGACTGCTGACACCAATTTCGTTGCCTGACTTTTTTCGGATAGTCTTTCAGTGTCTTTTATACCAACGAATTGCTCTCATGAGTTTTCGAGCTTGACTTACTTGTAAATGTACGAGTAATCTATATACTACTGGGGACTGCCCTCGCCTATCAATATTCATAACTAACTGGAGAAATATTTATAACTCCAGGAGCACGCGAGTTTTAGGAAGAATCATTTGTTTGATCTTAAGAGAGAGAGAGAAAGAGATGTTGACTCTACTGTAAGAGACACAGTGTGGGTCACAGATCATCTAAAGCTGTTTGTTTGCAATTGGATTAGTCAATTACTGTGAAGTAACAGAGTGTTATCCTTACTGATCCTAATCTACCTATCTAGCTAGTAATTCTATATGTAATGGCTGAGCATAGGCACTTCAGACTTTTATAATACGTTTTGCCACTACTGCAGCTATTGTACGCCAGCTTAGAATTAGGAGAGTACAAAGCTGGGGCTCTGCTTAAGTGCTGAACTACTAAACACACTAAAACACCATTATACACCACTAGAGCAATCTGGCCTTACAATTAGATTAATAAGCATATTTATAAATCGCATAGGCATAGTCTCCCAGTTGATTTGTGCCCAAAGTCGGTTGGGTGTTTGCAAGGTATAAGGGTGAGCTAGCTTTTGCTACTACTTGTTACAAGCAAACCAAGTGGCTTATTGCCAATGAATTGTACTATACTTTGAGGGATTGTCAGCTGCAATTCGTCCACTAAGATTTAAGGCTAACAACGGGTTGGCTGCCGAGCGAAGCCCCACCCACCTTACTCAGAACCTTCTCCGGGCATTACAGCTACTCGGAGAAGCGCCTGAGTCCAGACATTCTAAGCAAGATGCATTTTTCTGATGATATTTTCCCCATTGCCGTATTTTTTACCAGAACCCTTGTTATCTGTTATATGAGAGTTCATGTACCAGAATTGCAATAAAGAGAATACGCCGCACAGAAATCCACCAAGTTGTCCCAGTGAATTTTTCAGGCCTGTCTGCCAATCTGTCCACAATAAGGACGTCCTGTAACTCGAGAGAAAGAGCGCAAGCTATTGGCGAAGAAAAAAGTCGGCCCCAATGTCGCCATGCCGAAACAATAACAAGCGGCTCCCGATAGGTTATGTCTATCGCGAAAATAGCACACGCACACCGAGGCGCGCGAATACTGGCCGAACACGGCGGTGGCTCGGATGTGTGAGTGAAACCGGGGCGCACGTGATAGCGGCGTGCGTGTGTATGTAAGGCGGGCCGAGTTATATGATTGCGGTCAACGTATACACGTATATCTTTCACTCGAGATACACGCATGCCAGAGCTTTAAACAGCACCCTCGCAGGCGTCGATCTTGCCGGCTGGGAAAATCCGTTCAGCCATGGACGCGCAAACAAAAATCGCGAAAGCATGGGTCAACGTGTGTGTGTCAGCAAACAAAGCAACTTCCATACTGGGAGGCGCGAAAACGTTGCAGGCCCATTGTTGGCCGAATTAATTACGTAAAACACGTGGCCAGCCGTGTGGAGAGTGGCACGATGACAATGATGATAGAAGGATAGAGAACTGCGGGGAGAGTTGGGGAGAGCGTACTCACGGTTAACCGAGTCTGTGTGTTGGTCCTGCTGGCGGGATACGCTGGCTGGCTCTCCTTCCTTCCGAATTCGTATCGTCCAGGTCCTGGAGAGAGCTCGCTGCTCTACCTCTCCAGTGCCGATCGGCTTCCTCACCGCTTCGACGAGCACTCGTGAAAACGACCGTTATGCCAAACAATGGATTATCACCGGTGCAACTTGTAGGAGCGCGTCACGAACAACAGCACCGAGCACTGCCGAATGCGCAACTGCGACGGGGCCGGGGGGCGCCCCTTCCCACTGCTTCCTACCTCATGCGCGCGCACCACTCTTTCCTGCTTCCTTTCAAATTACTCCCGTACCCCCGAATACTACTTTCTCCAACAGATTCAAATCCGATGGATTGTCTTTGGTTTTAGATCGCTCTCTCAAGCTGTTTGTGAATTTTCTATTAGACAATTGAAGCACCAAGCACATTGGTTGGGATAGAGGGAGAAATACGAGAGGGAACGAAGGGACTGTTTGGCGCGGCGCAGATAAGGCGCGTCGAGTTCCAGTGGCGCGCGCATTGATACACTGAGCTATGCGTGCGCAGCCATCTTTGTTTGTTTGCCGGGCCGGTGCGGTGTTGCGTCCCTGTGCTTTGTGCTTGGTGGAGTTTTTCAAGAAAATTATTAGAAGTACGCCGCTAAGGGCCGCCTGGGTACTCTCTAATTGAGCCTCTGTTTCCACACTGCTTTGTTCAGTAACTGCTTCGGAGGGGCATTGTCGAAACAATTGCGAAATCTCTCGTCAAAGTTCTACCACAGCCAGTTACGCTGCGCGCGACATTGACGCCCATTCGAATTTCTCGTGGGTAATTTAACAGAGGCGTTGGAATCGTTCAATTTACACGTTGGTCTTCAATTTTTGAACGTAACAAACACAACCTATATCTTATTTCATCGCATTACTGCTTGAATTTACAGGTGTTCAATGTTCGTGATGTGGAGAGTGTATGTTTTGGGAATATTGTCTTACGGAAGGATAACCTCAACAAAGTTTTCCCGGCTTTCCACGTAAGTACTTTTCAACATCCTTCTTCGATCGATCTCTTTGACAGTCGCGGGGAAGTGAAATATCATTTCCTCTAACTGCCCATGCCAGAGGGAAGTGTCCAAATTACCAATTGATATTGGTGCAGTATTTTCGAGAGGTTTATGTATCAATTGGCCACGATTGTTTGATTCTCCGTGTAATTGCCTTCAGCCTTTACACTTTCATCGTTCGTATGGCCATAATAATTATTCCAGCACTTCTGGAAGTTCCTCAGGACTTTGTACCAGATACAAAGTTCCTCCACTGCAACAGGTTGGTGTTAATCATATTTTAACAATTTAAGCATGCCCAAACTTTAGTTTACGGTATTTACCGCATAAAATCACTATCGCGATGATAAAAGAGACGCCGGGGAAGGTTGCGTTTGGTAGAATGATGCGAGATAGTCTGTAAACGGTGGGTCCTTCATTCAGCAACAGTCCTTTAATGGTATTGACAAGCCAGGGCAGATAGAGATATGGCATTCCATATTTATCAGCGGACATTATCATTACTGTCGCAATTGTGCCGGCGATGACATTAGACGCGGCAATTTCGATCTTGAGATCTAAATATAACGAAAAGAATTGTATTATGGATTTCGAAGAAATTACGGAGATTAATTCGATATAGTACGAGGAACTGTACTGTATGCCCGGCGAAAGAGGGAATTAAAAGCGGCCGATTTAGTTGCACTATGCCTGCTCGACGAACGTGGCCCGGCTTCCACGACGAGGGCGGTCAGGCAATAAGTCAGAAAGTATATCAGATTCATGTACAGAGTTCCGATCTACATGAAAGGAACTAATTAATATGCGGGACTCGAGTAGGCTTATTGGGGCGAATAACAATCTCGGTCTTAAGATACGATTTTACTTTGGAGAATCGTGAGCCTTGATAATCCGGCTGATTTCTGCCGGCAACGTCTTCTGAGTCACCGGTACTTTTCCCAACTTTCGTATCCATCGCTCGGGCAAATTAACTGGCAGGTTCACTCGTACAATCTCGTCATTATGATCACGATTAAATTTGCATGGTAATTGTTTCCATCGCCGGGCGGTGTGCGACTAGTGATAACACTCCATCGCGATACTCTTGTAAATAAACAAAGAAGGGGAGGGAAACGAGCAAAACTCGCATTTATGCGCGTGCAACTTCACGTCGAATGTGCAGGAATTCGAATCATGCGAGATCGAATTCATTAAAGGCAGACCATTTCTTTTAAGGACTTTGTTTATGGCGTTTTATTAAATCACATGATCTTCTTATCACGAACTCTCTTGTCTGATTTGACGGTAGAACAGGCAGAAAACTTGGAGCCAATTATGGACGACTAGAGTGGCCAGCAGTATTTCATTACGGTTCACGTGCAGGCCTTCCAGAATGAGTCGCGCGACGAACAGGACAACTTCCAGGATCATAACGCATAGTTGCATTAACAGCCAGGGAGCATACAGTACAGGGTACTCCTGGAAAGCAAGATTTTTCCATTGAGTAACTAGAAGTTATTGAAATATCGGGATTTCTAATGAAACCAACTATAAATCTACCGTAATAACACCTAGCATCACAAAAGTATAGTGTTCTATGCCCAGGATCGATGTCATTAGCTTCAAGTCTCGCTCGGTATAAGCATTCACTACTAAATCGGTATTAAATTCACATTAATGATTATACGATCGAATTCAAAGTCAGGCTAGAACTTATCGCATTTGCGATTACTCTTACGCAATATGCAGATAGATTCGCAATAAGTCTGACATAATATTTGCGACACTCTTACCGGCTTTGCTATCTTGGGATCGCGATGACGGCTTGATAGGGGATCTCTCGTTCATCAAGCGAACAATATTCAATGCTGTGATCACCTGATAATCATGATTGATAAGTGACATTAGTTTCCGAAGGGATTTCTCTGGGCAAAGACATTAGAATGATCCCTAAAATTAGGCAGATTCGCGACGGTAGACGGCCGAGTTTACGGCGGTGAAGGGTTGGCAAAGATATCGTTGGGGTAACAGGGATTAACGAGTATTACGATCGACTAACGGTCCCAATTAGTGCACAGAGGATGACGCAGGTCGTGTTTCCCATGACAAAGTGGTCGCACACCGAGCAGGCTATCCGTCCGAGTCTCTAGAAAGAAGTTGTTAAATCTCTTAGATCACCGACAGCCAGACTTGTAGTTGACTTGTCAACTAACAAAGTGGGTTCCGCGACCCTCGGCTCTCCTTCGCCGGCGTAGCTTCGTCATTAGGTTACACTAATCTTTTCTACTAGTTCCCCGATACTCCAAGTCCGCGGCAAAAGTGCATTACTTTGGTGACGATTTTCTGTTAACCCGAGGTGTATATATTTCGGCGTAATTAACCCGCGCTTCAATTAGTCAGTCGACGCGGCATTAAGCGACGCGATGGCAGGCGTGGGTGCACTTGGAAATGTTAGCTGTCTCACCGACTTTTGGTTTCGGTCCAAGAGAGACCGAATGCAGGAGACGATGGAGCCCTTTCGTCGTCTAGCCATCTTGAAAACACCTCCTCGGTACGCGCTCCGATTTACATGGTTGGTTGCGATTAAAATCTGCTCAATCCGCCACCCGGATTTATATAATTCAAATCGCTCGATGGGTTAGACTGGTTGGATTGATGTTATTTTATTTCGACCTTTGGTTCGCGATGATTCTCACTTCAACACTACTTTGCCTTAACGTTACATTACCGAGCCGCGAATTTTCATTAGAGAAATCTACAGAGTGAATCCTTTTTTAACGTGTTAAACGACAGACGCAAGAAATTAATATGCTGATTAATTGGGAGTCAAAGGAATCAGGACATATGGAAGCTCCGGCGAAATGGCTTTCCTTCCAGAGTGAGATTTGTCGCGTGTGTCAAGCATCCTTGATAACCTTCTCCGCGTTGCTAGTGAGTTGTCAGAGTGCCCGATATGGATGTGAGGAGCATAGTATCCTGGAGAATGGCCAATTCGTACGCGGTTACGTTTACAAGAGTGCAGTAAACATCGGCCTCGGTTACTCCAACTCACAAGCCCTTATTATTGCCGTGACAGCTCTAATGCTTCTGTTTTCGCTCACATCGGTTAGCCAAATCATTCTTTAATCTCCTTCATAGATTCCCTAATATATATTTCCTTCCATGTACATCCTAGTCTTAACATTGGCATTTTCAGAGGAAATCAAATTGGAGTCTTCCTTTCATCGCATTTTATTTGGCCAACTTAATCAGTGACTTGGCCAACTTCGTTTTCTTCCTGTGGCTACTGGTCGGCCGAGTTCCCGGCATGCCTGCTCTATTCTATACTAGCATATCGCTCATAGCATTTCGTACGTTCAAACTTAGTTTTAATTATATCAAGACCAAAGGTAGAGAAGGATTTATGTAATCGATTGCATTGCAGTTGGAAGAGTTTGGCTGTGGCTTGGCACTGTTCGACTGTTCGAGCAGAGGCGATGTGAATAAGAACACGTAACTGAAGAACATATAGTTGAATTTGTCATGTTTATTACTAAGAGTTTGTCGCGCGAGGTCAGTGGAGAGTTTACATGGCCAGGTTCCCGAAGTCCATATCTTCCGAGACAGTACTCGAGTAAACCACTGGGCAATCGAGATCGTTGGATGAACACTCGGATTTCAGGTGCAGTTGCCTAATTTCCGGACAGTACTCGTGTCTGCACATAAGAATGACATGTTTTGATTTTGTCTCAATGCGTGGTAGGTAGTTATTTTACCCGGAGCAGTATCGGCGAACGGCCGTCTTTAACGTGTACGCATGGTCCAGTCGATTTCTGCTTATCTCGTGAATAAGGAAGCCAATGAAGGCTTGGCAGGGAACTCCTGTTGCCTGGATGTCATTTTCTAGGTCGATCGTTGCTAGTCTGTCCAATGGGCAATCACTCATTGTTCCGCTGAAATGTTCAACATACTTTGCTTTTAATAGTCAACGTCGACTTCTCTTAGACGTAAATCAACTTATTCTTCTAACTTG
This sequence comes from Crossocerus cetratus, assembly GCA_963675795.1. NCBI lineage: Eukaryota > Metazoa > Arthropoda > Insecta > Hymenoptera > Crabronidae > Crossocerus > Crossocerus cetratus. The sequence goes on along the minus strand of OY776664.1, from coordinate 7,149,899 downwards.
CACATGTACAGCTCCATGGGCTTGAGATTGCAGTACATTGAAGGGTTCAGTACGATTCCAGGGGAGTTCCATAGCAGCTCGGCCTTAGCTGCGATCTCCAACATGTGATCGGTGAGATTTCTCGCGATCTTTGATAGTTTTGAGCTGAAAAATCATTCGTCACAATTTGTCTGTATTAGAGAGGCCTCTTACCCTTTGAACTCTTACCCTTTAAACAGTCTCTCGATCGTGACATCGATCGTACGAATATTTGGATACTTGGAAACGAGCCGCGCTCGTACATGTGCGTCCATAGTTGTTCCTGATGATTCATTGACTTGTTTACTAGCTTGGGATATATTTAATTGGGAACTAGTACTAGTTTCGAGAGTAGCTCTCCAGTTGTGCTGGGGCGACTCGTGGGTTAACACATTTATCAGGTAGACCTAGTCAGAATATTGGGAGTGCCATTAACATTAAAAACTCTTATTTTCTAGTACGAATTAGGGATAGAAGAGTTGTACGTTTAAATGGGGATGCCTTCGAGCCGCGGTCTCCGAGGAGCAGAACTCCGTGGTGGACCAGGTTCTATTTTCTAGCTTTAGAAAGTAGACGTTCGGCGCATCGGGAAGCTCTAGGCCCTCGGTCACCCTGAAACATCACTTTCTCAAAGTATCGCTTACACATAGTCTAGAAGACAGAAGCAGGAAGTTGAGTATTGAACTTAGAAAGAAGAGAGAATGTTCTCGGCGTACCGGCACCTGTTAGTGACCATGCTGGGGAAACAGAGTACGACGGTGACGAAGACGAGCAACATTAGACTGCCAATAATAAGACAGGCTGCCAGGAATGCGAGTAGTAGGTCGTAAGGCCAGCGTCTCAAGTGATTCACAACCCCTTTGATTATCGGGACTTCGTGGTAGGATTGCGAGTACCGGTCGAAGTCGCCCGAATACAGCAAGAACGTGTCTTCCTCTCGAGTACCTGCGAATGTCAGTGTGGCACCTTCACTTATAATACACTGCCGGCGACACCGGTCGACGTGGTAATACCGAACAATGCCAGAATACGTCAAACGCGCGTGCAAGTTTACTGTTTGAACAAGGCTAGTTCCTCCAACGGGCACGGAAACGTCGCGTCTTTCGCTAACTAGCAGTTTGGAGTTGGAGGTCGAAGTGCGACTGGTAGTTTAGGCTGATTAATTCTGCCGACGTTCGACGACGACTTACATACCTTTACACTTCGGCATAATGACAGTTCCTTCTGGATCGGTGGTGCGCGTTTGCCTCGGGAGTGCGCGCTCACGCTATTAGTAACATTCGCCAACTCAGCAGCATTTCGCAAGAGGCGAGGAGCTTGCCATATTTAAATTGAGTCGCACGACGATTCCCGAGAACGAGAGGGAGCAACGCACTACCGTCGAGTGCTACTGCTGCTGTTGGCACGAGCTTCCAAGTGGATCACTGGCATTCGCGTTACCTGTCCCGCAAATTGCCGGAATCGTTAGCCTCTTCTTCCCATTGGACTCTGACGGTGTTTGAGGATCGATCGGGTATCAGCCATTTGTTTCTCTCGATCGCTAATCGCATCGGAGAATAAAGACGGTGCCAAAGGTGGGAGGTAGTGGTGAAAGTGGAGAGAGAAACCATCGGATTTCGCATTGTCTTTATTACAAATAACATTCTCATAAATTATGTGCTACAAGTCACGCTGGCAGGTTTGCGCGCCCTAAAATCAGCTCGTCTCACTCTCCGTGCTTCTCTAGCGAGGCAGCTTCGACGCTAGTTCGCCCAGGACGACGACGAGACGTAATACAAGAATAATTGTTCTCCGCGACACTCTGTATCGTCCTGCGATGCGTGCGAGAGGAAATGGTTCGGAAGTCGGATAGAATAGACTTATTGTATATGAAAAGAGGGTAGGTTTACGGTACTCGATTCCAAGAAGACTATCTACATGCTCGTAGTCAGGTAATCGGTTGTCTTAGCGTGCGCACTTTCTCTTGCTGCTTTTCTATGTACAGGTGTCGATATCTCGCGCTGATCGCGCCTCTCTACGTATGCTTATCTAGAGTATCTCAGGGGGGGAAGTGAAGCAATAAATATCAACGGCGCGTGCTAATAGCATCATCGATTCCGGCGACGTTTTTCCTAATAGCCTGATAAATGGCTCACTTGGTCCGGTATTGATCGACTTAATACATACTCGTCGGCCGGCGTGAATGGATCGTTTTATTTCTCGAGTCACTAAATGTGTTTTAATTATGCCCGGATTGGACACTCGAATCTCTCTCGGACGATTGCTCTTTCGTCGGAGGAGACGGTTTCGGGTGCTTACAATTAATCTTATCCGTGGCTACTTGATCAATCTTACAGCTAGCGATTGTAACTCGATTAACTTACTTATAAATCGTGACACTTGGTCGGGCCGGATTTAGTCGCTTCTCGTGAACACGTCGGCCTAGTGATCGAGGCGGTTCAATTGACTTTTATTGCGAGATTATCACCAATCGATGCGAGAGACGCTTGATAACCGGTACTGCACACCGAGCCCCTAACCGGCCAGCGGTTCATCGCTAAACAATTCGACTTGCTACGCTTTTCGATGCAGTACCATAGATACATATATTTCGACCCTGGTCAATTGGAACTCTATCAATCGACTCTTTATACTGGAATACTGGGGATCGGATTGGACCGGTGAAAGAAATGCGTGCGCCTCTGTTTTGGTCGATTTATTGGCGAATTAGTCGATCGCGATCGTGGAAAACCTGGCAGTGTAGTGGAGGATGTCTCCAAGTGGTACTTGATTCGACCCAGCCCAGTACACCAGTATAAAAGTTCACTTTAGCATAAATATCACGGTGCAGGCACTATTTTGATTGCTCCACTAGCTCGATCCTCTACTTCGCCCACTAGAATAAACAACTTTCGGAGTATTAATGGCTACTTGCTCCCGGGAACTCTGACATTCCAAGCAAGAATGAGTTTAGAGGAAGGCACTTTCGGTCCCCGCGCGACATCTCACACGCTCGTGTAAGAGACGGACTGTTTGGTGCCAGCATCGTTGGGATGCTGGCGCAGGATCTCGACGTCGACATCGACGTCTCCCACGAGATGCTTCGTGGGATCGTCGCATTCGGAGGAGCTGCTCTCGCTGTTCGGTCCCGACAGATGACGATTGACGTCGTGCAGCTGAGCGTCCTCGTAGCTTCTTCGGTTCCTGGCAATCGCCGCCTCGTCCGAGTCCTTGAGGTCCCTCCTGGCACTCTCCGGACTGGAGCCCCATTGATTGCCCTCGTAGTAGCCGGACTCCGGGGAGACCGGTGATTGGGAGCAGCCTAATCTCGAGGGGCCCAAATACTCGCTCGGCGAGAGATTGGCGTCGGAAAGCGAGCCCCGATGATTCCTCGATATTACTATTTCGCGAAGACGAGGAGAGGACGCCCGTTTCCGGCAGACCTCTGTCTCGCTCACTGTCCCGTCGAACTCTTGGTCGTTTGGAATCAATCGGCCTCGCGTTCGAAACTGCGGATGAACACTGCTCTCCCTCAGAGACACGTTCCTTCGCAAAGCAGGCATCCTCTCGCTGCCGTCCATATATCGCCTGGGGAACATGAGGTTTTCCTTGCTATTCTGGAAGCCTTTGATGCTATTCGACCTCTCCAAAGCCAACATTAGATACTTCCTCGAGCCGTTAAAGGTCCTCTTAGAGGACCTTCTGTCCTCTCCCGCGCCAATTAGAATATTCCTGTGATAGAGGCTTCGGCGGAATTCATCGGGAGATATCCTGCCTTCATCGACGCCTAACTCTCGCACGAAGCTTCTCCCCGTGCTCGGCAATCTAACCTGGCATTCTTCCTCGAGACTTCTATACCCTCCTCCTCCGTCGTCGTCGTCATAGAGTAATTCCTGGCTGGTTCTTATGACTTCCCGATTGATCGCCTCCGGCCGATGCTCAAAGTCCGAGCCGGCCATTACGCGGATGCCATCGTGCTCGAGATCGAGGAGTCTGTAGCGGGCGGCATCCCGCGCCGGAACGGGCACCAGTTCGCCCTGATTCTGACAATTCGGATCGCGACAGGCGTTCCGCCCTGGGAGAGGCATGTCCTCGGGGAGTGTGCTGCGTGCATGGAGCAGAGGGTGGTGCGAGTGATGCGGCTGGTGGTAGTTCGATATGGCTGGTGGTCGATGACAATGGTGGCACGGGGACTCTGGATAGGACTCCCCGAGCAAATCCTCGTCGGCAACTACACCTGAAATTGTCAGCCTCCCACTTAGCAGCATTCCACCATCTCTCCATTATAATATTAACATCCTACATTAACCTAGGTATCTACACGGAACTTGATACATTTTCCAGTGTTTTTCCAATCCTTAGTGGTTTTGATTTGTCATTTTGGTCGGATTATTTAATTGAATTTGGTGAGTGTGATCGGATACCCCCTTGGCCCAGACATGCTTGGGGTCGTGTGTGTCCTTTAATGAGAGCACCCTTGCGAAGACCATGACGATAGCGAACTCAAGACGAGACGGACAGTGGGGACAAGACAGTAGGACATTGGTCGATTTCGAACCGGATTGGACAGTGTTCGATACACCTTTCCGTGGAGGAAGATCTCTTACATTCGCAGTATGTAGTGTGTTAGTTTAGACTCCGGGGCAGTCGTCGATCGACGGAATGTCAATATGAAGTTTCGGTGGTCCTTGGGAGGCGGAGGTGTGCCCAGTGTGATGCGATGGAGGCGGCGATGGTACGGGGAAGCCCGTACCGTCCGCGTTGTAGAGTACCGGCGCGGATTTCGGCTCGCTAGGAATTTTCCTCAGGCCTCCATCTGCGATATAGCCAGCACCAAGATAGGTCAGACAAGGACGAGAGCCTTTCCGAACACCACGGCACCCAGACGAACACAAACGAAGCATAGATGAAGTCACATTGTGTTTAATCCCCCTTTTCCTCAAGCACTTTTTAGCAAAAGAGCGTCTAATCGACAATTCAAAGCGTAAACGGGTTGCATTGGTGATTGGCGATTCCAAGCCGTGGCGAAGCGATGAAATGTTTTCCCCTACTTCATTCATTCTTGTGAGTAGTATAACAAGCGATCTGTGTATTTGGATGAAAGCATTTCTACATCTATTTGCGAATGATGCGAGGGGAATTTATTGTCAAGTAATGGAGAAGTAAAAGTCCTGGGGGGTCGAAGCTGTCTTCCGACAAAGCGCCAAGCAACTCTCTCTCAGTATTTTCAGCGAGCCTTTATCTTATCACACTCGAGTTGTTATGGATGCTATTTTTAAGAGTCATTCTTAATTCGGACGGTCAGTACGCGAAGAAGCATAGCGAAGAAGCGTAGAGCGGTTTGAGGTGCATGTCGATAGCCAGTGGGTGATATAGATTAGTCTGATTCTCGCGCACACCCCAATTAGAGCACGTGGTCGACCTTGTTAGATGATCAGTGGCTGCTTTGCGGCATGCTGCTGTGTTTAGCGGTACACTAACGAGCAGGATCGCGGACATTCCTGGTGTATGAGTGCGTGGAATGGCGGCTAGCCTTGTTATGCCTTGTGGCTCCTAGTCTATCTCCGAATGCTTGGCCAATCGAGCAGTTCTACATTCGCTACTACGGCAATTCTCAGCTCTAGAGGTTACAATTAGTCTACTACACTCTGCTACACAGCTGACAGACTAGTTTAGCAACTACGATATAAGCAGATCTAGCGGATCTCGTAAGATCGGACTTACCGGTTCCGTGACGGAGGTCTTCCTGAGCCTTGTAGAACTCGGCGAGTTCCCTGCCCGAGCAAAGAGGAGTGTCCACTTGGGTGGTGCTGTTGAATAGCGAGTGATCGACCTCGTATCCCTGCCTCTCCTTCGAATAGGTGACCATAGGGTCGAACCTGTGACCCCAGAGTATCTCCTGGGGCAAGTAGCTCGATCTAGCTTGGGTAGTCTGGCCGGTGCTCTCGATGGTCCCCTCTAGGATAGCGACGACCTCGAATCTATCGGTGAGCATGTCCTCCGCGGACATATTGTAGAAGGGCGACTCTTCATTGATCTTGTGGACAATGGTCGTCGGCCAGATGAAGAAGAGGTTGCCATTCTGGCCGTCGTTGCCAACGGCCAGCTCTTGCTGATGTTGGGAAAGGACCTCGCCCTCTTTGGTGGTCTTGGTGCGAATTAACTGGGCCCTGACAGCCGCCCCGATTATGTGACTCTTCCTCATGTCGCCGACCCGGAACATGAAGCAGAGCTCGCCCTCCCTCTGGCAGATGACGGCGTTGCGCGAGAAGAGGAGGGTCTGCGTCCGTTGCTTCGGCCGGCTCATCTTGGCGAAGACTATACCGACCATGAACGCCTGTATCATCACCCCGGCGATGCTCTGGATGCACATGACGAAGATCGCCTCCGGGCACTCCTCGGTGGTCGAGCGACTCCCATAGCCGATGGTGTGCTGGGTCTCGATGCTGAAGAGGAAGCAGCTCGTGAAGGAGAAGATGTTGTAGACGCAGGGCGTCCAGTTGTTCTCGATTTGAACGGGCGGCAGGTGGCTCTCCTCGAAGTCACCGTGGGTGAAGGCGATCAGCCACCAGATGACCGCGAACGCCAACCACGAGAGTACGAAGCTCAGGATGAAGCAGATGAGCGTCCATCGCCACTGCGTGTCCACCAGGGTCGTGAAGATGTCCTGGAGGAAGCGCAGCGAGCGCCGAGAGATTCGCGATTGCAGGACATTGCAGTCGCCGTTCTTCAGAACCGCGCGGCGACGGAGCTTTCGCGTCGGCCCTGCCCTGTACCGGCTCCTGAAATACAGCAGTGCCGACCATTAGACTTGTACGCCGCTCGATGATTATCCACTAATCGTAAGAGTATTGTCACGGAGTGTCGATAGTGGGGACTCGAGGGTTGAGGGCCGCTCTAAGGAATGATTTTTCTCAGCGAATTATTCCTCTAATTGGACCATTATTTGGCCAAAGACTAATTGGTGTCGTTCACCGGGGCCGCATTCAATCTGAAAGGGTCCACTAGTCGGTCAGGAGTAATCAAGCCAGTGATGCAGATCGAAATAGATCGCATCCGGGTCTCTCTCTCTCTCTCTCACTCGCGGTGTCCGCTTCGTGAGAGTCGGTATAAGCTTTCGCACATAGGCATTGGCGGTAGCTCGAAAGCGCGTTGGAATTCCTCTCGCATATCGTTTGGCATTATGGGCATAAGCATCATCGGGAGAGCGGGCACATAGTGTGTACACGTTAAAGTTAAACGGATAGTATTTAAACGCGCGTAATACGGAGAAGAGTTGTCAGGCTCCTCGTCCTCTCTCGGCGGTCATCTCCGATTAAATGCGACGGCCACGGGGAATTAATCTCGCAGCCGCCTCCCCGCGCAATGTGTAATATATTTCCTTGCATAATCGCGGCGCGCGCCGACGAATAAATTATTTCGCGTGTACTTCTGCGAGATGCTCGTAGAAAAAATCATCGCTTGCGACCTTGTGCTTGTATGTACGTGTGGATAGGTGCGTTCCTTTGCCGCTCGGCACATGGCATTCCACGATCGGCTGAAATTTGAATAACAAATCTCCGTCTCCGTGCGCTCCGCATTGTTTCTCCCGGTCTGGCAATTGTCATCCCCTTTTTCGGCTGCGATTCTCGCGAGCGCGCACGTGTCGGTGAATCAGAGATCGACCCACTGACGTAATGTCACTCACTAGACGAACGTAACCGATAACTTGGCGAGGTTTCGTGCGAGCGTTTTTGTTATTGGAATTAAAGGTTCGGACGGATCGGCCGGCGGGGCATCACGCGAGCCGAGCGTGGCGTGGTATGCGCGTTATCAATCGGGAAGCGGGAAAACGCAGCAGTGCCCGACTCAGATTCCATTGTTCCGCGTCGAAACTAAGAAAGCGATCGGCCGCGAGGGGACTCGCGTCAACTCGAATAATCGATCCTGGGAAATATACTCACGATGGATCTCTCCGCATCGTACGTCATCGTACTTAATCCTTGCCATGACAAGTACGAGGCAGAAGAGGCTTGGAGGTTCCTCGATCTTTGCCCCTGGCCTTAACTCACACTGCCAGCTCTCCCTCTCTCCCTCTCTCCCTCTCTCTCTCTTCTCTCACCTCGCGAAAGCCACTGAACAATTGGCGGAGGATGTAACCACGCGCAAACAGGCCTAACGATCGAACGAGCGGGAGTGCGCGTCGATAAGAACCGGTCAACGTGCGATTGGTAGCGGCGCAGCTCGGCGGCGCGATCGAGAGTGGCGCGTGTGTTTGTCGATTATTCCAGACATTCTGGCGCAGCGGAGTGATTCTCGCTCGGGCCGCTCGAGGACCGCGGGGCTATCTCCTATCAAGCACTGGCCGCCGCCGGCACCGCCGCCGCTTGCTTTCGTCGTGCAACCTCCGTCTGCTACTCGGCCGACGCGTCCGCACACTTGGAGCAGCGTTCAGAGTTCAGCCGCTCGAAAAGGCGACGAGCGACGAGCGACGTCGCGATAACGCAAGCTTCGATTTCGAGGACTCGGGACCGCCGTTCCGGCCTCTCTCTCTCCGCCGCTTCCTATCTCCCGTGGCGACCTCGATAGCGGGCTCGATCTGCTCCTCGGAAAGTCCCGTGAACAACTGGCCCGCTTTCCTCGAGGAAAGAATAATCCCGGAGATAAAGCGGTGACGAACACCTCGCCGGCTGGGAGACGTGCTCTCGACTCTCGTCGACTGGACAGAGGAGTCGGTGTTCGCGGTTCGCCCCGGCAAAGAGGAAGTCGCCATTTTGACCACGACTTCGCCACGATAACTCAAGCCGAGCAACCGTTATCTGCCAATTTATTTATTGCCCTGCATAAATCACCGGCCGCACCGAGCGAGAGCGAGCGAGAGAGAAAGAGAGAGAGTGGGAGAGCGGCAGTCGTCTGATTCGGTCGAGCAGTGGATTTAGCTGTCCAGCCCTGATTTCCCCGTCATTAACCCGGCTCTTGCTGAGCGATCGGTTCGTCGGGCGATCTTAGTCATCGCTTAGTCAGATTTCCTGCGGATCACGCGGCAGGTATGCCGATTGACTTTGGGGTAATGTGGCCGCCGGAACGCGACCGCTCGAGCACCCGGCTGTCAGCCCCTCGTCATTAGGCCCATTTGCTAATCTAAGAAAAGCAGCTCGTTATCGCACTAGGCCGTCAATCTCACTAGCCGCTCGCCCCGACAAACAATCCTTCACAACAAAGAGAGCCCAGTGTAAACTACTTTCCGAGCGCCGCCGCGCCGAGGGAACAGCAAACGCGCGCGCGCCTGCTCGTGAAAACAGTTGTAAGGAGATACGCGGAGGAACGGAGGAATGCGGATCGCCTCGGGGCTTTCGCGAATCCCTTGCTCTTTCCAATTGAGTCAGCGCATTCGAGTCAACTTGGCAAACGGCGACGAGGCGCACAACAATAAGCGCGCGATGCTAGCATTACGAAAATTTAGAAGCAGCGTTATCTTGGACGTGATGTAATCAAGGTGTATCGGCCGGTTTCGAGCGGTACGTGTATCGGCATGGCTGCCTGCTTTCCGCGGCAGCTGAACACTTAATTAAGGGGGCGACCGGTCCCTCCGCCCCTGCGTCTGCCAGCGGGAGAGGACACATATGTATTTGGCGAGTTAACATTGAGATATCATTTCGAGAGGCGTCGAGTGCCACCCGTGTCGAAGTTATCAATCGCCTATTAATAATGAACTCCCGCTCCCGGGAGTGAGCAAAGAGTCTCCAAGAGCAAAGAGCAGAGTGACGGTCGAGACATGTGCCATACATTAATTCATCGGTATTCATGAATAATTGATCAAACCGATCCATTTGTCGCCGTTCAAGTTAGCGCGCACAAGCATCATTTACATGCCGCGGTGGTATGATATCTCGTGGTATTCCGGAGATTCTTACGCCGCGCCGTCCCTTTAATTTTGTCATTGCGCGCTCGCGGTGATGATTGGTTACCTGCTCCTCAAGGATGCGTTCGGGCTCTTGGAGAACTGAACGACGAGTGGCGTCGTCGGCGTGAGGGGTGGCAGGAGATTTTGCTCATCCCCGCAGTCGGGCGAGGGCGATTTGTCGTTGAGAAAAGGGCTTCTGGGAATGTTTCCGTTCATCTTGAATGCACTGGCACCGCCGGCAGATTGTAGTCTTCCAAGTCAGGCCCTACCGAGCGCACTCACTAATGTCTTCTGGTATTAATTGTCTACTAATGGCTGCTTTATCGAGCTGTCATCGAGTCGCCGGCGATAAAAGGTATCTCTCCATTTTTCACCCGAGAAACTCTGTCTTAATGCCTTTCTCGATTAATAATCCCTGCCTCGAGCTTTCCACTATCCCAATCGTGTGTCCGTGAAGAAGCGGGTTGCTTCCTTGCAATAGTGTCTGTTTACGTTTTTGTTGTCTCACGACTTCCAGCCGGAGTGTTGCGTGACTGATAGTCTATCTGGAGCTTATCAGTGTGAAATCAGTGATGAAGGGATTTTTCTCGGCTCACCGAGCGAATTCCACCGGATTGTTGGATCCCTCTGAACCTTTATCAGCCGATTCTCGATAAGGGATTTTTTACCAGTGAGATAGACACTGATCGAAGAAAGTTCCCACTAGTGTTTGGCGACGCTGTCCCGACGAGGTCTGAGCTCTCTGTCAATAAGAGCGTTATCCCGCTTTTCCTGCCTCTTCTCGCAGAGTATGCGTCCTTACGCGATCAGGTAGATTCAGGCTTGATAAAGTTCCCGGCTTATCTGCCTTATTTGGTAATTGAGAAATGGGTTATCTTCCTGCCAATCTCGGCCGGATTCCCTTGATCTCCTTTAAATATCAGGTAGCTGCCCTTGTCACTAGATCCGGCCCGGCCCTCCAGTCACTCAATCTGAGATTAGCGGTGAATTAACGAGGACGAGTCACTGACGTGTATCACTTATGGAATCGGTGGTTTGCGCCGGCGAGTAGTTCCCGTCCACTATTTGGAGAGTTGCCCTCTTCCACTTGTGGCTCCTGAGTGGGGTGGTGGTGTCGCGGGAGGAGAGTGTAGTTGCGAGGGGTGCGACGATAGTCGGGTTGTTGTCGGGCACTCGGTTCGGGCACTCGGGGATGAGGGATCGATGGGGTCCAGCGGGCAGGAAGCTCGGAAACTGATGGTTCCGCCGGCGGGTTTGCTAGTAGAGGATCTACTGGTGTGCCTGACGGCGGTGTAGCGCGTCTTATACGTACGTGGAGAGATGCCTGACCACCGGTCTCCACTTATCGGCCACTAACAATAACGTTTGCACGCTTCATTTGCGAAAAATCGGGTAACTGCCGATTGCGTCACGCGTATACACAGACGACGCCGGGAGAGCAACACACCGGCAATCTCTCGGCTCGCCGGCTCAGTCCTCGCAAACAGCCCTCCGAGGCCTCTTCTTCCCCTGTTTCCCCGGCTTTTCGAGGAAACTCTCACTGGCGACGCGATCTCTCGCTTCCCTCGAGCGGCGGCCAATTAGCGGCTGCTTGCTTCCAGCCACTGGGCGATTGGCAGCGGGACTGGCAATCGCGGCAGTTTGCTCTCGCTTCGCCGAGATTCGCGCTACTTTTCCGCGAAGAAGCTCTCCGAGCGAGTGACGGAGATTCGCCGCTTTTCTCGCCGTTTATCTGATCGCATCGCCTCTGGGAAAGGGAGTGTGTGCGCCTGTGTGTGTGTCTCTCGCTCTGTGTGTGTATGTGTTGCTCAATCACACTGTGCGCCTCGTGACCGGCGAAACTTGTAGATCGTAAACTCCCCCGATATCTTTATTATACCGGCGGCTTTCGAGCTATTTAGAAAATATTCCGCGCTGTTTGATCCTCCATCTCCGATTAGTGCTTTTCCGCCGCTAATTCCGGAAATAGGGAGCGCCGGGCGCGCGCGGCCGCTCGCGATCCTAGCTCGCTTTAGTCTTTAGTGCCTTGTTTTTCGACCTGCTTTCACCGAGAATTTAGAAGCAGATTGTCATACCATATAGATTTGTCAACTTAGAGTTATATTTGGCAGGCTCAACTGGAGCCGGGCAATCGACGGGGATATCAGTGTCTAGCCGAAGAGTCCGACATGCTACATATAATACTTAATCGACGCGTGACCCAGAGAGGGAGATAGAGAGCTGAGTAAACACCTTGGCAGTCGGTAGCGTCCAATGTCGCGTGCTCCCCACACATTAGTGATACGCCAGTCTTACATGGAGCAAAATGCAATACTCCCCGCACGCGTTCCCCGCACTAAACTATGTCTCTCTTACGTAAGGGAAGAACCACTCGCCAGCGGCAACCACTTCACTTCCGTTGGGGCGTCGGGCCCACGTAGAGGTCGGTTCGCCTCGAGCACTCGGCCAGGCTACATGTTCATCTTCCCCGGGGAGCTTTCCCATAAGAATCGGCGGCTGTTTGAACAGTGTCCGCGGCTCCGCGCACTTGCTTTGACTGCTCGGATGCGCTTGACGTGACGGCCGAGAAAAGAAGGACGCACGACAGCCGGAGAGCGAGACGGAGCTCTTATCAACGACGCGGCATCTCGTTATCGGGCCGGTACTCCCGGCACTTGGTGAAATCGCTGATTAGTCGCCAAGACGCAGCCGGAAAGCAGGGGAAGCGCGGAAAGCGCTCTCATCGGTTCGGCCCAGATTCCAGTATTAACCAAGTGTTTTCAACGCCGATCGTCGAACCTCGAGGAAAATGTTAAATCCTCCTTTTGTAATACGCGGCTTATCTCGAGGAAGACTCTGGAGAAATTGTCACGAGGCGCGCGTTTGCTCAGTGATTCGGTGACGAGTCGACACCTTGTCATCATCGCGCGATAAAGCCTATTGCAACGTCATATCTCCGGCATTCGCGAATCTCTCGAGAAATCACATTCAATCCTATTGTCAAGACCCCCCTCGTCGTGCGTCGTGCGTCGTGCGTCGTGCGTCGTGTCCACTACACGTAACATGGTGCAAGGGAGTCGAGAGGGCGTTATTGGGCCTCCATTATTTTTGAGTTCAGATTGAGCGGAATCCTCCGGTGGATTATTGGGGGGCCCTTGAGCCAATGGGCGAGTGGCCCTCTTGATGGGGCCAACTGTGGGAGCATTAGTTCTTCCGAGAAGAGAATTAAGGAACAAGCGGCCCCAGTAAGGAGATTCGATCCGGAAGGAGCCGATCAACACCGGTAGCGGCGGTAGCTCTCGGACTCGCACTGGGTGCCGGTAATTTATTCCCGAGCCGAGGCGCATTACAATGGAGAACACACGCTGGGATCATAAGCCAGTGTCCCGTGGGCGTCAATTGAGAGCGGCTCTGGCTCTAATTCGCGAGAGCGACGGGCTCTCTCAAATGTACGGGGTAGCCGAGTCCCGAAAGCGAGCGCTCGCCTCCTCGAGAACTAGGTCGACGATAAACTCGGCGATTCAGCCCCCGGAAGAGCCACCACCGCCACCACCAGCGACCAAGAGCCCACGCGATGGATCGAACTTATAAAACCGCGCGGCTGGATACATGAATTATGCAACGAATTAACTCTCGTGCGATTCGCGTGCTACCTCTCTTAGCGAACGAACCAGCTGTCACGCCTATCGGCTCTGCCCCGTTCCGACTTGGATTTCGATCTCGCTGCCACGATCTTAATCTCGTTGCTCCTTGGGCGCAGCTTCTCGGTCTCGTCGGACATGGCGGGCGGCCGAATTGGACGGCGGTTCCAAAGTCACTCGGGCCTCCCTCAGTCTCGCAAGCTCGCCGCCGCCTGATAACGAGGACGCTGCGATACTCCCTCGACATGACAGAGCCGCGCGCTAGCCTCGTGATAGCCGGAGCCGCGCCACTCGCCCGTACCAGCCGATAACGAGCTTTTAATTAGACTAACGAGTCGGAAAGAAGGCTAGCTTGTCGCCGAGCATTCGGAAGGAGACACCTCGAGAGGCGAGAGAGCCGCACGGATTCTCTCGAGTGCGCAGACAGAATTCCAACCGTCATGTCAGGTTGGAAGCTGGAGTCTGCGGAGGTGGTGTTCATTCACTATTCATGATGGAGCGCGCGAAGAAGGGAGCGCGCACGTTTAATGAATAGTCGCTGTAATTGGCGATCGCCGCAACGCCAAGTGGATATATACTGGTATTAGCCGGTTTTTATCGCTCGATATGCGGTCATTGTGTCAATCGCGATTGAATTAAACGTCGCGCCGAGAGTGAGACAGTGTTTGTTTCGTCTATTTAGTTGGTAGATCTCTGATGGATTCATCTATTCATCGGACCAGAGAGCGAGAGAGAGAGAGAGAGAGAGAGCCGTGACACGCGCTCGCTCGAGCGTGATAACTGTGCCTCGTGATTAGCTCATTAAACATATCCATCGGCCGTTCGAAGCTTGCGCCGATCATTACGCTAGATTAGACACCAAGCCCCTAATTGGATTACAAGCGCGCCGTCGGGATTAGATGGCATTTCGAGCGTGTATGCCTCTGCATAGTTTGGTGTCAGATTTCCGGAATCAGGCGCCGCGCGAATCGCGAGCGGCGCCGAGGCAAATTCGCGGATTCGCTCTCGGCCCGGGAATATGCCAGTGCGAGAAAGAGCCGCGCGATCCTCAGAGGAAGCTCCAATCTAAACGGGATTAGCCGCGGAAACTTAGGATACTCGGACTAGTCTCCTCCCATTAAAGCAGGAAGCGCGAAATCTGATAGAGGGAATTTCCGTGATTAAGCCTGATCTTGTGAATTACAGCGCCAGCGATGACCTTTTGACCCTTTGTCTCGACTTGGTGCAGTACTCGAGCGGATTCTCCAAAATCCGAAATTTTCCATATTCAATTCTTTACTTACAAGAGCGGCCTGGTAGTTGTTTAAGTCGACGGAGTTGATTCTCCAACTTTCGCGCTTATCAGCGACGCTTTCTCGATCGTTCCGAGCACAGACTATCTATTCAGTGGCCGCGGGCATTGGCGCACTCGTGCTTTGGGTAACGGCGACTTACAATTAGTGGAAGCGAGCCAAAGGTCTCGTCGACTCCTCGGTTGCAGCGATACGTGAGCGGCATATATCGGCGAGAGTGTTCTCGCGAGGAATTGGTGTCTTTTTGTCTCCCGGTGAAAAGGCCGGGAAGGCTGGAAGGCAAGGTCGCCGTAATATCGCGTACGTCAGGCGTTCCTGATAAACGGCGTCACGGGCGTCAGGCCCGCACGCTCGCCGAGGTGAATTACTGTCAAAGGGTAAACAGCCGGCCGTAAATATGCTCCAATAGAGCTGTAACCTTCCCCGAGAAATATACTGCGCGAGCAGCACAGTCTCCCAGATAAATTCCACCTGACAGCGACGATACCACCGGCAAATATGAGGGAACCCCGCTGAAAATAATTACCAAGACGAGCGATTTCGTCGCCCCCGTCGCCCCCCACGGCTTCTTTCCCGAAAGAGCGCTCTGTATCGCCGGTAAGTTGGTCCGGTTATTTCGAGTGACAAACAGCATCTGGCGCCAAGTAGAATCGATAATTCCGCGCTCAAACAATCCTGCCGCTTTTAGCTGGAGGAGATCGCGCGCACACTCCCGTCGCGACGCTGTTCCGTGTCGCTGAGGCGCGAAACACGTGATGGACGCTCGCCGATCTTTAAACCCGAGAGAGCGCCAGCGCCCCGTTCCCATGCGAGCTGCGCGCAACTCGCCCCGAGGGGACTTTAATCATCTCATTTGCTCCGCATTGACGTTTACACTTGAACCTTATTGGGCTACTCCTCGGCAAAGTTGGCCGAAAATTTGCATATAATGGCGCTCGGGCAGCTGGACTTGTTTGAGGAGCGAGTTAGCACTGGGCCTGGGGCTGAGGGTGGGGGAGATCTCGTTAAAGCGTCGGAATACGTGGAATGGAGGAAATGTGTGTTTATTGAAAAATATGTATATTGGCATTGGCTGGTCGTCGCGACGGTTAATGAAAGGCTGAGGGCTCACCTAGTGGAGTCCTGCCTGCCAACCCCGCCGATGCTGCTGCTGTGGGTGCTCACCCTGACCAGGGTGACATTCCTAGGCAAGCTAGAGAAAGTAGCAGTCCTCTGGACGAGCAACGGCGAGTCAACCCTGATCGGGTTGTCGGCGAGTTCGTGTTGTGGCTGGCCCTCGGCGTTCTTGTCCTCCTCCTCCTCCTCGATGGTGCCCGGCAGCCGAAAGAGCTTCTGCGGCTCCTCCATTTCACTCGCTGTTCACTTCACGTCCGAGGGGAGTCCCATTCGGAATGTCAATCTCCCATCATACTCCTCCACCTTCGACAAGGCTCTTCCTATCCTTGGCTCGTTCTCGCACTCGGCGCAGGAGGAAATCGGCTTTGCAAGTGGGTCAAGTTGCCACTTGGCGTAGCAAGTTACGTCCTTGGGAGTCACTGGAGTATCAGTGGAGATGATGATTAACTCGGTCCAAATGGTCATCAAGTCAGTGGAGCGGGTTCGTCGCCAGCTCTTCCAAGAGAGTGCCGCCGATCGTCGATGAACCCTTGGTGACCGTGGCCGTAGGCAAGGCCTCGCTTCCTCCTCCCATCCTCCCTCACTTTCACATCGCACCCTCGGGATACCGGCCACTCTCACGCGGAAGCTCACTTCCGGCTGCCAGCGTCAGTCCTAGATCCAAACAAATCACCTCCAATTAATAACTCCCACCTAATTCTCGGACAACATGCCAATATTGGCATAGTCGCTCGCTAGCAGCACATGGCTCCGCGTCGTCGGGCTAGTCGGAACGTCTGTTTGCCTTGCAATTCGCGTCTTTCCGAAACCCATCGGACTGCCGCCGATATTCTCAGCGCTACTCGCTTCCGTTATTGTTTTCGCGCAATGATACTCGAGCAGCCGATAAAGGTTTCTCCTATGAATTGCGGCAGAGTGGCGCGTACTAAAGCGCAGCATTCAGCAGCCGGAAATAGCGAGAGTTAATTGGGCGCCGGACGCGTCATCGGGCAATTATTTCGCGGATTGATCGTCGTTATAGAGAGCTCGATTCGCCGTTCTGAGATGATCGGCGCAAACAGCCGGCGGAAGCGGTGCCGATCGAGTGGAAAATATTTGCACACCGGCGATAGTAGCGTCCATAAATCAGAATGTTGAGTGCGACGACTGTGATCACCGGCGATATTGTATCCCGAGCGATCATCCGTCAGTAGGAATGATCGATCGAGCCGATCTTGCTATCCGATTTTCAGGAGCGATCGCCTATCGCCGTTCTCCCGGAAAGCGTCTGCCTCGAGCTCGACTTTGCCCAACTCTCCTCCGCACCGCGTCCATTCATATTTCACGAAAGTTTCCAGATAAACGAGCGATCAGCCCGGTAAACAGAGCCAGTTTTATGCAGAAGAAACGAACCGTCCGCGATGAATTCTCGGCCGAAAGTGCGCCGATCGACTCGTCAATAAATACGCTCTTATCTCTGTTATTCCTCTAATGTGTCACCATTAGCGATTCCGAGACTATTTTCACAGGTCTGACGAATAAAATTCGATTTATCGATCAAGCGCGGCAGTAAGATTCCTAAAAAGTGAGATCCCGAGAAGAATGAATCTGAGAATGACTCTGACTGGTGTTCTCAAATGGGAGGATGATGCTCTCACTGTTGTGCCCCGAGGGATATGCTATCCAAGTACGCCCGTCGAAACGTGGATGTTCTCGCGTCCAACTGGCGACTGCTTGGCAGATTCGCGCCGGTTACACGGGATTCTGCCAACGGATGCTATGGCATTTTGCCTCTCTTACACGGCGGGGATAATGCAGCCTCCTCGCACACACTGGCCAGCTCGCTCGCGACGAGAACACGCGCTACCCATACACGACACGTGTACATCGCTCATACATATGCACGTACACCCGCTCACATCCTACTCCATGTATGCTCAGCTCTCCTCGCCTCTCTTTTTATCCCGGCTTTTATGCCGGAGAATATAATCGGAGCCTGCTCTTCGCGCCTCCCGCAATTCGAATATCCTGCCTGCGCGACGATAGCCAGCGCGCTTCCTTCGGTCACGTCCTCCTGAACTTAAAGAGCTCATTAGACTCGGACTAATTAACTCAATCTCCATTTGGATGATCGGTCATTTTGTGATTCTTCGAGACTCTTAATTCGAGTGGTGTCGTCGCCGGACACGATATTGTTAAGACGTGACCCTCTCGGATCTCATCTCGGGGTTCAGTTGCAATTAGAGTTGGCGGGGAGCGCAAGTGTTGGCGCGCTTATGCTAAAGAGTGGATGAGTAAACACGCGCAGCAGTAAACCTCATTCGACGGGGGTCGTCCCTCATTGTCAGGTACGCGACTCGAACAGCCAAGCGAGCGCCGGAGTAACTTTAGTGTGTGGCAGTAAGTAGGCAATTTCTATTGGCAGAGCACGGCTGCACTCGCATTTAGAGTTGTTCTATTTGTGGCGTTAAGTTAGCGGTACCTCCGTGAGCGGCATTGATACGCCGGCTAAATAAATCGGCTGACTTACCGCGAGCTTTTAGCTCCGACGTGCTATATACTTTGCGGGTTCTCGATCACTTTCGAAGGAGAGCTATAATAGCGATAGACAGATAATTGAACGGGACACTAATGCCAGTAATTTAATCGGAATCTCTACCGGCAACATAGTATCCGCATTTCGAAATGGAATCACCTCGCTCGTTAAAGCAGCCAATACACTCGTCAACTCGCATTAACTCTGACAAAGCGAGCGAAAAAAGTCTCGATTCTTCTTTTGCCTTGGCGATTTCACATGGGAGTCAAGGTCCCGCCTGTCTGGCTTGGACTCCTCTCACTCTCTCGTAAGAGTTGGATTAAGTCGTCGAAGAGCGCGTCACACGGCAGCAATCCTTGGCTTCACCCGTCGCATTTGCCGCAAATTAGCTGGGCATTAAGGCATTACCACCACTGCCTTATCTGCGTTACGTCCTTTCTTCTCAAGCAGGCCCGAAATCCCGCGGGTTTTCAACCATGTCGACTTCCATAACTGTTCTTTCCATTGTAGCATATCTTCCGTGACCTCTGGCGTCGAGAGAGCGAGGAGAAACCACGTGATCGGATGTCGGGAAACTGTCGCCTGTCATTAATCGGCGATCCCCTTCCGCTCGGCGACACGCGATCCCACTTACTTGCCTACTCAGGTTGATAAATTCAATAAAGCCACTTATTAATTATTTTTAGAATATTCTATAGGCCCCTTTTAATGCACTCGTGCGACCAGGTAACCTGCAGTCACTGATGGCCCACATGTGTGGTAGGATTTTTCGAGGATCCAGAATATTTAAGTAGTGTAGCTCAGTAGTTGGTCGGACCACCGACCACACACCGAACACGTGACTGTTAATCGAACTTGTCTTCTTCCAGTTCCATAACACTTTGCTAGTTGTCAATGTATCAATGAAGATTTCTTTGATTCACAGTGCACTAGTATGATTTAATTGTAAATTGGAGTGGCGTCGAGACACGTGGCGTACAAGTTGGGACACGAAACAGTACGAAACTGAAATGATAACCACAGCCAGGAACGATCTTGTTTAGTGACGTCAACGGATCTTCTACAGCCGCCCCCGTACCGTTCCGCGCTCTCTCTCTCTCTCTCTTGTCTCTGGTTTAAGGTTGAATCATGCCTCTTCCTTGTTTAGCGTGAGCTCTTAGTCCACCTACTTGTCGATGGCAGCTAGAGACTTTCGTGATGCGTCTGGCTGCACGACACTTTCGCGAAATTCCTCTGTTCTCGTGAGACTTACTCATCAACTAAAGTCAGCCTCTCCGCAACCTCGACTGGAGCCGGCGACCAAACACGACCGAGCTCACTCTTCCTCCCCGCACGAAATCTCCTTGTGTACGCCGCGCGAGGTGCAGAGCGTCAGATAAAACTCGACATTCGCAAATTGAGTGTCAATCGTCGGCTGCGCCCGAGCGCCTCTGCACCATCCCAATGGATTGGTGTGTATACTTGGCGATTACGGTAGCGCGCGGCGATTAAGGCGGATGATTACTCGTTATTACTCGCTGCCTCTTGCTACCAGGAGAGAAGTATATTTCGACGAGGCTTTTTCTCAATGGGCCCCGGCTCGAATTGATTCCTCACCGAAGGTCGTTCTTGCCCCTCGCAAGTCGGCATCAGTTGGAGCGTCCCGAGCGTGCGACTAATGCCGAGCGACTCGCGGCAATTTGGCGCCATTAACCAGTTATTCCCAATCGTCCCATAACACCAACAAATTTAGCTCGCCCGCTAATCGGCTTCTCCCACATTTATCATTTATCAATTACCCAAATGAATAGTGCTGGGAATTGTTGAGCTATATATACTCTGATGATGATTGGACGGTGTCTTTGTCAATTTCACGCCATTAACTTACCAGGATTTCAGTGCTTTCTCTGGATATTCACGACACTTTCGGGGTTCACTTTCGTTTAAAGCCATAGACGAGAGCAGGAATAGTGTTGACTGAGTGCCCGCGGGTCCACACGACGCTCTGAAGCTGGCATGGGGGTCGGTTCACCGCCTGGTATCTACTAATAGGGGACACACTTCGTCGTGATAATCACCAATTACGTCAACCAGGCCGGAGGGCATGACCGTGAACGTTTTTGACGAGCACTTCGCCGACTTGCTTTCTAACAGATGCCGCTCCCCCCTTCGCCAATTCGTGCGATTATGATAAACGCTCGAACCAATAACACTCTTCTAGTTTCTCTAGAAGAGTTGTCAACAAAAAGCCGTGAAACAAAGCACTCTTCAACAATGGGTCGGCTCAGTTAGAGCAGGACGTGTCCCGACAGGCAAAACGTCGAAAGCCAAATAGTACAAAGCACACTGAGCTATCAGTATCCAAGTGGAATGTACGAGCAGCTTTGGCCATTGGCCGTCAATGACTCCCGTCGTAATTAACGTTGCCAGGATCGTCAATTACCGGCATACCGCGCTTGATTCATAGCCGACAATACTACGCCTCATCCCTGACAATTGCACTGCGAAATCCCATCAGTCGGCAGTCGGAAGCGAATGTTTCAAAGTAAACGGATAGGTTGATGAGTTAGCTCGGCGCGGCAGAGAGGCCTGTAATCAGCAGCAGGTATATCAGTCCGAGGCCGCGCTTAGAAGTAGGATGTCGCAATTCGTTCGGGAAGGTGATACTCCCAGGCGGTTTTTCCGTTCTTCCCGACACACTAGCCGCTCCTCATTGTCAGCGCGACAATAGCCGGTGGCACCGAGTGCGGGATCCATGAAGAGATTCTTCCTTACTGGCGGACCAAGCCCGATTAAAACTCTCCCCCGGAATTCCCCGTGGTCCTCGCCGTTCTCATTAGGCCCAGCATTTCTCATTACGACTCGTGTCAAAGTGCCCCCAGCCCCATTGCACCGACTGGCTTTGATCTCCTCGCGGAAACCAAAGTAAAAGGCGGACAAAGTTGAGTGTGTGTGTATTGGTGTCGGGAATGGAGAGTACGTGGACGGGGAACTTGATAGCCCGGTCCAGCGTGTTTAGCGTGGTGACATGGCTCGAGTGTTGCAGAAAGCTGTGTTAAAAGCCCGGCTCTCCCTTGACTATGGCGAGAGTCGCAGGGAAGGAAGGGAAGGGGTCCAGGGCTGGCCAGCCTGGACCACCGGGTCGGCCCGGCCGCGCTCAGATTAAACAATTGACGGGCGTGATAACGAGGGCACTTCCCGCCACTAAACTCATCCTGTGAGCACTGTACGTGTGTGTGCCCTCCGCCTCTCCGCCTCTCCGCCCGACCTGCGCCGGTCCCGGGATCGCACTTATTCTCATCATCCATCTGCCCTTCGCCTGATTCATTACATCACTTATATGCGGAATCATTGTGTCCACTGGAGGAATAGCGAGATGCCAGCTCAAGTGCATGTGCTCGCGCGTCTCTTCGCCACCACTTCCAGCCGGGCTCCTATCGAACTTCAAGTTCCTGTTACCCGCACAGTTTTCGATCACGCGCGAGAGATCGCAGGTGCTCCCGTATTTAAGCTGGATTAAGCAAAGTGGCTCTAAATTGAAAGATGAAAACGTTTGTCCCATTAGCCGACTTAGCAGTCGGCCGCTTTTCCAACTCGCCAAGGTGGCTGCGAATGAAAACGCTGCGGGATATCAGGCTGCCACGTGAAATCGCAATTTAACTCCTTTGGGTTTTGTACCGTACACTCCTCTGCACGCCATTGATTCTCTGGAGAATGCATGTAATAATGGTCAGATCTTTGAATTATGAAGAGTTTTGGAAAGTTGGGTAAAGTGTAAAAAGGTAGACTTTTTAAAAATTTTCAAGTGGTCTTGAGTTGTTCGTAACTCAATATCTTGAACATCATAAGTTACTTACTTGAAGGATTCAGTGGTGTCGTGCCACTTTACAGAATTTTGTGTCGCGGCACATTGCGGCGATTTGTTAACTTTGCCCAACTTTCTGGAATTGATCCAAATTCGTCAGTTCCAGTATGATAGTGGTTAGTTTGTCTGGCTGAAAGCATCTTAGAGGAGTGGATTTGCTTGAGAAATCTAGTAGCGAGATCGGGAAAAGAGCGGTATCTGCTGCGATTGAGGCTGGACCGGATGTAAGCCAGTTAGGCCGAGCTTCTCTGTGAAACCAGCGTAGCGTGTGGAACACGTGTGCACGCGAGAGGAAGAAGGCAAGCGGCACATGACGTCTTTATGCCCTAATTAGAGCCATTTAGAGGTCCGTTCTCCAGCGGAGGTGGAGCCTACCGTGCGCGCGCTCGCGTTTAAGGGGAAGATCGCGGCGAGTAATTGATCCCGGCGAGCAGCTCGGCTCTCCAGGCCAATTTGCCCGAGTGAACCCTTAGCCTTCTGGCCCGGCCATCCACGCGAATCCACTTATCGCCGATTAAATCGTGTTTGTTTGGTAAACAGGCCGAGTCTACTAGCAAGTACTCGATGCCGGGCCACGCGATCCAGCAGGTTATTTCGGTCTCGCTCACCTGATGGCTAGACTTCCTCGTGGTGGGTGTTGATGCCCGGGGGATGGTGATTCGATCGTGGGCTCTCCACGATCTCTATCGCGTCCTGCTTCCGTAGAGGCGGTGCTATTCTCGGGACCGACGACTCCGCACTTGCTGTTTGTGGACTCGTGACATTTTCCTCCGTCAATACGAAACTGGTCTTCTTATGTACGTCCTTTGGCTTGTGCCCGTCGCAAAGGCTTGATCTCCTTGGCAAAGCCGACGATGATGGTGGGTCTTTCGGGTTTTCACAGTCTTCCGTGAATCTAGTATGCCTGCGCGGCATTAACGACTAGTTTAAAATAGAGTTCCGGATATTGTTATGATTAGTACACGATTCTAGATTGAATTTCAATACCGCGATTCCAAGATCGGTCGAGAGGGCGAACTGATTGGCGAGCCGACGTGAGAGAGACTCGGATCGAGAACGATCTTCGAGTTGGTTCTCCTCATGAGCTCCAAGTTGGATCTGGACTCGTTCCCCTTGGACTCGAGGGTGCTCCTAGACGCCTCGCGATGCAGCTTCTTATCCTCCTTGGTGGGCTTTCGATTCTTTCGTAATATCGCATTTATATCCCCCAGCACCCGGTTGTAGTCCTCCTCGTTCTTTATCTCCTCCGGAGTGCGCGGCTCGGTCTCCATCTAGGTGGTCATATCATTTTTCAACAATAGCCATTAACAGTGAAATATGAGCTTACCCGGTAAACAATGCCAGGTATGTACTCACCTCGTTCTGCGTGAAGAAGATGGGTGGGTTCGACTCGGCCTGCATGTTGACACTCTCGCGCCTCAGAGAACCATCGGGGCTAGTGATCATAACGGGGATGGGCGTGGGTGGTGGTAGCGGCAGGTTCATGTGCAATCCACCTGTCGACGACGCCAGACTCGATCCGGATCCCGTGGTTAACGAGCTGCTCGATTCGTCCCGGTAATGTGGAAAGGCCGCCGTGCTCATCCGTTCTGCAAGAGTATAACAGTATCTCCAGAGTATCACCGTTCCTCGGGAAATGAATATCAGTTCTTTTCCCGTCGCGTGACCCGCTTCCCTTTCGGGCCCACCGCTCCATTTATAACGCGGTTCGCTTAAGATTTAACGACCTACGGCTCGCTCGAATGCATGTATGCTATCGGTGGAATTCGGCCGAGTGAGAAGTTGCTCGAGCCAGCCCGCGGCTCTTCTTTTATTTACGAGAGACGACGACGCTGCATTCTACGTGCGGTTCGATGCGGAGGACAGATTTGCATGGCAGGAGGCCCGAGCGGCCGCGCGAACTTTCGGAATTGAGTTTGCGAATTCCTGAGGAGAGCAGCGCGAAAACAGCCTGGCGAGAAAGTTTGTTGGGAGTTGAGGGGTGGGGGGATTGTGAGATTCCGTACCTCCCTTGCCGCGGTGCACCGCTTTTATCTTATCGAGATCGGCTGCCGAGCAGAGTGGTGTATCGACCTCGTATGTGTTATTGAAGAGGGTGTAATTCACTTCGTATTCGCCGGTCTCCTTGCGAAATGTGATGATGTGCTCGAATCTGTGGCCCCATAAGATCTCGGTGGGCAAGTAGGAGCTCCTTGCTTGGGTGGTCATGCCGGTCGATTCGATGACACCTATCGAATCAGTTCTATTAGTATCCCAACATCGAATTCTCCGCTCAATGAATTACCTTCGAGGATGACGACGATTTCGAATCGCTCCCGAAGCATGTCGCTCGCAGACACGTGATAAAGGGGCGACTGCTCATCGATCTTGTGAACGATCGTTGTCGGCCAGATGAAGAAGATCTTGTCCTCCTCGCCGTCGCCGCCGACCTTGAGCTCTGTTTGGAAAAACGGCAAGAGCTCCCCCTCCCTCGTCACCTAGAACCAATATCCCCCAACATGAATTACTCCCGGCCCCGGGACTGGCGTCGGCCTGACAAGAGGAGACAGTAAAGAAGTCAAGTTCCATCAGGGATAAATGAGCGGCGACAGGATGAATTGGCAAGTCGGGAGCCACCAATGGACCAGGAATGATGACGCGAAATTCTGACTGGCGATCAACCGGCCTATTAACGGGCGCCAGGGATTTATTTCGGGCGAATTCGCGAGTCCGCCTCTCGCTTGGTACTAATCGAAGTGGAAGAGGTCAGATATTGGTGGGGGAGCCCACCTTTCGTTTGATCATTTGAGCCCTGACGTGGGCCTCGATGATGTGGCTCTTCCTCATGTCACCGACGCGGAACATGAGGCATGGCTGACCGTCCCTTTGACAGATAACCGCGTTCCGCGAGAAGAGCAGCGTCTGCGTCCTCTTCTTCGGCCGTGACAGCTTTGCGAATACTATGCCGACCATAAAAGCTTGCAGTATCACACCCGTCATACTTTGAATGCAGAGGACGAAGATTGCCTCCGGGCACTCGTCCGTTGTGTGCTTTGCACCATATCTAAAAGACCAATCCAAAGATACTTCATTATTTATCTAATCAATTCGATTATACTCGACTTGAACGTATCTCCCAAGTTGCATTAAGTCTGGGAATAGCAACATTTACTTGCCCTATAGTGTGTTGAGTCTCGACGGA
Source organism: Crossocerus cetratus (assembly GCA_963675795.1). NCBI lineage: Eukaryota > Metazoa > Arthropoda > Insecta > Hymenoptera > Crabronidae > Crossocerus > Crossocerus cetratus. The sequence continues at coordinate 7,124,451 of OY776664.1, read as the reverse complement.
AAATAGGAAGCAGCTGGTAAAGCTGTGGATCTCCTGGACGCAGGGGGTAAACGTTATATTGGGGTTGGTGTAATTTTCGGGATTCAGGTCGCCGTGGGTGAAGGCGATCAGCCACCAAACCAGGGCGAATCCCAGCCAGGAGAGGAGGAAGTTCATCGAGAATACCAACAGGGTCCATCGCCACTGGGCGTCCACCAGGGTCGTGAAGATATCCTGCGGAGAATTTGCCATGATTGATTCTCCAGAAATCAGCTCGATCTTTTAAGTACCGCGAGAAACTCTTACCTGTAGATAACGTCGACGGCGCTTGGCAACGTTTCCCTGGACCACGTTGCAGTCGCCGTGCTTGAAGACCACCCTCTTCCGCACTCTCCTCGAGCTGAATCTTGTCTGGCGATATCTTCAACAGAGTTTCGCCAAGTTAATCGATCGGACATATTCTTTTAGCACTCATCGCGCCTGAAAATGATATTGTTTGGGGACGAGCGTAATATCGTTGTCGATGTCGAAAGTGTGAGATCATTTACAAACAGTGGCGGGTATTTAGAGCTCGATGGTTTTTCCTGGCGGAAGGCGCCGGTGTTACGCGACGCGGGGGTGCACGGGGCTCGCGTATAAACGAAAGCCGAGACGTGAGGTCCTTGCCGCCCACGGCTTCGCTAAAAGGCCGTTTAAAACCGTAACAGCGTCTGCTTCGAAATACATGCGCTTCTCGGGAAGCCGCTGGCAAGCAGTAGGCAGTGGCGCATAGGTGATTTACCGCGCGAAATCTCCCCTTTTCATTCCAAGCGGCGATGAATCCGAGAGCGTTTGCCAGTAGAGCGACACGAGCCCTCTCTCTCTCGCTCTCGAGTCCTACTCACCTCCACTCTCTTCACTTTGACTGAACAAAGTGGTTCGAGGAGACAGTCGATGAGCTCGCACTCGAGATTACGTTGAGCGACAGTAAGAAGTGTCTCTCAGGTGGAAACTGGAAATACTCATTAGCAATCCCGGTAGCTCGTGATTTATCTGCTCCGGCGGTATCAGGTGCGATATTAGGCCTCTTTCGAGAAGCCTTCAGTATCTCTATCAGGAGTAATGGCCCGCGCATAAGCACCTCGTAAAACTTGCTTATCCTTTTAACGAGGAAATAACATATGTTTTCCCCTGTAACATCTCCACTAGCTCTTTTCCTCGGCGGAACCTCATGAAATTCTAAAAGAAACTAGTTAACACCCAGTATCAACAGCACCCCCTTCGCATTCAAGGGAACCGAGGAAAGTCGTGGCTTTTATCGTCGGGCATCCAATAACGCGAGCTAGACTTTGATCAGAGTTGGCCCGTAAACAGTTTTTGACGCGAGTGACAGCGTAGTGTAGCTGTTGGGACGTCGGTCGTGGCGCTTCCGCTTGTCGACGGTGATCGCTCTCCAGTGGACGAGAGTCTGGCGCGAATCGCTCGAAATAAAGTGCGAGGTCCGAGTGTGCCGAGTGTGGCGGCCGGAGAATTGGGATATTGGGAGTTGGGAGGGATAGAGCGCGGCCAGTGGTACGGGATTAGAAGTCATGTGTGTCGCTCGGTGTTTACGCGCTGCTGGCGTTGCGCAGCCACGGATTAGTAGAGATCTCGGTGGTATCAAAGGCGGCAAACTTTTTGGCAAGGCCGCCGCGCTGTCCAGGTCCCTTTGAACTTGTATCCGGGGCTGGCTCCGCCGCGCGGCCTTGGACCACTTTGCGTCCACGGGTAATCCTCTTTTCCTGCACTCGGGGAGAATCGCGTGCTAACGAACCTCGTTAGAATATCGTGTCTAGCCAGTCGGCGGACGGCGCGCGGCAGCTGCCGCGATCTTTCAGTGTCCATTATTAGTTTTCCCGGATTGCGCGCTAAACTCAATCGTGATTGGCTTGTGCGTACATGCTAATGTGCGCGTGCAGGCCGCCGGCAGGCGTCGGCTTCTAAATTCGAGTGGTTCAACCCTGACATATTGACCCGGCGACGATTAAAATAGATTAAGATATCCACACCTGTTTAAGTCGGCAGGGCCGGCCAATTACTGGAACACGCAGCCCTATTTTTCTAGAGCCGCTCCGCCGCGGCCGCCAGCCAGTTTCCCTCGCCTCTAGTTCCACATGCACGCGCATGTACAAGCGTTACCGTTGCCCCTGCAGCGGCGGCCCGTGTGCGCCACGATTCACACTCGAGCGAGAGAGAAGGACGAAATGTTCACGAGCCAGAGTGCGCGCCGTATTTCGATCTTTCCGGTAGCATTAGCAAACTCGTTTCTGGGACTCCGCTATTTTAACGGGTCGAAGGTGGACCGAACCACCAGAGAGGGAGAGAGGGAGAGAGGGAGAGAGGGAGAGAGGGAGAGAGGCCGAGGGCGAGGCAGAAAGACAGAGTGACCTAGACGCGCAGCTCTCAATCGAGTGCGTTTAAGTCAGTGTCGGTTCATTTCGAAAGATCGAGCCACTCAGAGCCTGATGGATGAGTAGAGAGACGCGCGATCAAGTGGGCATGAGAGAGCGAGCCGAGAAAGTGCCTGTAATTATGATAACCAGCTGCAATGAACGTAATGACATCTGAGCAACGAGGCGGATTGTTGTTGGACAAAAGCGTCGTGGGCTTATAACAGCCTCGGCATTATCTCGCTCGTCGAGGATCGTCCTTGCGCACCGAACCACTCTTGTCATCCACGCTCTTACCGAGATTCTAGCCACTTTCTATCCAGTTTAACCTGCCAAGATCTCCCTATGAACCTCTTATATATTAATTGCGCGACGCGTTGGAAAGTTGCTGCGAGTGCATTAGCATAAGATTACGCAGTGGTTCGAGCGTTTGGATGGGTGGGAACGGATGAAATCGCGTACTTGTGCAACTCTTCTCGCCAGGCGGCTTCGCTCGAGGAGGTCGCCTTCACGACGAGCATCGAGACTTGGGAGAGGGCTCTTTTGAGCCCGGAGAGAGCCATTCCGTCGCCTAAATGCACCTTGCCTGAGCCCGAGGGACTCGGGGAGATCGGCTTCGTACTGCTACTCTCCATCCTCGGGCAGTTGAGACATTATTGCTCACTCGGCCTGGTCTTCCTCGTCCTCCATTATTACCGAAACTCGCACTACTCGTCCGATAGGTTCACTCCAAGAGACGGTCGTGCACCAGCGCATAATCGCCCACTGAGAATCCAACGACAGATTTCGCCTCGATTGGATTGACTGGGTCCGGGTCCGGCCGCTCTGTTAATTGTCGGGGCAAGCTATATCCCGTTGGAGGATAACGCTCGACGAAAGCCGTACCTTAACGGTGGCTTACAGTTAGCCTCGCACTTGGAGACGTTGTCACTGGACACTGCATCTTTAGCTCTGCACAAAGTCTGAATCCATTTCCCGAGATCTTGGCTGGCCACACTCGATCTCATGTGAAATCGGAAGGTCCTAGGCGATCGGCGCGAGCCGGGTTCACCGAGTTCTCGCGATTTTTCGCCCCGCGTATTTACGCACTTTACTCTACTATTAATAAAATCCGCGCGTCACCCCGATCATCGTAAGCGGGCTAGATAGGTGCTCTCTCGTAAGAGGAAAGGCCACGAGAAACGGCGAGCGACGGCGCTCGGAAAATCAGAGCTACGGCCAGTCTAGCCACTGGTCTATTAATTAAGCGAGCTGGTTAACGAGCAACTGCTCGGTAGGCACTGCGCTCCAATTTCGGCCCTTGGCCGCGCCGCGCCGTTTTCTTTTGTCTTCGCACGCGAATCTTGGCACGAGATCACCATCAGCTCCTGCGATCCGCTAGAGATGGAGCTTCGTCTTGAACGGCGACAGAACGGCCGAGTGCGCTAGAGTGATTTGCCGGGAGATTCTCCCGATTGTTGCGTCCTCGTCCTGCCGCCTCGTCGAGCGAGAGCTAATCGAAAGATTTCGCCGAGACATATATATTTTATCGAGAAACACGTAATCCAATTATCGTTGGAGTGGTGATTGATTATGGTGGTCGGGAGTGGCGGCGGCGGGGATTGCCGGAATGCCGGCGGGCTTTCCACAATTAGAGGCCCGCTATTTTCGCTCCAGGAAAGAAGGATTTATGCCGATCGGGCCGCAGAAAGCGGAGGCGCTCCCGGCTATTTTCGCGTTGACCCCTCATAAGAATCACATTCTGGTCCGCGCTCAATCTTCCCGGCTGTGTTTACGAGCGGCCGACATTCCGCCGGGAACATTGTCGCCGGGCGGCACCACGTGCTCCCTCCGATTTTCGAGAGGACGCAATCGGCCTCGTTTATCTCCGAGATCGACCTTCAATACCATTGCTCTTGAACTTGCTGTCGGCTCGAGAAAGTACGGCTGAGAGACTCGAGAGTGCGAGGGAGAATCTTATCAATCGGTTCTCGACTTCTCGAGTCTATCACCGCTGGGAGTGCCGCGATACCTTTACATCCGGTGACGAAGGAGGTGTGACTCCCTTCACTATATATATTTTTATTCGCCTTTGCGGAAAGGACGTGACACTAGGTGACACGTGCCTTCGCCAGCTGGCACGTGCCGCAGACGTGCCGGGAAATTCCCTCGATGGTGAGAGGAATTTTTCCTCGGCCGCCTCTTCGTTTCGATCTTCCACGCAAATTGATTGTTCTCGCCCTCAATAGGCCCGCTCTCCATACACCTTGAAGCGATCATTGCCATTCTTTCACGCATTCGAAGCGATATCGCCAAGACGCGCTACATCCTACAGCATTATCGCTCGAGAAATGTCCCGCGTTATAATTACGCGGCATGATTTTTCGGGGTATTCCGATATTTTGCTCATGCAATCACGATATTTACGGGCCGCGCGGTGAGATCTGCCGCCTGTCGAAGGGAGATAAAGCGGGGGAAAAATGCGCTCGCAGGCAGGATCGTCTCATAAATTCATCCGGCTGAGTCACACGCTCGCCCGCCCACCCCCCTATCTGCCGGACACTGATATCGAAGCGGCAAGTAATCTCGGCGCAGTCTCGAAATACGAGCGAATCGCTCTGTCTAGGCTATTTGTCAGAATCATTGGAATGTCATAATTCGGCCAGCAAGAAAAACGAGTATCAGCTACAATAACAGGAAGTTATTGGAAGGAAGAGTCTGCCGAGAATGAGATGGTGCACGTTAGAGGAATTCCGAGTGGCGATTTCTAGCAGTTGTAACGGCGATTTAGTAGAGATAAAGTGGGGTCTGTTTAATACTGTACCGTTGAAACGTTCGATTAAGAACAGTTATTATTATGTAGTAGAGTGAGCTGGGATTCTACCTGCTCAAGAGCGGTCCTGATTCCCCTTTGAAACTGATCCTACTGAAGGCCCTGCGCTGAAAGGTCTTGAGCAGACTCGTCTTCGGGCCCTCGCCCTTCTCAATCCTGCCATTCTCCTCGTTATCCTCGGAGAGACTGAAGGAAACGGCACTCGGCACCTGGGGCAGATCGGCCAATGGCAGGGTGGCCGTGTCGGTGGCCGAGTGGTCGTCCAATTCCTCGCTGATTTTCCCTCTCAAGGATCCCTGTTCAGTCATCAACATCTTATTCACCGGCCTCAATACTCCATCAGGAAAGTGCCGCTCTGCAAAAAGTGGCGGTAATTGCCTTTCTTAATTCCAGAAATTGGGCCGCTGCTCTCTCGCGCGCGCTCGCAGCTGAGAGAGGCCCACTCGACGAGGTCAACTTTACCTCGCGCACTCAGAGCTACTTATCGCTACTTGGCGAGTACTCTGATTTCCACACTCGCGACTAGTCCCTTCGAGTAATTCCTCATTGTTCCTCCTGTCACGCGTGTCATGGCGATCCATTGGCAACGTAATATCCGCTTAGAGTCGCGAGCTACTTCCTCGGGAGCTGGTGTCGCAGCACGTGACGTTTTTGCATGCTGCGATCTCGATGGCACATGGAACATATAGGCACACACTCACGCACACGTAGACACAGATTATACAGGAGCGTGAGGAGGCTCGGCTAGCGAGGGAAAGAGTGGCGAGTCGCGTGGCGCCGATGCAGGAGGCCCCGGTACTATTTTGCGTTGCAAAAAGGCGACGTAGCGGAATTAATCGCGGACGCGCGTCAAAGTCCCATCGGCGAGGCAGCGATCCGCTCGGGCTCGAACGGCTAGCTGACTTTTTTCCCGCGTGTCGCCGCTTGACCACCAGCCTGGCACGCATGCATGCCAGCGTTTATCCCCGACGGCGTTTCTGCCTTTCGTCATTCTTATCGGGCCGCGCAATGCCCGGCTGGTCGCCGCCGCCGCCGCACCCGATAACCGATTCTATTCCGCAATTCGTCAGCGCAACTTTGCCGCACAAAGCATCGCGCGCGCGCGCCCGCGCTCTTCTTTCTCCTCTGGCACGGCTCGACGCTCGACTATCTAGCGCCGTGGAACCGTGGAACGCAGCTCTCCACTCAACCTCCACGTCCACGAGGAGTAGTGCTTCCTTTCCTATCTATTTCGGTTACGGTGGAGAAACGCTTACTTCGCCCTCGCTCTCTTCGCCCTCTGATGGCCCGGAGCCTCGGAACTTGGTGTAGGAAGCCTGCCCGGAGCGGCCAGATACATAAGCGAAGCCGGAAGTCGCCTATCCTCACCCCAAAGAGCATTCACTATTGTGTCCGAGTTGAAAGCCGCTCGTACATTCTTCCCAGTCTTTCTCAAAGAGTTGGTCGGTCCTCTGTTGCTCCAGGGGTCCTGCCAGGATCAACCCCCTCGACTGTTGTTGCTCCCCCAAACCCCCCCACTTTCACTAGTCGGCGAAGACAAGTTGGATAGAATCGCGGCGGAGTTCGAAAGGGCCCGGTTGCCGAATCTGCGCAGGTTTGAGAGTCCGAAGGATCAACTTTCTTCTGATGGCAGGGGATCCCTGGTGGCTCTCGGGATTGGTTCCACAAGAGCGACACGCTCGCTCGTTCGAAACCTGTCAACGCGAGAACCACTTCTGAGATTGCGTGCGCCGGTATAAGCGAAAATAATCCACACGTACGCACGCACACTCGTTCACGCGCCACCACGCACGCCGCTTGATATCCACATATGCCGGGAGGTCTTTGTGGAAAGAAACTTCGGGGACCAGTGTCTGCTCTCTGCTCCAATAGATTTCAAGCTTTCGCCCGCCTCTATACTCTTCTCTCTCTCCCTCTCTCTTGCTCTCTCTCCCTTCCTTAGTATGTTTCGAGATTGTTGTCGAGTCCACGCACCAAGACAGACGCGCCGGTGTGCCGATCTACCTTTGCAGATCTACATGAAATCGTTAAGATATCTGTATGGACAACTGTCCGCTTGCATGTACACATACGACGAGCGGCGGCGCGCATGTGGCAGATACGTGGAGAGATTGACGAGTGGGAGTCGAGCGAGATAAGATCCCGCGGAGGTAGTCTATTCAGCTGGCACTGATTTTTCTTACAATCGCACAAGAAAACGCATCTCGCCTCGCCGGCCACCCACACACTCACTCCGATTCTTCAGAGATATTCAACTCTCTGCAATACGTCCTTGCATCGGGCGAAAATATGAGCCGCGCGCATTAACGGCGTAAGCGATGATAGTGCTAGTCCAGAGTACAGCGGAAATGGCGCAAAGCACTGAGGACGTTGCCGGCTGGTCTCCAGGGTATTTTAGGAGGGTCAGATCTATTTGGACCGCGTTCGGAAAGCCGTAAGAACTTTTCTAATTTATACACGACACCGCTCGTAGCAGGCGGTGGCAAACGCCTAGGAAAAGGTCCCATGTCTCCTTTCCATCGCCCTCGCTCGCCGCACACCTACACACGCGCTCTTTTCTGCTCTGGCGTAAGCGGCACAACTGGCTTTATGCATATGTATGCAATGCAAATAAGCGGGAATGTAATGTGTGCGGCACGCGAAAATATCCGCAATATCATCTTGCCGTCCCGCCAGAAGTGAGCGATTGATAAGACGTCAGCTTATTTCAATTAGCCATTCATTTCGCATGAGGTTCTCACGGGCGAGTCTCCCCATTACGCGTAACTCGTTAAGGAAATCACTCGCGTGTAAACGAATATCTTTATGCGGAGAAGTGTTTTCAGTTTAATTCTCCTGTATCAGCCGAGTTAATTAGTCTTCATGCTAATTACATCCGTAAGATCCGTGCCATGTGAAAGAATATGTCCGCTTAATAAGTGATAAACGATATAGCAAACAGTCGTTCTTATCTACTCCGTAATGGGCATCCACATCGTTTGAATTTGCCGCGCGCCGCCACTGCGCGCCGCCCTCAAGTACTCGACGCGCCACCTGGCGGCAGTGCGGCCAACTACGCCTGTCGGCGTCAGTGACGTCAGTCCAGTGGCTACGGACGAGAGTTATTTGCACATACGTTTGAAAATCGGGGCGCGTATTGAAATTTCGTTGTTTCTCGCGGGTTTGACTGATTGTTTGGTGGTGTTTGTGTGTAGGGAAGTGTGGGAGCTTGAGGACAACATGCGGGAGCAAGCAGGAATTGACGGGAGAGCGGCCTGGGCGACAAATCATGCACGAGGCGTCTTCGGCAGGTCGCCAAACAAAGGTATTGTGACACATGTCGTAGTATTTGATGTTTTATTATACAAATCGAAGTTGCGCTCGAGCGAAACGAATGTTTATGTACAATGGCTGGGCCCACACGGGTTATTTTTATGCTAATTTAACGTCTACTTAATAAGATTTCGACATCTCAGTTCCATCATGAGAAAAGCCCGCATATTTGTATCTTGCACCTTTTCGATTACCGCCTTCTGTAAGTCCACGTCACTCTTCTCGATGGCGCTGCTCAGTTTTTCCGCGTACTGAATCCATACACAATTTGCGCAACCCGACATGCAGCAATTTGTCGGTTCGGATAAATCCTCGATCGATTCCCCCTCGCTCTTCTCCGTTTCCTTGCCCTTCTCCTCGTCTGCACTCAGTAATCTTCTTGTCTCGTGAATGCATCGTGCTCGCAAGCTTCTTGTTGTTAGGAAGGTCGACCGAGCGACGTTCATCTTTGGTTCTTGTCGCACCTTACCGATGTGGCAGCTAGCGTGAATTAGCGGAAAGGTCTGACTCGATCGTGATATATTGATGTTAGAAAATAGTTCTAGAAGATAGGAGGCACGTTATTAGAGTCCTACCTTTAGATTAGACGTTACTGAGGCTGCTGGCTTGTATCAATAATGCGGGAAATCACCTATGTCTCTATCTATCCGGAGCTCGTGAAACGTTGCTGGTCTCGAACCTCGTTGATAACTGCTTTCAATCTTTTATAACTAATAATAGAAGTTGACAATGAACGAATGTCATTTAGAATGCTATAACTATCAATATCAATGTATATATGAGTTTCGCTGTCTCGACTTCTACTTATTTATTGCACCATCTGCTTTTCGGGGATTTGAATATAATTAGCGTCGATTGTAATCATATTTCGATTGGGATTATATGAATGAGATTTCGTTAAGAGGACCAGACAAAGTTAAAGGCTGTTGTGGGGTTTCGGTTATAAATGAAACTCGACTCATGAAAGATGTATGGGCAGTAGGTAGCACGTGGTGCAAAGACGCGGGAGTCAGCTGCCAGAGCAGACGGAATTCCCCGCCACGTGAGCCGCGTAGTCGTCTGTTGTGTTCTGTTTTCCTTTGAAAATGGGTCGCAAGATACCGGGCAAGAAGCACCGGGGAGTGAAAGATCCCTTCAAGCAGCAAGCGAAGCGTCATGCAGAGTGAGTTCCCATGAAAACACGAGTCCCATTCAAGAGTAACTTACCAAGGTTAGCGACGCCCGCGTTGTAGGTTGGAAGCAAAGATCAACGCACCGCCAAAAGATGTGAGTGATCAGCCAATGCCCAAGAGCCTCGAACGAGTGGTGAAGCTGAAGGAAGCTGTCAAGTCTGGCAAAATTGGCAAGATCAAAAAGAAGCGGAAGAAGGGCAAGCTAATATGCATTGGTAAAGAGGACTTAAAGAAACTCCATCCAAAGGCCAAGCCGGACAAAGTCGTGCCAATATTCCAGCAGAAGCCTGGAGAAGCACCCCATCGCTTTTTAAACCGAGTTTACAGAGAGACTGATGCCTTTATTAATGAAACAACATTCGAGAAGAAATACGGTGTCCAGGTCAAAAGGGATCCACGTACCGGTAGAGTTGAAGGCGTCGATAAAGCACCTAAGGATGAGCTGGATGAGATAGAGAAGCTCAGAGCCAAGCACAACAATACCAAAAAGAAGAAGAAGAAAAAGAAAGGCGAGGATATTCCCAAGATGACCAAAGCTGAAAAAAAGAAGGAAAAGTTAAGGCTGAAGAAAGAGAAGAAGGAGGAAATGGTGGTGAATGATTTTGAGGACTTTAAGGACGAAGTTCAATTCGGTGAAGTAGTCCACGCACCACCACAATTGAAGACAAGGCCCAGGAAAGTTGATACTGAGACTTCTGCCAAGGTACATATCCAGGCACCTGGTTGATAGGATATTTCCTAATTATAGAGACTAATTTATGATTCTTTTATAGCCCGCTAGAAAGGAATTGCTATTACATTCCTTGCTCAAGAAAGATGAGACTCCTAAAACTAATTCCAGTAAGATGTCAATAGATAGGGCTGGTAAAAGAAAGAACTTACCAGTTGGCGAGAGGAGGCAATTAGAGAAGCAGCAGAATGATGTTATTGCAGCTTATAGAAGACTGAAAGCAGACAGATCTCTCACTGGTCACACATAGGGTATGTACCCTCTGTATGTGACAGTCATTCTTAGAGGGTTTTATTTGCCTCACTATGACTACATTCAGATCTCATGGCACTTGTGTTGTGATCACAGACAAATATTTTTTATCATTGATTTGTGGGTTGGCGATTTTTAGTTTCAGGTAGACATGAGAGACATGTGATTGCAAATAAGATTTTTTTTTATTACTGTACAGTCTCGGAATTAACAGAAAAATATATAGACTCTTACAGAACTGTGAGATTCATAGGTACTAGCATTCTTTGGGTGTCGATCAATGATCCTAGTCGATGTTCCAGAAGTCAAATCAACAACTCACTCCAATCCTCCACTCCCATCTACATCTTGCCTTTGTCAGCATTTGATTTACAAGGTTATTTAACATAAAATCCAAATATAAGTTATATCCTGCCTATTAATTACATTCTAATTGTCGTTAACACTGATTCCACATTTATCCTGTGGCCCAAACAAAAGGTTCTAGTCTTTCTTCAGCTGGTAGGAGATTATTCAGGCTTTCCAATTTGTCCAGGGTCTGATTGAGCAAGTAATGGCACTTTGTCAGTTGCTTGCTTAGATCCTGTACCTTGTTCAGTTGTTCCACGAATTTTGCGAAACGCTTTTGTTTCTCGGCCGCTAGGTTTAAAATCCTCGTGACCTCCGGTTCGATATTGATGCAGAGACTATTCTGCTCGGCCGCGATCATTTGGGCATTGTTATTAAGGTGATGTTGATACCGTGCACACAAATTAAATAGCCCTATCGGATCCAGTCTCTCAAGGACTTCTGGATCTCGTACACCTGGTGGTAGATTCAGGGTGCCCCTCATAATTGGCAGAAACATTGGTATACTCTGCAACTTTACCAAATCAGGATCTCTGTCTGCTGACGGATCAGCAAGTGCAGGCTTCACCACAACAATATTGTGTATCTTGTCCGACATAGGCTTCCTGTGACTAACAATTTCCTGTTACATTATCGCCCAGTACATTCTATCAAACCGTCTATCTATCAAGTTTTTTCCACTGTGTTAGGAAACTCCTTGATATTAGATTAACTGAACTTTGTATACTATTACCTGTGCCCCATGGAACCTAGGCTGTTCTTTCTCCTGGATATCTCACTTCCACCCAAACTCTTCCCTCTGTAGAGGTGGCCCTGCTTATTAGTCATTTTCGGCGAGTCTCCTATGGGTCTATTAACGGTATACGAGATGTAGGGTAGGTCGGAATCCGAGCATATACTCGCTCCAGGGCTTATACATCTCGGCGGAGTGTCCTCCGGCATGCTCTCCCGATTAGGCACACTTTTACCCCTTCTCAGCTGCCCTGTTCTTGGTCTGGCGCCACCCTGGTTCTGAGCACCACCCTGGGAACTTTGTTCCGATCCCATTTCGGCCTCGTTGTTATTTTCCCGAAAGACAGTAGATCGCAAAGGGTGGTGATACCAGTGAGATGTTTTCGATAGGACTTTATTTATAACACAGACAGTTACTCTTAGGTAGATCACAGTTGTATCAGACAGCAGACCCTCTGCTTGTCACGTTGTATTAATGCCCTGCTTGTCGTCTTTGTACATCTGCTTGGTTTCTTTATCCGGCAATATTTGATCAACCCTGGATTTCCTCAGGGCGTACATCTTTGCTCATTCTGCGAGGCAGCTGGTCGTGGCAATCGGCCTCGTTTGTCCTCACTCGTTCCCCGACATTCTCCGGTCACCGCCTTTTGAAACACTTGCTTTCACTCTTGCAGAGATAATTCTATCTGTCGATTTGATATCGCAAATACTCGAGGAAATCGTGCATTCACCTTCTGTTGTCGGAAAGTCATTTCCCGTTCGGGCACGAACTACCCGTGGATACATAGATTCGCTCCGAGAGCTCGGATCACTGGCATTGGATTCAAGCTCCATCTGTCTGTCGAAATACTATTGAAATATTGGCGGAGAAACTTGAATTGAAATAATCATGTAACAGATTTATTTGTTATTTTCGCGAAGGCTCGAGTTGTTTACATGTGTTTTCAAATGAAAGGGGCCCGTGGGTGGGTGATAATAGCGAGGAAGTGGGTCAGGGTTTGGCGAGAGCGGCTTGGGAACGAGGAGGTCGTCCACATTCCTTCCTATCGCTGGAAAAAGGGTCATCCGATGAGTGCGTTAACACGACCAGGAGATACATAAATTTCACGCGGATCGCGTTCAGCTGAAAAGAGTCCACTCTCGCTATCGCAGAGCTGGGAGGTGAGCCGAAGCCGGTTGCGCAAGAACCAATAGCTTCTATCCGTTTTAACTCGGTTAAAACAATTAGAAGCGGCGTATCCTTCGTGCACTCGGGATGCATATTACCCTGCCAAGGCGATAAGACGAGGCTCCTTCCAACAGCTATCTTGAGCAAATTGCCGCTCGACCGCAAATATTTTCCACTGGGTCCGGAGATATTGGCCTGGCTTTTCACGAAAGGCATCCGCCCGGCCTTTTCGTTTCCAGTCGCACGTTAGATAACACTACTCTAATTATGCCCGCGCTTGTACGCGCGTACCGTTCAATGCTATCTGCGTTCCTAGGGCCGTTCTCGACATTTCTCTAGGTTTCCGTAGGAAACACCGGGGTTCCATTGGCCTCATCTTAATCGCCGCGCATATTCCAGCCTCATAAACTCTTGGACTTGATTGCCGGTGGTATAAAAAGTAACTAGAGGATAACGCATTGAAAAGCCAATCCGGTTTGTCTTGTCGAAAATCCGCGAGAGTTATGTTAGAGAATTCGGTGGCCTGTGTCGAGACTGGCTGTATAGATTGGCGAGCAAATCTAACGGATCGTATTAATCTCGTCTTAAAGTACTTTAGATCAATGAATTGTGTTGGCAGTAATATTGCCGGTGATAAAACTGTGTCTCAGCCGCTTACGGACAGTAACGAGTCCCGGCCGCGCGCGTATTTAATGCCAGCCTATCGATATCGGCGAGGACACCTCTCGCCGATATTTACCGGCCACTATTTCACTGTCACTTTTAAAGGGCGGCCGCTATCGCGTATGCGCGCCGGTAACAGGGAAAAAAATGCTCGCTTCACACATATCTCGACGGCCATGTATATTCCTCGGATATTATGTATCTCGGCGTGGATGTGCGGGCTTAACGTTGTCGGCGCCGTCGTTCCTTATCGAAGCTGGAGGATGCGAGTGGACTGCGAATTGGTCGGGTGGGAGAAACGGGAGCGAGTGTGCCTGCTAGCTAAAGTTGTATACATATAGATAGAGGAGGTTTCCCACGGGGTGGCCTTCCTGCGAGTAAAACTGAAAGTGCTGACGTTCGAATTTAAAAGTGGAGCGAGTGTCGTCGCGCGGGCCGAGGAGAATGATACGAGAGACGACGGGTGTGTGGTGTGGGTCCGTAGCGGAGGAGCTGGCGAGAGGAGGCTTACATTAATAAGAGGGTTCGCGCCGAGCGAATGGAATACATATACATGCATGAGCCGAGCCCCGTGTCCTTCTCCCTGGCGCAAGCTGCCCCGGGGATTCCAATATTCCCCGGGCGCTTAGTTACGAGCCGAAAGAACAAGCTCGAATCCTCGAAGATTCCTCGAAAGTACCCTCATCCCTTTCTCTCGCTCTCTCTCTTGGGAGCCTCCCAACTACCAGCACAGCTAGAGCAGCTCGCACAGGCCCATTCCGCTCGTGTACATCAGAGTTGGGTCGGTAATTAGCCCGGCCTCTGCCGTTCAGCCGATAATTAGTCATTGTCACCCGGTAGTTTGCGCAAAAGCGGCGAATTCCCGCTTGTAACGATCGCAAAGTTGGAGGGGCCGGGGGAGGGGGAGGTCTCTCGGGGTGGAACGTTGGGATATCGGAGCATGTGCGTCCATTTTCCGGGGGATGCCGACACGAGGAGGCGAGGAGGCGAGGAGGCGAGGACGGCCACGCATTATTCCATCGTGAATGTCAATCAGTTTAATAGATGCGTGGAAATAACGAGCGGCGCGTCGTCCCTCGGCCGCGTCGACGGCCGCCCCCGCTGTTAATAACTATTTACGGTGCGCGGATGCCTACAGCTAAAATCCGCGACAGCTCTCGGGCCTATTTGAAATTGCGCGTCATCGCTCGTTGGACAGCTCCCCAGTCGCGCACTCGGAATTGTTTTAATGGCTCCGCGAGCGATCAGCCTCATCGGATTAACGAAGCCAATATTCCTCCAGTACCTATCAGTGTGTGGTAATTTAGGGGAGGACGCTCTCGATTTGCGACGCGCCCGCCAACTGGACAACTTTCGGCTAGGGGCGACGGAGGAAAAAAAAAAGAAACGCGCCGGTTATAATTTGGCCCCGGGGTAGTAATGGCAGCGGGGAACTTTGTCAATACGGTGGGCAGAGTCGTGTGCGGGCGCGTGCTTGCTTGCTTAATATTTGAAGAGAGGGCAAATAGTCACCGCTGATGACCGGGCCGCGTTTGTAGTCCGACTGCGCTTGCTGCTTTCCTGCCCGCGTGAACTTCGCATTGTTCCAATTCCAGTTTCCCGGATGAATTCTCTCTACATTTCCGACCACCCCATTTGTCCCTCGTACACTCGCAGAAATTCTCCTTGAATGCTCAAGTGGAGAGAGCGAGAGAGCTGTATGGTTGGAAGGTTTGAGATCATCTCATTTCCCGTTGAAGCTGCAATGTCTTGCGTGTGTGGCAGTGTTGGGGCCGCTGTCTAAGGGAGCTCGTCTTTGGATAAATAAGGTTTGGGGTCAAGGCGAGGTGGCCAGCTGGCCGATTACTGGCAAAAGTTGACACAGCGATATCTAGATGGATCGGAGGCTGATGGGAGTCGAGTCTCCGGGCTTTCAGGTGACGATGCCTCGAAAAGAGTGGCCGGTTGCTAGGTTGCTCTGCCGCGCTGCTCCCTTGGAAGTCGCAATCTCGAGATAGAGATCGCCGCGAAACGCATTCACAGGGTACGCGGGCCACCTAGACGCAGCCACTCTCGGAGCATTCCCGGCGTAGAAAGTGTCCCGGTAAGGAGAGGCGCGCCGACTCGAAAACAGTGTACGCGATATCCCGACCCCTCGGAAAACGCGGGGGAGACACCAATGGAGGGATGAAAAGGTGCCCGGGGGGTGTAAGAGCGGCATTAAATTTAAATTGCTCGTATCCCGTGGCGCGTCTAGTGCGAGACTTTAAGAGGCGCCTGCTGCCATCAAAAAATGGAGAGACGACGTCGGAGACGAGGAGATATCCTCGTAAAAAGACGTGTCCGTGCGTGCGTTTCCCGAGCCCTTCCCGGGAGATTACGGGAAATGTGATTGTACCAGGCTATCACACGGGTAAGCATATCTGGTTATAGAGTTAGTCCCGTCCGTGTTTTTGGTGGGGATGAACGATTGTCGCGTGGCGTCTCGCTCCTTTTAATTGGCCGGTTAAATTCAACCATTTCCTTCTCGAGCGCGTTCTCACTTTTATCCCGAGTGCACCTCCACGATGCCAAGTGGTTCTCGCTGTTGAATTCATTTCTTCTTTGGCCCGCTTAGCTGGAGTGAGTGGAGCCTTTCCATTTTCTGAATTCATAGCGGCCGATATACTGTCTCATCGACGAAAGCAGTGCGCGCCGGTGCTTCCCCGCTCGCTTGCATCGATTCAGCCGCGGAAAATGAGTGCTCTCGATTCTCCAATGCCGCATTTCGGAGTGAAGCAAGCCACGATAATACGTATCATTGATTCACCGAGAGATTGGCGAACAAATCCGCAGGAGCCGGCTTAATTATCGTAAATAGTCGTAACAGCCGATCGTTCCTTTTACGAGCTCGGGCTCGTTGGGGATGAGGGAGAGCGAGAGTGAGAGTATGTGTGAGAGAGAAAGAGAGAGAGAGAGAAAGAGAGAGAGGGAGGGGGAGTGGCGCTGCAGAGCGCAAAGTACGAGAAGAATCGCGGCTAATTGACTTCCCGGATATTATCCCTCTCTGGAGAGCGCGGTTGAACACTCTTCCTTCCTCTTACCCGTCCTTCCTTCCTGTACCCGGGAAATCCTCCATCGGGAATTATTTATCATCCGCAACACCAGCAGCTTGTCAACCCGATCATCAATACTCATATTATTCTCGCGCAATCAACGAGCGAGACAATATTTCGAAATGGGTAAATCGAGCAGAGGCAGATCTGTTTTCTCAAGTGTAGTCCCGTCAAGCCATCGTCGTCGATTGCCTCCAACAATACGCGCGATATCGATGGCCCATTTCACCTTGTTGAGTGTTGCGCTAATGTCCTATTCGATTGCGTATTTACGTAAACGCTCGTCTTCATCATGCATCGCTCCAGGCTTATGGAAAAATTCCCCACGCGGCGGAAGCGGGCCGCTTGGTATGCGGACGCGTTTGGACAAACAGGGACATTTTCCGGGGATTCGTTGTTTGCTTGGCAAATCGCGAGAGAAATTCGGTGGTACGTGGGCTCTCCCCTCACACCTCTGCCGCATAACAGTGACTTGAGCGTGTGATTCGAATGTTAGATCGACTTTGCATTATTTCCGCGATATTTTGGCTCCCAGCCCTTTCCCTATGGACAACGGCAACTTCACCCAAACAAAACCCTTGCGCAGGTAGAGTCCCCTGACCGCGTAAGGGTTTCCTCTGAGGACAGGTAAAAAAGGTGGAAATTTAAGGTCTGGTAGGGGTTAAATTAGATTAGATTTCAGTCACTTCCTAAGCCTTCTTTCCATCGGCGGACCATATGTTAACCAACCCCCAGGACCATCAGGGGTAAAGAAACTAACAGGTCCAATTACCCGTGAAACCCTCGTCTATTTCAAGTAACTAAAAAAAGAAGGAATCAGTGGAGAAATTAGGGGTGGATGAAATGATATGACCGTCAAAGCAGTCGTCGCTCAATCGCGGTGCCAGGCGATTCATCACTGCCACTCATCCGCGTGTCGCGCCCTCCTCCAGTGCTCGATCGGATTTCTGCAATGCGATGATGACACGGCCGACACGCTCTCGAGGCATCCTCATTCTTCCACTCCGGAAAAATGACTTTTTTCCCCTTTTCCGCGGCTCGGCGAGTGCCGCCGCGCCGCCGCCGCCGCCGGTGAACCGTGCGGTTGGAGCTTCGGCTCGAGCGGGAGCGCACAGTACAGAGTTGCCGAGGCTCTCTGACGATTAGCAGTTCCCCAGGAGTAGGTCGACCCTCTCGAGAGAGAGAGTACGGCAAGACGAGTGTCTCGATGACGTGCCGCGTCAGTTAATGGCGAGGGTGTAATTGAATTTGCAGTGGTACACCTTCGCTTTGTGCACTCCACTTTGCACAGCATATTGCGAGCAGAAATGGAGACAGAAGCATCGCATGCTCCTGCTTTCAATGTAACCCGAGCCGTGAGAGACCGGATGATGACTCGTACGTGTCTTGTCGGCGCCGTTCGATCTCCCGCGTGTCAAGACCACTTGTTTTTGTAGCCTGCACCAGCTCTCCCCCCACCCCCCTTGCACAAGCGTGCTCCCCTTAAAATCTAATAGACGCAGCTTTTCGAGAACCAATTACACCCTTAGTTGACAGCACTAATATCCGGTTTAATGGACAATTCGTCGGGATTGCCGGATTGCCCGTAGAGCAACCTCCAATCACTGTTGTCGGTCACGCGAGCAATTAAAGGGCAATTTTTGTGGCGGCGGGCGGGCGGTCGGCCTCTATTTTCCAAACTCCGAGCGCAGCTAATTGTTTCGATTTCCCGGACACTCGCATCGTCGGCACGCATCGGATGCCGATAGCCGAGGGCCGTCCTTTTCATTAACGGGTTACATTTCCATCATTTGCATACTGCAAGTGAGACATACTGTAAATGAGGAAAATGTAAATCTGCCCGGGCGCCTCTTCTGCGGCCGGCGATTCCATCAGCCTCATTAAATGCTAATAGGGCGGAGTCGCGCACTGATGCGACTGAGCTTCGAGTTAGCAGGAAGCGGTGCCCATTAAAAATGTATTTACCGCATTAATTTAGCAAAAACATCGGAGTTCAGAGGCTCGATAGGCCAGCCCGAGGCCAGTGGTACCTCGGCCGTGTATGTGTAAGTGGTCCCATGGTGGGGGCGGCGGGTAGATTTATTTGGGCGGGGGAGGGCGAAAAAAACATTCATTTAGGAAAAAAGAATTGATTTATCAGCAAATATTTGCCGAGCCAATCGAACGATGCAATTGTCCGTGGGATGAACAATAGTCCCCTCCCAGGAGGATGGCGAGTGGTGGGGAGGCCGGGTCGAGTAGTAGTGGGGGAGGCGATAGTTAGTGTGTGCGTGGCTCGAGCGCGCGCGGCTTCAGTGAGCAGCGAGCTCCCGTCGCGTCCACATTTTCCACGTTTCCCTCGGCCTCCAAGTGCCATTGCCACGTGCTCTTCCTCTCGGTGCTGCACCGCGTATCTCCGTGTCGCCAGTTATCCCCGACAGTGAGACTGCGCCCGACCACTCGCTCTTCCAGAGTTCCGGCGTCGTCGAGAAGCAGCAGACGGCGATAGAGCCCGGTATTGACAGGTGCGTGCTTAGTAGGTGTGTATCGTTGTGTGTACACACAGTGTCTGCTGTCCTCTTTCTCGCTCATACCCTCCCGCCGCGCCTCGCTTCGCCGGTGGTCCTCGCGTGCTCGCGTGACCCACGAAAAAGCGGGTCGAAGTTTATTGCAATTCAAATCGGCCCGGGCGCTCCCGTGACAGAGGCCGACTTGCCCTATCTTTGCCACTCTCCTCTCTACAGCTTTTCACACAGGCACCGCTTTTATTTTCAACGACACCTACCATTCATTATTCATGCGACGATTATTCCCTACTGTTTACCTCCGTACCTCCCCCCCCCCCCCTGGATTTTATACGTTTTACTTGGCTTGCAATTGAGTCGATGCGTCGTTAGGCTTGGTATCGGTGGTAGGCATTTCCGCGGTATTGCAATTACGCGAGAACGCTCGATCTAAATTGATTGCACGTGCCGGTCGTTTAGTAGAGGACCTTTTTTTCCGCCGGCGCGGCCTCGTTGAATTAGCGCGCAAACTTGCCTGAACCGGCCACTCGATTCCCGGGAAGGCGCTAGGCACGTGCTTGTTTACGCCCGCGGTGTCTTTCCGTCCCCGATACAGGTAACATATCTCGAGCGTTACAATCTGTTATCGCGATGAAACAGTTGTCGCGTAACAGCGCTGCCCGCCGCGCATCGCCATCGGACTACGCATCGGGCGATCGAACCAGCACCAACTTATTTCTCCCCGCCAAGAGTCGACGAGTTGGCTGAACCTCGGTTTATTTGGAGCAGAGAAAAAGCGTATCGGGCGACGACGATATGTTTCCAGTGTTTCCTCAAGGTGTTTGGGGCCTGCGGCAATAGCAGCTGCGAGAGAAACATTGTGATTTATCAACTGGTTAGTTAAGACCGGGCTTGAACTCCGTTATGCTTGCATAATAGATTCCCCGTGCTAGCCGTGAAAGCGAGTTTGTCGGTATCGTCTGCCGGCGGGAGAGCCAGCACGCGTCTCTCTCCTCGTCATCAAACGCCGAGAGAACGAGCATCGTCTCCCAAAGGTCGCATTGGCGACGTGTTAATCATTCGCTGAATGCTACCGCGATCTTTTCGATGACTGGCTTAAACCCACACCCTCTTTAGCGTTGAATGATACCATTGGCCGTCGGGCGAAGCCGTGACTCGGGCCAGAAAATACGCTGGAAAATCGGCATCGACGCGTCGCCGTCTTTGTTTATTCTTGAAAAGTCGAGCATCCGCAAATACACCGTCTGACTGGAGACGGTTATGATATCCACTAAAATGATCACTTTACGAGCGAATGTCTGAGTACATCGATTCTGAGCAGCTAATGATTGATTATTTATACGCGAAAAGATAATTTAAAGTTTGAGAAGCGGGAGGAAAGCGAGCGAGAGAGAGGTGGGCGGAGGTTTGACGGGTGAAATGCGGTAATTTTAGTCGAAGGGGTTTAATATAGGCATCCGGAGTATCGGATGGAATAAAGGGGGTACTAAAGGTCGCATTAGCTGCAGAGCCGGGCCGAGGAGTGCAGCCGATCCATTGCAGCCTCGCATGACGGGCTCGAGGAGTTCTTTTCATGCGGTTAAATGTCAGTTTAAAATATTGCATCGCTCTCTCTGCGTATCGAGAATCTTGCTCGCTTCTTCCTTAAATAAACCGTCGAGTACTAGGCGCGCGCGCGCGCTCCCTCTATCAGAGTGCATTAGGCTGCGCTCGAGATTACTGCTCGGATTTTTCTTGCCTGCCAACCAGTAGATTGGCAGCGAGGAAACGCGATCTCTCCCCGCGCCGGATTCGTGTAATCGTCGGCGCGTTTATCTACTGACTGGACACACGACCGGCGCGTTTATTTGTAGGAACATCCGGACGGGGGTGCGTGAGATATTGTTTTTCAAGGTCGCGGCGCAGCGGGCTCCTCGAAGATGCTACGAGTGCCTTTGAAAATAGATCGGCCCGCGCGAGAATAGTTCCAGCTGGCCGGAATCCTAGAGCTCGCGCTCGAATTTCTCCGAGCGCGCGGGGACATTGCCGTGCGTGCGTCTTTCTCTCGGCCCACAAATAATAGCCTCGACGTGCTTGGATGACTATAAAATGCAGATTAATCGCCGGCGCGCTTCTCCAATTTCACATCTGTCGAAGGGTTCGATTTTCAATTTGGCCGCTATAGTTGTCGACGGTGAAAAAACTCGGGCACATGTGTATGCGAGTTGGCGAGTTTTTGCTGGCAATCGGAAGTTTCAGTCGCCGCGCGAAGCGGAGTTTCTTCCGACCACCTGTTTTTCGGTCTGCCGAAAGCACGCCAAGTGGGGAAAGTAAATCGGGTATGATTCGAGGAAACGAGGCGGTGGTAGATAGGTCGGTGATAATAGCCGTCGTGGAAAAAGAGTTGGGTCATTAGTCATGCTTTGATTGATCTGTTTGATCGCGGTAGCGAGCCAACCGGTAACTCGTGTTTACGCGTAAACTCGCGGCCCGCGTTTTTCCATGCTTTCCCCAGCTTTATTTCCATTTGATGCCAAGTCCCGTTTCCCTGTGCGTCGCTGCCTGTCACCATTTACGAGGGCGCGCTTTGATGTTTTATATTTTCTTAATTGACTCGACGCACACCTGTGCCCGTCGTCGAAGCGGTTTTGATGCACCGCTAGACATATTTTTATTATCACGTCCGATATATCCCGGAAATATGTACATTCACTCGCGACACTTGATTGTGTTTTATTGGCGCGACCATTATTTTCTTTCAATTAGCGAGTGCCGTGCTCGGCTTGGGGAAGCGGCACTAAGTCAGCAGGCATCAATCATCCTCTCGTGAATGGCCGGCGGCCTCGGGAGTCTCGTGTTTCCATTGTCGCGCGCGCCTTACGAATTTCGTGCCGAAAATAAGGAGCCGCGCGGCCCAACGGAGAATTACGGAGTAGGGATTAGACGAGTAAAAATTGTTTCCTCCCTCGAAGGCCCGCGTTTCTTTTACGCCCGGTACCCTCGGAAAACTGAGGAAAAACACTACGTGTCGAGCGGCGGTGAGGAGCGCGTGAATGCAATTAATTCGCGCGCACCAGGCAAGTGCAATTCAATTAGAAACTCAGTCGGCACTCGTCCTTGGGTAATTGAACGCGGGAGCCTCGGGGTTTTATCACTGTCACGGGCTTTATCACACCCGCACTCGAGAGCAACGGGGACTTTAAATAAGTATTATCCGGAAATGAGTCCGCTTTCGTTTCCTATATCTCCGTCGCCGTCGCCGCCGCCGTCGCCGTCGCCGCCGCCGTCGCCGTCGCTCGCCCCCTCGCCCGGCAGCCGCCGCCTGCGTTTAGTTGGCCTGTAATCTACAGACGACGACATACATATCTCGCGGCAGGGCGATGTGTATCCCGAATGTTTAAGTGTGCAGGTCCACCCGAGCGGTCTCGGCTCCTCTTAACATTGGCTTCGTCTTAATATCGTGGCGCGTGGGTGGACCAGATGAGGCCTAATCAAGGAGATACCGAGCCCGTTGGCCTGAAAGTGAGACACATTGCCTGGACACGCGGCTCCATCGTAATGGAGCTCGCAGTACTTACTGCCCATGGAGAACAATCGGACGAATGCCGGCTCGTAAACTCTCTCCACATCATATTCAGTCTTGCCGGTGGAAACTCTTGTTCGTTAGAATTCCCCTGGATTGAGAGGGACCGGGGCACAAATGCTAGTAAAAGACGTGTTCTCCCATTCGGCGAGGGATGCGCGCGGCCAGACAAAGCCTGTCTTATTCGACATACATATATGTATGTACCTAGGTGTCCCGTAGTTAGCCTCGCGCATCGCAACACTCCGACTTGGTTAGTTTAACACCATTTGACGTAGCTCGTGTTTAAAGTGGCGTAGGAGGTCAGGGCTCCAACTAATAGCTGAGGGAGCGCAGCTTTAGGTCTGCTGGTCCACGGTGTATCAAGCGGCTCCCGCGGGCGACCATTTGATCCGGCGGGTTTTGCCTGGAGGGGCTGATGGACATTTTTCGCTGAGCGGTCGGGCGTATTAAGGCTGTTCATCTTAATATTGGAAAACTTGCTGCTGCAATGGGAGAAGTTTGGGTGGGGCCGGCGGGGCTGTGGGGGGCCGTGGGGGGCGGATGCGAGCCGGCGACGAAACTGGTCTCGTCAAATTCCGGTCCCGAGGCTTTTTCATTTCTTTTGAGGAAGTTTTCTCTTCCGTCCCCGCCGTTTCTCCATCTGGCGCGCTTTCCTTTACTCGACTAACTCTTTCCCCGTCGAGTTTATCCCGCAACAATGCTCTCCTGCCCGCACTTTGCCGCCTCCTTCGTCGAGGAGGAGGACGCCTCCGCTGAAAAGCCGTCGGGGATACCTTCTCTCTCTCTCTCTCTCTCTCTCTCTCTCCCTCTCACTCTCTCCCTTTTCCTGTTGCGAGAGAGAGGGGAACGCGTTTCCGCTCGCAAATTCATTTGGCAAACACCTCCGGCGGTCAAAGCACTCTCGGACCATCTCCCACTCCTGGCCACCTTCGAACCGGCCTTCCCACTTATGCCTTATAAGTGGTTATGAAAAATTCGCCCGTTTGTCCGGCCAACTGGCATTAATAATTAGCAGTCGATCGCTCTAGGAAACCAGTCGGGATTTAATGAATATTGTGCGCACGTTGAAGCGGACGCGTGGAAAATGTGACTGCATGCTTTATCCATCAAGCGATTCTTCCAGACGGTCGCGCTCGTTGAACACTAGTTGTATCTCGTAAAGTAGAGGATGTTCTTGGAATGTCTAATGATGCCGCGTGGTTGCGCCAGAGACGAACCGGTCTTCCATTTTATTTCAGTCATTTCCATATGATTCACATCGGCCATACCGGTAGACGTCGGAGGAGATTCTCTGGGGACGCAGGCGCGTGCGTTAATGGGATTAGCCCGATCTTTGGAATTGCTGGCATCAAGTTGGCTGCACGTGGCAAGTGCGCGAGGGAGTTTTAATTGATGTTAGCGTCGATTTTCGCCACTGTTTCGAGAGAATGTCCTGGGAAATGGGGAAGGGCCCAGGCGCGGCGGAGGTCTGTTTACGCAGGGAGCTGCTGCGCCGGCGGAGGCAGACGGGAGCGGGTAGATCAACCGCGAGACTCCATTCTCGCGTGAAAACCACCCCTTTCCGCTTGGCTCTTTGGCCAGGGCTTCCTGAATAAAACATCCTATCAAAGAGTTCTCTTGGCCTGCCCTCGAGAGAGTGGGATTACCCTGGCCTTGCCACTCTGCTCTCCCGGAGGCAGGCATTTCCCGCTCGTTATCAAGTCGCGAGTCGCCATCGGCCGCTTTTCTCGCTCTCTTCCCACCGGTTTCAACCTGGCCCGAACCAACTCTCTCTCTCTCTCCCTCGCTTCCCCAGTCTCTTCCTCCGGGCCGACTCCTTTTGATTCGTTCTTCTATTAAGCCTCGCTCGCAGTCTGCCCACCGTTACTCTCCCACCTTCCTCCGAGCCCTTTTGTCTTGGACTTCTATGCCCCTTCGTTGTCTTCGCCTCCACCGCTCGTGCCGATACGTGTTCCTCGTGTAGTCCACTTGTCAAACACGATTTCTGTAGATACTCCGGCGAGAGCCGTGCCAGCGCCAGCAGACATCACTTGCGACCAAACAAAAGTCTGTTCTTATTCGAGTTTGTTGGTGGGACTTTCCGATCTTGCTGATAAATCAAACGCGATAGTATTGCCTTGGCAGGTAGCGCAGTCACGGTAGAGGCTCTTATCAAGTGATATCACTGTTTCCTCTCGTACCATCTTTCTACAATAACAGTTTGCCGAAGACGTATTGTCACATAACGAGATAAGATGCTTCATAAACATGAGAAAGAGATTGTAAATTGCATGTTGAGTTTATTTAATGGCAGCGGCCAGTTGCCATTCATTTGGCTTAATCGCTGCGCGCTAGCCGGTTAACTATGAGTCAGAGGAAAAAAGTTTCCCTTTCAGTCAGAGCCGAGAGTTATCTAATCGAGCGGCGGCAGGAGGATCTTTAACTTAATTCAAAGTTGCGAGCTTCTGTCTCGTCAGCCAGTAAAGTACGTGGAAGCGGGCGATCGAGCGCTTACCTTATCGGCGGCTTTATCGCCGCGGCTTTCTCGCCCGAGAAACCCGTTACTTTTTTCCCTCCGTGGAGCATCTTTCACTGAGGCTGCTCCGCCCCGCTGGACCGAGGAGGCGCCGCCGGCTGGAAAACGTCGCTCGTGCGCAGAAACTGTCGTGGAAAGCCGTAATCTCGTTACTGGAGATGGGGTGCGGGTGGGTCGGGGGCGGGGGAGGGAGTGGACGGGCTACTACGGATGAGGGATACCTGTTCATCCGAAAAAGATCCATCCGGATCGACGTCGAAGCGGGACGCGCGCTCGCGTGCGCGATCAACGAGAGGAAACTTTGGGAAAATCTTATTACCCGGCCCCTTGCAAAACTTGCCTCGCCCTTCTCGATCAAGAAGCCAAGTGACTCTCTCGGTTTACGAGGGCGAGCCCGTCTCTTCCGGATCACTCGAATTTCAATGTACGCGATATTCCCGCCACTCGCCTCAAGTGAAACATCTAATTTGAGGTAACGCATCTAGTTCCGGGGGATAAGAGAGAGAGGGAGAAGGGAGTGAGACTGCGCCGTGATGTGAAGCAAGGAGCATCGAGAGCGAGAGTAGCGGCGAGAATTGACGTCGGACAGTAAAGTGGACAGGATGATCCGTGCAGATTGGAAGAGGGCTAGAGTGTTTACGGTCAATTAGAGTCTCCTCCGGAGGTTCGCGGAGGCGGTGCAAGGTCCGGCAGCAGCAGTAATTTGCGCTTTCCTCATCGGCCGGCTCTATCTCGATCGGGACCAGAAGCGACAAGTCGGACTTTTCTCTCGGACTCGCGCGCCCGCGCACGCTTTCACTTCACACCGCACCGGCTATCTCTTTCCTTTCCTTTCTCTGACAATGCGCGCGCGCCCGTTGCATTGCTCCTCTTTGACAACCAAGAAACCTGTTAATCTGCTCTCCATTCCTACCGACCTTCTCTAAAAGGAACTCTAAGCTCCTGCATCCTCTAAGCATTCCCGCGAGTCCTCAACAAGGTAGATTCTCGACTGGCAGGCGCGAAAAATGTTTTCTTGGAGGAAGAGGCTGCCGCGTTATCTGGAAAAAGTTTGACGCACCATTCGCGGGTTATTTGTCGGGAACTATCGGCGAAGTGTTGCGCGGTGGTGGCGTCGGTGGCAGCGTTATCGCGGCGAGTCGGAGAAGAAAAGGATTAGAGATTAGAGAGCGACGCGCGACGTGGCTAGAAACGGCGGGCGGCAAATTACGTGATATCTTGACGTGGAACTCCTCACTCGATCGAAATTTACTGACCAGAAAGGAGAGAAGCTCGAACGTGAAGCAGCGCTATTTCGACGCGGACTCTTCTATCCAATTTTCGCCATTATTATTGAATCCCTCGGCAGCAGGGCATAGCAGCATTGCCCCAGCCGCAGAGTGAAATAGTCGCTGCCATTAGTAGCCATCTTTTGGAGCCACAATTCTCGAGTAACCCGACTTAATCTTGACGAATATTCACTACTTATTACTGCTATTCCATTCGCCGTATTCCCTTTGCAGTGTGCTCTCGGCGACAGCTCGCCGATTTACATTCAGACACCCTCCAGAGGAGAGAGCAAAGCATCTCGTGTATCAAGGGAATCGTAAATATTGGCGCAAAGTTTTTCCACGATTGGACGTGACTTTATTTCCATGGCAGAATGAATTTTGCGCCGAGCGGATTTCTCTGTCGCGCCGCGGAATTAATGTGAGGCTGGATATCGGGGCGGAAGGATGCTGCGAGGCACATCCCGGTTGGAATCGGTGGCGAGTGGGGCCTCATCAATTTTTCAGAATTTACCCTTGCAGTCGACACCTTATCCCCCGAACTGTGACCACTTCTCTCTACCTCTCGCAGTCCCTTCTCCCCCTTTTTTCCCGTCGCGCCGAGAGAGCCGAGAGAGCCGAGAGAGTCGAGAGCCTCTCAGCGTGTTGACATCGGGTAAACTTTCTTGGCTCGATGGTCCGCCGACGTCTCCTCTGAAAGCGATCGCGGGCGCCTTCGGATGCTGGGTAAATAAACGATCCGCGCGCGCCTTGGAGCTGCCAGCAGTGGTGGCGCGGCGCGGAGCGGCGGCTCGTTATTAGCGGGCCTCGAATTTGAAAGTCCTCGATATTCCACCCACCCCGAGTGCGAGTCGAGCGAGAGAGCCACCCTAATGAAAGTCAAATTATCGCCATAACGCGCGCCCTCCTTCAACCACTCGAGATTTTTCCGCCCCTCTCTTTCGATGTTTATGAAGCCCTTTCACTCCGACTTCTTAGTACCTTCTTAGGGCCCTTATCCCTTGGTCAACTTGCCTCGCCCTTCCAAAACCTTTCGTCACTTTAGGTCCTTGTTGATGCATCAAGGGGGATATAGGACGCAGTTAATCTCTTTATTTTTAGATGACTTTTAAAACAATTTTCAATAATCTGATCAGTGACTTGATGAGAACTGCTATTTAAACTTTTATTGGTTCCCTTTTGGCACATTAGTTTAATGTATAAGAATCAAAATGTCAAGGAACTCCCATATTTTTCCTTGAAATTTTGAAAAAAAATGGATAACATTTACTGGTTTAGCTGCCTTAGATCCCTTTAGACGTCCAAGTCTTACTGCAAAGAGTTATGAACATTGATAGCAGGATCCAATTCGATTTTTCGATTTCCCCAGGCTCGCAGTACGTGGCTTCCATGTGGTAGATATAGTTTTTAATCCTATAACAGAGTGAGCGGGGATCACCGGTAGAAGACGGCGGTGTTCGTCGCGTGCTTGAAATGCATTCCGATCTTGTCGCATTCATGAAAGCTCGAGCCGCATAATGAGCCGCGCGGCAAACTTGAAATGTTAATTACGAGTAATGAAGTGTGTTCCTAGAGTCGGCGCATGACGGGGGGGCAGAGAGTCATTTGCAGCGCAGGAGGAAGAAGCCAAAGGGTTGGAAGTCGGATGGAAGGAGCGCGCGATAGCTGGCTGGATGGCGGCGGTAGCGAGCGGGGACATAGGGGGTGGAATAGAAGTTGGAAATACGTGCCAGGCTGCTCTATAAAATAAAGGGCCGCGATTTAATTACGGCCTTGTAATTACTACCCCGCGAATTATCGAGTGGCGAGTATGGCGTTGGCGAGAAATAAGGTCTACAGACCTTAGCCCCGAGCTCTCGGGGCACGAGGGAGGAAGGAAAGTTTCGTGTTTTATCGGTAGCCCGGCTCGCTCCCTCACCGCTCATTTCGTTTTAACGATTTCCACGGATTGCGCCGTACGATTAAATCGCTGTTAAATAGATTTTCCACTAGCCTTTCGTTTAGTCTTACAGCGGCAACCGGCTTGTTCATAACTCGGCGGCCATTAGCTTCGATATTCCAAATACTCGGCGGCGTCGAACTACTAGTGAAACTTGCTCGCACGCCACGGTCGCACCAGCATTTTAACGTATGTCTGGGCTTGGTGGTCAGCCACTTCTCTCTTCTTTTTCCCCCCGTCGGCACCAGCTGAATTACGCGAGTGGTCGCGTAAACATTTGCCCAAGCAGATTAGGAGGATACCACACGGCGAGGCATTGTTGTCGGCCAATGTGTTACGCTTTGCCGCGTTACTCAGCATTTGTCGAGTAATCTTATTTTCGCGGAATTCGCCGAGCAACTTGCCAGCGGCTAGTGTGGGCTTGCGAAAAACTGAGAAAGCGGGGTCGGCGAAAGAGTGGGAAGGAGTGTGTGCCAAACGCCACCTTCCCACCACATGGCGACGTTCATTCGCCAAGTGGTCGGCCGGGAGCCGCTTTATTGGAAACTAATTTTTTTCCAACCCTTCTCGGCCCACAACTTTTTCGCCCGATTTTTCGGCTGTATTTTTTGGTTCTCGCTCCCGGCGATTCCTTCCCGCGCCGCCCGATTACTTTTACGAGGGGCCCGGCTAATATTTTTTCTTGCCCAATCGTTTATTTCGTGGTGGCGGCCCTCCTTTGTTTGTAACCCAGTGCCTCGGGCGGTCCAATGTCTGGCCGCGGGTGGAGGGAGGAGGTGGTTGGTGTGTACGTGTCTACCACGCGGAGGGATATCGATTGCATACAAAAATTACAGTCGCTGCTGCCCGCTCGAATCGGATTCAATTCGAAATTATTAGCCAGCCGCGTTATGCCCGGAGCGCCGGCTCTGTTATTTACGCGAACACTGGGACCACCCCACTACCACTCTCTCCACTAGCGTCGGTTATTCATTGCTCCCGATAGCCGCCCGATACTCTGATTCACTCTACGCTCTTTCTATTAATTTCCTAATGTCCACAGTGTGGCCGGCATTTATCCTGGCGATAAATGCCCCGAGCTTTCTCGTGATTCATTGTATCCCCATTTGCTGTGTCTGTGGCCCTGCCCTGCCCTCACTACAGCAGAACACTCATTTCTTCTTTCAGGGAGGCGAAACTGCCGCAGTGCGATCCAGTGCGCCTCACGCTCCACGGTACGAGGATGTTCGTCGACTAACACGAGTGTTGCAATTAACCCGCGTGTTCGATTGAGTCGCGTGCATTAACCGTGTTACATTAATGACATGTAAACCCCCCTGGTGAAGTGCAGTCCAGCCATGGAGGAGAGACGGGCTAAGACGGGCAGCGGGCCAAGGGTCAGCAAAGGTGAGTAGAAATCACTGCATCATATACAAACTTCGATGCAAAGGTTTATTTCTCTTTCTCCCGTGACGTGTATGACTCGGAAAGAATCGCGAGGACTTGACCAAGACTTTCTACCGGGGAATTAGTCGAATAGAAGTTTGCGATTTTACGAGCAGAGTCTTGATTCGCGTTCGCCTCTCCGAGGTGCCTCGGGAGGATGAGGAAGCTCGTAAAAAAGCGTGTTGCGTGATGTCGTTTGCCGTCGGACAATGCTATCCAAGTGAGGTTCTTGGCTTTCCTTGGGTCGACCGGGGGAGCGCAAGAATGGCTATGTGCAGAGGTCTCATATAATTTCATCTGGAAACCGCAGCTACGAGTGCTCTCCCCTCTCGATCTTACCCATCGCCATGTCCCCCGACATTTCGCTCTGCCCCCATACCATCCCATCCCATCGGGTGCATGCTACTCCGATTACCATTCTCCGCCGGCTGCGGGGCAACGAGAACGAATCCTCCCTTGGGAAGCTGCGTCTCGCGATCCAACTTGCGATCCACACCGATTAATCCGTAGACTCGGCAACCTTCGCGCATTGAGCCACCTTGCCGCGCGCTCCCTGCGCCACTGAATCTATTACTTTCGGAGATTGTGGCATTTTTCGCCGAGCGCAGGCCGACATTTGCGGACATTGGCTGCATGACTGACTCTCAAGGATAGGCACGTTCTGTCGTGCCAGCGCCCGCACTCTCCACTGGTGACAGGCAGATTTCGCCATTGCCACTGACGATGTGTGTGTGTGTGTAAAATTTGCGGTAGGTTCATCGAGTGAGCGAGAAATAACATCTGTTTTATCTGCCGGCCTTTTTTTAGATTGCGTTTGGTGCGAGTGTCTTTTTGCGTTGTTCTTTAATTGTACTAAAGCAAATAGTTTCCTTGAGTGTTGGTCACGAAGCAGGAAAATGTTTGCCCACAAAGCTGGCCCCTTGCTGAGCCGTGTGCAGCGCGAATACGTCGGTGATATGTGCGACAGGACCTTCACTCGGAGGGAAATGTGTCCGCCCATAGTTTATCATGGTGCAATAGTCGTCCGAGAGAGTCTCGAATCGAAACCAGGTTCTTGCCCAAAGGGTTAAGCGATCGCTCGCTCTTGCATAATCCCTGGCACGCGTGCTCGAGCATAGGAACGCATAATTTGCGCGGGGACGTGCACGCAGAATGCATCGGGAACGCAATAGCAAGGCGCGCGCGCGCGCGTCTGTTTGGTCCGCGGGACAAGAGCTCTCTTGTTCGCTTGGTAGCCTTCGAGTCCTTTGACCCGAGCCAGCCGCGAAACTTGGCGGAGACAACTAGCTAGAGCTAGACTGTAATCTCAAAAGTGTAGAAACCGAGAGTACTCTCCCGCTGTGTCAATCTTAGATTTCGATGTCCCGCTTGCCTTTGGAGCCGCAGCCACTGTTTAATTAGTCGGGACTCGGCTTACTGCGTTTGCTCGTGCAACGCGCCGACTCGTACCTTTGTGCGAGGCGTCTTCCATCAGGTTTTTCATGCCCCCGTCACGGACCAGAAGGCTCGATTGCTCGATGTTTGATTCAAGGATGCTCGCTCGGACGAATTACGCATTCGCGGTCCATTTGTCACGTGGTCACGTCGTCACGTAGCGTGTAATGAGTTTGGCTCGCGGTGCGCCGTTGCGTCTTGACCGCTTGGAATGCCGCGGGAGGAGCCTGTTCCTACTTGAGAGCAAAGCCTAAGTGCATTCGATTTTCCTGGACAATGAACGGGTCACCGGCACTATCTCCCCGGAGAGTCACGCTCACCTGTAAAAGCTCGATAATCGCCAGGAAAACGTAGAAAGGACCGGGACTTATCTGTGTTAGAATCTAGCTTCCTAGGTTGGGATTCAAGCTTACTGGGGTGAGAGGAAAGAGATCCGCCTTATTTTCTCTGTCTTTCTGACAGGGTTGGGTCGAGGGGGGTTGCTCGTTACCGATTCGAAGTCACGCCTTTGTCGAGGGGACGAATCCTATCGCTGAAAGGTCGCGGCACTCTCTCTCCTCCAGTCCTCCTCGACTTTCTGTTTAATCCAGATGCCGTTTTTCCAGCGTGCTCCCGCAGGATTTTATCTTCTTTCGGCCTCTTCCTTCTTTCCCCGTTACTCTTACTTCCTTCAGCTTCGACTCTCACTCTCTCCTGCGCTCTAGCCTCTTTTTTCCTCGACTCTTCGGGGATTAGCGTTCACTTCGCTCAGCCTCTTTCTCGGCAAGCAGAGATAGATACATTACTTCTCCCTCGGTGTGTAGTTACACATACATATACCCCGGGAATCGCTGTCCCACGGGAGACCCTTGACTCCTTGCTTCCTTTTGTGTGCGCATCCACCTGCCTTACCTCGTCGGGATCAGACCACAGGCTTTACCTTCCAGTGCGTGATAGCCTCGCTTCACCGTTGAAGATGGCAGACTGAATATGCAGCTGGTAGAGCTATGTTTGCAATTGAAAAGGTTGATGAAGAGATGAGGAAGTGAGTCGTGAGGAAAAAGCGCAGAGAGATGAGCAGGTTTCGATAGTCCGAAGGAAAGGGAACCAGTTAGACTTTCCAGCGGGAAACCTGTCGTAGAATCTTCAAGTTACTGCTCGGCCGGCTCTGATAGGTAGGTCAGACAGCTGCCGGCGGTCCAGAGACCAGTCGGAATGCTCTCTCGGCTTTCGATTAACGCGCCGCGCAATAGTGGGACACCGGCGATTTGTATTTATTATATGTATATCGCGCTCGAGTGGCCTTTAAATATCGCAATCGCTCGGCACCCGTTGCCGAAGCAGTGGGACCACTGCACTTTCCTTGGATATGCCGACGCGATAATTCAGCCCTGCTGGACCAGCGTAACTGGTTCGCAACAGCTTGATCCTGCGAATCCTGTCACCGGCCAAGTCTGCCCGTTGCGGATAATTAACGCTCTTGCACTCGGCCTGCCAATACTATAATCGCAACGCGAAATATGGCTCGAAAGTGAAAGCAGAGTGGCGCGAGGCCACTTGAATCTGGCGATGAAGACGCTACTGGAGGTCTCGGCTTATGGTGGGGGAGCCGTTCGCATTTGCTTGATTTCGTGATTTTTTCATCACTTTCTTCAATTCCGCCTGATTCGACATTTTCAGTAATCGTACTTGTACTGCGCATTATATTAGAGCGAGCGAAAAGTCCTTTACACGTTGGAGGCCTCAAACGCTATTTCTTTAGGTTCATTGGCTATTTTTTATCAAGTTGATCGGCCAATGAAAAAGTCGTTTGTGCTCCGCTTAAGTGGCAATACTTAGGAAGCAGGGAGTTTCCCCGTTAACCTGCGGCGCGGCGCAGGGCGGGAGGTGCAATCGCGTGATAAAGGGTGCGCCGCAATGAGCTGTAAAAGGAGCGCGTCCTCGCATTATGTCGTTACCGGGCGGTGCATTTCGTCGCGGACCACGATATGGTAATTTGCATTCCGCTTTATCGCGCACCGGGCGACAAGCGCGCCATCGTTATCAGGGCGAGGCCGCTATCGTAAATCTCCGCCAACTCATAAAAGCCCGCCTGCTAGTTCATCTCTCGCTCTTTCTCTCTCTCTGTCTCGCTCGGTCGCCAGCCGATGGGGATTTTAGAGCCCTTGGGGCGGCCGGACATTTTTCCGCCTTCCGTCAGGGCGTCCGGCGCAGCTATTGTACTCGCGTGGATTTTTTAACGAGACTAGGCCGACGGGAAATACACGCGTTGTGCATGCCTATATGCGCGGGAATCAAGATGTTGGTTGATTGGTTTCGGTATAGCACAAGGAGGCGTGTATGATCTATTGTGAGCGACCCATTGGAAATTCTTCACTTTCGAGGGTATAATACATATGTATATCTGTGCCGCATTTGCGTAACTATCGAGAGTATAGGCCGCGTGGAAAGATGTAGTTGACCGAGCGAAGCCTAGAAAGCTGATCGCTACAGTTTTCTCGTCGGGGAGATGCTCTCGCACGAGACATGCCTTTAAGGAAAGTAGCCGGAACGCCGCGAGACTTGCATTTAATTAGTGGCACGCCTTATTAAAGAGTGTTCTCTCGCGGCGCAGCTCGTCATTATGTCTGGCAATAGTGAAAGATTGGCTGGCTAGATAGTAAAGGAACTTGGTCGTGACTGCCGAGCGCATTTCGGGCGGGTGCGAAGTTTCACGAAGGAATTTTCCACGTCACCCTTGTTCATTACTGGCGCGCGCTTATACGCGCGTATTAAATCTTTTCCGACAGTTAACATCTTCTACCTGCCACCGGTGCGCTTGCATCATCGGGGCCACAAATTATTTAGTCTCGTCGACGCCGAAGGAGACGTTCTTCTTATCGCCTAGTGTGACCGATGCGACAAACAAACCAATTAAGCAAGTATCGTCTGCTGTTTGCCGACTTATTACGCGTCGCTTCTTTTCGTTATCTAAGCCAACGTTCTTTATGTAAAGTCTAATACCCGATGGTTGTTTGCCGCATTAAGGAAGAATAGCAGCCAAATGAAAACTTTAGAGAACTCTAAACGGTGACTTTAACTATTTCTACTTGTACTTTCACTTTGTCCCTATTATTCTCGGGGAAGCATTGCAAACCGCAGATTCGCCCAGCCACGCTTTACAACCATGGGATTCTTCTCCTCGTCCCTCGGCCTCCCACTGTTAATTTGTCGAGGGTTTCGTCACGCCTGCAGTCATGTTGGAGGAGTGTACTCACTTTTTCGGGAGGGTTACATCAGAGTAGCGAGTAATCTCGCGTAGGTCTATAGCAAGCGGATCTGGAATTTGGGGAGAGCTCGAAAGGGAGTTTTGGTCGGCCGAAATAAAGCAGTAGCGGCGTGTTATCTGGAATTGTTCCGACTGGAAGTGGTGTTAATAGTCGGGGAAGAAGCAATTGGAAGTGTACCGCGGGAGGATGGTTGTTTTAACGGGCGATTGGCGCAGTTTATCTTTGGCGGTGGCGCTGTTAAACGCAAACTCGCGAAACGACCGAGTGAAAAATGTGTCGGGCGCGGTGGCGTTTGCCGGACGGTGAAATAGATTTGGCACGCCATCCCTTGTATCATTTACGTCTCGGGCAATCATATGCCGGTCCGCCGCTGTGTTTGGGGCCGTTGGACAATTTTAGACTACGTAATGCAGCCGAGCGGCCCGCGACGATGCAGCGCGCGGCAGCCTTCTCATATTAATTGCCAGATCGCAGATAGACCGTGTGCTTTTTTTAATCCGCCGCTCTCGGACCGACCGCCAATGTGCGAAAAGCTCGCGCGGCCACTGGTCGCTGGACACGGTATCGGTCGATTGTTGGGAGGATCACCTTTCCACTTGATACGCCTCTACTGGGTAATGCGAGCCGCGAGGCAACTTCTCCCGCGGTAATTACTAGCGATGCGCCGGGTAATCGGGCGCGATGGAAACTTGGGGGAAACTTTCCTCCGCGGTTATTAATCAGCGAGTAACGCGCGCGGCATCGCTGCGAATTATTCTTAGCAGCGCGAGACAGAACGTATTAATACACACCGTTCCTCGAGAGATTCCAGGCCAGTTTCTCTAGGGCGCCGGACGTGTAGAATGAGAGAGCAGTACACCTGTAGAAGCGCTCTCGCGAGCCGTGTAGATTGGACATTGCGAATAGCGAGACACACGATACTCGCCACTCCGTTAAATCTCTCGAGCAGCGCCGCGCGGTTCCTCCGTAATTAAAAGCCTTGCCAATTCATTGGTCGCATTTGCAGCCGCCGGTGAGCCGGAAGCATTCAAAAATGTTTCTCTCGCAGAATGGGATTACGTAAGATGAGTTGTCGGAAGAGGGAAAAAATGGTCATTGGCCGAATGAGAACGAGCGAGCCTACAGGCGCGGGCGCAGGGAATTACGGGAGTGGGCCCCCGCCAAATTGTATTCCATCCTGGGGCTGCTAATGCAATATTCAGATGCAATTTTTATCTCGTGCGTGGGACAAGCAGCCAAACAGAAAGAGGGGAAGGGAGAGCGAGAGAGAGAGAGGGTCCGCTTTAATCATCGCGTTAATAAGCTTAGCCTTTTCTCGCCGAAAAGCGGCGCTGGGAAAAGCATATCGCCTGGTCGGCATGCGCGCGATCTCTCTCGCTAACCGTGGAAGCTGCGGTGTTTTAGTTGACTCTTTTTCTACGGCCGACCTCTATCCCCGCCAACCCATTTAGCCGACAATTTTCGTACACCGCGCGAAATTCCCCCGAAAAAAGTCTAACACTCTAGACCGAGAATTAGGTGAAGGGGCCCGCCCGATGAGTTGGAAGTTTAATCGGTTAGTATATGTACGAGAGCATCGTATACCAAACGCGATCACAGTCATTAGAGTCAGCCAGGACCGATGTCATTGGTCGCATTTCTCGGTAGGAATTCTTGATAGCAAGCAAATTGTAGTGGCGCGGCTTCGGCTAATAATGGAACGCTCGAATACATGAGTCACTAATCGGGAGATTAATTTCCCAGGCGTTCATGATAGGCCTTGTTCTCGTCGCATCACTCATGGCAATTACGTGTTGGAGGCCTCCGACATGAGAGAGTCGTTCATTTTCATTTGGACCTGCCCACTGCCAAAAATCGACAATGATTTCGGAAGGTCTCCAATTGGGATGGAGGGATTATTCGCCTGACGTAATTTGACGCATCGCGCGCGTTGCACATTAATTCGGGCGTGTACAGGCCCAGGGCCCAATGCAATCCCGTCATACGTAACAGACTGGATGCAATTGGGGAGAGTATCGATGGGCAGATCGGCGCGATGCTTCGCACGCGGAATATTCATTTCTCCGTCATCTTGGGTTTCTGCCGATGAAACTTTAGCAGCGACGGGCGTATCGGCTTTCCGTGTTTACGCGGAGCGCTCGCTCCGGTCCGGCGTGCTCGTGTCGCTTGCCGTTTGTAATCGCTCGTTTTGGACGAGTGCTCTCCTTTTCCGCCCAGTGTATGCCCTGTCAACCCACTGTTATAGCACCGGCGCTCTATTCCTGGCGGTCCTCTCCTCGCACTCGCGTCCGAAAATACGCTGTAAGAGACCGACACACCTACGAGGTTGCGCTCGCTACGTTAAATAGCCTCGAAACAATGTCACACTCCTGTAGATTACAGTGCCGCCTCTCCAATCCCGGGGCCGGCTCGCCGGGCTCGCCGCTAACGAGCCTCATCAGTTAATAATTGATTCGACTGTCGGGAGAGTCCGCCGGCACTGGGATCGATTGACAAGTCAATTCGGTGCACTATACTGACAGGGACCGGGCTAGAATGAACGATCGGTTCGAGCCTTGGCACCGGAGTCGCCTGTTAGTCATCCCTCACCCACTGCCAGAAAACCCTCCCGTTATTACTAATGCCCGAGGGAGAGCCCGATGATAATTTTATGCTCCAATCTCCCTGCTAATGATCCTGATGATTTTTAAACGCTCTCGGCGAGAACCCTCTCAGCCAAGAGGTGAGGATGGAAGTTGGGTTAGCGCGCTGCTCGCTCGGCGCTCTGCTTCAACTTCTATTGGACTCTTCGCTCCCCTCGACGTTTAGTTTCAGGGGAAATCGCTGTTAAAAAGCTTCCTCCTGTCCGCCGTGAAGCGCTACTTTTACTCTTGCCGTTCTTAACGATTCTACTGTACTCGGCTGCGAACCAGCTCTCTCCCGCCTCCGCCTCCCTCGCCCGCGCTCGAGCATTCTTTCGCGAGAGTTTTCCTCCGCGAGGGCTGCGGCTCTTTTAGGGAATTGTAACCCAGTACTTTTGCCGCAATGGCTCCAACGGTAGCCGGCGGATCTACATTTTGTCTCCACGGGAAATTCAGCCGCCTCTAGTGGCCACTTGCTGCCGGCCACTTGTTTCCGCCTCGGTTGCGCACCGGCGGATTTTCAATCTCGCCACTTAGGGATCCGCGATTTTTTCCGGAAAATTGTCCGCCGCGCGGCTCCGATCGAACGCAGTTCCGATGGACGCGGCAGTGTAAATCGGGTTTGCCGGGAAGGGTCGCGCAAATGCGGCCATAAAAAAGGGGCTGGCTGTTGCTTGCGCTACAATAGGGCGGATCTCTTTAATGGAACTATTCTTTTAACGCTTTAAGCTCTAGTGCTCGTAGTAAGCCTCGTAGTAAGCGCAGATGGCAATTAATTAAGGCGCTTAAGCGTCACCGCTTACCAAAGGAAAGGGGGACAAACGAAAGGAAAAGGAGCGTAAAAAACGGGCGGCCGCAAACGGGAAAGAAGGAGAATGGGAGAGAGCGAACCATAGGTGACTATAACTGAGTGCGCACTGCTAGGGAAAACCTAGAGAA
The DNA here is from genome assembly GCA_963675795.1 of Crossocerus cetratus. Classification (NCBI taxonomy): domain Eukaryota; kingdom Metazoa; phylum Arthropoda; class Insecta; order Hymenoptera; family Crabronidae; genus Crossocerus; species Crossocerus cetratus. The sequence continues at coordinate 7,086,343 of OY776664.1, read as the reverse complement.
AGGGAACCGACTGGCGAACCAACAACTAGCATTCAAAGAAAAACTCGAGCTAGAAAAGGCGAATACAACTGGAAGGCGCGTGAGCGCGGCAGATGAAATTTCAGTCGCCCTGCTGAAGCGAGCAGTTTCGGTATCACCGTTTAGTTGCCGCCGCAGGAATCGGACGAGCCGACACTCGTGGAGCCGAAGCGTCGTGTTCGGCAGGAATCGTCGACGGTAAACCTGTCTGGGAAAGAACTCCCCGACCTGTAGCCGGAAGTAGCACAACTGGAAGGAGTCTCGAATTAATTGGTGCGCCGAGGCTCCGGCTCTTGCGCTACGAGGACGGGCGGTGGGACGGCAGAGAGGTAAATAAGGGCGAGGGAAAAATTGAGGAAGACAGGGCATAAAGCGTCGCATCATTGAATCCCATTGAGCTCGCGGACGGAATTGGCGCACGCCGCGCCGCGTGCCGCGCGCTGGTAATACGGAAGCGAGAGACAAACGCGCCTGATGGGGAGAGAGAGGGCGAAAGAGATGAGAGTACACTGTTACTTTGCTGGGGAGTTACGTAGCGGGAATAAGGCAGCTTTTATGAGTAGCGTAAAACGTGATTCTCATATATTGAAGCGCCGCGCGACGTTGCGTCGCTCCTTTGGCCCCGGGCTTGGCCGGATTGTCCTGCCGCGTAGAAGACAGCGAGGATCAAAGACACCTCTTCTCCCCTTAAATAGATGCCAACTTGCTTCTCACTTGAAACGCGATGGGGGATGACTACCGCGACGAAGCTCCCGAGAAAAGAAATAGTTTCCTTCGCTTCTCCTTGATGAATCTTGTGCCAATCTTGTACGGGCACGGTCATTGGATGGAACGTTCGCGCTGCGACTTGGGACGGAAGGTCGCTGGATTGAGCGTATCCAATTCTTTGGTTACATTTGGATGCTGAATTTCGCAGTCGACCGACGAGCAAGCGTGATACCGCGCTCCCCTTTCTTTGCCCATACTATGTGCAGTACTTAAAAGATTCACCGAGCTTGTTACCTCCTGTCTTGCTTGAGGGATCCGTGTCGAAAGATTTCCTGGTGCAATCTAGCCCTTGAAGAAGAATGTAGAGTTTTCTCAGCCCCTCTCTTCCGCAAATGCTGGTCCTCCCTTTTTCGAGAGTATCAGTCAGATATTCATAGGAAGGTCTTCCTTCTTTCGCGAGGGGAGCGAGTATCGAGGAGCCGGTGGATCAGTCGGCCAAAGTTGAGAATACTTTTGGCGAGGGTAGAGTCCGGTTTACGACAGTTCTGCCGCTTCGAAATCACTCAACGATCATCCTGTGGACATCGCACGTGTCACACACGCGCTTATTATATCGGCGAAACGAGCGATATTATTTCGGGACTTTTCGACCGTGAGGAAAAGCCGGAGGAAACTTTTCCCCGGAAAGGTTTCACCCTCTTCTACGGCGAGATATCCGTGATTCTTGGATCGTGCAGCGGTGAGCCAGTTTCGCCGCTGGAGATATCGAATTGCCTGTTGGCAGAAGTTGGAGCTTAGCCTGCTTACACGGGGGAGATCAGGTGTTAATGTTTGGACAGCGCGATATGGTAACCATATTCGGCATGTTCAACAAAAGGGATAGTCTCCCGCTAATTAATACCGAGCAAACACTGTCGTAAGTTAATCGAAAAGACTTGTCTTGGAATTGGAAAGTTTCTCTCTCGCACGCTTGCCGCTCTCTATTAGGATTCTATTTTCGGCTGCCACGTCGATTGACCATATGCCGCGCGCGCGCATCGAGCCGCGAAGATTTAGGTAAACGCGGGTCGATCGGTGGAAAGTGATCGACATAGGTTGGAAGGGTCGTTGGAGCGGGGAACGCGTGTCGTTTGAGGGAGATTGTGCGCGTTACTGTCTCGTAGAGAGGATTGTTACAGGACGATTTACCGTCGGTACTGTGTGGCTGCTGTGCCGGATCGCAGCGACGATCAAACACCCCCCTCGCTTTACCGGAATCTTTGATCAGAAATGCATCCCTGCGAACACGAGGAAGACGCTTCCATTCAAGTCGCACGTGGCCGCCCTCGAAGGATAGGGCGAGTCATTGATGTTTCTCTCGAGCAGTTGAAACTGAAAGGCTATTACTTTCCGCGAAGTCGCTTCTCCAGTAAACGATACCCTTTCCGCACGCCACTATGATCGATCTTCCGACGACGAACGATTACGATCCCGTGCTTGACAGGCTGAATTGATCCCCGTGTTCCGGCCAAATTTTTACAGTGATAGTAAAAGCCCGGCCGAAGGGCGCGCGTGCAAACGAGGAGGGGGTTATCGGGCATCGATAAGTTTATTGAATGATGCTGGTCCCACGAGTTGGTTCGGCCATCTATGGGTGAGGGAGGAAGAGAGAGAGAGGGGGAAGTCGAGAGAGCGAGGTACCTTTACGAGGCAACACGGCTTTATGACGCGACTTTCGCGATAGCTGTAATGGCCACTCTCGGCAACGCGAAGCACCCCATTACCGTCACTCTATTTCACAGTTGATATCACCCGCACTCTTTCACCCAACCATCCGATCCACCTTTGGTCCATTCAGCCTCTCTCTCGCTCCCTTTTCCACCGGAGCCCTACGCGTCCCGAGCGTTCGTCCCGCGGACCAAACGCTCCTACCTTGACCCAGTGCATTCAGCGACAACGGGCGGTGAAAGGTCGTCGCCGCTCGGCAGGGGATGTGGTTTTAAGCGGCGCGGCTCACCTCTGCATTTTTATGCAATTGCTCGTACAGTAAGAGCGCCCGCGGGCATTAGTCCGCCATATTTCAGTGCGCAATATGCTAACGTGGAATAACGTGCGGCGGTTTGTTTTGTTGCAGGCGGAGACGCGGTCCAGTCGAAAGGCTGACAAAGCCCCGGCCTTCGCGAGCGCACTATCCTCGTCGCGGCGATACTCGTGCGAACAGTGCGAACCGTGACGCAAGAGTGGATCACGCGCGCGCGGCCCGTCGGTGTTTAGAGATTTTTTCTCGCGACTCTCCCGTCAAAACGGCGCTCGCGAGAGCTCGCGGTGCTGGAACGCTGAGCGGCGAGTCGAAGCGCACCGTTCTCTCGAGACTCACGCGCGAGATCGCCTGGAGGAACTCTGGACGGCAGGAGATGTCCCGCAAGTGGCTCGACAGGCAAGACAGTACGTTCAAGCCGCCAGACATCCGGAGATAGCGAGAGGACCCTACCAGTGTCGCCTGGCGAACGAGGCTCGGAGCGCGTGGCCGACTTCGCGGCGCAGGATGAGCGAGGACCGAGAGACCAACCACCGAGACTCGGCACGAGCATCAGGAAGAGCTGGAGCGATCGCGTGAGGTCGCCCGCTAGTAAGTTCAAGCTCGTCTTCAACGAGAGGGCGAGGAGAGCCTCCTCCCCCAAGCGAGCGCCGGCCCAAAGCCAGAAGGACCTTCCGTCCTTCCTCAAACGATTCGTCAAGACCTCCAAGGAGAACATCAGCGAGGGCTGCGAGAGGCTCGTTCGCAATATCCAGAAGAGTCCTCTGGCCCTTCGGAAGAAATCTCTTCCCAGCCGAGGCGAGAGCGACGGGCGAATTGAAGTAGTCGACGAGGGAACACCACTGCCTCCAATTAGAAAGAAGAGGCCGAGCAAGAAGTCAGAATCAGTTTGCACAAGTTCCCTCCAGGATAAGTCCGGACCACCCGATATCGCCGACATAGCAGCTGACGAGGATTTCTTCTTTATTGATAAAGAGCCGAGCGAACTCAGCGACGAGGGAGTCAACATCAAGCAAGCAACGCTCGCCGGCAAAGTCCTAATTCCAAATTCCAGGCGAGCCGACTTCTTGCTGGACGTGCCGCCGCTTTTAAACCGTTCCACGCACGAGGAGAAGTCCTCGAGATCGCAGAGCGTCTCGGTGGAGGACGTGGAGGAGTTGATCCGCTCGGAGGATAATCTCCGGCTGGTGCAGGAGCGAGCTTTAATCAGGAAGCGCTTGGATCTTCATCAGGCGAGCCCGGGCGTGTCCGGAAGCGAGGAGAGTCTCGAGTCGCATTGGGATTCCTCGAAGAGAGTTATTCGCGCGGCGCTCGCTCGAAAGCGATCGAGGCGGCTTCGTTCTCAGGATCAGATCGCGCTCTCCCGCGGCAGAGGGGATCAGCGGAGCAGATCCGTGGAAGATAGCAGCGATTCGACGGAATCAAGGTCACAGCTGGCGGCAGATAAGAGCGTCGTCGGCGACGCGAGTGGCAACGCACGGAAGGTGGTGGTGGTCTCGTGGAAGCCGTCGCGTAAGCTCAAGTGCTCGCCACCGCCAGACGAGTGGCAGGTTCAGAGGTCGAAGTTACTGGTGCGTGCTCCCGATAGCTGGCTCGGGTCAGCCGATAAGCTAGCTGCTCTAACACTCCGCACCGGCAGCGAGGAGGTGCCAGAGCGGCCGGGAGCGGCGGTGCCAGCAGCGGGAGCGGCCACGCCGGCCACGAGCTTGAGCGTAAAATGCAAACTTGCGAATTTCGCGGATGCCCGAGCGGGCGAAAGTGGGGACGACTGGCAGGCGACGAGAGGCCTCGAGTCCGCGGAAGAGCCAAGTAAACAGGAGCTAGCTGCGAAGCGGCCCGGCAACTGGCGCGCCGATTTACACCCGTCGCTCGCCGGCTCAGACGATTGCCGACTGATCAATCTCCAAGAGTCTCCGCCCGATCGGGAGCCACTACTCCCGGGACACGCGTCCGCGCCGAAAACCGACAACTTCGCCCCTCTGGGACTCTGGACCACCGTTTCCTCCTCCAAGAGACAGACTCTCCACGGACTGAAGGGAGGCACACTTCCAATTAAGCAGAGCTACAGCAATCCGGAGATACACAAGTGGAAGGGCCTCGATTCGCTGCCTATTCGAGTCGAGGATTCCAGCAAGAATAGAATCGGGCCAGGCTATCGCGCGAGAGTCGAGAGTGGTGCCGAGTCGGTGGTTATAAGAGAGGCCCGTGATAAAAGGAGCAAGGGTTACAGGAGAGCGGAGAGTTTCTCTGGCAGCGAGCGTAAGATGAAGCTCACCCTCAGGATGATTCGAATCCGCGACAAATTGGTCCTCGGGCTGAGCGCCTTCGCGATCCTCTTCACCATCTTCCTGGTGATGGACTTGCAAATGGACCTCGGTTACAGCGGGCATCACTTGGTCCCGAGCCACGGGCGCGTGCGGATCGGCGACGCGCCCAATGCCGATACGGTCTACAATAGCTTCCGGCGGAAGTTCCTGCAGCGCGTCAACGGCAGCCGCGAGCAGACCAGTGCGGACGTGTCCGGTACCACTCAGAACGCGAAGGTCCCCTCGGCCGAGCCGAGGGACTCGAACTCCGCGGGATCCTCGGTGCACGATAGTTTCGGGGACCTCGTCGAGTTGGTCGTCAAGGGTTTCGGCGTCAGTGTTTACGAAGGTGTGGCTAGGATCAGTGGCGAGGATCACACGTACAACCCTACCCTCGCCGAGCTGAAGAAGATGAGTCCTAGGTGAGTCGATGACCGGAAGCGTCCTTTTTATCACATTTTTCTCTCGGCAACGAGATACCACTGACCCTGGGAGGACCTGCTGCTCGAGTCATCCGGCTCAGCTTTTAACTTTATAAGTAAAGCCGAGTCTAGTTTCAGATAGCGGATCCTCTTGTTTACAGTGCGATATCGGAGTCTGGTAGTGCATGCAGATAGCGGAGATGGCACGGCTAGTCAGCTCCGGTGTGTGTTTAGTATATAGGCAAAAGCATCGGGCTCTTCTCACCAATGAAAGTATCTGCCCTCGTTTCTCGAGATAAGCCGCGCTGCATCTTTCATTCCCATTAAATCGCGCGATTCGCTCTTAATTCGACCTCGTAACACTAAGTAGCTTTCCGCGCCCGCGCCCGCGCCCGCGCCACTCCGCGCGCGGGCAGAGTTTGTCGATTCCGAGTTGGCTCGGTGTTAGAATAAATATTTCCACAGTCAAGCGGAGAGTCCGACCGCCTTCACTCGAATGAGGATGTCAAGCAGTGAAAGTGTTTTGCAAAGTTTCCGCCACTAAGTATCCATTGGCATTGCACGATTCTGCGACGAAGTATACATACGTCAAGTTCTCGTAATGAGAGAGATAAGAATTCGTGCGCTATCTAACAGCGCGGCATTCGTTATTTACGCGCTCCCAGTAACGATTGTAAGTCGGGCCGGTAATGAAGTCAGGAAAATACGGCCGACTATGCGGCCTCTCGAGTGAATGTTATTCTTATTGGCGAAGTAAGTGAAGTGCGCAGGCAAACATAAACGGGTAAACGTAATTACCGGGCTGTGTTTAGATGAGGGTTGCATGGGGCATTCGGGTTGGTGTAGTGGCCGAGGAGAGTCTGGTCCCTTTCACGCTCCGGTCGTCCGACTCTCCACCACACAAATAACGGGTAAACTCGTTGCCCGATTATTCCCAGTCGGCTCTCCCTCGGGAGATGCTCGGCCTGCCGCTCTTTTCGCGGGAGCGCGGAAAAACTCTTTTCTCTCGTGCCCGGCGAGGCTGCCCGCTTTTCATCGGGCGCGCGCTCGCCTTATTCATCAGGATGGAATCGTGGGTAATTGCCGTGGACAATGGCCACGCACCGATGCTGGGCCCGCGCCTGCCCCCCCTTTTCCCCCCGAGCCTACGTCCGCCACGAAATTGACTCGGCCTCGTCCGGCATCCGCCCAAATCCAAAAGTAACCGGCAGAGATATTGACCGGCTGTATTTTCGCGCGCGACCAGTCGACCGAGGCACAAGTGAAGCCATTTCCGCCCATTTTTTCCGTCATCGGGTTTCATTGATGTTCGAGAGCGCGTTGCCTCCGCGTGTGTATACATATGTATAAAACATAGGTCCGTCGCTCGGGGTTGGTGGCATTTTCATTATTCCCGCGCGAGAGCTCGTCTTCGCCCGACGGAGTAATTTAGCGTGGGAAAAATCGAGCGTATAATTATCGCGAATAATATGTACGTCGATACAGACGGAAAGCGAGGCAGAGAGGGAGAGAGAAGGGAAGGGGCTGCCTCGACAATTTCGGCTCATCGAATTTCCCACTGGTTTCTATACTAGCCTCGCGAAAGGGAGAGTACGCGCAATCAAATTACGCGTGGGCCTGTTGGAGCTTTGATAATAATTCAATTCCTACAAAGGATCGCGAGGATCGCGCCACCAAAGGACGTATCCGCTTGCCAAGAGCAGAGGGCAAAGTGCTTTGAAAAATCGGATTGCAGATCTATAAAGTTTACCAACCCACCCTCAACTCTACTAAAACTCGCGGGTTCTCTATTTGTGCATGCATCAATTCCAGTAGTAGAGGGCGGGACATTGATGTCAGAGGGGTGAGTGGCAGATGGTGGACCTTTCCTAGCATTCCAGGAAAATCGATCCCAGTAGCGGAAAGACGAAGGTTATTGTCAGGTCTTGCGTGATAGCGAGCGAGCATGGCTCCAAGTCCAAGGAAAACAGGAACAAAGGCGCTCGCATCTCCCTTATGGTTACGCCGCGAGGATCCTCTGCTCTCAGTCTTCCTGCTGGATAGACAGTTCCAGTGACCCGCTGGTCGTCCGGGGAATAAGCCATTGTTTCCCATGCACAAACCGTCGACAATGCCGTAATGTCCCCGTTCCTCCGGATACATACTTTGAATGGCGCACACCCTTGGACGCCGGTCGCATTTATACCGAGACCCTCCCTACAAGATGATTCACCTCGAGATTCTCACCCGTGGAACTGGAGTACGTACTTAGTTGTGCATGGCCTCCTTGTCCCCTTGTGGCATCGTGCTCTCGGCGATAGCAAACCCCACCGTAATAGGACAATTAATAGGACTTCCTAGAGTCTCGATGGTAATCTCAACAATTTATATTATAAATTCCTTTAGCTTCCGGTAACTCGTAATTGTTCGCAAATTTCATTGGGGCTACTTGAGTGTTTGTAGAGTTGTAGGAAAAACGATCGCAAGTAAAAGAAAGGCGAAAGTTAGGGGATCTTGAATCGTCGTCCAGACGATCGCAGGACACATTCGAGGAATCGACGTAGTGGCAGCGGGTGCAAATGTACACGTGTAAAGTACGTGGTTCGACGAGATATACGGTAACGGGCACGGCGGCTGGCAATGCTGGCTTGCTGCTTTCCCGGCCAAAGTGTGAGTGCACACCTTGGAAGTCCGAGTGCAGGGCGCCCGTAAAATCTCGCCCCTCCACTTTGTACTTTCCTCGAGGATCTCGTTCCTCGGTAGATCTGGCAACCCTTTCACGCGCACCCACCCAGAGCGATTGTTTATCCAGCTCGGATATCGCGGACCTCCTGTTCTCCGCGGGAGTTGCTTACAAAAAGTGCAATAGGGCGAATTGTATTGCACAATAGTTTGGGAGGAGAATACAGAGTTTCAAAGACAGATTGGCCCGCGGCGAATATCGAGCAATGAAATAATTTGGGTGCACCTCGAGCGGGCAAGGAACCAATGCAGTTTCACTCGGCGGCGGGCTTTGTTAACGAGCTGCAAGCTCGCGCAGGTCGATAATAGCGACAATGTGACCATTATTCCGCACTTTTATCCGTCCGGTAGCGGATTGGGCTCCTGCTCGATTGAGTACACGTGTGTGTGCGCGCATATATCGCCGCGCGTCGATACAGGCCGAAGGGTGCAGAGAGCGAAAGATGGCCTCTCTCCCTGCCAGACGAGCTTTAGTGCTGGAGAGGGACGGAAAAGGTCGGGGCGAAGGTGATCGAGTCGCCAGGTTGATGCGGCGAGGTAATGGGGAGGCAGCCGATGTTTGCTCGGGAATAATTCATCCGACATAACTCGAGCGAGCTCGTGGAGAACGCACGAGTTTGTTCGGAGATGGCTGCGGCCAACCTGTCGGCTTTATGATCTTCGATCACGCTCTGACAGCTTGGACGCCCGAAATAGAGCGTTCGCGATGTGCATTCCCTTAATCGTCAAACGTCTGGCTGAAAGATCGTCGTTCCCCGATGCAGAGGCTAACAGTGTCGTACTAATTTTAGACTTTTTATACCGCTCATTCGCGCGATCCTGCCGCGATCAGACCAATCGATATACACTCGCTGGCAGATGAAGCTGATTAGACACGTTCTCGAGATGCTCGAGGAAAACTCTTAACGGCTCTAGGTCATCAGATTAGTTTGAGGTCCAGAGGAAAAGATAGCCTCAGTGCTTGCTGACCTCTCGAGTAATCTTAGTTTCATTGTGCCACGGCGATCCATCTTGATCGCAGCGTCCGTGAAAAATCAGAATCCGTTTAGCGCGGGAGGACACGCTTCAACATTGAAGCAGCACACATTCGGCGTCGAGTGACGGAATAAGAATTTGCGCGATTCGGTGCAGTCGGTTCGAATCGACTGAGGGGAAAATTTGATTATCGGAACGAGGGTGCCACGAGTTTCAGATCGATGCCCAGTGTGGAACAGTAGTAGTTTGAACTTCCAGCCGGCTTAACGAGCGATTGCTTCCAGTGAAACTTTCGGGCGAACCTCGGCCAATTTTAAAGGGCACTCTCGCCAGCTTTTTCCCGCTAAAGTCGCCGGGACACCGGTTCGCGATATTGTCCGCCGATAGAATTACGTAACTCTCCGTATAAGATAAACTGGATTATAATCATAGCCGGGACTGGTACTGGAGATCCAGTAGCAGAAATACTAGTTAGGCGTTCGGCCGATATCAGGAGCAATCTAGTTTCGCAGATTTTGCCGGGAGTTGCTACTGCCGGACGGGAGGTTGATTTATGCTCTATTTACAGCGGCGCTTCGGAAATTGGGCGAAACAGTCGGAACACTTCTCTCTATAATGCCGAGTCTCGGATTGTGTCGGAAGTTTTGAAAAATCGTTGTTGTCGGATACAGCGCGGCCGGGCAGCACGCGGCCCGTCCTTGGGGAAAAATGGAAAAGCGCGCGCGGCAGATATTTAATATCGGCTATTCCCATCGAGCATTGGGCCGCGCGCATGTGTATGTATATTCCTCGCTGAATTCTGCAATTGAAACTAATCGATTCGCGCAAGTAACAGAAGGCTGTCGCTCGTCGGCTGCTTGGTTAAAATCGGCGGTGTTTCGGGCGAACATAAATCTGAAAAAAACAGTGAGGAACCGTTTCAGTGAAATCTGCCAGCGGCAATAAAAGCTGGCACGGCAGTTCTGACAGTTGGCGTCGCAAAAGCGGAGAGAAAGGTCGAGCGCGATTAGCACTCTCCCCAGGATGTGTCTGTGCGCCGTGCATCGTTTCATTTCACTTAAACTCCCCGGCTTTTTCAGTCGCTGTTCCACTGATTATCCTCTAAGCTTCCCTTGCCCGATTAATAAGACACTCTATCCTCATTCGTCATAAGCCGTCGGCGCGCCCTATGGAGACTGGGTTACGGTTCGCTGCTAGCCGGTGAAAATGTGCTGAAAGCTGCGAGGAACAGCCGGCGCGCTCGGTGTATCGCACTGGCCTGACAGAATTAGAGCTCCCGGGTCCTCTTCCATTTCGCGACAGAGAGAACAGCCAGTGTTCCTCAACATTATTACCAGAGCGGTAATTCCCTATTAGGTGCGCTATTCCACCAAATGGGCAAATGGGCGCTCGTGCAATGTTCTTTCTCCGCGAGAGCCCCACACGCTTTCCGACCGACGTCCATTAGTTTACATCGGCTGACGCGATGCAGGTGAAGTCGAAGTCGGTTATGTCGCTAAATATCCCCGGGCCATTCGGTAGGAAGTCGGGCGCAGCTTGTAGCCGGGCGAGCAGGCACGCGGTAGTTGACATTTTTCTTCAGCGACGAGGACTAATCGAGCGGCTCACCGGCCCGTGTATGTAACACACACGCGATATATGTAGTGTGTGTATTGTTGCCGAGATGTCCCGGCGGCACGATACAATTTTTCTCGAAACCTCCGAATAAACAGTGGGCGGCAGCCCAGTGGGAGAGGATACATACCCGCGGTTGTTCCCGGAAATTAGGTCAGTTGTGCGATGGTAAGGTCGGCAAATTGCCACTTCCGAGTGGACAGAAATTAGCCCGGCTCATATTTGAGATTAATTTGGACCACTCGCTCTGAATTGTCCTCTCCACACTACTTGCCTTTCTCTTTATTACGTGTTGCCCCCGGCTTCGGGCGGACTTTCAATTTGACCGTAAGGCCTTATCAGTTTTACGATACTGTTTCGAACTATTCGTGCCCGGCATTCCAATAAATTATCTTGCAAAATCTCAGGTGGTTTAATTGGGGATATTGGATGGTCCGAGTATTGTCTCTCTGTGTATCAGACGCAGAGAGAATATGCTCACTTTCCGTGCGTTTCATCAAGCTTAGGCGCGCGCACTTGCTGCGGACTGCGAGCGGGGGGCGTCGAGAGCGATTGAAAATCTCATAACTGCGCCAGTCGGAAATTATTGCCCTTGATAAGGAACATTCTGAGAATAGCGTGCACAGCAGCGCGTGGACTGGGAAAGGCCGGGCTCTGTTTCTTCTTTCATTTCGCCCTGCTAATAAAGAGAGTAACACGTGCTGCTGCTAGCCGAGGAAGTACGAGGCCCCGTAGAATTCCCCAGTAGAATATCGGTTCCTTTAACAAAATCAAATTTTCCATTGAAAATTTTCTAAGCGCAGAATAGCAATATGCGTGAGGAATTGTTTCTTTCGAACTTCACGATAGCCAGGTTCTAATGGCGTAAACATAAAATGGCAGGAGCCGCAGGCAAGTGGACGGGCCGCAATGGGACCAATAAATAACGCGTGGTAAACAAGCTGCGGCGCCAGCCCGGGAAATGGCTTTTCCTCGGGAGAAATGCATCTCCACTTTCCAGAGTGGAAATCGCCTCCCTTTTCAAGTCCCCCATTCTGCCACGCGCTTCGGGAAGCTTCGCGCATCATATTTAATACAGTGGAGCCGCGGGGCAGTCGAATTTTATTGGAATTTGTTGGTGGTCTTCATTGGTAGTGGGGAATAATAGGAGAGTGGGGGGGGGGCGAATGGGCGAGTTCGAGGGGTAAACAAAGTTCCTCCCTTCTGTTTCCGGTTTCCGAGCCGGCTCGACCCACACCGACGCGGCGGCGGCGTCGGCGGCGTCGGCGGATCGCGAAAAACTTGGAAGGATCGATGGGATACCATCGATTATTCGGTAGCCAGTCCTTCGGCTGTAGAATCGTGGAAGCCACCGGGCGGTCCTCAAACTTTCCGCTCCGCTTTTCGGGCTCTTTCTCACATTCGTGGATAGCGTGTAACAAAGGGCTCGTAGATAGTTCCTATATTTCTGGATTTAGTAGCCTCGAGAGCTTCTTAAATAAAAAGTTGTGCCACGCGCAGTCGGAAGAAAATGTTGGTTCTCGCAGTACGCGCGCGGCAGCCAGTTGGAAAAGCGGACGCCAGACACTCGTTGTGTTCCCTCTTCCCGTTCATCGGCCCGGAGGCTCCGCTAATTAGGGTCGATTGGAACTGCGACGTTTAATTAACGCAAAATCAATTAGCATCCTTTGGCGGGGGCGGGGGCGGCGCGAATCAACGCGGATCAGTTTACATCAGGAATTGAAATGCGCACCTATCCTGAACGCATTTTTCCGCACTCCCGGCACACGCTCAGAGCGATTTACTCGCTGGTTCTCCAGCCACTCAATGATTAAAGATTCATCGACTGTTTGATGGAGTGTGGTCGCGCTTTGCCAGTTTCTTGTGGGAGTTGAATGGTGTATGTGAAGTTGGCAGATCACTTCGCGGAATATCATAAAAAATTGATAGTTCTGGGTTCTACATCAATAGTTCTATAGTTCTTGATAGTTTAAACAAATAGTTCTGGCCGTTTAACCAAAAAAATGGCTTCGGACAAAATGATATTCCAACTTCACGCTGAATATCATTTTGTCCTATGGCGTTTTCTTTGCCAGTAATTGTTCAAAATCAATTAATTTATAGTTCTACGAGAGTTCTAGGAAGAGTTCTACCTTCTGCTAACAAAAAATAACACATTTACCGAATTTAAGAAAAATTCATATCAGTGCGTAGCATGACGCCATGAGCTGCTAGCTCCATTTCGATAGTTCTGGCGTTCAGGGCATAGTTCTGGAATAGTTCTGGGTATGTACGTGTTATTTGGAAAGAGTTCTAGCGATTGGCACAATTGGATTTTTTTAAAACAATTTTTTTACTCCGAAACCGGGAGTTCTAGGGTATAGGGGTGAGCTGCTAGCTCTATTTCGATAGTTCTGGCGTTCAGGGCATAGTTCTGGAATAGTTCTGGGTATGTACGTGTTAGTTCGAAAGAGTTCTAGCGATTTGCATAATTTGTTTTTTTTTAAACAATTTTTTTAATCCGATCGGATGAGCTGCTGGCTCTATTTCGATAGTTCTGACGTTCAGGGCATAGTTCTGGAATAGTTCTGGGTATGTACGTGTTATTTCGAAAGAGTTCTAGCGATTGGCACAATTGGATTTTTTTTAAACAATTTTTTTACTCCGAAACCGGGAGTTCTAGGGTATAGGGGTGAGCTGCTAGCTCTATTTCGATAGTTCTGGCGTTCAGGGCATAGTTCTGGAATAGTTCTGGGTATGTACGTGTTATTTGGAAAGAGTTCTAGCGATTGACCCAATTGGATTTTTTTAAAACAATTTTTTTACTCCGAAACCGGGAGTTCTAGGGTATAGGGGTGAGCTGCTAGCTCTATTTCGATAGTTCTGGCGTTCAGGGCATAGTTCTGGAATAGTTCTGGGTATGTACGTGTTATTTGGAAAGAGTTCTAGCGATTGGCACAATTGGATTTTTTTTAAACAATTTTTTTAATCCGGTCGGATGAGCTGCTGGCTCTATTTCGATAGTTCTGGTGTTCAGGGCATAGTTCTGGAATAGTTCTGGGTATGTACGTGTTATTTGGAAAGAGTTCTAGCGATTTGCATAATTTGTTTTTTTTTAAACAATTTTTTTAATCCGGTCGGATGAGCTGCTGGCTCTATTTCGATAGTTCTGACGTTCAGGGCATAGTTCTGGAATAGTTCTGGGTATGTACGTGTTATTTGGAAAGAGTTCTAGCGATTGGCACAATTGGATTTTTTTTAAACAATTTTTTTAATCCGGTCGGATGAGCTGCTGGCTCTATTTCGATAGTTCTGGTGTTCAGGGCATAGTTCTGGAATAGTTCTGGGTATGTACGTGTTATTTGGAAAGAGTTCTAGCGATTGGCACAATTGGATTTTTTTTAAACAATTTTCTTACTCCGGTCGGATGAGCTGCTGGCTCTATTTCGATAGTTCTGGTGTTCAGGGCATAGTTCTGGAATAGTTCTGGGTATGTACGTGTTATTTGGAAAGAGTTCTAGCGATTGGCACAATTGGATTTTTTTTAAACAATTTTTTTAATCCGGTCGGATGAGCTGCTGGCTCTATTTCGATAGTTCTGGCGTTCAGGGCATAGTTCTGGAATAGTTTTGGGTATATACGTGTTATTTGGAAAGAGTTCTAGCGATTGGCACAATTGGATTTTTTTTAAACAATTTTTTTACTCCGAAACCGGGAGTTCTAGGGTATAGGGGTTTAGAACTAGAACTCCCGGTTTCGGAGTACAAAAATTGTTTAAAAAAAAACAAATTATGCAAATCGCTAGAACTCTTTCGAACTAACACGTACATACCCAGAACTATTCCAGAACTATGCCCTGAACGCCAGAACTATCGAAATAGAGCCAGCAGCTCATCCGACCGGATTAAAAAAATTGTTTAAAAAAAAACAAATTGTGCCAATCGCTAGAACTCTTTCCAAATAACACGTACATACCCAGAACTATTCCAGAACTATGCCCTGAACGCCAGAACTATCGAAATAGAGCTAGCAGCTCACCCCTATACCCTAGAACTCCCGGTTTCGGAGTAAAAAAATTGTTTTAAAAAAATCCAATTGGGTCAATCGCTAGAACTCTTTCCAAATAACACGTACATACCCAGAACTATTCCAGAACTATGCCCTGAACGCCAGAACTATCGAAATAGAGCTAGCAGCTCACCCCTATACCCTAGAACTCCCGGTTTCGGAGTAAAAAAATTGTTTAAAAAAAATCCAATTGTGCCAATCGCTAGAACTCTTTCGAAATAACACGTACATACCCAGAACTATTCCAGAACTATGCCCTGAACACCAGAACTATCGAAATAGAGCCAGCAGCTCATCCGACCGGATTAAAAAAATTGTTTAAAAAAAATCCAATTGTGCCAATCGCTAGAACTCTTTCCAAATAACACGTACATACCCAGAACTATTCCAGAACTATGCCCTGAACGCCAGAACTATCGAAATAGAGCTAGCAGCTCACCCCTATACCCTAGAACTCCCGGTTTCGGAGTAAAAAAATTGTTTAAAAAAAATCCAATTGTGCCAATCGCTAGAACTCTTTCGAAATAACACGTACATACCCAGAACTATTCCAGAACTATGCCCTGAACACCAGAACTATCGAAATAGAGCCAGCAGCTCATCCGACCGGATTAAAAAAATTGTTTAAAAAAAATCCAATTGTGCCAATCGCTAGAACTCTTTCCAAATAACACGTACATACCCAGAACTATTCCAGAACTATGCCCTGAACACCAGAACTATCGAAATAGAGCCAGCAGCTCATCCGACCGGATTAAAAAAATTGTTTAAAAAAAATCCAATTGTGCCAATCGCTAGAACTCTTTCGAACTAACACGTACATACCCAGAACTATTCCAGAACTATGCCCTGAACGTCAGAACTATCGAAATAGAGCCAGCAGCTCATCCGACCGGATTAAAAAAATTGTTTAAAAAAAATCCAATTGTGCCAATCGCTAGAACTCTTTCGAACTAACACGTACATACCCAGAACTATTCCAGAACTATGCCCTGAACGTCAGAACTATCGAAATAGAGCCAGCAGCTCATCCGATCGGATTAAAAAAATTGTTTAAAAAAAAACAAATTATGCAAATCGCTAGAACTCTTTCGAACTAACACGTACATACCCAGAACTATTCCAGAACTATGCCCTGAACGCCAGAACTATCGAAATAGAGCTAGCAGCTCACCCCTATACCCTAGAACTCCCGGTTTCGGAGTAAAAAAATTGTTTTAAAAAAATCCAATTGGGTCAATCGCTAGAACTCTTTCCAAATAACACGTACATACCCAGAACTATTCCAGAACTATGCCCTGAACGCCAGAACTATCGAAATAGAGCTAGCAGCTCACCCCTATACCCTAGAACTCCCGGTTTCGGAGTAAAAAAATTGTTTAAAAAAAATCCAATTGTGCCAATCGCTAGAACTCTTTCGAAATAACACGTACATACCCAGAACTATTCCAGAACTATGCCCTGAACGTCAGAACTATCGAAATAGAGCCAGCAGCTCATCCGATCGGATTAAAAAAATTGTTTAAAAAAAAACAAATTATGCAAATCGCTAGAACTCTTTCGAACTAACACGTACATACCCAGAACTATTCCAGAACTATGCCCTGAACGCCAGAACTATCGAAATAGAGCTAGCAGCTCACCCCTATACCCTAGAACTCCCGGTTTCGGAGTAAAAAAATTGTTTTAAAAAAATCCAATTGTGCCAATCGCTAGAACTCTTTCCAAATAACACGTACATACCCAGAACTATTCCAGAACTATGCCCTGAACGCCAGAACTATCGAAATGGAGCTAGCAGCTCATGGCGTCATGCTACGCACTGATATGAATTTTTCTTAAATTCGGTAAATGTGTTATTTTTTGTTAGCAGAAGGTAGAACTCTTCCTAGAACTCTCGTAGAACTATAAATTAATTGATTTTGAACAATTACTGGCAAAGAAAACGCCATAGGACAAAATGATATTCAGCGTGAAGTTGGAATATCATTTTGTCCGAAGCCATTTTTTTGGTTAAACGGCCAGAACTATTTGTTTAAACTATCAAGAACTATAGAACTATTGATGTAGAACCCAGAACTATCAATTTTTTATGATATTCCGCGAAGTGATCTGCCAACTTCACATACACAGTTGAATGTGTGGAGCGTTGGTTCCTTAAATGTTTGAAGCAAGTCAACATCCTCTCATATTAAACGGTCCTCTAGGAGCAGAGTAAGAGGGCTCATAGATTTCGATCGACTTTACTGTACTACAATAGAAGTGACCTCGGCGCTTTTGCACTTTAATGCGCCCTGTCAAACGATCGAGTGCTGGATGCTCTCTCCCAGTACGTATTTGCACGGGCGCTCGATCGCTTTCTGGGCTTTCGCCGCGGCTACACTCGCGCTGTCTCAATCGAAGCATCAGCGAAAAAGCGAGCGCCCATTGAAATGGCAATCCTCCGAGCGTATGCCAGTCACGTCAAACAGAACAGCGGCTTTTGCCGGAGAGACGCTTCAAGTCGCCTGTGTTGGTCGGGTCCATCGGCGAGCTCGAGCGGGGGCGGCTGCGCTGCATAACGAGAGCTGTCGATACCGTCGCTAAGTCGGCTTATCGGTGACAACAGTGCGCTCTCGTTCTCCAACTCGACGACTCATTAAGCATCGCGCCCTTTCTCCGCCCGCTTTTTCCCCGGGCTTTTCCTGCGCGCGGCACATTTACGTGCCGGCCGGGCTCTGCCTTCCGCTCGGACGAACGTCCGATTCACTCAGAGCGAAAACCTAGGTGGAGTCGAGTGCAGTCAGTGAAAGTCATTTGGACGTTTCGCCGTGGTTCCGAGTAAATGGGCAGAGAGTAGCACGGCTCCACGAAAGTGAGAGCGAATTGGCAAGAAATCCGGAAGGAATCAGCCGAGCGCGGACCGTGACAGGGTAATACGCGGGTCATCGGATGGGAATAGAAACGGGCACGTCGTCGACGCCCGCACACATCTTTCGGCCTTTAAATCGGATGGGAGTTACTCCGGTCACAAGAGCGTCGATACATAAAAAGATAAAGAGAAGCGGAAGCGATCAAGCGAGGAGTCCGGCGGGGAAAAAAGAGAGCGAAACACATCTGGCAACAAGGCTTTTTCGGCCGCGATTCTCCACGTGGAGGCTAACGAGGGTGTTACAGTTGGCCGGCGATGCCATCAGCCAATTTCCATAATCGCTCGAGTGCGGATACATTTTTCTTTCCCCGGTAGCGTAGCCCGTTGATACGTACTCACGCGCGCCATCTCCACTGACACGCTTCTCGAAATTATTCCCTGGAAAGACGTGCCGTCAGCTGAAAGACAATACGTCGCTCTGTCGGCCGCAGCAGCAGCGGCAGCAGCACTACCTAACTGAAAACTGGATACATGCAGACGTGAGCGCCACTCCTCTCCCAGGTATACAGCACGGCATTCATAGCGCACGGCCGCTCTCGGCACTGCAAATAATTCACGGCTTAATTTGCCTGGCCATACACTTACACAACGAGAGCGGGCGGGAGGGAGGGAGGGAGAGATACTCGGACAGAGCTAGACTCCTCGCCACTCGTGGCAAACGTAACTTCATCACTTTTTCAGCGACTCGTCGGTCGCATGACAAAAATTCGTCCACCAGCAGCAGCGCACCTCGAAACCCTTTAAAATCGCCCGCTTGGTAAATAAACAACGAGTGGTGCTAAACGAACTGGTCTTGCAATCCGGGCATTTTTTTGAAATAGATGGAAATCGAGACTGCCGGTATATGTATGTGTGTGTTCTCTCCATCCGACATGTAAATAAATGTAGACATGTGGGGCGAGTGCGTGTAGTGTGATCTGTTGGTCTAATCAGAAAGAAATTATAGACGAAACAGGATACGACGACAGGATGTGCCGACCGGATTTTCCGCGAATGGACCTCGTCATCGCGGCCTATTGTCGGATCCAATGACAATGCCGCGTCTTCCATTACGCAACTGGCCGAGTGCGCCGCCACTCCTCGCAACCAGTCGCGGAACCGGTCATTTTTCAGTCTCGTCCCTTTTTCATTTCATTCCTTCGACTTTTTAGCTTTCAGCCTGCTATTTTCTCTTGGCTAGCAATTTATCCCTCTCTTTTTCTCTATATTTTCCGGGTATATAGGTTTTCGAAGCATTTATTCCTTACAAATATCTATGGCCCGTATTATGTATTTATTCCGCAAGGGATCGCGCTGCGAGGATTCGTTTCCCAAGGAGCAAGTATGTACCTGTTGGGACTCGGGTCAGTTCTCCGCAAGGCATCGCTTGGTGAACACGTGCGCGCACCCATGCTTCCTCCGGCGATCATCTCAGCGCAGCGTAACGGATTAATAGGCGTAAGCTGTTATTCAGCTGAATTAAAGGCAGGTCCGATCATCTCCATCTTTTAACCGCGCGCGCGTGTCTGTGTCTGTCCATGAGGTCAGCGGTCGGCGGCAAATCATCTGATAATGAGTAGGCTCGAAGGAAGGTACGTGACTCGAATTAAAGTTCTCGACAGGCGAGCTCGCGCGCGTCCGTCGGACGCTTTTCGCGCAACTCTAAACAGGCTTCTCTCCCGCGGGATGATCCAATTTCCCTCGACTAATGCGAGCTTGTTGAGTAGCTGACGAGCCTCTTTTCTCTCTCGGTCTCTCTGGAAAGGAAAGCGAAATTCCGTGCGCATCGTCGGGAGCAGACGTTGGCCGCGGCCCGTTAAAAAATCCCCGCCACTCGATTTATCGAGGTGTTCAACTGTACATACATGACAGCCGGGCCAGAGGTTTATTGTGCGGCGGCGGCGGGCTAGGGATGAGAGCGGAAAGGCGTGGAGGAACGGCGCGGCGGGAGCATAGGTGAGGGAGAAAATCTCTGTGTATATCCGCTGGCACGTTGCCATCGGCTGGTCGGAGTAAAAGCTGCAGTTGAATGCGAGCCACTAAGGCCACCGGGCATCTCCCGATCCCTCTCTCTATCCTATACAATGTGTATCGCCTCGCGAGCTTGTCTTTTATGACTCAGTTAAACTCGATGTCCCGATGCGCCGCGCGCTCGTTAAACTTGCCTCATCGGATTTTCGTCACGAGCGCGCACTCTACCCGCCGTTCATCATCGACTCCCGACTCTTTTAATAGGACCGCTGCTTTTTCATAGGATCATCCGGCCGATCTAGTGTCGCGCTGATGAATTGCCGCTCGATTTCTCTTTCGGCCGCTCCACCGATCAAGATTACATTTCTGACGCGCGGCTCAATTGGCAGGCTAACCGTTGGACAGCTGCTGGTCGCCGGGAAAGCGGAGGAATCCGGCGACGAGCCGCGCGTTTGCCATTCGTTCCCAATGCTCGATGGACAGGAGCGTCACGCAAGGAAAAGTCGCGAGTACTCTCTCGCTGAAAGGTGGTGTCCGGTCTCCTAGAGAAACGTATAAAACACGCGGGCGCGCGCGGGGTGGAGCGCGACACGCACGCTCGCGCCTTGAATTTCATCGGATCGTGTCCTCGTTGATAATGGCAGAGCGCAGTGCTCGCGGACTTTTCTCCCCGGCGCCGATTGAATTACAGATTAATGCTCCCGCGCCACCGACGATTACCGCCGCTTCGGTTTCAGCGCTGGACAAAAGGTGATATATATGTATGGAGCGGCGCGCTATCTCCGGTAATCCATAGACTAAACAGCGCCGGAACGCCGGAACGCCGGAACGCCGGCTGCAAGTTGCGCCAATATTGAGAAGAAGGGATGAGATCGTGCTCCGCCTGTCCCACTTCATCGTCCACCGCTTATTAAACCGGTAGAGGCAGTGGGGGGAGAAAAAAATAGGTCGATATCACGTTTACTTCCTGCGAGAGAAACCTCCGCTCCACTTGCGCTCTATTTGAAAGAGCCTCTCCCGCGTCATGCAAAAAGCTAAATAGCCTTGCCCACTCGGTGCTGGCTGAATCGGACTGTCTATTAGGATTAACGCTGGCCGTAACTTGTCGCATGTTAATCAAGCGGCACGTCGATGCACCGCTCGACAAAAATGTACGCTCCACCGGCGATATGAGAGGAGCGCGCTCGCGGACGCGCGAAAGCTACAGCAGCAGCTCTGGCATTCTCGTTAATCGTAGCGCGATGACGTTATTTGCCGTGTGCCAGACTGCTCTCTATAGCTGGAGAGGTGAGGGACGCGAGAGACGCGCCAGTGGGAGAGCTCGATTTATAGAGTGTTCCGGTATAAATAATAGGAAACAGCCAGCAATGGCGAATCGTAATTCGTGTTGATAAATCAACACGAGGAGGAGGTTGCCGGGCGGGCGGGAGCCCAGTGACGCATCAGCGAGCAAATAGTCACCAGCGCGCGCTTCATCGTCCCGTGATTTCGCCCCGTCGGCGTCGCTTACTATCTAGTCTTCGCTCGATTTGTCCGAATGGAAGTGAAACTTCTCCCTGGCATAAGCAGGGCTTCCCCGGGAGCCGCGCGAGAAAGGGAGAAAGAGGGCGCGGGGGGTGTGCATTGCGTCATGTGACTCGGCGGTTTCACGGCACACTTGTTACGCGTGATTTTCCGCCGCTTTTTCCATCGAGTGGCCAGGCCACCACGTGGCTCGAATAACAAGTGGCAGTGGCTCTGTTGCCGGCGTCCTCAGCTTTTCCTCACATCGGCGACCGAGCCGACATGGCATCCAGCCATCTCTCGCTTCCTCGCGGCTCCAGTGAGCGGCCGAGTGCGATCCGGCTATTGTTTCTTCGCTCGGGCGCACAGGCTAAGAGAGTGGATCGGGATTTTCTCACAGTGCGGGAGAGCGCGAGACGGAGACACAGCCGCTCCTCGAAACGGGAAACGATTACCGAGTTGATATCCAATTGTTGGAATGGATTAAAGGTAGAGTGGCGAGAGCGTAGAGCGAGAGCGCGTGGGTGTAGTGGTTCTTGCGTGTAGTCGAAGAGGGTCATGATGAGCGGTGAACGCGGAGCGGAGAGCCAGTGAATTTTAAAGATAGCCATCTCCTCTTGGCTCGGCTACTGATCACTCTTTCCTCAAATATTTGAGGCAACCCTTTTCTCTGAGCGTGCTGGCTTGCCTGTTCTCCTCTCGGCGCGGGCGGCTCCAATCTTGCGCCACGGGGATGATGGCCTATTGACTCGAAATGACCCCCTGAAAGGAGCGGGCGCAGTCGCTCGCTCGAGCTCTCTGCTTGCCTGCTTGCCTGCCTGCCTGTGAGCAGCTTTTTCCAAAGAGAGACCTCTCGTTCAAGCTGCGAGACTTCTTGCGGGAATTAGAACGAGACCACCGCGCGCGCGCGCGCGCGCCCGCCCGGTAGAATTTATTCCCACGAGTCGAAGAAATACCCTGGCGAGAGCTCCCTAATTAGAGTTTGCTGCTTTTGCTTTATTCTTTCCCCTGGCGCCCTCGCGGGGGAGGAAGAGCCTGGTCGAATTGACCGACGCGACCGATATCCAGGCGCAAGAAGTTCTATTGTAATTAGGGGGCTCGGAGTGAAGCGAACCTTTTCAAGAGCTGCTGCCACTCCATAAATACATAGTCGAGTTGGAGCATCGTCGACGCGACAGAAGGACCGGAGAATACATGTATAAGCCTGAGACGGTACCGCTCGGGTGTGTAATCGAATTTCCCGAAATCGCTCTTATACAGGCGGATTAATGAGCCAAGAGATCGACGTTAATCCGACGGACTCGTTAAGCGGCCGCGCAAAAGCCCCCTTGCGCGCGCTCTCAAGTGGCTGAACATTCTGCCAATTGTAATTTTACTCTCTCGTTCCACCTCCCCTCCAGCCCTCCTCCCATCGCGCTCTGCTCTGCTCCTTCCAATCGCGCTCATTAAATTGACGCGCATTCGGACCGACTGATCCACGTGGCCCGGGCCAATTGAATAATTACTGAAATCGATGCTGCACTCCGTACCCTCCCCCCCAGCGCGTCCTATTCCAGTCGCACGTCAGTTTCCTCGCTACGTCGCATACATATATCCTGTTGCGCACTTGCAAAATATTAAGTTGGAGAGTGGAAAGATTGGTGGATCGCAGCGGCGCCGAGAGGTAAATCCCAGTAAACAGAGGTTGCCGGGGCGAAATGAAGCGGATTTAATCTCGCTCTCGTTCTCGCTGTTCCGATTATTCGGTCCTGTATATAAAGGAAAGGCGTGGAGGAGGCAGCGCACAAATAGCGCGAAATTAAAGCGTGAATGTGCAGCTGGTCCGGCGAGAGGAAGAAAAGAAAAATCATTGGCCGGGAAGTCAGGGCAAAGGCGAGTCGTCGCTCCGTGGCGGAATATTGCGTCCTTTTCTCGAGGAGTTGCCTCCTCGCCTAGGAGTTTCGAGCAGGGCTGAGAGGAATCGAGCAGTAGCCTAGGGTGGTGGGTACGCACACCGGCGCAATATGAAATATTAAATGTCAAAGATCAACAAACAACTCGCGCTCGGGCTTTCGTCAAGTTACGAGGCCATCTACCGCGCTCGCGAGGGCTTCCGGGAGGATGAACGCGAACAGCCGAAGAAATTAAGGAAAATTAAGCTTCTCGTATTTGCCGGTGCACAACACCTTCCTATCTCCTAACATCCTTCCGCCTCGGCGGAACAAGTGATTCTTGCTCGGAAAAATCCCTTGGTGGCACTTTCCTCTTGATTCTCCGACATTCGTCCTTCCCTGAGACTTTGCGAAGGCGGATCCTCTCGCCACCTATTCCCGGAAGAAAGAAAAAGCATCGGACGTGAAAGCGTGCTGCGTTGAGTGTGGAGGGAGAAGTAGAGGGGGAAAAAGTTTAATTGCCGGCGTGTTACGTACTTTCTTTAGAAAATGCGCGGGCGTCCCTATTCCGAGGTGGTACTCGGGTGGTACTCACTCAAGAATGCGCGCGCGCACACACACACACACACACACTTACACGTAAGAGTCGCGTGCAACCTGTAACGTGTCGCTGCTTCGCCGTTAACTAGAGCAAAGATTATAGGATCGTGCAGCAGCCGCGGCTCTTTCTCCCTCTCCCACTCCAGCCACTCTTTTTCTCGGCACATTCAGATTCACGCTTAATTAATCGCTCGATTACCCGGCACATGTGTGTGTGACTTTCCATCCTTCGCTTTGGTTCTTACGATTAATCGGCCGATTAATTCGAGTAACGAGGGCGCTCCACTTGCGTCGGGAAATCTTTGACTGTGCGTTTCTTCCCAGAGCCAGATGGAAAAGCAGGTTTGGACTTTTCAAGCATACTCGATTCCGCTCGCGAGGGGAATCCTCTAGAATCGATTACCGCAGGCTTCAGTACACGCGCTATACGCCCCCCTCCCTCTCTCTCTCTCTCTCTCTCTCTAGTGGGTTGGTTAATTAGTAACAAACGACTGTACGATTAATCATTAGCGGGGAACCGAGCGGCGCATCCGGCGCAAGTATGCACTCGTAATCTGTCGTCGTCGAGCTGGCCAGTTAATTAGACCGTGTATTAACCGTCAGTTTTTCCATGAACACACCGAGAGACCAGGCGAACGGGCTCGCGAGAGCCAGCGATGACCAGTAGCCCGATGTTGTTGGAAGATGAATGGTTCGGCATCGTAATAAAGAGAGCTGCGTGCCTAATAAAGCATAGCGTTCGACGGCAGGGTGAAAGCTCTCGAGCTACTTTCCTCCCGAAGTACTCTCCAGTTTGCCGTCGAAAGAGACAGAATTAGTCCATGAAAAAGAGATGGCGAGGAAAAAAAGGCCACGCCGAACCGGCAGACCGCATTGCGAATTTCCGGTGCATTTGTTGCATAATTTCCGGGGGATTTCGCAGTGGCATTGGAGGCGGCGGCGGCGGTCTCGCTCGGTCCGGTTATAGCATAGAATGGAAATGCGCCCGCGCGCCGGACACAGAGGGTCACTCGAAGGGAGCGGTTGCTTCCCGCTTCAATTTCGCCCGGTTCTAATTAATGTTATTAGATTAGGGCATGTGGATTTACTCGCGGATAGGGCGAGCTCTCGCGCCGAGGCCCGCGCGGCGCCGGTGTAGAGAGACAGTTTATTATGTAGAGGTACTTGAGATGCAAGGCCAGTGTTATCCGCGCGCCGGTAATGCATATCCACGGGAAGCGCGTGGTGAGCACATGGCTATGTCTCCCTCGTTAGCCCGAGTCTCCTCTCCCTCCCCATTGCCCCCGGAGCTCCTGTTATTGCAATCTTGCTGGCTCCCGTCATCTTGCTCCTCTCCTCTAATTCCCCCCGTCCAATTTCTGTTCACTCGCTCGCAAAGCCGCCTCAGGCTCGGCGGCGCATCTACCGAAAACTTGCGCTTCTTCCTCCGAAAGAACTGTGACTCAGTGGTGGGGGGAGGAGAGGGGACGGTGTTTGCACGCGACAGTATAATGAATTACAAATCCATATGCATGGAGATGACCATGCTGAAGTGGAGCATACTGGCTGGCGAACGTCGTCGGGCCTTTCGCCCTGGCGTTCGTCGGAGCCGATAAGCCTTTGCTCGGCGCTCTTTCAACTCCGGGCTTTATCTTGATGGATCACGTGGCGCGGCGAACTTATTAGGATTAAAAGGCCACTTGGCCAGCGCCGCCTCGCTAATCGCGCGGGTCCTTTCACACTCTTTCCATCAGGCTTCCAGCGCACCGCTCTCGCAACAAGTGTCTAGCCACCGAGCGCGTTAGACGCGGCCTGCGCCAACCTATCCACCCTTTCACTGCTTTCCGCCGATATTCTCGCCGCGATCAATCAAGGGAAAGTGCGCGGGGAGAGACGGAGAGCAGTCGTGTGCGCACGATGCACTGGGGCGGCGAGCGGTGCGCGTGCTGATGCAAAGTGCGAGGAGAGGATTTGCGATGTCGCTTCTCGTTATAGATGTAATAATGCATTAAGGAGGTGGGGAGGTCGAGAGACCGCCTGGCCCCGTGGTCCTCGCGAAGGTCACGCTCGTCGGCCATGCATAATGCATATTGTGCGCTTGCACGATTCGCGCTCCGCCGCTCGAGGAAATAACATCGGCCCGGGAATATCAATTCTAAGACGACTCCCTCTATCTATCCCGCTCCCTCCCACTCCTTGGGGTGTTACTTCCGGCAGCGAATTCAATTCCGACCCGCATTTCCGCCGCCGCTGCCGCCGTCGCCGCTAAGCCTTCCGCGCCAGGAAGAAACTTGGCTTCTAGCGGATACCTCGCACACAGATATCTCCTACTAGTCCGCCATCGCGCACAAGGGTAATTAAATCTATCAGGGAACACGATCCAACAGCGCTCGCTCGCCAGGAGGAAACGACTTTGCCACCGATCTGCCTCTTCATTGTCTCGAGTGTTAACGCTCTCTACTCTTCTCCCGTTTCGGGCCAAGGGAATCCCTTTTTCCCCCTTTCTTTTTTGTTCTGCGGTGATGCTGGACGCTTTGTTTAATGGATAAAGTGTTGAATATCTGAGAATACGAGCTGAACGGTAGCTCGGAGAGAGCGTCATCCATAATGCATGGGTCGCGCTCGTGAGATCTCGGGAGCGCGGCGCCTGGAAAATGTATCATCGGCTCGGGAATATAAAAGGTCGAGTCGACTGGGTCGCATTCGCCCGATGGAATTCAATCCCGTGGCATATGCTCATCAGTCGATCGGATATGCATATAGTATCTGAGCTCGTGCGTTGCGAATCTCTGTTAGACGTTGTGTGCTCGGCTCTCGGCCCGCTATCCGAGCAGTTGTTAAGTATGTAGTGGGTTGGCTTGCTAGGTGGAGTGCTATTATTGCCGGCCGCTCGCCGCGATCATGCCAGGCCTTCTAATTACACGGCCAGTGCCGCCGCTGACACGTTCGAGTTCATTGTCTCGCGCACTCATTGCCAATTGCCGGCGGAGCGCGCGTGATCCTTTGCCAAATTAATCAGGCTGGATTAAGCCCAAGCGAGCCAGGCGAGAGCCGCGTCGAGATTCCTCGGCCGTCGGAGATCGACAGGTTCGCGCCGACGAGTTTCCGGCCCAAGTCCCCCCGGCCGATTAGAGTGGGAAAGTCGTCGAAGCAGTGTCGGGAGAACGATTATACCGAGCAATGGAAAGGGCAGCAATCCTCCGGGGAGATTTATCGCGTGAATAAAGCATCCGGAATACCGTATTCCACGAGACATTGCCAATTCCCTCGCGCAAATATTCCCCACTGTTTGTTTCCGGGAGCAACGCCGTCCTCCTCGCCGACGTCTTAGTCCTCGCGACGCGAAGGTGTAAGGGCTCGTTCACACCCTATCAGGACGGCCAATCACTACACGAAGAATATGTCTTTTCTCCCGAACGCACATTTCTTGTCTGATCGTCAATAATTTTGAAACAATACCAACCATGATAATCCAACCGCAGATTTCTAACTTTGCCCCTCGATCTTACGCAACACGGTATTGTGAATCAGGCTTAAGGGTGTACGGGGAGCGATAGACACAGTTTCTCGCGAGTCATCCGCGAATTCTAATGACGGTGTGCAAACTTGCCTGCGGGACGGATGCTACGAAGCTTGCGAAGTCCTCGGCACACATAGACGAGCGCATTCACCCCTAACACCCGTTGCATCCCGAAACTTGCTGGGTGAATAAAGTCAGGCCGCCATTAGCATATTAATTTGATCTCAGGGAAATCATTAGTTCGCCGAATCCCCGGCAGCTTGCCGGTTTACACAACAAGCACTTAGCTGGCTCCGATACGCTTTTACACGAGCGGAAAAGCTTGCTTTTATTTTCCCGGCAAGTTACACCTGAAGAAAGAGCTTTTCTTGGCAAGTGAGGAGGGGCCCGGTGGATTCGAGAGTGTTCTCGGAGCAGGGATTTATCACCGGACTAGTTGTTGCTCCGTTTGATCCGCTCTCGTTAGTCACTCCCAATTAATGGTCGGTCCTTCTTGCCTATTAGTCACCGGGAGCTTCGCGGCGAACGACTTCGACTAATCGATCGGGGCCCACACCCCCCCCACCCCCACTCTCTCTTCACGGATAATGAAGTCGACAATTAAGCGGACAATGAATAGTAAAAATGAAGCGACGGGAGCGGCGCGCGCCAGCGCAGGGGAATCGAGTTGCAGTTGTCTCCGCGAGCCCTGCGAGCACACGATAAGAGTTTGCGGGCGGTAACTTCCGTCTGCTGGGCAAGTTTGCCGGCGCGAAAATATCATAAGCGTAACACAGTGGCATCGCAGCTCCGAATACATTAGCATCCGTAATGCAAGGCGCCGCCTCTGCAGTCAGCAGTTAGAGGAGAATTTGACTGCTCGGTGCATATTGCGCCGAGAAGGCGGCAGGCTGAGTGCGGCTTGGAAAGAATGAGTTTAGCGGCTTAACCCTTTGGCAGGGATTAGCTGTGGGGAAGGGTGGGGGCGCGGGCTTGCCGGGCGAAAAGAAGTCGTTGTAATTGAAGTTCGCGGTTTCCGCGGTGCGGCCGGGGCCGAGGGAGAAGTAGGTGGTAGCTGGTAGCTGGTAGCTGGTATACGTGTTCGGAACCCGTTCGACGACGTGCCGGGGCTCGGGCCACCCTATGAATAACAAATGAACTACATCCTCCCTTTCGTCCCTTGCACGCGCCAGCTTTCTTGGCTTTTCTTCTCCCGGCAATCGCTTTCACAGCTCTTCTGGCGTGTCTATCGCCGGCGCTCTTGTGCTCTCGTCTCTTCTCGGCCGGCCCGTCGTGCCTTCCACCTCTCTCTCTCTCTCTCTCTCTCTCTCACTGTCGACGAACCCCACGGCACTCTCTTCCTTTCGCGTTGCGGCTTTCTCCACTCGGGCTCTCCTGCTCTCCTCTCCCTCTTGCCCGGCGAGGGTGGATAAGATGCGTTAAAAAATTCAACGGTAAGTGCCTGCCATTAGAGGCGCGTCCTCCCCACCGGTGTGTCCCTCTTTGGTCTCGCGGCTCTATGGTTTCGTGAATTTTTACACTTATTGCGCTGCTCCGTCGCGCGCCGAACCCTGTCGGGATTGGACGGATCACTTCCAGCGGTACTTGGACTCTCTTCATTTTTCTCCGCCAGGGCCTTCTGGCTGATGGCCGCCGGCACCGGGATCTATCGGGCAAAGTTGGAGGAGCGAGTTTCCTTGGGGTATCGAAGGATAGGAAGGACGTCCTTAGCGTAATCCGCAAGTATAGGGCTCTCACGGGGCTTGCGTGCTCCTTCCGCTCCCCAGCCAGTTCAAAATTCATCTCGCCCCTAATTCAGAAATTCATCGGACACGCCGGCTCGATCCAGAATCCGCGCCCGGGAGGACAAGTTATACATGCGAACGAGGCTAAAATCCATCCGCTTGATGGAGTTCGAGATATCCTCGGCCAAGAAACCAACGAGGGCGGCTTCCGCTGGGAATGAACGGGTGAGAGAGAGAGGGGGTTGGAAAATCGAAGAAGATGGATAGAGAGAAATCAGAGCGAGAGGAGCGCGTGAGATTAGTTCGAGTCGCACGTGTATTTCCGAACTCAATCTACGACGGAGAAGATTCGCTTTGCAGTTTGCCGTGCTTTGGCTCGGCTGGTGAGGGAGCTTCCGCAGAGCTGACTTCCGGAAGAGAGACTCCTGTGTCTGGGATACCTTGGCTCCCGACTCGCCTTGCCACCGGGGCTAATCAGACAATCCCCCTAATCAGGCCGGGTCTCGTTTGTCGCGCCGTCTCAAAGCCGTCCGAATTAATTGACTTGAAGACACAGGCGCCGTTTAATAATTTACTAATGACCACGTGACCGTCCTCCCTCCGAACCGAGTTTCCATCCAACCTCCGCCAATGGCTCTTCTTACGATCTGCGATCTTCCTTGAAATCTCTGCGATATTTCTCTGCTCCACGACTTACTAGAGCGTGGAGCCATTGACAGTCGTCCCAGCCACTATTAAATCGGGACTTTCTATGAGAGCGACCTTTCTCCAGAAAGAAGTCTATAATTACAGTGGCAAAATACGTCCACTGCCGTCACTAATTGCCATCACTTGGCAAGGCGCGTGCAAGTTACACTTGGAAGATCAAAGCCCGCCTGCCTCCTGAGTGCATCGAGGCACGTGACACCGCGGTCCATACATTCGGCAGACACTCAGATCGATTTCTTCCCAGGTAATATAATCATTCAGTTCTCCTGCTAATGGATCTTAGTGTCTTGTGGTTTAAGGCTCGACGGAGGTCCCGTTTTCTTGCTGGCCTGACATCGGGCGCAAGCGGCACTTTACTTATTACCGGATCAATTGATTCGACGCGGCCCTGGCTAAGAAGCAATGAATCTATCGCTCGAGCGAACCTTCTCGACTAGATCACCAATGCGATTCACCACACTCTGCTCACCCATCAAACAATGCTTTTATTGCTGATCTGAAAGTGCGTGCACCGCATTTATTAGTCATCCTAACTCGTCATCGATTCTCATAGCTCGTGCGACTTTAATTACGTCGTAAGGCGTGACCCGACGTTTCCTGCGCTTACTGCTTCTGGGAAAAACCGCTGCTGGAGCGCGTAATGCCGACCCCACCTTTGATTCCTTGGAGCGATGGCTGATGTCGTGTGGAAATTAAGGCAACCTTCGCTGCAATTTCAGTCCCCCTCGCGCTCGGACCTCATTATCCACATGCTCTATGAACCACGACCGACATTCTGTCGCCAGGCCCCTATGAGTTCCATCATTTTACCTGCTTAATTAGGACAGTTCTCGCGTCCTGTCATCGTTCCTAACGCGGTAGCCTCGAAAAAGTCCGAGAAGCAGCGAGACAAATGGGATTTCTAAGGCCTATTTCATCCTAGAGTTCCACCGGCACGGAACTTCTTATCGTTCGTATGTACATTTTTTACTGGCGCGCGCGGATGCCAACGGCGCGAAGATAGACGAAACAGATAGAGGCGGATGCTGAGAGAAGAGCAGGGGAGAGAGATGGCGAAGAAAAATGAAGAGGAGGTAGGCATCGAGGCTGGAAATGAGACGCTCGAGAAAGGGCCATAGGAAAAAAGCGAGATAAGCCTTGGGAGGATGCCGAGTGTGGGTGAGGAAAAGAGGATTGTTCTAGAGGCAGGTGGCCGGGGATCCAACACTGGAGCATAAAATCTTCACCTTTTCAGGCGGGAAGGCCTCCTCGTTTCTTGGCAGATCGGCCCGGCCGATAAAGCACAACCCCTTACAATTCGCATGCTAACCATTCGACCCTCAAATCTCGTCGAATTATAATCCCAGTCTCCTCTCTCATCCGTGTCTATCCTACGAATTCCTCGTCGATTCGCTCGTAGCGCTCTTTTTGTCGAGTGTACTGTGTGTGCGCGATGTGCTGTGCGCTCCTCTTTCTATTTGGTGTCGAGCGCGTTTTCGAGCCACGGCCGCGAGCGCGCGGGCGCGCTCCGGTTTATTAGGCTGAGTGGACGCTGGTAATTATGTACTCCAATAAAGCGTCGGGCGATTGTGTCGCGCATTTTTTTCCAGGTCAGCGGAGGGAGACCGGTGCTTCCGGGAAGTTTCCCAATTTCGGTATCGTCCGGTGATTCCGCGCTCGCGTTCCCCGCGATCGAGAGAGCGGGAGGTTGGTGTTTGCTTGTCCGCTCGATTCGCCTCTTCCCTTCTCTCGCTCCCTGCCTGCCTATCCCTCTGCGTCCTGTCAGTTGTACGCTTTTGACGGTTGACGCAATGCAGGCCAATTACAGCAGAGGAATCGAAGAGTGGAGGAGCGGCGATGGCGAGGAGAGTTTGTTACTCGCGTTCAATCTTTTATTAAACGAAGCGCGAGAGCAAGAGCTCCGACGGGGGTAGGGCGAGCGTGATAGAGATAGAGCGAGCTCTTTGAAACCGGCCCTCCTTCCCTTCGGCGCTCTTCTTCCGGACTTTGGATATCTCCTGCAGTGTGTATTCACTCTCTGACCCGAATCCTTTGACTCCGCCAACAGCAGCTTTGACTCCTGCGATACATTAAATACCGATGCGAAACCTACCAATCCACCCGCCGACAAACAGAATCTCTCTTGCCCCTTTCTCCCTCTATCGATTCGCATTCTT
Source organism: Crossocerus cetratus (assembly GCA_963675795.1). Classification (NCBI taxonomy): domain Eukaryota; kingdom Metazoa; phylum Arthropoda; class Insecta; order Hymenoptera; family Crabronidae; genus Crossocerus; species Crossocerus cetratus. The sequence continues at coordinate 7,054,593 of OY776664.1, read as the reverse complement.
TCTCCAGGCTAGGTTCACGGTAAACGGGAGATCAGCACCAGGGCGTGCAAGAGTTTAATTTCGAGAGACCGGCGCTCACTGAGAAACTCTCTTTCCAGATTTCTCCAGCGGCTATTCGCTTCCTATTACTATTTAAAGTCCCACAGTAGACGCGCACAGTAGACGCGCAGAGCTTGTTGCAGCGGCTCTCCACATTCTTCCAGGTTGTTACTTACCTCCCATCGGGACCATGCGTCACTCGGAAAGTTCGGCATTCTGAATTCGGCCGAATATTCTCAGCTCGGCCGGCCCCGGCGAAAGCGTCGTGTCCCGCAGGTGCCCTCGGACTTTTTCAAATACAGTCACTGCGCTCTCTTAGCTGCCATTTCGGATCCCAGCTCGCCGCGCTGTTCGTTTATCAAGTCGCCAGTGGCTCCCAGGAAAGTACGCTCACTCTTTCGAAACACTATATTCGTCCCATCGAGTGGGTGGCCATATTACACCCTTGGAATTCGAGGCTCGCATGCTAAGGCGAGCGGGAGTGAAGGCGCTATCCGTCCATGGGATCATGTAAATAGCTTAATTTGAGGGGAGTAATTTATGGCCGACAGCGGCGGCGGCGGCGGCGGCGGCGGCAGCTACCGATAAGAAGCTGCGAAATGGCAGCCTTTAATTGAAATTCATCTCGTGTCCCGGCGGAGCCAGCCCCCTCTCTTTCTATTCGGCTCGCTCCTTCCTCTGATCTCAATACCGCCCGACAGCGATATCCAGGACGACGTGTTTCCAATAAAAGCCCGGCGCCTTTGCTAAATAAATCATCCCGACGGCTTACTGAAACTTCCCCGCCCATACTTAAACCCTTTCCCTCATCGCGCGGCTCTCCTCACTTTTCTCACGTTCGCAGCTGTATCCCGCACTGCATTCATTTACGGTTTCTCTCTTTTTTCCCGCCGTATCGCGCGCGGCCTATAATATCCATTGTTCCGCAATGGCGATTCTTTCGGAGAAAGTATGTATAGCGAGCCGGATAATCGAAAGCATCAACAGCGCGCGCGCGCGCGCGTGGCGCGTTTGCGGAGTTGTGGGGAGGTCGGCAAACAAAACCGGTGCGAATTGGAACGTAGGCTAACATTCTTGGTCTTGGATGATTGGGACGGGCGGGACGGGGAGGCAGAGGGCGTTTATGTGTAGGCTCGCGTTTCACATCGGCATGTCCTAAACCCCCTGAAACCATCGTCCTCGATGTTGGATCACTGCCTACATCATTATAATGCGATACAGTGGACAGCTAATATTTGCGCTATAACAACGGTGTAGTCTGTCTCGCCTCGCAACCGGCGGCTCGGCTCGGTCTCTTCTCCGGTAGCTGTCGACATGGTGAAAACCTCCCCAAAGAATCGCTTGCTCGCTCCAAGCTTAGAGAAACGTGGCTAATGCAATTGCGAGATTACTCGGATAGAAGGACTCGTGGGTGCGGACTAATCAGAAAATTGTCGAAAGGAGTCCAGGGTCGATCGATCCTCGACGGGTTATAAAAAGGGCGATAATCATCGATTAGAAGAGTAGCGCGCTCTTGGTATGTGTGCGTTGATGCAATTCCTGTGGTAAATAAGCCCACTCCGGTGTCCTTCTCGGCGGATGGCTCGCTCTGTGCATACACAGAGAGACACGCGGCTAGCCGGAGAACGGGGGAGCTCTCTCTGCCTCAATATGCAGTGATCACTAATGCAATTTCATGGCGCATGCATGTGCCGTAACGAAGGCTTAGCTCACGCTTTCATGTACACTGACTGATTACGTCTTGTCTATACACCTCCGCCGGCGGTGTGTGCCGCCGAGAGTAATACATACCGGGCTCGGGGTACATTTCATCGAAATGATTCCCGGCCCCCGCGCCCCTGCGCCCCTGCGCCCCCCTCCGATAATCAAGTTTCCCATTTGCTGTCGCATATATCCCACTCGGCGGAATTGTCCGGTCTCGGCTATTCTACAATCCATGCGTCCACAATTCGCCATTGCCCCGACTTATGTTGGACAACTGATCCGCGAGGAAGTTGCGGAGGCCAATCATGCTTTATTCAAGGCTCCAAGTTGGATCGAACGAGTGGCGTACCAGAATTAGCCGGGAGGTTGCGAACGAATGTAGGAGTGGAGGTTGAGCATGGCGGGTGCTTAGACACACTGTGTGTCCTGAAGGGAAATTCTAATCCTTCGTACGGACCCGCGAGCACCACCGACACGCCCTATTATGAATTAAAGCCCCGTCTAGACAAGGGGGAACTATCCGCGGTATAATTGGAAGCAGAATCCATGGGAATGGCCGTGCAAGTTGGCCAGCGATCGGTCGCTCTTCACCCCCCCCCCACCCCCGGCATGTTGCGCACACACGAGAAATCGACTAATTGTCTGAGGCCCAGTACTCCCCCTACGGATTTGTAGTGTGGCGGCAGAAGAGAAAGGGTAGAGAAGGAGGGAGAGGTCGGCGAGGATATTCAGCGGTGGTAATTAGCCTTTTATTAATAATACCAATCGGTACGCGGCGCGCTTGAATAGCTCGCCGAGATCAAAAGGATCATTGGGCCACCGTCAGTGTATGCACAGATAAATAATACTGTAATACGTAGCCGCGGGATTAATCGCGCGAAATTCAAATGGCGGATTAATCGTGTCCCGGACTATTAAATCCACCCCATGGTTTTCGGGCGGATCCTGCCGCTGGCAGGAATAGTTATGGGCGATAGAAGAATCAGAATAGTATGGCGCTGCGGAGGCGGTCACTACATGAAATCGAGTATGTACATACATAGTCGGACGCACTGCCTCGGCTTTTCATCGGAGCCACAGAGCCGCATTTAATTAAGGACGATTACCAGGGATCGCCTGGTGATCCTGGTAATTAATTGGCGCGGCAATTCCAGTCAAACGCTCGTGTTACCGCACGTGTAACTTTCTAAGTAATCCCGAGCTTTTCTCTGATAATTGAATGTAATCCGAGGAGGGGGGAGTAGTGAAGGCTGACAGTGTTAAACACGTGCAGCTGGAGAATTGCATGGGCGCATGTACAGACACACGCACATGTGGAGATTAAGCGGAGGAGATCGGTCAGGACCACAGTGATCCTCCTCGTCTCTTCGGTTTAAGGAGGTTCGGGAACCCTGAATTCCTTCTTGCTTGACGGTATAGTCCTTCATCACGTGTGTGTATACCTATATGTGCGGCTGAAAACTTGAGGTGGGAGTCATCGGGAAATTGCCAATGAAAAGATTGGTTGTATTAAGTTTCCGAAGTAAATCTTGTCGGGCGAGGGAGTCAGAGTGGGGGGTTGAGGTATATAAATTCGAAGGACTGAAGGTTTTGGGTCAGTGACGATTTTCCCTTGGGTGCAGTCGGAGGTCCGGCAAAGGAAGAGAGGTGCGGCGATGGCGAGTATGAAGGGTTCGCGATCATAAGTCGAGGGATCCCAGACACTCTCGTCATAGTACGACACTCGGGAGAACGTAATTCGTGAGCGGGTAGGTCCTTTAAAATGCATGGACCCGACCCCATGCTATCTCAACCCCTCATTTTATGACGGGCTAAGGGTCTGATAGGTCATACACCCTACGTATACCTGGTATGGGTCCTCTCTCCGAACACCCCCCCTCCTCCCCGCTTATCCTCCTTGCATGGGAAATGCTACCAGTCCACTGACAATTGGACTTATCTTTCTGATTCCAGAAGGAACAGCACCACCCTCGAGAGGTTCCACCTGGAGATTTCCCGGACGGAACTCTATCCGGCCAACTCCAAGTATGTCGACCAGCTCCTCCACGAAATGGCCAACCAGCCGATCCTTCACGTCGGTGAGTACGCCTAGTTAATCTACTATTCTCGGATTAAATGCATCGCAGCCTCGATCTCGATAGGAATGGAAAGCGTCGGGTTTCTTGCTACTCGGATTGGCTTGGATGGGACGCGAAGCATCGCCTCGCGTATTCAGAAGTCGGTGCTTTTAATAGCGGGGCGATCTCAGATACTGGCGGGGACATTACGCCAAAAATTATCGGCGGGACGTTCGGCCGGATGGCAGAGCTTTTATTACCGCAAACGGCGTGCGCGTGTCGGAGGGGCGGGGGGATGCGCGCTTCGTAGGCGAGGCTTTGCTCGAGATCAGGGGAATCGGACACGCGAGGGCAGCGGCGATGCATGCGCGCCGCGCTCCTCCCCATGCATAATAATCGAGGAATTCTTGAGGGCCACGCCGCGCATTTAACTCGACCGAACTTGTGTAATACACGATCGAACATGCCGTAATATAAATTTCCAGCGGGCCGACAGTGCGAGTGCTCTAGGTTCGTGCCCGGAATTTTTCCCGCCGCAAAATAATGGATGGTAAGCCGGGCGCGCCGAGACCAGTGCTCTCCTCGCGGTAAAGGCCCCCACGGCGCGCGCTGCCCGGAAGCTTTATTAAATTTTGCGTAGCACCGGCGTCGTGATGAATCGATTATTTCATTTTCTACCACTTGCAGACCGACTTACTTAACTGGCCGACGGTGGAGTCACTCGATAGTCTCTGGGGTATGCGCGTGCAACGTTAAGTAGCCGATGGCGCTCGCGGTTAAACGAGACAGAACGGGGAGTGCGACTGCGACCGGGCGGAGACACTGGTAGTTTTATCGAGTCGATTGGATGTGTGCCCATGATATTATGTATGTATTGGTATGTGCACTAGCCACTATGGGAAGGCAGTGCGGGCGGGAATTGTACTGGCTGGTGGCTCGGCATAAAATTAATCTGGAAATGCCGGGAGCGCGGTAATAATCTTGCATGCCCCTGATGGAATTAATTTCTCCGGGCCATGAAGCCGGACAATTAACCGGTGTGTGTCATTGTGAGCGGGAGTGTTTTGTGCTTAGTAATTGCTACGACGCGGTTCATTGACTAACAATGCCACGATTGTCCTGTCTGAGGGCACAGGAAAGAGACGCCGCGACGCGGCAACCCACTCGGATATAGTGCACAGTGTGTTACACTGGGTCTGCCCTTTTAAAATCGCCGCAAACCGCGCGTGTGCTAATCGATTTGGCCCTTTGATTTTCGCCGGTGTTGTTCCCTTGGCCTCGTGTTCCCGATCTCCGATAACAAGCCGGCGCTCGGCTTGAATGGGAAAGGGTCGCCGGGAAGGAAAAGTCCCAGCTTGGTGTCATCAGCTCTCCGAGAGGATTATCGGCTAGGGTCTATTCCCAGGAAGAGAGAGAGAGAGAGAGAAATGGAGTCTTTAATATTGCGGGAGGAAGGTTGCGCTCGCGCAACTCGGGCCAAGCCGGGAGGAAGTTAAATCAAGGCGCACGGGATCCAATTATTAAGGAGCATCGAGCCACCGTCGGAAATTAGATCGCCGATGAGCAGGCGCCGCGGCGACAAAGCCGCTTGGCTACAAAGGAGCGCGCGCGCTCTGCTCTCTCCATCTCAGTTACTAAGCAATAATTAAATCCGACCGAGAGCGCCGCGCTGCTGGCCCCGATCCACGCCAAACCCGATACGTGCCCTTGCCTCGTCCAATTAAATGCTTGATTGCCCGTTGGATTAAAGAAATCTTGGACCAGAACTTGCTTCACTCCGCGGACCCAATTCCCTCAACGAACGTATTCTTCGAGGCTTTCATGTTTTCGGTCATTCGATATGTATGGAGCAAAGAGATCGGACATAGCCCAGTTCGAGTTTCCCAGCCGGAGACACAGTTAATAATTCGTCGGACGCTAATTCCGCCGGCTAATTGTCCCCCGGTGATGAATCCGTCCGGCCCCCACTGGAACCAAGTATCCATCATTCATCAAATTGACACGGATGACGAGTCGATTCCCCGGCGCTCCTTGCTCAGACTACACTGTTTGATATTCGGTCATTAAAAAGCTATCAGCCGAACGTTTTCCACTCCTCGAGCCAATTATTCTCCCAAGTCACGCATTAACTCGACTCTCCCTCTCCCTTTCTCTGCAAGCAGTCAGAGAAAATGGAATGGTTGCATTTTCAAGTAACGACTCTGTGTATTCTTGTGCTTTCAGTTCAGAAGGAAGGCGGCACGCAGTTGAAGCTGATCATCGACTACGCAAACAGCATACAGGCGCTCTTCAAGCCTATGAGGTAAATCCGATTGGCAAGGAATCACGTTGCCTTCCCTCTGAATGGCTTAATCAGTGGCGCGCGGGCCTTTTGCTGGAAGGTAGCACCGCTAATCCGATTAATGTTCTGCCCAGCCGCGCCCTAATGCTCCATTGTTTACTGCGAACATACGCGTACGTCGCGTGAAGTTTGGAGGGCGCTTAACGCGCGCGAGCTTTCGCCGAGGCGGCGCAGGGGCCACCGGTTTAATTCGCCCAAGATTTCCGAGTGTAAATCTCGAGGCATTCGCTGTAATCTATCCGCTGGCTTCTCAGGCGCGGGCGGACGTGGTGGCCGATAACGCGTGAAGTCGGAAGGGGAATAGGAAATGGCGCAGCTACTATAGTGCTTAGTCTTAGAAATGAAGCCCGCAGAACTTGGCGCGATAAGGAGGCAAAGTTTCGCGCACCCGGCCGCGGCCATGTTCCTTTATTCGCGGATTATTTTGACACTAATCGAATGCACCGGGAGTTCTCATTGGCCCATTCCAATGGCGTCGGAGGCTCCGTCTCTTGAAGAAGTATTCGAAACTTCAGTAGTTCAACTGACAAATCTAGGGACTGCGATTGAGCCTCGACTGTCTCGCAAGCATGAATGAAACCGGGCTTGAATTTCGACAATTAATGCGTGTATGCGGCTCGAAGGAGGGGTGTAGGGGCGGGCGGTCCTTTCCTAGCGGAAGATAGGGAACACGCCGGAAACTTTCGTATCTTGGCTTCACAGCCAGCGGGAAATTGCTCGGCCAATTTGTCTGCGGAACGGCCGCCACCACTCGTGAGATCCCCGGGGAAACCGACTGGCAGGGATTCCTCCTCCTCCTCATCCGATAAAAATGCAAAATTAACGCCGGAACCCAGCCACCCCGACTACCCTCGCCACTTCTCCCAATACCGATTGACGCGCGCGCGCGCGCGCCCTCCGCATCTACGTACATACGTCGAATTGGATGTGTCACATTTTAATCTGCTCGGCCAGACGCGTTCAATAATTCTTGCATTCCCACTCTGGTTGGAGGGCCAATTGTCCCGCTTTACATTAAAATCTCAAAGGGGAGTGTTCTAGCATGGTGAATTATTCCGTGGGTTTCTACTGCGCTCGTGACTCACAATCCACTTGGGCGCAGGCCGCGCAGGGGATCTCAGTCGAGCATAGTCGCGCTCGGGGATTATTCGATGGTACGAGTGTGAGCTATCTCTCGCTTTCCAAAGTGATCGTGGCGAGAGGGGGACCGTCAGACCGAGGGATGAAAAGGGCGAGGGTCCGGCCATAATCGAGTACATAGTAGTAGCAACCTGCAGAATTCGAGGGCTCTCGCGCCGGCACAAGGCACACTTGGCAGCGGCCACTTATGTAATTGTCCTTCTCGTAATCCCACTTATTCGCCGGGAAAAGAGGCAGGCTTCGCTCTCTATGCCCCCTCAGCGGACAGTCTGGGTAGATCACAGCTTTACTTGGACTCCGTTCTTATACTCAGCAGTTTTGTAAACCGTGCGTTTTGAGACTTTACTCCGGAGTCATTCGTACCTCGATTGATTCCGTTGGCGATCGCTCCGCCGCAATATCTCGATTGTTCCTGTAATGAGTTAGCAATGGACGGCCACATTTTCTCTCTGCCGGGAGGAAATACAGCAAGGTAATATCGGCGAGTCGAGAGGATATTGGAGACAAGTGAGGAGAATCTGAGAGGTTTATTGCTGGGACGCTGGAACCCGTCTCCCTGTGGGTCTCTTTAGGCAGCCACTCCACATACTCGGCCCTTTAAACTTCCGCCCGGCCGAAGATTTCGCGATAAGTGGTCGGTGGGCCAGCGGCTTAAACTCTCCGCGTCCCCTCCCCCGCCTCGGTAATAAGTTTGGCAATAAGTTTCGTGGAAAGTTGGAGCAGAGGGCCCACTATTCCCCCAGGGGGGGAATTCGCTTGCCGAAATTGCGAGCGACACGGCGCGCACTCGTTACGCTCAACTAGATCCACTATTTTTCCTCCCCTCTCCATCACTCCCCCCCTCCCACCTCTCGCGCCGCTTGATGAGGAAATCCTACAGTCTTGAGCGTTTCCTCTGGCCCGCCGGCCCGCCAACTTTTTTCATTCTTACTATGTCAGGCCGCGAGTTAGAGTTCAATCCGTGAGTTAGAGTTAAAGAAAGTGGCGCGCTGGAGCTGGGAAAAAAACGGGAGGGAAGTAGAGGAGTAGGGGGAGTCTCTCGCGGTGCTGGGAAGTTGGCGGTCGTAACTCTGGTGCATAATGCGTTATTAAGGAATAAAATTCACTTGGCCGTCAGTCTTCCTGAAACAATTGGCCTCGTTGAGGAAAACTTCGATTATTAGATTTACCGCGCGCGGAGCCGCTGGAAGAAGGGAGGTGGCAGAGGTGGAATTGTGCGGCGCTTGACATCGAAAATAAGGAGCTGTTGGTAAACAGTTTTTGGCCGACCGGCGCTTAGTCCACTTTATGAATTAACTGGCCGGCACATTCCTCTCACATAAAGGGGGGCTTACGTGATTGCGTGAGCACGTAGGGCACGTAGCAGTTAAGCCGACGTTCGGGCCAATTGTACGTCAAGTCAGACATTTTTGGCGGGTGAAAAGGATTGGCGCGTGTCTGGCGACAGAGGGAAAGGGGGGCGGGGGGGACTCGAGATCGGATGAGGGCTCCTCGTGGAGAATGAGGGGCAAGGATTCCCTGGGTAAACAGTATTATAGGTAGAGCCATGGCCGGAGTCGGAAGGTCAGAAGCTTCTGCAGCGTCGACGGTGCGCCAGTTAACTTTTAATCAGATGCAAATTACGCGCTAATTACCACGCGGCCGCCGTATTAATTAGCCGGGCGAGTTTCCACGGAAAAGTTCTCGGTTCACGCGCCCCCCCTCTCGCTCTCTCGCCCTCTCGCCCCGCCCGAGTTTTCCTTTCTCGCCATCGCCGTTATTTCGCCGACACCCGCCAAGTCACTGATATTTAAGAGGAGTGACTGCTCACTTGAAGGTGCTCGTTCTCCAATTCCGCCGTCGCGTTTCGTCGCCGCGCTTAATCCAATGTAGCGGAGGATGTCTTGACGGTGAGTGAATTTTTTTGTTGAGACAAGCCCTAGTTGCATCGAATTGGCCGGATAGTTTCGCCGGCCAGGGATTCGGTCGCGCGTACACAGCAGCTTTTCCGCATTCAACGGGAACACTGGGACACGTAGAGGCCGGATCTCCCCTGGGAATCTCCCTTTTTTATTTATTGCCGTCGGGCGCGACAGAAAAGGGGAGATAAATAAAAGAGAGAGAAGCTGGACGGAGTGAGATGCGAGTCGGCGAGCAGCACTCTTCCGTTTCCCGTTTACACGCGTTTCACTATCTCACCCGACGTGCGCGCCTCTCTGTTTTTACCGAGCACCAACCCTTTCTTCCTCGTTGGAACATCGTCCGGGCCGCGTACGTGCCCTTGAACGAGAAAATATTCGCCCCGGAAACAATGACTGTGTTTCCCTCTCGCGAAACGACGCGCGCACTATTTCCTCGGCTGTCGGCTGGGCGCCGGTTCCCGCGGACATTTCGCCGCCGTAATTGTTGCCAGTTAGAAAATCGCTCCTACTCCCCCCCCCCCCTGGCGCGGCGCGGTGAACGGATGGGGAAACTTTTGCGGGATAGTGGAAGTTTTTAGATAGTTTTGAAAGATGAGTGTCGATTAAGAAGAGCGGAAAGCTCGCTGGTGGATCGATGCCCTTGACGGGAGAAGCCGGCTTGGAAAAACAAGCTAGCCGAGGGCACTGAACGCTCGAAAAACACTTGCACTATTCCGACGACATGAGTTTCTCTCCTACATCCACTCCACGTCCGAACGTATTTCAAGGCGGTAAAGTCTGATCGCCCTATGAACCGACGTAATCCGATCGATTTGTTAGAAAGCGTCGCCCTCGGTATTTCATGACCACTTATAATTCTTATTTATGGGGCTAGGATATATCGGCGGGATCTTGCCAGATACTTGGACACATATTTACTCGATTCTTATTGATTCCCTAAAGTCCACCGAAGAGCAGGCACACGGCCAGCTCTCCTGTACTCCTGCATTACAGACAGTCGTACAGCCGAATGACATGGGATTCTCATTTATATTTCCTCAGGTTCCCAAGGGAGCAACAGACTCTGCCGAACCACTTTTACTTCACGGATTTCGAGCGGCACACAGCCGAGATCGCGGCCTTCCATTTGGATAGGTAAACATGCGATATTCGTTTGGATTCACTGCTCCTTTACACAATCTGACTATTTTCTAATCTGTTGCAGGCTACTGGGCTTCCGCAGAGCAATGCCCGTCACAGGTAGAATGCTAAACGTCACCACGGAGATTTTTCAGATCGCGGACGGCGAGCTGTTAAAGACGGTCTTCGTCAGTCCCGCTGGGAATCTCTGCTTCCATGGCAAGTGCAGTTACTATTGCGACACTGCACACGCCGTGTGTGGGAGTCCAGACACTCTGGAGGGAAGCTTCGCCGCCTTTCTTCCGGAAAAGGCAGTCGTCTCACGGAAAGCCTGGAGACATCCGTGGAGGCGGAGCTACCACAAGAGGAAGAAGGCTCAATGGGAACATGGTACTTGTTGATTATCACATCGACTGACTTTTCGCATTCTTGTATTCTTCTGCCTTTAGCAAAGTCGTGCAATGGGAATTCATGGGTCCTTGGAATCTGATAGATTTAAAAGCAATAAGCGCACCTAGAATTGAGCGAATTCGAGACCTGCCACTAAAGTGGGCAGAGATTTGCAAAGCAAAGTAGAGAATAGAGGAAAGTCGCGTGCAATATCTTGCTCGAGATTCTCGTTATTCAACGACTCTCGCCGCGTGGTCTTTGTAGATACAGTGGTGTATAGTAGTGCATAAGTATTGGCTTTTGTTTTAGACTCGGAGTATTGCAGTCTGGTGAGAGAGATCCCACCGTACGACGAGGGTAGACGACTGCTCGACCTGATGGACATGGCAGTCTTCGACTTCCTCACAGGGAACATGGACAGGCATCACTACGAGACTTTCAAGATCTTTGGCAATGACACATTTACATTGCACCTGGACCACGGGCGAGGCTTTGGCAAGCCCTTCTACGACGAGACCTCTATTTTGGCACCGATCCTGCAGTGTTGCATGATCCGACAGACCACCCTGAGCACCCTCCTAAAGTGCGTAGATCAAGCATATCTCATTCACCTTGCATTTCCTCCCGAAAATCTGCCCTACATACATACATCACTCGCACATGTGCTCCACTCTCGTCCAATTCGTTCAGGCCCATCACGAAATCACTCGAGGCCTGCTCGATCTGAGATACTCCGTTTCTCTGAGCACTCGTTTTAATTCGCATATAGTAGTCGGTCGTCGAGTGAGAGCGAGTGAGGGCCGAGCGGCACAAAGAGATAGATATCAAGAGTGAAAAGAGCCGGGGGGTAGTTTGGAAAAAGGGGCGAGGGTCGAGATGGGGGGCTGTAGGGGGATCGATCGAAGGAATTTACAATTCAGAGCAGCTGACAGACGCTGTCGTTCTATCTCTATCTCCCTCTCTCTTTCGGCACGAGGCTCGATCCCCCCCCGAAAAAGGGAAACGCGGGGAAAACTTTACGAGCTGCGGCCCCGAGGCGGGCTAAGGCGGATTTCGAATCCAAACGTTTTACCAGAATTGCCCGGCAGTACCGTTGCTCGTGAATCTCGGCTTTGATGCGGATTCACGAGGACGGGCTTTTTACGAAGGCGATAAATTCGACGAGCGGATTTCGCCGACACCATGTACCTACGCGCCGGGAACACCCTGCCATCGGTACATCCGCGATTTCTTTCTAAAAATCGATTGCAACCGGCGTCTGGCCGAAACTCCCAATCGAAACAGCGCGATACCGATATCGGGAGCCTGTCCTTTCGATACTAGAGTCGCGCGTCAGTTAAACGAACGAGTATCGCTCTCGCTGAAGTGTCGAGTAAGTGGTGTAACAGGCGATATATTGCCATTAGAGTCGCTTATTATTATCAGAGTAGTGTAGTCACTATGACTCCTACCAGGCAGCTTGCCTTGAATAGTGCTACTCGTTGAGCTTGCATTAAAGAAACCCACACGTCGGCCATTAAGCCTCGGCGATATTATAGGATAATTGCTTCCTGTGCTCCTTGTCCGCGGGTACTTCGTTTTCATTTAGTACTCCATTTGAACGGTACCAGATAGCTGCCTCTCTCGTTCGTTATCCTTCCACAGACACGCCTCTCCGACTCTTGCGACACTTTTATGAATATATATTAATTCGGCATCGCCTGCCACCACTTTCACCAACACTTTTGCCCGACACGTGTTAGCTTCCTTCATTATCCATTCGCGCCTTTTTAGTATTTCTTTTGACAGAGCAGCGGGACGAGCGAGAGCGCTCGCGGCGCATTAATATTAATGCGCAGCTCGATATATATTAGGCCATTCCCCATTATGCACCGTCAGGTTTCATCCAAGAAGAGCTCGATCCATTTAACAGGCAGTCGAGGCGGCGCGAGACGTCCCGATTCACTTACAGAGAACTTGTAGCAGGCTAGACTTGCCAAGTGACGTTTGATGGAGACTTAGGATACCGCGGGAAAGAAAGGTGACCGGGTTCCCTCCGAGCTGCGACACTTTGCCCGCGGCCTTCACACGGAGCAACTTATAATTACGGGAATTTGCATTTTAATTGAAAAATTCTCTGTACCGCGGGAGTGACCGCGCCACGCCGAATCGCCTTCCTTCTTAATCCCTCGGAGTTCGGCGAACTCTTTCGATTACGGGGATTTGCATGTTTATTGAAAAATTGCTCCTCTCCACCTGGCGATCCAATGCCGTTAAGGGACAATTCCCTGCCCTTATATGATTAAGGAAACTTGTCAGTGTTACAATATTCGGATTGACGGAAAGTACGACTGTTGATTGTCTAGGTTCCATAACGGGCCAATACGATTAAGCGAGGCGATGCGAACCAGCATGGCGAGGGACCCTGTGGCGCCGGTCCTCTGGGAGCCTCATCTCACCGCCCTCGACAGAAGGGTCGGAATAATCCTGCAGGCGATCAGGGACTGCATAAAACGCACGGACAGTGTCACGTCATAGCCGCTTTTCAGTCGCGCCTTCTTGCCGACAAGGAAAAGGATGCTGCCGTGAATAGAGGTTGAGGAGTGAGGCGCGCCTCAAAGCAGCTCCAGGTGATAAAATAGACCTTTCCACGCGCGCAATCTTAACCCTTCGCCAAGGCTTCCAATGTTCGGGCTACATACGCTCGGCGCACCGAAGGTATATCCCAAGCCGGCTTGGCACACTCGCATGTTGTCTTTGAATGTACGCACAGTCAGATAGCTGACCTCCACAGTGTCGGATGGTTAAGATTGCCGTGAGAAGGTCCCTTTACAAAGCGACGTTTCAACGTGATATCTTAGTTATTTAAGCACTTGTACAAAGACGTGTATAAAGGCTCGGCTAGCACGGTGCTCGAGCGATCGGCTCGCCGGGGAGATCGGCCACGTAGATGTATAGAGAGATATTTGTTGCTGATTAAATTAATTTTTCATTCGCCTTCGCCTTCTTTTTGACGTTTCGCCGTTGGTACAATCGAACGCACGATGATTCGATCATCGATCGAGTTGGCTGTACATTGCGGGTGCTGATCGTTTGTTAGATGATTAGACTTTATTGTTGTTGGCCACGATCATTATAGAAGATAGAAATTTTATTCAGATTGTTTTCTATCGTTGTTCTTTTATGGTTAACGGGGGTTAACGAGTGGAGCGATTGAGCATCGAATGTATGAGTTTCCGTTCGCCTGAGTTATACCCGCGCGGAGAGTTGGGGCGTAGCGATCACTCTGTGACAGATCGCCTCTGTTTTACATTGCGACGAGTGAGTTTCCCTCATGGTCATTCCTATCTCTGTTTCGTTTGCTATCCACGCTTGAAAATCGCGTGTACAAACACAGGCTGTACATAGTGTGTAATATAGGGGACGCGTGAGAATGAAGGAATCTGTCAGCGTCTTCAGCACTTTGTCACTCATCTAGTTCAAATTCCTCACGAACAATACAACGTGATCACAATCACTGAAGACGTACCAAACTGCCGTGCTTGTAATTACTGTTCAATCTTATGGGGCGTACAGTACGGGACGCAATGGGCGAGTCGGCTAAACAGTAAAAACTCACGCAATACAATTACTTTTTCCAATCGGAAAAAAGTAAATCGAGCATGGAAGATTGATAGATTTTCAATTAGAAGACTTGCTAGGATGGGGTGGGACGGGCGCTCGGCCATAGAAGTGGGGATTTACTGTTACCGAGCTATATAAGCCCCAGACTTTCTCGGCGAGTGACATTTTATTTATGGCGCTCCTATACGAAGATCGGACGGTCGTGCAAGTTTGTGACCTTACCCGGGCTTTTTTTCTTCCCTTCGCCTAAGTCTCCCTACGGTGGAATTAAACAAGTCGAGCCGAAACAGCAGTGGCAGGAAACCCCGCGACAGGTCTTGCGAAATTTCATCCGACTTTGAATTCTTTTTATTACTATCGAACTTCTGAGCAATCTTACGGCCCGGCGTGCCGCACTGGAGGTTCGTCATTTCATTCGGCATTAATGCCGTGTCTCATATCCTACGCTATTCTAATATCGCTGAAGCCCGAGATTTCCTTCGCCAGAGAACGCGAGATCCCCACGAGTGCGTGGAGGTGAAAGAGGCTGAAAGAACGCGCTGTGTGCTTGTGCGAGAGAGATGTCTCTTTTGTAAAGTGTGTGCTTTTAATACGCATGTACCTCTGTGAAACGTTTGTTAAGTGCACATGTATATCTCTTGGGTAAAGACGGAGAAAGAGAAAAAGAAAAGTTCTATTGGAATCGTCGTCTATCTTTCCCCAGACGCCCTTCCCTTATTTTCTTATAGCACTTCATAAAACAGTGGGTTTCGCATGGGAAAGTAAGGTAGGTGTGCATTCTTTATGCGGGGAGGCTAGCACTTGGAATTACCGGTCCAATTGGCAACAGCGACGATCCGCTATGGGTTTACTTAACGGTGGTGAGTCGATAACGTTCTCGCGCAGGAGAAAAGGAGCAATCGGAAGTGCGGTAGAAGTCCGATCGCTCCGAGTCCATTAAGTGAAGCCTCAATGATTCAGGGAGGCTTTTAATTACGTTGCGCCAGAGATTTAAGAGAGCCTGGAATATTGCCCCTTCCATTATTAAGAACTTCCCGGCAGGATCGTCGTTAGATTCATTTCCGTTGTACCGCGACGGCACACCCTCGGGGCTTCCCACAATTTTTCGCCGGTATAATCCATTCGGAACTTCCTAATGATTTCCTTGGATCGCTTTCCCGTCTCTCGGCCCGATGCATTTAATATCCTGCCCCGGAGTAAGATTCGCATTTCGTGCCCCCCCCGCGCGCAGGATGTTAGAACGTTCCCTGGATAATTTCGGCGTCAGATGCTACAGTATGTAGATATGCAGCTTATAGAAAATTACTGGTGGGCAAGTTGGCCAGCGGTAACGAGTCCAGCTAGCCAGCAGGCCCTTATTCGCCGGGCTTGAAGTTTCGCCGGACGGCGAAACTTTTCGCCTTCACGGTGCAAAGGTAAACGTTGAATTTCCGTGCAAGACCAATAAAACTATCTACGGTCGTGCTGGCTGGTTGGCTGGCTGGCAGGCTGGTTAGCTCTTTCCTTCCCGCCACTGTTTCATATCTGGCAAAGCCAGCCGCGCATTTAATTACGGCATATATTAAAAAGCTCGGGACACCCGCCGGAAGGGCGGAGGAGGGGAATTCGTCCGGGGGAATTATGAAGAGCGCGTATTCCCGTGCCACGCATTCCCCCCTCAGGTCCACTTTGATCATCTTCCAGCGCAATGTACATACGCTTGCCCGCATGGAACTTTGACTACTTTGTTCCCGGAGCCGCTCGAGTAACTGAGCCGTAGCAAAGGGCTGGATTCGAACGGAGGGAGAAGTAAAATCATTGATGTGCAACATCGAATTTCGACAAGCGTACGCGAAATTCGCGGGCCGAAAGTATTTGCACGCGTTGAAATTCATAGATGCATTCCCGTGGCCGGCAGCCACACCGCATTCATACGCGAGACGCCGCCCCTCGGAAATTCACCGGCCATCCTGTTAAACGCGGAAAATATATTTTCCGCCATTGTTTAGTTTGCTGTTTGCGGGCAAACATGCTCCGGATGGAACGCCGCCCGCGCCCGATGAATGCGTTCGCGCCTGCATTACCGCGCGTTTATGCGTGTTACGGCAAACATTCAACGGTGGGGAAGAAATGGACTTATAATGCCGGCAGCGCGAGCGCGTTATCGCATTCGATCACCGTTATTTGCTGATGAGACCGCAACGAAATGAACATATCGGCGCCGATGATATCTAACGAAATTGTCGCGCAGCGGGGCATCCTTAATCGCAGCCTGATACTGTTCTAGTGTACACCGCGCAATCAATTTGCTGTTCAAGCACTTTTCATCGCCGCTCGTAATGTGTGTACGCTCGTCGTCAGGCAGGCGAGCTCGAAACCCAGCATCGTTCAGGAATATCGATGGCTGCATTATGCGCGTGTGCATCCCAATAGAAAGATGAAGCCAAATTCGGCACATGAGTTACGCGTCTCCGTCATGTATTTAGCCAGAATTTCGACTGTGGAATATCCCGCGGCAATACGCCGTTCGGTTTATTTTCACTGCTGCTCGCTGGGAGAACAGCCCCTAGGAAATTTATTCGTGACCCCAGGACCTTTATGTGGAATCTGTCAGGCGCAAGCGTTCTGGAAATCCACGCTCGGAAAGATAGACACGGGAATCAGCGGACAAATTTCCAGAACGTTTATTCGACAATTGACCCGATGGTGCGGTGAACATCAGCTCCCTTTTCAGTCAGCAATTCTTTTGCACATTCGATACCTGCGTAAAGCTTGTATCGCAATTTTTACAATTCACTCATACATGTGTCGGATTCTCTTGGAATTCTAATAATACTCTTCACGTTGAATGGTTCGTAGCATTACATATTAACGCTTAGAGAATGATAAATAAATGTGAAAAAATTGCAGACCGCATAACAATCCCCACCTGCACGGAACGGCAGGTGGCGCGCAACTGACCTAGTTAACCCTTCGCCGGCGACCTTGACCTGCGTTCTACGCATTCCAGGCAAGGCCGGGGTGATGCGCCAGTCAGGTGCAGAAGCCTGTGGGGGGAGGGGGGAAAGGCTGCGCATGTGCCCACCAACTGGCGCCGCTCTCCCACCAGTGGCTGCGCGCCGCTCGAAAGCGACGGATGTGCGTCCCTGATGTATACATACTGCAACATTAGTACCAGTTTTACTTTCTTCTTACACCAGGTTTCGCATTTACTCCTGTTAATTTCTATTTGACATAACAGTACTGTTAATTATTTGCCAATTATAGTGAATGTAACTTGCTATGACATTATATTACACTGAACGATCGAACGCGCGAAACTCGCCTGGACATTAACTCGTTTTTACACAATTATACTAAATGAGGTTGAGTGCGATTGAGTAATATTGGATTCCATTAGTCAGTGGCGTTTCACGTGGCACGTTACATTCACTAAGTAATAAATTCATGAAGCGGGAATTATCGGGGTTAGGCTATTGGTAAGAGGTGGTGGGGTGGCGTTGCAATGGTGAATGCTTGGCGTCTTGGAAGGCGTTCCGGCAAGTTGTTCCTGTAGCGGACAGTCAGGTAACACGATCAGAGTCTCGGTGTGCTGTGTAGCGCCACGGAACCGGCTGCAGAAGCCGATTGGCGTGCAGCTGAGAGGAGCAAGAGAACGCAGAATACATAGTGCAAGGCGAGGGAGGATATATCCTGTTAATTACGCGATCTCGGGTTTGCCTATGACGTTAGACGTCCCGGGCAGAGCTACTGTTTCCTGACAGCTTGAATTTCCTTGCCGGTCGAGAGTTGGAGGCTGCAGGCACACCGCCTAAGAGCGATTAGGCAACGCGATTTCCTTCCTCGCAATGCTCCCGCTCTCGCCCTCCCCAACCCTTCCGGTGCCACTGCCACTTCCATTCTCGAGTGCTCTAATTATCGTGCGCCACCCTCTTTATTCTCAGCCGTCTTCCTTCTCATTAGACACTCCCGCGCGATTTCTGATAGCCCGGCTAATCAAAGAAAGTCAATACAATACTTTCCAAGACGCGCTCGGCATGCAATTCCTAATTGCAGTGTCAGCACTCCCCCGTCCCCCGCTAATTCGCGGAGTGTCGGGACAGCAGGCTTCGAAATTACTGTTTGCCGTTTCTGCAAGGTTTTCCCAGTAAAGCCGAGGTCGCGAGGGGGCAAAGACATAGTAAGTACGGAAGAGCGTAATGAGTCCTCTACGATTCGAAGGCGCCCTTTAAGTTGCGAACCTCTTTGTCGAGCTCATACTTACCGGCACTTGCACGACCTGCACTTCCCTTCTCCGCGCAAACTTCACGAATTTCCACGCGACATTGCGCCGAAGCGCCGGGACTTCGGGAAATGGCGTCTTTAAACTTCGCTCAATTTCGAAAACAGCCAGGTGGGAATAGTTGGTGGTTAGCGGGATTCGTCTGGCGGTATAAACGGTGTGTTACCTTTAAAAATTAACTCTCGTTTGCCGATCTCTGTTTAACGCGCTCGAGGCATCATATCAAGTTTGTCGGGGGTGCCATATGTCGGATGGGATCAGGAATAGCGCTTTTGACGAGATGAATAACTCACGAGACGTCACTCTCGAACCGGGCAACTTACCCGCGTTACCCGAATCCTAGCAATTTACATATTTCAACGAGGGGTATATTCCGGGGTTACATTATTGCCAAGATTATTTCGGGCCGCGAAAATAATTCTATCAGAACGCATGAATCCATATTCAGCGGATTGTCCTGGGGAGCATAAAGGCATAGTTGATAGTTTCGCTCCCTTTGAATTCCAAGTCCGAGTTCGGCATTGAGGGGACTGAGTGTGTGCGCGCCATGCGAAAGGCCGATGCATTCCTGAAACGCCGGCATTGTTGACTCGGGCAGAAGGGGTGCGAGCGGAATTATTGTTAGTTTTACGAGGGGCCAACTTTTTCTCCGCGACTAAGCAGAAATCTATAGGAACTCGCGGAGGGTGGTAGTCGGTGCGGGCGAGCGCGACGAAAAAAAAGAAATATATAAAAGGGGGGGAAAGTTGGTCGACTGACATTTCTCCGGGCAAGTCTGCCTACGATCTGGATCTTGCCTTGCTTCCCTGCGGCCGCGGCGGCGGGGGTGGCGGGGGCGGCGGAAAA
The DNA here is from genome assembly GCA_963675795.1 of Crossocerus cetratus. Lineage (NCBI taxonomy): Eukaryota > Metazoa > Arthropoda > Insecta > Hymenoptera > Crabronidae > Crossocerus > Crossocerus cetratus. Next base: position 7,035,192 of record OY776664.1, on the reverse strand, counting down.
GTTGAGAGTGTCGTCGAAGATCACAAAAGGGTGGGAGCACCGTTAACGCTTGATTTATGGGCTGACGCGAAAAAGCTGCACTCCGATAAATATATCGATATTTCTCCCGATGATGTCTGGCTAGAAGTCTTCTTATCCCCCTGCCTCCTCTCTCACTCCCCTCCATTCGCACGATATCCTACCAAGTGGCATTATTACTCGTGCCGTCACGTACCTACGCTTTTTACGAGCCTCCCATTTATTTGACAGTAACCGATAGTTTGGTCGCTGCTATTCCCACCACTCCCAGGTGCTTAAACATTTTTTACTGCCGCAGGCTATTTTCACTCGAGGGCTAATCTTGCCATAGATGACTGGGGTAGTGACCCTCGGCCATCGCCGGAGGAATTCCTTGGTTCCGTAACGGGAGTCGGAAAACCGCCAGCTAAGTATTAACGCATTCCTCACGGAAAGAGCACAAATACTCTCAGCCACTCGTGCAGTAGTGTTTGTGCAGCCGTAGCGCGTACGTGTCCACCTTTGTCTCACCTATGCACCCCGTGTATTTTCATCTCGCGACGATGAGTGCTCTCCGAAGAAGTGCCAAGTGACTTTTCACTCCTTGCCATTCTCTCGATGTGTGACTTCGGATTATACGCGAAGTGCAACGTCCCTTTTGGAGCATTCGGTCATCCTTTTAAGTTCGATCTCACGCCATCTAACATGCGGCCCCGTCGATTTTAGCCGAGTGGGCATAAAGGCGTCAGTGTTGCCTCTAATTAAGAGCAGCCGTATCCTCCGCCGCGTTGTATAATTATTACGAGATGCGCCGTGCCCGCCCTCATTAGTCGAGCCGTGTAAGTTCAGACTTTAATCTCTTCATTTCCTTTCTATAGGCGGATTTCGTTGCCGCTAGTTTGCCCCGCACTCTCTCGCAGTTTTCCTTTCACCCCGCCGTTCTTGGCGCGGAGGATATTGCTGCATGGGACGCCCGGGCACCTTTATATCCGGGGGATTGCCGTCGGCCGCCGGTACACATCGGCTAATAAAGTCAACCGAGCGACAGACAGATTTATCTTCAAGAGACTCCACGTGACTAGAAATAGTTTAATCTCACTTTAGAGCATTTTTCTCGGCGCCACGCCCCTGTGGTGTTAGCAACACACATACTGGGAGCTCGGGAGCATTTTCTTTCCATTTTCTTACCGAATACAATACTTTGCTTTTATGATGAAAGTAACCGACAAAGCATTCGATGTTCGCTCGTCGTTACTCCACATTCGTAAGTCACAGTGGCCCTGTGAACGGCATGCAGTCACGCTGGGTATTACGTCGAAGTAGCTTCGTGTTCAAGCAGCTAACCATAATACTTAAGTAGTATTACTCCCATTGTGGTCTCATTGGGAGGCGAGTAATTCTTCTTGGCAGCAGTCGGGAAAGGGAATTACCTAACGACTTACACGTGCTCGTTAACTACTCGCTGGTACCCTATCGGGAAAACTCCATCTTTACTGAACCACACTCTACCTTTAGATTCTTATTTCGCTCTTTAACTTCAGTCAGCCTACGATTAGTTGAAAATACTTTTAAGAAGCAGAAGTAGAATTCTTTTAAATCAATCTTTTTTAGACATTGTTATTTAGTAGAAAGTCAATACTGACAAATACAGGAGTTCCTTATGAATTGTTAATGAAAATAGTAAAGTTACAAGCGAAGAAAGAGTGGTGAATGGAGTTTGCTGGATTCGAAAAGTACTACTGGTGCCCTCTGTGGCTCGATCGGACACGTGTTGAGTGACGGCGCGTCGCAGCTCACGCGGTATTGGGCGATCTCAGAGTTGGCGGTGGTTCGTGTTGAAAAGTTAGTAAAAAGAGAATACGTGGTGGCTAGACGATGGTGGTCGAGGAGAAAATTACGGATTTATCAAAGGACAGCCCGGTAATCGATGCATCAGCACCGAAGGAGGAGACGGGCTACTCGCTCGAGAGTATCCTTTTACATTGTCGGCCCAGGACACTTGGCTCCTTCTCTCAACACCATATGTCACTCTCTAACCTACGATTGTCACACATCCCTCCAGTATGATTACAAATCTTGTATATCTAATCGAACCCCTACTTGTTCCTCCCCCCCGATTCACTTATGTACAGCAACATCAGGTGCTTTATGGTGTGGGTTTTCCAATGATTTTGCCACAGAACAATTTACTTAGATTTATATTGTTTTGTTCATTACATCGATCACACTTTCATATTAGCAGGAATTCTTGATGCCATTGAGTATATTCAATCCTTGACCGCAATGTAGTACTGAAAATAATCAAAGAGGTGCAGCAGCAACATGGGTTGAGGCACGGGGATTATCAGCGGTACCGCGGGTACTGCTCGCGGAGATTACGGCGCCTGAGGAAGGTGCTGAGAGTTCCACAGGGTGATCGTCGCCACTTCAAACGAAGGGACGTCACGCCCGTTATGGTCAGTGATGACAAATTTCTGCAAGTTCCTCTGATCATGGCGGAAAGAGCTTGGAGCTATGCTATGCAGTTGAGGCAAGAGTCTACTACCGAGCCAAGGAAGAAGTTTCACTTGATCTCCAGGCTTAGGAAAGCAGCTACTTACTCGTTGCAATTGCAGGAGTTGATAGAGGTTGGTATAACTTATCATTGCAATATATGTGCCTCCTAATTGACTGCATATAATCTTACATTCATTATATTTGTAGAATGTCCATTGCGATGCCAGGACCAAGTTGGAGGCACAAGCATATGTTGCCTGGATGCATGGTTCATTACATTTTGAGCTCCAATTGTGGAAAAATGCAATGGAAAACTTGAAGAAGGCGCAAGTGGTCTACGGCAAGTTAGCGTCTGCATTACCAGAGGCAGAACAACAGATGTATAATGCTAGAGTAGAAGAGCTAGCCCCGAGCCTAAGATATTGTGCCTATAACATTGGAGACACCACTGCCATAGATGACTTAATGCAAATGAGAGGTCAATTGAGTGGTGAACTGTTGGCTAGTTTGGATTCTTTAATGGCACAGGCTCGCGAGAGACAAGCAAATTCGGAAGTAGTTTGGCGTGGAAAGTCGTGCGGTGTGGTGCCACCAAGAGCTGCAGGTTTGCTTATCGCAGAATCTCGACTGAATCAGACTCTGGAAAAAGCCGCTACTAATCAGGCTAAGATCGATCTATTAGAGGCACATGTGATAGATTGCAAAGATGCGATTACAGCAGTCCGCGAGTTCTTTAAGACCGAACTTAAGAATAAGGATAGCGACAAAGCCATTCCACCGCAGCATTTGGTCACTTATCTTCAGTACATACGGCTGTCACGTACAATGGAAAGAAACTTGGCCCTGATAAAAACTGCAGAAGAATCAGAGAAAGCAAAACCCCAAGATATTGTCCGGCTTTACGAAGCTGCGTTGCATAATCTTGTGGAGATCTCCCAATTGCAAGATGACGAAGAATTTCAGAAAGAACAAGACGCCAAGACCAAGGGCTTCCGAGCATTCCGGTGTTACTACATGGCTCAGTCTTTGGTCAACCTTCATCGTTGGCGGGAGGCAATGGCCCTCTATCAGAGATCGTCACAGCACGTTAAAGATGCCTTGGCATATGGAGCAGCACTTCCAGATACACTTAAAGGCGCCCTGTTGAAATTAGAAACACAAATCGAAGGCGCCAAACATACAGCACATGCACACAGTGTACTTGAGGAGGATCAAGAAGATGAACCTGGCACCAGTAGGAGCTCCAAGACAAAGAAACCATTGTATGAACGGTTGGAAGAGTATAACGAAGATTCAGGCCTACTTACGAAGCAGCCGAACGTTTACAATCTACCATTAAATATGCGAACAGTTCCCTGTAAGCCCCTATTCTTCGATCTGGCATTTAACATGGTAGAGTTCCCTGATCTAAGCGAAAAACTCGGAGACCAAGGAAAGAAGGGCGGGCAAGCAGGACTTACCGGCTTCGTCAAGGGATTATGGGGTTGGGGTAATAAGTAAATGCCATGTGCATCAATAACGAGATAAGTTTATTACTATGTTCTGAACAATAGTATGTGCTTTGTATCATCCATTTATACATGCTTATTCTATGAAAGAATAAGTTAATAAACAAATAAATTCCATTCTTGCAATCTCAGTGACGTCAGTAATTGTTACAAATGGTTATGTGTAGAATGCATGTGCACGATGAGGGTGGCGGTGGGGTGGGGAATACCAAGTAGTAGGGGGCGCTAGCATCCTCATCGATCCTCATTTCAGTTGCGGCGCTCGGTCGGTACGTTGCTCCTCGTGTTCTTTTGGCATCGCTTCTGTGCTATGTTAGACGATCTGAATAAAACCTCGAACACTATTTAAATCATTTACTTACCTTTAAAACTTAATTCAAGAACTTTTGGACTACCCTTAAACTATAGTATAAATAGTGTAGTAAGAATAAAGTACTCCAATGGATTAGCTGACATTCATTGTAACGATTTATTCGATTTTACGTCGTATCCACTATTTGCGCGTACATACAGATCGTAACACATCGCGTAATACAATATATCTCGGACGTGTTTTTCTTCATCCGTTGGTCGAAGTTTGGAACAAAACTACTAAAAATAGACTCGATAAAATCAACCGTTTAAGCCTCCACGTATACATTTCCTTTCGACCGTGCGCGAGCCTCTAGTACTTGCAATTTGCGTATCACGGATCTTACAAGAAATAATTGTGTTTCCCGAAAGTATGTACCTAAGAAGCGTGCAGTAGAAAAACGAAAAGGGCACTACTCGTCATCTATCATGTAACTTACACTACGATAAATGTCTTATCGGTATGTCTCCTTATATAAATTTGCACTCTTTTTAACACTGCGCACTGAAACCACTGCTTGGGAAGAGGGACCCTAACTCTGGTGTACTCTATCTTTGATACTTAAAGATTGGTTATGCTTAGCTCTGATAGATTTTGGTTGGAATCCGCGTCCCTGCTTCCACAAACCAATGGTTCCACGGCTAAACCCTAATTCTTACATCTCTTTTAGCCGAAAACGGAAATTCCTGTAATTTTCGGGAGAATACCACCTAGCATATCCTGTATTCCTGTTGTAATATCAGATACTTTCCAGGCATTGTCGGCCGATTTTAGACTTTGGTGACAGGAATACATGATCCGCAAGGAGGTATCCTTAACCTGTGACGTCAGGAAAATTCCTGGAATTTTCGGGAGAATACCTCCTAGCATATCCTGTATTCCTGTTAAAATATCAGATACTTTCCAGGCATTGTCGGCCGATTTTAGACTTTGGTGACAGGAATACATGATCCGCAAGGAGGTATCCGTAACCTGTGACGTCAGGAAAATTCCTGGAATTTTCGGGAGAATACCTTCTAGCATATCCTGTATCCCTGTTAAAATATCAGATACTTTCCAGGCATTGTCGGCCGATTTTAGACTTTGGTGACAGGAATACATGATCCGCAAGGAGGTATCCGTAACCTGTGACGTCAGGAAAATTCCTGGAATTTTCGGGAGAATACCTTCTAGCATATCCTGTATCCCTGTTAAAATATCAGATACTTTCCAGGCATTGTCGGCCGATTTTAGACTTTGCTGACAGGAATACATGATCCGCAAGGAGGTATCCGTAACCTGTGACGTCAGGAAAATTCCTGGAATTTTCGGGAGAATACCTCCTAGCATATCCTGTATTCCTGTTAAAATATCAGATACTTTCCAGGCATTGTCGGCCGATTTTAGACTTTGGTGACAGGAATACATGATCCGCAAGGAGGTATCGGTAACCTGTGACGTCAGGAAAATTCCTGGAATTTTCGGGAGAATACCTTCTAGCATATCCTGTATCCCTGTTAAAATATCAGATACTTTCCAGGCATTGTCGGCCGATTTTAGACTTTGGTGACAGGAATACATGATCCGCAAGGAGGTATCCTTAACCTGTGACGTCAGGAAAATTCCTGGAATTTTCGGGAGAATACCTCCTAGCATATCCTGTATTCCTGTTAAAATATCAGATACTTTCCAGGCATTGTCGGCCGATTTTAGACTTTGGTGACAGGAATACATGATCCGCAAGGAGGTATCCGTAACCTGTGACGTCAGGAAAATTCCTGGAATTTTCGGGAGAATACCTTCTAGCATATCCTGTATCCCTGTTAAAATATCAGATACTTTCCAGGCATTGTCGGCCGATTTTAGACTTTGGTGACAGGAATACATGATCCGCAAGGAGGTATCCGTAACCTGTGACGTCAGGAAAATTCCTGGAATTTTCGGGAGAATACCTTCTAGCATATCCTGTATCCCTGTTAAAATATCAGATACTTTCCAGGCATTGTCGGCCGATTTTAGACTTTGCTGACAGGAATACATGATCCGCAAGGAGGTATCCGTAACCTGTGACGTCAGGAAAATTCCTGGAATTTTCGGGAGAATACCTCCTAGCATATCCTGTATTCCTGTTAAAATATCAGATACTTTCCAGGCATTGTCGGCCGATTTTAGACTTTGGTGACAGGAATACATGATCCGCAAGGAGGTATCGGTAACCTGTGACGTCAGGAAAATTCCTGGAATTTTCGGGAGAATACCTTCTAGCATATCCTGTATCCCTGTTAAAATATCAGATACTTTCCAGGCATTGTCGGCCGATTTTAGACTTTGGTGACAGGAATACATGATCCGCAAGGAGGTATCGGTAACCTGTGACGTCAGGAAAATTCCTGGAATTTTCGGGAGAATACCTTCTAGCATATCCTGTATCCCTGTTAAAATATCAGATACTTTCCAGGCATTGTCGGCCGATTTTAGACTTTGCTGACAGGAATACATGATCCGCAAGGAGGTATCCGTAACCTGTGACGTCAGGAAAATTCCTGGAATTTTCGGGAGAATACCTCCTAGCATATCCTGTATTCCTGTTAAAATATCAGATACTTTCCAGGCATTGTCGGCCGATTTTAGACTTTGCTGACAGGAATACATGATCCGCAAGGAGGTATCCGTAACCTGTGACGTCAGGAAAATTCCTGGAATTTTCGGGAGAATACCTTCTAGCATATCCTGTATCCCTGTTACAATATCAGATACTTTCCAGGCATTGTCGGCCGATTTTAGACTTTGGTGACAGGAATACATGATCCGCAAGGAGGTATCCGTAACCTGTGACGTCAGGAAAATTCCTGGAATTTTCGGGAGAATACCTCCTAGCATATCCTGTATTCCTGTTAAAATATCAGATACTTTCCAGGCATTGTCGGCCGATTTTAGACTTTGGTGACAGGAATAAATGATCCGCAAGGAGGTGTTTTTTTGCCATCGTTTCTGTGCTATGTTAGACGATCTGAATAAAACCTCGAATATTATTTAAATCATTTACTTACCTTTAAGACTTAATTCAATTTAAGAAATTTTGGGCTAATAGTGTAGTAAGAATAAAGTACTCCAAGGGATTAGCTAACATTCATTGTAACGATTTATTTGATTTTACCTCGCATCCACTGTTTGCGCGTACAGATCGTAACACATCGCGTAATACAATATATCTCGCACGTGTTTTCTTCATCCGTTCGTTGAAGTTTGGAACAAAACTACTAAAAATAGACTCGATAAAATCAACCGTTTAAGCCTCCACGTACATTTCCTTTCGACCGTGCGCGAGCCTCTGGTACTTGCAATTTGCGTATCGCGGATCTTACAAGAAATAATTGTTTCCCGAAAAGTACCTAAGAAGCGCGCAGTAGAAAAACGAAAAGGGCACTACTCGTCATCTAGCATGTAACTTACACTACGATACAAATGTCTTATCGGTATGTCTCCTTATATTAATTTTCACTCTTTTTAACACCGCACACTGAAACCACTGTTTGGGAAGAGGGACCCTAACTTTGGTGTACTCTATCTTTGATACTTAAAGATTGGTTATGCTTAGCTCTGATAAATTTTGATTGGAATCCGCGTCCCTGCTTCCACGAACCAATGGTTCCACGGCTGAACCCTAATTCTTACATCTCTTTTGGCCGAATTCGAAATTAAATTCTGGAAGAAATTTAGAGAACGCATCGGAGATCACGTTTATACTAAGCCCGAACTAACACGCGGACAATTTCTGAGCTGCCTTGCCGATTTTGTGGCTACCACAATACTGTTTGATACTATTGCGTGTCGAGCTATATATACATATATACATATTATGTATATAATATTATATATATAATTTTATTATATATATAAAAAAAAAGACTTTGGTAACAGGAACACACGATCCGCAAGGAGGTGTCCTTAACCTGTTATATATAAATACATATTATATATATAATATAGTATGTATATGTATATATCGGGCTGAGATTCTCGAGTCTCCCCGCATTGAAGTAGATGGTAGAAAGATCCTCTTGGACAATCAATCATCGTTACGCGAGTATTATGCTGGAACACGACGATTTCCTTTCTGCCTAGTCGGGATAAATCGCTATGGAACATCTCGCCATGACAAGTGGCCTAATACAAACTCTCTACAAATCTGTCTTACACGATAAAGTACAGTATAAGGTTGCCCTCTTAACGCGTAAACGTGATATACGAAGGTCGTTTCTATCGGTAAGAGCTAGTCATACGATCACTTCTCCTCTCCTTTACGTATTCTCGCCGCCCTCTTAAGACAGGTATTATTGCCAACAGTTTGTGTCTTCTATAATCGGTCCTACCGCAGGTATTTCCCTTTTCGCGCCCTCGCGACCCTAGGAGCCTCAAGCGACGACAGCTCCGCGCTGCTATATCGAGCGGATGTGCGCTTAATGTTAACTGTGTCCTCTGATTTCCGGTAACTCGCGAACACTACTAACCCCCACTCTGTCCGCTGCAGTGGGTTCCTCACGCACACCTTCCAATCCAATTGACTTGGCGATGGCAGAAAACGCTCGACGCTACTTGCTTCCTCTTTCGCAAAGCCTTTCTCCTCTCACTCACTCACTCATACTTTCATGCTCGACTGTTCTCCACTTGTGACGGAGCAGCCCTGCACGCCGCAGCGCTCCCTCCGTCTTGGAAAGTCTCGCGATCACTTGAGAGCGGCGACGAGTTCTCTCGAGGAATGGCCAAAGAAGTATGTAGTACGAACAAACTGCATGTGGTGGTAGGTATGTACATATTCGGTCGAGTACCTCCAACTCAAGAAATGGGTGGGTATATGTTCATCCGCGCGCGAGTGCATTCACCCCGTCTGCCGGGATGCCCTAACGAGGAGGTATTCAGCTAATATCGAGAGAACCGAGTCAGCTTAATATGTGATGTATTGTTGAGCGCTTTCTCTCCCGCTCTCTCCACCTCTTTCTCTCACACACAAGTGATGGTCAGGGGTTCGGTAATATCACTAGTAGCCGAGCTCGAGAGCACTCGTCGCCGCCGACGCCGCGTGGAGAATAGTCATCGATATCAAGTGCGCTTTCCCAATTGTTCTCTCCTAATGCGGATCGCACGCTCTCCCCGCCAGTGTCGATGACTCCGAGCTCGATCCACGCGAAACTGGCGTAACAGGTAATATTAATTGACAGGCTACGTTACACACTAATTAGAGGCGTCACCCCTGCCCCGATTTCGAGAGTGCCGAGTGCGCGACGCCGCTCACACCGCGGGGCCAATTAAAATCTATTAATTACTACTGATATGTGCGCGAACTCCTCTCACCTTCTTCTCGCGGGAGCAATGACTTTACAACAATTCGAACTCTCCGGACCGAATGGAAATGAAAATCTCGAATGCCGTGGATGATTCGTTTGCGACGAGCTCGGCCGACAGCCGCGGGAAGACTGACGTGCCCCTGCGGATACCTTGGCACTTATAGTGTTGGTCGAGAACCTTTCTGCAGGCCGGTGTACATATCGAATACATTCTCGCTTCTAATCCTCACTCGAGAAGGACGAGGGTCGCCAGGCAGTGCCCCAAGGTGAAGCAGGTAGAAGGAAGGTCTTGGAATAAATTAACCCTCGGAATCAACGGAACGAAATTAACTACCAACACACCTTTTCTTATCGCGAGATTCCGTCCTGCTGATACACGTTTGCCCGTCGACGATGTCGATTGCGCGTCTTGTAAATATCACTGGTGTGTGTTCGCAGACGTACAAAAATTGCTTTTGATTTTTGGCTGATCGAGGGTGGAGGGATGGAGTTAGAGGCTACACACTTGGAGAAGGTATACCACGTAGTATACCACGAACATGGCCCTTCGAGATTTCACTCGTCGTATACTGACAGTAGGGTAATAGTCGACTCTAAATCTATCCGTGCATCACCATCCCCGCCAGACACTCACGCTCTTCGCTCTCTCTCTCTCTCTCTCTCACTTCTCCATAGTGTAGTCGCGTTTAAAAACTTTCTTCGGTAAGTAGAGCCTAGGTAACGCGGTAAAGAGTAAGTTAATGGAGTATATAATTAGTTCGCTTGTCGGAACACGATTATTACATCCTCCGGTGTGTATAGATTGGGATAGAGATAGACGGAGGAGGAAAGGACTAAATAAAATCACTCGCCGTATTCTATCCTGCCCTACGTAATATTCACGAACAGCGACGGGTCGCGCACTGCGCCCGGAAATCTGTGTCACCTAGGTATTGTACTGTGTTAAAACTAGTCTCCGTTAGAAGAGTCTCCCGTCTCGCGACATCGCAGTCCTTTCTCTATTAGGCTCAAGTCCCTTCAATTTATTTACACGCACTTCGGGTCGAATGCCGAGATGGATCGATCGCCGGGGCAAGAGAGAAAGGAGAATATTTGCGCGCGGAACGACCCGAATACGAGTCAGGGTATTCGAGGGCGCAATTAACATTAGATTCCCTACGATTCTGAGCACCGCGTCAATGCGAATACTTCGAGTAGTATCCTTAAAGAAGTAGGTAACGGTGACATCCACGATGCCACCGGTTGGTTGCTCTACGGGGAAAACGGAGTGGCTAGTATAGATTGACTGGAGGAACGGGATTCTCGATTGTTCTCGGGTCGATTGAGATCGGGGCACCTCTCTCGGTGGGGACGAGGGTCAGCTGCGAATAAACTATCTCGTTAAAGTATTGTCTGTGAAGCAGAGTTCTGAAAAATAGGTCTTAATTAGACGTTATTACTAAGTGACTGATATATCGGTATGAACATATGATCGATCTATAAAAAACGTATGTATGTACTGGGAGACTGCGCTGCGAGGGAGAGTAATGGCCAAGGTATAGGCGAAAATAAAAGACAGAGGGGGAAAGGAGAGAAGGAGATTACGATAATCAAATAGTGAGAATGTAGCGCTAGATTCGAGTCTTCCTATTAGTAGTATTATTAGTCCGCGATAAACTCGATATGACAGGTTACTAAGTTTGGCCGCTTCTAGGTTTTCTTAGATATAGGTACGCCTCTACCATCCGCGACCACGACCGCCTTCGGTACTTCTCGCTCCGAGAAGCGTCACAAAATGCGGGCGAAGCGCGTTTTAGAAAACGTCCGGAGTCATGGTGCCTCAATGTCCCTCAAACAAACCTGCACTCGCCGAGAGCTCGAAAGAGATAACCGCGAGACTTGTGACTCATCTCGGCGACGGGCCGAGTTCCTTGAGATAAAAAACGCAGAGCTTTGGGACCGAGAGTCGCTCGAGTGTCCAGGATTCACTCTGAACCGGCGTGGTCTGCCAAACGACTACTTATCCTCTCTGAGCAGAGCCTCCTCGGCTTCCTTCCGCCTGGCTTTTGCCTCTTTCTTCGCTCGCTTCTTCTCCTCCTTGGCTAATTTCTTGGCTTCTTTCTGCCTCATCTTCTCAGCCTTCTCCTCCTCCTTCTGGCGCGCCTTTTCCGCCTTCTCCCGCTCCTTCTCGCGTTCCTTCTCCTTCCGCGATCTCTGCATCTCCTGGACCACCGAGATCTTGGCCGGCGCTTGTGGCTTCCGCGCCGCTACCCTGCCGGACGACGACGACGACGCGGCGGACGTCCCGCCTATGCCTGACGTGTCCCTCGAGTTTGGCGCGCTCTCGAGTTGGGTCACGATTTTTTGAGCACATCTGCAAACAGGTTACATTGTTCTGCTGAGTGAGATATGCGGATAATCTCGAGGACGAGGATTCTTCAAGCAGCGAGACTTACCGTATCCTGGTTGAGGCTTTCCCAGCGCGATAATCCCTCTGGAATTCTTTGATCGGGGGCAGTCTGCGCTCTCTATTGTCCCTGGCGTTTTCATCTTCCTCGATCACCTGCTGCACGGGATCCTGGTATTCCTGGACAATCAAAAAACACATAAAACACTTGATTCCCGTACTACCATCAAGCCCATCGCCATTCCACTATTCTGAAAGTACATACCTGGATCCTCATTTTCATCGACTGCGCCTGCGAGCGTCTGAGTGTCGCGCCGGTAGGCTGCCTTACCCTCGTCGGTTTGCCGAGGGCGGAACTCGCTGTGCTGCTTGCCGAAGACGAAGTGGCAGAGGACACGGAAGACACACCTGAAAGTTTCGAGGAATCCCAACAGACTGTCGCCGAGTCCCGAGCAATTGCGGCGTCGATTTCGGCGGGGTTCAAGTGGTTCTACGTACCAGATATACATGACGAGCCACTTGTCATGGAGTAAAGGGAAGCAGAGGCCGGTACATTCCCGGCGGTCCATCTGCCGTTCGGTGCAGACGCACTCGCCGAGACGCCCGATCGCATATTGTACTCGGACGCACTTTGCGGCAAAACCCAGGACTTCCCTGACATAGAGTACTGCGGAGATACGTATTCGAAACGTTAATGCGACAATGAATCGTGTATGCTGCTAAGTGCGCGTATAAATTCGAGGTACTTACATCCCGCGGGATAAGTGTCTGTTTGAGCCGCAGAATCTTCGCTCTGCATATAACGCATCTCAGCGGTAAAAGCCTCTGAGAGACCGCCATTTGTATCGTCTTGACGAAGCACCGTCTGCGCTCGGTAGGAAAGAACAGGTGAAAAATGGAGAGCGATATACAACGCTCGCTTACGCCGACGGGCCTGCTACTCGGCTACTTTTCGCTTTACTTTAGTGCTACAGTCCGTCTTGCGCAAGCTGCGCTCAGTACTAACAATGTATACTGTCGTGTACCTGCAGACAACTCGATGACCGCATGGAGCGGTTTGCATCGTCGCCCTGGCATTCACGCAGATCACGCACTGCAAACCAAAAGAAGGAATGTCTCTCAATGATTATCCAATCTGTTTAATCTACGGAAAGAGAATCTGCCGCGCGGTACGACTCGAGCAAAAGCTTCCTCCCCTCCGTGAAATCGCAACATTGTCTAATAAATTGTCGATTAGTTCCCTTCACGTCGATGCCCCGAGTGACATAATAGGATTAGGCGTCGGTTTAATCGGAATATTAATAGCTCGGGGGCGGACTGGCAGGTTGGGAGTCCAAGGGACGCGGAACCCACTCTGTCACCGTGGATAATCGACTTTTGCAATCGACTGAGCGAACTGGTCACGTCTCTTCCGCGCCGATACCTCTTCTGCAATCTGCACAATGCATATTCCACAAAGTAAATCGCCTCTCTCGCTCTCACTCACTCTTTGGCTGGAAAACTATTATCGATAAGAACTGGAGTCTGCTTGTTAAATGGTTGGCCGCAGCTCGCTTTTTATCCCAAGACCATCGGCGAAATGAGAAAATCTCATTGGAACGGCCCCGGGCAATCATTGGTCCAAGCTTCCAAGCGAAATTACGAATTAGGCTTGATTACGCCTTGTCTCCAGCGGGGGAAGCTAACAAGGTTACATCGAGCAATCGCGAGGAGGAGAGGGACGGCGGAGGGAAGTCGTGGGTACCGGGGGAATGCAGTCGACCTTATCCTGCTTCCAGCACTTGTCTGGCAGAGTGGGATCCCCGCAGGATCTCCCCAGGGCGCTAATTGGATCGAGACATATTCTCGCTCTTTCTACTCAATGAATACTGCTATTCTCATATTGCCCGCAAAAGTAAAGGTCGGATCTTATTCTGCGAAATAAGTCGCGTCGCACCTAGCTCTCGCGCTCCGACTTTTCCCGGACTTAGCGATAAAGAACGGAGTTTCATCTCCGAATGAGATAGCCCTTTAGTTATTTGCCACGCACCTCATCCTCCTGCGATGATGCCAATTCGGGCTCGTTCTCCTCGAGTTTCGTCAGCAGCTTGTCCTGAAACAGAGGGCAACAGTGATTTGTTAGTAAATTGATCTGGAGGATATCCGGTCCGGCAAGATGAGAAGCGTCCAGCAGTTGGCCGCTCGTTTCCTTCAATCTAGGTCAGGGTGGTTTCGAGATATTAGGGGGTTGATGCGCAAAATATCCCCACCGCGGGGCGCAGCATCGTTCGAGCAACTACTTTTCACTCGGACGCACCGCGCTCCCAATCGTCATAAAGTCTGACCGATTTTCCTCTCCCGCCCGGAACTCAATGCGAGCGCACTAAACTCCCTTTCACTCGGCAGCACGAATTTCAACTTGATCAAAGACTGTCAAGTCCGCGGGAGCCCCGGCAACGAAGTTACCACTCGGAAATTGTCCGATTGCCACTTGGACAGCGGGTGACACAGTTAACCGATCATGGGCGAAATCGCGTCATCAGGAATGCAATTAGCACTTCGATTTGTCAGCGAAAGCTGCGCCTGTGTGCGCGCGCGGTCCAACACTAACGGGCACCGATCCTCTCACCGACAGGATCGCGGCTAATCACCGGGGAACACTTTAAAGAAAGGACTACTGTCTCCGAAATGGAGGGCAGTACAAAAAGCAAAGCTAATTTGCACACTTGATTCGTCCGGGTGATATTCGAAAATCACTTTCGATCGGAATGAGTGCGAGCCGCCGACGGGCTTTCGCAATCGCGGAGGTAAGTTCGCGCGGGAATATCTCTCTTGTTCCCAGCGGCATTCCGGTTCTCTCTTCAAGCTCCGCCAGAACGCAGGAGATCGCCAGACATGCTGCCAGTATACCTGGCGTCCGCGCTCTGCCGCGTCCTGCTCATCAAGAGAGGTAAAGTCCCGTCGGGCCCCGTCGTCTTTTCGACGAATAGGGCACGACTGACTGCAGTGCCGAGTGTGCGACCTCTTTTTATATCGTCCGCTTCCCCGACAACTGGCTAATCCCGGTCAACGACCTGCCCCACAGGTGTTTCGATTTGGATAGTTAGATCTTCAACCGGTCCCCCCTTTTCCCGGATCAACCCAATCTCGTGTTCATTAGTGACCAGTGACTGTGATTAAGCGACGACGATTACCGCGAATTTCGGCCGACGCAATTAGTGGTGATAAAGAATCGCGGAAACTTGGAGCCAGTAATCTGGAAAATGTTACGCCCGTTATATGGCAGCTGTCTTTCCGGGCCAGTGCCGAGTAACAGTGGGAATCACGAATCATCTACTTCGCACCTTGGATGAAAGGGGTTTTTCGGGTCGGTAGCTTTCAAATGTCTCGAGGAACATTGTTCGACTTATCGCGAAGCAGTTTCCTAGTTAGCCGGCGTCCTTCTCTCTACGGTGCATCTAGCGCAAGAGATGTTATTTTCAAGGTAAACCAGTTTATCGTCCTACTTATATCCGGACGCAATTGGCAGAGGCCCCTCCCGGCAATCCTGCAACTTGAGGACGAAGGGAGCCATTGGCATTGCCCGATATATCGAGTGCAATTCATCCCAGGCTAACTGGTACAAGTACCGCACTCGATGCGCCCGAGTAAAAGGACTGTGTTGCACCTTTCACCGGAAAGTTAAAAGTGCAGCGAGCCGGCATGAACCATCAACACTTGATGCTTCAGATTGTATACGATTGACCGTATTAATCGTCTCCTACGTGAGTCGAGTATCCTCCTTAGGTATGTAGCGGTATTAATGAGTCCTTCGACCAGAAATAGTTGTGCTAGTTCCTAACGACCATTGCAAGCATGGCCCCTTTGTAGTGTTTATACTACACTTTCTCCTTTAGTCCATTACAATATTAGCAAAAACCGTGTCGGATTTCCAGCGTGACCGTACCAACTTATAGAGCAACTCTCATCCAATCCTCATTACCGAATAGATTTGCCATTTCAACAGATAATCGATGTCGAAAGAGTACTCCACTTTCATTGGTTGAAGCTGTCCTTTTCCCGTAGCTCCACTAACAATGGTCTCGATTATGCAACTTTTTTTATATCGTCTGTCGTGAAACGGGTTTCGATGCTGCTCAAACTATTGGCCTTCCTCGGGGTCATGCTCGATTAATTTCCGATCAAGGACAGTCGCGAGTACTATTTACCGGAGGCGGCGATTTCCTCATAATCAGGCCTATTGCCTTTACCATATGAGGCATAATAGAACCGCGGTATGTGGCGGCGCGGAACTTGATTGCAAACTAGCGAGGGTGCGTTTTTTCGACGAGGCGAGCTTCGTGCCTCCGGCGCCGTCGTTCCTCGGGAAAAAGACATGCACACAGCAGACCGGGTGCGTTTATGCACATGGACAGGGAAAGTGTGCGCGGAGGGCGCGGACACGCGATGTTACGTGTCCAGTGTCAGGTTCAATGACGACGACCGGGCGGCGATCGGTCGAGGCCGCGCGCTTTCCGATCGAGAATAATCACAAGCTACACAAGAACCAACACCTCGACCTCACGTTTCCCTTTCTTTTTCGGCAGGCGAGGACCCCGTGAATATCGCGCCATTTCCAACCGGTACCTGCTTCTATTGTTGTCCCATCAATGTGAACGTCGACGTCGAATACCTGCTCTACACCAGGTAAATGAGAGACGAGTGCCGAGTAGTAAGACGCAGAGACCAGCTCTTCTTTCTTCATACTCCTTTTCGTATCTCTTTCAAGGAGGAATCCGACGCTCGCGAACATCCTCAACGTCGGCGAGCCGCATTCCTTGCAGCGGAGCAACTTCGATCGAAATACACCGACGATTATCTACATTCATGGCTACAGCGACAGCGCGCCAGGCCGGAGTGCAGCGCTTATTCGTGACGGTAGAGTTTCATGCTTTCCCCCACAATCGACACCGTCAGGATGAAAGTAGATTGAGAACGGCCGACTAGTTATCCCTTAGAGCGTGAAGGGGCGTGAAAGCTGCGGCGATACTCTTGTTGTTTGGGCCGAGGTTGCCCTCGGTAAGTCTCAGGCGAGAGCTCAGCTTCGAAGTGATGTCGGGAAAAGAAGCTGGTGTAATACTGATGATAGAGTTTTCGATGTTATTAGAGAAGTATTTCTTGAACTGAATGCTGCTGTGGTAGACTGTGAACTGTGTCTTGATCGCCAAAACGTTACAATTTATACCTGTCTTGATGGTCGAAACTAGGCTTAGACGGCTAGTGGTAGGGGTGGGTTCGGGTACCTGAACCCCTCGGAGTACTCTTGACTCCAGGTGATTGCAATTTAAAGGACCTTAGATCTTGACGATCTTCTTCCATCAATGTTACCATGTGACTGGACCGAACACTTGTATCATTGATAAGCTATGAGTTAGACGATATATTGCCCTGCCATTAGAATCCCTGTCCCGTCACTTTGATTGATTAGCGATCTATCTCTGGGCTGAGTTGATCGCCGTGTCAGTGAATCTCTTGGTATTCAGTACATACAATCCAGAGAGTTCCACCCCAGGCTCGCTTTACCCCTTGACACGCGCCAGCCCTCCCGCTCTCCCGCTCTCTCCCCACGAAGAACTCAATGAAATGGATTTCGAGTATCACGCGCTCTAATACACCCCGGCCGGTGTGTGTCCCCGGTGACGCAACTCTCTAAGGAAAGCGTTTTGGCCCTTCCAGTGTATCTGAAGCGAGGGCCGTACAATGTGATACTGGTGAACTGGGCCAAGCTAGCCAGTCTACCCTGGTACAAGACTGCAGTGCGAAATACGAGGATCGTCGGACCCCACGTGGCACGACTGGTCACGTGGCTGGATGCTGTGGGCGCGGTACCCATTTCAAGGATGCATGTGATCGGCTTCAGCCTCGGCGCCGAGGTCGCCGGTTTCATGGGCAAGGCACTGGCACCGCGGAAGGTAAACAGGTGAGGGAAGAGTCATTATGTGCGTTGGAATAGCCGTGATTTTTGTAACTTGCAGATCGGCAGAATCACGGGCCTCGATCCTGCTTACCCTTTGTACAAGAACACGAACGCGGACGGGCATTTGACGGCGGCGGACGCTGCCTACGTCGACGTGATTCACACCGACGGTGGCATTTTCGGCTTCCCGACGCCTCTGGGCCACACGGACTTTTATCCGAACGGCGGCACGGCCAAGCAACCGGGCTGCAACTTGGAGAGCGTGCTCCGGAGGAGCGTGTCTCGGCTCATCAATCAATACAGTACGAGGACCTTTCGGCCTTTTCCGCCTTTGTAATTTAAATAAGCGAAGCGAGCCGCGGAATAATTCGAGGGCCTGTAAAGCCGACCTACATTGCCAATTTCGCTTTCGCGTTTTCCAGTCACCTGCGGCCATAATCGAGCCTGGATGTTTTATGCGGAGTCCGTCCTCAATCCCGAGGGATTCCCGGCGAGCCGCTGCCCGAAATGGCATCCGAGAATTCCGACGACATGCCCCTGGAAACCGGAAGCGCTAATGGGATTGGCGGCTAGTCCCAACGCGCGGGGCAAGTTTTACCTCAGGACAAACGGCGACCCGCCCTTCGCCAGGGGCTCCGGGGGGTATCTTTGAAAATGACCTCGCAACCTGCCAAAACGGATCGCCTGGATGAACCAAGCAGCAACTCTACGGAATTCAAGCTATTCATTGTCGCCCCCGAGTGTCTCGAATTCGTTTTGTACTGCGCGTCCGCCTGAGAAAGAAGCCTGGACACGACTCTCGCAACGCCGGAGTTACTTAATTGCGGCGCTGGTGGCGAGAACCGGCGGATGTACAGTACAGCAATTAAAGAGTCCGTTTAATTAAGACTTGCCAGACTGCTCTTATTTTCCCTCACCCTCTCACGCATTCGGAATAGACACGTTACTGTCGCCGCTCGAAAGCTTCTCTCCCCTTCTCTTTTTTAATGCGCCTCGTTAAAAGCCGTCCTGCTTAATTT
Source organism: Crossocerus cetratus (assembly GCA_963675795.1). Lineage (NCBI taxonomy): Eukaryota > Metazoa > Arthropoda > Insecta > Hymenoptera > Crabronidae > Crossocerus > Crossocerus cetratus. The sequence continues at coordinate 7,016,175 of OY776664.1, read as the reverse complement.
CCCAATACAAATCTCAAGGAGAGCAACAAGAAGCAGAGAACAACGACTGCGCCCGGCGTAATTGGACGATCCGAAATTAATATTTCAGGCTACGATTGCCAGTCCGATACCAAGCCGGGCTTCGTCAACCCTCCTCGTATCTCAGTCCCTTCCACCCTGTGGAATAAATTAGGTAGCCGGCTCCGCCAAATAATTCGAGGGAAAGTTGTCGCGGAAATTCTCGTCGGGCAGGTGGGGAGTTCTGGATGCTACATGCTTATGGTGTGCCCACGGCGAGCTCAAGTAGCTCCCAGAGCAATTGTTATCGCGCCGGCAATAAAATATTTCAAGCGGCAAGTCTCGCCCCCCCTTGCCGGCCCTTAATTTATGTATCCGAATTTCGAGAAAGTCTGTGAAAGTGGAGTTTTATCGCGCGATAAATAAACCGGTGCTGCCCAGTGTTCTCAAGATCCCGTCGAGATAGAGACTGTGTCGGCGAGGATGGCAGTCGAGGAGCAACTGGCTGGAAAATGTCGACTCTCAACTTATAAAGCACTCGACTCCCCTGACCCTATTGGCCGGTGGAGGGGGTAGTTAATTTTCAAGGCATTCGAAGGGCGATCGGGGATCGCCCTAGAACGTATGGAAATTTCAAGGGCGGCCACTTTATTATTCCCTGTTTCGACTGATCAATAGAAGACGCTCCGGGGGCGACTGGAGTGAGGGGGTCGGTGAAGGTAATTCTCTCGAAAATTGGGAAGCGTCGGGCGCCAAGTGCGCCGTCGCCGAGCACAATGCGGAATAGAGAATATTTTGTCTCGGACAAAAAACACACACACACACACTAACACTCGGTGCGATTTGGAGCTGGCCGCATTCCAGGCTGGCGACGCGCGGTGCTTTTATTTTGCGGCGCTTCCAGCAGGACAAGTGAAATTTCGGCGACGATTTTTCCTGCACCCCTTCCAGCCTTGCCCACTCGCGCCCCTTCTCCTGGGAGGAGAGAGATCGGGCGCCCGATCGTTCAACTAGTTTATGCCCTTTTCTGATCCAGCCGAACTTCCCGTAACGAGTGTAATGCTCGTCGACCCACTTTTAACTTGATACAGAGCTCGGCCACACTGGCAAACTTCTCGGCAACTTGGGAATGTTTTCCTAGAGTCGGCGCCGACTTGGTCGAAGAAAGGGAACTATTGAGATCTTCGACTAGCACCGGCACATTTCCGTAAAATGCTAGAGCCCCGGGCCATTTGTCTTTGCCTCCCTCGCCCTGTACTTTTCCATCCATAAAAGCAGGCTTCGCGCGCTACCTTTTATCCTCCCATCCGCTTCGCGTGCGCAGGCAGCCCTTTAATCCGATGATGCACCTAGGGCACGGATGTGCTTCAGCCTGCAGTCACTTCCCCGCCGCGGCGCGCTTTCCATTTTCCAGCTCCGTGCGTTGTCTCTGGTGGCTCTGCGGCCAGGATCGCGGATGTGCCGTCCACTCAGCGGAGCAAAAAGCGTAAATCCCGCGCCGACAACTCCACTTCTTCCCGCGGCAACAAGAATTTCTATCTGCCCCTCCGCGCCTTTTTATCAGGCTTTTCCGCGCTAATCCCACCGCTGGAAATGCAAAGTTTTCGCGACGTGATATTAAAAGTAGCACTCGGAGATTTAGAGTGCGACGAGGGGCCTCTAGTGCGGACGGTCGGCAAGGCGAGTGATGGGAATCTCGGGGTAGTCGATAACAGCAGCGCCAGTAGACGAGCGTGTCATTTAGTCTATAGCAGGGCGAATGCTACGAAATGTAATTTCAAGAATCGATAGGCTGCCTCACGGTTATGAAAGCATGGCTCGAGTCCTTCTGGGAGCTGAAACGCGAGTACAAGTCGAGTAATCTGGTAGTCCGGTGGAGCTCGACGGTCAGTCAACCCGGGTTGGCCACTGAAAAATTCAGCAGTGACAGGTCGATAACGATCGACGACCTATGGCCAGGGTTATAGATGACCCTTGTCTTGAATGACTGCAGTATGCACGAGGCTACTACTCCTAAGCTTGCAGTCTACGCTTCAGCAGACGTTTCACGTGTTACCGGAGCGAGGGGGAGCAGCCGCCTCCCTGGAGGAGCCGCGCGTCATATATTCTCCTCCCTCGAGCGAGGGAAGGAGAGGCGCAGCTAAGAGGCCGGTGCCTCGCACGATCCGAATAGACTATTACTCTCGGAGCTTAACAGCTTTTTAATTAGAGTCCCTTCGCCATCTTCGGGGCGAAATTGTGCTCGCATGCATTTTTGAAGTCCACTCTTCCCGGCACGCTTTACCCCAAGAGTGGCTGAATGCTGCACTCGCCGGGCGAGAAAAGCGAGTCGCGCCCCCTCGCTCCCACTCACCGAGGAATCGAGCTCGCCTCCTCCTCGAATCGTTGCAGAGCTGCCTTCCAACCGTCCAACTTTTCCTCGCGAAAGCACCGTCGTCGATTCTTCCGGCTTCCTTGCGCCTGTCTTTCGGGAACAATGTCAGGTGTAGGTGCGCCCGAGGAATTCTGACGCTAATGGCATTCGCTCGTTCCGGCTGGTCTCCGCGAAACAATGCGCGAGTGGATTCGCCCTGATGATAGCTCGGTTGACAATGCCCGAGGAAATCCAACTGGATTTCGGGATGTAACGTGTAACGACGTTAGCAGCTATATCGCTGCTCGGCCCTCGGTGTGCCGCCTGGCATGATGATGAATCGGTGGCGAGCGTCCTCCGTCAAGTTCCAAATGCCTGCAATCTTCCGGGCTAAAGTTTCCTCGGGGGACCCTCGGAGGTAGTACATCTCGTGGCTGGTGGGGCACGCGCGAGCACGAGTCCTGGCGAATTTTTCTGGCCTCCGCTCTTGGCCTCGTGGTTTATTCGGTGCGGCTGCCAGACGTGCTAGACGGAAGTCAGGCTGGATCGAGAATGTCATGTTCCCCAGCCAAGCTGCGTCTACGCTAGCGGCGTAAACAAATCGGGCTGGCCTTCGCTATGATTTATGTACCAAGAGCAGGTCGCTCGCATGCCGCGGCTCGCTCGCCACTGCCAACATTCCAATTTCGGGAGAGTGTTGTCGCGATCCTCTATCATGTATGACCTAATTCCTCCGCGGCGTTATTCGGGGATGCTAATCTGCCGGCGGAGGTACGAGTGACTGTTTCTTAAAAATCGGGAAAATTCACGCTCGCGCACTCCTTTTCTCTCGAGTGCGCGACTTGAGAGACGTGCTGGCAAGCGGGCGTTTTTTAGTCAGCGCACGAGTGCTCCTCTCCAACTCACTCGAACTCCTTGCGAGCATCTCGCCCGACCGACCGACCGACACTTGTCCACAGACAAATCAGCGAGAGCGAGAGCGATTTGTTTCATTGAATGCCAGTGAGGCACTGTGTACTTGAATTTCTTAAGGACTTGGAGCGATCTCGGCACTCGCCACCACTGTCGCCGCTGCTCCTCCCGCGTCAATGAGGAGGCATCGAGGAGGAGGAGAGTCGCGGCTTCCAAAGTTGCACTAAAAGCCAATAATGAGTGTCAGCCGCGGCAACTCTTGGCAGTTCGTGGAAATCGGGAAAAGTTTCCTCGCCGCGGCGGTTGCAAGTTGGGAATAAGCGGGGCCGACTCGGGGAATCTTTTCACGCTCGGTGTATCGGAGTTAAGAGTTGAGGTCTCGCGCAGGCCACTAGTTGGGAAAATAGTTGGCGGAAAAAGCACTTTCCGCTTGGTAAACAGTGTAAAGAAGGGCGAAATAAGTCGAGTCGGAAATGGGCGAGGAGAGTAGTCTCTCTGCAGCTAGTAAATTGGGGCCAGCGCGAGGCTGCCAGCGGAACGGGGAGTCTATCAACTGACAGGTGTATTATCTGACGAATTGATGGAGCGGAATAAAGGGCGGCGGGCATGGGAGCTGGTGCAGGTTGCATCGCATTCAAATTGCAATCCGTATCGGGCTCTCGAGCCGGCGTCGCTGCCGGGGGGTGCATTGTCCTCCGCGGAAATAGAAAACGAGACACGAAAGCCGTCGCGCTTCGCCCTCACCCTTCTCGATTCGCACATCGATCTGCTGCTAGTCTGCCAGCCGCCCGCCTACCCGCCCTTCTCTCTCTCTCTCTCTCTCTCTCTCTCACCTTTCCACCCTTTCTCGCCATTTCAGGCTGCCATTTCGTGCGTAGAATCGTGTCCACCTACAATCTTCCGGGAAAAAGGTTGTTGCGCGCGAGGTTGCCAGGGGTTGCTAGCCCCACGAGGGCCCTCGTTGCAATCCACCCACCAGTTTCTCGAATAATAGCGGCACCCACGCCGTCCTACCAGGGCGGCGCGGCGCAAATGCATGCCCCGAGTTCCGCGGAAGATTCGATTCGACTCCCCGCCCCCGACAGACTTTCCAGAAATAAGGCAACTCGCTCGGAAAATATGCTCGCCGCCGGCGAAATGCCGGCATTGCGTACACTTTGCATTCAATTCTTGCGACTGCGCTTCCACTCGAGCAAGAGACTGGGGGGTGTGCGTTGGTTAGGGGGTGCCGAGGAAAATTGGAGTGATTTTCTCGAATTAGCTCTCCAAGCGGAATCCGCGGAGAATTTCTCGCGAGGGCGGAGGTAGAATTTGTGCAAGGGCAGCGATGCGATCTTTGCCGGGAATGAGCTCGGGTCACTCGAGAAGCGTCCTTCGTGGGGTCGCGGGATTATTTCGAGAGAGGGTTGCGGTCTCGTGCGTGGACATGTGTACGTGTCTACGTGTGCCGGTGGCACGTCGTCCCTCATGCTACTGACGCCCGAGGCATTAACGCCTCATTAACAGCTTCCGCAAATGACGCGATCCTCCGTCACGTGCCACCACTCGTTTCAACCCTCTCCTCTCGACCGCCACTTCTTTATCGTCGTTACTCTTCTCTCCTCTCTCGAGAGCGTGTTTGCTTTTCGAGCCTCCGCTGCGGATCGGCGTGCGCCCGGGAACCCTCGGATTTCGAAGCGCGCCATCTTCTCCCCCGAGGAAATTGGGCCGCGCGTCCAAAGAGAGCCCACCTTTCCAGAAGTCGTCCTTCCGCTAACTAATTCACCACGGCTGCCAAAGATTGTAGAGGCGGCGGCTCTGCTCGGAATGCCAGAATATTCGGAGGCAGATTCACGATTAGGCTGGCAAAGGAAAAAGCTAATCCCGGCTTGGAGAATGGCCACCGCGCGTTGGTATGCTCGGTGGCGGGCGACGGGAGTACGAAAGCCCAGGTGAGAAATGATCGGCGCGGCGCGGCGGGCCTTTTTCAGCTGACCTCTTTCCCGGATCGGGGATAATTTAGTAGGCAGAGCTCGTTTAGCCGCTTTTCGAGCCAATATCAGTCGGCGACTGCGAGAATAGATCCCAGCTGCACGCAATCTTCGGATCGCTCTAGGAAGCACTCCGACGTTGGTTGGTTGCGGATCTGTGCACAAGGAGTGCGCGGTAGCCTCCAGTTATTCCCTCGGCCGCGGAACCTCATTAGGCTCGGGGAGACAGAGCCGCGCCGGGGTATCGCCAGCATTCTATTTTCTCGGCCATTCTCCAGTTCGTCTAGAAGCCTGGCTAATTAAGCCTTTTGTTTCAGCCATTCCTCCAACAGGCTCGCCCCCTCTCTCTCTTTCTCTCTCTCCACTTTCAATCCGTGGTGGCATTGCATTTCCCAGCCATTGCACGGCCGTAAAAGCGACCGCGAGCCGCGCGGCCATTCATCGCGAGAACAGGGCCGGCTCCACTGCCAAGCCCTTCTTTCCCGGATGTTTATTTTACTTGCCGATTGAAGTAGGTCTCCACCAGCTCTCTACATATACCTGCCCCCTCCACTTGAACTCGAGGCCGCATTGGCCGTTTCTCTGCCAAATTCTCGATAATTACGCCAAGTAATTAAGAAGAATCCCGATATGCATTGGCGCTCCCCTTTGGCCGGCGGCCTCGCCGAGACAATGACTCCTGGCACGGTCGCTATTCGTCGAACGCGGGCTGGAAATATAAATCGACTGATATCCATTCAGGCCGCGCGCAGTCTTGGTAATGGCTGGCCGATCTACTTGCACGAGCTGCGCCGGGAGCTGGAACTCCGTGGAACTTCCAGCTCTCAGCCATTAACGACAATGGCTCGGGGTTGGAAGATCGTCGGGGGAGTTTCGAATTATGCTCTCCAGGATCGAGCGGCCTTCGCATTGTGCGCCTACCTCCGCGATGCCGACACGATTCTACGGCTGAAAAGCTCATCGTGCATTATTCAATTGACCGAGTGGTATTAATTAGCATGCCACTTGATATGAAATGGCTGCTGCTGATTTTATTAATCACCGGGATGAACGAGTGCTCGCGGTTAAGTGAACGACTAGTGGCTCTCGCAACACTAACGTTAACTTTCAGCGCGTCTTATCTCTATGACTGCCCTTTCGAGCAGCGGCCCTTTCGGAGTCAGCTGGCGTTGAAAATTCGGTGGATGGGCTCGCGATCAAAGTTAAGCGCAGCGACCGAGAGTGTCCTCCCACCCCAGCGGGCGGTGCCTGGTGGCTGGCTGCCACTTGAGGAAAAAAGAGACGTCGTTCCAGCCTGAGCGTGGCACGATGAAAGGATTAGGATAAATGGGCGAGAGCCCGAGGGAAAAGAGCATTTCTGTAATCCTGGATTCTTGTTTAGCGACACTCGTGTAATCCCGCGGAAGAGGATATGCCAAGCATCGATCGGCATTTCTAAGGCTCGCGCGCGCATTACGGGGATTTACGCGGTGATGTCTAATGGTATTATCCAAGCCTGAACACGAAGCTGCCCGAAGCGACGGTCATCGGCTTAAAAGCGAAAAAAAGTGCGTAAGTTTCGCCCGTCGAGAGCTAGAGAGCCCTTCGAGGGCTGCAAGTTGTTGCGAAGGTGCTAATACGCCCAGCAGACGACAGCTCGAGCACCGGCCAAGTACGATCGGAATCTTAACGGGGGGTTGGCGTGCGTCTTATCGGGGAAACCAGTCTACAAAGTCCACCGGACTCCCGCGACTACTCCTTTCGCGACGTCTTTTTACCTCACTGTTTACTCGCGCGCGTGCTTCTATTGCCAAGGTTGGCTATCGCGCCAGGAGCCAAAGGGGGCGCACGGTTCCCGGCATCCAGCTCGAGAGCCGGCGGAATTACTCGCCGCTAATAATCGAGAGTCCGTGTAGCAATGTTATATTAGATTAGCAGCCCTCGCGAGTAATCGAGGGGGCGAGGAGCGCGAGGCCTCGAAAAATCCAAGGCCCTCGCTGGCGTTTATCGACACGCGAGAAGGTGGACGGAGAGCGCGACGGGGTGTTCTGTCATTCGATTTTACCGGGGAGAGTTTCGTGATCAAACAGAGCCTCGGAGCTCGTCGGAGGCTCGAGGCGTGGCTTGACTCAAGCTAAGTGACGGTCAATCGGGGATAGCCGCCACGAGGAGAACACGATAAACCAATCGGCCCCGAGATTAGAAGACTGTTCCCTTCAACGCCGTCGAATTTGCTCGAGATAGATCGGCGAGATAGCCGCGCGAATATCCCCGCGCGCGCCAGGGAGCGGAGGAGATGAGCCGGGACTATACCTTTAATCCAGCCGATCGAGCGAGCGTTTTTCCTCATGGCAAATCATCCAGATTACATTCGCCGGGGGGAATGAAATCGCGACGAGCGTTTAGCCGAGGGAATTGGATATCGGACCGTTCCTCGAATATCCCTGTTTGCAGTTTCCAGTTTCCAGTTTGGAAGTACATAGCCTGGCTGGCTGGCTGCTCGCCGGGGCTTCCAAGGGCGATAAATCAAGGCGTGCAGCGAGAAATGGTTCCGCGAGATTCCACGGGAAGCCCAGCCTCGTTACCAACTGCACCAAGTATTCGAGTTACCCAATGGACCATACCCGCCTCTACCCTGAATGCTTCTTGGCAGATCTCCTGGCGGGGGAGAGAGCTTTTTCCCGCGTGTCCCTGCCAAAGCCACCACTGACCTAGCGCCGCGGCGGGAAGAGCCGGTGGATTTATAAGATGGCCTTGAAACGCGCCACTATTTTATCCTGGTCACATTCGATCCTGATAGATGGTAACTCCCCCGGCCGAGATTTCCTCGGACGCGCCCCGCCGCTCGGCCTTCCAGCCGCGATTGTATTGCGAACAACTGCGCGCGGCCACGTTCGACTACTTCCCTTTCACGGCTGCTCATCTCGAGTTGCGACAAGTTTTCGGGGATGGCTCTTGACTCTCTCGAACCCGCCGCGAGAGTGCTGCCTATCGATCCGCCACCGCCAACTCAAGGTTTTCTTTATCCGAGCGAAATCCGAAGGTGCTATCAAGCCCTGCCGGTGTGTTTGTTATTTCCTCCCCGAGACCGGACGCCCTGGTATTGAGTTTCCAGCGACGGCGGACTCCTGCGGTTTAAACCGGAGCGAATCGATGAGGGCTATCACCGAGACCTCCTCTACGGAGACTCAAGTTGCCGCTCGGCAACCCACTGCGAGATATGCCCAAGTAGCTCTCTCTCTTCGGAGCAATTAATTGTTCCTCGCGGGAGGCCCGGGAGCGTGCGTCGCCCAAACTTTCCGCGGCCTCCTTTGTATTACCAATGATAATTCGCCGCTCTTGCTAATGATGCATTTGTTACATTATTCAGCAGTCTTTCCAAGTTATCAATGTATGTGCGGCGGTTGCTCGTTCCGGGTCTCTTGGCGGCCGATAGAGAGCCATGCCAATGGACGCGATCGATATCTGCACGGAGAGTCGACGATTGTCGGAGCAGCAGCGGAGATATATACCTCCCGTTTCAATCGGCAAATCCGTTAACTGGCCGAAAAAACTGAAATCAGCCTGGCGGAATCCGAGAGCTCGTTAGTCAAACCGCGTTTCATCCGACCGACTCTCGCCCGGCAAAGACGACGCCCTTAAATTGAATTTCTCAGCCAGCCGGCATATCCCCGAGAGCGAGCCGCCCACCCATTCCTCGCACTTGCTGAATAGTTAAAGGAGCTGGTATTTATGGAAGCCCCGGCTCAATTGGATTAAACGGGCGAGATTTGCCCGCTTGTCGGAAGCTATTTACGGAAGCCTTATAATCGGCGATTTGGTTAATTGGAAAGGGAGACTTAACTTGTTGTCCGGCTAGTGATTAACCCTAATCTGGCGGGGACGGTGAGGCTCGAGGAGGCTCGAAAAACTAAAGGAATGCTCGAGACGAAGGAGGACACTTAATAAGCCACGAGGTATAGCAGAGTAATAAGTGGGTTCGATCTTTAGGGGGTGACACAGGGCCTCTTTCCGGTGAGCGGTGATCGCGTTACCCTCGGGTAATTGAACCCTTTTCCCGTCCGTCTCGTACCTGCTCTATCTACTTCCTCTTGATCCTCTCCTATCCATTTGTATTCTCCGCGATAGTGTCTCTAGCGCAGCCTCGTCTCAACTTCAACGTGCCCAGATAAGCGTGCACCACCTCCTCCCACACCCTTCCAACTTAAAGCAAAGGCCTCCGCTATCTGATAAGCTGCTCTTCGCTGCCATCCACCTCCGGAGCGGGACGCGGCCGAGAGGAGCCAGCTCTCTTCTTTAAACTTAAACACGCCCGCACGATATAGCGCGACTCTCGATGTCTCGATCCCCCCAACGTTTGTCGGCGTTTGCTAAATAATCCGCGCCTCTAGATCGGGACGTGCTTAAGCGCGCCATCAATTCCTTTCCCCGGTAAAGATAGAACTCCAAGGAGGACGGGACAACAGGTGGGGCAAAACAATTGGCCCGTCGTTTAAGTAGCTGCTCTTCTGCGCTCTCGTCTTTCAAGTGTGTGTGTGTTTGTGCCACCTTCGGATATTTTCGGACACTTTTTTCGGGGAATGGAGATTGTTGGTCCAGTGGGTAATTTGACGATTGGCGCTCAAGTTGGCTACTTACGATTTTATGATGAAGATGCTGTAGTTCTCGCTCGGTGACCCTCCTCCGGGAGAGCTCCCGTTGTTCTCGCCTGTACTGGCTGTACTTGTAGAAAAGATACATCCCGGGCAGAGCAAGGACGACCAGTGGTTTCATTAAGCCCGTACGGCCACTTGCACCACGCACTCGAGGCTCGGGTGGCTCGTCCAGGTCCTCCAGTTGTCCCGCACCCTCGGCCACAGCTGGCTCACCCGCTCCGGCTGCAGGCATACTGGCTTACCTACGGCAAAAATCACACAACCATTGAAATTAACCAACCCCCACTCATCCGCACCTAGACTGCACCCCAGTTCCTGTCGGCGCTCGATTGCTTTCCGCACCGAGACCGAGAGAACAACAGTTTCCTTGTTAGTTAATTAATTCCACAGACTTGCGGCGCCGTTCTCTTTCAACAATAGATCGTACGCGTGCGTCGAATCTCGCTGAGCAAACTAAACTAACTACTTCGCCCGACTCGACCGATTGTTCGGCATACGCGCGGGACAAAGCGGTATACATATGTAGCTCGCGCACAACTTCTCAGGGATCGTTCGCAATTCTATTCCGACTCGGGGACGCGCGGAGTTTATCGCGACGAATTTTTCGATAGCCCATCCATGGACAGAAGTGACAGGTCCAAGGTATAAGTCGTGGACAACCGTTTGCTCGGCGACGCGTCGTTTTTCCAGATTCCTGACAGGGTTTCTTGAGGTGAAAGAGGCAGGATTTGAGGTCGTCGCGAGCGAGAGGCCACTATTGGCTATTGGTTTCCCATCAAATCGTTTTTTACAGCTGCTCTGTGCGCGCGAGTGAGTTGTCACAGGGCGGCGACGGTTCTCTCGCTCCGAATGCGCTCGGGGCAGAACGTTCCCGGGGCAAAGCCACCACCAACCCCATTTCTCGATATTTATACTCCTCGTTAATGTCGCGATCCGACGTTCACGTCGACTGGCTTTCCTCTGCAGATGACTGTCCTTAAAAGGATTCGTGCCATCCCCCACCCCCTGGCCAATTACCCCCGCACACCCCCCGAGACGATTACCAGATCTCACGAGGACGTTCGGCGCAAGGAATTGAAAGCGCGAATACTGCAAACTGAATTTCGACTTGATCCCTACGACGTACTGCGCAATAATAAAAACGACCGACGAAAAAGAGACGAGTACATACTGAGAACAAGGAAGTGGCTGGTCATCCTTGCTAATGTAAGTAATGCGCGACAAGGACGTCCAGCCCCTTCCGTGACTTCAATGAAATTTCGTAATCTACTTGCCGGTCATTCACCGGCTATATTTAATTCAGGCGTCTACTCGCCTCGCTATTCTTAACCCCGGCCGCTCTAGAAATACCCCGGTGCCTGCTCTATATCGCCGTCAGCCGAGCCTCCTGCGCTGCCGGGTCGTGCACCCTTTCACGGCGCTGTTACAGGGGGATGCACCTTGCCGCCGTGTCACGCACCCCTTCGAACCGAGCACGTACTGCCATTCCGTGCGACAGTCAGCCGCGAAATTACAGCCTACCGCCGGCGATCCGAGCCGCAATGACTCGGGGCCGAAATAAACGGATGTAATACGAGGGAGGCCGCCGCTGCCGGCAGTAAACTAAACAGCGCGCAGCGCACAGACGCGCGTCCCCCGCTCGTTTCCGATGTCGGTGGAAACTGGAGCCGCGGCGGAAGGGGATGATGGAGAGAACTGCGCGTATGTTCGCACCTCGTATAAGAGTCGGAGAAGCGATTCAAGGGCGGAGGGCGAGGGCGAGCTCGGCGTTACGGAAACGCAACTCTCCCCCTTTTTTATAGGGCTGCTCGACGAGCTCGCGTCGCAGTTCTCGACGCTTGCCAATCGTTCCCTTTACGCAAGACAAACATCTCTTCCCCCGCGAGGAGACCGGCCAGTACCGAGCGATCACGAGAGCCAAATCGTTCCGCTGCTGTTTGTTCTGTCCAGATGATAGCTTATCGCGGCCGGGGGGAATCGAGCTATTCGGGAGAAGCGGAATTCCCCCTGTCTCGTCACACGACCACTCACGCGGAGGCTTATGCTTTAATAATGATCGAGGCGAGCGGGGCGTAAATGGCCAGTGCGGCTTGAACAAATCATTGATCAAATCTCGGTGGAAACACGGCTCTGCGATCGGGCTGGAATGGGAGAAGCACGGCGACACGTGCAGCTACACCGAGGGTGTATCCGAGTGCTATCTCCCCGGGGGTAATGTATTATCGGAAATGAATCGATATATCGACGTGGTAATGTGCACTTCGCACTCGTCGCCAGGTGGGTACACACATGTGTCCGATATCGGGGCCGATCGACGGAATCGCAGACAGCACACAACCCGTGTGTGTGTCTTTCTGGCAAGGGCAAGGTCGCTGAAATTTTTTTTACCGCCCGGAGAGGACGACGCAGGGAAAAGCTGCACTTTAGAGGGAAGGTCGGGCATGCAAGTGCAACTATTGAATTCGAGAGAGAATCCTGCAGGATGCCCTTGCGTCACGTGACAACTGCGGCCTCTGCCAGAGAGAGAGAGGGGGGGGTGGAAGAGGGTCCAAGGGTGAAAAGCTCGGATGGGGAAGGTTTGGAAATTAGAAATGATCGGGCGGTGTTCTCGTAAATGATTACACGTTGTCGGAGTGCGCGAGAACTATCGTTGTGATCTAATATTATATGTACCTATGCGTTTCGCCTTGACACGGGGGCGTAATGGCGGGCGCAAGAACAAGGACACTTACCGCCGCGCAGGATAACATCGTCCGCGATAGGCTACGGCCAAGTACACGTCCTAGCTTCTATTTTTATGCCTTTCCTGTTGTTCACCAGTACTCGATTGGCATGTTGCACGATTAGAATCGATCTGGCCACACTCATTCTCTCTCTCTCTCTCTCTCTCTCCCTCTCTCTCACGCTCCCGTTTCTCACCCTCACATGACTCGCGAAAAGAACCAAGCATTCAACGGTTCGCTCCATCTCATCGCGGGAGCTACTCGTCCTAATGATAGCGAATGCAACTGCTCGGATGTACTCGAGGCTCCAGTTCCACAGGTGCACGATAAATACTAAATGAAAAAGTTGCTGTTTGGCTATTATCGGAGCGAGGGACACCCTTCCTTCGGCGATTCTGCAAGAATGGAAGCTTTAAATATCGGTCGGGCTAAAACGAGCGAGCGCGTACGTACTCGTGGCTGCGCGACATTTCAGCCGCCTCGGCACTACGAGTGCCGCGCTCATGATTAAACAAACGCGTAAACAAATGGCCTGGAGATCCCCGAGCGGCAGTGAAATTCATTAAATTACCGGCGGCGACGCCGCACATCCCACAGACGGATGAATGGAAAAGGGCTACTTTAGTCAATGAATTTCCATTTATATTTCGCGGTACACGTGCCGCGGGCAAAACTGCGTATTTAACGTGGGACGACGCGTCACTCTTTCGGAATTCTTCACGTGGGAGTGGAATCACTTTTGCTGACACACGTCAGCGGCGATTCTACATACCCCCTTTATCACCAGTCACTCGGAGCAGGCAACGAGCCGAAGGAGAGGAGTCGCCGCGATCGGTTCCCGCCAATCTGTTTACGCAGCACACTCACCATCTACTGTATGCCCAATACACACCTCCTCTTCCGCCGGGAACTCTCGCCACTCTAACCCGCGAGCAACTTGATTGCCAAATTCTCGCTGGTGAAAATCAATCTATTCCGAGAGGGAGAGAGAATGCCCGATATCTAGCGCACGCAGGCCCGTGCCCAAAAGCAGTGGCGGGCCGCAAGTTTGCGCGGATCAATCTTACAGCTATGCAAATTCTGGTGGTCCACTTACTGGTCGCGCGCTGTCCCCTCTGGCCGGTGTCGATCACTGCGATCCGCCGATACTGGCCGGATCGGTGTCCGAGGACGACGGGAAACAATAGTGAAAAGTGGGCTTTGCACCAGGCCGAGAAAGAGAAGTGAAAGAGTAAATTGTTGAGGGGCGAGTGCGAAGGTAGTGAGAGAAAAAAGAATTGCGGATCGTGGCTGGGCCGGCGACACGAGCTGGCTCGCGTGCTCAGACCAGCTGCAACATCCTCGAGCCGCGACTACCCTCACGGCGTATACCGGTGGTTGCACTGCGCGCCTGCAACCAAGCAACCCGTGCAACCACGTCGATTCGTGCGGTTCCGTCGGCGAGTATCCGCGCGATCGTGCGTCCTCGGCGGGGCTCGTGCGGCTCCGCCGGCTTTTTGGCGGTCTTCGGTCGATTCCGGCCCCCGTTTGCCCCGAGCCCGAAGCCAGCCGAGAGAAGGCCGCTCTCCCTTTCTCCCTCTCTCTCCCTGCGTGACGCAATGCGTGAAGAGCAGCCCGTATACACCTAGCGAGACCGAGCGAGCGAGGGAGCGATCGAAGTGGTTATGCCCGTGTTGTGGCCGGGCAGCCACTGAGGGATCGCGCAGCACTCGCACCAGTCGCACCTCTTCCAGCAGCGTGCGGCGTCTGCCTTTAGCTATACACCACTGCCAGCGAGCAGCCCGAGCTATAGTTCTAGTAGCTCGCTCTCTCACTGCTGCTCTGACAGTGCTACTGATGCCGTCGCTTTGCGCTCTCTCTTACGCGTCCGGCTGGAGAGAGAGATCGATAAAAGGGGTGGAACTCGCGAGGGCGATAGGGGTAGAGAGAGCTCTCCCCCGGTGGAGAGGTGGAGAACGAGGGCTGTGGATATCTGCGCGTCCTCCTCTCGTCGTCGTCGTCGTCGTTCCTCCCAAGCATCCACTGCTCGGCACACGGTTGTCTGTCTCGCAGATCCGCTGATACCAGCCTCCTCGAGAGAGCTGCGCTCTGCCTCTTGGTCGTCTCCTCGGCAGAGCCACCGTCGCCGCCGCCGCGCCACCCCCTCAAACATTTCGCCCTTCTTTTCGAGCGCGCTCTCGCCACCTCACTCGATGTATACCTGGAATCGCTCGAGTCATCCCCCGTGGGAGCCGAGTTACCAGCTCGACTGTGTTATAGGGTTGCTGAACTCCCGAGAACCGCGCACACGCCGCCCTCCGCTAGGCGCTCGCTTCTTACTCCTTTTATCGGCCGTTCATCGTTCCAGGCTGGAGGCGTCTTTTTGATAGGGCGGCCCTTTCGCGTGCACCCACTCGATGCCTCTCCACCACGCAACGGCGGTGTAATGATTTCTCAAAGGACCGGCACCACCCTTGCCCCTTTAACAGACTCTCGCCAACAAAGAGAAAGCTTTCCTTCGCCTTCTTCCTCTTAGGGCTGAGAGCGATGTTTACGTGGCGCCGAGACCGCGAAGAAACATTGAATGCACCCTTTAAATAATTCAAGCACGATTCATCAAGTAACGCCTGCTCCCAGTCAGGGCTAGAGAGCTCGCGGGAAAACAAATGGTCGAGAGGGCATGAAGTTGGAAGGAGAGGGCGGAAAACGCCCGGCCTGTTATTCCACCCTCGTGGCGCAGGCCAACCCTTCTTCCCGTATGTCCCGGCAAAGCCGACTTCCAAATTCCTCTGGCCTAAACTCGACAAATAGCGCGGCGCAGGCAAACACGCAGCGCCCGGCGCGGATTCCAGTGCGACGCGGCCCGCCGAGACCTTTGCAAACATTGGCAGGAGGACACGTCGTTAATCGATCACGCTCGGCCGCCGTGAACTTTAAAGCTCCTGCTAATAATGGCATTTGCGAATCTCAAATCCTGCCGACATTTGCCCCGTCCGGCGGGAGGGAGGGAAGCCTGATTCCTTTTCGCGGCGTCGCCAGTATTGACAGAGGAGATGGACACGACGCTTGCGGGAGAGGAGAAGAGCAGGACCCTCGGCGGATGATGCTGCGATGCACACATCTCGGCGACAAGTGCGACGTTTCCGTCGTCTCCTCGAGATAACGAGGGCCCCGAACAAAAGTACAGAGGTCCTTGTGCAGTGAGAGAGCGCGGCCGCTGTGGGAGTCGAGTGGTGTCGTTACGTAATAATATCCCTGAAAATTCCGCGTTGCGCAAGGGCGCCAGAAACAAGCAATTTACTCCTCTCTGGCGCAAGGACCTCTCCAAAGTGCACTACTCCTTTCTGCTCTCTCTCCGAGGCCCGACGCGCGTCCGCGCTCGCGTGAAATCGCAACCCCTTGCGTGCCAGCGATCATCCACTCGGCCCTCTCTCGCCTTCTCCAGCTGGTAACCCATGTAGCCGCCAGCAGCGGCACGCAAATCTTCCCCGGGAATCGCTGGATTCCGGGATCCCGACCGGCCGATTTACGATCGGCGACTGGGGCCCGAGCGGCGAGTCTTATCGAGCGGGCATCCTTGAATCGCAGCCAGGAGAGCGGAGCGCAGAGCCGTTTTTCGTGACGTTTGACCCGCTTCTATTGGACGCCGGTGACGTCACCGCGGCGAATGTCAGATCAATGGTCCCCGGGACGCTCGCTGGCAATGCTTTTCGCCGGCGACATCCTCCGGGCTGCGTCGAGCTACTTTCCACCCAACTGCGAGAACGGCACGTGCACTTCCTAGCGATCCGGGAGTCCGGACTATAGGGCACGGCCGCGCGACTCTCCTCTTCTAACGAAGGGTCCAGGTCGCCGGGAGATATCCAAAGGAAACGCTGACGCGTCTCAGTCCCTCATTGGGTATGCTCGCGGGGTCGAGACGACGCGTGAATCAATCTTGTCTCGCAGGGAGAGAATCTATACGGCTGGGTCCGACATCAAAGAAGCTGTCACTTCGCTCAAGTGAGAGAACACCAAAAAGCTCTCGCGCCCCATCGCTCTTTAGGCTCGGATTTCCGAGCCCTTTAGTGCCGGCGATGGCTGCTGGCAGCTAGCCGCCGGTGCCGTCGGTCCCCGCCGGCATAAAGGGACTACTGAAAATAATCGCTTTCACGCTCGCCCTCCTCTCCTCCTCGCTTTCGCCACCCTGCCGCTCCATCGCCGTTTCCATAAATACCGCGGCGGTCCGATCACCGTCACGTCGACGACGACGGCCATCATCCGGCTGGGAGAGCGTCGCGGCATGTGCCGCACTCGTCGAGAGAGAAAGAGAGAGAGAGAGAGAGCGGGCTGCGTTGCGGCATCGACGGCTGCACACTGTTCGCGTGAGCGGGCTTTTATCAGCGACCTGCCCGCAGTTCCCTGGCGGCACTCGCTGGTGCGAGCCCAGTCAATGGAAAGAGCAAAGAGCAAGCCGGCCTCTCATCGCCGAGCACCCCCATTGCACCCTCATACGTGCTCGCCCCGCTTCTGCCGGCTCGTGTTTGCTAAATGCTGAGAACGCTGCGGTCCTAATGCCCCCCTCTCCCCCCGTTAACGGGTAAACAACCCTTATTGTCGAGTGAAATGCACCTCGCTATAGGACGGCACCGCTTTCCCTAGGACGAGGGCGATCATCCCTACCTGACATATACCTGGTAGACTCGCGGCACGTCACCGTTGGCAAAAGTCCGGCTAATAGTCGGCCGAAATGAAGATCGCGTTAGGGACAGCTCATCAACTGCTTTGATCGCGGAAGCGTATGATGCGTTATGTAAGAAGTCGAAAAGATTGCGGCTTGATCGATGACACGATTCTACGAGCTGTGGGACGTAGAGGGTGGCGCGAGAGCGAGAGAGGGATGAGAGAGTGAGAGCTTTTACTCTGCGTTTCGCGAATGAGCGCCGCTGGCATGACGTCACTGAAAGTTCAATGACGTCACTAGCGGTTCGATACACCGGGGATCCGTGTGGTGGGGGTTGGTTCACCGAGATGAGAGTGAAGAAGAGCACGACCCCGGAGGCCGGGGGGAGGCCGGCAGGGGGAGGGGGCTGGTAGCGACGTCGAATGGAACTCTCTGCCGTCATACCGGCAAGATTCAGGACCGAACGAGGGCGAGAGGGAGAGGGAGAGGGAGAAAGACATATTTCGCTGGTGAATGTTACTAGCACAGAGTTCGGGATCAAAGAGTAGAGAGGAAATCTGGTCGAGCTGACGGCCGACCTACTCGCCATAGAGCCCCGCTTTTTCAATGTATATGCGCTTCTTTGCATTGGCAATTCTCACTTGACGCTATCTCCCCGCGCCATTTCCAACCGACGACAATGTATTAGCCTGACAATTGGTAAAGAGGCAGATCACAGCCTTCCTCCCTTTTCGGAGGATGGCGGCCAAGGGATGAAGGGGGGTCGAGGGGGTTCCCCCGACGGGGCCAGCCGTTCGCGCCCACGGCGTTGGGAAAGGTTATTCCACCGGGAAGAGAGTTTCTCGCCCGTGATAAATCAATGAGAGAGTGCGAGAGAGCGCCAGGTTGCACGATCACGTGCGAGTGGATGTAGCGGTGAGCGGAAGGGCTCGGCGAGCGGAAGATGTAGTGTGCACCAGGCACATACTATAGAGAGACGCGCAGACTATGCCGGGAATTCTGGAGCACGGAGAAGAGCCGCGCCGAGTGGATAGCGAGTCCCAAAGAGGCAGCGGCTTGCTCCTCTAAACGAGGATTTTCTCCGCTAATATACATACATGCACGTATATTGTCGTCGCCCCGACAAGACTAGGCCACCCCGGCAGAATCTTTCTGCCTCTGCCGTGCAAGCCTATCTCACCCGAGAACCACCGCCTTTCCCCCTTTCCGCCCTTTCTCCCCGTCTATTTATCTATCCGCGCATCTAACTCCGTCTCTCCACTCGTAACAGTCCGATCATTTGCCTATGAAAAAGCTGGCGAAATGTTAGAGGGCGCGGGAGCATAAAGGACCGCATTCAAGATACTGTTGGATGTGCTTGTCCGCTCTTAGGGATGCGAGTCAGGGTAGCCGCATTGCGCCACCCCCACCTATATCAGCAATCCTCGCTCATAAAGGGTACCGGTGTAATTTTCGTTTCAGCGAGCGGCCAGACCGGCCAGGCCACCACGTGCACCTCTACACGCCGGCCTTCCGGCGGGATAAGCCGCGCGACTACCGGAAGTCCACGGCGCGGCGCCGCGGTATCTGCCCTCGAAATCCCTTTCTCCAATGACAGTGCGCCCGCGTCTCTTACTTACGTTCCTATCAGCGAGAACGAGTGGCGGCGCGCCTGCCTCGCTGAAATGTAACGGCGTAATGGCCTCATAAATGTAAGTCTTCTCGAGCAGAACTGCTGGAAGATCGACCTACATAAGCTGAATGCGCCCGAGATGCGTGTTCCAGTGCGATAGTCATACGACCGGAGTAACACTCGGGTGAGTGCCTTTCGAAAGCTTCCGTTCCCGAAGATAGATTGAAAAGCATTGTCAGTGGGAACAAAAGTTTTAATCTTCGTTCATTGTAACTTTTTGATTAAACGAATCTCGATGTCAGAAAAAGAATCTTATGAGGAATTGGCGAGGGTGAATGAGAAACTCCCTCCAGTATTTCGAGGAAGTATATTGTGTCGCCCTCCTGAAGGGAGAAGCTGATTCAGCGCCAACTGCGCCACGAGTTTATTACTCCCATGGTATACTTTACTCTCGTGTGGCCGTGCTTTGATAGGGAAGAATTCCCGATTGGCGGAGAAATCAATTTGTGGAAGTCGATACGCAGGACATCTATACGGACGAGACTTTGACATGCACGACATTCGGATGTTGCTTGCAACCTGGGGCTCTAAAGCTCCATTACCATTTTAGTATCATGCTCGATGTTACCGGTAATTGAACATGTCAACAGAACAGGTATTCTAGGCGACCTCAACAAAGATTACCTATCTGATTGTTTTATCGTACGATTACTCATTTATTAATAATTGTTTTGAACTCAATAAGGACTCATTTTACTCGGTAAAGTCTTGGCCTGAATTCTGGATGACTCACGATCCAAAAGAGTCAATATTTATTAATCGATTATCGATTAATCACGAGAGGGTGTTCTCTGCTCTGTGACTTTCTCTACTCTCTACGGTTAGAGTGCGCCACTATAACCGACAATTCCTGCCGGATCGGTAAAGCAAAATTCCATGTTCGATCTACTCCGTAGCTGGTGTGTGATCTAACAGACGCTAAAAATAGTATAGCGCAAAAGCGAAGAGGTTTTTGCTCGCGCAGTTACGATTAAAGAATATTATAGGAACTGGAGAGGATTGCGAAACTATGCCGGAGAAATTTTCGAAGCTTACGTCGAGCACTTTAAGCGAACTATGCTTGGAATGGGACGCGCCCCTCGTTTCACGGTATCTCCGATAAGTCTCTCGATAAGGACACATTGTCTCGGCGCTCTAAGATAATTGGCTGCCAATTAGTCAAGGTAATGATTCATTCTTCGTCTTTTTACGAGTCCACTCTAAGAGGTCCCAAGTGGGTTTTATCGTTTTACGTATGAAAGAGAGGCTCCAGAGAGTTGCGTGGGTTCATTGTAACGCGAGGTGAAGTTACGCGCACTCCTATTAAATCCTTTCGGCATAAACTAAACGAAGATTTGTGGCTCGCTGATTAATGCTTCGTTAGTCACGTTCAACGCGTGTCAGAGTTCATTGGCGCTATTGGCTTTACATCAGAGTTGCCTTTACTCTAACGAGAAGCGTCGCCAGCTCCTCGACGCGCTCGCCGACAATTGTTACAGTCAATCGGACTCGAGATACGTTTTTCCACTATTCAGCTTCTCCCCTTATTTTCAATTGTTCCACTCGATTCGACGCGACTCCCGTTCCACCTCGTCGCTTTTTCCGATACGAATGTATAAATGGGTCGGCTAGAAAAATATCTGTTAAACCGGCAACTCTATGTAAATGTGGAAACTGCATGGAGAAATCGGGCGCAATTGAGAGACAGCTGTCAATGTCACTTTGATGAGGCAGACATTCCGTTGTAGTGAAAGCAGTAACAATGATCAACGAGCGTGTAATCGCCGTATTGAAAAGCCTAGACATCGCGAGTATTTAATGTCTTGTAGAGTCTCGCATATCTTTGCAAAGATGCTTGTCGAACAGAACGTCTTTTCGTCACTGGTTCTCATGTTGCAGTGCTCGAGTGCTCCTAAGGTTTTGCAATTTCGCGATGACTCACGCCAGCTAAACATACATTACTAGGAAGAAGTTATGCATCTCCGCGTTGCTACTTGTCCCTAGACAGATATACTCTTATCCTGCAGGATGTTACGAGGGTCCCCAGATAACTCGATTCTAGAAACAAGTCAGGCCTATCTCAACAGGAAACCCGGCGCAAATGCTTCCGAACGGATGACGAACGACTCGACACTCGTCCATTTCTCCGCTCACTCGTGGCAGGGGAGTGGAATTAATTTTTCGGAGGATAGAAATTGCAGCCAACAGTTCGGTGCTCCGGGGAACAAGTATACACCGGCGATGCGCTGGCTCCGACTAAATTTAGACCGCGCTTGCCGGCCCTCGACTCCCCGACTCCAAGCTTATGAATTCCAATTTCCAGGCTGGAAATCCTGGCCGAACTCGCCCGCACTTAGGCAAATTGGCCTAACTAGACTAACGATCGAATTCCACCCGAGTAATTGCCCCGACGACTGTCTTTACGAGTCTAATGTTGTCTTTTATTCGGAGAAAGCTCGCCGAGCGGTCATTGTTTCTAGTTTTCGATTGCGTGTAAACGCGCAATCGGAGAATCCAGTTCAGAAATGTACCGTTCGGCAGGATAGGCTTATAATGACCGCTGGGGAAATTGGAGTGCGTGAAAAATGTGCCGGCCGCGGAAAATGAGCGAGCCGGTCGTTTGCTCTTCATCAGGCAGACGCGCGGTGCTCATGAGGAGACGGTGATGAAGAGTGGCGCGATCGACTATTCTAACAGAATTAACGGTAGAGCATAACGGCATTTGCACGGCGGCTCCGACGCGATTTCGAAATTATTAATCAGCCCATTATAATTGAAGCGTGAAGCCGGCCTGGCATGACGGTAGAGGTGCCGGTTGCGTTTCCTCAAAGGTGAAAGTAAAAGTTGCGCACGCCGTGCCCCCGAGCCCCCTGCGAAACCGCACGCTGCAGCCGGGCCCCCTATCAACCCGCACACACTGCATCGCCAACTCTTCCCTCCGCTTCTTCTTCCGTGGAAAAGCAACCTGCGCGGGGCTTTGGATCGTCCGCGGGAAAAAGTGCGAGTGGATCGAATCGAATGGGATCACGGTGGAATCGAGTGGCCGCCGGTATATCACGCGGCGTATTACGTTTCCTTGAAAATCAGTGACCCGCTCTATCACGGGCGCGCGTCGAGTAAATGTCAGACGAGAAACACAATATGTTTTCCTGCGAGTTACATGGGCAATGTGAAATTGAGAGCCGTCCATCGACAAGCTAAACCTGCCCCGGGCCACGTGTATCCTCTCCTTGGCCACTGGCTTTAATTAAATGGACCGTGACTAATGTTGCACGCGCGCCAATTAATCGGATCTGCATCGTGTGACTCAGGTCCCGTTCCCCCGAGTTTCCCGTGTCATCGCCGGGGCCCCGCGCTCGCCGGCTCAATTTCAGGGAATCGCTTCGCCCGCGCAAACACGCGTCACGCCAATATGCTGCTCCGAAAAATGCCGGGCGGCTCTGCCTGGAGCATTCGTCCGGGCAGGGCTCGCGGGCGAATTTTATTTCCAGCCGAAAAATCGTTGTTTTGCCGAGGAAGAATCGGAGCAGTGGCCATGCGGTGACTGGCGCGCTCTCCGCTCATCGGATATTTTTGGAGCCTATCCTCCTCTCGAGACTCTGGCCCCCCTTTGCCCTCCCCTCGCACCTTTCAGAATGCGCGCTCGTTGCAACGGCCGGAGCCAAAGACGCTTCTCGCTCCAGGCGAACGTTTCTGCTGGCGAACATTTATAGAATTAATCTCGAGTGTGTATGCCGAGCGAAAAAGCCTCGAAACCACCTCGCAATATCGCCGGATTCCTTTATCACTTTCGATAAATCCCACTCCCACCCACACCGTCTTTCCTCGGGAATGTCAGTGGCGAGGCGACGGCGAGAGGCGTCCTATCACACCGGATGGTCTATGTTACACGCGTCTTTGTGTCCCCGAGCGCGTCTCGAATATTGATAGGCTTCTATATATCGCAATCGCGATCGGCTCGACGCAATGCAACCTGATATGGAGCGCGCTGCATCGTACCCATTATCCGTCCAAAACTCGCCGATTCTCCCTGGGAAAAGCGATCGGGAATCCCTCCAATCAAGTTCCAATGTCTGAATTTACATGCGACGGGGGGGTCGCGGCTCCACCGAGTCGTGTCGAACGCGCACGTCAGATTAATCGTAGTTTACGGCGCGAGAATCCTTAGAGGAGAATCATACCCAATTCCGAGACGTCTATTCCCCGGAGACTCGTGACGGTGCGCGCTCAATAAATAATGCCCGCTGCTAATCTGTATGGTAAACATGGCCCGGAAGTACAAAGGTTTCCAGCGGCGCGCAAAAAGGACGACCCTATCTGCATAGAGGCAATAAAATCGAGGACGATCCCGATCGAGGCCGAGAGTGGCCGTCTCTCACGGGGCAATCGCTCGGGATGGAGAGTGCAGTGACGTTTACCCTATTTTTTCACCTGCCCTCGGTATTGTGCGCCCTTAGTAAAATAGTCCTGTCTTTGGCCAGCCCTCGAGGGTGCCCGCTCCACTGGCTTCCTCCGCCCAGCGAGTACAATAAAGAGAGGCTGCTAATATGTCGTCGCCACAATTCGGGAGACAGTTCTCTCCTCTGACAGTTCTCGCAGTTTATGGTAGTTAGCCCCACCAGGTAATAAAAGCGGCGACCGTAATGCGACCGACAAGAATATACCAAACAGACGCACACACACACACACGCACGCGGAGCGCGCACTGGGAAATTTAGGGTGACTCGGCCGCCCCCCGTCGCTATCGACGCTCTTCCTCTTTTCTCACTCGGTTACAAAAGTCCTCGGGACTTTTTGCCTTTCGAAAGCCAACTAGATCAAGAAATTGGCTGAGGAAGGGGAAGCGACGAAACACGTCTGAGTCAGAGGGACGCGAGAGGCTCGCGTGCGGCGTTGCGAGTGATATCCGGCGCGGGCACAGCTCGTCGATCGCGGCCGTGCACTCCGTCGGGTTTGTTTAGACGATAATTACCGGTGGAATTTTATACGACGCTTCACCGGCCACCGAACACCGGCAATTAAGCGGGAGCGCGCGCCGCGGCAGGTTGTTACGGGCCCCGGAGCGAGAGTGAAAGTGTGTCACCGTATTTTTCGTTTTTGCGTTAACGGGCCCCCTCGCGTGTGCTCTCGAGACGCTTTGACGTCAAGCGACTACTCGATCGCACACGCCCGTCAGCCCCGCGCCGCCGCCACTGATTGATTCGAGTCCGTTGAACCTGAGCGCACGGTGCATAAATACCGCGGCCGGCGTGTATGACTCGGCAGGATCCGCGCAATTTCACTAGGCTCATTCTTTTTTGCCAAACTCGGATGGAACATTGACTGAATCGAGCGGAGATGTTCCATGTCGGTTGCGCGAGAGAACGTATTCCGGCTACGAAACTCTATATCTACTTGTCGAGTCGAACGCAATGCTTCTATGACGCTTGGATGCGAATCGATTAAGGTTTCGCGTTACCAGCAGTATAATGAGGGTACGCGTGGTATGTACACGATCGGGTTGCCGGTAGGCTTGGTTAACGGGATGGGAAAATTGATTTATCTCTTCGGTGCGCAGGAAATGATGAAGTCCCCGGCCAAGTCGGTCGGCAGTTACTCGAAAACTAGAGCGGAATTCGCGTTTAATCGGATGGAAGCGCTCTCTCTCTCCCACACAGACACACAGGCATACACAGAGAGACGGATCGAAAGGGATGATGCCCTTGTAAACAGAGAGGCACGTACATACATACATAGCCGCGCGCGCATTCTGCAAGGGTGGCTGCACGGGTGCGCCGATGCCGGCGTATACATCGTGGCACGAAAGATAAATCGAGAGAGGAGCAAGCAAACAAAACGAGAGACCAGCCCGATCAGAGTTATAAATACATCAACGATAGGGGGCTGCGTCGTGACGCGAATGACATTATTCATAGGATCCGCTTTAAACGCGCTCTCCTCATTAAAATCGATGCGAGCTACTTTATATACCACACGCACACACACACGCCAACCCACCGACATCACACTCAATTGAATACGCCCACCATCCGCCCGAAAATAGAGAGCTCCCCTCGTAATGCATTTCCCTAGCGCAAATAGGAAATCGTTCGGAACAATGGCTCTCTATCTTTTTAATTCAGCTAATAGCTCCAACCATTATTAGCCGAATGAAAAGCAGAGCTCAGTGCAAGCAGGTTGAATATACTACACACACATATATATATATATATATTTATGTATATGCATATATGGATCTCGCTACTCACCGTAGCGTCTCGCCGAAGTCCGGCGGGGACCAAGTCCGTGTTCCATTTTGCAACGCGATACCAGCAGCTCCAGTTACTCCAGTCGGCGAAGTCGAAAATTGCCGGTGTCGCCGGCGCATCGGTGAGGGATGCTTGGACACACAGTGACGGATCCGGGGGTAGTGTTGGCTAAGGGTAGCGGCAACACGCCGAGCGCATCTATACGCCGGGGTATACATAGTGGGGAGCCCGGGGAAGCCGAGAGCGCCGAGTAAACCAGACCTTCGACCGACAGTCGCTCGCCACACGCGCACCATGTCGTATGGCTTACCGCGCCTCTCCCAGTCTCGACACGCCGAACTCCTTCCACTCGCGCTATTCTACTGACAGACTCCAATCCTCGCGACTTCTTCCACTAGCAATCCTCTCCTGGGAGCGAGTGCCCTGTAAGACCAACAGATAAGACCTCTCGTTACTCGTGTGTAATCCCCGCGGCGTCCGCTCGACGGATCTCGGAGTGAAACCTGGGTGATTGTTGTCGGGCAGTGAATTGCAATTGTACTGTCGTTACCCGGCGAATGATGAGGCCGGGGCTTGATTGATCGAGGCAAGTCGTTGGTTAGCATCCAAGATTTTGCCCGTCCACGCCGGGCAAGAGTTTCCGGGAGTGTCCGGGTATTGGAGGGATAGGAAGGAGGGCCGGTGATAGATAGGTTATCAGTGTGCTTGCATTTTGGAGGATGGTGGCCCTCGGGTGAAACTCGACGGAGAGTGCAGTGTCGCGCGGCTCGCGAACAGGTGATCCGATCGGGACCGGAGTAATCTTATCTGAGCGGGCGACGGGAGCGGTGGGCAGGCGCGCTCGCCAAGAAAGTCGGTGAATGAAAACGACGAGGAAGAAAAGGATCGCGGCCGAGTGAGCGCGCGTAGCCTGCGGAGGAGGGATCGCGCGAAAGTCAGGCGGTTCGCTGGTCCGGGTGTTGTGTACACTGGCGCATAGAGTCGGTGACACGAGTTTACCGCAGGAGATAAGGTCAGGGCGTTAGAAGCTCTGCGCTGCTCCGGCGACTGGGGCTCTTGGGCTGCGCCGTGTCGTGCCGCCGCGTCGCAAGTGATAACGTCGTCGACGGTGCTGGTCGTCGTCTGCTCTCATTCTCTAAAGTGACAAGTCGCCGCGGCCAATAAAGGCCGGCGGACGCCCGGCTAAACGAATCGGCCAGCTGCTCCCCTCTGCTCGTTCGTTGCCCTCGAGCCGTTGCTACTCTCGGCTTCGGTGCGCCACTCGCACCGAAAACAGAAACGCCAGTCAACACACACACGCGCGCATCGAGATTCGCCAGGCCGCTACGCGCCGGAGGATTAACTGGCTGAGAGCGGGATCGCGCGCGTCCAAGAGAGAGCGAGAGAGAGAGAGAGAGAGAGAGAGAGAGAGAGAGAGCGCGAGAGGATGCGACTTGAGGAAGAGTGTTAGCTGTGCGCGCAAGGAGAGAGAAGAAAGGAGAGGAAAGAGAGGACGAGAAGCCGGCAGGATGATGATGGCACCGCAGGTCGTGGGTGTTCTGCTGAAGAAACCAGGACAGCAGAGCCACCCACGCTACCCACCCCTGGACCCCCAGGAAACAAAAATAAGAGGTAAACTGCGCGCCTTGCAAAAGCTAATTTACCTGATAGCGCGCTCGGAAGGCTGAGCGGCTGCCGCGGCCTATCTTATCTGGGCGCAGGCTATTTATCACCGTTTCATTAGTTTCAATCATAGCGCGAGGAAGTCCTGCTCGCGATAACCGCGGGAGAAACGAGCCTAATGATATTTCGTATATATCCTAGTGTAACATGGCTCTCCTATGCGAGCTTGGCAATGGGGATAACGAGCATGTAAACATGAGCGATGACTATGTGGTATCGTGTAGCCTTGTAGAGAGGGCCAGTCGGGTTCACAGAGGCCGATCTCGCTTCCCGGATGCAAGTGTCGCCTGCGAGCGAGTAAGAGATCGAAAGACCAAGAGAGACAGAGAGAGAGAGAGAGAGGGGGGGAATATAAGCGTCGATAGAAGTTGGTTCCGGATTTAGCTAGGAAATGGTAGGAACGCGAGCTCCGCGCCATTCACCGACCTTCTCGGCCTGATCGCCGTGTTACATTATCGATGTTATGATTCATTGGATCGCGCTGTTACAACATCAATCTTATCAGGCCGTAACTCGAGGCGCTGCCCGTAATGAGAGTGAATGTTCCCGCATTCCCTGAAACTGAGCCCCCTCGCGGCAGCTGGCGGGCTCTGTTATCCGCGATCGACTGTCGCTCGCCGTCGCAGGCCGGGAATGCAGTAATTTCGGCCGATTGATTGGTCACGAGAGAGAATGGCGAGGAGCGAGCCTTGCGGAGATTCGCGCGGGAATTCTATTGTCCGGGAGAGTGAGAGCAGAGCGAGCGGGCTGAAATTGGCGCGTTCGCGCTCGAAAGCCTCCACGGAGGACGGAGAGCCGCGAGCGGGCGCGCGAATTCCACGGGGACCCGGAGGATCGAAAGGTGTGCGGAGAGAGTGCGTCTCACTCTGGCCTGGAGGAGGATCGTGTCGCCAGGCCGCTCGCGTCGCCTGCAACCTTTGAAAGGCCTTTTAAAGTCCGTTTCATTCTGGCCTCGCTCGCTCGCTTGCCTGCCGAGTACTCGCGATTGACAATTCGTGCTCCGTAATCCGGTATCTGGGCTACCGTGGTAACGGGATACTTTTACGCGGTTATCCACTCCGGGGAACATGAAAACGCGCACGACCTGCCTCGAGAACCCAGGGGGGGGGGGGGGGGAGGGAGGGAGAGCGGAGCGGAGGCCGCGAGAGCGCAGAAAATCTCGGCTGGGCTCGGTGGGCGGCGGCTTCCTTTTTTTCCGCGCGGACGCTCGATTGTAACCCTGACACCTTCGGGGTATTTAATGTCAGGGCTGACAGCGGCACCGCGCGCCATATCCTTTTCCACGCTCCGGCCGGCCGACGACAACGGCGCGCGAACTACTCGAATTCGAGCGAGGCCTCGCTCGATCCGTTGTTTGCCCGCTCCAGTTTCGTAAGAGCGAAGCGCCAAGTAGCATCAGGTGGTGGCAGCGGTTCGCCCCGCACAAACACCCGCCCAATTGGCCGGAGAGCTCGATCCCAGTCCACGGCGCGCCGCCGGCTCTTCAAATATAAGGCGCCCTCAAGTTTGAGCGCTGCTAATTTACCGAGTATGCCCGAGTATTTGCAGAGGGAGGCCCGATCCCACACGCCCGACTGTTTGCCAGGCTTCTTTATCTAATCTGGCGAGCGCGCCGGTTTAGAAGGCGCGACACCAGTGCCTTCGGTTATTAGACCAGCTCTTCGAGATCCGCCCTCGGGATGAGGGATGAGACTGAATGTATGGTAGAGTCCGTCGCGAGGATTAATTGCCGGCGAGGATTAAATGGCCGCGGTGACAGGAGCGCGCGCGCGGCAGGGGGGGCCGAGAAAGTCCATTATGCGTGCGGCTAATTTTAACGCCAAGTGGAGTACCTAAATTCCAGCGTTTACGGCAGGTCAAGAAACAGTAAAAGGAAAGCAGGTGAGCCTATTAATGCTGTGTACCTGCACTGCTCTCCTCGCCGCCGCTCAATTTCTACCTGCCTCTCGTCCTCTCCCTCCAACGCCACAATTATCGCCGTGTCGCGCGCGCGCGCCCGCGTGTATGTATACCCTTTCTCTTCTAACGGGAATTTCATTAAAGTCATTCGATTTTCCAATCCATTGGATTGACTCGTCCCCAACACTTCCGACCGCCGCGTCGCGTCGCCAATTCCCTCCCCGATGTATTCCCTTCCCATTGATTTTTCCCGATGGCCACTCGACGCTTTTTTCGCGTCTCGTGTGTCCGTCATCGTATTACCAATCGTTACTCAACGAGCCGTGCGCTCGGACACGAAATAGCCAGAGTGCGTGCTTTTTTGTTGTTGCTTTTTCTTTAAATCGCCAGCTGCGGCGCTTTTGGAGAGCGCTGGAATGGATCTCGATCGCGGCGACAATCGGGCAGTTAATCGAGCAGAAACAGTTAATCGAAGGGAAAGCGCGTTCACTTTCCCTGGGGCGGAAGGTCGTCTCACTAATTTTCCGAGGTCCTGGCAAAGTCAGCACGGTCAGTGCTCCAATTTCAGGGCCGAGCTCTCCCGTCTGGGGATCGAAAGGGAGGGCCGGCGGAGGGGAGTCCGGGCTCCTCGAACCCCCTTGTTTCATCTCGGAGGGTACTTTCATCTTCCTCCTGCTTTCTCGCCGATGCCCCGTCGTCTTTTTTCTCCTCGGCACGATTTTTCGCGAAATGCGAGTCGAGTCTCCGATGCATAAAGGAGCGCTTTGTGGTGCAGAGGGGCATGACGTCTCTGTAAATAGCCAATGGGCCCCCTTAAGGACCCCACGAGACACGCACGAGTGTCCGCAAATGGTGACACACGTTTCACACTTCGGCTGCATGTCCGACTGTCTGCGTGTGCAGCCGGAAACTGGATCCCAGGCTGTCCGATCTCTCTCGCCAGTTAACTTGATTTTTCAATTCACACCATGTGCCGAAAAAAACGCTGTCCGCCTCTCTCTCTCTCTCTCTCTCTCTCGCCCTCTCACACACGCGCGCGCGTGCACATACACACTCTCTCGTCCTGGAAAACTGTGCACTGAAGAAGGTTTTCGGAGTGCAAGTGCAACTCTGGCTCCGGAGTACGCGGCATCCTTGGGGCAAGTAGGACGAGGTGGAATCGTTGGGTTATATTCCGAGATGTGCGCGCGGATTCCTGACGGGGGAATCTCGTCGTGTTTAAGAGAGGAGAGAATGTTTCTCGTATATGGTGATTTCTGGGAGCGCAGCCAGCGAGGACACATGGAGGCGAGCCGTATACATATACACAGGCCATTGAAATTTGGGTCACAGCGAATTAAGCACGCTTCACAAGTGCTATTGACGAAAACTCGCTGCGACCGGGGATTAAGATATATACATGCAGATAAAGTTGGGATCCCCTCCTCTCTCGCGACTCAGTTTCTTCGACTCCGGCTCGGAATCTTTTGATACCCTGAATCCTCCTGAGAAACCCTGCCCTCTCCACCTCTCTCTCTCCCTCTCTCTCTTTCTCCCTCGCCCTCCGCCCGGCTATGTATTACGCGTTTATGGGGAGTAATCCTCTAAGTGGTCTCCTACTCGGCTAGCCTGAAATCGTATCCAGCCCGGGGACGATATCCGCGCACTCCAATCTCATTTGGAGCGGAGCGTCGCCCGGCTCTCCCTCCTCCATGTCGCGAGACGCTCTTGTTGTAAACAGAACGCCAACAAGGTATTATCAGGGACCGCGGCCGGCTGCCAAAAGCAATTGATCGTCCCAATCGGTGCGAGTGACAAGCCCGCCCGATTACCATTCAATTGGCGTTCGTCAAACGACCAACGCGATCCCCACTCGGAACAACCGGAGGACGCACACTAGATAGCCAAGAGAGCGAGCGCATGTGGAGATGGGACCGAGCCGATCCGGCAGGATGCCGACTCGCTCTCGTCGGCAAAAAGCCCGACAGATGTCCGCAGCCCACTTGCCCCTGCTTTCCATTTCTCCGAGTATTTACTTTTTTCACGTACCCCGAGAGAAAAATGAGGGCTTGTTTGGGCCCGAGAGAGAACATCCTGAAAAGGCTTTCCTTTCCTCCGAGCAGCGAGAGACAAACAGGTGCCGGAGGAATGAATCATGGCGTGGGCGCCCTGAGCGACTCGGTTTCGACGTTTTCCAGCCCACATATGGGGAAAGGAGACCTACATTTAGGGAAGAGCCAACAGAGATAGGCGTGTTGTCCGTTGGTATTCGAGTCCCCCGTACCCCAACGAGCTTTACTTTACACAGAGTCTAGCTAGCCGAGTAAAAGAGGAGAAGCCGCGCGCGTCCACTGATAAATGGTAGTGCTCGTGGGAAAGAATCCCAATTAATTCTGGCAAGAGTCGGCTCGGCTTCCCTTCCGAGAGATATTCGTTTCTCCAATGGAATTTCGCTGACCGGCGCTCGATCGGGGCCCCGATCGATCACAGATCGCTCTTGGAGCGGGCACTCGAGCTGGCTGGTGTCGGGAGCAACGGCAAGACCGAGCCTTTCTTCGGAGAAATCTCGCGGAAGAGAGGACTGGGTGGTTTTGCCGAGACGCCGAGGCATTCCGCCTTTAATTCTCCGCTCTTTTACTATCGAGCCGCTGTTTCCGTGTACGTGTTTCGTTACGTGCGACCGATGTAAAAGGATATTGCACGCGACTTCCTTCAAGCCTGTGCCTTTACTCGGCCGGCGCCGATAATGGGAGAAACTCGGCTAACTCAACGCGGCCCGGTGACCGATTATTCCCCTTGTTCTCCGCCCAATCGGGGTTAATTGTCAAGAAATCCGGCGCGACACGACGCTTCTTGCCCGCCGATATTGACATTCCGCCGGTTAATAATCGCCCGCTCAGAGAGAACAAATGCACTTTCCTCAAGAGTGTGCTCGTCGCGAGTGTCCTCCCAGCCACTCGAGCCGGCTAGAGAAACTCGGCGAGAGAGCGTAATTTATCGGCGAGCCGCCTATCGAGCGTGTCGAGCACGTATTAGTTATTGGCGAGGCATTGTGCCTTATCTTAAATGGGATTTTGAGCGAGCGCGACAAATGTCTCTGGAATATTGGCGAGGCGCGCTCGTCGGAAATATGAATATACTTTCCGAGTGAAACCGCGCCGATAGAGCCGAGTGCCGGCGTCGAGAGTAGCATGCACTATCTCGGAACTCCGTGCTCCTTATCGGCGCTCTGCCCGATAAAGCATCCGGAATAATTCAACGTACATTTTCCCCAAGGCTGCAGACAGTGCTGCCTTGGAATTTCCGGAGCGGCCTCCTCTCTGCCCCGAGGGCCCCGAGCAATTGGGCTGAAAGCTGAAAGTCCCTCTCGCCGAGTGGGATCGATCGATCTTGTTAAGACTCGAGGATTTTTTCGCGCCGATCGAGGGGCAGTTTCTGCGACCCCTTTTAAGTCGGCCGAGCAGAGCTAGCTCGCCTCCTGGATAGCAAGCTGGTTCTGCTCTCCCGATCGACCACCGAGCAACCAGTCTCCACCGAGGGAAAAGCGGTTGTGAAAATCTCTCTCGAGGAGCTCGTGGACCTCTGCGCGCGCCCGAGCCTCGCACGTGCACGCATTGTTGCAGAGAGGTCTTCGTCTCGAATAATTGTATTTTCTCGGCGGAACGCTGTCGGACCGGTGCAGCGCGGCGAACGCACGACTTTTGTCGGTGCACTTTCACTAGAGCCCGAGATAAACGGGCGCGGGCCTCTTGGAGCGGGCACACACCGTCTACTTACTTCTCGACTGCTCCTTACGTAATGCCGGTGTCGTGAACGGAGTACTCTCGAGATCGCTGATAAGGGAAGATCAATGAACACTAATCTCGATGGCCCCTTATTCACCAACAAGCGGCTAGAGTCTGTCAGCAGTGGAGGAGCGCGATCTCGGGGGCCAACTTTCTGGCCCCGCCGTAATTGGTAGCTGGCACGATCGGATTTTCGAGAGAGAATCTCTCCTCGGGCTGGCTTCCCTGGGAAATTGGGGGGTTGCGCATCTGCGAAGTGGCTGCACGAGGAGGAGGCCGAGGTGATACTGGAGAGCTTCTCGATGGCCGTCTGGACAAGACGCCACTTTTTCCCTCGTCTCCAAAGACGGGAGTGTCTACTTTTTGTTTGCGCACGTGTTACTTTGCGGTTTTCTCCGTCTCTCTCCCTCGCCCTTCCCCTCTCTCTCTCTCTCCCTCTCGGCATCTCCATCCCCCGGGTTTGCTTTTACGAAGGCAGAAATTAATTAGCGCCGCTCTCGACGAGGAGTCTGCGAGGCTCAAGTGGGTGTAATTAGACGCCCTCGCGTCCGCAGAAAGCCCGTGTCGGCAGATGAACGAACGAATAACTACTGGCTTCTGCCTGCGCGCCCGGAGAAAGCAAACAAGAAGGAACGCCTTTCGATAGCGACTCACTGAAGCCGCCCGGTTTCCCAGTGCTTTTTACTTCTACCCGGATTAATTAACACGCCCGGTGGGCTATGCGCCTTTCCAGCGACGATGCTTCGCATTCGCTCCGTTTCGAACTTGACAAAAGACTCGCGCGCTTCGGCGCACAAAGACCACTGTTCCGAGACTCGTGTTCGAATAACTAGAGCCGCGGCGGGGCACCTCGAGAATAATTAGTTTGAAAAGATGAAGAGCGATATCCTATTGACGCTCGCGAGAATCTATATGTATAGCGGTAGGTATTCCGCGATGGGACTAGTTAGCCAGTCGGCCGCTCTCGTCAGGGAGTGCCCGATCGAGATCGGGTCAACAGGATAGATGGAAAACATCTTGCATGCAAGGACACAGCTTCGATAATGATAGGCCTCTCGGCCGATAAAGGGGACAAAACAGAAAGGAGAGGAGTAAAACGAGCACGAATCGCCGAGCGCAATGGGGCCGCGCCGCGCCGCGCCGCTTCGAATAATCTTCCTATCTAGCTCTCCAACAGCTGATGAGAATAATGCGTGTGTCCGACCGGAAACGCCGCTCCCCCTTCTTCCTAGTGGCGTGGAAGGAGTAAGCCACCATCTCGCCGGCCGCGCTAGTTTGACAGTGACAAAGTGCTCGCCCAAAGTCTGAGCAAGAGAGAGAGAGGGAGAGAAAAGCGAGTTACGAAATTTGTACTGGAGGATGGTGGTCGGAACATCTGTCGCTGAGGGTCTCGGGGCTTATAGGCTTAATTAAAAGGGCACCGACTCAAATCCGCCTGACGAGGGCTCCTCATTTTCGAGATGATCAACAGGAAAGGCGGCTTCCATTCCGTGGATAAAAAACGACCGGCAGTCACCACCGCTCGTATTTCGCCTGGAAATATCGATAT
Organism: Crossocerus cetratus; assembly: GCA_963675795.1. Lineage (NCBI taxonomy): Eukaryota > Metazoa > Arthropoda > Insecta > Hymenoptera > Crabronidae > Crossocerus > Crossocerus cetratus. The sequence goes on along the minus strand of OY776664.1, from coordinate 6,982,171 downwards.
AAGTCAACGTTGGCCCGGGCCGATCTATTAGCATAGGGAATGACGCGCGGACACCTGGAGGGCGGGAAGCCGGGATTGTTTCAGGGGGGCTCTGTCGTCGATCGTTCTCGTGGACAGAGAGCGGGCGCTCTCTCGAGGCAAACAGGAGCGGAGAACAGCTGACTGGCCTCACGTGGAGCCCGGAGCGAAAGAAAGAGAGGAGAAGCGCGGAGGCCTTTTACGCGAGAAGGCAGGAGAGATCGAGGAGGAAGCCGAGAGCCGGCTGCCCGGTTAGCTGACTGGCTGGTGGTTTAAAACCAGAGAGAAAACGCCAATGGGGATATCTGGCCGGCAGACGAGGAGAGAGAAGCAACAGTAGCCGCACGACCGAGACGGATGTAGGCCTGGTCGAGCCGGAGCAGTGCGCTCTGCGATCGAGGAAGATGCAAAATGTTGAGCGAGAGGGAGAGAGAGAGAGAGACGCGGGGGAATGCTACCGACAGTCTGAGCGAGATAGAGAGAGGTCAGGGCGTTGCACCGTTCTCTGTGACCCAGTGTCCCCTGCGAGACTGTACCCTTATCGTTTAGCCGTTTAACGCCCGCTTTTTCAAGCCTATCAGACGATGCCTATCAATGACTCCATTATCGGCGTAATTTCGCAACACTTTTCCACCGCACTCGCCATCCGCGCCGAGCCCCATCGAATCGACCTACCATTTCGCATCGACTGCTCTACTGGCGGATGTCTGCGCCGCTCGTCCATTCCAGCGAAGGTCGTCGCACTTGTTTTCGCTGGAGCGCGCGGATCGCAAGATTATGCAGAGCAGACCTATCTACTACCCCCTTCGACTTCCAGCCATAATCCCGAGACTCAAACTACGCGGCTGTCAAACGAGACGGAGAGAAGACGCGCGTCGCGTGACTGCGAGGAGGATTCTAGGCTATCGCGTGCAACAGGGCGATTATTCGGGCCGTTTGATCGATATGCCAATTGGCCAATGATTTTCAAGGACAAGGCGCGTCGCGAGCGCCCGGGGAGTAACGGTGAAAAGGGGTGCAGCCGAAGCGCGTGCGAGGCGAGACGCCTTCTTACCCAGTAGTATTGCACGTGTTACTCGTGGGCGAATTGGAATGAGAGAAAGAAAAGAAAAAAAAGAAGAAGCAGAGCGGCCGGCTTCTTCTTCCTCCGGTTGAAAATGGGCCATTAATCAGGCCTCGTTATTCGCGGGTCTGCCGAGTTTCAATCGAAGGCAGGTAACAGCGTGGCCTAACAAGATTTATTCGGTGCGCACCGGGAAGTATACCATTCGAGCCGGTATTGTGGCCCGAGTGATAAACAAGGAACGTCGCTGCTCGTTACGGCTCTGTTAACAATGAGAATTTATGATTTTCATAGGAGTCCCGGGATTTTAATGGGGTGCCGGTGGTACGCCGAGGGTGGCGCACAATGCTGACGAGACTTTTCTCCTATGGCGGGGTAGGGGGGGGGGGAGTTAGCGGGAGCGCGCGTCTGGCTGGAGGTGGTGCATGCGCTCGTTATTTCAGCAAGGCTGCCTTCGAATCGACGGCCACATTTTTTGTGGGTTAACTAGCCAGGCATTCCGCTACGTCCAAAGATAAGTGGAACGGGCACGAGCACGAGGCCGGCCGTGTGCGCTGGCGGCGAGCGCGCGCGACGCAGCCGCACGCACACGGCGCCTTTCTTTCCCCACTGCGGCTTCCTGTCGCCCGCTTCTCTCTTCCGCGTCCGCTTCCCCCCTTTTTTCAGGAAACCCCTGCCCTCCAATTAGCACCCCCATGTGCACCAGGTGTAATTTACCGGCCGCCCGATTGCGCTACCAGCCGCGCGCGCGTACCCAACCCCCCCGGATGACTTTGGCGATATATCTCGCCGGATACGCAAAGATCCCGCTCGGTCTCGTGTGGATGCTCTTGCATAAGCAACGACCGCGCGCGCGCGCTCGCCAGGATTATGAGTATATTGGCGTTAAGTGGCATATGCTGGAATGCCTATGCAAATGGCGGGTGATAGGGCACGGCCGACAGAAGGCCCACTTTGCGAATGCCGTGGCGGCCGAAAGAATCGGGCCGAGGAGCGCGCGCGTCGCCGTTGGCTCCGAGCCGAGGCAGAAAATGTTGTGCACGTGCAGCCGATAGGTAAAACCGGCAGTTACGGTGATCGAGCAAGTTGAAGTTTCTAGTTAGACGGACACGCTCGAGGAGATCCCGCGCCTCACTTCGACGAGCGGTAGCGCCGTAATTGCAGGCCTGGGCGCGTTCAATCGACGCTGCTTCGGCGATTGCACGATTGCACGCTTTCCTCTTGGCCGCGCGAGCTACGCCCCTGATTTTGTCGCAATGCGCGACGGGCGGCTCCCGCTCTCCTCTCCTGTTGCATGCGCGCACGCACGCCGATGCATTTTAATCGGCTTGGATCGGATTTCGCGTTGCCGGCGTCTTTGGGCCCCGGCGGCATTAAGGGCGTAGTAATCATCGGTCCCCCTCTGTCGCGCGAAGGGCCCAATTCGAAATGACGAGGATCTCTGTGGCACCTAGTGGCTCGCTCTGCTTCGGGTTACAAAACGATTGTTGCTGCTATTTCATCGGTTGGAAGCCCCTCGAGGAATTTCGTGCGCTCGCTCTTGAGGCCCGTGTGTGTGTGTGCCGGGCAAACGCACTATGCCAATAAAGTCTCGCTCTCGGAGGAGCGAGACAGACTCTCTCTTCGACCCGATCGATTCGTTCTACGTAATTGAAGCGAGGCCCTTAAATACATGACGCGGGGTGGTCCGCTCTAATTAAGGAGCGGCGACGACGGTGGCGAGCGCGCCACTGTTATTGAAATACAGAAAGCCGCGTTGATGCTTTCTTGGTCGAGGTGGGGCTGATCCGTAAGGTGTGTCGTATCCTCTCGACGCGGCGGCTCCGCTGGCTTCTCGGCTCTCTCGTGCATTAATGCATAAAGCTTTCTTTGGCCCCGCGGCCCATTATTTACGAGGCGTCAACGAGCAGGAGTACTCGAGCCCCTGTCTTCTTCCTCGGTGGGTCCACTGTCAAAATAAATGGTCGACTTGCTAGGAAGAGAGCTCGGCCCCGCACCGGCGACGACGGACGCCGGGAGAGATGCTGGCGAGAGGCTGCCGCTCGCTTCTTTTCGAAAACCTGAACCGCGCGCAGAACTGGTCCCCTCTCGCAACTCCGTCCTTCTTCGACAGCTTCTCCTCTCCTCGGCTGGTCTCGTTCCGTGCTCCTCGGCAGAAAAATCTCCCGCGCCGCCGAGAGAAGACGCGCGCACGTGAGCGCCGAGGGAGCTCTCCTATCACTCGTGCGCGCCCCGATCTCTCCTCTCTCTGGCTCTTCCACTGGGATCCAGGATATGCTGGGGGAGTCGCAGAGGATTCCGTGAGAGTGCTGCTTGGCGAAACATCTTGTCAGCGAATGCCCCGTCCCTTCGGCTCCCTCCCTATCTTCGCTCGACACACTGCATTCGCAGTGCTCTCCGGCCTTTTTCCCTCCGATTCTGCCGTTACGCAATCCACGCTTTTTAGTTCCAGTGGGTTTTTCGAGCTCGCTCCTCTGGGAGATCGCATAGCGGAGGCTACTGCGCGTGGATGCGACTCCTCTGAAAACAAGCGGTATCTCTCGTGTGCTTCACTGCTCCAGCTGTCGCAACATAGGATTTAACCCAGCGTGCTCGATAGGATTTACTGGAGAGAGAAAGAGAAAGAGAGAGAGAGAGAGAGGCTTTTCTCTTTTTGCCAGGGCGGCGAGATGTACACGCAAATCGGCACGGCCCTCAGTTCATAATCCAAACAACCCCTGTGCAATAATTGTCACGCGAGGAGAGCCACCGTGTCGCCAGCTGTTGCTCGCCGACTCCTCGAGCAACCCCCGTGAGCGAGCGGAGGAACGAGTGAGAGCTCTGTGCATTTTCAACGATTCGACAGGACTCCATTTCAACCCCTTCTGCCGCCGCTTTCTTTCTCTGCGCCTTCGGCGCACCCCGTCATCGAATGATTGCGCGACCCTGTGCTCTTTTCGTTGAATGAAATTCCATTCCCCCGGCGGCTCTTTAGCAGTCTCGCCTAACTCTATGCACGCCCACAGTGACTTCGGCTTTCCCTTTATCTCGGTCGAGATGCTCTCTTCCGAATGGATCCCCGCTCCCTGAATCGGCCTGACTTCTACTCACTCGGCCGCCGCGCTCTGCATCTGCTGATATTCCGACCGAGCCATTCTTTCCCCGGATTCCGTTACATCCGGCCCGGGCGTAAGTAGGGGATGATCTATTTTAATCGAGACTTTAGCCCCGATGCGATTAGTGGCGAGGGGCCTGCATGTGGGCAGGGCTTTCCCCAAAATGGATAGTTAATACGGCAGGATTTATTTGCCGAGGCCGATGCGACGTGCAACCCTTCGGGCCCAATTAGACGGCTTTTCCACCAGGGGTGTAATACCCTGCCGGAAGAATCGCAGGGCTCGCGCGCGGCGCTTCGGGGCAGGTGATGGTGAAGAGTTACGATTTATAGAGATCCGCGGGGATAATTGGATTCCACGGGATAGGAAGCGATTTTTCCGCCGGAAAAAGTCACCCTGCTGATCCCCGTTAGGCGATAAAAGAGGGAAAACGACAGGGGAAGGAGGGAGGGAGAGAGAGAGGTGGTACGAAGATCCAGTGAGACGGGAATCATGGACGAAAGTCGAGTGTGTCGGTTCACCCCAAGTCGAACCTGCGTAACAATTAATTGTCAAAGGAAAGAGTTACGAAGCCGAGTGCGAGCGAGAGCGAGTCTCGGTGGAGGGTCGAGGCATTCAGCATCAAGGGATAAAATAGGCGTAATGGCAGAGCAACCCTTTGACCAGCTGTGCCGTACAATGCCCGTCACGAAAAATCGCCCGACAATGTTATCTCGATCTACTTTCTTTATGGGGTCGCGTCAGGATTGAGTCGTCAGGCGATCTTCCTCAGGGCTGGCAGCCTCCGCCTATCCACGTGGGGCGCTCCAAACGATCCCGACGATAAAGGAAAAATGAAAGTTTTATCTCCGCTCCTCTCTCTCTCTCTCTCTCTCTCTCGATCTCCCCATCGAGCGGCAGAGAGCGGCGACCCAGGATGCGGCTTAATCGCGTAATGCCTGGTAATCGCGGGTCTCGCTGCCACGAGCAACAAGAGATTCCTGTTGTTGTTTGCCGCGGCACAAAAGCCCCAGGAGGCGGACGGGGTGAATCCTCTGTCGCGTTACAGCCGGCCCGTCGAATCGTTTTATTAGCTTGGCTCGCGAGAGGCGAATGATGATCATCACGTGAATGAGGCGGTTCGTGTGTCAGCATGCGAGCTCCCGGGGATAATACGAGTGGCCGGTAACGAGGGGATCGCCGCCGAATCGTCCTCCTCATTTGGGAGCGCATGAAAAGGACTCGGCACAAAGCGGCGGTTTGGCTTTCACGAAAAAGCAAACAAGCACGACGCACGAATAGGGAGCTCCTCAAGTGCTCGATGCACGTCGAACGGACGTACCGCGGCGAACTACTGGCAAGCGCGCGCGAGGGAGAGAGAGAGAGAGGAAGGCGCTTTTGGTCAGTAATTTTTAAGAGAAAAGGAGCTAGGGTAGAAGCTAGAACGCAGAGTGAGAGAACCGGTCTTCTACGATATGGTACCATTGGTCTCTAGGATCCTCGCTGGTTATCCTTGGCTTCCATTCGATTTCCATTAGCCTCGAGGCGATGTTTACTTAGCTCGACCTCGTCGCCGGCCTCCCTCAGGAGCGCCGGCCGAGCCAAGGGTTGGAAAAGCGAATCAGGTTTCGACGTTTATAGGCCTAGCTCTCTTTCCTGGCCTCCGTTCCTTTGCACGGATGCAGAAGGAGCAGGCGAGAGAAAATCATAATCACCGACAAAGGCAGTCTGCCACGGGGAGAGAGCGGGAGAGAGAGAGAGAGAGAGAGAGAGAGAAAGAGAGAGAGGGAGACCTAGGAGACCACCGAGGCTTGGCACCCCTTTCTCACGCGGCATCGGAAGGATCCATCTTTTTCAGGACCCCAGGAGAGTCTTCCGAACATATCATGAGGGGGTTACATCCGATGTCTTGTCAACCAGTTCCAACCCTCGCCCGTCTTTTCCGTCTCCTTTTCACGGAAAATTCTTTTTCCTCTCTCATCCTTTCGATTTCTTTCTCGAGTCCGGTGCAACGTCTGCCGGACGGAGAGCGGACGGGGTCTACCGCGCCAGACTCGGCCGGCTCTCGCTTGTAATACTTGCATTACGCCTTTTTATTAATTCGCAGTAGCAGGCACAAGCGGCTATTGTAATCGGACACGAGGCGTACTCGAGGTGCGGCCTGGGTAATCCGCTCCGAAGGGGACGCCGCGCCGCCGTGCCAGCAGGGTCGACCGATATTTTTGCCACTTTATTGCCGTAATAGTGTAACGGTGTGCGTCGCTCTGACACGCAAGCCCATACAACTGGGGTGGCTGAATCCACGAAATTCGACTCGAATCGCGCAACCCTTTAACCGGCTGCGAGCTCTCTCGCTGTCGAGAGAAAGACCTGATTTATGGGAGAGCCAGCAGCAGAGCTGATTCTCTGCAACTCTGTGGCTACCCTCTTTACAGGCTCCTTTCGTCACTCCCTCCGATTGTTCGATCACCCGGCCCCGAAGGAATCGGCCGATCGATTCTAAAATTTACTTCCGTCTCCCAAGGGGTCCCCCCTCCCCCTCTCAACGGGGAATCTCTTCCGTATTGAACTATAACACGCTTCGGATAACTCACCCCGGACGACGGCCGCCGCACGTAAGAACGTTTAACCGGGTAAATGGCGTTCCAGCGATTTCCCGGGAAATGCGGCGAATGATTTCGGTCTTTGGAACTCTGCCGCGGTGGAAGCGATAAATGTACTTTCCGTCAGATTCCCGGTGTGTATCGGCGTGAGTCCGACATAATCGCCGGTTCCGTCGCCGAGCGCATAATGATTTCTAATGCGCGATACGTATGCAGCTAGGCGAGCTGCGGAGCGGCGAGCGGAGAGTGCGAAAGTCAGTTAATTTCACCCCTGGAGCGAGAGCCACTGGCACAGGCGGCGCTGTTTGTATGGAAATTTACCGGTTGGAAAATGACCGTGTCGAAAGCCTCGACAAACGGGCCTTCCTCGAGGCATACATGCGCGAGCGCGCTCTGCTTTCTTCCCAGCAATTTGCCGGGCAAATTATCGGGGCGAGTGATCACCTAGTCCTTCTGCTAAAAGGGTTCGGGGCATAGGCACACAGGCACGCACACTGGGCACCGTGTGTGACCGTTGAAGACGTTAGCCGACCAAATGACGGAGCGAGGAAGCCAATGGACGAGCCAGCTTTGTTTTCCCTCGGTCCACTCGGCGCTTCTTTGCCATCCTAATTCGGGTTGGCGCGTTCTCCTCGCCCCACTAAATCGTCGCCCAGTGCTGATTCCTCCTCTTAATGAACCGTGAAATTACCCCCGGTACAACACCGTCCGCTGCGTTACCCTCCCGTCCCCGTGCCCGGTCCCCGTCGCCAAGACGATGATCGCGCTTTCCTCGTGCGAACCTCTCCTTTCTCACCTCGAAATCGTTAGAGGACCGAACGGTCCGACGACCAACCGAAAACGACGACAGGAAGGACCAGCTGATATTCTCACATTTCCCAGGTTCGGTGTCGACGACCCCGATTCACGACCATTTCTTCATCAGAGCCCAGTAATTGCTGTCTCGTTGTGTAATCACCTGGTCCGCTCACCTCGCGTTAATGCCTTCAACGAGCAAGTTCGTGCGGCCGCTTGAATGAAACAGGAAGTGGGTCTCCTCCGTGCACTTGGCGACAGCGAGATCTTTGCATCGACAGGGGCCCGTGCGTACGTGCGTGGCCTCCGCTCCGAGAGAAAAATCGAAGGGCTCTCCCTTGAGAAGTTTCGAATTACGGTGCCCGCATGCGGACCACACCCCCATGCCTCCAGGAGGCTACGGGACTGAGCGTGTCCGGTCGCTTTCGCACAGAGAGGAAGCACGGAAGGTGACCACGCCGAGCTATACGCGCGTCTTAATAAAGCTCGGTCGGAGCTCCGATCGGCCGGTCGATCATTGGGAAATGGGTCGCGCTTCATTCTTTCGTGCACAACAAGGCGAGCGCCCTCGCCATGCCCACGTAGCACCCATGACAAAAGTCTCCCGGCACCACTCGTAGATCACGGGCCTCGGCGAGTTTGGCAGCCGCGTCTTCCACCTTGACAAATGACGCCTACCTCTTTGTAAGGCGAATTCGACAGATGTTAATCGCAAGATGCCTCGGCAGACACCGGTGCCGCGCGTCTATCCTAGCGCGTCCGTTATTTCATTCGAATATATAGCAAAGGCCAGTTATCGTCAAACGAATATAGTTCGCACGGCGCAATCTAATACCAGTCAACTGTACCTTTGGAGGCTCTCGATAAACTCGACGAGCCGCGGCCGAGTCAGTTCTCCCGGCCAATTTGGCGCTCGTCCAATTCTCGAGTGGTATTCCCGAACAATGGATACTATGAAGATTTTTCAGCGAAATTCGTACCAGCTGTTCCCAAGATCCTGCCACCCGTGAGTGGCGCGGCAGGAGCAGCCCTCTCCGGGCATTGTTTCGTCCGACATAATGCACTCGAATCGAGCATGCGTGGAAGAAGAGAGAGAGAGAAAGGAGAAAAAAAAAGTCAAGGGAATCGAGACTTGGTCGCACGATCGATCGGCTGCGAGAAGAAAAGCATCTCGCTGCTGCCGGCCCTCTCGGCGGCGGCCTTAAGTGCCCTGCTACCGCAAAATCGCAATGACAGAAGCTCGCTGCGTCCCAGCAGTGGGCAGGACCTTCGAGCGAGGCTCCTAGCCGCGGGGAAACCGCCGCAAAAGAACTGCCAACCTGTCAGATGTCGTTCGGCTCGGTGAAAAGAGAAAAACGCACGCGTGCATTTTTTCCGAGCCCACTAAAGAATCACGAGCCTTTTTAGTATGAGAGAGAGAGAGGGAGGGCGTTTGTGCGTGGCGCGTTCTGCGAGCTCGCCGCCGAAGAAAAAGGGCTCGAGTATCAGCGCTGGCAGAGGCGGCAGCCGAGAGCAAACAATATTTCCAAAGTGAGAAAAGACTGTTCTAGCGGTGACATATGGGGTTGTCGAGTGAATAACGGTATTCCGAGTGCGCGACGAGAGGACTCCTCTCGACAGTGCCACCGGAGAGGAAAAGGGAGAGAGAGAAAAAAGCGAAAGGGCTCGGCTAAAGAAAGGCGGAGTTGCTTAATGGCGATCGAATGGCACTAGGATTTCTCATGGGCGAATTTCGGCGCCAAGAGAAAGCCGAGGATGAATGATTCCCGGCCGAGACCCCACTGGCGGATTCCGATAATTTCCAGGGTAAACACAACTATTGTCCTGTTTAGCGTCGGCTTTGTCGAGCGCGGGGATCCTAGAAGATCCCATTGTGACTCGAGATCGTCGATCATCGCGCACCACCTCAGGATAAATGACCCTGCGACCGTTGCGGGGCTCCTTCCAGTCGATGCCTTTTTTCCCTCGATTCACTCTCGCTGATCCTACAAATTTTCCTTATTCGCGTTTTGTTGCGCCCTCGCTCCCGCTAATTCGAAAGAGCGTGCAAGTCATTCTCGCGTGATCGCTCAGCTCCTGTTAGCGCAGCCTGTCCACTATCCACCACTCCTCTCCGAACACATGCGTCTCTGGCCCTGGAAATTTGTCTAGAACGCCTCTCACCTGGGAGAAGATCGTTTTCCATTCGCTCTCCCATTTTCCATTATGACTCTCTTTCTCCGGGCGACTGAAAGCCAGCCGCCTCGCGCGTCATTTTCTCGCCAGCTACCAGAATTTCTAAACCCTCCACACGTTCCACTCGCGAGCAAATGAGACAGAGAGCGAGAGAGGGGGAGAGAATAAAAAGGATAGCAGAGTCTTCAACGTGACTCATGGCTCGTAGCCCTTTCGACCACGATAACGAACAAGTCAGTGGCTTTGACGACCGCGACAATTATACAGAGGGAGGGTCTCCCTGTCGGTCATCGAGTTCTCTCTTAACTCCTCTTAATTGCCCGCAACCCACTCTCCTTCGACCAGTCATCCTGTCCAGCTTCTTCCACCCAGGAGACATGAAATCCTGGAGCCGCGAGTTTTATCAGAGTCTAGCGGCGTACGAAGAGCAACCGAGGCTCGGGACGAAATTTCGCATTGAATCCGGCGGAGCTGGCGTTTCCTCGAGAGGACAGCTGAGAGTAGAAGCGTACGAGGAAACACGTGTCTCCTCTTCCATGAATGCCCCTTCTGTCTTCTGTCTCGGTAGTCATCCAGCCAGCTAGCCGACCAGCCAGGGCAACTCTTTCATTTGCCTCTCCTCTCACCAGCACCAGCAGCGCCAGCCTGTAGCCGCATCTCTCGGTTTTCTTCCTCCTCGTGCTCTGCCGCTGGTATCTCCCCGCCCGGACAAAGGGCGATGAAAAATGAAATGCGAGATCAAAGGACGCTCGCGGGCTTCGGCGCTTCTCGTGGAGGCGACAGCGTGTGTCGCGATAATTACTACGTCGTCCCTCGGCTTCCTTCGCGGAGCGCGGAGATTGGACCGCGTGCTCGCTTGGCTTCGTCTTCCAGCCACTGGCTGTGCCAAGTCCGCCGAGTGTTTTCAGGTGATAACTCGGTGGAATCGGCCAGTTACGAAGTCCATCGCGGTCGCGCGTATGTGCGTGTGCCGCGGCGAGTAGCTTGTGGTCTCCAGGGTGGACGAGGAGAGGCATATAGCGGCTGCTAAATGTTTAACAAGTGGTCCCGCTCGCCGCCTCTACGGTGGTGTGCTGCTGCTGCTGGTGGCGATTGTCCCCGGCGAACAATTGTTTTCCGCCCGGGGCTCCATTGTGCGGCCACGCTCGAAGCTTTTAACAATAGCCTTTGTCACTGTCAGTGCGCAGCCCCCGGGGTGTGCTTACTTTGCCGCGGCTCGACTGCTGCTGCTCGCTCGCGCTACCTCTTCCTTCTTCACTTTGCGCGCATCCTACTCGAGAAATTTCCATTGGGAAACCGCGCTCTCGCCCGACCACCGCCCGACCACCGCCCGACCGCCCGTCGAACTCCGCCGATCGATCCATCGGCGGGCGAGCGCGGAGCAATGCGATGTGCGTTGCGCTGCAGCCGTAGAAAGAAAGTTGGGCAGATATAGACCGGGGCATTAAAGGGAGCTATTCATGGCCGCTATTGCGAGTGATCCGGAAAAAAGCGAGGAACGATCGATGGATGCGTATGTATGCCGGGAGACGCCGAGTGCGTGCGTGACTCGCTCGTCGAAAATAGAATGCCGCCAATAAGGCGAGTGTCACTTTTTGCCGGGGTATAATTATTTCGATGGCGAGGGGTGGAATCCGGCGAATCTAGTCATGCGACCTCAGTGGTGACTGCGCTGGTCGGCCCAAGACGAGCCAGAGGCAGAGGAGCGGCAAAGGGGGGAGGGCCCGGGCGATATAAGAGGACACAAGCAAGTTAATGCTCGGATAGGGGATGAAGAAGAGGAGCGCCGAGAGAGATAATAATAAATGACTGGCGCGAAGACGAATGTATCATTTACATAGGAAGATTGATCGCCGTGACGAAGAAGGGGATGTGATACTTCTCCTCTCGGGTTTCTGCCAGGCAGAACCTGCGCGCCAACCCCTTCGTCCTCGCATATTTAATGCCGGCTTCTGCCGCCAACAGGCGACTTTTTCACCATCAGCGCCGCGACGCACAAAAACCACCCTGCATTGCATTCGAATGGAGGGATTTCCACCTAACAAATGAGAGAGACGCCTCGGCGCATCATCGGCCGGGATATAATGAATCCTTAAATACGCCTACCGAGTCAAGTTTGAGGTGTAAATTTACATGGGCGAGGCACGGGAGAGAGGAAGAGGATCTAGCGGCGGGCGCGGCGCGAACTCCAATGGAAAAGTCGGCTTTTCAGTTGGAGAATCCTCTGGGCAGAGGCGAGGAAAATCTCCCGTATTATGTGGGGACACTCGCTGAGAAGCGGAGCGAGAGGGACAAGTCGGAAGATCCATTCTTCCAGGACAGCGATTCTATGGAAGGAGCCCACGGATATATCTCTCCCCTCTTTACAATCTTCCTCCTTTGACTTTTTCCTCGTTATTCTCGGCGGCGGCCTTTGTCCGGGCGTTCGGAAAAGTCACAACTAACCGTTACCTTTCGCCACGACGTCTCGAGCCGAGCGGAAACGTGCGATTTTCTCCGTCGGCCGATATTCCAAAATAGAACCGACGGAAACTGGGCCCCCCAGGTTATGGAGCGGAGTGTACGGCGCGGCGGGCGCGGTACGGGCGCAGAACCAGTAAGTGAGGCGGTAAGAGAACGGTAGTATTCATTAGGATGTTTAAGCGAGCGAGAGGAGGGATGCTGCAGTCACGAGAGATGGGGTAAGGAGGCGCAAACACGGCCGCAAAAACCCTCTCTCCCTACCACGTGTCTGTACTGTACGTGGCTGCGTAACGGGTTCCCCCGGTAATTACAACTAACGAACCGTTTGTTTCACTCGGCGGGATTTCGCGACTCGCACCTGTGTACCTGGCGAAGTCTGGCACGTCAACTTGAGCGCGATTTTCCTCCGCGCCAATCACAACACACCGCTCATTATGCGCTCTCGTGGCCAGCGAGTAATTACGAATGATCCCTCGTTAAGCGACACAAAGGGAGGCTAGGGCCTGCCGGAGGACCAAGTAGCGGCCACACCATGCCTCATTGAATAGTCACAAGAGCGCTCAATGAGCCCACTCCAAGGGAGAGTAAACTCATCCGTGTAACGAGATGGGATTGAAGTTTTCTGGCTCCATGTAACTTAAACCGAAGTTGAAACCGGTGCGGTTCCCGTACTTCTCATGGCCGATTCAATCCGCAGAACGCGCTACTCTCAAAGGACATTGCCTCTTCGTGCTCGTAAGAGGACCTTCCGCTGAGAAAAGAATTGTTTCTCATCGTAACAGTCCGTCTTCTCACGACGGGCAGGTGCGCGCGCTCGGGCTCGCGTAGCAGCACGTCGCTCAGACTATTCCACGGCTGCGGAAGTTCAGCCGGCCGATTTTTCTCGCTGGATCCACGGAGATTCGAGGAGAATGGAGGTGGCGTGACGATTGATAGTGGTCTGAGGAGTGTGTGCTTCCTGGTTCCCGGCGAGTCTTCCGGTAACTTGTGACAGGAGCTCGGTTTGGTCCACCGCTCTTAGCCGCCGTTACGGGTTTGTCACTTTCACGTCGCATTTCACCTCCGAGGGAGCCCGCAATTGAACACTTCCGTCCCTCGCTGGCATTACCGCTCGGCAACCACTGGAGAGTCGATATTTTCTATTGATACTCGGGGTCTCGAGGTGCGCATTTAACCGAGAGTCGATGCTCTCCAAGGTGGTGGGAGCGCCACTTTGAAAAATGGAGCAACTACGACGAGCGGAGAGTGCATGGCACCGGTACCACCGCACCGGCAAGACCAGCCACTTTTAATCCCCGCTGAAATCTCATTATGCGCAATTCACGCGGACGCCTCGCGCCATCTCCTCCCCTGGCGGGCATTGTGCGCCGTTGTCAGCCGTGAAATCCCAATGTTGGTGGTCGAGGTGTCCTCTTGGCTGGCGGGGCTGGCTGGCTCTGGCTCTCAGGGGCGAAAAAACCCGGAGGCCCCGGACGGAGAGGCTGCGTGGAAAATCGGGGACACTCGCTCGATGAATATCGAGGGTGTGTTTCCTCGCGACGATGACACTCCGTCTGGTGAATAAATAATTCATGGCTGCTCGGGCGATCTGCGCCGAGGAAAAACAGCTGAGGCGGCCTCCTGTTTGGCCGGGACTGACGTGCCGGGACTGACAGGAGGCAGAGGAGCGTGAAGGAAGGAGGTGAAAAATGAACGACTGTTAAACAGGATTTTCAGTGTTGACCGAGCTGACGGGCCGCGAAAAAAACCGCCTTCCTAAAAGGAAGCGAACCTTCGTCTTCCTATCCGAGTCCAACTTCCACCTATGATCTTCGTGGGAGCCTGCCACTTTTTTTCTCTCTCCAGCCTCTCTCTTTTTTTCGGCGCCCTCGCAAACATTTCCCGCCGAGCGAATTCAATGTAATCTTCCGTCGAAATCGGGCGATTAATTTTTTCTCGCGGCATTACCGGAGATGCGACGACGATATCTCGACGAAAAGGTCGATGTTAGGAAAGGGTCACCCGGTAGATGGCGTTATCCCGGGATCTGAGGAAATACATAAACGGTTTCCTGAGTGAAACGTGCTACCAGTGGCGTACGGGCCCGACCAGCAACAGCAAGGGACAGGTAAAACATGCGGCGGAGCACGGTTGAGCCACATCCACCGGCGCTCGGAATCGCTCCAAACTCTCCTACGTATCCTCATAAATATTCATCGCCCGCCACAATAAAAATCCGCTGCTCTCCCGTGAATGGGAAAAGCGAGAACTGTTTCCACCGCTCGTGTACCGCTAGCCGGAGTATACCGCGCACCGGCAAACTAGCCCTTGTCAATTCCAGTCCACCTATGTACCTTACTCTTGCGGTTGACGTTTCTATTAGCCGGCTGAAATCATATGCACGGATCCAATGCGATTCGATCGCGGGGCCGGGAATAAAGGGTGGTAAACGGCGCAGCCTTTAGAACTCTAGGTTTTCGCTCGGGCTCTCGAAGCCCCTTTTCTAAGATCGGGATCGATACCGAGTGATAAATAAGCTTCCGCTAATGTATTCGTCCATCGGGTGGAAATATTTCGGGGGTCCCGCTCATCCTTTAAGAGTGTATGCCGGTGTATTTACTCGGGGGGATTAGGGCTTTTACTTGATCGCTCGGTCTCGTTGGAGCGGAGGAGCAGGATGCGGGCCCGGGGATAGAGTGACAGTGGTCTTATTTATGGGGCGCTCACACGAGTCTGCGCCGGCTGACGTCGAGCGTCCGTTCGCCTACTACAAGACCAACTTAATCGAGCGTGAGAGGAAGGTCCACGTCCCTCGCTCCTTCGCCGGAGACTTCCTCGACTTTAAACACGCGTTCTTCCCTGGCCGCCGGAATCGCCGGAGCTCCGACGCGTCAATGGACACGCAGCGGCACACTTCGCGCTCGAGAGACTCCCGAGAACGACTCTCCTCGAGCAGAAAATAAGATTTGCCGGGAGAGTCCGACCTCAAACAGCTGTTTAGCTCGGCTGCGAGCCTGGGAGATTTCGGGCGCGCGTCCGCGTACCTCATGCGCTCACAAACCGCTTGCCTAATCGGCGCTTTCCGCGCGAGTGTGCACCGCGCCGATTGACGCACGCGGCGAGGGTGCGCAAGAAAGTCGAGCGCGCAAACACCACCTATTTCGTCTAGGAGAGCGAGTGCGCCACCGGTTGAATCATCCGGCGCGGCTACAATTTCGCAACGGCCTTCGCGGAAAAATCTCACGAGCGGCACGAAACGCTCTAGCCGCCGCGAGCGCGCGCCCGTCGCGCCGAGAGGATAAGTGAAGTGGCCCTGAAATTAACGTGACTCATTGCTGTGATGCAGCTGATCGTCCGATTGCGACGGGTTAATAGATGCAAGACGTCTCTAAAGCCAGCGTCATTAGGTCCGATTACTGGCAGAGTCCGCGACTACTCCCCCGAATGGCCGCCTCCAACTGGGTTCTCGCGTCTTCTCCTTTACGCCCGTGGCGTCGTCTCCTATCCTCTCTTCCCAAATGGAATAAGGAAGTCGCCGGCTATTTCTGGCGATACACACATACCGAGAGAGTGAGACTCGCGCTCGGACGCAGGTCTATGGTAGAGAGGGGGTGGGCGGTCGGGCGGCGATCCATGGGGAGTTACGGGAGTGCCCCGGGGCTGGGGGTGCTCTCCGGCGCCCGATCAATAGCAAGCTGACCAAGAGCGATATGGAAACGGCACTGGGACATCAGGTGGTTTCCACGGAAACGAGCGGGTTGCGTGTGTCGTAGGTCATTGCTTGGTACACCCGCGCCCATGTACACTTGGCAAGGTCCACTGCTGACCAAGACCGAGAGGTGAAGGACCTCGCCCCCGAGTGTTGTATACAGGGCCACACGCCAATTTCCTTCCAGGGGAAAATTGTCCGGCTCGCCCCAAGCACTCGAGGAATCCTGTCGGTCTCCTCTCTCCGCTCGATGGTATGTACTCCAGTTGGAGAACTGCGCTCTCTCGCTCTCCCTCGATAAGGAATTTCCTGGGAGCACTTAATGGCATCGCTTAACACACAGTCGCTTTCTCAGATAATTCCCGTGGCAGGATTTAACGAGGCCGGGCGCCACGAAACAATTCCCGCGCGCTCCTCACGATTTTATCTCGCCGGTGATGGCCGTCGGGCGACGGACAACCGCGTCCTCCCGGCTCTCCAATTAACGCTCGAGCCTCCTTCCGCAGGTGGAGTAAATAGATTCGTCCTGCATGTATGACTGGTCAGATAACACGAGTGATCATTACACGAGACTCCTGATCCGCCTATTCCCGAGGAAAGGGGCTTTCTTCTAGCCCAAGTAGAATGGGTTCTGCTGACGACAGCCGCGTAATGCGGGAGGGATTCCTGGTCTATTTCTACGTCGGCTATTTCCTCGGGAGAAAATAGTCGAGAATACGGGGGTGGCGTGTACTGAACGTGGGTGTTCTTAACGGGAGGGGTTCCCTCAGGGTAATCGTTCAAGGAGAATCAAGACCGCGGGGTGCTCGTCGGACGAAATGCGTCTACGCTCCTACGCACCTCTCTCTCTCTCTCTCTCTCTAGTCAATTTTGCGATCGAGTGACGTCAATCTCCGGATCAGCCACGGTTTATATACATCCAGTCACTCAGCCGGGCGACGGCACGAGAGCTTTTACCCCGAAAGTCGTTACCGTCGCCGCTCGACAAGGTAATCGTGCCGCGACGAGTGGGAGTAGCAAGTGTGAAAGCTCGCCGCCGGCTTCTCCGAAAATACATTACCCGAGAATGAAAGGGACGGCCGCGCGCGAGACGCCTATTTCCGAGAGCGGCGCCGCTAGACGGGAGGAAGAAAGCTCTCCCGGATCATTTTTAATGAGGCTCAATCGGGATGAGACTCGTTGCGCGCGGTCCCCCAATTATTGCGAGGATCAATAGTCCCAATGAATGGCGTGGGGTGGCTGGTGGGGGGTCTGGAAGGGTGAAACGATCCGATTGATGCTCATTAGTCCCCGGACGTTTTTTGTTTCAGGCGAGCTCTATGTGGAGGATCTAGCCGAGAGAAGGATCGTCTCGATCAGGATGGGATGGCTCTGGGTCGAGGGCACTCCGATGAGGTTACCCCTGAGGGCGTTGAACCTCCGGCAAGCGGCGCCCAGCCACTGTCAACCGCACGCACTCGCTCTCGGTTTCACCTTGAGCAATTCGCAGGGTCACTCGCTCGCCACTTTTTGGGTAATTAACTTCTGCTCCTCTCTCTCTCTCTTTCCATCTTACTCATGGTACACTTTTACCGAGAAAGTCTGGCTCGCTTTCGTTGAGCCCCGAAGCCCCAGCCTAGACTGGTTATTCTGGGACGCAGGAGACAGACTCCCTTTCGAGAGGCCGATCCTCCGAGCGCTCACACGCGGGGGGACCCATGTGGGTTCTTGCCGGTGATCCACGGATTGGATCGGATTTCTAATCCAATAGACTAAGCCTGTACTATCGGCGGTCTCTGCCCCTCGTTAGACCGGGGATAAAGTGCGCTCGTGTCGATGATACTCGAGAAACGCGATATTCCGATCGCACCGCGCTCATTTTTCCCCCGTTCCTAAAGAAGGCTGCCGCTCCGCGGGCGCGCACGCCTGTCGCCTCCATTGGAGAAACGGATCTCTGCGGAGCGAGCGGGAAGAGTAGTAGCGGTCGGCCGGTCGGCCAACGGTCGGGCCGATTAACGGCGCAAGAGGCGAGCCGCGCGGGGGAAGGAGCGAGAGAGAGAAAAGGATTATTCGCGGCAACACGCAATGTAATTGCATGTAAATGGCCTTTATCTCCGGCACGATCCGTTTCCTCGGCTGTAAACACTTTCTCGCTGGGAGAACGGGGCGCCGGGGCTCCCGTTTTACCGTGCAGCGCTGCAACTTCTAATTACGGCCTGGCAGCCGCGCGCGCTCGCCATTCGATTTCTACCGCGTTATACAATCCCTCGCGGGGCCTCCTACGGCAAGCGCAAGCGCGCGCGCGCGTCCTGGATTAATTTCTAAAGTTCACCAAAAATTTCGGCGACGCCACCCAACTTTCTCCCTGCTTAGCATACCCGCCGCGACATCTCATGAATACTTTCGATAAAAAAAGGTTACTTCCTGGACGCGACGCATCTCTCTCTTTTATTCTCTCGAAATCCGGTGAGTTTGCTTGGGTCGCTGGGGGGTAGATTTTCCAAGGTCGAAAGGGTCGCCGCGATAAACCCGCTGATGATGCAAGCCCGGGCATATTTGTGGAAGTTAATAAGGTCAGTAGGCAAGGTTACCCAGCAACGGTTGCCGGCGATGCCGCGTGATAAATGTCGGCGTGGGAGTCCGGCACGTCACTCTCCCATGACCCGCCATTGTCAAGGAGCCCCACCATCCTCCTCCATGAGTCGCGATCACGGGTTCCTCCGGCTTTTCGGCCCAGGGAACGCGCGTCCTTTCGAGCCGAGGCGTCCTCTTCTCTCGCCGCATTGTCATCGCCTTCTCGGAGAAACCGGGTGAATCAGCTTTGGCGCGACTCGAGGACGAGAGTAGAGAATGAGTGTGGCGGGGTCTATGTATTTATCAGAGGAATTTTTCGCGGGAGGATCGTTGATCTCGGAAGGTCATATGCCGGGAGACACGAGACTGTTTCGGAGGCGACACGCGAGTCTCGCTCGCGGCGGCGGTGATAATGATTCTCGCCGAGCGGCAACAGGAACAACCGGCACGGTGTCTGCTCGACGAATAAATTCCGCGATGGTGCGGTGGAAGGCTCGCCGGCACACGGCTCGAAACTTTCGAATCGCGTCGCGGTGGCAGGGAAATCGTGTGTCACGGTCGATCCCGCGGCCAGATAGACTCGTTGGACCGCTCAAGCCGGCACGAACGCACTTTATCAACGTGAACTCCGAACCTATATTTATCCGGGCTTCTCCTTCGCGTATGTCCGAGGGCTCTCTCTCTCCCTCGCTCCCGGTGTCCGTCCCAATAAATCCGCCATCGAGTCAAAGTACCCACACGTCCGCGCTGCTCGGCCCAATGAATCACGCGACTCGGCAGACTTTCCTCCGCGAGACAGATAGAGAGTATACAATCGAGAGCGGCAGAGCTCTTTCTAACTCTGGCTCCTTTCTCTCCAATTTAGGCGGACACGGAGCCGATCTACTGGTCTTGGGTGAGAGCCATCGCCGCGGAGCTGGTCCGGCAGACGCCCTTCCGGGCCCAGAGGTGCCTCAATTTCCTCGAGATCCTCACCATCTGCCCGCGAGGGCCCGTGCCCCTGCCCGACAGCCCCACCGAGAACAGGAGGCGCTCCAGGAGCGAATTGCGCTGCTGGCCGAGCGACTCGCCCGCGGAGAAGACCGCGAGGAGTAGCGCCAGCAGCATTCTAGACGAGTCCAGACGGAGAGCCAGGAGCGAGCTACGCGGCTGGTCCAGTAGTAATTCCAGTGACGAGGACCTCCTCGGCGAGTTTCGCAGCATACCGGCCATCATCGGCAAGGAGCAGCCCGTCACCAGGATCTGGGGATGCAGCGAGAGCAGCGAGGGCAGCGACGACAGTCTTCCATGGGGCGGCGTCTGTCCGCGCTCGAGCGTCGACTCGGTCGACTCCGCGGTCTCCCTTCCCGAGCCGGAAACTCGGGAGCAAAGGATCCAGAGGTACAAGGAGGCCAGGAGGCGCGAGAACGAGGCCAGGAGTAGACGAGTCCTCGAGGAGGACGCCAGGCGAAGAAAAGCCCGGGCCGAGGAGAATAATAACGACATACTCAAAAGTTTCTCGTCGGCCAGGTCCAGGAGTAGGATCTACTCCAACGATAACGACGAGTTGCGGCTGACCTCGCCTAGGAAGGAGCCCACTGCTAACCAGGACACGGTCACAACTCAGAATGAGAACATCATTAGCAGACTACCGCCCGTCAAATCGAGCGAGGTCGGCACAGTGAGGTTCGAGGAGAATCGTCAGAACGAGGACGATCAGAAGAACAATAACAATAACAACAACAACAGCAGTCCGAAAAGCGAGAAAGTGGCCAACTTGAACAACCCCGGGATACTCAGGATCGACACCAATGAGAGGAGGAGTCGAGCGAGGGAGAGGCGAGCCATTCGTGATAAGGGACAGGCCGCCGCCCAGCGGGAGCAATTGACGAGCGTCAGCGTGGAGACGCTCCAGGAGCGCAAGGAACGACTGGCCACCTCGTCCTCGAGGATACCGGTACCCCGGCAGTCCTCCCAGCCCTCGCCGAGAACGACGCCGGTCGAGAACAACAATACGCCAGCTTTATCGAGGGCTTCCGCGTCAATGACCATCCTGACGGAACCGCCTTGCGAGGAGGACGTGGCGAGGCTGCTCGAGCGGTGCCAGAGGGTCGACCATTACGTTCCAGTGCGCGAGAAACTCACGCTATTCGAGTCCCTATCGAGGCTGGGCGGTCGCCTCGCGCGGAGTACCGAGGATCTTGGCAGGACATCGTCCAAGCCGAGTCCCAGAGGGAAGCAGCGGGCTCGCTCTCTCCACGACCTCAACAGGGGAGTCCGGGCGGTTCCGGTCCGAGAGATGTGCCGTTTTTTCGAGGGCGACGGCGAGCCCGAGCCCTCGCCAAAATCGTCGCCCCTCGCAAAAACTAGGTTCAGTGACCCGGTGACGCCGACTAGAAGCGCGTGGAAGGAGACGGCGACGTGTGTCAGGGCCAATGAGCCACCGTGTGTGAGAACTTCCAGCCGAAAGAAACACTATGTTAAATAATCACACAATGAACCCCTTTGGACCTCGTGTCCCGGAGTGTGTTTGTTCTGCCCGACTGCGACTCCTTCGGAGCCCGGAACTACTCAACTGTCGATGGATATCCGCTTCCGCCTCCGATCCTCGGCGGAACGACTCTTCGCCGGAGATTCGGAAACTCCGCTGCTCGCGCGCGCGCGCGCGCGTGCATCCGAAGTTCCAAACGCGTCGCGGGACTTGGATCTAAAAATACCCCGATCGGACTGCAAAGGCGGCCGCGCACGAACACGGTCCAATTACGGCGGTGCATCTGCACGGCTGGCAATTGAACGGGCGGGCAATATTTATCGACAGTTTAGACGCGAATATCCGCCGCTCTCTCGAGAGAGCGCGACGAATCGTCACACACTCGCGTGCCGGGAGAGAAAGTCGCTGCCCGGAGCAGCTTTTTTGCTCCCGGGGATACCAACTGTGCTATACTATTCCCCGGCGGTGTGACGCTCGACGCCCCGATCCAGCCACTCAATCTCCCCCGGACTCTCCTCCGTGCATCCAACGCAAGGAGGCTCCTCGTCGCCCGCGAACCCCGAGTGTCCTCGAATCTTTGCGTTATTTATTGAATGCGTGCGTTCCCGTAGCTCTAAGCGAATCCTCGACGCTCTGCGCGCCGCAAGGCGAATCTCTCGCGCGATTCCTAGTGACAGGCTGCCGGATCGAAGATCCACGGATAACCCGGGAGAGAAAGGGAGAGGGAATATCGTAGAAACTGCGAAACTCGCATTCGCCGAGAGACGATTGCCGCAATCCTAGACAGCTGTCTCGTGTGCGCGCCATAGAGACTCAGACGGCGCCTGTTCTACCGGTCCTAAATTGTCCGCCGCCCGCCTCTAATTATCCAAAGAACGCTAGGTGTAATTATTAGTAGCATATCCCTTGTCGATCGCAAGGATTTGAAAGGCAGATCCTCGCGTGTAAATAGTTGTACCCGCCTTAGTACCTGAATTCGATATTGTCGTCGTGTCGATCCCGAATGTAAATAAACACTGGATTGAGAAAGACGTAGTGGTGAGTCTATCGTAGGTGTGGACCGGGACCGTAGAATGCGCGCGCGAGAGAATTGGAGCACCGAATTTCCGGCCGGCACGCACCATGCACCGCCCACTGCCCGGTGAGCTCTTCCGGTGGCCCTCAACCGGTGCGACAATTTCCTCTTTCCTCCTCTTCTTCTCTCTCGCTATCTCCCTCTTTCTTTCTCCGTGTGCTAGAATCACGCGGCGAGTTTCACTCGCATTCACTTTCCCGCGAGATTTTCCACAGTTTAACGGAGCGAGGCCGAGAGAGACGGTAACCAGCAACAAAGTGCCAAAAAGCGAACCTATTTCATTCGGTGGCTCGAGCGAAGCCCGCAAGCGATAAAACACTCTGCGCGGGAGGCTTGGTAGAATTAAAGGAAGAAGAATCGGCGAGAGGAGGGGAAGTGTCGCGTGTTGCCAGGATTTCGGGCTGCCCTCCTTTCGATCGGGCGACTGGTTATTTATTAAAGACTACTGGCTCGCTGATGGCCGAGGATTGAGTGAGCGGCTCGATCGCAAACATCGGATTCGCCGCGAGCTAATGAAAGAGAGTTTTGATTAAGGCCGCGCGCGGCGCCTCGTCGTGACGCGAGGATAAAACTGTTTATTTTTCTAGCTCCCGCTCGCGCGACACTCGCCGCGAAAGACAAGATAATAATGTGTACGAGTGTGTGACAATGTAGGCGATTGCGATTCCGTGTGCTTTGCGTATAAAGATTGTAAGCCGCTCGAATTGTAGTGGACAAGCGCCAATTGTATGACGAGCGATTGTAAGGCGAGACGATACGCGTTACGTCCCGGCAACGGCGAAGCGATCGACGCTTCCCGCTGACCGGATTAATCGATCGATGTTTGTTGAATCCCTGTTACTTTCGCAAATGTTCAAAATTGTAAATACCTACCGAATTGCTAGCCGCCCAACTAGTAAGCCCCCTGTCCCTGTTTACGTTTGCTTAATTAGCACTCCGTGTACCCTTCGTGTTCGTTAATCACGTTTCGTTGAAGAAAGCCAAGTTAGATGCGAGAAATTGGAAATGATTTCGGCGCCCTCGGGCCCCCGGAAAAGTGACGCGTGGCATTAAGGTTCGATCGTCGTGTCGACGTGAGCCGACGACCTCGAGCAGGGTCCAATCATCTATCCGTGCGTCCTCGATTGCGGCCGCAGCCGATATTAGTTGTAATAAAAATGGAAAAGTCTCGGGCGCATCGTCGAGGACGCGGATATGAAAAGTCGAGCGTTCGAGTCGAATAGTTGCCAGAGAGAAAAAGCAGATCTACGTTTCCTATGTCTCAGTTCCCTGGGATGCTTAAGTCAGATCTCAGCGGAGACGGTGAGACGGTGAGATGGCGGAGGTGCACCCTGCCCGTGTGTTCGATCGCCAAAGAGGTCCTCTAGTCCCTCGTCGGATGAATCCGAAAGGCTATATACCCCGGCGAAGAAGGCGCTCTTGTGGGCCACTGTCAGCGGTGCCTGCGCAATTCATGTCGAGCGAGCTGCTGACGGTACGCCGACAGTCCGCCCGACTGTATTTACGTTTGTTGTAATAAAAGGGACGAATACTGGCCGTTACATAAAAGTGATTGTCGTTAGAAAGTGCTCGAGGCTCGAGCAGGCCTTGGAGGCCGTTCTCCCTTTTGCCCACTGCCTTTTCCTAGTCCCAGCCGTTCTCGCGGCTTCCCAGTCTAGTTCCCCGTCTGCTCCACTCGCACCTCCACGATTTTCCTTTTCTCCCGAACGCGTTTCCCTTTGTGCATACGCGTGAACCGACGCGGCCAGACACTAATTAGACGATTTTCAACGATCCGCGAGGAAGATTAGCCCGATGGCACGCTCGGCGCTTGAGTTATACGCGCTTTGGAAATCGCTGAGAGATCCTTGCGAAATCCTTTTAATCCGAATCCCCAGGAAACTCGAGACCCGCTCTCTCCCTCACTCACGAAATTCCCTCGAAATCCAGACCTTCCGCGGCAACATTTTCAGCTGCAACTTGGCGTGCAAGCGCTCGCTATAATTAGTGTATGTACTTTCACCGAAATTGGGAGGCGGCGAACGCTCGACGCGTGACCGCATAATTTCCAAGTGCGGGGGGACGCTTAGTTGCTTCCACGGAGCTGCGGGCTTCCGTGTAAGCTATCCCCCACGGAAATCTCGAGATTCGCCGTTGATAGGCGGGGGAGGGGGTTCCTGCGTATGCAGGAAAGTTAAGATATCAAGCCGGAGGATCGGTGAAATGTGCCGGTCTCGCTAGAAAAGTGGCTGACGCTCGCAGAAGCTGCCCGGCCGCCTCGTGTGTCCAGGGGCCTGGTTTCACGTTGGGTGCATAAGAAAAGCGGGTAATCGAGTGACTGGCCTTGATAACCGCTGGTACCCGCCGCGCTAAGCGATCTCCAGCGAAACAGGTACCGCATACGTGTTGGATTTATTCTCGCCGATCGCCTCTGCTCGTCGGTCGATGACTTTCCACAGAGAAACAACGTTCAACACTCGCTCGGCCGCGCTGCAAGCCTCCCATTCTTTTTTTCAGGGCACAACTTCTGTAATATCCTCCGATGACTCCAAACATTCCTTCTCCGCGAATCCTGCTGCCCCTTCGTTGCAGAATCACTGCTTACGATTCATGGGACATAGTTTCTCGCTGAGACGAGTGGGCTTTCGTTGAAAGGGGCAATTTGTCGGGGAGAAACTCCGTAATCACAAGTAACCAGCAAACTCAGAATGCTTCTAAGAGACTGGACTTGCTTTTGGGAGCGTGTATACAATCTCACTAGAGATCGGACAGGATGTTATGAAACTCTCCAGGAATACTTCATAAATTGTTTACGCGTTTCATAGTTTCATCGTTTTACGTGTCAGGCAAGGCGCAAGTGGAACTGGCACAGTGTCGTCCCGCCATCTCCGGACAGCGTTCGTAAACCTTCGAGCGATGGGGAAGGAGCTCAATCCATGTCGGTAGGATGTCCACTGCTGAATGGAAAATCCCTCGTGGAATGGCACAATACTGCCATCTATGACATCAAGCTGTCCATTATACTAACGTCGGAGTCTGTGTTGAAAATAAAGTTATTTCCATTCCCTTTTTCCACAACCACCTCAAATCTATTCGAGGAACCATGCATTTTCCTATGACCCAGAGCTAACCCAGATCTACATTTCAGCATTTCCACATTACAAAAGAATCGGGAAGTTTGTGCCTCGGAACCTAACTGCACGTCATAGTGTGCCGCTTGACCGACATGCGTTTCTCGCAACTGAGAACCACCCACCGTCAAGCTTGATCGCATGTCGGTCCTTAGATGCGAGGTTTCCTAATCCTCTCTACTCGATCAATCGACGATCAATAGATCGAATTAGAAGGCACGCGCTGATCCGATCAGCGTGAGGAAGAGCTGAATGGAATTGCAGGTGCAGTGAATAATAGGGACGATCGATCGGGGATCAGGGAGGGAGCCCATTGAAAGACAGTGTAAATCCAGAGATCCAATAATATAGCGGGTAGCGTGCGTAGTGTGAGGGCAGCGGGAGGCGGTAGGCGCTCGTCAGCGATAATAGAGTCAGATTGTATTGAGAGCCGCGTGTATATTTGCAGGACAATATTGTCCAAGGCGGACGCGCGCGAGAGAGGAGAAGTAGCGAAAGAGAGGCAGAGGAAAGAGAAAGGCGGCGAGAAGGCAGAGAGCAGAGAGGAGAGACGGTTCCATTAGAGGTGCACGAATCTCGTAGGCCGAGCGAACAAGCACCTGGTGAGGTTAAGTTGGACGGTGCGGCTTAACCCTTTCAGTACGCGACGAGACATCTCTCGGTGTGGTTCTCTCCGGCAGTAGCCTGGCACACTACCTTCCAGTGGTACACCACCACCGCCGTTCCCGCCGTCGCCGCCACCTTTCTCCCTTCGAGCCCGCTGGTACATACACGTCGGAAACGCACCTTCCGCGCCGCCTTCAGTAACAACGAAAGCCGAGGCTCGCTTGCCCGCCCGCACGACCATGAACGAGAGAGATCTTCAGCTGGCCAAGGCGATGGTGGACCTCGATCTCGAGGATGGCGCGTCGAAAAAGACCCCGGTCTCGCGGATGCACGACAAACAGCAGACCTTCAGGTGAGACTTGCCTCCCTCCTCTATTACCATATACACAGTGGCCGATACTCTTCATCTCTTTATCTTCCACCTCGCTCTCGCCCTCCAATTCTATTTGGCTTTCCTGAACTCCGAGCGCCGATATTCCATTCATGACGAGCGCTTTTCCCGGAATCGATGAATAATTGAGCCGGCGCGCTCTAAAGAACTACGTGAAAGACGTCAGAGTATCGGGCCTTGCCATCGACACACACGTCTCGCATTCCTCGCCGAGACCAAACACCGTGTCATTATACAATCTGCTTTAATTCAGCCCGAGTGGATTTAAATTCGAATTGGTGCGCGATCGGGCCAACGTATCAGCGACGTCCCACCCATTTCCGGAAACGGCGCTTTCCCTAGCGGCGATTGATCGCAATCCGCTTGGCGCCAAAACGCTTATTAGGTGTGGGCGTCCCACCGAAAATAAATTTGCGGCGGTCCCATTCCATTTATCTCTCGGCGATGAAGGCGCGCGCGCGCGCGCCCGCTGCTGATAACTCCGGCGCGTTAAAAATAAGCGGACATTCATCGATCGCGCGCTCTTTCCCACTGGCGCGGCCCTCTCTTTTCCTCGGAAGGTAGAACGCGCTTAATGTCAGCCGGTGGCGGCAGGGGGGGGGGAAGTAAAAAACCTTCCTCGAAATCCCGAGCTCGACAAAAGTCAAGGCCAAGCCTGCCGAATACCAATGTTGTCGATTGTCGTTGCGCCAGCTCACTCGGTCGAGATCATCGTGCTTCCAAGTGCGATGGTGGTGTAATGGTCAGCATAGTTGCCTTCCAAGCAGTTGATCCGGGTTCGATTCCCGGCCATCGCATGTTTCTTTTGCCTTTCTACCTTCTATCCTAGAAGCTCCCGTCTCTCGTCCTTCGCACACTAGCTGTCTCCGTTCCTTTCATTTTGGCCAGAAACTACTCCACTGCTCTATTTCTCGATCGACTACGAGAAGAGAACAGACTCCTCGAGGAAGTTCGTAGACGAGCGTTCGCGAGCGCGCGCGCTCGAATCGAAAGCCCTTCACTCAAATGATTTGGGCGATCTGTGCCAAGGTTGGCGGAGAGCCTTGTCGCTCTTATTTGTGACAATACTCTCCCTTTTGGCGTGGTGTATGTGGAGCGACCGCCTGTTTCTTCGTGCCTCCACTAATACACGTGAGCCACTGCCGTCGCACGTAACCGCACGTTCGTCCACACGTGTGCCCCACACACATTTCGATCTGACGGTGACCCCGATAATATTGCTAATCAGCCAGATTCGCTACATTACGATCCCCTCGACGAAATTCACTCGACGAAAGGTGCGTCGGGTTCTCGAGCCCAGACAATGCCGTATGGGAGCTATGCAAGTTTTCTTTCAGTGTACTTTTAAGTCAGTCTGTCGCTCCGTATGCCATGTAGGTACGGGAATTATTGACTGCGTATGCACAGTACGTGGGGATAATTTCTAATGGCTAGAGGGCCCGATGGCTATCTGCGACGAGCGCGAAGGGCTTCCATAATGGAGCCAAGGATATCCCCCACCCCCTTCACCATTTTCCCCATCGAGTCATTCCTTCATCAATAAAGACCCCATTCGCATCTATTCATCGAGCGTCATTGTCGAGTCCCGCGCGATTCGTAATAACAGTCTGTTAACCAACTCCAAAGTCTAAGACGCATCATGATTTCAATGTAAGCTCCCCCGAGGAAGGAACGTTTTGCGCATTCATTCGACACGTGTACTATCAATCACGGACGCAATGACGATCGTTTCCTTCCTCCATCCTTACTCGTCCTCTACCCCCAATTACTAACAGTTTCTTTTTCTCTTAAAGCAACACGCGTGCCGAGTTAACGGTCGATCACGCCGAGGCGGTGGAGCCGCGAAGGTAATACAGTTTCTCACTTCTTTCTTGTGCTGCCCCCTTGCACCTGGCGCCAACAGCATGATAGGTTGATGATGCGACTTTCCAGCGTGGTCTCTGCCTTGCCAGTGTGTGTACTACTTCGTGTTTGTCTATTGTAGCTAGTCTCCCATGCCTGTGTGTACCTGATCTACTTAAACCCCAGAGAGTGAGGGAGAGGGAACGTTGGCATCCCCGAACACGTTGCTGGTTTTCACACCTTTTGCAGTATTTGTATATTTATGGCTTCCCGCACCTTTTCTTTGACTGCGTTGCTCTTGTTTGCCCGCACGATTTTCGTATGCCTGCATGTCGATCCTTGTTAGTCTGGCACGTAAGCGTAGGTTGTTCGAGAGGGTAGCGAGCCTTCGGTAGCACTCTAGAACCTAGATATCCTCCAGATTGGCGGCCGATGGAAATGAGTGTTTGACGAGGAGGCAGCAGTTGGCCGGTGAATGCGCGTCCAGTCGCGGCACGGGCTCGTGTTGCAACCAGATTCGTTTGGAAACCGAGGAAAGTCACGGGGCAGCATTGAGCCTTGAGAGGAACTTTCTCGCACTTGGCCCCCTCGACTGGATTTCGTTGGAGTCGCCGGCTGAACTTGAGTGTCGAAGGAGCCTCGGGGAAAAGCGCTTGCTGGCGCGAAACTCTCGTAAAGAAACGTGCTGACGCTTCGCCATTGATAAGTAGGAGAGCCGGTGAACTGACGCGAACTCTTGCAAGTCCTCTTACAAAGTCACGTCACTCTCGACTTGGCCGGCCAAGTGACGTGTTGCACGAAATACTCTCGGCGGTGTGGATACTTGTGATCAGGCGTCGCTCGGACCTCTGCGATGTCACTGTCGTCGCTGAGCAGCAGTGGTTTCCATTCCCTGGAGGACCTGTCGATCTGGTGAGCCGGCCAAACTTGATTCTGTCCAATTCTGTCCTTGGGTTTTGGAGGAAAAGCATTCTACTGCGCCTCCTTCCGTGATTGGTTGTTGATCCTTGATCGTGATCGTGAACGTGGAGGTAGCAGAGGCTGATTCAGGCTCGTCCCATTTGCGGAAAAGTGTCGTATCTCTCCTGTTGCATATCTGTGTTTGCCTGCGACTCATTATTCGCCTTGGCTCTGAGAAGCGAAGCCCGTCTCGTGGCAACGAGATCGCCGGGACCCTGGGAGGCTAACTAATACCGCTCTGACTGGCGGAGGTATCGTATCTCTAACTCCACCGAATATCTTCATCTACGCCCATTACCACTCGCCTACTCCGCCGATTGCGTATCAAGCGATAGGCCGTGTACGTGTCAGTTTACGCTCCTCGGGAACTAGATAAAGCGGGGCTCGGTGTCTCATCGGTGTCGACGAATCTGTGAGTATTGGCTTCGCCAGTCCCGCGCTATCAGCTAGACCCCGAATTACCTGGAGGTAGAGGGGCGTGCGTCCACCAATCTCTCCAATTCGTTGCGAGCGATTCGGTCATCTCTCCACTATATCGATTGGTGGCTTTTTTTAATTTCTCCGTCAAATGTTGCCGATAAGTATCCGCGCGATTGCCGCTTAATCAGTGGGGAAGTGTAGACTAGAAAGTTAGAAACTGGCGAATCTCGGGGATCACGTAGCGCCGCTGGCAGCTGGGGAGCGCAAGTACGCTCGCCTCCTCGCCGACGGCGGCCCGGCTGGGTTATCGCGGAGGTTCTCCTTATCATTGGGAATTTTTCTTCTCATTTCTTCCCCGACAATGCACCACGCTGCTCACTGACGGATCGAGGCCTACGACGTAGGCCCGGACTCTGTCAGTATGGTGGTGCGACCCCGCATGTATAGTGTGATGCTACGCGGTACAAGTCTCCTTAGCAGGGCGGCGCGACTCTCGCGAAGCAGTCTTATCAATAACACCGTCAGGTATTGTGACATCGTATTATGCATCTCCTGCTGGGTGGGATGGTGGTGGTGGTGCTGATGCTGCTACTCTGTGTAGTCGCCGTTGCATCTCGGAAATTGTCAGCAAAAATTGTGCTGTCGGCTACTGCGGAATCTCGAGATCGATCGAATACTTCGGGGCGCCGATCGATGAGAATCGGCGCGCACTTTCCATCCACTTGGTATGTTGGTAGGACGGTGAATCGGTAGTTGCAAAAACAATGTGGAGCCAGTGGTAAAAGACAAAAAAACTGCACTGCCCGGGAATCGAACCCGGGTCGCAAGAATGGGAATCTTGCATGATACCACTACACCAGCAGTGCTCGTTGCAAGCAATAGTCTATGTACCGATATACTGGTGCACGCTGTCCCCAATTTCCTTTCTTTAATTGCAACGTTGGAGAGTGTAATTAATCCAAATTTGCGCTTCTGTACTTAGCTTTTCAGTAGAATGACAGAATTAAAGTTCCGATATTTATGCCCGTCAAGTGCTAGGACTAGATAGGTATACAGAACCGTAGCTGACTACGCCATTCTCTTTCTACTGAACCAGTTGCTAGCGCTAACCGATAATAAGCTAGAATAATTAATACAAACTTATCATATTCCACTACACAAAAACATATCTAATATTTCATGAGATGGAGATTTCGAGAAAAATTATGTAAAACACAGCAAAAGATAATTGATGCGATGGCCGGGAATCGAACCCGGATCAACTGCTTGGAAGGCAACTATGCTGACCATTACACCACCATCGCACCTGTTCTACCTTTCTCCCATATAGGCTCAAAGAGAGTTTCCCTCGTAACTAACCGCGCAACTAAAAAGCTACGCGTTCCACGAGCTCCAGCAGTATACATATAATAAGCTGAATTCTAGCAGGCTAGAATTTATTCATTTCCGATCCCAGTCGGTCACGAAGCCAAGGTTGTTATTCCGCTCCGCGAGGAAGCGCAACCTCAATCCCTAGAAACCACACTATATGTATGTATTGTACTCGGCGCGTGGCCCTCATTTTCTACGAGAAAGTACCGCATTTCACGAGGCCCCGCCCAAAACGTTTTTCCTCCATGGGTAAGGACAAATGCTCTACTTTCGCTAGTGGAGTCTTCCCCGAGCGACGACGTTCGGTTCGGATCAATCGGGGATATTTTGGAGTCTTCGAGCTCGCCGGGCGTTTTGCAAGCGAGCGAGATCCTCGCCGCAATAAACTCGATCGCTTTCATACGGTAATTACATTACGCCCAACTGGTTTACAGTTATGTATTGCGCGCGCCGCTTATGCGTACCCCGTTGCGTCGTCCCTGTATCACTGCTCATTATATAATGGGCTCGCGGAATGTGCGATTTCGTAGAAACAATCCGGACCTACCGGTGGAAAGCGGTCTGTTGTGCATACGCCGGAAGTTTCGACGCTGAGATTGGAAAGGGACCGAGTATTCGGTCGCGATGGGAATTCTCGAGGCGGGGGAAAGATTAGGAAAAACAGGCGGTAAACATCGAGCCTCTGAGGAGTTAGTCACGAACGTGTCGTGCAAATAGGGAAAAGAGTTCGTCGAGCTGACGGCCGGACAAGCGGAAATGGGTCAGTCACGACACTCTTCCAAGTTATCGGCTTAGGTATCATTAGAGGAGCCTCTGTAAGGTCTCTCTAAATGGCCGGGTTAATCGTCCATTCGCCTTGGGGCTATTGTCGCTTTCACCGGTCGGAAGTCAAAGACGCAGAAAGGCCTAGACTTCCTGTATCCACAATCGTGTCGTGCCCTGAGCCACCGTTCTGTTTCTCCTGTATTAGTCGATTCGATTCAGCAATTCTAAATGCTACCAGGAAATGACCAAACCGGAATCCAATGGAGACGAAACCTTTTTTGGTATGCTTATTAACAGCAGATTGCTGCCCAGACTTTGATAAATGCCCAGTTCCACTTATGGCACGATGATGACTGCTGTCAATATATCCATACCGATACGAGGAAAATACGCGGAGAGCGGAATCTTATCAGCCACGTGCTAATGCGGCTCCGAGTTTGCCTTCGATGTACTCAGACAGCGATCAAATGTGATCGCTCCGCAGATGTATATACATATACATATGTATGTGCGATCACGTGCTCATGTGATCTCGGCAATAATTTTCTGTTAACGAAAGGATTAAGCTAGGGGACATGTGTGTATGGGTGATCCGTGGTGGGGACCAGCGGCGAGTTAGAAAGCCCTAAGTGCCTCTCGCCCGGCGCGACTGCAGCCGGTAAAATCGTTCTTCAGTGAACTCTGGTCGGTCGTCGATCGCGGTGCTCGTTCTCCGAGCAGCCCCGTCACTCCTTCTCTCGAAAATCGGGCTCTCCCTATCCTCCGCGCTCTCAGTGTTCCTTTTTCAAAGGTTCGTCGTGATCCTCCTGCTTCCCGTCTGCACTTGCCCGCCGAATATACGGCCCTTTCGCCGACGCCTGTTACATATTGCGAAAAGAGGATGCGCGTCGCCGTCGTCGCCGCCGCCTTAGCGCTCGCGCCAAAGATTTCTTAATCGCCGCGGTAAACTTTTAACTAGAGTCCTCGTCCTTGTAAGTATGCTTTCTCTTTTAAAAATAGTTCACCGCGATTCCGCGCTCTCGGGTTTCTCGTGATTCCCATCGATTTCGCCTAGACGCTCGTATCGACGGTATACAAACAGAGGGGCCAACTCGTTTTTTTCCTCCGCCAGAACCCGACGCGAAACTCTGCGCTCGGGATTAACTTGTCAGTATCGTATTAGCTCGCGCTCAACTCCGCCGGGAAAAGTCCTAGTTTCTCATGTAAATTGCGCGGGTCTTTTACGTTTTACGACCGTGCCGATATCAAACTATGCACGAGAGCCCAATTGGTCGGAAAGGTTCGCCGTCGTCGTGATAAGATAATATCCACGGTCGAAGGAACGAAGAGGCGATGGTCGCCATCGACATGTACATACGCGCCGTGTGATGAATCGCCAATTGCCAGGCCGTCGCCGAGTGAAATTCTTGGGTGTGTGCGCGCGGAAGTAGGTCGTAAACTCGCATTAAAGTGAAATAGAGCTAAGACGCGCAAACCCGTTCGCTCGCGAGCTCCTTCGACAAAGAGGTCCTCGGATCCCGGCGTCTGCACCAAAGAGCAACGCCCATCCCACTACCGCTTCTTGTCATTTCTTCTTTCTTTTTTCTTCTGTCTTTACTCACTTCAGACCACATTTAGTTCGGTCGTTGCTCGATCAGGCATGAACAGCCAAATTCGCCGATACCTATGCAAACGCCCGGATTACATGGCCGCAGCTTACGCAATCGATGGGTTTTGCATAGAACGGGCGGCATTTTCCGCGTGCGTTTTTCCTTTTCCCTTGCGAAAACCGCCGGTGCCCGATCCTCTCGCTCGAAATTAATTATTCGCCGTTACGTAAGGAAGAAAGCGCGTGAGGCTCTCTCGGGCTGTCGGATTTGAAAGCGTCGCGACGGTCTGGCAGCAGCACGTGGTCCACTCTCATCAGCTGATCGGTTTGACGAGCGGGAGAAATGCCGACGGGGCTCCGATTCCCATTAGATCGAGGGGGGCGTGCCCGCAGCATCCTCTATTAAAGATCCACTTTCTTCAAGATGAAGAAGCCGACCAACACAAAGGTTACCGCTCCGAAAAGTTGTCGGGGCCGTGGGAGATAGTTTCTATCGAGAGATGTGTATCGGATTATGGAAATGGTGAAGGATAAGCCGCGGCGAAGAAGTGTGAGCGAGATGCTCGATTGGCGATGCATCGTGGGGAGCAAGGGATGCGGCGGCCTCGTCGACAGTAACGGGCCCGACGCACCGTTCCTCGAAGATTACGACAAGGACCCGGAAATGCGCCGACGGAAGCGCTCCGGTACTTGGCCGTGAGTAGATTAGTGATTAATACCGTATCTTCGATTCTCGTTCTACATACGTAAGCTGTCTCCCTGCCACTTGCTCGCGTCCCTTGGTTTTCGTACCAAGAACTCCGGTATGGTCTAGTGGCTAGGATACCTGGCTCTCACCCAGGAGGCTCGGGTTCGATTCCCGGTACCGGAATTTTCTTTTGCCTCGTGGATCAACAGTTTTTTTTTTAAAAACTCCGTTCCATTCCACTTTATTAACGCTGTCTGATGTCTTTTGACCCGAGCGCCCTCGGCTTCTTCCCCTGGCCCCCGCAGTGACTGATTCTACTTAAGCATGCCAAGTACCACTCTTGGAAGAGGTCACAGACGATCGTAACCAATATCGGTCGCTCAGCATTTCTCGGGCCGAAGCAGGTGTAAAAAAGAAATCGAACGGACAGCTTGGGGGATCAGTGACGGCTCGTTCAATTTCGTAATTCAACTGGAATCGCGTAATCTGATTCCAATACCTGCGAAACTCGAGCCAAGCGTCGCGTATGCTTGCTCAACCTTTCCTTTAGGGGTATCTGCTCGGGATGACAGTTCCCAATGGGATCTCCCTAACATTTTTCCCCCAACTGCTGCCTTCTCGATCCAACTAATCTGGGATCATAATTGATTTATAACATCTCGATTTATCATTTATCCGCCATATAAACACTGAATGGCGGATTAATGAGTACAAATCCCTGCGGTCTCGAGCGATAGGAGGTGAAGAGGTGCTCGTGCTCGAGTTCCAGTGGGAATCGCAGCAACCCCGTGCGAATATAAGAGCGATAGAAACTTATTTATACCAGGGCACGAGGTGGAATTGATTGGTCGCAGCTGGTAGAGCATGCGTGGAGCGGGCAGGGCGTCGCGACGCCGGCGCTCAGACGAGGCGTCGTAGTATCGGGAACATTGCGAAGCAGCGCCCTTCGCTAGTACGGTCAGTGCCATAGCGTCCTTTAATGCAGCCCGGTCTGCACTCAGCAATTTGCGTACGCCTCTGCTCGATCTCCTCGCTCGAGCTGTCCGATCAGTGTTCTCGCGTGGCCAACACATGGACGAAGCCGAAGTGAGGTGAGCGGGTTAACCTAACAGACGTGCCAGAATGTGTTTCTCATGATAGAAGCCTCCGCCGCCTGAGTCACACTTCTCCGAAGAGCATGTCGCTCTTCGTGGACCGATCGAATTCCCAAAGTGTTAGGCCCGAAAAATTCGGCCTCACGCCGTTTCCTCGAACCGTGGGTTCTTGGGATCATCGTCTGTCGTAGCACGTCTGTCTCTCTCTGTGTGTGTATATATGTGCACATATATATATGTATATATATACGTATACGTGTCAATGTGAAGTGTCGCACTTTCAAGGTGGATATTATTAGACGGGCGGCTAACTTCGAAGTCGTCGCTGGATATTACCGGTATTTATTATTAGTTGCCAGATTACCCCTCGTGCCGGAACAATTCCGCCGCCTCCGCGGAAGTACTCCCACCCACCCGACGCTGGGAGAATCGTCGATTGTGCGACTGGGCCATAGAGTCCCTCGATTGTTCTTCCCCACCCGTGCAATGTTTATAAGCCGAGGCGAACACCCCGGGGATTTATGTAACGCTTTGTTCTTACATTTTCCACTTTATGTAACAGCGAGCCGTGTGCCGGTTTCATTGAGTCGGCCCGGGATACATTACGCAGTAGTGGCACGGGCCATTATTACAGAGGCAAGACTTTCCCGCGAGTGGCACGCGAGAAGCCCGAATCTTTCATCTCCGACTGCCGCCTATTAGATAACGCTCTCCCTCGTCGAGAGGAAACAACACGCCCTTAAAGAGCTACCGCACAATATTGACTTGGACAAGACAGCTGTTAGTGGTGCGGTAGCATGGATCACTCAGTGCGATTGGCCGTCACGACTGACCGATTTCATAAATCGCAAGGTCGACCACCTTGGTCCAGAAGCGGCTGGTCGATCGGGAGCAGGATCGCTCGGTTTTCTAGCCAAGAACAAGCAGCCTGTTCGCTGCTGTCTGCCGATCCGATAGAAATGTTCTAGCGTCGACAGGCTGCGAGGATCTGCGCCTTCCTCGCTTGGATAGCTCTAGCATCCTCGAATCGATGATAGACGTAGTACGCGTGTGCGGCTAGAGGTCGGGGATCGGCGGTGAGGAGGTGCACGTGTGCGGGGCCCGCACCGCTACCTGTTCGAATGAGGGGCAGAGGTGGGAGGTGGCTTTTTGTTGCTCCTCTCGTCGAGAGCGAGAGGAACGCGTTCACCTTTCGCCGTACATTCCATCTGGGCCCGGTGTATCGACGGGGAGACGAGCGAGCGAGCGAGCGGGCGAGCACCTTGGGCCCAATGGGGCCCATCAGCTCCCGCGGGCTTCGCACATGGCGCCCCCGTTACAACAGCCGGCTGGAATTTCAGGAATCCACGGCGATGCAATCGATTACCGAACCGGACGTGTCGGCGTGGTTTTCTCCTTTTTTGGGGCCCGCTAACGAAACACGGCCGTGGCACGACGCGCCCGTCTTACACGCTTTTCTGCGCCAATTATCTCCTGACCCCCTACGGGATACTACGCGTCCTTATCCAAGATCAGGCTCATCCACGAAATTCTAGATATTCCCGGGCTCCATTCTCCCCTCCCCTCCATTTAGATAACAGAAACACCATGTGTCCGAGTTCCCTTTCACAATCGGCCCCCGAGAAAGTCGCTATTTAACGAGCGGGGGGCCCTGAAATTCGGAGGAAAAGAGTTACCTAACGATTCCCGCGGTGTTAATCGGGAGAATTGGTCTTGGCCTAGGACGATAGGCTCCATCTCGATTTCGGCTCGGCGAACAATGACCGCGTCTGCAGTGCATTGTTGCAACGCCGGCTGACCGACATTGGCAATGTAAAATGGACGAAGAATTCCATTATTATGCGATAAGATAGTCCGTAATCGGAGAGGAGACGAGTGGCCGCGGCCGGGCGAGCGACGGAGCGAGCGCAACAGTTGGACGAGTGTGTGTCTTGCGGGTCGGACGTTAACTTGGCCGTAGAGGAATCCTCTGGTAATTGTAGGCTTCTTCCTCGGGGGACTGCTCGCCTCATTCGACGGGGCAGCACTACAGCCGAGCGCGATTCGGTACTGTCCGGCCCCTCGGCTCGAGAGAGAGAGAGCGAGAGAAAGAGAGAGCGCGCTCCTCTCCCATTGAGGGCTGAGCTCCGGAGAAAAGAGGGCTCTCGCATTCTTCGGCGAGTGGCGCGGTTTCACAAACGAGCCGGGGGCCCCCGGAGCACAGACGGAGAGGAAGGTGGAATCCAGTGCGTGAGAAAGTGAACTCGCTCCGATCATAAGTACGTACTCGCAGCGGTGGTCCAGTCGGCATCTCCGAGGCTGCACGAGTGCGCCGCTCCGAGCCAACTCGGCTCTCCGCGATATCCTCCTCCTCCTCTCGATTCGCCACGCGAAGAGGAAGCGCTAAAAGTGTAACGGCGATCGTTGCTCCCACTCTCGCTAGCCTGGAATTGAGCAAGTTCAAGGCTAGCGTGCTTAAAATCCGCCTCCGCCTTCTCATCCATTGATTCCCTTCGATCGCCCGAGATTCTCCATTGTCGCGTCGCGGTGCCGCTCGTGTGTGTTCTTGCGCCCGGTGCCCGTGAGGGATAGATGACGACACGACAGATAGTAATTACAGGAAAAACCTCCTGATAACTTGGACGAGCAGGTACCGAAAGAGCCGCGATGGAAATACTCGTCTAAGCGCACTTATACCGAAGGTTGAACTGCAATTTTGTATAATGCGACCTTGGCACGGCGAATCGCTGCTTCCGCAAAACTCACTTTGATCTTTCATGTCAAGTGCCTCTGACTTAATCAAGTTTGAGAAAATGATTAACAACAGCCTCGGGACGCCGATTGTTCTCAAGTGACGCGCGGATACCCCTTCGTGTGCGCCAAGTGCCCGCTGATAAACACTGGACTGCATCGAAGTCGAAAAAGTGTCGGTGTTCCCGCGTTTCCCCGTCGATTTATGCAACAAATAATTATTATGTCAGGCGTGTCCGACGAGGTATCGTGGCAGGAGCACTTTTTCAATGAGATGGGATCGCGTCCGACAGAGCATAGTAATCGCGACCATCATTGTTTATAAGAACCAGCTCGCTTCACTGCTGGATCGGGAAACGTTGTAACAGTGACGCCGCGCCGGCCGCCAGTAAGCGGGCGAGAACTCGATTGTCAGGCAGCGATATTCCTTCTGGTTTCACTCGGCTGTTCCACTTGCATAAATCGATTCGGCGACGATTACGTGAAGCGGCGGCGGTGGCGGTGGCGCGCGTACTTAATCGTGGCCGGGGCGGAGGTAGAAGGTAGAAGGTGTATCCGGTGACGGTGTTCTCTTGAACGCTCTTCTCAAGCTGTCCTCCTCCCCTGGAAGGGACCGTGTTCCAGCTCTCGAATCAATTGGAAGATGACACGAGACCTCTCGCCAACTCGCTGCCAGCAATGTCACGGACAGTTGAAATCGAATTCCGAACTTCCCGAGAGCCCGGAGAGCGGATCGGCAGCTACAGCGGCAACAGCGGGCGAGAATGCTCGAAACTGCAGAGTACTGAGGTAGTCCCGGGATCATGTCCCCGGCTTGTTTTACGAATACAATTACCAGCACGCACAGCATCTCCGCAGCCAAGAGGCGTCCGCTGCGATAAGAAATGGTTATCCGGCGCATGCACTGTTATGTAACGACGAGCAGCCTCTTGGCAGGCGATGAGACTCTTCTTATCGAGGAGAGTGCGAGAGAGGGACTCGCGACTCGCCTCCAAAAACTCTCGAGCATCCCACGTGGTTCGTGCGCCAGTCGGGTTCACGCGGCTCACGTTCTTATTAGATTCACGTGCGTGCGCATCAGCCTAGCAAAACGTGGTGTAATGATTATCGGCTATTCTTCGTACGTCAGGGCGCATGCCAATTTCATTCCTCGCCTCGGGCGCCTGTATGACAACCGGCAGGTCGAAACTGGACTTCGCCTCCGTGGGAATGGTAATATTCAATCGGCACTCATCGCCGACAGCTTGCCACCGGTTATTCCACTAATTCTCGCGAGCAGCCTACGTGCGCGTCTTATGCAATGCAGCCTCATAGCGCTGGAGGATAATCAAAATCAAGACATTTTGCCTTTCCTGTTTAACTATGGAAACGAGAAGTTTCTTCTATTGCTCGACGAGCAATTCCTGTCGTCCGACCCTGTTCGCAACTGCTCCACTCTCTCCCCAGATAAAAGGGGCAGCAGCGGGGAGAGAAGAAACATTGGAGTTCAGGGTCGTGTCGTGCTTGCTCTTATTTGTTCTAGCGTAATCGGCAGTCCTAGCTGATTTGCCACTGATTTGCCCGCCGCTAATTATCTCTTGTTTCTGTTTCCAGGAGAACGAGAAGTCTGAACGCGCCAAGTCCCATACAGCAGTTCGGGCCATGCGGTCGTATTATGAAAAACTCTGCGATGGTCATGTAAGTCGATCCACCTTTCGATCCTGTTCATCCGTGTTGCGCCGAGTTTTGCCTTTCTTCTGATACCGCGCTCCGCCACGGTCTTTAGCCCGAGTACATAACGGTCCTGATAATTATGCGCCGCGCAAGCGAATTGTTGCTTGATAAAGTGACCAATGAAGATTGCAGTGCGCAGTCCATCATAACACGACAACTTGTAATGCAACTGCTTTTACAGTTTTTCCTTCGCCCGCTCCGGCTCGACCTTGGCACTGGGCTCATTTGAGCGTTAGAACGAGCGGAATCGCAGTATTCTAGGAGCTCCTAGAGAATTCGTCGTCTAAAGTCGCTTACGCAATACCTTTTCAGCATCTTTTCGACGCCGACAGAAAAGGCTTAATAATGGTCCTCATTAGCAAACAATCATGATAGAATTGACCGACGACACTCGATTTCGTGATACCGCGCGCACCGCGGCTGCGACGAGCGGTAGGTTGCGGACGTGTAATGAAAATCAACCACGTGTACTGTTTTTCTCTGTCTCCTGATGAAAAAAGCGACTAATCGCTGGACCGCGATCCGGCGCGATTGAGACACAACACATCGATGACCGATCGAATCATTATACGTGACAGCGT
Organism: Crossocerus cetratus; assembly: GCA_963675795.1. Taxonomy (NCBI): domain Eukaryota; kingdom Metazoa; phylum Arthropoda; class Insecta; order Hymenoptera; family Crabronidae; genus Crossocerus; species Crossocerus cetratus. The sequence continues at coordinate 6,942,335 of OY776664.1, read as the reverse complement.
CGGCGCACGCCGATAATCCACCACCCGGAATCAATTGAAGCAGTCGCTGTTCTAATGATAATACATATAGCTACTCGTACTCGATAAGATATACTAAGCTTGATTCATTTGACGTTCGAGCCGCTTCGACTTTCGCCTTCGTTTAATACATTGCCAACTCATCGCGTATGTACTGGCGTCCCCACTGACGAATATGAATTAGTTGATGCAAGTTAATCAGGCGAATCCCAGTACATATGTAGTAGAGGACGCTTTGTCCCTATTGTCAGAGGCAGGAATGGTCCGCTGCTTTTTCCACGAGACACGCATAAACCGGATATCGTCAATATTTATCTAGGAGTGATTCGACCAGTTTCGCAGCCGAGTGACATTGCCAGTCGGTGAAAGACTGATTGAAGATTTGCGCGGATCCTCGGCCGGCGCGAGATTGCGCGCACGCCCGCGCCTCTCAACAATTAAGGATGCGCGGCTGAGTCACGGAGCGTCGTAGATAGTCGGATCCATCTGCTTAACGATTCGCGAGTATGTACACTCGCGTCAAAGCGAATCGCGTGCCGATCGTGCTGTCGTGTGTCGTCGTGAACGTGCGTGCGTGCGAGCGAGCGAGCGAGCGAGCAAGCAAGCCGCACATGTTGCCGAGGCAGGCGCGCTTGCGCGACGTCCGATTGTTTCCCGTTAAAAAACGAAGCGCGCTCTTCGGTCCACGTTCAGTCGTTCAGTAAGAGCGCGCGGCACTCTGTCCGGTCCGTCACGGTGTCCACGTCATGGTCGGGACTGTCAGGTGGGTTCTTCGAGGATCGTTGACCCTGATTAGACAACACAGTCAACAAACATTCTTCCCTTCCTCGAGCTCGAGCGTGTCTGACTGTCACTGCGATTTATACAAGAAACCGCGATGACAAGTCCGCCGCTGCCGCCGCTTCCATCTGACCCGAGCTCGCCGAGTGCATGGTGTCATCTTTCACTGATTCGTTGTGGTCGGCTCTGATCGTTCACGTGGTCCAGCGGGGACTCACGTGCCGCCCTCCCGGACCCACGTGGTTTCTCCAGCCAGGAAGTTTGACAGGATCGGGACTTAATTCGCCGGTCTCGCTACCGCGGTTGGCCATTGATTAGATTACGTTTGGATCACTCTGTTATGACATGATGTCGGTAAAGCCGCTTCAGCGACGAAACATTTTGAAAGAACTCGCGTACACTCGGACAGCTTTTCCCTCGTCCACGCACGCTCCGAGAACAATACGCAATTGACCGTGTTGGACGTGGCTGGCAGGTTCTCACATAAAGTCTGGGGAATCATGAATAATTGGGGGGAGATCGATAGCGGCGCCGGCTTCGGGCTTTGTTAGAATCGCAAGATTTTTGCCTCGACCCGCTTCGCATCGAATGCACATTCGCCGTTGATCATTCCGACTGACCTAAGCCCCCCGTCTCACCGCACAGTGATTCTGCAGCTTCTCCTCTGGTCGTAACCCCAAACTAACGGGGTAGCTTCAGAGACGCGGCTCATAATTGCATTAACATTCATTTGCATGCATTGTAATCGGACTGCCCGTCACTGGCAATGACTCACTACCGGATATTATCATCCTCTTTTAAATATTGGGTTAGTTCAATTGCTGTGTATCGGCTCGAGCACTTGAGAGCCGCGGGGTCATCCGCGGAAGCGCGACTCCGGGTTTCCGATCCTCCCTTCCCCTGAAAATCCGACATGCCCCGACCGGTTAGACCTCCGAATACTGACATGCTTATTGGCAAAACACAGATACGTGTTGCACCGAAGAGAATAAACTCCGCTGATAACCGAGCGATTAAATATAAATATTTGGAAGGATTTGCAAAGTGCGCTTGTAAGTGCTTGATAAATACTGGGCAGTGTTATTAAAATGGGGTGTGTCTCTCGATTTTGAATTGCAGGACCATACAGGATCCAGCCTCCCAGAGGTTGACGTGGTACAAACCACCTCTGACGGTCCTGGTCATCAAGAAGGTCCGTGACTCCTCGGTACTACCTCCGTTCGTGCAGTTAGTCACATGGCTAATAGAAGTAAGTAGCCGCCATAACTAACAATACTTGTTTAAAGTTCCAGTTTAAAGTTCACTTCTACGACGCATCTTCCGATAACTTTTACAAGTAGTCATTATATGTAGACCTCGTAAAAACACTCGTAAAAAGCAGACTTGCAACTCCCGAGGCTTATTACCGGCGTCACTGCCACGCGGCTGCACCTCCTTCCCGCGTCCAGTCATCAAACTAGTTCCGCGATTGTACTTTACTTCCGCCGTTCGTACAAAGATTTCGCAACGCGACTCTCGAAGGAGATGCTGCTGCCAGTCGATGTTAATTACACGGTGGCGAGCTCAGCAGCAAACCGGTATGTGGGTCAACGACAAGTGCAAACTGTTGTTTTCCGATCGGAAGGCCCGAGCGATCACTCGAGTTCCTACCGAGCGACGCTGGACCGCGTGCATTTTTCCTTACGAGAGAAAGATTCGTTCTCATTCGAGCTGGCCAGTACTGCGTCTTGTTTATTCGATCGAGTATCATCACGTGCGTTACTGAAGAGGCACGTTCCCGCGCGCTTGCTTTATCAACAAAATGGGACTTGCGGTAGCGTCGCTCTTATCGGTAGAAAGAGAGCTCGTGAAATAACGAGGATTGCTTTTAGCCCGCAACCCCATTCGATCGCGTCCTCGCGATGCACTGCAAACGTGTGAAGCGTGATCAAGTCTGGTTGGGTCGCATGGTGAGAATAATTTCGCCAAAGCTAACGGAGAGGATGTGATTTCAGGAAAAGCGGATGGTAGTTTTCGTGGAGGCCTCGGTCTTGGAAGATCCAGCACTAGCTAGGGACTCCAGATTTGAAGAAGTTCGAGATATGCTGCAGACCTTCAGGGACGGCACCGATGATCTGCAGGTGATGATTCTCTCCCTCTCTCTTTCTCTTTTTTCCTCTTTCTCGCTGTCATTAGTTTCCGCCTCGGCATTGTCCGTTCCTTTTGCGATTCACCTCGACTCGAGTGATATCGGCGTGGCTTTCTACGGCTCTCTCGCGTGAGGAGCTCGCAAAGGGTCCCCCGCTGAAATGTTTTGTGCACTTTCCTTCAAGGATCGGATCGACTTTATCGTGTGCCTGGGCGGAGATGGGACTCTGCTCTACGCGAGCTTGCTCTTCCAACAATCAGTGCCGCCGGTGATGGCGTTTCACCTTGGCTCCCTGGGTTTCCTCACGCCATTCGAGTTCGACAACTTTCAAGAGCAGGTGACCAACGTGCTGGAAGGTGAGTAGCTCACTTCTCTCCTTTTGCCTGTTTTGATTTGCCTTGGCCAGGGCTGAGTGCCGCGAGGATGGCCACTTTGCGAAAGCATTGCGAAAGGGGCCCGCCAATTTCGGAATAAAAACATTTCGCCTGTCCGATGAATAGCGCTCGCGCGCGCGCGCGTCCTTCGGAACTTCTTCCCTTCACCCATCCAGGATTCCCCGAAGCGAGCGCTGACGCAGCGCGATTCGCGCGAGTCGATGACCTTACAATCGACAGATGACACGCACACTCGCGTAGCCTCATAGCAAAACCCCTATGACGTGAGATCGAACCCCGGCTCATCTCTAAATATGATTATAATTCGTCACTGCGACTGACTTCCTAGAACCCGGAGCAATAAAAACCCAAATCTAATCGAATCCCACTTCCCCGTTCACCACTTATCGTTTCCCCAGCCGTCTACTCTAAATAGTAGATCGCAACGAGTCCTGCATTAGACATGAGAATAATCGATCGTGCATAAGAAAGTGTATCGTGCTCATTCGGGGGAAAGATAGTAGTCGGTACTCAATCCCCCCGCTAAAAGGGTGGGAAGACGAAAAAGGCGAAGGTGCTAAAGAGGATGTGAAAGATGTGACGCGAGGTGGATGGGAATGTGCGCAGGTCACGCGGCCTTGACCCTGAGGAGTCGGTTGCGATGCATCATCATGAGGAAAGGCGAGGAGGGCCAACCAGCCGAGCCCCCGACGAATCTCCTGGTCCTGAACGAAGTGGTGGTCGATCGTGGCCCATCCCCGTATCTCTCAAACATCGACCTCTTCATCGACGGGAAGCACGTGACCAGCGTCCAGGGTGACGGTCTGATTGTCAGCACGCCGACGGGTTCGACGGCGTATGCTGTGGCTGCTGGGGCCAGTATGATTCATCCCTCAGTGCCTGCCATCATGATCACGCCGATCTGCCCTCACTCGCTCTCCTTCAGGCCGATCGTCGTTCCAGCCGGCGTCGAACTCAAGGTATAAGCTCATCTTTTTCCGTCTCGTTTCTTCAACGGCCCTGACTGCCGGCCGAATGATTCGTAAGGGCCGGAAGTAAGTATTCTTCGGGAACTCGGGTATCCCGCTGATGAATCATAGAGTCGCAGGGGCACCTTATCCACATGGGGGTTTCTGGTCCGCGTGGATGCCCCGTAGAAGGAAACTTGGTCCCAGTGGATGTCGCCCGCATTCCCAGACCGTGCGCTGCTTCTCGAGCTTCGGAAAAAATGCCGAGTCCTTTCGAGGTGTCCCTCGTCGCACCAGACTCCTCTCCTCGAGAAAAAAAGTGTTCCCTTCCAAATTGCGCTTTGACTTGCGCTTTGTCACGTATCGCGTGACAGATAATGAACTGTAGTACATCTTTGCTCTGTTTTGAATGTAGATTTCCGTCTCGCCGGACAGTAGAAACACATCGTGGGTGTCCTTCGACGGTCGAAATAGGCAGGAGCTCTTCCACGGAGACAGGTAACTCTCGAATGCCAGTACTAATGATTCTCCTCCTCGATTATTACAGATAATGGCCAACAAGAACGCTCGCAGCACAGCCTACGTCTCCTTCGACGGTCGCAATCAGCAAGAGCTACGCGTCGGGGACAGGTGTGTCCTGTTACTTCCTACAAATCTCCTCTCCAGTCGCTCGATCCTCTGCTCCACTCGTCATAGCTCAAACTTCTTCTGATTCTCTTCTTCACTCTCACGCCTGATACGATCCTTGGAGATTCTCCTGTCTTTATGTGTTCTCTTCGGGATATCATGTGGCTTATATCATTCGAAGACTAACCGAGACATTCTCTTGAGACGAGACGTCGGCTGTACTGTTGGGTGGTTGGGTTCTTCTCCACTTCATGTTTCCAAATTACTTGCTCCAATGGCGGCGGACGAGAGCGCACAACTTAACGCGGGAAATTTCTCTTTGCAGTTTGCGGGTTACCACCTCGATATATCCAGTGCCGAGCATCTGCGCGGCCGATCAGATCACCGATTGGTTCGACTCGCTGGCGGAGTGTCTGCACTGGAACGTCAGGAAGAAGCAGAAGCACCTCGACGAACTGAGCGATCTCACGCATTCATCGAGCAACGACACCCTCGATTCCCTGGACCGCGACAGCTAGGCCAAGCTCACAAGTCATTGCGGGCCATACCAAGATCAGCGGGTTCGAGCAGTGCTCAACAAGATTGCCGTGCTCGAAGGGTGTCGGCCCTGAGGGAACCGAGGCGCTCCAACTTCTGGGAAGAATTTGAGATCTCGCTGATACGTGTTCCTTGGCCCGACTCGGCCATCTATCAGGAATTGGCTGAAAACCGGACTGGCTGACAAGCATCGGCTCGCTCCTAGGAGCTTCCGCTTTCTGGTCCAATCAGTGATTTCTTAGGGTCTCCTTGCGGGAGGCTTGCGGGTCTTTCCTATCGCGTACAATTCGGTGCATCGGGAAGCACAATCGTTTCATTCGATGATAAGAGCTATCCGTAGAGCTGTGTACTTTCGATGAACCTCTTCCTCCTACTCCATTTGCTCGGCCGCTCTACTTCTCATGCTCGCATGGAGCTCCGCTGGGAGGCAATGTTAGAATGGAGAGTGATAGTTTAATGTTGGACAATGCCGGTAGATAGGGGAGATTTGGATGGGAGATGGGCATCCAAGCAAGTTGCATTTTCACAAAGTGTTCACAAAATCTAGCACCAAGTGCGAGGGTGGCACAAAGCCAAGAGCCACCCTCGCGCGATGCAGGTGAACGCGCAATCACCGAGGAGAGAACGGCAGAAGGAACAAGGCTTAGGCAAAAGCATTACCTCGCTCTGCATAATTATTTATTAAGAGTTTCGCGCGAATCTGCCGTCGAATCACGAGTACACGATTTGCCGGCAAGACTAGAGCACACTAGTGCAAATCGATTCCTTTGGGAATCCTCGTGGAAGAACAACGGGACCGATTTCAGCACGGAGCAAGTTGTTGTAAATTTTCAATGTACTTACGTATAAATGAGTCTTTTTAATAAAGTCTTTTTTTGTACAGAATGAGTTCAATGAATTCTAGGCTTTCAACAGCCAAGGATAGCTCTAACCGTACCAACTACAGTATTCTTACTTTTGCATTTGTTGGATCATTCATTTTCATTAACCGGTGGCAGAGATAAACACAGAAGTAGAGAAAGCGTGCAGAGTTTCAAAAGTATTAACCCCCACCCCTATGAAAAGCAGTAGACGCAAGCTACGCAAAACATTCTCCTCGCATAATCATGCAAATATGGTTACATTTCCATGAATCATAAATGTACGTACCATAATGCAGAGTGGGTCGTAAAGACAATTCCAAACGATCCACTCCTGTTGGGCCAAGTATATAAGAAAGTGCATCAGCCAGAGTACATAAGTATACAGAGTCGAATCAAACGACTTGCAACAAATGCTTGCAGTGCAATGCAAACGTATTTATTTCAATGCACTTTGGCAATATAATACACATTATATACATAAGTCCCCGAATGGCACTGCAGCCAGGGAAGTTCTGCATTGGCTTAAGGCACATCTAAGTCCAGTAACATGAATAATAAGTAGCATACATGTCTTGCTAGACCACCGTGTGAAAGTCCTAACAAACTTCTAAAGAGCGACTCTTAATCAGGTGGAAATATGTGACCTGAGAGGCGTCTACCGGTAAAAACACACAGGGTAGCAGTGATTAAAGGGTGCTCCCAATTAAAGTAGATAGAAAACCGAGACACTAGTGCCGCGGACGACTAAAATTAAAGGACCATAAATATTTATCCACTACAATCTACAATGTTCCATTTGGTTACATCAGTCATGGGCATGATTGACGTTCGTGATCGTATAAATAAGGCTACTTGTCGAACGCCGTGTGTCACAAGAGTGACGGGCATTGTTTAATTAATATGTACATTAACGTCAGACTCTTGGCGAATCGCGAACAGTCGCGAGCGGCATACAAGAGTAAGATATTCTCGGGGCTTATCGACTAACTGCACTTAAATAACGGCTCAAGCCTAACCCTTAAGTTACTGGTAGAAAAGACAGTCTATCCTGGAGACACTTACGGCACTATAAACTCTCTATACAACTTAAATAAAGATACGATTGCACTCGGGAGCACGTCAGTCTGTCGTTTCTATCCGCGCGCGCACTACTACGGCAAAGATGGCGCGCGTGCCGCGGCAACTGCCGCACGCGTGCCGACCAACAAGTAAGTCTCAACAAGTAGTCCCCCGCGCGAGCGCCAAATTCGAATTGCGACTTTACCTCCGATTAAATAAACGAATTGACGTCATTACCCAATACGCAATAATGCTCCTCGATGATGCATCGACTCGCCAAGAAAATGGAAGATATAGATATAGGCGTTAAATTAAGCCGATTCCTGGCATTCATTACGAAAATAATCAACATATATTAGACCGTGGTACGGCCAGCGGTCCAACTCTAAAAATAAACCATCTGCCTCTGCGCTATTAATGCGAACGTAAAGACCCCAGTCCAGAAGCTGAGAATCTCACCTTCACTTTCTCTGTACATCTTTCTTTCTCTCCGGACCAATACAGACAACAACAGACGATCGGATATCCCTCGTAACTCATGGTGAGGCGGGACAGGAAACATGGTTTTTTCCCCCACCCCGGCGAAATTCGAGGCTTTCATCTTCCCCCTTCGAGGAACAGGACGGTCTTCTGATTGTCCAGGCTTATACGGTAGTGTTCTTCTTCATCCCGGGAGATAAATCTCGCTCGTAACTCGCCGGTGGTAAATGGTGGTTGCTCTTCCTCAGGGCCCGGGGGCTTTTAATGCCTACAATTCACGTACGTCACCCGCTCGCCGTTTACGACGCGAACGTAACGAGAACAGGCTCGGACGAAAAGTGCAGGTATGCGCTGGTCTGTAAAAGTAAAAGAATGGCCAGGGTTCAACGGCGTGCACACACTCTCCGTCTCCGCAGACTTCGACTTGGTGCGGCGGCGTCGAGCAAAAAGAAGGCGTGCGCGCTCTGCTCCCGGTCCACCGTTTCGGGCCTGACGTTTTATTATGGCTTGCGCCTCGCGAGAGCGGCAGCGGAGGGTTCGGACCAGCCAGGTCCCCCCCTCTCTCTCTCGCTCTCGCTCTCTCCCTCTCCTTCTTTTATTGAGTGTAAACACTTCGGTAGACACTTTAACAAGACGATTAAGAGAACCAGATCGTGTCTCGCCCGGTCTCGAGAAAGGAAAGGCCCGGACGCAGAGTGGTCAACATCCACTCCGGCTGTTTTAAGAGCCGGTCCCGAGACGCTTCAAATTTGCATTCGCCCGAGAAGCAAGCCTGTTATCAATGGAGCACTGCAAACGCCTTCCTCTCGCTCGTTCGCCTCTCTCCCTCTCTCTCTCTCTCTTACACACACATGCCCTCTCTTTCAACACGCAAAAAAACCCGTGCCACTGCCAGCAAGCCGAATTACCCGTCCGCGGCAAACCCGCCCAAAATCCCGCCACACGTACCAATCGTAGGTAGGTACTCTTTACTCCAACTTGTTACGGCACACAGGTGGTTAAGGATCACGCGAAAACGAGGCAGGCAATCAAACGGAAAACGAGTTAGTATTGTTAGGCCACACACTCACATGCCTTCTGATCCGAATCCTGCTCGCCACAAGAGGGCTGCTGGATGTAGAGGGCCGGTTTGAGGGGCCGGCCGTCTTGGTCCTCGATTTGCACCACCAGGCCGTGATTGCTACCGTTTCCATGGGGGTTCCGGGGGTTAAGTCTCCAGAATCTTAGGCCTTGCCTCACGTCCAGAGCCAGGTGGGTGCCATCGGCGGTGAGGGGTGTAACCACCGAGTCCATTAGCCTTTTTTTAGCTGCGGGGAAGAACGGATTCTGACTCGGACGCGCTCTTTTGTTTCAGATCGTCGAGGGGTTTCTTTGGTCGAGGGTCGCGAGACTTACAGCGATGCTTCTTGAGGGACTTGGTGTAGTAGTAGATCGATATCCTGATCTTCTTCTCGTCCTCCTCCTCCTCCTCGAAGGTGGCTGCTGCGGAGGCGGAAGTGAGATTCTCCTGGGGCAGTTTGAAGATGCGGAGCTTGGCGGCTACCACGTGGTCCCCGGAAGTCAGGTTCAGTTGGAAGTGCATGTTCATGGAAAAGGGGTCCGCCCAAGTGTCCGGATCCGTGTTCCTCGGTACCTGGCCTAATTCAACAGCAACGGAAATTCCACGTCAAGCCCAAATGTGAAGCTCGCGTCTCTCACCGAGGTATTTCTACGATAATCCAGATGACTTACAGGTGGGCGAGAACATGGTGAGCCTCTCCCGCTGGACCTGGTTCGCATTAGCGCTCAGGTTCAATCTCCTAGTCAGAGCCAGCACTCTCGACTTAATATCTTCGATGGCCTTTTGTCCCTGGCTGCACAGACAAGTCAAATTCCGTTAGAGGGGTATCGCATGTTACATTCCATTAGGAGGCATGATGCGCTCTCAGACACTCTATGCAGCTGTAATCTCACGCTTGAACAAGATGCTCCTCGCGATGATAGGCCAATGCGATAGAGGAAGGCAGAAGCGTTTCGTGCATGAATCATAGGGTGGTGGAAGTTAGTTCTAGTGGCTCGGCCCCCGAGAGATTGGTGTTAATATAGGCGGAACGTATAATGCGGTGATAGTGCGCGCGCGCGCGCGCTCGCGCTCGTCTGGATAGTGTCTGGCCGATGCTCCGCCGGGCCGAAGGGAGTGAGAATATCGGTCCGGTGGAAATTTTCACCTCGGCGGCGGTCTCGACGAGCCTCTTCCGGGTGTTGACGCAGGCCAATGGACGATGGTCAGTGACCTACAGAGGCCGGTATGGGTCAGAGGCATTTATTATACGCGTTCTAGACACCGGCTAGACAGCCACCGCCGCCGCCGTCGCCGCCGGAGACATCGGCACCCCAATCACCTCAATTTTCTGTCTGGACGAGAAACCGCACCGGCTCTCTCGAGGCCGCTGCCTCCACCGGCGCAGCCGCCGCAGCCGTCGCCGCCGCCGCCGCCGGCACGTCTCGAATGTTAAATCCTCTCTCGCAGGATGAGCGGCCAACTGATTTACATCGTCCTACCTCCAGACGAGGCAGCTCGCCTTTATTTGCATTTGTATCTTTCGGATCTGAATGCGCCCAATCGCGCTCCGATGAGAAATGCCCTGCCTGTCGACCGCTTCTTGGAAGCCGGCCGAGTCGAGCTACCGGTAGCAGCTCCATCGAGAATCCTTTTACGAGCGTCTCGGCCTCAGGACGACCCCCCTCCCTCGCCCCCCTCCCCCGTCGCGCTCCATCCAGACATTTTTACTCAAACCAGGTGGAACCAGGTGACAGAAGAATCAGTCGCGATTGCATAATGCCCTTGCTAATTTCCCGGCGAGAGATAGCACCAAGAGTCGAAAGGAGGAGAGCAGTGGCAAGGTCCTCCGGGACAACGAGCGCGCATACGATCCACTCGGAGATTCGAGCCCGGAGTCGGCGAGAGTGCGTCAACGACCTCTCGAGAGTGGAGAACGAGGAGCCGAAAGAGTGGCTTATTTCCCTAAACAATGAAAAAGAAGTCTGGTACCAAGGCGCAAGAAGGAGAAAGAAAGCGCGCGGGCAAAGAAAGAGAAGGGCTATATCCATCTGGGCAAGAAAGACTCGGCAGTGGACGTCGGGCAGAGAGAACGTGGAAGAATTTCGTAGCTGGTCGCGGCGCGAGCGCTCTCCTCGCAGGCTCGTCCCATTTTTTTTCCACGGCCTGAACCGAGTCCTCGTGTGTCCCCCCGGCCGATGACGAGCACAACCAACCCATGCTACTATGTAGCCAGGCAGCCAGGAGGCCTCTAACTCTGCAGGCACGAAATCTCGCCACTCTCCCTCTCTCTCTCTCTCCCTCTCTCCTCTCCTCCGCCAGTGTATTCGATTCTAGGCATGCTCGTTAATCTAGCCGCGTCCAAGTCACGCATTCTACGCCGTCTCGTTGCGTACGCGTCACGTCTGCCTACCGTCTGGGAAAGGGAAAGACTCGGGTGTCTGGAGGCCGTTGCATCATGAGAACGAATCCAGTGATCCTCCCTGGAACTCTGCTACGACCGACTCCCCTCGTACATAGAATCGGCCCGAGCTAAAGAAGAAGAATTCTCGCGTCGAAGGACCTTCTCGCTGACATGTATGGCAGGAGAGTCAAACATGCTTTGCAAGGATTCTTCTGACCCATTTAATACAACCTCCTTCAAACTATGCTCACCGTGGACCCGTTCAGGGGAACAATAGTCTCGGGCGATACTAATTCCAGAGAGAGAAGCGATATCGCGAGAGAAAAGGGAGAATTTTCCGAAAGGCCGAGTACCGAGCGCCGAGCACCGCTCCCGCTCCGTCAGAGCGCGGTAGGGAGCCACTGGCGAGAAGACTTCCTCCTCGCTCTGCCTCGGGCACGTCGGCACCTCGTCTCCCTTGGCATAGGAAGAGAGACGCATAGACAAGGTCAGCGCATTAAATTGAAATGTGTTACATAACCCCGTAAGAGAGTAGTCCCAACTGCAGCCCGACTAGACACCCAGTCATTACTGGGGTGCTCAACTCGAGGCGCACACTCTCGTCCTCTCTTAGGATCTCAGTCCTTGGATACCACCCAGCGGGAAAACGGAAAATCAACCCCGACGTGCCTCCAAAGGGGTGTTGGAGATACAAAAATAACTGCTCAAGTCACACGACGTTTCTCCCGTTATTCCGGCGGGGGGAATGAATGGATCGGGGAAGAATTGCCGCTGGAAGAAAGGGGCTAGCGATGTAATTGTCAGAGGAACGAGAGAAGCGAGAGGAAGCGAAGCGGAGCGGAGCGCGCACGGGCTACGCCAGTGCCGGCACGAATGCATTTACGCGTCTAGACTTAATAAAATAAAAGAAACGCTCTCGCACCCACTGCAAGAGAACGCGGCAAGGTGGTGGGGGAGGAGAGGAGGACAATTTAAAAACGTATAGATAGGGACCGGGCCGGAATTTCCACGGTGCGTCGTCCTGCCCGACCGCCGGGCGGGAGGGAGCCTCGCGGTCAGATGCTATCTCTCCGAGATTTTAATTCGATCCCCGAAATCGTATCTCCCACGGCGTATCGATACCGCAGAAATTCAGCGATCACCGGGCCGATTAGATCGATCGGCGACTGTTCGCCACTTGTTTTGATCATCTCGCCGATCATATTATCAAGGCCCGTTGCTCAAGATCATCATCTCTGGCCGCTCGCCGCAGTCGTTTTGGCCCGGGGGAGCTGTTTTTCCCGGTGCGCTCTGTTTGGGTACGAAAGAGGATCGCCGGAGCAAGAACGCCAGGTCTCCCGTTAATGGAAAGAAGAGAGTGACTTCGGAGAATATTCCGCTCGATCGCCGGTGAGACGGGGTTACGGGGATACGGGGATACGGGGGAGAGAGAAAAAGGGGAGAGGGCGGTGAGCCGAGGTGTGAGATATGAGGGCCGCGCGGGCGGAATTTCACTGGTCGCGCGTTCTTCTCCGCGCCTCCTCTGTTTCGTCATGATATTTTTACGGGAAGAGCGCGGGGATATTTTTACATGCCGGGGGCAATGATTCCATTGCCAAGAGGAGAGAAGACCGGCGAGCGCGAGCGCGCGCGCGCTCCCTCTTCTTCCCCCCGAGAGGGAAGAACTCGGTCAGACAACACGCTCGGAATGCCAGCAACAGCAGCTCTCCTCGCACCTTCCCACTTGGACGCGTCGCTCGATGCAAAGCCAACTCAACGCACTCGCCGCCGCGATTATTGCGAGCGTGCAATCCTACTACTCGCTAATGAATTACGGCGGGCGCATGTCCTCCGATTATGCAAGTAAGCCAGGCGCAACAAAGCGGAGCAGGCGGTTCCGCGCAGCACAATACAAAATCAACGGTTCAGGGCGACAAGGAGAGAAAGGGATTGAGAAAGAAGGGGGTGTGGAGGAACAAAGAAAAAAGAATGTGTAGTTGTCGGCACAGCGAGTGTCCCTTACCCCACGCGGTTTGGCATTGCCGTCGGGAGGGCTTACCTGCCGAAGCTTGCGGTTAAGTTTCCTCTAAAAGACACAAAAAGCACATGATTGTAGAGAGAACCCCAGCCTGCGCTTTGCCGGATTGCCAAGCGAGACACACAGAATGATATGCGATGCTCTACGTGATCGCGGCATATATACAATATATGTAGGGCTGATAGTGCCGAGCACGTGGGGAAAATTGGAAGCCACGATTATTACTCTACTTGTTCCGGCGACTCAAACAAGTCGCAGCCGTGAAAGATCCAATTTCCCCGCGTGTCCAGCGAGGAGATAAGAGAGAAAGAGACGAGGAGGAGCAACTGACAACTTACTCTCTACGATGAGCGAGAGCCAACTGCTGATAAGTCGACAGGTTGGCCAGAGTGAGATTCTCGCCGGTGCCATTGGAACCGGCCGTTACGAGCCTGATGGAATCCGTCGCGTCGTTCTGGTACTCGAGGGTGTCGTTCTCGTCCTCGGGGAAGCCGGCGGCGTTCCCGTTCCAATTCTGGCGGGTGTAATTGCCGCGGTCCTCGTAATCGGACGTCTCGTTCTCCTCGTTGCTCTCGTAGCCGAGGGAATCGGCGAACGCTGGTATCACCCTGTAGACGTCGTCCTCCACCCATTCGAGGCCCTCGTATTCGCTCACCTTCTTCCCACTGGTTCTCTCGTGCTCCGGCTGCTCCGGCTGCTCCGGCTGCTCCTCGTCCGACGATCGAGACTCCAGGTGGTTCCCACTTTCGCCATCGATTGCCGTCTGCGGAGCACTGGGTGGTTCGGTGCTGGGACTCGCCGTGCTCGGCGGCGACTCGCTGGTGGCAGGAGGGTGAGCGTGATCCCGCGGATGACCCGACTTGAGCTGGCCGTTCGAATTGGCTAGCTGGTAGACGACAGGAAGCGGAGTGTGCAGAGCAACGGGAGCAGAAGATGATGATGTCGCGAATGATGGAGCGTGAAAGGAACCGGCGTTCTTGGGGCCGCCGTGTCCCGAGGCCGATGGAGCGTGATGATTGTGCTGCTGTTTGGTTGCTGGTCCCGTGGTGGTGCGCGGTTTGCCATTCTCGTCGGAGCCCGAGCTCGAGTCGAACTCGGAGTCGTCGTATCGTATCTTGAAGACCACGTGCGGCTCGTTCGCCTTGTCGAACTCCCGATGCAGGTTCTGCCGGAATTCCTTCTCCCTCGAGAGGCCGGGCCCGGGGCCAGAGCCGGGGCCCTCCTCGTAATCGAGGGCGGCCAGCTCCGAGCGGGACTGCTGCGTTTCCAATTTCGAGGCGAGGTTCTCGTAGTCGAGGACCGCCTGCCGATTGTAAGCCTCGTAATCGAACTCCTTGGCGTGCTGCTGCTGCGGCGGCGGCGGCGGCCTCTCCTTCCGATCCTTCTTCTTCAGCTTTCTGTCATAGCTCGAGCTCGAGGCCGAGCTCGCCGAGTAGTCCGAGTCCATCGAGTTTCTCTCCCTGTGCTTCTTCCTCTTTTCGGTGGTGCTCTCGTACAGGGTTTTTGTGCGGGACCTTTTGCTCTCCTCTCTCGCCAGTTCCTCGACCTTTCGCCTGGCGAGTTCCCTCTCGCGAAATGCGCGGACCTCCTCGACACTGTAGTTGAGGCTCTTCAGGAGCAACATGTCCGCGGTGTTGAGGTCGCCGGTGATTATCTGCAGGATGGCCTTCTCCAGCATTTTGTCGAGCCTCTTGGCGCTGAACGGGACGTTCCCCTTCGGAAAATCGATGTTCACTCGCTTCTTAGTGCCCTCGTTGATTCCCGAGCGAAGGACACCGTTCCCGTCCTCGTCCCTGTGCGCCAATTTTCGCGGATGCTCCGCGTGGTCCTTGGTCCTGAGACTCTCCGTGTGCGGTGCATGATGGTGATGATGGCACCAGGCACTACCCAATACGGAAATCACCAAGAGGAGCACCAACAATCTCTCGAGGGCCATTTTCGCGGCTAGAAAGCAGCCTTATCACGTGGGCGCGTAATGGGACGAAAAGTCGAGTCTCTCTCGGGCGCACAAGATGCAGAAATCTCTCAAGGAAAAGTACGCGGGACCAGTCGAGACACTGTCATCGATGCTGCGCGTATCCCATGGTACCGATCGCTTCCCGAACTACCGTGCGCGCGTATTGATCACTGCAAGATCGGCGAAAGGAAATTGATCGGGGGGCCACCCTTCTCGATGGGATCGCCAAGCAAGCAAGTGCGCCGCGCTCGACGCAGTCTCGTCGCCGGGGGCTCGGCAATCTCTCGCGATTAAAAGCGCGGCTCCGGCCCGGTGGATGCTGTCGCGCGATGATGCGGGGTAGGATGTGCTTACTCGGTGGAATCGGAGTTGGGACAAAGTGGAGCGTGGATCTGTCCGGGAGGCGCGTACTAGTGCTCTAATCGCATCAGGAAGGCGCGAGGTATATGTAACTAGGAAAGATTCGTGTGGCATGCGTGTGCACGGGCTGAGCAGTAAGTCTCAACTGAGCGGAGCCGGCCTCCTCACAGACATAATTCTGTCTACTCACTAATTCCGAGAGACAAGCCACGAGAGAGCCGCGAGAGGAGACGCGCCGGTGTGTTACTACGATCGCTCCTTTTTTCTTCTCTCCTCCTCCTCCTCCGCCACCTCCACCTCCACCTCCACCGCCACCTCTTCCTCCTCTTCCTCCACCTCTTCCTCCTCCCCTCGTCGTCCTCCCCTTTCTCTGATCTTTCTCTTGCTCCCTCGAGATCTCCTCTTCCAACTTCCTCACTTGGACGATCTCCAGATCCTTTCCCCCGTCTCCTCCTCTTCCTCCTCCTCGGGCGCTCGCCGCTCCTCCTTATCCTGTATTCCTCCCAATTTCTCGAGGGCCCCCAGCGGCCCTCCCAATTCCCTCCTCCTCGACGGGCAAGTGTCCCTAGATCGGACAAGCCTCCAAAAGATCTTTGTTTACACTGTGCGCGGCGCACCCGCGGCTCGGCTCGGCTCGGCCGCGCTCTCCTCGATTATTTCTCGGCTCGATGCTGGATTTACGACGAGAGTAGGTATATAATTGGCGGGATCACCGACAGGTGCACACCACTCCCTCGGAAGGCTCGCACGGCAGCCTTCTAGATGCTTATCTCGCGGCCGCGACAATCTGCATAGTGATCGTTATCGGCGATCCTTTCGCGAACGGGACACCGGCGAGGTCCTTTCACCGGCGCGGGACGTCGTCGTCGGGCGCTGCCGTGTTACGCCAGCGTCGCACCGAATCTACTGCGGCCGAGGGAGACGTGCGAGACGGCGTCGGCTGCGGCAGCCGAGCGCAGCAGCGTCTTCTTTGCGCGCCGATATTTTTAAGACGACCGGAGGAACCTGGAGGATTTTTCTCGCACTGATCTGTCCGCCCGACTGCCTGGCGGCAATGAGACAGAGAGAGATAGAGAGTGCGGAGTAAGGGAAGCTGCGAGAAGGCCTCTTCTCTGTTGGCTGTGTTGGCTGCGTTGGCCGGGGCGCCGGGTTCATGCGACCGAGCGATCGGTCCGGGCGCCGGAGATCGAAGAAAGCCAGGAGGACAACACTCCGGAGCGCGCGCGACGCCGAGCACGCCGTTACACGTAGGAAAAGCCACGAGCGTGGAGAGATATACCAAGGAGAGGAGAGCCAGCGCGCAAGCTGTGTATTCGGCTACTCGTTTCAGGGGCAGCCACATACGTACGACTTTATAGGGTGTCTCCCTCTCCGCCGTCTAGACGAATCGCCAGATATCATCTTTGAATCATAATGTATCGCTTTTAATAAATGCAGCCGCTCTGCGTGCGTGCGTGAAAATACGATGCGTGGCAACGAGCGTGCGTGCGTGCGTGCGTGCGAGCGAGCGAGCGAGCAAGCGCCTCGTTCCTCCAGGCCGGCAACGACGGAGGCGGCGGCAGCGGCGACGACGACCAAGAAGACGGGGCCCAAAAAGAAGAGGCTCCGCCGAGAGCAAATAAAAGCCGATCGCATCGAGATATCAGCTCTCTCCATCTCCGAGCGCGATTTCTCCGTGAAAAATCACCGAATTTTCACCAGCTGACCCATCGCCCCCCTCCTCTCTCTTCTCTCTCTCTCTCTCTCTCTCTTACTCTCTTTCTGTCTCTCGTCGCCTCTTTTTGCGTCGTACCCGGCCGAGTTCGAGGAGGTCGCGCCCGATGGCTGCGAAACGAGACGGGCATTCTCGTTTCTTGGCTGAGTGGATCCGCGGCGAACGCGGCGCGAGAATAGATTTATCGGCGTTACGCGCCCGAGATTTACATTTTCGGATGAGGTCGCGCGCGTTCTGTAGCCGTGTCGGTGAGAGCTTGGGAAGCAAATCGCCGGTACCAGCGGCAGCCAGCGGCGATCCCGAGCCGCACTCACCGGAACCACGCTCCTCGAGCTTTGCCGATCGACATGCCGCGGCTTCGCGTATACCCAACTCCCGCCGGATGGCCTCTTAGCTTGCATCTTCAAGTCGAGCTTTCATCGCGAGGGAAGCTGGTGCATCGCTTGCGCGGACCATCATTGCCAAAAGTGGATCGGGTCCGCGGCTTGTCGGGCGCGCGCGTCCCTCCGGTAGTTGCGGCGGAATAACCCCGAAATTATGTACCCCCGGGGAGAGAAAAGTGCATGCATCTGCGGTCCCCCTGAGTGATATTCAGTACGGTTGCTCGGCTCGGAATCGATGCTTCTAGAATCGGATCTGAGGGGCCGTGGCGAGCGTACCAGTGTCAGAGAGCGGCGAAAGGGGGAGGGCAGGGAGGGCGAGAAGAGCGCGAGAGCAGCGAGAGGGGCGAAGAAGTTATTGGGACGAGGGAGCTGAGAGAAACAGAGAGAGAGAGAGAGGCTCGCGGTTGGGATGGTAAACAAATCGATGGATCGAGACCACCGACAAATCCACTTATTCACCCCCTATGCACTCCCGGCCGAGTATTGTCTTGGGGTCACGTGTTCTCCCACGAAGTGCATTAAGCGCGCGGGATTGCAGGGCATGCAATCCGTCCGAGCGCAGCATCTATCCATCCTCCTCGGATGCATAGCGCGCGTTTATACATATGTAGCCACGTGGAGGAGGGCAGGGAGGCACGCACAGAGGGCCGCTATTTTTGTGCGTTTCTCTCAGTGGGTGCAGACCACGTGAATATGTCGCCGGCCTGGACGACGCGGCCCGCCGACACGTGGAGGAGTGTCCGCAATGCAAAGCGATTCGACCGAGGCAAGCGGAGGAGGAGGAGGGAATATCGGCCGGGCGAGAGACGGAGAGAGCGAGAGAGAGCGAGAGAGAGAGAGGGAGAGAGAGAGGACGGAATCTGATACATGCACATATCGGCAAGAGTAGAGTCTCGTCGTCGAAACCCTCGACGATGCAACACCGGCGACGGTGGGTATGCCTGACGTCACCTCCGAATCCTCCGAGTCGCCGAGCGCGAATCGGACGTACGGACAGACAATCTGGCGTCTAGACGTACCAAAATAAATAACGCGGGGCCTTGCCTCGTCATCAAACTGTTGTTTGCACTCGTAACACTCCTCCGTCGTTCGGCGCGCGTCGTCCTTGTCGGAGCGTGGGGCCCCTTCTCGCCGCCGAGAGCACACAGCCCAGCCGGGGGATGACCGGCGGACACACGCTCCGCTCCGCTCTGCTCTGCTCTGCTCTCCGAAACCCTCAGGACTCCTCCGTCCACCTCATCCTCAATCAGACCAGCCGGCTTCATCGTTTTATCACTGCGCACATTCTCGCCAAGTGCATACCAGCCGGTCTGACGGGCCAATGTATCGCGCGCGCTCCTCTCTTTCCGTCTCGATTGTCCGGGAGATAATGGCTGGCGGGTAGCGCAAAAATTGGGTGAGAGGTTCGATGACTTTCTCGGGCGAGCGCGCGGGCGAGCGCGCCCGCCCGGACAAGTTGAATCAGCCACGATTTTCTCCGTATCGTTCTTTGACGTCAGAGGCACCTCCTCGCCCAGGGAATTCGGGGCGAAGGGGGCGAAAAGCTGGCGCGAACCGCCCACCGACGCAATATTGTCGAATTATTCGCGCTCGCCTTCTTAGCCGACTCGGTCTTCGATTGGAATTGTAAAAGGAAAGAGGAACTTTCGGGGGCGTGCGTCCACGGCCAGAAAACGAGGAGAAAAAATGGAAATGGTGCAATTTGCATGGCTCCTACGTAAGCGGGCCACCCTCCCCCTCGCTCGGCGAGGAGAGACTGATGGTAATCGAGATAACTCGGCTACCTGGAATTCGCCCAGGGGAGAGAGGGCCACGCTGGACACAACAGACTGGCCGATTCCATCGTCCGCGCAGTACGCGCCTCGTGGAAGGGAGATTTGAATTGCCGAGCAGATTGCGCAATCACACCCACGCATAGATGCACTCCATCTCAAAGATCTCCGAGTCGAAAAGGAGGTCGATCGGCGAGAGCAACCGGCGATCCACGCGTAGATATCGCACGTACGCTACTTGGCCAGACTTTCGTTCGATCGTCCCTCGGCCAACATTCAATATTGACGCGCTATCAGCGCGGATATCTGCCACTTTCGCGAGTGGCACGATGAGAATTAAGTGGCCACATCCCGAATCAAAAGAAGCGCGCGGCGGATTATCAGCGCCGCCGGCCAAGAACACGAGCAGGAAACTGGAGCTCCAATCTAGATAATCGTTTTAATGGGTTTACGTAATCCCCCGGGGGCCAATTATCAGCGAGTCCAATCGGCGCGCGGCGCGTCGCTCGAAACCCTGAGATTTCGAGCCACGTGTGCGCAAGGGGAAATGGGAGTGTGCGGATCGGATGTGAGGAAGCAGGAAGAGGGCCGCGCAGCATCTTCAATTTTCGCGATCTCGAGTGTCGCGCCGCTCGAGAGATAAGGGCAGCATTCGTCTGGCTCGGTGGTATACTATTTCCCGACGTCTGGCCGCAGTAGATACTGCGAACTCCGTATTTCCGCCGGGCCAGATTCCTGCGGTGGGAAGAATCGCCGGGAGCGTTCGGTTGCAGAGCCAGATACGATACTTTTAGGGCTAGGCGAATAAGATCCCCCGACGATACAGAATCCAGCGAATGCGTCAGGCATACCACACGGCCCCGGCCATTATTGCGTCTCAACGTTTCACCGCGAAATCTTGCGCGAGGAGATTACGCGCCCATAACATCCACCCGGAGCATCTATTTAGAGATTTGTTTAGCTAGAGAGACTATCGCGTCGTCGTCTCTCTCGCTCGCTCGAGCAAGGACCGTTCAAATCGAATCGGCTTGTTCGAGAGTCATATTGGAGGGATTCCGTTATTTTCATCGGTGCTGGCTCCCTGCCAGGGATCTAAAGCTGGCTTCACTAACCCCGCCACCGCTACGTAGAAGAGGCAAAATAGAAGAAGTGCGCAGAGTTATCAAGGCCGCCGAGAGGGATCTCTCTTCGGAATGGGAGGAGAGGAGCGACGATGGGGTAGAATCTAGGTCCTAGGATGGGAACAAGATGCGAGTGATCGAGTTCCTTCGTCATTTAGATCAAGGACGACGACGCGTCCCTTGCCGCATTCCCCGACTTCCCGTCCTGTTGCTCGTCCTCGAGGGGGAGTGGGGCGCCGTCGTCGTCGCCTCTTGGCCCTCTCTTCCGTACACCTACGACGCGACGCGACGCGATGCCTCGGCGGCGTCCACTCCGGAATCCCTTCCTCGGCAGACTTGTGCTGTCACAGCTGCATAAGGATATCCCTTGGAAATTGAATTCCGGGCGCGCGGTCCGGCCGGCTGCATCAGAAATTCGTGTACGTGACTCCCGGCCGAGCTTCTCCTTCTTTCGCCGTCGCGTCTCGAGGAGATAAGGCCGGCATCGTCTTCCCGATTCACCTCGTTTTCAGGGAGACGGCGCGGCGCGGCCTTGGCCGCTCGGGTTTCCCTGCCCTTCCCTGTCCGGGGGAGAATCCGTCCATTCCCAGAGTCCGAGCTGCGCATTCAATCTATAGAGACACGATGCATCCCCGATCCCTAAAGGATTCGCCGATTAATGCCGAGAATCGTCTTGGCATTTCGCGCGATCCATTACAATTCCACCACCTTTCGCACGTTGATTTAAATCGTGCTGTCTCCTCGCTCAAGTGGCTCGCTAGATAGGCGGCGAGCGGGTGCGATCGACAGCCTATATCGACGCCGAGCGCAAACAATTTGACGAATCGCGCGTCACCGTCACCACCAGATAAGAGCCACTCGAGCCCGACTACTCGTATTCAATAATCCACGCGCGCCTTTTAAGAGGCTTTTTCCGAGACGAGCCTCCCCCCGTGCGCGTTCTCCGGCGTAAAAAGTTCACGGATGCCGATGACGAGTGCGCGAGTCCTTCGGTCCATCGAGGCGCGCTCATCACCTCCTCGCGGTCGGTGGCCCCGCTCGATCGCGAAAATATCAGCATCCATTGCGTAATTCGCGACGCTCCCCACTTCGATCGGCTCAGGGCCCGATCGAGTGGGCTCGAGAAAAGTGCGAGGAATCGAGCATGGGCCGACGAGAGCGCTCGTGCGACTAGCTTCTCCCGATCAACAAGACGTTATAATAGGTGAAAGTCCGGCCGACTCGAGTGGGCCTGGGCCTCGGGAATGAAGTAACCCCAGGGCCTTGGATGACTTGTGCTGCGCGATAAGATTCTCCACAAAATACATACATTATGCATACAACTCACACACGACAACATAACTCGGCGCGGACATTTTTCCAGTAATAAAGACAGAGCCGCGTGTCCGCGAACGATGGCCCTCGAGTCCCAGGTGGCGTTCGCTCGCTATCGACGCGGGAGTACGGGACACAATAGCTCCGGCGAGATGAAACATCCCGGCGCGCCGGGGAAGAGGGCTACACGCGCAAACCACTTAATGTCACCGGGCAGTGATTACTGTCAATGCCGCGTTACGAAACCTCCCGTCGTTTAGGTACTCCTGGATAGAGGTAGGCAGCCAGCACTCGCAGCCCAACGACGGGAGGGACCGGAGAGATCATTCCAGTTTTCGGTCGAATGGCACATAGACGCGCGCGTGCCGCGCTCGCTCTGCGGCCCGCTAGTTATTAGCGGCGTCTGACGGCGCCGCAAGTGCGCGTTAAGTTGACAATGAATTAAGGCTCTCTCTCCCGCGATTGCCGTGCACTTTATCGTCGCGCTCGTCAATCCCCCGGAGCGTCGAGCAATAAATCCGCAGCTATCATCCGCAGTTCCGCGAAGGTGAGCCGTACGCGGCGGTCGCCGGAGAATGCAGTTAGTTGGCCCGACAATCGGATTACGCCAAATGAGGTCAATTGTTACAAATGTTGCACTCGAAGCCATTGTTGTATCGGCATGGGGCTCGCGCTCATCTCCCCCACCCACGCGCGGCTCATCGAACTTGAACAACGATCGGCAGCGGTCTTGGGCAGTTGTACAAAGCAGTTATCGGCGAGCACGTGAGCCTTCACCGGATACGATCGCTCCTCTACGAGGATCCGACTGCCACTTGGCCTCAGCGAGCCGTCCGTCGCGTCGCCGGGAATCCCAGTCTTCGAGGAAGCAGCCGGCTCCTGGATCGGCGAGATGCTAGTCTCTCTACACGGATTCCCCGGCCGCACCATACAATAATAACCAAGGTACAAACCACCGGCGACAGGCACACACTCGTGACCCACAAATGGTGGCCGTCGAAAAGGAGGCTTCCATCGCGCGCTACCGAGGAGAGTTCGACGAAGAAAGCGAACAAAGTAGAGCCAGGTAGATTAGAAATGTCGAAACCTGGCCGACTATAACGGCTGTCTTTATAGTAGTCCGAGTGTTATCGCCGTTATCTATTATCTGGCGCGGTTGTGCAGGGTGTTTGGCCTGTGCCAGCCTAAACCTCATTGACGTGTGTAATTGCAGGAATAATTGTACCTGGCGAGTAGTGAGTAATCACGGCCGTACCAGCGACCACCACATATATCTCTTCCAGTGAGGATATCAATCTGCAGAGTATCACCCCGCCGGCGAGAAGAAATGTCTGGCGTTGCGAATCCCGCCTTCGAGGTACACCTCCACGTACATATTTTCTCCCCCACGTCAACCTGACTACCTATGTACTTCCTTCTCGCGCTGTCATGTTACTCGGGGTCAGTCAATATTGACAGACGATGCTCCCGTGCACTCGCGTGCTATCGGCGAAAAATGCCTGTAGCGGCTTCGTCAAGGTGTCAGAATTGATGGCGATTCGACGGCGGCCGAGGGACGGCGATTTATAGGAGACACTTTCATTTTGTAGGAGGAGCTCGAACTGAATTCCGTCGAACTGGGTCGACGCGGCAAGGATCGCATGGAGAAGGCGGTGGGTCGAGTGCGAGCACTCTAAAGAAATTGCGCGGCCAGGTCGACGCCGCAATTGCTTGCCGCTTCCCGGTATTGATTATTATTATCGACCGCTATTGAGGAACTACTGATAAATGCGTCACAATCGTATCACTACGAGCATCGACCTTGCCCCTGCCTTTCCATACAACCAATTAACCCGCGGCCAATTTGACCCGGCCCTAACTTCCTCTGCTTTTTGCATGGCAGAATCACATCAGAGATGAGCCGAGACATTTCATGACCGTCGGACAAGACGCCCTTGGTGCGTTCCTCTCGAAGCATCGAAGGGCATTGAAGGTTTGCTTCTTGGTCCTCCTTAATCTCGGGGTCGCCGTGTACTTGGCATTCGCCACCTTGTACTGGGACAACCACGTGGGTGTGTGATCTCTTCAGATACCATCGCTGATCGATGCCAATCGACTATACTTTTACTATCTTCCGATCGTTACTAGGCATTGAGTGCGGCTTTAATTGGTGCGATGGCTATGGTATGCTACTGCTTCTCCTGGCGTTCACCTATGGTGGTATGTTCTACTTTTACGTGGCCAAACCGCTGTATGGACGCGTCTTCTCCCCTTGCTGTCTACCATTGAGAGTCATCAAGAAAAGGATTCAGAGTTCAAAGTGAGAACGGAGACATTCGTATAAGACTCCCGCCGGATTCTCCATGAGAGTGTGTTTAATCGAATAATGTTTATCCAGACACGGCACCACGATATTCCAGGTGATATTTTTCGGTATCATATTCGCCGCGATTATCGCTTTCCTTATAATCGACACCCAGGACTCAAGGAAGAGATTACGAAGTGCATTGGGAGTCATAATCATATTGTCTCTCGGGTGGCTCTTCTCCAAACACCCTGGACGTGTAAGTTCCGTCTCAATAAGTGTATCGACATTCAGGAAGCAATCAACTAATAGGTAATCACTTTGTCTAGGTTAATTGGAGGACTGTACTATGCGGATTAATCCTGCAATTTGCGTTCGGGCTGTTCACCCTTCGGTGGGAGGTTGGTCGGGCCATTTTCGATTGTATCTCACACAAAATAGCCACTTTCCTGGACTTCGCGAAAGAAGGGGCGAGTTTCATCTTCTCAGCGCAGCTCGTCGACGTTGGGGTTTTCGCTTTTGCCGTGAGTATCTCTTCGCGATTAATTCGCTCGATCAATCAATGTGTCATTTGGTCCCAACGCTTTCGCAGGTGCTGCCGGTAATCTTCTACTTCAGCTTCATGATCCAAATTCTATACTATCTCGGAGTGATGCAGTGGGTCATCATGAAGTTGGGATCAACCCTGCAGAGTATAATGGGCACGACCCTCTGCGAGTCGATCAACAGTGCGGCAAACATCTTCATCGGAATGGTAATTGTCGCCGAGAGCCCATACTGAGACTATACGCTTCCACTTGTATCTCTCCAACTCTTTTCTAGTCCGAATCCCCTCTGTTGATTAAACCTTACGTGAGTAAACTGACCGCCTCGGAGCTCCATACTATCATGTGCTCCGGCTTCGCCTCGGTTTCTGGTATGACTCTCGCGCTATTCTATCTTGAGAAAAGCATCCTTCCCGCGTGCGTAGATGTTGCTATAACTTTTCACGAAATGCAGGCACGGTCCTCGCCGCCTACATTAAATTCGGTGCGAACCCAGCCCACTTGATAACTGCCTCGGTGATGTCCGCCCCAGCCTCCATGTGTTTCTCCAAGCTGTTCTATCCAGAGACGGAGAAGACCCTGACGGGCTCGGATAACATCGAAATAGAAAAATCGTGGGTATCTCTCGAGATCAGATTTGATGATCGGAGTTAGACTGAGAATGTGTTTGCTTTCAGGACCGATTCCGGGATAATAGATGCTGCGTGTAAAGGTGCCATGGCTGGAATTCCCATGGTCCTCGGTATAGTCGCTAATATTGTGGCTTTTGTGTCCTTCGTCGCTCTGGCTAATGCACTCCTCGGCTGGCTGGGGGTGCTTGTTGGTTTCGAAGCCTTAAGTGTTGAGGTAATTAACAAAAATCGGCGCATCTGATCCACGAGAAATTCATTTGACTCTGTTTCCAGTTTATCCTGTCGAAGGTGTTCATGCCTCTAAGTTGGATCATGGGTGTACCATGGGAAATGTGCGAGGATGTCGGGACGCTCATAGGCCTGAAGACCGTAGTGAATGAATTCGTGGCCTACCAAAAATTGGGGGAGTACAAGGAAGCTGGAAGGATATACGGAAGGGCGGAAGCGATCGCGACTTTTGCCATTTGTGGCTTCTCCAATCCAGGCTCCATTGGGATCATGATCAGTATGCTCTCTTCGATGGCTCCCGACAGGAGGCAGGTCATCACGGAAACTATCATGAGGGCTTTCGTCGCTGGCAGTGCCGTCTGCTTCCTAACGGCCAGTATTGCCGGTATGCAATTGCAGGAATCGATCGCTCCTCAAGCTTTCGGTCTTGATTACTAAGCGGGGTATGTTCGTGTGTTTCAGGGATGCTGACTGACGATAATTTCTTCGCGCATCCTGCAGTAGTTAATGCTACGACGAGCAGTATCTTGAACGGAACGATGTTGAGCTAGTTCTAGCTACAAGAGTGACGCGACTTAAAGACAAGTCGAGGCATCCTGCAATGATTCTCAGTTGCGAGGGTCCTGTTAGGATGTAACATTCCATGAAGCAGTATTTCTGTAAATAGGTCGAGGGCGACTGCGAGGGTGACGTGCGTCGATTCGTTTAGTTGTTTTTAATGTCTTTCTTCTTTTTTGTATAATACAGTAGTGAAGTCGACTTAACAAGGCGTGAGATCAGTCGTGCGTCCACCTAGGTACTCTTTATCTGAGGTCTATGCTCGAAATTGCCACCATGCCCACCATTAGTGTGACTGAATGCTACGTTGTACAAAGTAAGAGAATAAGAGACCTTAAGCTAGTGCACGGTTTGTACATTGTCTTCTTTGCGTAGAGCGTATTATAAATTATAACGTCGGATCTACAGAATTGCGTGTGATTAAACTATAAGAGACTACAAGTCGTATCACAAAAGAGAGCTGCGTCACATTAATCGTCGCGCGAGAATTCAACGATGAGACAGCCAATCGCTACTCGCTTGATGAGGAATGTTTGCGCAATGAATAATCTTTCCTTCGTTATATCTTTCCTGTTTCCTCCTCATTTGGAGTCAGCTTCAACAGAGAACAATGACGCATCAGGTGCTGCCTTGATTGCTAGAGCGCACCTGGCCTCATGGTAAACTGTGCAGCTCGTGGACGTCGTAGAGTGTGTGGGTGCGATTGTATACATCGGCAGTGACCTCCAACATTTTTGGCAGGACGTCGATATTCCTCTGGACGTTCGTACCGCAGACCTGCAATCGAGAATTCTGTGATTTCACGAGAGCTTTCCGGCCGCCAGTCACTCCGACTGAGAATACTAATAAACGCTCTTCTACCTTCTTCAACAAAAGTTCTCTAGTAGGCATTGTGTACATGGCGACTACAGCCGCCTTTCTCACCACCCACGGATGATGCTTCGCTAAAGTCTTATTGTAAGCGTCCTGGCAGCAACTCGCAGTTTTCTCGGTATCCGAGATTTCGCCCAACTGTCTCAGGAATTCCCTAATAAAATCTGCAATTCCAATAAAGGTTGAAAGGTCACCATTCCGATCATAAAGTGCCGATTGTCGGACAAGTACAAAGACATTGTACCTAAGCCTCGATGTAGCCGTAAAAGTGTTCGAGCACCATTAGAGCTTTCACATTTATCCAGCAGTCTGTTATCCTTCTCGAACTCTATCATGGTTTTCACCGTCGTGTAATTCTGGTCGTCTTTGGTCGACAACTCTAGCAACACCTCGATCTTTTGTTTCAAATCCGAGGAGACAAAGGTGAAGACACTGCCCATCAGTTGGAAAAATCTGCACGCAGTCAGAGAGCAGATTAGAGTATTGGGAGAATATTGGAAAAATGCTTCTGAACTTTCGTTTCCGACGGAGCCCAGTGCCATGTGCATGGCTGCCATGAAGAAACTTTTCTCTCCGTTAACAGACATGCTATATTTCTACTCGAATCGACTGTCATTTCGTTAACAGGTAGTTCGCGCGCACCGGGAGATTCGAATGTGTACTGTGTCGCATGTGTGGAAAATCCAGGCGTGACAGTGGGTCGATGCGTCTTGTGTTAGTCGTTGAGGAGGTTAAGTGAAAACAGAGGAAACTCGCAGAGGAAGTTTTCCTTACTTGTAGAGCTCATTGTAGGCGTCGATGTAGGCCCTAATGTCGACGTCGTCCTCCTGGACGAGGGCACGATTGAAGTGGTCGTGGACCGTTCGCAGATCGAAAAATACCATTTCCGAGCCCTCCGCCATTTTCAACTCGCTCTACAGTTTCCCCAGGAACACCTTGCTTGATCGCCTTCGGGTCGAGTGCCGCGGGTTACTGTTAACTCGTGTTATCTCGCCAACAGACTATCATTATTCTCCTCCGAGGAAGAGAAAGAGAGAGGGAGTGCCAATTCAAGCTGTGTCGTCTCACTTATCAGGCACGCGGCCGAGTAGAATAGCCTCGGCTCCTGCCAGACTCGACTCGACTTTGCGCCCGAGTGACTGCGAGTCCGAGCGAGCATGTCCTTGGTGGGAATCGATGGGAGCATTTATGCTCATGGTGCGTTGTCCGTACCCCACGACCTGTTATTCTCGTTGGAGATGGAGATCGACTTTTCGCCATCGCAAGTGATAGCCACATGCGATTGTCTATCACCGGAAACTCGTCTCTTTATCGAATGTTTACAGCCGCCAATGCCCACCCAAAAGCCCGTGCTATCGGAGTGCCAGTCTTATCAGATGGATCGCGGCAGCAAGGCATTTGCCACCTCCTCTGCGAGGATTAGATTGATCAGGAACCCAGAATTAGGTTTTTTTAAAAAAATATTTTAATCTTCCAAATTTCCTGGACACGGATAGGAGTGGAAAATAAAAGCTAGCTGCGCGTTATCGCTCTCGATCTTGCAAGAGATCTGAACTCTGAACTGGTGATCACTTTGTCCTGAATCACGTATTTGCTTAGGCAAACATCCACTCGTTTAACTCCTTAGCGTTAAGTGTAGATTCAACTGATTAGATTACTAAACACATGTTTTGCAAAATATGTTTCAAGAGTTTAGAAAGCCCGAGGTATTGGAAGTGGTGGAACGCAGTTATTACTAGCCACCGGTACTATTACGTTAACAATTCGCAAGATTCGAGAGAGTTTCTTAAACCGGGTTTTGCAGTATATCTGATTTTATATTATCAGTTATGGCTTATTTGCAAGTATCAAAGTTAGAATTGTGAAGTGGGAATTCCCAAGTGGCTCGCTCTGTTGCGTACCACTGTAGTGGGCAGGCTGATGACTCATTGGATCAGCGAGCAAATGATCGCGACGCCGCGCGGTTTCTATTCTCGGGCGCTACGATATAATTCCGATCCCGCTTCAGCACATTTCCAAACAATTCTATCTAGTGAACGCCATCTCGAACCAACGTAAACGTAGACCTAACCAAATCGTTGTTGGTTTGTGTATTGATATAAACCGCCAAGGAAAAAGCGCGAGAAACATTTCAGCATGGCGGATGTATTGGATATTGACAATGCCGAGGAGTTCGAGGTTGATGACGAAGGAGACCGTAAGTATTTTTATTCACGCGAGCCCAGTACATAACAAACAAACCGTGGTAGTCCCATAACCTGCGGCCCCCATCGGTCTCCAAACGTATCCGGCAAATGCGACGCATTAATTTACGTTTCCTCCTGAATTCACCGATTTATCCAGTAACAATGCTTAACTAATGTTTGGTTTCCTTTCTCTACGTTTAGAGGGAATCGCCCGGCTTAAGGAAAAGGCGAAGAGAAGAAAGGGTAGAGGACACGGCGCTGAATTGGTGTCGACTCGTGACGATGTTGGTCATTATGAGTCTATGAATGCTGTAGAAGAAGACGATGACGAACCTGGACCACAGAGATGTAATTCTCAATAATATCATGCTTATTCCAATTGTTTTCGTATATGTGTATTGCAAGAACCATTTGTGCTTGTAGCGGTAGAAGGATGGATTCTCTTCATAAACTCTGTGCATGAGGAAGCACAGGAAGACGATATCCAAGACAAATTTTCAGAGTTTGGTCAGATAAAGAATCTACATCTCAACTTGGACAGAAGGACTGGTTTCTTGAAAGGATACGCTTTGGTAGAGTATGAAACCTTCAAAGAGGCACAGGCTGCAAAAGAAGCACTAAATGGAACTGAAATTCTGGGTCAACCTATTTCCGTGGATTGGTGCTTTGTGAAAGGGCCCAAAAAGTAAGATGCCACTTCTGAGAAAATCTATGCCGGCTATTGTTTTTGTGTATTATCACAAATTTCTGCTTTTCCAGAATTAAGAAGAGGAGCCACAGAAGACGATGAAAGAAGTGTATAAATAATATTTTTTATTCTCAGTACGCAGGAATTCCAATAAGAGATATGATTTTGTATTTTGTAAGCAGTAATGCAAATGAGTGCAAGAATTAATAACCGATATGCGTTCATAATGACACACACCAAAAAAGTATGGAACTACTTGATATCCCGAGGGTGTACATTCACCGCTACATTTCCGAAAACTCAATTTAGGACTGTATAAAAATAAAGCTAATAAACAGGTTACTTATTATTTATAATAGTTCTATTTTAATTTCCATCACATTAAAGTTTTTTCTCTCTTGTAGTATGAAAAGTTCTGTTCAGAAGTTTTTAAGTTCTCGATTATACCGTACTTCTTGTTTCTTTCTTATCGCTTATTACGCGAACGGTATCCTTCCACATTGAAATGGAACGAGTGTGTGAATAAAGATTGCATGAGTTTATTATACAAAATTACTTAATAAATAGGCTATCCAGTAGAGCAGTTTAGGCATAGTAATTGAGATTGGCCTTCTTCTTTGCCTGGACCTCATTAATTGCCTCCATCAAATCCTCGTGAGTGACTGCAGATGCGTTACGTCTCAACGCAATCATACCCTGTACAGACGATTACCACAATTGTAATGATTTCAAACCTGATTTTAACGAACCAAAGAATTATGCGAATAATCAGATATCTGCCATACCGCTTCCACGCAAACTGCTTTGCACTGGGCTCCGTTAAAATCATCGGTGGACCTCGACAATTCTTCGAAATTAACATCGGGCGACATGTTCATTTTACGCGAGTGAATTTGCATAATACGCGCTCTTGCCTCCTCGTTCGGGTGTGGGAATTCGATTTTCCTATCCAGACGACCGGATCTCAACAAAGCAGGATCCAAAATGTCCACTCGATTTGTCGCCGCGATTACTTTTATGTCGGAGATCGAGCTAAATCCATCCAGCTGATTGAGTAGTTCCAACATGGTTCTCTGTACCTCACGATCTCCAGCCTTCTCAGAGTCGAATCTCTTTGTGCCAATAGCATCCAATTCATCAATGAATATGATTGCTGGTGCCTTCTCCTTAGCAAGGGAGAACGCGTCTCTTACTAACTTGGCACCATCACCGATGAACATCTGTACAAGTTGTGGTCCAGCCAATTTCAAGAAGGTTGACTTGGTCTGTGCCGCGCATGCTCTTGCTAATAGAGTCTTGCCAGTTCCAGGTGGTCCATATAGAAGCACACCCTTGGGAGGCTGAATACCAATATTCACAAACTTCTCTTTATGAGTCATTGGTAGCACCACTGCCTCAATTAACTCCTGGATCTGCTTATCCAAGCCACCAATGTCAGAATACTGTTCTGTCGGCCTCTCATCTACCTCCATAGCTTTAACCCGAGCATCGTATTCAGCCGGCAGTGTTTCCAGGACTAGATAGCTGTCTTTGTTTACACCGACCAAGTCTCCCGGCTTTAAAGACTCTGCATCAACAAGGCCAATGACAGGCAAAAAGTATGTCTGCCTTGTGGATGTCTTGATAACAGCGCACTTTCCTTCCCTCTGTGCATCCAAGTCAACTATCGCTCCATCCTCTTCACCCATATCTTGTGGGTCCACATCCAGCAATTCGATTACATTTGAAACAAGGTAAGGCAAAGTCTTGTTGACTTTGATTTTCTCTGTGTTTTCTTTGATCTTATCGTTTTGTGCTTGAAGTTCGTGCGAGATTCGCATCACCTCGCTCTTCATAATTTTGATCTCGTTATCCAAAAGTCTGGTGCGTGAGACAATTTCGTCGGTGGACATACGCAGGACGTCTTCGCCCAAGGCTTCCTGCATGACGGGAAAAAGTCACATCATCCGATTTTGAAGCCGCCAAAAGCCGAGCGAAAAGATTCAACATTGCATAGAAAATACATGATTGTTAAGTTCTGAACAGACGTTACAACGAAACATTAGGAAAAAGAAGCATAATGAATATCACTTATTTCGGAATGTTTATTCATTTAGATATGCTTGTCATTCCCGTTTAACCTAAATTCTACATCTCTCCGTAGCTCACCTGTAGATCATCTTCCCAAATAGCTTTGTCTTCTAAAGTCGTCATTGTAAGATCTTTAATCCAAGTGAGCCTTCGAAGCTTCTAATTACTTTATACCGTGTCTATTTTGCAAATCTTCAACCTCTTCTGCAATTCTTTAGCGTTCATGAACGCGATTCTCAAAAAATACGTATTCTATGGAAGAACCTTACGGTTACTCTACCGCGTATGGACTGAACTACTTCGGCAAATTCATAGTATAGACATAAACCAGTAGGGTCACTCGACCGATTTCGTGAAGCCACGATCAGATTAGGATGGCCAATAGTTCTGTGGCCAGCTACCAGGGGCATGACGATCTTGTTTTAGTTGGCCATGGCTTAAAGAAAGCGGCGAGCGGGGCCGAGGGGGTGCTCTGGCAACGCTCTACCAGAAATTTCCGTGCTACGTTACTGTGGCTTTTCCATTTCGACAATTTTCGCCTAAAAATCGGCGAAATATTAAAGCCCTTGACCACTATTCTCTCTTTCAAGTCCTACGGATCTTAATTGTCATTACTAATTTAACCAATAGTCAATATTCAATGCGCAGCCATTCGCCCGGAAATACTTGTGACAATATACTTGGTACTATTATTCTGCTATAATATGCAATTGATATATTTATGATTAAAAGTCCATATGTATTGGCCAACAAGTATTTCCGACCCAGGTCTCACCACGAGGAGGTTGCTGCACTTGGAGACCCCCCATGCACCCCATGCACCGCATGCAACCCATTCAAGCAAAAATAAAGTAAATTAGGAAGAAAAATAGAAAGAAACATCTACCACTACTACTTAAACTAAACTGCTTAGCGTAATCGATAATCTAAATTACTTACAATCTAATGGGTACCCACGCAACGCACGCAATATAACTTATAAATATATATATATATATAGTTGCGGTGTCTTCGTTCTTGATCGGTGATGCATGTTGAAACCTAGTTACAACTAAGAAATTGAATGATTAGCGCAATATTTGTACACTAAACTTATATTAAACGCAAACTTATAATTAAATCTGGAAGCAACTGCAACTGCAACAGACAAAAACATTAACCTCCCGGGTTCTCGCGATATTCTTAGAGGGAGATTGAAAATATATTATGGCAAAAGTCGCGGTCGCGTAAAAAGAAAAATTGCAATTAATACTTGGCAGGTCAATTCCACTGGCATCCGTGCCATTGCAAAGAATTGTAATTCGCATTGCGCGGAGGTACACTAATTAAACCGCGATGTAAGGAATAAAATAAATTGAACTTTAATATCTAATATGATAGAATTGCATTCTGTGAGAGGCACACTTTCTCAGATAGCATCGCGGTACTAATTACATGACTCTACTTCATAAAGTTATTACCGGAATAATTGAAAACACGTGGGGTATGCGCGAACATATTCTGAAAAGGTATATTAGAATAATTACAATAACACTGAAGAAAATAAACGAAAAACTTATAGCACATAAATATGATATGTGTGCTGTGAAATACGCGAGTACTTGCACCTTGTTGCCCCAACTATTCCTCGAGATCGGACAAACCTGGAGACGTGCACATTTCAGCTAAATGCATAGTCAAGACATTCTTCTCGACTTGCAACCAAGCTCAATCAAATTAAATCGCGTCAAAATCCCGTGTACTCACAGTTTAAGGTCGGAAGCGATAAGTGACATAGCCACTTAGCAAGGCAATAACTTTCCAAAGATTCGTGCAATCATTGCACCAGCCTCTCTCACATTGACTCTAAATCGCAAATAAGAGCAAAGCGGTCAGTCGTACAAAAGACTGGGCCCACAGACTTGAGATCGTACGCCAGACATATTTTCATTTAATGAGTTATTTTGAGTAGTACAAAATAACCATTGACTTTATATTATGAATGATTTCTCGGACGGGTGACTTTACTCTACTTTTAGCAAGGCACGAACACTATTTTTAGTATTATATATACATATGTATATGAAAAAATGATAGCAAATCGCGGTGTACTCAGTGAGCAGTGGTTTAGCTAAGCTGCAGCAGCCCTACAAAAGGTCGAAGATCCGACAAAAGCTCTAATAATGGGGGTACGCATCGCGACGTGGTGCGCCGGTTGCGCCGAACCTACCGCGGGTACCACTCACTGAGTCACATTATCTCTAATTGTTCCAATGCAAGAGAAAAGTTCGCGATACGTTTCGCGTGACTCTAACAGACCGAGTGGTTCTACTCAGAGGTGCTATCTAATGCAGCACAGAAGCAAAGGCTCACCGAACCAGTTCGAGATTATCTCTTTTCTGAAGAAGAATATCAGATCGAGATAATCCCAGGAAGAAGGGGCGCGCGTAAGACGAGAGGTGAGCAAAATCCAAGACCCCTACCGTCAGCAACCTCTGAGCCCACTTTCATTCATTTCGGCTTATTGGCAAAATTATGAAAAATGTGTTTCTTTATGGGGTGGGCTTGGGGGTACAAAATTGGTGCACGCACTTGCCGTAACGTGTCTCACTTTGGTGCACGCACTTGCCGTAACGTGTCTCACGTTGGCGAGCCGCAGACTTTTAGTTCGCTGACTCGACTTTAGATTGACTCTACTCGAAATTTTCTCACACTTTAATTCAACTACTAATTAAATCATTCGACTTTGGCAAAAGGCTCTATATTAATAGGTCATTATAATGTTTAAATCAAGTCTCGACTTTGTGTGTGTGTGTGCAAAATGATTTTAATTCAAAGACTCGACTAAATGTTTAAAATTACTAATTAAAAGAAAAGAGTACTATATAAGTTTCGATAAACTCTAATGCAAAAAGTGACTGGACTGTACTCATGTGCAAAGGTGACTCTATTTTCAGATTTGGCAATTTCAGGAAAATCGCGTGTCTGCCAGCCCGCCTAGGACCGGACACAGGAACATATGGTTCGTGCCACAGCCACCCGTTCGCACAATGCGAACGCGTGCAATTACATATATACAATATCGAGCATAGTGACATAATGACTGGCCATCGAGGATGGCCAGCCATGGTTCTTCGACCCTCTTCATGGGCCACTTGGATGCGACGTCTTCGGGCAAGACACCCAGCAGCGCACTAAAATTGCTCGAGACACTTCCTCGCATAAAACATGAAAACCGCGCATCGCGACTCTAATTTCCCACCCAATAGCTAGCAATTCGAATGACAATCACCCGGCAAAATGACTGCCATCCAAATCGCACATTTAATGTGTCTCGGCAATTCCATTTGCAACCCACCACCCCCCACTCTATCCCCCAATCAAACAAGCTACTTGTTAAAACCCCCAATTATGCAACTGCGAAAATTGCTGCTATGATAGTGGCTGAGTAAGCCACTATCAATAGCTTGTGCAATTTCTGCAACTGCACAATAAGAAACAACCATCGATGAGCTTCTTGCTTCCGACTTCTCTCTGTGCAATGAGAGTCATGCTTAAATCTACGTGTCACTAGCATCCCTCTGCGCCCGTTCGCAATGAGACACTAGCAACCTGCCTACTTAGTCTAAATCACACCCATACAGAGAAAACACTCCCCCCCTCTCATACTGGAAGACACACGCATTCAACATAATAGAAATGATGAATCTGAAACAGACAAATGCTGAAATCAACCGGCAAGCAATAGCAACCATTGCGACAAAGTTTATTCAGATTAGTTTCAACATTCTTAAAGTGACGCTAGTTTAAACTATCAAAGTTTCTCGCGGAATTTCATAATAATCGTCAAAAGATTAAATAATTGTAAAATTCACAAGTATAAGTAAACTATCCAATAGTTATATCAATAGAGAAGTTAATATTGTAGAAAAATTATGTACCAAATCGATTATTTATTATATTGAATTGAAATGAGAAAAACGTGACGATAGCAATTTATCCAAATAGATGACTGTGCCAACTATTTTCATAACTTGCTATTCTTAATCATGAGAAAGTGTGACTCTAGCGACGCACAAATCGCCCAACAATATATTAACATATTCACATTCACACATGCGATAAGTGCGGCGTGCACAATTGCCACCGCTTGCCAGTTGCCACATACAGGTACAATAAATGAAATATACCATAAACCATGTCCTAGTCCCAGACTCATTCGAGTCGCACCTGGGCGACTCTAATGAGTGCGGGCATACCACAGACATGGCTAAAATGAAATCCTTCCGACCTTTCTCCCACTCTCTATCTCGTTTCTCTTCAAGTGTGCTGAAAATCCTGACTAGAAAATTTGGTTAGACATATATGTATATCATTTCATAAGCGGATCGCGACTTTACTTTTATTGCAAACGCGACATTGGTCGGAAGGACCAATGTACATATCCATTAAAACGATAAACATTCATCCTAACACACTTTATTTCCTAACATGGTGTACTATTCTGAAAAGAACTGTACGGGAAGGAAGGAGAGGAGAATCTATAATCTGTGACTCTACTTGTTGCAAGTTCAATCTCAGGCGGCTCTTTCGTCAAAGTTGTATTAATTAGATAATAAGAAAATGACTAATTGCAAAACTCTACTTTTCTACACATACACTCAAAAACTTTGACTCCAGAGTGCGTTCCGCCTGGCACAACGCGACGCGAATAGTCTTCTTGCATTTGTAAACTACTATTATTCATACTAGCAAATCAATCGCAACACTACTTTTATTTCCAAGTGAACGAGTTTCACTTTCAACAAGATTATTTCATTGATCAATGTCAATTATATTAGAACCGTTTGGTTCGAGCAAAGCCGGGTTACTTAAAGATACTAATTTGGGATTCCATGTTCCCTTAAGTTACTTGAATGAAATTCTTTAAATTCTATATGTATAAAATGCAAAAATGCAAAAATCGCGAGATGCAAGAGAACTCTATCCTATCTCATAAATATATAATCAATAAAGTACGTAGAATTGAAACGAGAATAGTGTACTTGCGTTGGCAGTACATTATGCTCGCTGTCACTATGCTCAATGTATATTATTATGAAGGAATAAACAATACAACCAGTCCTCCGTGTCGGTTCGGACCATTCGCCCTACGACGTGATGGAGGAGCGGAGGGATAAAAAAGAGTGACTCACCCACTGCTAGTTGCAGCGGCAGTAACACCTCGCTCCAATACCTTAGCTCTCTGCGTCTCCGCAGCAATGTTGCTCGATTCGATCTGCAGCCCCAGCGATGTTGCTCCATCGGCCCAACAACACTGATTCTATCGCGTGCGATAGTGCGTGCGTATACATATGCTGGTATACGCGGATCATAGTTGCTCGAGGAAGCTTGCAGACGTAGCTGAGTTAATATATACATAATTGTTATATTCGCAAAACTACGGGAAGCAAAGGGAACTCCACTACTCATAATTTGGCCGGCCAAGGACTAGTACCGATCGTAAAGGCTTTACAGCCAGGTAGGATACAAGTAAGCCACCCGGCAAGACCACGAATACAAGGTAAAAGGCCTTAACCAACAATATCACAAGTTGGGGACCTAGCTGAGTTAAAATATACATAATTGTTATATTCGCAACACTACCGGAAGCAAAGGGAACTCCACTACTCATAATTTGGCCGGCCAAGGACTAGTACCGATCGTAAAGGCTTTACAGCCAGGTAGGATACAAGTGTTCATTGGTAGAATTGCAATCGAGTGTGCCACCACCGCCCATGGTTGCCCACAGTCGGCAGCTCAGGACGATCTTGCGACCGCCCAGCTCCGTATACATGTATACTCCAGCTCGATCGCATTAATTCCCCCGAACAACAAGCAGAGCCACCCGGCAAGACCACGAATACAAGGTAAAAGGCCTTAACCAACAATATCACAAGTTGAAGGGCTACTAGACTCTCAGATATTAAAACTTGAATAGCACCGCGCACTGCACCTGACAAAAAGTGCCGCGAAAGTGATATGTACAAATTACAAATACTTCTACCGCCTCCAGCAGTAGAGGGTTCGCGATGAATACTCTGTTTTCTCGGCTGCAAGCCCCCTTTCACAACTAAAACTACTGGCTTTACTAGCACGACGCACGATAATCCCCGAGATCTGCATCCCCAGCAATGTTGTTCGATCTGCTTCCCCAGCAATGTTGCTCGATCTGCATCCCCAGGGATGTCGCTCCATCTGCTTCCCCACTGGTCACTGACTCTACACCCGCGGCGAGCAAATACTTTTCTTAATTGTCGCGGCCGGGTTTAAGTCACTTTTCATCGGCGCAACAACACTGATTCTATCGCGTGCGACAGCTCGGCCACGCGGGGCCCACTGTCGCTTGAATTGCGGCAAAAATGTTCACACTGAAGCTAAATTCGCGGCAACGTAATGGGACTCACACGTGTGAATCCGCCCAGGCCTTTCCGAGACGGGCCGCGGTAACATTTCGCAACTCTAATGCGCTCGGTGCGCAATTCAATTAAGAAAACACTGCTGGAAAGAAGCTGATTTATACACAGAAATAAATATGGGCTTTGGGTTTGGGGAGTGTGTTTATGATAGATGATAGATGAAAATATGTCGTGGCGTACGACTTTCTCTCACTTCAACGCAATACGCGAGCACGCAAATCAAACTCATCTACTACCGCGAAACTTGATCAATTGTTCATTAAAACACTTCAAGTATAAGGTTGATTCGAAAAATTCAAGATAAGAACAAAACTGCGAGTACACAGGTGAGGTAGTACTACTTACAACCTCCGAGAAATTCAAAGATACCGCGAGGCAAATGTCTGTTGTTGGGTAGGTGGTGGTGGTGCACGCCTCGTCGGCTTGTCCTCACTTTTGGTGTAGCTGAGAGAACTTGGAACAAGCACGTATTATCTCTAATTAGTATTGGGTGGGTGGTAAATGCGCAACACTGCAAAGAGAAGATAAATATAATTAATAGCAAGTCGCGTGTCCCGAATGTATCCCAAGTAAAGCGCCAAAGTATTTGTAAAGCGTAAAATATTGTAAGATTAAAAGGTATTCGCGCACACCGAACCGCTCTAGCTATCCGAGAAAGTAGTCGAAACTAGGACAAAGTCGCGTCAAATGTCCCGAGAGATGAATTAAAGATTGAAAATTGAAGAAAAATCGGCAAATAAAAGAATGAAATTGTTGAAATAATTCGTTAGGTAGTACACGATAAACGATGAGTAAAAGTCGCGTTTAATGAGTGTAAACCGTGCGCGCGAGACTCTAAAGTAATAGTATAAACGAGGATAAACCGTTTAAATAATGAGCAATGTCGTGTTAGAAACGAGGCGTATGTATCGCGAGGAATAGCGCCGAAGTATAAAGCTGCTCGTAACGTGCAAGAGAGAACCCGGGAGCGACGCGACGTGCGACCGTACCGACCGAGCGCTGAACGCGTTGTGACGAGTTCAGCCGCTCCCGGCTGCCTCGCTGGGTGCTCGGCGCGCTCTCCCCACCACCACGCCAGCCAATCAGCTGCCTCGTCTCACTGCCGCGCCGTTTCGACCGATCAACCACGCACCGCGACACAATGCACTCCCGGCTTCGGTATACCTGCCGTCCCTGCGTGCAAAAACACTTTTTTTCGTCCTCGCCACGTTTCCTGGAATTTTCCCGCGTTCACCCAAACCTTTTCTGCATGTGTTATACTTTGCAGCCGATGCTTCTCAACTGCTACGGACTGTTACACAGCAGATGTTAAGAAAATATTCCATCTCCTTGCGGTTTATAATGGTATTCGTATCATTATACGCCTGACCATTTATTTAACAACTTTGATGCTCGTTTCATCTACTATTATATCAAACGTGCGTACCAATCGCTATTCGGAGTTGTATTTTTATATTTTTTGCTTCGTTATACGCGACAATTAGTCACTTTTCCCCCACATTTTCACATATATACCGAACACGGTGTTGCACAACTGTTTGCTGCTGCGATATCGCAGAAACAGTACTCGAATTAATAATTGTTACTCGCGTTCTAGGGCTGCGAGAGAACAGCACGCGAAATGAGTGACAAGGCATTAGATTACATGTCACGATTGACAACTCTTATCGTTAGTAATATGCATGGACATAAATAATCGTCTTGAAGAGTGCGCGAAAGATTAATACTGCGGAGGAGAGGAGTATCTCGTTTAACAAACTGGGCACAGGTACATACATACATACATTACATGTAACGCTTTATAGAACACAAAGTTTATTATGATTTTATAAAAGTCTTGATATAGCTCAGTTGGTATGAAACTTCATAAGTCTAATACTCAAAAAATAATGAATCTTGTTCATCCTCTTTATAAACTAAAATGAAAAAACAATCGAAAGTAACGGATGAATGATGTGATTACGCTTAAAAGCACACGTCCCTCTTGCAATGCTTGTTCTTTTCTGTACTCTCTACGATGGAAGAAGTATCCAGATGATAAAATAAGCGAGTTTACTTCATGTTATATTAACATGGGTTCCATGACTACATCGGTTGCATCTATCGGCGTTTCCATATCGGTATCATCGGACTCCTTTTTGACGGAATACAATTTTCGCAGTTTCTCGTAATGTTTGATTTCCTATAAATTAAACATGCATGTGATAAAGTACTGAAGATAAAAGCTACTTAGTGTATCATCATCACATGTGATGAATGCTTGCAACTGTTTTGTACCTTTTCTTGTACAGACGGTCGAACTTTGTCGAAGGCGACCATAACATGTCTCATACAAATTGCAGGTTCGGCTGTATAACACACCATTAGTTCTCTCATTGCCTCCATCCCAGCTTCTCTAATTAAAGCAGCCAAATCTGCTCCAGTATAGCCATCGCATTTATTGTTGTATCCTATTTCCTCGAGATTAACATCGGCAGCTAGTCTTGGCTTAGTGCCATTCTGGAACAAAAGTTTTGGTTCAAGAAACCTGGAGTATTTCAAGGGCTCGTGCCAAAGTAAAGGGGAAAATGATTACGATGATATACCTTAGTCAATGCTCTGAGAATGTCGACACGATCAGCGGCCAACGGTAAACCAACGTACAGAATCTTATCCAATCTACCTGGTCTCAAGACAGCAGGATCGATGATATCAGGTCGATTACTGGCCGCCATAAGGAATACTCCTTGCCGACCTTCTACTCCATCCATCTCCGTCAACATCTGATTTACAACGCGCGACGTAGCGTTGTTGTCACCATCTGATCTTCTTGGACACAAGGCATCTAGTTCGTCGAAGAATATTACGCACGGGACAGAATTTCTGGCCCTCATAAAACATTGTCGCACTGCTTTCTCACTTTCACCAACGTACTATCATAAAAATATGGTAAAAATAATGAGATTGCTTCGACAAGTTGTATCTTAGAATATTGTGCATTGTAATTAAGTAGCTTTAATTACCATATTAAGTAATTCTGGTCCTTTCACCGATATAAAATTAATTCCTGCCTCATTAGCAATAGCTTTAGCCAACAAAGTTTTACCACATCCAGGTGGTCCGCATAACAATACTCCAGTCGGCGCATTTAAACCCAACGCTGCAAAGTGATCAGCATGACGGACTGGTGCCTAAAGCATAAACAGGCACATGTAAAATTCCCAGACTTTGAATTAATCGAATGACTGAAAATAATAAATGATGCGTCGTACAAGAATAGCCATTTGTAGTTCTTGTCGAATATCTCCTAAAGAACCGATGTCTGCCCATGTGACATCGGGTACTGTTGCGAATCCTTCCCTCTTCGCTGATGGTTGCACAATACGAAGGGCTGCGTCAAAATCACTATGCTCAATGCATAAGTCAGCCAAACGTTCTGGAGGTAACAGTGGCTCGTTTCGTATCCAATTAAAGATACTTGATAGATCAGGGGACTTTGACGGCTCTTGTATTATATCCATCTCTAAAGGTGCTGGGGAAGTCTCAGAGTTGGTTTTACTAAGTTTAGAAACATCAGTTTCTGCTGCTGCCAGAGGTTCAACAGGCACAGCATCACTAATTAGATTCCCTGTGTTTTCGAAAGGTTCGGACTCCTTTTCCCTCTGTTCTATTTCCGGTATTTCAGATGTCTTAGGTTTCGGTGCAGATCTATTCAAACCCTCGAAAACTCTAAAAATGAAAAATAGATTCGTTTATCTCAATATCTAATGTTTCTAGGTTTGTCATTCTGAGATATATAAACGTGAAGACGAAAATACCTATCGACTGCTGCCATAGCAGCCTCCCTAATGAGTGCAACTAGATCGGCTCCGACGAAGCCCGGTGTAAGACTGGCTACTGTGCCCAAATTAATATCAGGACCTAATGCTACTTTTTCAGTGTGTACAGATAAGATTTTTGCTCTTGCTTCTTTGTCAGGGATTCCGAGGGATACTTCACGATCGAATCGGCCGGCCCTTCTGAGTGCTGGATCCAGCGCATCCGGTCGGTTTGTTGCTCC
Source organism: Crossocerus cetratus (assembly GCA_963675795.1). Lineage (NCBI taxonomy): Eukaryota > Metazoa > Arthropoda > Insecta > Hymenoptera > Crabronidae > Crossocerus > Crossocerus cetratus. The sequence goes on along the minus strand of OY776664.1, from coordinate 6,899,880 downwards.
AATTACTAAAACTCTATCACCGTTGTCCTTTGCACTTAAATCTAAAAATTTGAAACAGCTATTAGATTAACATCCATCCACTGACACATTCTCAATGGATCTCATTAAATGTTCAAATCATACTTGCCATCTAAACATGATAATAACTGGGCAACGATTCTTCTCTCCATTTCTCGCTGTGCAGTGGCTCTGTGTGGTGCAACAGCATCAATTTCATCTAAGAAAACAATGCATGGTGATAGAGCAACTGCTTGTTCAAACAGGTCTCTGATTCTAGCTTCACTTTCACCGGATACACCAGCTACAAGTTCTGGAGCAGCTACTTTTAATAATGGAACGCTTAATTCCTAAAAGTATAAAGGGATATTTTTATATATGTACAGTGTACTATATATTTTTGCTGGATTATAAGTATTCCATACATATGTATTATAGTACTTACGCCAGCAATAGCATGTGCCAATAATGTTTTTCCACATCCTGGAGGTCCGTGCAACAGAAATCCTCTAGGTGGAGGTATGCCAAGTTGTTTAAAGATTTCTGGATGCTTCATATGCGCGAGTAATTTACAAACTATACTCAAGACTTTTTCATTCCCACCCATATCAGCAAACGTCGCCCTTGGTTCAGTAACCGGTATGCCCTTAGATTTCTTGGCAAATACGAATTGACCACTATCGTTATCTTTTTCTCTTTGCCTTTTTGTACTTGTGGTTTCCACTGGTAGTTGCTTCTCTTCTTTTGGAGGCTACAGATAATAGATATCATGCTTAAATTCTATGAGTCTACATTCCTTTTGTTTTATTAACCACTTGCTCCCCCTTGGCACATATCAGTGCAAATGCAAGTGACACAAACAAGGTTTACCAGTTTTGATTGAAGCACTTCATTTGTTGTCGGTTGTGTTTTTGTACTACTTGAAGATGATGGGCCTGAAATTTGTGGTTGTGTCTTTTGGGGGGCTTCTGCTACCTTGCTCTTCTTAAGGGGTGCAGCATGAGTGTTGTTCAATGTATCATCGTCATCACTGCTAATGTCTATCAACTCTTTATCGCTTGAATTTCCATTCTCTTTAGTATGCGACTTTTTGTACATCTTTAACAACATATCGTCAAGCATGGTGCCTTGAGAATCTGACTGAAGTAAAAATTTTCATTGGTACTTTTCATAAAAGCTACATTTATAATAGTGGTTTTGAAATATGTACTTCAACATCGACTTCGTCTTCTTCATCCTCGCACGACCAGTCGTTTTCATTGTTCCCCTTAGAAAAAACCTCTGTCAAATGATCATACGCTCGCCTCACTAGCTTTCTGAAAGGGTCGCGCTTCTTCATTCTATAGTCTCTATATCTTCGTTGCAAATAATCAGCCATCTCATCAACATCAATATATACTTTATTTCCATTGTCATGCATATACTGTAACAAAGTTCATTTATCATTGATTTTGCAACACATGTATACTAGTTGACTACATTGTTGTGATTGGCAATACAAGCTTGTAACAAAATTACTAATGATGCAATATCAAGTTTACAGCTTAATGCCAGTGGAGCAAATTCGATCGTTAATACCGATAACACTAAATAATACAATCATAAATATTGATAAGAGGTTAACACTTGCGACCGATCTAATAGTAAAGTGCGTAGATCACCGGACGAATGGTACAAGAAATCGAGGCTGGGAATATCTGAATCTCCTATTCAATTCACTCACGCAGAGTAATAAACATTCTACAGGCTTTTACATATGGATAAAAAAGCAGGTGCGTAATGATGTTGTGCATGTGTTGGGAAAACATATCCCGCGTCCAAGCGGCGGGCATCAAAGCAAAAAGGTGGAAGGTAGGTCTATTGAAGAAACTAGTAATTACCGTTTGCACACGAGAAATGATGAGTTCATCGAGGAAAGGGCCGCGGTTGGGATCAGTTTTGTGCTTCTGGCTCATGGTCCTGGCTTTGTGGTCGGCAATCGGCACTCGCACAGGAATAACATCAACCGTACGGTTCAGCTCTCCAATTTTCTGCATCTTGGCCAGACCGATGGAAAAGTGTTTTGCTTCGGTACTGCGAGCATAAGATTATTCCACTCGTCGTTCAACTGTTACGCATCCCTTGGTCCACGGGCGCTATATACCGACATTCCGGGGATTTAAGTTTCATTCAAACTTTGCACACGCCATACACCGCATAGTCAGATTCGTCGCTCGGACTATTGCGCCACAAACCACAATTCTGCCGTGCAAATCTATATAGGCTCCACGTGATATTGCAGCCAGGCAGCGCCAACAGCGCTCCGAACATGTGCTTTTCAAATCTTACACCAGCTCCTACGGAAATCTTTATAATTGATTTTACTATCACTCTCCTAGAGAAAATTCTCTGCATAACTATGATGAAAGGCCTCTTTATACTTTGTCGCGTGAGTTATGTTAGTAATAACAGAATAACATACGCTAAGAATATAGTTATGCTAATCATAAGACGACTTTTTAGGAAACTAGAAAAGCTGATGAAACATCGAAAACTGATTAGAACCCAAAAGGGTTTAAGAAGATCTGTAAAATCTAGCCGATACATTTTAATATCTACCCTTAAATTCCGATCTAATCGTAATGGAGATATATATCCTGAAAATGATGAGGAGAAAGGGGGCGGAAAGCGGAAAGTGGATTTGTTTGGTGCGAATTTCACTTTCATCCGGCAAGCGATTAAGGGTTGCATGGGTGGCGCGGAAAAGGCGGGTGGTTTTTGGCGAGCGGTGGCCGGAGGGTAGTTGGTTGGAAGGGGAAGGGATGCTGACGAGGGCTGCGTGGGCGCAGGGAGAACGAGCGTGCATTGCCACAAGCCGGTATCGATCAGTCGCGCGTTAGTCCGCCGTGACATGGAGGATCTCCTGCTGCAGATCGTCCGTGAGTCGGACAATGCGAGGCTACAAAATCTACGGAAATCCGCCCAGGAAGGCTACGGTAAGAACTTGACTACACACCCTCTAAATCTTCAATCTAAGAGCGAGTCGAACTTTATCAACTTTAACCGTACCAATCTGTCTGCATTTTCCCGAGCGATTGTTCATCAGTCGAAACTCTTGACTTTTCTATAGACTTCCTGGACAAGCAGCAAGGACTTCTACGGGACCCACCGCACGAATTGCGGGCGAAATGCCTCCATGCACTTCAGCTAGCCCTCGAAACCAAGAGGAGCAAGTTCGTCGCCTTCGGCCTGTCGGGATTACATGTACGTATACTTGCGATTCGACTTGGTCGAAGGCTTTTGCTTTCAAGTGAACCGGCAGTGTGCCACATATGTTCGCGCAATTGTCGCATCCGCTTGCGGCAAGGAACCGGGCGATAAAATCGTAGATATCGGCGAACAGCTGTGACCGACTAGCCGCTGCTCCACTCGCAACCAAAGTCCGCTCTCCCGATTAACACACGAATAAATCTATGTTCTATAGTTTAGTAAATGCATTAAAACTCTCGTTCCATGAAATGCCTGCAGAAAATGTTGAGGGACGATAGATTCCAATCGCCCTACGAGCCGGAGGATGACTCTCTCTGGCTACCCGCGCAAATGTTGCACGCGATGGGCTCGATTCTCTCGCAGTCCGACGACACCCAGACGGATATGCTTAAAGTATGCATGCTATTCATATTTCTCCCTCGAACACAACAAGTTTCATAGTCAATCGATTTTAATAGACTGAAATACTCCGTACAGGTCTTATTGCAAGTTGCCTGCTCGTCCTACTGGACGATGAACGGTCGGCTGATCATCGCTATCCTAACAACATGCTGCGAAGCCTTCGAAAATGGGAATCAGGCGGTGCGAACTGCCGCACAAGCTGCTACTAGTCAGACTTTGCGATCGTTTTGCCTGTTTTTAGGTAAGTTGAAAAATGGCCAACTGCGCCGCTTGCTACCACGACCCTTAGCGCGACTGCGGTTGTTCTATCTACAGATACTTATGCAGAATCGGAAAGTTTGGTCGATACGCGCCGCATGAATCTATACGACAACCTGTCTCGAACTAGTTCAAACTCGCAATTAATTCTTTTGTAGACGAGGAATGCCGAGAGATGGACGAGAACGCCAAGAGGAACAAGAACGTGCGCGAAAGGGGGGTGTCCTGTTTCAACGAAGCTCTACCTATACTCCAATACATCTGCAGTAAATTAGACGAGGCCCAAAAGTAATACCACCGAATAACAATCATCCTTTCCGCGCGCCTTCATAATTTACAATTGAAATAATTTTTTCAGAAAGTCCTGCTCCAGCAACGGGAGAAACGGCAACACGGTGGTATTTCTCTTGGAGTGCCTGCACACCCTGATATCTTCGCTGCCGCAGAAGATCCACACAAACGCACATTTCACCACCTTCCTTTGGCAGAAATTCTGCCCGGCCCTGATAGCATTCTTAGGTACGCCCAGGGTGGATAAGAGCTTCTGCTCGAGGGAGCAAAAGGAGAACGAATTGGGAAGGGGTTCAGGATATTTAGCTGCTACTTTGAGCTTCGACAGCCACCAAGCGAAGACCGTATACAGGTACTCCGGAAGTTCGGAACGTTCGTTCAAGCGTTGGACAAGTAATAGAAAGTATAAAAATTACAGTATTGGTACGGAGCTGGTGCGACTAGTGGGATGCGTGGGACCACTGAGGCCAGTATTAGAATCAGTATTCCATAGGATGCTATTGTATCCTCCCCCGCAGCAACGCTTAGAACCATTAAAAGCCTTAAAGGAGCTTCTACGTAGCCCAAGCCGAATGGTCGATTTCGCTGGACCGCTTCTGGTCGAGGAAGATAAGTCGAGCCACATCCAGAGCGACATGGCCTTAATGAGACTGTACGTAGAGTTCGAAAGACCAGAATTAATCAAGCTTGCGCACGAATTGCGCTTACTGAAAGGCACGTAATTCCAGGGTAATGGATTCGATCGAGGAGTCGACCGCAGGAGGACTAGCAATCCTTCACGCTAGCGTGTCCTGCGTGGTAGCGATGCTCTCCGCTCTCCAGGAGCTCTGCGAGGGCAAGGCCATCAATCATACCTACACGTGCACGATCAATAGTCTCTACGAGGATCTGGAGTCCTGCGACTACCGGGGGCCCCTGACCTACCAGAGTATGGCGAGGCTGCCAAAAACTTACAGGCAACTAGCCCAATTTCTCTGCCAACGAGTGGACTAGATCAATCTGGCGCCGGGCCATTCTCAGAATGGGCTTTCTGTTTTTCAGGGAACAACTGGAGCTGCTGAAGAAAGGCATGGGCTCAGACTCGGACTCCTCGGGACACGGTTTGTCCGAAGACGGGGACTCCACCGACACCGAGGGCCCCGAGAACGAGACGGACGAGTGTCACGAGGAGAACAGTGTCGAGGATAACGAGTACGCGATGGAGAACGAGCGGGAGAGACTTAGACTAGAGAAATTGCCCAAGTGCCTGCACGTGGGTCGCCAGGTGGCCGACGAGTGCAATGTAGACGTCGAGAGACACAACGCGAGGAGATTCGTCAAGACCCTCAGAACCGATCTAATCCCAATGGTGCTCTGCCTCAGGAGTAACATCGAGGTGGATGAGGCCCTGCAGAACTTCGCATCCAACTACTGCCAGGGTGTCTTCACCGCCCAGCAAAAGATACAGGAGCAGACCGACACCAGCACGGACTCCTGCGCCCTCATTACCATTATGAATGCTGATGGTATTTACTTGGCGACTTACGCCGCCTTGCTACTTAATCTCAAGTTGATTAAAATTAATTATTACCACGAGGAGAGCCGGCAAGTGCCCATTAGCGAGGTGAGCACTCTTCTCAACAGCCTCTGGAAATAGCGTGGTGCGAAATTCCGATAAAAATTTGTTATTTTCAGGAGCAATTCGTAGAGGAAGTTCACGGATCCGGTGTCCTGGTTTACCTCTCAGCTACGTGGCTCTCCGAACTGTACCAGCAAGTGCTCGCCTGCAACTTACTCGAGAAGTGCGGCTACAATCCGACCTCCATTGAGAACAGCGCCCTGGTCAACGTTCTTATAGGTGAAGACTCTTCTTATTAACCTGTCTCACTCTCGGCAACCACTCTGACCCCTGAATGAAGGAGAGTTTATTTTCTCAGACGTAGACGGGATTCCCGTCAGTCAGCGGGGCGGTCAACTCCTGTCGGATTACATAAGGCTCGAGAAAGCCCAACTGTCGAGAAGCGAGCCGACCCCGGAAGCGGAGGCCGGTGCCAAATTGTCTAGGCGGGTGTTGACCTGTTGCTGGGGGAGTATGATGACAGTCCTATCGACCGGCCTCAATCCCCCCAAGGAAGAGAACAACAAGAGCATACTGAATCGTGATGGCAGTAGAAGAGGCATCAGGGACACCGTAGTACTATCACTGGATGGACTCCACAAGGCAGCAACTCTAAGCAACGTCCTCGGTAATGAGGATACATCTGCAATTCGTCAACTTGGAACGAATTCTGACACCTTGAAACGTGAATTTCAGGCTTGCAAAATCGATGTGGCTCAATATTCGGTCTACTGGCCAAGGCCGCTTGCACCGAACAGTCCATATCGAAGATCACTCGAACCAAAGACGTTCTGCGATTAAAACTGCAAAATAGAGCAACCAACATTCACACTTCCCACGCTCTGAGTATGGACGTACTGTTGGGAAGGGGCCTGGAACTCGGGAGCCACGGCAGCGATTGCTGGCCCCACGTTTTCACGTAAGTTCCCTTTTCTCGTGAAAGTTACTTGAAGAAAACTGAATAAAAAGATTGAATTGATTGTTGAAGGTGCTGCTTATACGTGAGTAAACTGGAACACGATTTCTTCGGGAGAAACCAGAATCTTATGCTACCGAAGGCACAGCAGAAGAAGGAGAAGAAAGAAACGTCGAACGGTGATGCCAAAGGCAGTCAGGACAGACTGAGAATGAGTTTTAACATAGACGACGAGGAGGAGACATGGTATCAGTCAATCCATAAAGTCTTTCCATATTAATATCACCTACACTTTTTCGGCAATCTCTTTCGAATGATTACAGTGTGGACGTGTACAGCTTTCTATCAAGTCCCTACACCCAGAATCCGAGCTCCGACACTATACCCGAGATAATTCAGGAATCGAACGCCGACACCCACTTCAATGGGATAATACCGGAGGATTATGCCGCCAAGATTATCTGCGTTTTGTCCCAACAGGTGGATCGGCTCTTCGAGGACGCTGCGTTAAAGCTAAATCTCAGGGCTCTCTGCCTGTTTCTAACCGCCCTCTGCAGGGCGAGTAAAGCGCAATTATTTAAGACTATGGACGGCTTTAAGGATAACAAAAGGTTCTGGTGGAGGAGGAGCAAACCAAGGGAGAACGAAATGAACGTTCTATTATTGGCTAGACTGGGAGAAGTTATGTTGAAGTGCGTCAAGAGCGGACGACCTCTCATTCACATAATGAGGGTGGGATATCTTTTTTTACCCCTTTGTTGCTTTGTAAAGAAGATAGAAGAGAGAAATGTATTGTTACCAGGTCTGGAGTATCCTCGGGCCTCATTTCATGGAGGCCGCTTGTCACAAGGACCGCAGCATCTCAAAAAAAGCGGTCCAGTGCATCCACGATTCTATGGCTGCGCTCCTGAACGAGCAAATCGAGCTTCCCCATTTCCATTTCAACGAGGCCCTCTTTAAACCGTTCGAGAACCTGTTGTGCCTGGAACTCTGTGACGGCGATGTGCAGGACCAAGTAAGCCTGGTCTCGCTAACGTCAAACGAAGTCGGTGAAAACTCTCAACACTCGATGGATATTAAATCTATTGATATTTTATCGCAGATCGTCAATTGCATTTGCGAGTTTGTCGAGACCAATAGAACTGAGATCAGGTCAGGATGGAGGCCACTGTTCGGAGCTTTGCGAGTCGCGTCCGTGGGGAACTCGGACTCGGTGGAGTCGGCACCGTTGCTCGAAGTGTTCAGGGTCTTCCTATCGACGGATAACACCCTGGTGTTCGCCAACGCCGCTCTCGACTGCATTCTCTGTCTACTGAGGCACGTTCGGGGCATTGGCGACAGCGATGCTCACCACGAGGAGCAGGAACAGACTGACAGTACCGACTCGAGGAAGATGAGACTTTGTCTGGAGAGTCTAAAGTATTTATTAAGCTGCAGTGATATCCTCGCCTCCATGTACGGAATGCCAGCCTGTCCGATCTTCCACTCAGCCCAGAGGATACAGGTCTCGACTATTCCCCAATACGTGGATCCCAATATCCCCAATACCGAGCCACTTAGGCTCGGAAAAGAGTTGGAAGCGAGCCACGAAGGAGTGCCAGAGAAATCCTATAGTCTTCTGATGGACAATCACGCCCTTCCAAGTCCTACCCTTCAGAGTATGGACAAGCCAAGTGGGATTCTCAGGGTCTGGTACATCCTGATCGAAGGATTGGCTAGTGCTACTATGATATGCCCCAAGCGACACCAACCGCACACCCTCGAGACCCTCTTCCATCTATTACGAGATACTCTAAACGTCCCGGGACCAGCGTTCGGTCTCTACTGTGTCAACCATCTCCTCCTGCCAATGGTCCAAAACTGGCTGAGGAAAACTTCGAGGATCGTGAGGGGCTGGGACAACTTCGCACCCAACTTCAAGCAGTGCTGCGGACTGACGACCGACCTGGTAGTAGACTATCTGGTGCACTTGCAAGGTGACTAATTGACTAATGAAAATGTCAGATGGTTCTGGCGGGGCGCGATTTTGTACCTGTGGGGGCCTTGTGCGAATTGGATCGTTTTGTGGTTTTTCAGGCCCCGAAGTGGTGCGGAACGATGCCTATCTACCCGCTACGACGCTGATGCTGAAGCAACTGCTCCTAGTTATGGCAGAATGCGTTGTCCAACCCACCGAGAGCATTGCGCGTCTTGGTTGCGCCTGTATCAGGTGACTATTGCTCGGCTCGAGTGATTAAGTGGACTTAGGAGCGAAGGCCATCGCGAGGCAACCCTCCGAGGTTCGGCCGGGGGTTGCGGAGCGCGAGATGATTTGCGATCGGTCGAGAGGGTGAATGCGAGACTGGCGATGAGATTGGCCGGAATGTCGCACGCATCTCGCGGCCTGTGCTAGAGGCAGAGAGACACGTATATCGTCTCTTTACGGGCGTAGCGTGCGTGTAAGACGATAACGAAGCTTGACAGGCTGTCCGGTGGGATAAGGTAGCCACCGACACTCGACACCCCCGGAGCGTCGTGCCAACGACACACGGGCACCCTGTCCTCTCCTCCTCCGCGGCGGCTCCCTCTTTTTCTATCTCCGGCCATCCCACCTGGATCCCTGCGCCACTTTTCTCCGTATTGACGCACACGAGATACGTACGTGAACGATCTACATCGGCGGTGCTTGGCGATCGGCTGTAATCCTATCCCCTAGCCCAGCTCGATCGTCGAGTATCGATGTACAAGGCGTACACGCGCAACTTTAAAAACGGGGCAGGTTCGCTCGCGGCCAAGATATACTTCTAGTGCCTGGCACTGAATGACGAACGGGATATCCTGATCTGAAATCCTAGAGTCGCCCACTTCTGGTAGCGAGCCACTTCTACCGACTTTACGCCGCGTCGAGCTTCGCTCAGCCATGCCCAGATCAGAGCATAACTCCAGTTTTCCGTACTCGTGCACTCCCCTGCATGTACCCACGCACACGCGGCCCTGCTCCGATAGATTCTAGGACGCGCGGATTAATCCAACCAACGGGGACCGAACCAGATCGAATTGAGATTCTTGCAAGGCTACGCCCAACTACCCTCGATGATCCTTGGGTGCTCTCGGCTGCCCTCGAGCTCTGCCCCCTTTGGGATTCCGCGACTCGACCACGCTTGCCGGTCGAGCTTGCAGGAACCTGTCGGCTCTCGAGTGTTAGAAATGAACGGTGGGATTGTGGTGTCTCTTTGGCAGGCACGTCCTCGTGAGCAGTGGCCCGCTCCTAACGTCCGAACAGTGGGAAGTCTGCGGTGTCGCCTGCTACCGCGCCTGCTCCAACTCCCTGCAGCAGCTGCACCAGCTGACCATGGCTTTCTCGCCGCGATCGGAATCCTTCTACGGCGAAGTCGCCCAGGTCAAGGTCGCCGCGCGACGCGATGCCACCCTCGAGGAGCTCGACCGACTTCGACAACTGGCTGCCCAGGTATGTCTCCTCCCCCTTCCCCTTGATTCGAGTGCCGCTACGTGCCCTATTCAACCTCCGAGGACTGACTCTATATGTATTTACGTGTACTGTGTGTACCTCACACTTCTCTCTGGCTGTGTTTGACGTTCGTTGTGCTTCTTTTGTCTGTCTTTACTTTCGCCATTGATCTACATATCGTATGCATATGTGTCTATACATGCCATGCAGGCTCGTGCGGATGCACACGAGCCAGCGAAATCGTCCTCGGGAAAACCTGATTTTCGGAGATTCGCACACACTTTTCCTCCGCCGAGTCTCGCGCGGCGGAGAAGTTGTGCATATGCGGGGGATTCCTCTCGACTATATCGCGACTCGAGTGTATCCGCAGCAGGCTGTACACATATGAAACGAAATACATGTACATACATGTGTATCAGCGAGTGTCTTATCGAGGCCGAGCTAGCAGCGCGTCTCTCAAAATTGGTCTGACAAGCGGATCGTAGCTGAGACTAGAGTCACTGCGTAGATGTTGCTAAAAGCCCACCGCGCGCCCGCGGCACGTTTCGAGCCGGAGTAAACGAGTGGGGCGATCGATTGCTTAAGTATCATCTAGGACACTTGATGAATGAGCTGTGTGCCGGGCTGAATGCACGGGAGAGAGAGAAAGAGAGAGGGTTGAATGAGGCAAGGGAGTGAGCGGGATGGAATGAATGATGGAGAAAGAGGTGGTGAAAGAGTGATATGATGCACGTGAGGATGCCCTCCTGACCTGACTTGCTCTCAGGTGAGCCAGCTGCGCGAGGTATTGACTGCCATCAAGAGGCAGAGTGCGGCGTCACTGCCGACTACGCCTTTCCAGGATTCGATGACCATTGAGACGACACTGATCGACCAGCACACTACCTCCTACCCCGTCGGTTGTAGGCAGCACACGACACCCCCCGATTACACTAACACTACGTCGAACACGGGGCCCCAATGGCTCTAGCCCTCCACGGTAACTCACGTCATGGATTTTAAGAACAATAATCAGAGCGAGAGAGCGAGCGAGCGAGCGAAAGGGAGAGTCGGGGGGCGGGGGAGCGAATAAGCAAAGTGCGATGAGACCGGACTGTTGTTGTTGTTCCTACCACTCTCCGGCCACGTGAGAGAGCGAGAGAGAGAAAGAGAGAGCGAGTGAGAAAGTGAGCGATAGAGGGCGAGAAAGAGGCTCAGGGGTCGGAAAGAATTCCGTGTGATTAATATATCTGTCTGTACATAACACGTACGTGCACGTCGGGGTGTGAAAGTTCGCGGACGTACAAGTGGACGATTGATCGACTCGGCTCCGTTTAGAGAAGCAGACGGATTATATGTCCTCGAGTTCCAGCAGTGCTCGTCGACAGGCCGAGTCCCCAATCCTCGCCGGACTATAATTCTCCAGGTTGACGGGCAGGCTGTTTTTTTGGACTGTTGCAAACAAGGCTGACCGACTGTGCGCTTTCCGTATTATATGTGTTCGAGCTTGCGGCTGAGGCTGGCTGCTGAGACGACTTTTTCACGGCGCGCGTATTTTTGTACCCTCTCTCGCATAGATCGATGTCTGTTCTTTCTCAAAAATACAGAGGCTTTTAATCTATCAGCTGGCTGGTTCTTCTAATTGCACCCTACTCTCACCCTACACTCAGTCTATGTACGTATGGTATGCGTGTATACCTCTTTGCCAATGCGCTGCTACTGCGATCGGCCTTCTCACGCGAGACCTAGCCGGGCGGCCCGGGGAGGATTGGGGAGCGATAAGCCTGTCGACGTAGTCGAGTTTCGCCACTGGGAGGAGACACGTGTCTCATTTCGACTCTCAGCACGTTTAGATACTTGCACTCGCTGGTAGAAGGCACAGGTCAGGCTGCAGAACCTCCTCGACGACGCCCTTCCTAGCGTTTCTCAATCAATTGAGAGATCAGTGAAAAAGATACCGCGCGGCTCTTGGGGCAATTATATTCCGGCGAATCACGGTGTCTTCCGGGGGATAATTGATAAATGGACCGAAGGACCTCGTCGCTGCTCGAGGCTATCATTGAGACTTGTTTCGGCACGGTCTTGGCCTATCACCATTAAAATCCATGGCTTGGGTCCATGGCTAGCGATCTCACAGACCTCACATGTCACGTGTGTACATAATATCTCGCGCGATGACGATAACTACACCCTTCCTAGAAGCTGCAGCTTTCGTAGATTGCACACACACACCGTCCGAGCAAGAGAAACGGCAGCGATATTTACCGACTGTCACCGTTAGGCCGACTTTAGTGCCACTCTTTGATGTTACTATGATTTGTGCGAATTAGTCACGGCCACCGCGCGATACCCTCTCGCGCACGATCCTCGGAGTTTCTCGGCTAGAGTAGAGAAGATTTAATCGAATCGATCAGATTAATGAGAAGATAATTGATAGCAAGCACGTAGAGTGGGAAACTGCGAGAGGATCGTGCGAGGAAAGAGGAACGAGGAACGAAGGATGCTACGTTTCAATGATAATGCTGATCTCTCTAGGTGTTCCTCTTGGAGGAACAACGTGCCGAGGACTCGCCGAGATCGACTGATGACAGATCTTACGTTTTCCTCCTATGCCCCCCTTCAGCGAGCGCGAGCTTGAATTCGGAGCTCTATACAGTCAGAGTGCCCCTGAGGGCGTTGGTTGTCGGACTCTTGGTCCACCAAATGCTGCTGCATTGTGTCGCAGCTGTTCTACTGCAGAGTGGCGGCACCTTCGTCGCAAGGTATGCGAAAGCGCGAAAGCACGCCGAGCACGCCGCTCAAAGAAAGTCCAATCTAACTCGATCGAGGTTGCCGTTTGATTGCAGCTTGTCCCACATCATACCGAGTCCGGTCAGCGCAACTTCCCCCAAAGCGACTACACCCCAGGGCTACTTGTCCTACCTGTCGCCGAGACACGTCGAGATTTTCCTGTCCGCCCTGGACCTCTCCTATGCGGCCGCCTTGAGGTTCGACTGCCGAGCTGGCCTCAAGTTCATCGTCCAGCAAGTTGCCGAGTTGCAGCAACCGGCGAACCTTTATCGACAGGCCGGCATCGCCTGGACCATCAAAATAGCCACCCTCATCGAGCTCAGCTTGCAAGAGGCTGAGCAAAGTAAAGCCGATTTGGAGACGGTGAGGAGGATACTCGCCGCTGACAGCGAGGCCAAAGAGATTCAAGACCAAAATCATAGGAGTCTCTCTAAGTATTTGAAACAATTGAGGAGTTGCTTCGAGGAACTCTGTACTAGTTATGTGGAAGTGGTGATGGATAAGGATGGCAAGGACCAGAAGATTAATACTTTCGCCGAGCGGAAGATTTTCGTCCTGAATGCCCAACCCGACGATTTCCCGGAACCGACGAGGAGCGAGTCTCGGGCAGGATCGAAGGCTTGGAGGTCCAAGGACTCCCTCGAGAACGATGACTTCGAGGCGAAGATAGGAAATATGATCTCCAACACGGTTCATTCACGTTCGAACGTCACGTCCCAGCTAAACTCGGTTAATAGTGAAGAGGATCCTTATTATAATATGAGTGCTCTGTGGAGAACGCAGTCGATCGATTCCTTGGAAAGCGAGGTCCTGGAAGTGGCCACTGGACGTTCCACCAGTAGCTCCAGCGAGGCAAAGTCCTACTCAGTGACTGCAACACCTACGAGCCGGATGTTCAACGAGGGAGGACATTTAAGAGAGACGAAATCTGCCGATTCTTTGGAAAGCGAGATCCTGGAGAAAGTGGAGGTCCACACGTCCGTCTCGAGGACATCGAATAAAGATGAATCAAATCCTGATTACAACACGGATTCCGATTGCAGAGTTGATTCCACTGACTCATTGGATAGTGAGGTGCAGGGAATATCCTCCACTCAAAAGTCCACTGCGACATCCGGGCCAACCCAGGCCCAATCTGAGAGTATCCTGAATAATGACACAACCACATGCCAGGAGGAAAACACAGAGTGGAAGTCGGAATCAACCGAGTCCTTGAATGATCTAAGAATAAGGATACCAAGTGACACAATCGGTCAGAACCCTTCGAGCAAGAGTCCCTGCCTCGAAAGAAGCCAGAGCGACATCTGCTTATTATCGAGGCGATATTCCTTGAAGTTCATATTGAAAAGCGAGCTGAAAGCTAACAATGATCCTGTTGCTTTCGATCCGGACGATCTTCGATCGCGATCGGTCGTCGAGCTGCGGAAAACTCCCAGTTCGGAGGTGGAAACATCGTCCAACAATCTAAACAAGTCTTCCGTGATACAAGTAGAGGACAGGGAAACGCTCGCGGCGAATCCCATCGACAATATAGACGACTTATTACGGGATTACGAGAGGAGTAAGCGCGGATTCCGGGAGAATCCTTTTCTACGAGAGGAACCGGAGGAACCGGCGGTCGAGAGCCAGAGTAGGCCGCCTTATGGGCTGCAATTGCCCAAGTTCACTATAGTTAAGAAGGACAGCGAGGCTCACAGGAAAGCTTGGGCGGAAACTCTTAGTACCGCGTTGGACATGGCCTTAGCCTTATCGGTAAGGAGACCAAACCATTCAGGATTAAGTTAAATCAGATTTTTATTTGGTGTAAAATGATTGTTGGAGGTATATGTATGTAGTCGGACGGTAAGAAGGAATTGTATTGGTTGCAGGATGAGCGATTGGCACCTATACTCCCGGTACTGGTGGGAGGCGTGCGAGTGTTAACGAGACACGCGGTGGACCAACCCCTGAAGCAACGATTGTCGGCGCTCTTCCATCGGATCGCGATTCTCTACGGCCTGTCGAGTAATTAGGGTCAGCTGAGATACATCTGGGAACAGATGTATTTTCACGAATCGCCCTGAGATCGCTGTGTCTCATCAGCACTGTTAACTCGATCGGAAGAGGAGAACGCGCGAGCGCGCGATCGGACTGGAGCGCGACAATTGGCGAAAGGAGCAGAGACAGCTCCTCTCGGCTCGACATCGCATCGGCGATCATTTGTCATCTCGTTCGTACCTGTGTCAAACTAGCTTGTCTTGTCATCTCGCGTATCCGCACGCGCCACCGACTCCCAAAGTGTTCCTCCCCCGATTGCCCGCCGCCGACTCTTTCTTGTCAATTGGTGATGGAAGGCGCGACGATAGGCCGATCTTCCATATCACGGGCGAACGAAATTTCTAGACTGATGCTAATTGGAGTCAATCAATGTAGACTAATCTTGTTAATCGAGCGGGAGCAAAGGGAAGCAAAAGGCGAGGACAGTTTTCGGGCGATCCGAGTTAAGGTCGGAATGACAATAGCCTCGAGAGACACGGGCTCTCTACGGTTGCAGCCTCAACCGAATTTTAAATCGTTCCAGATGGGAATCTAAACTAGAGAGAACAGAGTATTTATCGATGTTAATATCCACGGGGAGAAATGTTGCGAGCTTCTATCGCGGGGGACGATCGTCCCCGCCGTGAGAACTGAGACGCGC
Organism: Crossocerus cetratus; assembly: GCA_963675795.1. Classification (NCBI taxonomy): domain Eukaryota; kingdom Metazoa; phylum Arthropoda; class Insecta; order Hymenoptera; family Crabronidae; genus Crossocerus; species Crossocerus cetratus. The sequence goes on along the minus strand of OY776664.1, from coordinate 6,884,276 downwards.
CGCTCGCCGAGAGCACGGTGTCCGCTACAAGTCGAACTTTTCAGTCGTCTCGACACCCGAGAGAAGCATTTTATTTACGATCTACTCTTGCACGCACACACACAAACACACACACACATACACACAGCTCTCGATTCTCATTTTATGCTCTTTGCGCTTAACTGTAGTCTGCGGTCCCCGAGATACACCGGGCGCTTTCGTTTCCAGGCGCTAAAGGAACGGGCGCACGGCTAGTGCGGATCCGGCGATTTGAAAAAGTGCCCAAGACCTGTCTATTTCTGTACACGCCACCATGTACTCAGTTAGTAAACGCTGCTGAATACATGAGCGGATACTCACGCAGACTTTTCCTCGTCGGATAACTTGTTCGCGATCCTGTACTCCTACGATCTTCCTCGCCGGAGTCTAGAAGTAGGAATACCGTTCCAGGGGGTAGAGACTGGCGCGGTAGATCGGCCGGATTCGTTTGACACGCGTGCCCTTAATTGTTAAGTTTCACTATTTAAACGATTAGAGATCCATGATCTATGCCAAACTACACTTACAACTAGCGACGTATCCGAGGTTCAGTTAGTTTAATCAATACTACTAGTTTCTACAATTGGGCGACAACGTTCCCACTCTCAGTTGTACCGATTCACCGGAGCTACTAGCGGCAACGAACCTTACTTTCCCATTATTTACTGCATAAGCGTGTATTTTATATGTCGTTTGTAAGTTAGGCGAAGGTAGACGCACACCCAGTCGAACTCGTAAGCCAAACACTATCTATTCCCCGATTACCCGTCGTTATAAATGTTGTTGAGCATCAGATTCTTTAACAGAGAAACGTTAAGAAAGGCTTCAATGAGAGAGATAGAGCGAGAAGAAAAGACGCGCGAGAGAGAGAGAGAGAGAGAGAGAGAGAGAAAGATGCGTATAATCTGATAACAAAAGGTGCCTGTGTGCGAGAGAATCAGTGCGTGAATGAATGTGTATTTATCGGCGAGGCCTCCTTCGCCGTAGGCCAGATTAGTAAGGCGAGAACGAGGCAAAAGTACTTATTACTTCGTGATAGTTGGATAAGCGAGATTCTACGTGCAAAGACAAAGAATGTATGGACGTTAATAAATCATGCGAAATCTATGGGAATCTGGCCAGTTGGACTTGGAACCCACCGTCCGCCCAACAGCAAGAAGACCGACAATAAGCTCTTGGAGTTCCTGCAGATGGGCGCTCGCTTCGTAGAAGTTGCGCCACATCTATTTCCTGTTTGCCAATCGCTTTGACACGTCTCCCGCGCTTTCTTTTGTGCGCGGCGAATCGCGCCGGACTGGGAAGTGCAAGCCCGCCACTCGCCGAGGCCCTAAAGGATACAGGAAAGGGTGGCGGGCTCGTGTTGTCTGCGGTCGTCTCGTCCTCGTAAAGAGAGAAGCTTACGAGCGACGGCCGACTCTCGGCCGCCTATTCCACGCCTTTATTCCTCACCAGCCATTCCCTGGACCCATCCACGCCAACCTGACACTCTCTGCCAACTCTACTCGGCAACGTGACGCCAATGTCCAGAGACTATTGGCTCGCCCGGCGGTTCGACTGTTTTCATATTCGGCGGGCGATGGGAATTCTTTGTATTAAGAGTAAAGAGAGAATCTTTTAATCCAACGTTCAATTGGGTTAAAAAAATATAAGAGGAAGAGGAAGCAAGTTCGATGAGGTTTGGGGCGATGCCGAGGGACAGGGGGGAGATTGCCGAGATAAAAGGGGTAGAACGGACTAGGGTGGATCGCTAATAAAGGAACGTAGGAAACTACATTCGCTGGCGGTGGGCCGTGGAGAGAGAAAGACCGCAACTATCCATTCGTTCGTCATTTCCAGGATGCTTTAAATATTAAATAGAGCTGGCTGCGCGCACGTAAAAAGGATTATCCTCTGGCCTCTCTGCAGAGCCAGGACACAACCGCGCTCCTGTGGTCTGCTCCCAGGCTTCTGACCGGATAAAGATTTTTCTACTTGAATGTCCAAAGGGCCCTCCCTCCGGCCACCGCTTCATTCCCTAGATCCTTCTTCCGCTAATCAAAAGGATGCTGCGCACTGCGAGTAACTGGGACTTGAGAACCCGGTCGCCAAGGCTTTATTTCATGGAAAATATCTGTGTATTTACAATGTTACATAGCTTGACTATCCATCCACACCACGGACACGACCAGCTCCACTCCATTCTCACGCGGACTCTTGGTCGATTTCTTATTTTCAAGCAAGTCTCTTCGTTCACTGTCTCTACCGTATGAGTCCATGATTCAAAGAGTCTCGAGGGCAACTTTCACTAAACCCGCGCGGGTCGCAAGTTCCACACACTCCGAACAAGGGTCTTTCGGAGTTCACTCGGGCGAATTTCTTTGACACTCGAAAGGGGAGGAAGCTTGTCTCTTTAATAGGGTCGCCACACGTCGTTCCTCTGTTCACTCTCTTCGCCGAGGACGCCGATCTCGAGCCTGTTACTGCTGATGGTGAGATTGCCGCCGGCGATGGTGACCTGCTCCTCGCTGAGGTCGCCGTGCAGGTGCAGGTGGATCTGGTTCTGATTGACCGTGCTGTAGAGCTGTGGGTAGAGGACCATCGGCGCCGGGCTGATGTAGTTCTGGCTCGGATTGTTGTAGTAGCCCTGGTAATTCGGATTGTAGTTGTGCGAGGCCACTGGGACCGGAGTCGCCGGCGCCGGGGTCCACGAGCCGTAGTGGTAGCCTGGACTCGCGCTACCAGCTCCGCTCCCGGCGAAGATGTCCGGCTCGCTCGGCTTCCCGGGGACCAACGGCAGCGACGTCGATGATCCGCCGTGGCCAGGATACATCGAGACACAATTCGGCGTGTACGTATCCTGCTGACCGTCTGATGGCAAGACTGCGACAGAAATCCCCATTTCTTTCCCGTCTTCTTATCGTATGGTAATTAAGGAGCGTCGAGTAGCCCACGGGGAATTACGAAATAAACAGAGTACATATTGACTCAGCAAGAGGAAGAGCTCCTTCAGTGAAATTCTTATGCGTCAGAACAGTATCGAGACAAGCGTGACCAACATTTCCGTAATTCATATCAAGTCCGAGAGTGCTAATTAGTTTCTAGAAACGATCTTTTGCATGCGTAGAAAGACTTACCCGTGGGTAGTGGCACTGGTTCCGTGGAGGGATGATGCGGAAGTGACTCCCCAGGGTAGGAGAAGGCACCACCAGGAATTGGCGAGTAGGAACCACCGCTGCTGACTGGGGGCGCAGGGTAAGAAGGTGCTGCTGGTGGATAGGCCCACTCGGCGGTCCCGGTACTCGTATCTGCAACAAAATCATTGAAATACTCTAGAGATTTGCAAATGAGACGGTTGCCGAAATATGCGAGAAGTGGAGCCGGACTTCTACTATATATTTCTTCTTTCATGCATCCTTGACCGAGTTTCCGGAAGAGGCTTATGAATTAGAGAATGCAGTGAATCGCTAACGGGATTTCGAGTGAGTAAGACGGCAGATTAATTGGCGTGACTCATGATTGAGCGCTCGGTGGAAATCTCCGAGAGTGTACCGTCGGAGGACTGTTTCCCGTAGACCGAGCTAATTACCAATGACTTGTCGAATCGAACCGACTATTTTCCATTGCGGAATCGAGCGTGTGATTCCCGGCGCTCTTCTGTTACCGATCGCTCTCGATTACGGGCTCTCGGAATCTTGTTAGCATATCGTCGGACATTAACGGGGATTCTCCGTGGGAGTCGAGGAATGACTCCTCGGCTTCCCCGACGCGACGGGCGAGCGCTGAATCCTTAAGTAGAATGTACCTGTCGGCAGCGCGGCAGGCTTCCGAGCGTCGCACTCTCAATTCCCGTACGCAGACGCGATATGACAAACACGTTCTCTCCGCTGAGTCACCGATGATTCGGCGAAACTTTCAGCTCGCCGCTATATCCCAAGCAACAAGTCCGCCTCATCGGCGACGAAATTATGAAGTGGGCCTGACCACCGCATCATTTCACAGGCGAGGCACGATGCGCGGTGGTGGGGGATTGTGAAGTTTCGTCTTTAAATCGCGCCCGAGGTATCAAGTGGTGCTGGCGTGTTTAATCGGAATTCCGGCCGATCCATTATTGAGCAATGCCGGCGGGCGGGCGGGCAGGCCGATTAAAAATGCACGAGTCAAAGAGGCCGCTCGCTAATGTTTCGCCGCGAAAATCAGCCCCGCGTGGGGAATTGGCGAAGCGGGTATGTCGCGCGCGTGGTCGAATCGCTCGATAGCGAGGACGGGGCCTGGAAAGTCCGCTGGCATTGCCGATGCTCGGAGAGTCCGCCGAGCGATGACAAGCCCGCACTGCCAAGGGTTTGCGCTTCCTGGAAAGGCACTGTCACCTTTCACGACGATAACCCCCCCACGGCATTCCGATGAAAAGATTAATATTCTCATCCTCTCTCATTAAACATCAAACTTCTCCACTTTCATCCCATTATCTCAAATCCATCCGATTCCCATTCGCTATTACCGCCCAACGACTGGATCCTCGCGGATTTCAGTGGCACGCGATTTCTCACGAATCAATTTGCACAATGCAGAATGGGACACGAAGAAACCCCAGACTTTCCCGGGCCTGCGGACTTTCCGGGGATTCGTCGGCCGCGAGTGGTGTGTGCGTGCACACTTAAGCCCCGGGAAGGATTGATTAGGGAAGTGCCGATTTTAATAGCCGATAAATCTTCGCTCAGGGCAACGGCTCCTCGTCGGCTGACACCTCGGTTTTCTAATTAACTCTTGCTAATTTCCTCGTGCGAGCGCGTCGCTCCAGTCGTTGGAATTCCCGCAGAAAGTCCGGTCGATGGAAGTGGTCGGTAAGGGATTCTTTTAAAGGATTTATTCGTCTGGGATAGCTATAGAGGACGAGAGTGCCGGGAATGGGTCACGCCGAGAGGATCAAATGAAATGCGACCGATCGAAAGCAAGTTGATTATATATCGGCGTGTTTTTAAAGCCCGAGGCTCGCGCGAGAGCCAATTTCCCGGCGACCGCATCAGGCGTTGATGGCGATGAAACATAAATATCCGATCACTCGATTAAAAAAGTGAGCCTCGCCGCCAGTAATCCTGGCGCGCGCGCGACACGATATTATTAAATAAAGCGCGAGCCATTAAACCATTAATAAAGCCGGCTTTCACTGACGCTTACACGTGTAAGCGTCGCGGCGAGTGAACAAAAAATGGGACGAGTGACGCGGGCGGCGCGGCGCTTGACAAGTGAGGGAGTGCGATTTGAAGAGGCGCCCGAGAAAGTGGCAAGCCGCAGGCTAGCACCTTAAGGAAAGGACGAAAGGAGAGATAAGGTCGAGGTCAGCAGGCAAAACTGTCGTTACGCCTACCGAATGGAAGGTCGAGGCCGTTCCGGGCGACTCAAAGGGCGCCGCGGCAGGAATAGGGGGCGTGCTGCTGATTACCGAAAATGAGCGTGTGTTTGCCGCAATTACCGGAACAACGGTAACAGAACGCGATCCTGGGGCGACCATCTGTTGGATAATAGAGCGCGCTCGGTGGCTCAGAACGAAAAAGTGAGAGCCCGAGGAGGCCGCAAACGTGTCGGGAGCCCCGGGGGAAAAAGAAAGAGGAACCCGGGAGAAGCGACGGGCGCCCGCTCCCGACACGAGCTTTTCTTTCACCGTCTTCCGGCGATTGGCCAGCGGCCATTAGTTCGGCATTAGTATTCATGAACCATTTGGAAGCTGCACGGACGGCACTCGGCACCGTCTCTCTATCGGCTATTGACCACCTATGTTTTGCAGCTGAGCCTCCCGCGAGACGCGCGAGTCTGTACTGTACACACTCTAAGAAACCTAGAGCAGTAGAAGAATCAGGATAAGAATCGCGAATCCCGGCCGACGGAAGTTGGAGTTGTTTACAGCATCCTTCTCAATCGGGCGTCTCTCGCTCTGGCCGACTGGGGATCGTCCTCGCTCTCTCTCGCTCTGCGGGTGTGAAACCACAGTGAGGTGGTTTTGGTGCTTAGTCCCTCGACCAGCCATCTACTTAACGAACCGTCCATCGACCGCCGTCATTTCGTCGTTTCTCGGTTTCTCTCGCACCAAATATCCCTTCTCGGCCGCCCCCAATCTTCCAGTGCCTCAATCGCCCTCTCGCTCCCTGCCACTATCACCCGATCGACCTCATCTCCTCGCTAGTAGATAGCGTTATCCGCGTCCAGCCGCGATCCGATTCCCACTACCCAAAAGAAAGCCAGCCTCGCGCAGCATCCGCCACCCTCCACTTCTCTCAATCCCAGTCCATTACTATCGGATAATCGGCGAGCTCGGCTTGTTAAAGGACTCTAAGTCGCTGGTCTCGGGAATTCCTCGGCGGCGCGGCGGACGAGGGAGCCCTGGCTCTTGCCGCTCGAGCGTGTCGACCGGGCAGATTTCGAGAGATCGCGAGAGCCTCGCAGGCAGAGCCTGCACCGAGAGAAAGAAGAGCGGAGAGACGAAGCGCGCCGTGGGGCTTCGGTTCCCACCGAGATAGATGCTCGTTTGGTCGTGTAACGTAAGTCGATATTACGTCGTCTCGATATACTTGGCGAACATACACGTGACACACATCGGCGGGGCTGCTCAGATCGCGGCAGACGGAGAAAGAGAGCAGCCCGCGAGCACCCTCTCCTTCTTTCTCTTTCCCGTTCTGCATAAGCTATGCATAAGTGTGTGTGTATGTGTCGCCGGTGGGCCCAAGGAGAAAGGGAAGTCTTACGCATACGAGAAGGCGAGCGCGAGAGAGCGCGCGCGCGCGCCCGCGCTCGCCCAGGAAACTCTTGCCGCTCCTCGCGTATCGCTTACCATCAACGATTTCTTCTTATACGCACACCGGGTATCCTGTCCCGGGGATAGTGTTTCTCCTCGGCGACGACGCCGGCTCTCCTACGAGACCCTGCGCCGCCGCCGCCGCCGCGCCTTTTCCTCTCCTCTCCGAGAGACTGGCGAAAAACTGCCCATGAAGAAGTTGGATACGCGCGAGTACGTGCGATACGATAGTCCACTCGCATTATCTTAACTCGATCGTTACAGATGCGCGTGTGTGCGCGGACAATAGTAATTATTGTGAGCGAGGCTGCGCCACGGTTGTCCCCGGGAGCATGGGAATCGAGGAGAAGGCAGAGCCGATGGTACCGATCGGCAGTGAATGAGGCGAGAAGTTGGCGTGACTTGATGGCTGCCCAATATCTCAAAGGCTGCTTCGCATGCCCTCGACGCAACTGCACCCGTAATTTCGCCCATCCTGTTTGCACTCCTCCTGGCCGCCGCGCTCCTGCACGAATCCTCCCGCTTTCATTGATATTCCGTCTCGCCTCCTTTCTCCCGGCTCGATCTTTCTCAGAGGAGGAAATCTCTTTAGCGCGACGCTCCCGCCGCAATTCGCACGCACGGTCCCTCCCGTGCGCATCCCGTCCGGGGTAATTTGGCCACCTCGAACAATGGCCGTGCCTTCCTCCGCCCGATGGGGAAGATGAGGCTGCCGCCGGACCCTTTCTACGTTTTACGTTTTCCTGTGCCCGCTTTCTTTGTCTGCGTCCCGAGATCTCCTTGCTTTTCTCCAGCGGCGCGCGTCTCTCTCTACCCGCCGGCGGCGGCGGCGACGGCGGTGAGCTTCGTAATTTCGGGAGGCTGAATGAAATCCAGGCATGAATGGGCCTCCGAGCGGGACTCACTGCTCCCGGAAACGGACACGGGCCCCGCGTTCGTTCTCTTCCCATTTCTGTAATTACTATACTCGGGAAGGTGGGGACACGCGAGTTCTGATGGCACTATATCGCGCGGATGAATCCTTGCTTGCGCGCTGGGAATTATAGTTGAGGTTTGGCTGTTGAAAAGGGTGCGAAAGGGATAACCGGCGGATGTACACGCGCTCTCCGCATACTTTACTCGATTCGTATCGGGTTAAGAGGCAGGTATTGAAAGAAGGTACTCTGTAATTTAGCGCATGCAATGTCCCGGGCCGAAGTAATGACAGTGTTTCTCGAATTTGTCAAGTAGTATAGCCCGTCCGAGTGGTAGAGCGGAGAGCGGTGGTCTGTCTCAGTGAAAACGACATCGACCGATAATCAATTGATCACGCTGGAATCAGGCCGTTGATTGGCGATCAATTAACTTGGCCGGTGAAAAAGGTGGCTGAAGGGGAAGGCTGGAGCGAAGTTTCTTACCGGTCCATCGGGTGTCCAGGTGGACCGGGGCTCGTCGGGTCGTCGATTCCGTGTACCGTTTACCGGGCCGCTCTCAAACGAACGCTCGCTCTCTTTTTCGGAGCGGATCGTCACCCGGAACGCTTTTTCTTCCTGTCCACCTTCTCGGCCGCGTCCCCCCGCGATCACTGTGCACGTACGAATTCGTTCTCCCATCACGATTCCTCTCTCCTCAACAGTTGACTGAGCCCAGCATTTTCTCTTTCGCCGGACGCGACGGGGCCCTCCGGCCGGAGGAGCGCTCTCACGACGCTTCGATATATCCAGCGGCTAATCTGGCCCAGATTATTCTCAGGCTAAAATGTCGGTGCGTGCCCTCCGTGGCCTTTGCCGCGCGGTTCACCTAACTGGCTGCAGCGCAGCGTCTCTTTCCCCTTGGAGAGATGCGAGCATCTCGATGCACCTCGAGTTCGCTCTCCTCTCCTTCCCTATTTTTTCATCGCCCCCGCCGCGCCGTCCTCGCCCTCCATCCTCGCTCACTCTCGTTCTCTCGGACATGGATCCAACGAGCGGCATCGGCGTCGGCGGCGGCGGCGGCCAGTGTACCGGGCGATCTCACCGCTACAGGAATTTCGTGGATGAAAAAACCTCGGGCGAGCATGGGCTTCCTCTCGATCCTAATTCCACCGCGTTCCCGGTACACTTCCGTTCACCATTCGAGGGCGCGCACCTGCGATACCGCCGCCTCTTAGTTGGGAATTCTACGGGGAATCTTGCTCGATTCTTCTGTAACAAGTGTTGCGAAGCAGAGGAGGCCTCGATTCGCATGGGAATCAGTTTCCAGCTGGCCTGTCGCAATTCCAGTAGTTAATGTCACCTGTTTTCTCCGAACGGGCATTCGCGTCTTATGAGATATGTGCGCGCAAGGTATTACGAGAGATACGAGAGATCCTGCATCGGGGTCGAGGATGATCAGCGCAGGGTCAGATGACGACATTGGGATCCCTGGAATTTCCGGCGTTCGTTCGCCCCTTCTCCCGAGAGCGAAAACCTCTATCGCGAGGACCCGCTCGATCTCGTTCAGGTATGTCGCCGAGAACTAACGCGGGTGTCAACCTGGGTGGCGCACCAGGTCGCACACGCCACTATTCTCCGAATGCGTAAACGGCAGATATCGCTGCGTCTAAGAGGACTAATAGCTCAGACCACACCGGTCTCGTGCGAAAGATCAGAGACTTCCGTTGGGGAGTGAATTGATGGTCGAGTGAGCGATCGGATTTATTCTCAGTTGTCCGGCGGGAATGGTCCTCAAGCGATCGCGCCGCATCAAGCGCCGTGTGGTCAGGCTTCCCAGGCAGAAGGCTCCTCGGGAAAAACGCTGTATGGTAATTCGCCGGCGGGTACTTCTGCGAACGGCTGCGATTACGGGTACCTGGGACCTTTAAATCCTCTTGCGAAAGCCAACGTCATTTACGGTCGAGTCGTAAGTAACGGGAGGAAGCGCGAGACGAATTGAGAATGAGGCAGGGGGAACTCGTTATTAGGAGGAGAGCTTGCACGCACACCTCTCCGAGATGTCATTCGGTGTTTACGCGCCGCGCGCTCTCCTCCTTGATTTCCTAATTTCCGAGCTCGCTTTTTTACGGACCCTCGCCTGACTCATCTTTCCGTTTAATTCTCGGCTCCAGATGTCATTGCGGAAAGGTCGCGCGCTATTTTTGCGCGCGGGGATTCTCAGAGTTTTTGCTCTTGCCGTCGTCCTCGTCCTCGTCGTCGTCGTCGTCGAGAGCCGCGCGGATTTCGGTAGGATGACTATGATCCTGGAACGAGATATATATCCTGACGACGGTGAATCCCCCGGATTTTTTGAGCCACCGATCTCCCTACGAATCGCACCGGCCCGGCCGCCGGCCGAGAGGCCTCCGATCGAGCTCGTCCCGAGATCATCTCGAATCGATTTGAACGTGCAACCTCCTCCTGATTGCAGGACCCCGTCGATTTTCGGCTGGACCGGCTCGCCGTGATCGTGATCCACTTTGCCTATCACGCCGATCCTGTAGCCTTGTATTTCTTCTCGCACAGTCGAATGCGTGGTACGTGCGCGCGCGAGCGCGCGAGAAAAAGTGGAGATTTTAATGCCACGAGGTACGGCCTTGCGCCCGAGCACCCAATAAGACAAAGTGTATATTCTCACCTATACACACACGCGCACACTGATACCCCTCTTTTTTATATTTCTTCCGAGTACCTTCTGCGTCGTATTATTCACGCCGAATCGCATTTGGGAGCGGTCGCGTATTTGATATCGAAAAGGGAATTACCCACGAGCCTCCTAGATGGGTTTGTTAAACGCGGCAGTTAAGAAATCTGTGAATCTATTAGTTTATTCTTTGGATCTGGATGATTGGGCGATGTGTCGATGAAAACGAAACGGTTTTGTCTCGTGGCTGTGACTGTTCATTATCGCGGTCTGACCAAAGCGCTCGCCACGGGTTTCCTTAAGGCGTGCGGCAAGTGGCCGCCTGATTGGACGGACACGAAGGATGTTGTACCACCAGGATACGCGATAAACCGGCGAACGGCGATAAACCTCCGAAGCGAGCAGAGCGCACCGCAGGAGAGAGGGATTTCGGAAATTCCACTTTGCGGAAGCCGAGGATTTTGTGAAGGCCTTTTCTCCGGGGAGTCACCGGACGTCCTACATATAGTCGCCACTACGATCTTTTACACGCACATATTCATTCTCACCGCATTCTCGCCGCGATTTTTTCTCGAAAATCCGCCGGATTTCTTAGGATCCGGCTGGAAGATACCTCGAACTTGGAAGGCAAGGGATCTCGGCGCGAGTGCCGGGAGGGTGGGAAGTACAGCGGGACGCAACGCAACTGTGTCCTGGCAGGCCGTAAGCACGCTGCACCGACGGGATTTACGAGTTTAATTAAGTTCTGCGGTCGCGTTTGTCATTTTGGCGAGCATCGAAGACCCGTTCGCCAGTTCCCTCACTCCTATGGGAAGAGAGGACGATATCGTAGGAGAAAGAGCGGCCTCAAAAACCCAGAGAAAACGACTAGGAACGAGTGTCTCGCAACCAAGGAAATCCCTCGCGCTGGCATATACTATATCTATAAGTGGGACTAGCGTGCGCCTCCGCGCTAGGCCTCCTAATGAACCAGTCTACTAAGCGGCCTGTTAATTACTACTAGATTCTTCTGATACGTGACACATCCTCCGGGACTCGGCTAGGGCTGAATTTCAAGGCGCGCGCGTTAATAACCACCGCGATAGGCTGTGATAGGGTGCTTGTGGCTTGCGAGGGTGGCTCGCGATAGGAGTGCATGTGACACTTTCCTAATTGCCTGGCAACTTTCCTGTACCTGGTACCCCTTTAAGAAACCGGCAACCCTTCCGCCTTCCGAAGCTGCCTCTCACTTTTCCCCAAGCCCATCGTGTGTGGGACACGACAACCACCCCCGGAGGAACAGCCTCCCCGTTCGCCGGAGCCCCACGACCCACGACCCTTAACGAACCGCGCCAAATAATTCCGTCTGACTTAAAGTGAAAGTACTAGCAGAGTTTTTTGGGAAGAAGTCCCGTCAGAGTAGCCGGTCGACTGGTGGTGCAGTTGGGAGGTTGAATGGAGGAGTAATGATTTCGTAGAAGCAGCCTTCCATTAGGGGTACGCGTACCGACGGATCAAATTCTGTGCGGTGTGCACGGTGCCTAGGCCGGCTCCCATCGTTTTCGCGGGACAATCAGTAGGTGGGAAAAAATGGCCAAGGAACAGCTGGCGTGGTAGTCTCATTTCCGAGCGGCCACGTGGGAATCGCGAGATCGGTCGCCTCCTCCTGTACACTTGGATTCTCAGCGAGCTTCCTCTTTTTAGCTCGGCTAGCTAAGTAGCCGTGTCTCGGTAAATAGGTAAAGCGACGGGATGCGCCTCTCTTGCGCTTCGAATCTTTGTACCTCCGTCCCTCTCTCTCTCTCTCTCTCTCTCTCTCTCTCTCTCTCTCTACCTCTCGCTCGCTGAGTCTCGCTGGACGACTCTTTGTTTTCTCCCGGCAATTTCGCTGGAATGTCCTTCCTCCGACTATCCCTCCTAACTGGTCACGCACTTGGTCCCGCCCCCACCCGCCGAAAACTGAGGCTGACTCGGCAAGATGCAGATTCATCTTTGGAATTCGGATAGTACCGTCGGGCGCGACTGTCTCGTTAATAGAAACAATGCGGTGGAGAGAGGAGGACGCTAAAGGGGCGAGAAAGGAGAGAGAGAGGCGAGAGAGAGAGAGCCTGTTGGCTGGAAGAGCGTGAGCAGACGCGGAGTCAGACAGAAGGAGTCGGGTCAGAATATACAATCAGTGTGATTGTTTGACACCCCATAATCAGCGTCCTTACCCCTACCCCGGCCAGTCGGCCTCTTAGTCCACCTATATCCCCTTCAGCATCTCGTGCCTCCTCTCACCCAACTATCATCGGCCTCTACTCTCAACTTGATACCAGCTCCTTCTCCGTCTGGTCGCGTCGTCTCGCGCTCTTCCCTCCCGGTCCTCGGTCCCCGGTCCTCGGTCCTCGTTCGCGGCTCACCTCTTCGGGCGCAGCTCCAGGCCGCCACTGCCACTGCAGAGAGGGAGCGCCTGCCGGGCCTCATTACCCCGATATCACGACTCGAGATGAGGCCCCGCCGGGAGAGGGGACACGGTCGCATTATGAGAGACAGGAATAATGCTCACTTCCCCCATTTTTCTTCACTCGAACCTTCTCCTCGAGGTCGCCTCTCCGTCGTCTTTCCCGTTCAGGCTCGAGGCTCCACCCCCTGCCGTCCCGGGGCCCGACACTCTCGCCGGGACGCGCAGCGCAGGAAATACTATCTTCCCGGAGTTGGAATGAACTCGTGTGCCGGCGATGGGGATTGCTCGAAAATTTAGCCAGCAATCAGCCGGCAAAAAATCGACCGGGGGAATCGGTGATAGAGCACGACGGCTCGGCGCGGAGCCTCGAGGTTACCGGAGAGGAGAGCGAGCAGGAGAGGCGAGTGATCTCGGACGCGGAGAGGTATACGGCTTCGATTCAGCAGGTTCGTCTGGCATCGCAAGCGAAGCGGACCCAAGCCAAAAGGAAGAGTGCCAGGAGCACGAAGGGCAAAAACAACACGGATCGAGCTCTCTCGCGATCGATCGAGAAGCGATCGATGGATCCCTGGTATTACGCAGGCTTGCACGTGAGATGTACGTGAGTGCAGGTCGTGCCGACCGACGTTTCTCGCCCGAGAGCAGGAGAGCAGGAGAGCAGGAGAGAGAGGGGCCGAGCGGGGCACGGGCATCCGAATGAGCGGGGTGATGCTGGGGTACTTAAAGGATTCTGTGTTTCTCCTCGGCCACGGCGGGGGCTGGAGGAAGGAGAAAATTGCATCGACCCGCAGGAGGAAAGATAGAGAGGGCCTGGCTCATTTCGCACTATGCCCATTCGTACGTGGCTCGACGCTCAGCTCATTAGCCCTCGGGAAGAGCGCGCACGGCACCCGCGGAGATGAATGGACGGGACTAGTCAACCAAGCAACGAGCCGCCCGAGCCCAGACTATTTCCATTCATCCCATACGAGAGAAGCGGCTTACCCAGCTGCGAAGGGAACTCCCACGAGCCCCCGGGTAACACTACACTGCATTCTCCGCCCGAAGAAGCTACACGACTCCGTCTTCGCCTCTTCAAACAAGCAGGTGGAACTTGCCGCCGATAAACAAGCTAATTACAATGCAGGCCGATCTACGCTGGCCACACTGACCCGAGGAAAGTTGGCGCGGAGGAGGGTGGCCCGGTGGCCGCTCGACCAGGGTGCTTTGGCCAAGATGTCGAGGGGCACAAGGCGCGGAGGCGGAGGAGAGCAAGCGTGCGCAAGAGAGAGAGAGAGAGAGAGAGAGAGAGGGGGATTAGGGCAGAGAGAAACCGCAACGTAGCTGCTTCAAAGAGCTCTCTCGGGCAGCGAGGGCGCGTCTACTTAACTTTGATCAGGTCGAGACCGCTGATGCGAGACGAGGCCCGCAGAAATAAAGTGGCTGCCGGCCTTACCGCCTTTTTGCATCGGGAATTATCGGGTGGCTGGGACGTCGACCACGTAGAAAACTAGAGCTTCCTCAACCCGAAAAGGCCGGGACAGCGCGGATTGGCAGCCGCCACCGTTGGCGACCGGCTCGCACCGAGTCTTGTACTCGGCGAGAGCCGCGGACGGGAGAGGAGGAGACAGTTTTGCCTCGTGCTAGAGAGATGCAACGGTGGATCGGCGGAGGATGAGGAGGACGGGAGAGCAGGGCCCGGTAGTGGGGAGATGGAAACGGCAGGTTGAATGTCGTTATTACGTTGAATTAGAGGGTGCAGAGCCGGAACGAGGTATGAAACTATTACCTCGCGAAACGGCAGGCTTCTCTCTCTTTCTCCCTCACTCAAACCATCCACCTCCCACCTCCGTCCTCTGTACTCTCTCTCGCTCCCGGTGGATCCATCCGCAGCCGATTCAGCTACCAGCTCCAATCGGGGATGCCTGGACCACGCACTTTCGACGTCGCGAACGCGCGACTCTACGCGCCGCTGGCCCGGCGACTTTCTATTTGCTCGCGGGAGGATTCGCGAGGTTCGATAAGCGCGAGGGCGCGCGGAAGGGTTGGATGGTGTGTTTGAGGGACTCACCGCCGTGCTGGGGGCTGTGCTTGTAGCAGTCCTGGTGAGCGGAGGAGGCCCCGGTGGCCCCGAGGTGTGTACTCGAAGCGGGCGATGCGGTCGGTTCGGTGTTGTTGGGGTTGGTGCAGGCACCGCTAACCGAATTCGCAGTGACGTTGTTGCCCGTCTGCTGGCCATGTAAGTGACCGCCGTGATGATGGTGATGCTTATTCCTCCTGTAGGACTCGAGCTCGCGCAGGTGACTGGAGAAGGAGCTCGGGGCGTCGAGGAACGGACGCTGGCCCAAGCCCAGCGCTCGGAACTGCTGGTGCTGTTGCCCTGGAAAGGTCACACCTTGTTCTCTCCGCAAAATTACTATTGGTAATGGGCACATGAAAAAGTGGGCCTTCCGCGCCGGGGAAAGCTTTAAAACGCACGCGACTCGAGGATGCCGTGGTCGAGCGCCGGGTGCACTAGGATTAACAGCGTGTGTAGAGATAGAGATAGAGGCAGGGGGGTCGGGGGTCATGGTGGGCGAAGGTGGACGGAGGGGAGAAGATGTTTGTGTAATTAGGCCAATAGAGTGGGATAATTAAGAAACTCGAGCGGGGGCCCGTATCTCGATCGACTTCAATAGCATTCCTCGGACATTCCAGCATCCGCTGGACCGGCGGGAGCTCGGTGGGCAAGAGTATATCGTGGTGTATCTGCGTGCTCCCGTCGATATACGGCAATCCGGTCCGCACGGATGGCAGGCCGCGCGCGCTCCAGAGATCCAGCAATGTATGCAGAGCGTCTAGGCGTACTGGCCGCGACATGCTGTGTCGTCATGTGTGTACGGCGATGCACATTACTCGCCACGTGCACAAACGCAAATGCTTACATAATTATTGGAAAATGATACTCAATGGCAAGACGGCGCCGCTATGCGATATATCACGGTGCGCGCGCGACACGCACACGTCCACACATCCATCCATCCGTACGCCAGTCAGTGGATGGTGTATATGCGATATCGATCTTCGGACATTTCTCCCGCTCGCTCTCTCGCTCTCTCGCTCTCTCTCGTCGCTCCGACCCTGTCATATTTAAGCAGCTAGCCGTGCATTTTTAATGCCCGACCATCCCCCGGCCCAGTGGGGCGCCGCGTGATCGGCCTACTACTTCCGGCGGATTGGCTAATTCGCCTGCACGCGTATCCGGTTCGCTATGAAAAGCCGATCGGCAGGGGCGAAGACGAGAGCTGCGCTCACCGCCGGTGCGGTCGCGGCGCACTCCAATTCCCAGCGATCTGAAGAATGCGAGATTTTTGGATGTTGCAATCCCGATGACTGGTCTCGCCAGTGGAGTAGTTCTAGTCGGAACTCTGGCCGATCGGAACGGCAGGGAAAGACAGGCGCAGATTGTTACTGTTGCGCAGGAAGGCGAGAAGAGGGGCGCGGGCTGGAGGGTAC
Organism: Crossocerus cetratus; assembly: GCA_963675795.1. NCBI lineage: Eukaryota > Metazoa > Arthropoda > Insecta > Hymenoptera > Crabronidae > Crossocerus > Crossocerus cetratus. The sequence goes on along the minus strand of OY776664.1, from coordinate 6,868,017 downwards.
GTGGCGTAAAAGGGCGAGCGGGAGAGAAACGGGGCAAGGGCTCTTGGGCCAGGAGGGCGAACGACAAATAAAGTTCGACCGCAAACTGCACGAAATTGTCGGCGAGCCCAGATGGTCAGCTCCGTTCAGCACCAACCGATGCCTACGAGATTATTCCTCGCTACCGACTACCACGATCGGCACTGCCGGGAGAAACAAGGAGCCCAGTCCACCACCGGATCCCGTCCACTTCTCACGTACCGGACGCTCTTGATACCCTAAACCCAACGGCCACTCCGCTTCCCACTATGGCCAGCAGTACATACTTGATTTGAGAGACACCCTCCCAATCGGCAATCTCAAGGTGAAAGTTGACCAGTCGAGCTTTCGCGATACACACTCGATGCCAACTGGCCAGTTTACCTCGGCAAGCCGCTCCGAAGGAAATGCCCGAAACGAACGGCGGTGTGAGAGAGGCGAATAATTCGAATCTCGGTGTAGCACGAATGTTGGCCTTATCTAATCAAAGTGTGGCGGAGGACGGAAATAGCGCGGCTTTTTCCTCCTCTCTAATAACGCGGCCCCTCCCTCCGCCAGTCTTACGTCCTCCTTCGCAGCAGGAGTGTTGGCTCTTTCCAGAATTTCGCCTTCTCTCCGGCTCTCTCGGTGGCTCGATTCGGCTCGCAACAATCTTAGATCCGCTGGTCGAACATGACGCCCAGTAATCTCGTAGCGAGTCTAATTCGCCCGGGCGGGCAACTTCTATTTCTCGGGTTGTACTATTAGCCGCGGCCCGCGGCCCGTGCTCTCGGCGTGCTCTCGGCGTGCTCGTCGAGTGTCCTGATTAAAGGAGCCACCCGCGTAGGAAGCTCGCCGAGTGAAATTGCGGATTAAGAGAGCGGCAATGCACCGCGCCACCGCTGCGGCATTTGATCGATAATGAGGAGTGGCTTCAGCCGAATCGACCTCTGCGGTCGATCCCTGCCGGCCCGTCGATGCCGCGATTTAGAATTCGTATTGGAGGACGCGTCAAAAGAATGTGGGCCTGCTTTTGGCAGAATCCAATTGGCCCCGGGGACGACGACTGATTGACAAAGGCTCTATCTCTGCATCCATCGATCTACGAGCACTCCACTGATTCTCGAATATCCAGTTCCCGAAACCGGCAATAGTAAACCTTTCGAATTCCTCCGATTACTTCTACTGTTGTTCCGCGTGTATCGTTCTTGCAGAGACTTGTCCGGCCGCGGCCAGTCTTTGCACTCGCGCGAGAAGGACGAAATGACTTTCCGTTGCGAGCACACTGTCCTCGACACGGAATTCCGGCGCAAGCGGACCAATTACAAGCTTCGCAAATTCAATTTCAATTTAGCCGGCAGGAAGCGGTGATATAGCTTTGGTCTTCGACCCCAGCATTCCGATGATTTTGATACCCAGCATGACTTTGTTTCACGACTACCCCTTGCCCGGATCTCTCCTCCCTCCATGTACGTATCTATCTCTTCTCGGAATATTCCCTCTCCCGCTATCAGTGAATCTACACGAACGCTTTCAAGATTGGCTCGGTACGATACGCAAAAGTCGATCCGGCGCTGAGTGGCGTGTGATAATGGTCAGCGTATTTACACGCGTTATTACCACGGAATTACCCAAATTACATGATTACCGTGCGAGCGGAGGTAGGCGGGTCCGCCGGGCGGGTGTGTGTGTGCCTCGGAGCGAGGGGTGATTTTCGATAACAAAAAGCTCGCTGGCGATTATATGCAGCGCGTAATAATGATAGCCGGCAGGTGCCCTGCGAAGCCGAGCGGATCGTCGGCACGTCCCTCTCACATTGTTGCGAGTACAATGAGAGCGAGAGAAGAGCGAGGAGGAACGGTTGTTTTGGCCCGACGGCTCGTCGTCGCAGTCGCATAGATTGTCCCTGGGTGCGTGCTGGCCACGCTCACGGCTCACGGGGCCACGGGGCAGAGGCAGGCATGCCGTGCCATCGTCGGCCAGAGAAGAGGCTCGCTTGCCAAAAGCCGTGTATGCAATATGTCGTGCTAGGCCGCCGCTCTAAATGACGCCGGCCAGCTTCCTTTCGGCCCTGTGTGTTGTGTGTTAACACTGCCAATGGTTTTCGGCCCTGCCAGCCTGCAGAGAGCGAGCCCCTACGAAAACCGCATCCGCCCAAGAAGCGCAACCCACCCCTCGACACCTTCCGCCTCGGTCAAGTTAGGCTGCACCCTGCACACCTCGGCACTGTGGAGCTTTGGTGACCAATCGTTCGGGAGAGAGAAGAATTGCCGGGCTCACCAAAGAGGAGATAACGCGCGTGAAAGACACGCTTTTTCCTGAATTAGTGAAGAGGTGACGGCGGCGGTAGATAGTTGCCGGGCACGATTTAACGCAGGAATAGTTGACAATACTATTACCTCTACCCGCTTGAAACTTTAATCCAATTGTTAAGTGTGCACTCCGGCGACCGCTCGAAAATTGACGAGAATTATCGATTTTTGTGGGGCGGCCCCCGCTCTCCATCGATTTGTGTCGGGGCAGTGCGACGAAGGCTCGAGCGGCGCGAGAGGCCCCCGCGGTGGTAAGAGCGTGCCGGCAAAAACGTAGGTAAAATCAATCACGGCTCGCTCGCTAGCGCGTTTTCGGGGCAACGCGGGAGCGCGCGCGAGGGAAAAAAAAAGAGCGCGCGAGCGGGAAGAATAAAAAAAATGCCGCCAGGCCAGCGGGCACACGCGCGTGTCGGCCCCCCCGCGCCCATCAATACTTTATACAACAAATGCGAAACTGCCGCAAAAAAAGCCGGACTCTCCCGTATTCGCGGTCGGCCTCTCCGCTGCGGCTATTAATCCGATATCGAAATAACAGCCATTTTTCCGACAGATCAATCCCCGCCAGTAGGTGACACGGCGCTCGTCCCCCTTTCTCTGCCTCTCGACATCTCCCCCCTCGATTATCTTGGAATCTACCGACCTACATATCTCCAGTCTCAGGCCTTTCCCCAATTTGTTTATTCTACAGAAAGACGTCTTGTTTTTAAAAAATGATACATCGACAAATGCGGTGAGATATGACACGATCATCAACGTTGAGAAAGAGAGAGATAGCCTAGCGAGGGGGCTGGAACTCCCAACTGTCCAGCGGGCGATCGGTTCGATCGGCGATATCAGTAGCGCGGCCTCCCCGTTTATTAAGTGTCCCGTGGGCGCGTCAATAATTAACGGATATTTTTCGAGGTTTTCACCGGTATATTATCGTAAGTGGATTACTTTTAGCCGGCGTGTGGGTGGCCGCTGGCCGTCCCCGTGAGTGGTGTGTGTCCGGTGGACGTGTGCGGGCCGAGTGGAGAGTGTGTAAAAGCGCGGCGCATGGGCGCGAGTGGCCGGCGAGGAGAGAGACGCGCGAATAGCTAACCCGAAACACGCATACGCGCGGTGTACGCACCTCGACCACTGCATCATCGCGCACCATCTGTTCGGTAATGACTCCCCATTACCGCATATAGGGACTTTCGCTGAATTATCGGTACATTTTCAGGGAATCCGACAGCGGCACAGCCGGCGAGCAGGCGCGCGTGGACCGATAGATCGCGCGGGCGCGCGCTCGCGGACGAGTGATCGAAAGCTAAACACCGAGGCTGCGATTGGGCCCTGTGAATGGTGGGGCCGGGTGGTTGGGGGCGTTGGGGGGATGAGAGAAATTGTCTGTGATGACTGCACTCACTTGTTTTGGAGCGTGGCTCTCTGGGGCCGTCGACGGTCACCTTGATGGCCCTGGTGTACGTGGCGACCTGAGGCGGCGTCGTCGACACGGTGATCGTGATGCTGAAGCTCTTCCCTGCAACACAAGCACACACACCGCCCTTTTACAGCTTGGCCACGATTGAAAACTGGACGGATGATTGAAAGTAGCATCGGCCCGCCCGTTAATAAGCATAGTCGATGGAAAGCGTGAATGTGTTGTTCACGCCATTACGTCAATCTAGCCAATCTAGCCTCTAGCCTAGCGGTTCTGCATGAGTAGAACGAGACGGTGCCCGCGCGGACATTGTTCCGGCATGCGGTCGATCAAAACGGTTTATGATTTGTAACGCAATTACATCGTGCCTCCTCATTGTCGGGGATTCTGCGCGAGGAATCTTGGCGGGCGGCTGGCCCTCGCTCTCTCGTCCCGGGGAAAAGAGAGAGGCGATCACCTCTATCCTCTCGGTAGGTGGAGCGCCGCGCTGTACATATATCATCGGGGAAGGTCTCTTGGCCGCCAAGCTCCGGTATATTAATTCCCTCTCCATAAACGTCCGTCGAAGAGATTGACTACGCACTCTTAAACGGGCCGTCGCTCGCTAATATGCATTTGGTAATTCGCCGCGAGACTCGCTGCTGCTGGCTGCTCTTCCTTCGGCTGGCAGGCTGCTCTCCTAGAGCCGGGGAGGATAGTAGTCGGCACCCCCGGACCACTTAGAGCTTAGAAGTAGATTGCCTTCGGGGAAAGGTGGGTGCTCAACACTCGGACAAGCCACCGCGCCTGTTATTTCGCAGGAGAGCCGAACTCTCGGACGGAGGAGGCTCCGGCCGACATTGCGGGAAAGCAGATTGAATTATTGGAAGGGTGAAGAGGCCAGAGAGCCGGCAGGGCCAGCCTCGAGAAGGAGAGCGGAGGCGCGCGCTGGTTTATGAAGACAGGGCCCGGAATTTCGAGAGGGCGAAGAGCCGATATCTAACGTGTCGCGGACACATAGTCGTTTGTGTTGGCGTAAACGTCAACGATTTGTAATTGTCTCCCCTTGGCGCGCGCGCCCCGGGCCCACCGCGCTCTGTGTCTGTCAACATGATAACCGGCATCAAACACCCCCAGCCCCGCCACCCCCGGGAGCTGCAACTGACTGCAGAGCGGCGGTGGCACGGCACGTTATATCCTAGTTATAGCACAACCCCCCATGTATCGTCGCGCTCCATATCTCTTTTGCCGCGGCTGGCGCTATCATTGTCCCCGCGCTTGTTCCAACTCTTCCCCACAGAGCCTCCTTCCTACTAAGCGCGCCTTTTAAAGGGGTATTAACAGATTCCCAAGCGGAGAGTTGGATTTGGCCGAGTCGAGCGCGCCATCCCCTATCAGAGGGGTAGCGTGGAGCGATTCCTCGGGTGCGAGGGTACACGTTTAAGGAAGGATCGGCAGCGACGCGACGGAAGAGACGGTAGGAAGAGAGCGGCGGGGCCGATGGAGAGATGGAGGGACGCTTCGCGACACGGAAGCCTCTCTGGCCGTAGCGCGTTCGAGTCCATCGCATTTGGGGCTAATAATGCCGCACGGCCGACTCCCCGCTCCGCCGGCCGGACCTGCGGTTAATACTCGATGATGGGAACGGTCATCTGCAGAGACAGGACCCAGCCTGTGCATTCGCGAGCGCGCGATGGACGGACGGGCGGACGGACGGACGGAGCGACCGACAGACAAAACCGGGGCACGCGTATGTGCCACCTATATAACGTGCGGAGCACACGAGATGAGCGCGCCATCCTAAACCGCCCACACAACCACCCGAAACCACTCGAAACCGTCCGTTAATACTCGTGACGGCGGCCCGTTCCGATCGCTCCTGCGCCACCGAGAGAGACAACCGGAGCAAGCGGGCCGCGGGGCCGAGGGGGCCGAGGGGGTCTCCACGAGATGGACACGGGACACACGGGGAGTGTAGGAGATTTCGGGATAGCATAGGGCTAGCCTAGAAACGAGGGATAGAGAGAGACGAGAGAGAGGGAGAGGGAGAGAGAGCGATGGCGATGGACGCAGGAGCTGGAAGGGACGACTGGAAGGTCCCGAGACTCGGAACACAGGATGTCTCTGCAATTGTCAAATAATTACTATCGCTGGTAATTTCAGCCGTGTCGATATAGACTGCGGTAGATTACTAATTATAGGCACGGGCCGACCCTGCCGTGGACCGGCCGGCGCAGATGACCTGGCTCCTGCCGGCCTCTGTAGTACCCTCTTTCATCCGGCGCTACTTCTTTCAACTTAGTGTCCGTCTCCTTGTACTGGGAAAAGGAGACGGGAGGCGGGTGCCTGCCGACTGCGGCAGGTCCGTGCGTGGCTGACGGCCAAAAGGTGATAATTGCGAGCCTCTTCCGCTCGGCAGCGCTCACAACGCCGCTCTTAATTCTTCCTTGCCCTTCTCCAGTTATTTTCCCGGCGGTCCACGCGGCGGGAAGCGCGACGAGGGAAACGGGAGGGAAACGGGAGGAATTGGCGGTGTCTCGGTGTGCAGGGGCTTTCTTGAATCAGTTATCGATGATAGGAGGGATGCGGCGAGGTTCAATCAAATTAATAAGTCGCGGAAACAAAACCCCTGTGGCGGTGATATAGGAGGAGGGCTTGACGAGCCGGCACACTGGCAGTAGCAGCAGCAGTAGCCGCTGCCGCCGCCGCCGCCGCCGCCGAGGGTGGTTTGGCCAATCGTCGAAATTGAGTATTACGGATTATCGAGGAGAGATTGAACTACAACGCGGCGCAAACGCAGCGGGGAGTGCGTGGCCGGGCGGTGGAGGAAAAAATGAAAAAAAATCCGAAAAACCGGTCAAAGGGACGGAAGGATTTTCGGCGGGGAATGTTGTCTCTTTCGCTAATTGATTCGAGGGTCCGGGGCATTTGCGCCGGGAGGATGGACCTCGGGTGAGGTGACCCTGCACTTCATGATGAAATCAAATGAAACATAGATGATCCTGTCGGGAGGCGAGCGGCTCGCGCGAGCAGTACCAAGCTTGTTAATTCATAAATGCATCCTGGGAGCGATGGGGCGCGCAGAATGCATTTGTGTGCCGCAGGACCGGCCGAATCGAAGCGAGGCCGCCCCGATATATCGAGGCGTCCCAACTCGAGAAACCCACCAGCGCCGATCTCCTCATCCCGAGCGCGTGTCACCTTTCTTTTGAAGGTCGACGATCCGGCTCGTCATGTTGATTCCGCGTCGAGGGTTCAATGACGATGGGAGGACCAGCCCCCCACGTGGATCGGGAATACTTTTGCGAGCGCGTGGTCTGCCCTGCTCGTTAGGCATCCGCCTCGGCCAAAAGTGGCCGAGTGCTTTGTCCAGGCCGAAATTAAATGACTCGAAACCATTGATTGGATCCGCTTGATTTTGGGGACTTAGCCCGTCTGTCGGGCGGGCACGCGCGCGAGCGCGCGTTCTCTCTGTGCACGCCCGACCGACGGCTGATGATTTCTGATTAACGGCCAGTTGTTTCGGATGCTTGGTCGGGGACAGCGGCGGACGTCGAGTAATGACTCTGGGGGCGGCGGGATATGCGAGAGAACTCGCGGAGGGTTGCAAAGTGAGGAGGGAGGGGGCGGGGGTGAGCGAGAGAGAGAGAGAGAGATAGACAGACAGACAGTAACAGGGATGGCTCTCGGCGCGTGGAAGGGTTGAGGGCAGCCTGATGATGATGATGATGACGACTACAATAACCGTAGCGCTTTCGAGCCGCTCGAAATCACTGTGCACCGCTCTCCTCTTATCCTAATAATTAATCGACCGACTTTTCCCCGCGCTGCCAGAGCGACCGCCTCAAATTTTCGGAATGTCATGCACACGCGCTTCAATATCGAGATGAGGACAGAGGAAGAGGAGGAGCAGGAGAGAGAGGGGGAACGCGATGCAGCCCGACAGATGAATTTACCAGGCTGATAGCATTTCGGCACTTGGTCTCATTCTACTGGCGATTCTATTGCTAGGGTTGCTAGGCTGATGGTCTGGCGAAGATGGTGGAAATCTGCGGACTTACCGCGACCGCTCCTTCCGACGAACCTGAGGTCATTGAACTTGGCTACTTGGTTCTTCATCAAAGCGGTGGAATTCCGCAGCTCCGCGCAACAATTCTCGTCGTTGCCGGCACGCACCGTCACCAGGGTGCCGTCGCCGACCTCGCCGAGGGCGACGACTTTGAACGCCACCGGGAGGGTCTTGTTGGACCGCCAGTGGGTCGGCAACTGGCTGCAGAGGAAGTACGGCGAGCCTGGAACAAGACAGAGTTCCACCCTGAACTGTATATCCTACATACACGGGCGTCGACAAAAGAGAAATAAGGATCGTGAGAGAAGATATTAATTGAGGAAAATTGGTCTGATTTATCTGTGCCGATAGATTCCTTAGACCCATGAGGTGTTGCTGGATTATCAGGGTGAACCTCGAAAGGCGTAAGAGGGCCTGAGTAAGATGTGTGTGAGTGTGAGGGTGGAGGCTCACCAGTTCGAACGAGTTCGCCGGGATGTTCGGCCTGTGCCTCGCCGACGAGTCTCTCGGTCCACCAGAGCTCGCCGACGGCGGCACCCTCGCTCATCTCGCCACCTCCGGCACCGACCTCGGCGTCCTCGGCCTGGTGGTACCTGGTGTTCACCTCTTGGAGCGGCGCCAGAGAGGGACCGCACGGGCCGGCGCCTTCGTGGGATCCAACGGTGCCGTAATTCTCCCCGCAGCACACGGAACCCACCGGTAGATGCATCCCATCGGCCAGTAGCCGCCCCTCGTCGCCCAAGCACTCACCCTCCGGGCAGGACGTCGTGATTCTACGTGGATACTAGCGTCGTCGACGGTGCCGACCTCCTAGTCGCCCCGTCGTGTCTCTCGCTACCAACCACCCCGAGGTCTCACGCGAGCGGCCCACTCAAGACTCGAACACGCTTCCTGATTTCACGGGGGCCTGCCGGCCGCGCGCTCATTCTCTCGCGCCCGATTCGCCGCACTGGTCCCTCATCCCCAACGGGGAGACATCTCGTCAATTGCCCCACAACATCACTACCAGTTCACGTGGCATTGCAGGCGCGGGAGTGCAACTCTGCCAGCTGGGAGAGCCGATGAGTACTCAGCCGGGACTTCCCAGGCTTCCGCGAAGGAAGCCGACGTCACCGCCGTTCTTCTCGGTACGGGCAGTCACTACTCTCTCGCGCGTCTCTCACTCCCAGTACTTGTCACTCAACAATCCAATCAACAATCCCCAGTCAACAACTCAACTGCTCCTGATAAACAATGAGGGGAGGGCTGCACCGACTGCGCACTCGGGATCGGGATGCATCACATTGCGAAGCCCCGGCAGCTCCTACAGGTTGTTGAGGTAGCGCGAGCCCGATTTGGATCGGCGATCGATTGCCATGGCCGGAACTAGCAGCGCGCACCGACCGACAGCCGCTCCAGCTCTGATCGATCTATCATCTCCCGTGGGCACGTCACCTTCTCGTGGGAGGGTCGATCGCGCGAGCGTGTCTTGATGCTGATGGCGGACTCGAGTCGGCGAGGATGAGTGACAGTTTCTCGTGGTCTGTGGAGCGGTGAGGGCGGTGAGTAGAGAAGGGGCGCGTACGTCAGCCGCGGTCGACGGTGCGCGACGTAATGCCGCTCGGAGCGCAGCTGAGCGCGGCTCGGCCGTGGCCGCGTGTTCCGCGTAAACGGCCCGGGACGGCCTAAGCTTCGCACTCCTCTCCCTCACCCTTTCTCCCTCCCTCTCTCTCGCTCTCTTGGATCCACTCACTCCCTCCTGCTCTACCTAGCCGCACTATCTATCTATCGCTCCGGTCTCTCCTGCTGAAATCTCCTCGGCGCACAGCCTCTCCGTTCGCCGTTCTCCTCTCTCTGGCTGACTGCGCGCCTCTCCGTGCTCCCTTTCTCTCCCTCTCTCTCCGTCTCTCTCCGTCTCTCTCCGGCGACGGCTGCCACCTCCAGCTACAACTGGCGAGGGAACGCGCGCGGCGAACGAACGCCCTTCGCGGGCCCCGGCGAGTATACGACGACGAGCGGCGGCTCTCTCGCCTTCCTACACGCCGCTTCCACCCCTCTCCCGCCCACTGCCGCTCGTCTTTGCATCCCCTCTCGCATTGTTTTGCCGCGGACTTTTTTGTCAATGGCTCCTGGCGCTGATAGCGCGCGGATACCATGCTGACGAAATTGGCCAACTGGGCGACTTGCGCCGCTCTCCCAAGGAGAGGTTTCTCCTGGCCGGAGAGGAGGGGGCAGTCGCAAGACAGAGTTTTCGGCGGAGGTACGGCACGCGGGAGGGGTAATGGCTGGAATACATACTAATTAATGTGGGCGAGTATGATTAGCGGGATGGAAATATCGCGAGTGGACACGCGTCGCTGGAACTTAATGGAAATCCCAGTGTGTCATCGCGCGCACTCTCCTCGCCCGACACGTTCCCGGCGGCGGCGGTGGCGGTAGACGTGTGTTTAGCGTGCGAATTTATTTGCATGCTTGATTAGCTACTGCGGCCGCGGGATAAAATGGCCATGATTGCCTCGCGCCTAATTAACATTTCGGGACTATCTGCGCGGCGAGGGGCGTGGGGTGGCGGGCTATCGTCCAAATTCCCTATTTTATCGTCCGCCGTATTCCCCAAGGCGGGCCAATCTTTCGGCGCCTCTGATAAAGTAATCGTCTAGCCTCTCCCGGAGATATACCTCCCCCCTTTACGATTATCGCCCCAGTCCTCCACGAATCGCAAACGCCGTAGCTAACCAAAAATCATCGAGCCGAACAGTCCAGTTCCCTGCTTAAATAAACCATAAACCCACGCTGGAACATGTCGAGTTGTTCAAGAAAGACGATCAACCCCCGAGATTAGAGCACGGAATTGAAACCCCTGACGAGACAATTGGCGAAGGTGGGGTCCTCGGATTGCGAGGGGATTTTTTCGCTTGAGCCGATTTTAGGGGAAAGTACTGAAATTCCGCGTTTTCGCGGCAAGGCGTAACAAGTGTCCGTGTGACGTCACGCGGTTTCCTAGAGGCGGAGCTTGCGATTGGATGAGCAGGTGGGGGTGGAACTCTGCCGCATAGTGAATCGCCCCACCCCCGCGATTTTGTTCCTTGATGCTGCCGACACACCGAGAGACCGTCGCCGTCCGTCGTCGCACCGCTTCTCCTCCTCCGGCTTTCCTGCCTCTCTCTCTTTCTCTCGGCCTCGCGTCCTCTTCCTCCCGGACCTCGCTGCATCCCACCCCACCGGCTCGCACAACTTTATTCATTGATCCCCCTCCTTTCGGCTCTTATATCCCTCCCCCTCAAAGACAATGCTGCCTACGTGACACGCACTTACAACTCAGAATTCGGGGGGCAGACTCTCTGTTCCAATGTACTGTTTACAGGTTTCTTCATGGTTTCTTTCTATGGCTGGTCATTCTTGATGATATTCAAAGCCGGTAAGGATTGGCGTCCATGGGGGTTGAACCGCAGTAGAAAGAGTCTTTGGTGGAGATGGCCAATTCAGACAGGAATTTCTCCCGCTCCATCTTGCAGACTTCCGGGCGCAGAATCTTCACGCGCTCCAAGGGCTGTTTCTAATGAGCTTTCCGGCGAATTCGCAGTTTCGCACTCGGAAGTGGTCTGGGATGACTGGTAGTGAATGGTCAGCTGGAAGCTGAGAAGGAGCCTGGTGATGGGAACGGTTTCCTCTCCGGCGGACGCACACGTGAACACGATGAAAACGTAAGGTTGCTTTAAAGGTCCCTGGAGGCAGCGGCGTTCCCGCAACGCTACCGTTTATTGCACTGTGGTCTGTTAAAGTGCAATCGAGGCAGCGAGTGCGGTTTCACTCGTTCCCGCGGACTCACAAGAATGTAATTAACCCTTTGGTGCAGCGAGCGCGGCTAAGAGCGGGTTCTCGCTCGATGCGTCTCGGAGGCGAAGCCAGCGGGAAAAGTCTGCTCAAGTCTACAGGTCATCCGCGCCATTCTCCGACTATCTATAATTAGGCTTGTAGCCCTGGAGAATCGTTGGCGAACATGCTGTTGGAAGCAGGCAAGAGAAACATTTTTCTTGACGCTTCTTATCTCGGGGAGAGCGGCGGTATCGCCTGGTAGCGAGCCACTTCCAGCGCCACCGGAAGAGCCCTGTAAGACGGAAGGGTTATCGGCTTCCTACTTCTGAGAAAGGCGTCTCCCGGGACAAGGAATAGGCTTCTAATATCGCGGCCTCATTTGTCGATAGTGGATGCAGTCTCACGTCTCGATCCGTCTGGCACATAAATCATGCGGCTTGACAGCCGAGTTTCCTCTGGCTCGATGGCGGAGCACCAGCCCCCCCCGAGAGGGAGGCCGAACCACGGGCTGAGCGGACTGATAAACTCGGCAGAGACTTCAACTCAGTATTCACCAACGGAAGAACGGCGCCGACCAATGGATAATGCGTCGCCGGCCGCCCGATGGAAGACCAAACAATCCTAATCCACCAAGAAATCTTGCTGTCCCGCTCATTTAACCGAGTCCCTCTTCTCCCGGCGTGGAACCTTGTATCCCGGAAAGCGGGGCGTATGTTAATCTGGCGGTGCGAGCGAGCGTGTGCGCGCAAGTACGAAAGCCAACCTAATGAACTATAAATAAGGGAGGAATACTTAACGGCGAGTGGACAGCCGCACTCACTGACCCTTCGTAATTAAAATCCCGCGCTAAATCAGGACTAGGTAGACGATTAGACGAGCTCCCACCCGCGCCGGGGGCTACTATGTCCGTTTAAGCTCAAATCCGCGGCTCTTACCTTCACGGAACCCTTTCGACCCCCGGGCTGCCGCCCTTCTATTCTTAAGTGCGCCTATATCGCCGCGATCCCGCGCTTTATCGTGCTAACAAATCCGCCCTTCCCAGATCGCCAGCCTCCCTTCATTAGCCGCTCGCTTCCCTTGTCCGAGCGGGCGAACCTCCTCGATTTCCTCGATCGAGTCCACCGGCCGATTAAATGTGCCGGCGAATTTCGGAGGAACGGTCCCGCCGTTAGACTCTCGGAGAGAACGCCGAGGGAATCGGGGCTTAATACGTTTGGAGTATAATAATTGTGTCATGGGAAACGGCAGGATTTTCTATTACTCGGAAAGAAAGGACTCCTGGCTCTTCGTGACGGCGCACAACGTTCCGCGTTGCCACGCTGTTTCCACTTCCGTCGATGCAATTCCGCTTCCGCTAATCCATCTGGGCCCGCGTGCAGCTAATAACACCTAAAGTTATAATCGAACACGCTATGTCGGCCTCGAAACCGCCGCGGCGGCCCCGAAAGGGGTGGACCAGCCGAGGTGATGGAGGAGAAGTCGAAACTTTCCCGGAGACAACGCCAACTCTCGGCTCATTAAGTGTTCCATCGGGCTCCCTAATTATTAGGGCTCGTAGCGAACTGTAACTCGAGGCCGATCGGGGAGCGAGATTCCGAGTGATCTCGGGCCAGGGAGGAGTCGTAACGATATGGAAGTTGTCGGGGGAAGAGCGCAAGGAGCAGGAGGGAAGTGATAATTACAGGTATGACAAACCGAGAGCTCTCCCCCTCTCTTTCTCGGATTCTCCTATATTAAGCGGAGCCGAGGTGGAGTAGGGCACACGTACCATTATCCTCCACCCTCGTGTCCTTTCTGGATGGCCATACTTTCCACGACCACCAACGTAGATATGTCCATCCCTTGTACAGTCCGTTAATAAGCTTAATAAACCCCTCCGAGCGAACCGGCTCTCACTGTTACGCGCACTCTGCTCCAGGGCTGGCATTTCCTCATTCACAAATATTCTCCACGGAAATCCTCTAGCGAAGGAGAATTCTCGACGAATTTTTTTCAGAACAAACTTTACACGCTGCAGTATAATGAGCGCAAGTTTGTTTTTTGACTGGAAGAATAATTTCGAAATAGTTGACGGACTGTCCGTGGCAAAGGGGTAATCGTCGAAGTCGAGCTCGTTAAGGAACGCTTCAGTGAAATTTATCGCTGGTGCCTCCCTGCGCTTACCGTGTGTAAGCCCTGACAAGGACCAGCTTTGAGAAGGACATCAAAAGGACAACAGTACAGATGTGAGACATGCGGCTCTCCCTTCAACCTGGTTTAAACGAAATCCTGTTAGAGAAAGCGGGTTTCATGGATTGACGGGCCGTGTTAATGAATTGTAAAAGCACAAGCTTGTATTTTTAGGAATAATTATTTCTCCGTTATAGTTATAAAAACAGAATTTAATGTCCGACATGTCTCCATCTTGGGTTTTCATGATACCTAAATTCCCCATAGACCTTAGGTTTGTACAATAATTTGTGCTATTTAACTATGTGGTTGGTGTACCATTACCGTTAAATATACTTGGTGGCAGAATAGATTCGGTGATTATATCACAGGGGTAGTTTAAGAGCCCAATAGGTAAATGGAGTCGCGATCGATTGTCGAACTGGAAGGAAGCACACAGCCAGAATTTATCCTCAAATGTTAAGAAGAATAGTATTTTCCAAACATTCAAGTTATTCATATTGACTCAACATTTTCTCTACTGCATACTATTACTCCCTGTCAGCTGCCGTGCTCTATTAATTTTGATAATTTGCCGTGTTTCTCAAATTATGAGGCCTGCTAAAATTGATCACTATATCCCTCAGTTGATTCCCTCGGAGGAATTTCGAAATCTATTTTATCGTTTGACACGAATATCTGTGTCGGGACACATAGCAGCCTCACCGTACTCAAGCTGGTAAGGCAGGTCTCCCGGAGCACCAGGAGGTCTGAAGACCGTCTACTGGTTACAACTGGAACCCCAACGGGCAGTTCCAAAGTCTAGCACTGATGGCACCACCGATTTGTTTCCACCCCCTATACTCCACCATCTCTGATGCTCCGATAAAAAACCACCCCTCCAAAGTCACCCAGTTTAATCAACTATTAAATCAGTAAACAAAATATCCCCAGGAATGTTCGATGTTGAGTTACACGTCGCGTCGCGCATTGGGTTTTTCTAAACAATACTTCTCTGCAGACATATTATCTGCAATTTGCAATAACTATACGCTAGGAGGATCAAGTCGGTTAGGGTCCTTATCCAGGCGGGCGAAGGAATCAGGAGAAGAGGCAGAATTATGGGAACTATAAAGTTAATGTTGCATGAGGATCGATATCCGTTTCTTTGGAGCGGATCTCCCGCACTCTCGACCCTCGGTCGGGGTGAGAGGGCTTTTTTTCTCTCTCGTCTGGCCGAGTGTAGTATGTATGTATGTATATCCGAAACCGGCGGCGGCGGCGGTGGCGGTGGCAGGATCACCCAGGATCGGGAGCGAGGCCTCATCCCCAGGCGTAAGCCACATTATACGATATCCGAGAAAATCGGGGGCAGGATGTGCCCCCGGACTCGACAACAATGGACCAGGTTTTGCGCCATTATGTCGCTGGGGGATCGCATTACCAGGCCGATACGATCGCGCGCTTTCAGCAGCTCCCGTCTTCTCTCCCCGGCTTCTCAGATCCTATCTCGCCCCGATCTCTTTTTCCCTTAGCGGGACGACGACGACGACGACGATGGCGCGGGCGCGCGCGCACGCACTGTAACCCACCCCGGAACCACTGGATTTCGCTACGGGGATGAAATCGCTGGCAATTATGCCGATTTACCCATCCGAGCTCCTTTTCATCTTTCCCGACGCCTTGCCACCCAGTCCTCCAACTATGTAGACGCTTCGAACCCCTTCTACATCTACTGCATATACTGGTGGCTCGAGCTCTATGAATCCAGCGGCGAAACATTCCCCGTGGAAGAGAGCCCGATATTAATTAGCCCTGGGTGCGCGCCGCTTTTGGCCGTCCGGCAATTAATGTTAATTGGGAGCTTTGCTTAATAGAACACGGCTAATATTGGAATCAATAAAAAGTAAAGTGTTCTGTGTGATTATGTGGTACACAGGGAGAGAGAGGGAGAGAGAGAGAGAGAGAGCGGAGGTCCGCTTGAAACACGGGAATTTTTGTGCTACCCGAATTTTGCCTCGTTCGCTCTCTCGCTCAAACTCTCTTTAGCTCTGTCCTTCTCGTCCTCCCTTTACGCGGTAGCCGAGCGGGCTCGATTAAATTATGGAAACATTAAACCGAATGCAACGATCCCCCGCGTGTTCGCATTTGCGCACGGCACCGGCAGCGGTGCATGTTACCGCCGGTGGTCCTGTGATCGCCGGGGCTTTGATTTTATCAGAGGCCTCGCGCGTGAGCGCTCTTCTTTCGAGTTTGTGATGCGAGCGTTTCGAGCTCGGCCATTCGAATGCTATCATTGGTAACACAATCCCTTTCATTCTCTCTCTCCCTCTCTCTTTCCCTCTCTCACTCTTTCGCTCGCTGTTTCCCATCCACACTCCCCCACCGGCTGTATCCTCGATCCCGCATTAACCAAGCCAATTCGACGCGAGGCTGCTTGATTTTCCGTATCCAACTCCGCCGTCAATCGACAGTCCTCTCCTCGCAAGATCCCGCGCCGGAGGGGTTGCGCCATCGGCTCGGTGGTAGATGCAGTGGCCGGGGGAGAAGGGACCGGAGACTAAACGTGACCGGCGTATTTGGCAAGGCATCCGCGCGATATTATCGCGATTCGCGAGATTGATCCTGGCGCAGGGTGAGAGTGCGGCTGTCGGCGAGCTTTGAGATTTTATCGGTGCACGCGCCACCCAGCCAGCATGCTATCTAGCTAGCTACCTGCGCGCATGCATAGTCGATCCTTTTTTTGTTACGGCTCGCCGAAAGCAGAGAGCAACTGATTCGTAACCAGAGTGAAAATAGCGGAATGTTCCATCGCCGATCGGGCCGCGAGTAGAAGAGAAAGAGAGAGGGAGAGAGAGAGAGAGAGAGAGAGGGTTCGAATGGGGCTCGCAACACTTCCTCTCCCACACTTCACCGAGAAATATTCTACTCTTTCCCTCTGGCGCGATGGCTTTTCGAAATCTACAGCGTATTCATTTATAACCTGCCGATGATTAGTTTTATCAGGTCGCGATCGGTGCTACTGGCGCTCGCCGCGCTACTGGAACCGATGCTACTTTCATGGGCAGAGAGTGAGAGAGGGAGAGGGCTCGCGAAATTGAGCTGGCCCCGGGCCGAAAGTGAAGCGAGCGCGAGTATAAAGCGGCGAGGCGGCGGCAGCGGCGGCGGCAGCGGCGGCGGCATGGATAAATATCGAAATTGATTTAGGTAATTCCGGGCGGCGATTGAGCCCGCTCCGCTCGCCGCGGAATCATTCCATATTCGCCGAACGAGCCCCGGAGCCGTTTTTCGCAGCCGGCGAATTTCCATGAAAACACGGGCGCGAGGGTCTCTCTGTCTCGCGGCCCGTTAGACTAGTGAATCTGCATGAATTAGAATTTCAAGTGTTGCGCCCTCGTACTGGCTCCCGAGGAGGGAGAGGGCCGATGCGGAAGCGAGCGAACGCGATCGCTCGGCCCCGAAGAAGAAGGAGCTCGACGATCGACTGGCGCGCTGACACACGACACACCAGGCTACGTACACTGGCTCTCGCTCTCGCTCCCGGCACCGCTGCCGAGAGCGCCGAGCCGCTGGGAGCAGCGGTGAGCGGCGCAGCGGCAAAAAAATCCGAGAAGCACGGATATTATTTTTCAGCCGGGTGATATACTGCCTGGCGAAGATTCACAGAGTTACAGCGAAAAGCCCGCGGCGATTGCTTCTCTGGTTTTTACGGCGCCCGGAGCGAAGACACTGCAACAACTCTTTTCTCGCTCGTGCTCGCGTCCCCTTGTTATTGGACCCACCCCTCCCGTTTTTTTTCCCACGCGTTTCGTCCTCTTTAACCGGCGAGCGGAGACTTCTCGCCAGTTTTCTACCGCGCCGCCTTCGCCTCGGTGGATTTTTTTCGCGCGCGTCTTGGTCCCGCGTCGGCAGGCCCGCTTGACTTTTTTGCGCGCGAGGAACTCACGCAAAAAACGGAAACGCCGAGGCCGGAAGAAAGGAAGCGAGGTGCGGCCGCAGGACAATGGGTTCGGTAGCCCGACGCGGCGCGGCCGATGCTTTTAATTTTTATGGGATTCCCAAGTTAAAAAGGCAAGAGAGCGCGCGTTCACCACCGAGCAGAAGGACCCTGCTTTCCTTTTGGCGAGGGCTTTTGCGGGTCCTTTATTACGACAGTAAAGCCCCTGCGGCTACCGGCGGCCTTACGAAAAAATCCTCCGACACCGTTCGCCGTCCACTCTCGCTCTCCCAATCAGTCAACCTAATGCCGGACACGCGCTCGACGATCGAAAAACTCGCGGAAAAACTGGCGGAAAAACGCGAGCGTCAATGCCTCGCGGCTCAGGACTCATCATCTCAGTTCTTTCGTGTCACCAACCGGCCGCCGATCGGTCCCACCGAGGAGTCCTGTTTCCCAAAGTCATTATCAGGCCCTGTTGAACGACATCCTAAAAAATCAGAACACCATAATCCCACTCTCCCAGTGGGATGTCCCCGTTCCCCGTCGATTTCAGATGCAAATCAGTCGACACAGCTATGTATTGCTCATGTTTCGAGATCGACCTCGTCATCGCGGCAAACATCAGGTCTTCCACATTCTAACCGAGAGAGAAAGAGAAAGAGCTGGTATTACTTGGTGCCTGTCACGCTTTTGGAGGACGGCTCGCAATCGATTGGGTACTATTTCAAGGCGCCGCGGTCTGCACCTCGGTATATTTAGTTATTCTTGCGCGTCCTATCGACGAGAGGAGTGGCTGGGCCCGGAGACGCGCGCGAGGCTGGAGTAAGGCTCCCAAGAGTGATCTACTGCTTTCAGGCGCGACGCTCACGGGACACGAGGCGGTGATCGGGCTGGCTGCGCGGGGCCAATTTGCCTCGTTCCCAGTTGCCACGGGGAGAAAGCACAGTGAAATGGACGTGCAACAGCTGTTGCCGTCGCACCCACCTCGAAACTGGCACGCGTTTCCACCCTGGAGGCACTCGGCGAGCACGTACGACTTATGCCAGTTAGCAGAGCGACAGATATTGATTGCGCTTCGACCTTACCCGATATTCCGGCCTTGCACGAAATCTCGCCGGGAACTTTCCGGCCCCGCGAAACCAACCACTGTCTACCGCCCCGGCAAGCAGAGACTCGAGATAGAGAGCCGGGGCAGAACGGAAGAAGCTATTTCGGCGGCGGCACGCGCACCACAAAGGCCACGGAGGACGTGTTAACATATCGCCAGATCGTCCCGAGCACCGGATGCTGTCGGCACCGGGTCCTTAGCTGACGATTTGCAGAGACAACTCCGGCCGCCTGGAGAAACCAACTGCCCACTCTCGTAGAGTCTCTCTCGAGGGTCGCGACAGTTGCTACAACAAGGGCACGCGCCTGACGCCCTGCTCGACGACCCCCTGCGATCCCTCGCAGCCCAATTCACGCAAGCTTCCAGCTAGAGATATCTCGAGGGCAGCAGAGCTCTCTGGGTCCAGGAAGACGCAGGCAGGGACCGCTCCCACTAATTGGAGTCTTCCGAAAAGTCTAAGCGTCACAGGAAATCGCTTATTCGAAGGCATGTTGCTCGTGCCGTTGGGAATGGTGCGATAGGCACCAGAGTGCGTTCGTCGAGATAGAGTCGATCAAGACGTAAGCTCTCTCGGTAAGGAGGAGGAAGGAGAAGCGGTCCATTGAGCGCGCGCGCCAGCGCAATAATAATCTGACTCTGACAAAGGGTGAGGTCCCGGAAAATGGGCCTGCTCGCTTTCTTCGCGATTCGATTCGATGGTTTTACGATGACTAGCGCTCGCTGCCGAGACAGGTAACGAAAGGATCGTCCATTGTGACGGCACCGGCGGCATGAGTAGCGATCGGTACGCAGCGAGGGCACTGTTTGCAGACAAGGGCCCGGCGGGCCCCCCGAGCGGGTGAACGCGCAGCGTTCCCTCTCCCTCGGATGCTTTCTACTTTTTCTCCTCATCGCGCTCTCACGAGGCACCGGTAGCCCTGCCGTTGACACGCAGGGTGACAACATAAATATAATGTCACGCTCCTGCGCTCGCCAATGGATCCTCTCGGGGCCCCGCGCTCAAAGCCTTCTGGGGCCCATTCACTCGGCCAGATACATGGACGACGATTTTTATGTGGCAAATGAAAAATGAGGTTAGCCTTCCATTTATCGAACGGTCTCCGCCGTCTACTCGATGTCTTTTTCAACTTGCTCGCATCCTCCCCGTGGGGCCCCACGAGAGACTCCCAATATTTTGGCACTCCACGAAATCAGGCTCCTCTACCTTCGTCCAAGTTCGAGCCCTCTTTTTACGAGCTGCCTTTCCTTTACGAATCAGCTTGATTTCTCATGGATCAGTGGCTATGTATGTGTGTACCGTGTTCTCAGCCATGGGCCGCTCATTCCTCCACTTCACTCAAACAATACCCGATGCTTACGCTTTTCACCAGGCGCTCGGTGGACATTGCGGGTAGCACGGCGACGCTTTCGTCAGTAGGTAAGGCCCAATTATGTCTCTGGGGCTATTTCAAGCCGGCTTTTTGAAAGAACTCACTCTCTCTTCTTCGCTCCTGTATGTCCCACGGGGGATCAGTGGTGCTGAGAGTACAATAACGCCCGTGACATCGTTAACGCGCACCCCCCGTAGCTTGGCCACTGCGAATGGGCCCCATGCAGTATGGGGGACACCCGTGACGAGACATCTTCATTACGCTGTGGCCGTAAGGCCCCCCCTCGCTTCAAAACTAGCCCGCTCGAGCGGCAGAATCAATTCGCCTCGCGATCTTGACATCTTATGCAGCTGGAGGTCTCCGGGGATGCGATGATGCAACCGATCTGGCATTATGACAAGATATCTGAACTAATATTCAGCCAAACGTTAACCTCATCCTAGACTCAAAAATAATCTCATGGTTAACGAGATAGGATCCGAAGACGTAGATGTTCTGCTCGACGGTAGAAAGTAAGCAGTGGTGGGAATGCGCTCGACATTAGTTCGGACGCATCGCCGTCGAATTGCGGCGAGATCGAAGGCACCTGGTGCACCAAGGGCTGACCGTAGAAGGGTAGAAGGTCGGTTAGAGGAGTGAGAGAGGGTTAAAGGCGACAAGAGGGTCCGCGGTGCGGTGCCTTGGTGGCCACGGGTGCGGTACGGTCCCTCCGTAACGAGGGCCGGCCTTTATGACCCGTAAAGATACGTGCCGTCCAGTTTACCTCGCAACCCCCTCCCCAACCCCACTCACTCTTTCTCAAATGCATTGTGCTGCCCGCTGGACTCTCGCACGAGCTACGTTACGTGAAACTCACGTAGGGCTAGCAGCCGTTCCGGACCCCCCTCGAGACGCTAAAATCTACAAGGGAGACCAGTGGCTCCTCCACGTCCAGAGCCCTTCGACGTCTCCGGGAGCGAGAGGTCCTTCCGAACGAGCTCGTTCTCGTCTGCCAGATATCCCCCGGGTGCGATTTTATAATGCCGAGCGTGATTGTGCGTGATTGCCTGGCCAGTTACTGTGGAAAAAGGTCGCACACTCCGTCGGGCATCCCCCTCTATGCCCCCTTGCCCTGCAATCCCCACTCCTCAAGAAAGGGAGGAAATATCGTGTACTAGCCGCTCCGACGTGTGTATGGGCGCACATCCTTTTCCTGATTAGTGGCCGCTCGGAAGGAGAATGTTGCTTTTTAATTGAGAGGTGGAGAGGTATGGTGCAATTTTTAGCGGGGTGCGGCGACGCGCCGGGGAATTAGGGGCGCTGTATTGGCGCAGATATGGCGGCGTGCAGGCGGCTTGGTCACGCGGCAATGAGGCCTGGCTCGCCCGGTTGATGAAGGCGGGGTGGTGGCTGCTGCTCCGCTGCTTCTGGCGAGAGCAATCGTGAATCAAAATTAGCTCCTCTTGTACGAAGCGGCACTCGAAGGCTCGCGAGAGAACCTCTCCTCGTCCCTCGCACTCTTCGCGTCCCCCCGGTCTCCCTCCGCCGCGCCCGTTTGACCCTGTTTCCGCGTCCCCGCATTCCCAGCTTTCCGCCCGGCGCAATCCGAAATTACAGCGGCGTACGAGAAGGCGTCTGTAAATCCCCCGACGAGAGAATAGATTCCCGCGGACGGTGGGGGATCGATGGGAATTCTATCCGCGGGGAGAGAGTCTTTCCTCTTTTTATCAACTGAAACCCCAGCCCGGCCCCTGATACACGACGCCTCGCTCTCTCGTTAGGGATGCGAGGATATGAAGTCGAAAGAATCTGGACACATTAATTGCCTGCAGGTTCATCTCGCTCGCTCGCTCTCGGCCGATTCGCCGTTAACGCTGCTCTCCAACAATCCGGCCCCGACACGCACGCCACGGACCAGGATGCGGAAGAAGAGGAGGCGGAGGTGGAGGCGGAGGAGGAGGAGGAGGAGGCTGTGTCTCGCGCGTCTATATGTGTGTCATGCAGACGAGAGTACAAAAGGGGAGAAAGAGAGGAGGACGACTAGCGACAACGACGGTACAGCTCTGGTGTGCGTTATCAGGACGGTGTGTTGGCCACTGTGGACGGGAGAGGAAGGAGAGGAGCGGCGAGGGGAGGGTGGATCGGCGCTGCTTGGGGGTGACTCCGGCTGGCAGCAGGAGAGTACAGTGCGGGAGGTATTGAAATTAGCTGAGCGGCCGCTCACCGTGGGCTCACCGGCGGCGTGTGTGCACCCTGTCCGCTGGGGAGAGGGCAGGGATTGGTTCGCCGAGGCTTGCATATATTCACAGCGAATTAAGTCACCCACACAGCCGGACGCACTCTTTGTACAGGGTCGACCGCCCTTTCACGCAGAGGAGGCGATAGAGCGAGCGAATGAGCGCTAGCGGCTAGAGCTATGTGTGCCCCGTGTACCGAAGAACGCGGAGCCGAGAGTGACGGCCGAGCACCAGGGCACAGCACCGCTCGCTGCACCAGCACCCCTTCGGACGTGTTTGAATTTCGATGCTACTCTCCACCTTTTGCCTTTCGAGGGCCACCCTGCCTGCCTGCCCGCCTGCACGTCCGCTCGCTCGCTCGCTCGCTCGCTCGCCCGTGTTCCCCTGGGGAGGGGGCCAGAGGTTTACCCGCGTCGCGCGGTTTATTTTCAAACCTTCATTATGCCTACCGTCGCCCGCCACCCAGCCACCCTCCTCTTTGTTTCAGGCCCTGTCTGCGAGAGCCCGCTCGCCCCGGCACGGCTAGTCCCTCTCTATGTCGCTCTAGATTCGCCCCGGCGACTTTAGAAAGGAAGACTAGATGAACCAGCCGACACTGCAATTTAGCCGTCACACTGGAGAAAGCTTATTACGTGAATCGCGCTTACCGCTTTAAGGCCACTATTTTACCAAGGCCGCGATTTATGAGTCGGAGATTTCGTGGGTAGTGTTTGAAAGAGAAGCCTCTCAAGGAAACCCGGACGAGGGTATGTGTCGGCCTAAGATTTATCCTAGATGATTGGAACGGTGCCCGGAGACTTGGCTGGCCTCGTATACGAGTAATAATTGTAATTCTGGACTAACGGTAATGAAGGGCAAAGAGAGTCGCGTTGTTCGAGGGCGAAAAAATGGGTCCGGTCCGCTTGGTGCCCGTAAATCAGAAAAGAAGGAAACGCGAACGAGAGCGGCGCATCGCAGGTTTATTTCTTTAGGGTGGGTCGTGAAAAAATGTTCCAGATTCGACGAGGGCTGACCCCAAAAAAGTGCCCTGTTTTGGTTAGGAATTAGTGCAGGACCGTCCTTAAGGCATAAACGCGTAAAATCCTTGGGGGTGCCACGTAGGCCCCCGGCTGCTTGGACTTTTCAAGGGAAAAAAGCCGAGGCCCCATTAAAATATACGACACCGTTATTAAAAATAGTCCACCGTTAGGTGCGGAAGAGCGACCGGTGTGATCTAGAAATGCAGAAAACGGGATCCCGCTTTTTGGGATACCGTTTCCCTCGGCCTCGATGGTCAACATTGACTGCGCCCGCCAGTCGCACCGCACTGACCTTGTAAAAGCATAAAAATCCACCATAATGCGCCGAGCACTGTTAACCGAAACTGGGTCATCGCGGTCATTCCGGAAAAATTTCCCTGCGAACAGGCATACCTCGCTCCTTCTCTCTTTCTCTCGCGTACTTTGCCTACCCAATGTACTCGCGCGCTCCCTCCTTCTCTTGCTCGCATTCTCCATTTCTGTACCTGCGCCCATAAAGAGGGCTCTGCCCGATGTAGCGGCGTTTGCTACCTTTTTCCAGGGCGCGCTCCTCTTCGGCCCCGCTTTTTCCAATCATCGTATCGCCCCTGTATATACCGCGATTTTCGCTATTACGCCGGAGCAGCACATCGCCCGGCTAAATCCAACCCCTTTTCAATCCCGACTGCAGCCCGAAAACGCTTGCGAAATGAGAGTGACACGACTGCCTGTGTCTCGGCCTCTTTTGCCGAGAGGGAGAGTGATTTGCGATGGAGGACTGGTGATTTCCAAGTCTGGGGAGGACTCGACTGATACCAGGCCAGAAGGAGAGGACTCGGCTGGCCAAGTAGTAGCAAGGGATGAAGGACAAAAAACGGTAAAAATCCTGGGGGTCCATATAACGGGGCGCTCACGGTGACCCACATGCGACGAGAAAAAACGGTACTTCTCACAGCGCCCTTTTCCGAAAAATCATAAAACATCGACAGTAGTTGACTAGGGACGAAAGGGTACCGCGTCCCTCGAGAAGCCCCAAGACTACGCGAGAGGGAGAGAGAGTTGACTTTATACCGCTAAGCCTTTCGCTGCCGTAAAGTTAATATACCTCCTCGCCCCGGGGAAAAAGGATGGAGCAGTAAAAAGGGTGCGAAGGGGGGGCTGGCGATAACTCTAGCGGCAATATAACCCTTAAAAGTCAAAAATGCAGAAACGGGTTGGCCGCACCAAGGAGGACGAGGGAACGCATAAATTCATAAAGAACCGCTACGCGGCCTGGGTTAAAGGAGTAATCGTAAAACGCGCTGCGACCTTTTCCGCACAATGAACCGCACTCGGGAAACGGTAAAAATCATCGGGCAAAGGATTGCCGTTCGCTGGAAAAAGGGGTCAAAAAAACAAACGGTACATCGCCAGGGCGAACTTGGCCGTCGCTCGGCTCTTTCGGAAAAAACAGCTGTTTTTAGGTTTGCGCGCAAGACTACCAACAAGCGAGCGAGTCCGCGCGGCCGTAAATCACGCGAGGGAGGTCGAAAAATCCGCCGAGTTTTTGGCGATCCTAAATATTAAAATATTTTTCGGCGCCGGCACTCCGATGTTTTTGCGCCCCGGCTTTTTCCCCCCGACGGGTAATCCGTTTCGGAAAAATGGTTGAAGCCTGTTGCACGGTTTTCGGTGGAAAGGCAGAGCAGGGCTCTCGCGTAGGGTTCTTGCGATTCAACAAACTACAGGATGGATCTATGTATCGCAGCGGGTTACACCAAAAGAGCGAGCGACTGAGAGGAGAGATTTGAGGAGAGGGAGAGAGGGAGAGAGGGTTGGTGACATAGAGGGATACTGCCAGAGAGGTATGGAGTGTGAGTGTCCGTTGCTCGCGGTGAAAAAGTGGCAAAGCGCTGGTCGCTTTTGCAACCGTAATAGGGCATCTGCCACTTTAAAATTCCATTGTGCCGCTGCTCCTGTCGCGTGACAGTGTATTATGCGAGAGGCTGGCGCAACCATCGAGAGTGTAACTCATTGTACGTAACAGCGGCCATGGGGCAAAGTAAACCAGAGCTTTCGAAAGAGAGCGCTCCCTCTCTCTCTCTCGCTCTCTTGGTCTCGGCTCGAGCGCTCTATCCCTCCCACTTTCTGCTGCTCCCGCTCTCACTGTGTTGGCCTGTGTATCGCGCGCTGCTCTCCGGACTACGTGGAATCGCCGGAATCGTAAATTTTCGCGAACCCGTTATGCGTGCTCCTTTTCTAGTGGAGACCCCCACGAGCAAGTCTAACTGGTTCGTCCCCGCGAAAAGCGGATAATTTACGGGGATGAATGCTTTTCAGGGGTTGTATACCGTTTGCGAGGAAGAGTAGGCAAGGGTTGTCTCGGGACAGCGCCCTCCAATTAACGAAATAACTCTTTATTGGCCCACTATTACCCCGACCTCGCACGCCTTCACGATTTCACCAGCCGCAACCCTTTCCAGGACCTCGGACTTTCCTCCTCGATCGGCCGGCGTCGATACCTATCCATCCATCCGGCCGATTCGGCCAGGTTCCCCGCCGGCCTCCCTCTCCACGAGGCATGAGTGACCTCATTATATGAGCTCGGGCCCTTGACAACTGCTCTTCCGATCGGAGTGGCCCGGGGCCTCAATTTCTATAATTGTTGGCTCAATTATACCCCGCACAGCAGCGCGCGGCCAACTCTTGCATTATTCTCAATTCTCTGTATTGTATCTCAAAGCGAAGTTTTATGATCTGACCGATATTCAGAGGGCTAGGGTTGCCCGGGAAGTAGACTACCGTGCGGTGTTACCCCGGTCGGATTGCCTCTAAAGGTAACAACCCCTTTGAATGGAAACCCTTCCGAGAATCGGGAGCGCCTCTTCTTTAAGGGGGGTAGATGCGCGCTGCTACTTCGGTCAAGCTACTCCCAAAGAGCGATCTACCGATTCGCATTCCATTTGCATTCCGCCAGTAAGCAACCCTCCCTCCTCGAGGCGAGGCCCTTTGTCGCCTGTTACAGATAATTCCCAATAACCGGAATATCCTCTCTCCCTCTCTCGCGCTCGCTTGGTCGCCCTCCCCGGCTTTCCCTCATCGCGGCCTGTATCAGTTTCCAACTCCCCACTAATGAGAGACTCCCAGTCAGACACCATTACGGAATACAGGAAGCTCCGCTCGATTGATCGGTAAGTCGATCTCCGCAGTTTGCGCCTGACATAAACTGCTTTGTCCTCGGCCACCCATTTCCTTGGCGCAGTAATCTTGTGGAGAGGCTGGCGGGTTGGCTGGCGGGTTGGCGGGCGCTCTGGAGTTGGAGGTTGGGGGTTGGTTCGGTCGGCAGTGATACTTGACTGACGGTTTTATTTGAAGTCAGCTCGAATTACGAGATCGATGCCCGGCAGTTAGCGCGCGCGGCGAGTGGACAGGACAGGGGCGAGAAAGTGAAGAGGTGGAGCCGGGCGAGAGAGCGAGGGCACCAAGGGTGGGAAAGGCTGGTAGATTGGGAAGCGGCGAGGGTGAGAAGCCGAGGCCGAAGGAGATTTAATACGATCAGCGCGCGAATATCACGTCCCTTTAGTCCGGCCGGACGTCACTGGGCATCCTGGACTTGATCGTCCAGGTGCTCGTTGTCATGCACTCCCGTGTACAGAGGTGTGTATCGGTGCCGGGGTGGCCGAGCGAGGGGTGGCTCGTCGCCAGTCTTGCGCTTCGCTGCTCAACGCTTATATCCGAGAGCACGCTTGGTCGCCGGCTCTCTTCTCTTCTCTTTCCCTCCCTCTCGGCCTCCTGGACGTTCATTAGCGGCTGCTGCCGCTGCAGGATATCTCGGAATTCGTGGAGCAAGCTTCCCCATGCTCCTATCGCGCGCGCGATATGTGTGGAAGGAACGAGAGAGGAAGCCGGACGAGAGGACGAGGACGTGCGCCAGGATGAGGAGGTGGAGCACACTCCACTCGACGGAGAGTTAATCCACCTGTGAAATTCGAGCGACCCCTGACCCCTACAAGTGCCTCTCTTTCTCGTTTTCCATCCCCCGACCCCCTCTGCCCCCTCGTCGACCCTTGCCACCCTACACCTGTCCTCCTACCTCTGTGTTATCCGTGCGAGCACCACTTTGTCGCTGGAACACTGGCCGATCGCGGACTAAACGGCGAAGGAATGCTCCTGCTCCAGCGAACCCCTCGATTACCACTACCCACCGCCGCCAACCTCCGCCGCCCCCCTCTCGAGCCCCAATCCAGCGATCCGACATGCTCGCGATCAACCGAGCCAGAAATTAAGCCCGTTCGCACGGATTCTCCTCTTTTTTATCCAGACAAATTTCCCCCCGGATAATAAATCGGAGCCCCGGCTCTCTCGCCGAGGGAATTCTAATGTGGGCTACGCTGCCCCGACGACGGAGGAAGCCGAGGATTTGGCGATCCGGCCCCGGGCTTTGCATTGTCCTGACTCCTAATCGATGGTGATCTGGTGCATCCTGCAGAGTGGCACGGTGGTCGTCGGGCTGCGCGCCACCTTTCAGCGTTCTTGGCCGAGCAATTATTGTAATCGTCGAGAATCGAGCGCGCCCCGCGGCGAGTTCGCTGACTTACGGCACTCGAGAAGAGGCCGCCTTTTCTTCGAGCTCTTCTTCTTCCTCGGCTTCCTCGGCGGCCGGTCTCCAAGCTGTACGCGCTCTCCATGATGCGTTTATGGCCGCGCCGGAAGCCCCCTGGGTCCTCGCGGGAGGAGGTCAGATCTCGCCGTGAAACGGGATGTATTGTCGGGGCCATTGTCACTCATAAGTAGCAGCGAGTCCCTCAGATTTTTACAGCTTCCGAGGAAGGTCCGGCGGCGGCGGCCTCGACCTTACCTCGGAAGAAAAATAGCCTACAAATCGGCCCCATCGCTCTTCGCCGAAAGGGACTAAGGTTTAATTTGCAAAAGGCAAATATACCCAGGACGATATCGATCGATACCCTTTCGCAGGAGGTGATCGACGGGATTGGACAATAATTCCTCTGGAAGGAATCTCTCACCTCGGCTGGCTACACGAGACGCGGTTCCGTTTTTGCGGGAGGAAAGTCAAACAGAGGGGGGAGGCGGTGGGGTAAGGTCGGCAGAATATTCCGAGTGATCCTGGAAGGAAACCAGGACACGGATAGCGCTGGTAAGCGGTTCGGAGCAGTCGCTTGGCTTATTGGGAAGCCGATATCTGGCCACAGGGAGGTTAGAGGAGGCTGGGATAGAGAGTCGACTGGTTCGCCGGATCCAGCGGGGGGTAGAGTATTGGCTCCTGAAACTGGGGAATACCGAGGAAACGAGTTGTGTCGTATAAGCGTGCTCCTGCTGCCGCTCTTTTTCTCCGGCCCCCCTTTCTCACCCTCTCTCTCCCTCGTCTCGTGTCCTCTGCCTCTCGATTCTCCCTGGATTCTCTGTCGATCGGGCGGCACAGGGGTGGGTGGGATGGTCTTCGCGCAGGATACAGGGTATTGTATCCGCTCCCTTTCCTTTTTTTCTCGTGGCACAGCATCCCTTCTGGCCGTGGGATGGCATGGCGTGGCGACGGTATATGGCTCTCCCCCCGCGCGCTGCCCCGATCCATATATTTAAAACAAATGCTATCTGATGCGCCGCCGCTTTGTGGAGGCAAGATGAGACCAAGCTCATCCCCTTCGCTCTTTGCCTTCCCTCAGCCTCCTCCACCTACTACACCGCCGCCACCCTCTTCCACTCTTTCTCGCACCCCAGCCGCCCCCGATACTTGCATCCTTCGAGCGTCGACGCTCTTTTTCCCTTTCGCTGCCGTACTACATACACATTCTCTCTTCTCGCCCGCGCCTCGCTCCATTCTCTTTGGCTCCTGTCACAGGAACAGGGGTGCTTCCTACTCGCTCCAAGTGCTTCCCGTTGAGTGCATCCGACGGGATCCTGGACACCCTCGAGAGCAGCTTGCCAGCCGGACGCTCGACCGGCCGGCGAAACAGTGGAAGAGCAGAGACGCCGGAGAGACGGAGGGCGAGACAGGGATAACTAAATACTTTCGACCTTGCGTGACCCCACCTCGCGACGTCCCTTAATTAATAGACTGAGACGAAGCGCCTTCGATTTAACACCCACCCACTCTACTCGCCGTCGTTCGACAGCAATCGAATTCCCCAAGTGCAGAGATTTCGCGCCGAGTTAAAAGGTGGCCGTGGTACATATGTATATGTATGTAGTGGAGAGGTAGCGAGGGAGGTTCCGAGTGGAGAGGGGGAGGATGTCCTGCGGAATATGTGGTAGGAGGAAAGTCTGCGTAGTTTGAGGATCGCTGGGGATCGCCGTGGAGCGTAGGTGTCGCGGCTCTATCAGGCAATGCGCGGGATTCTCCTATCTCCGCCAGTAAATCCGGCCGTAAGTTAAACTATTGGGGAATCGAGGCGTTCTCCCGGCGCCGCCTCGAGCCACCTACCCGCTTCCAGTAGGGTCGCGTAAGATCCTCCGGAATCAGGGTTACGTATATCTCGTTGCCTATCATCTCCATCACCATAGATTGCCCATAAAGAACCCCGGCAATCCGTGGTTATACGCGGGAACCGGGCACCGCCAACTTTATCCCACCCGCTGGATCTCGCGATCGAAACTTACTGCGCTTCTTTCGCCTCTGTATCGAGGCGAAAGAAGCCACCATCCCAGCCTCATCCCCTCCACTCCTCTCTCTATCCACTTTCACGATGATTTCGGGGGTCAATTGGTTCCGGGCTTCCACCGCCGAGATTGATAAGGGCCGCTTCTTCCACTACGTTAACAGGCGAGGTCAAACGTCAGAGAATTTGATTTTTCATCCTCATAACTGAACACTGTACCCGGCTGTCGCCAGGCTCAAGAGAGGAGTGGACGATTGAGAGAAGAGGGAAGGTCCAGGGAAAAGCGGAGCCAAGTGAAGGGCGATGATCGAGGGAACGTGGACGGGCGGAATCCGGCGAGTTTCTCCTGCGGGGGTTCCTAGTTCACAAAACAGAGTCTTTAGGTCTCCTTAGCACGTCCAGCGGGTCCGTACCCCGGCGAGGAAGCGTGACGGACGCTGGACTCTGCCGGACACTCTGCCATAAACGCATTACAGCCGGAACGAATCGGTTCTCCTGGACCCGAAATCGGGGAAACTCTCTCGTGCACCGACGCGCGCGACTTCTGCTCCTCTAGCATCTCACTCCCTCTCCCTCCCATCCCTCTGCATTTTACTCGCTTGCGCTCGAGAGCATTGTAGCGAAGGACTCCGGATAAATGGTTGAAATTTGCGACGGTGAGCGTGGAAGCACCGAAAGAGATAGAGGCGGTCTGAACCGGTAAATATATGGGCTGGTCAGTGGACCAGGCACCTCTCCACTTGCCAGGGGTCACTGCTCATTCTTACGAGGCCTCTTTCTAGCGAGGCAAATATTAAATATTATGACCGTTGCACTCAATTTGTTCGAGGGAATTTGGCAAATTGCCTACGCATATGACGGTATTTCCTATTATGTATTAGGTACATAGGAAAAGTTTCTGAAATTCAGAGAGCAATGGGTACTTTATATGCAAGTACGAGCCACGTCACGGGTCTTTTACAGATGGATCAATCTGAATGGAGTAAGTGAGGATAGGTGGCTTTGGATTTGAATCACTATTGGAAAGCGAGGCTCTGGCTAATGGGACAGCTGCCGCGGCCCTGGCAAAGGCACACGGTCAGCGAGGGCCGAAATCCTAAGAGAATACAATTGAGGTTTCTGGAGGTTGGGTAAGAGGGAGCGGAAGGGGCGTACTGTTGGCTCCATAAACACCCGCAAAAGCCAACCTCCGGGCTGCCTCGAGGAATGTCTCTATTGCGGATGACTGATGGTCCAGAATTCGGTAACGATTAGCGGTTCCTTCCGAGAGATGCTGCGCCCGAATTCTGCATTCAAATCCAGACCTTTACCCTTTGCCAGAAAAGCGCCATCATATCTCCGACTATTCAACCTGCTACTTGGTATGTATGTGGTACATATTATGTATTTGTTTTACGAGAATGGTGGACGCGGCAGCCTTCCAAGATCCTCTTAATTCAAAGGAAGGGGAGACGGACTCGTGACACTGTTCAGATGTGGATCGAGACAGTAGATTGAAAGCTACAAGTTGATGGTAAAGTGAGCCACTATGAAATCCGAGACAGCGTTCGAGCCGGAGATCAATAAACACGGGGGAAATGGGAGACAGGAATCTGTTCTGGCGGAGGAAGCGAGGATATCCGAGTAGACAAATTCCAGAAGGACCCCCTGCGAGGTCGGAGGTCGAGCTGCGGGGGGTTGGCACCCATAATGAGGCGACGCTCCTCGAAATGTCTCTTTCTGCAACGACGCATCCCCTTTTTTCGTGGTGTCCGGCCGACAGGATTCTCCCGGGGCCACGAAACCCCGCGGCGCCGATAACGCTTCTCGCTTTGTTCGTCGAATTTGTATTTTTGAGTGTCGGCCCACCGTTTGCCAACCACGAGGTTGCGCCGCGCGCTCACCCTCTCCTGAGGTCTCGTCCTCCAGCTTCCGACACCGCCGCCGTTTCTTCCGTTTCTACCTCCCCCTCCTCCTGTTACAAGTTGCGGCCAAACTGGCTTACACCCTGGGAACCTGTCTCCTTCATAATACCACTTTCTCATCTCATCCGCACCATCTTCCCATGTCGTTGCTCGAATCTCTAAATGCGCACGCAGGAGAGCTTAGTTCTCACCCTTCACTACCGGCAGGAAAACTGGAATAGGAGTGTGTAGACTCGCGAGCTAGCCCGGGGAGTGTGTTTTGGTTTGCTTTCGGGGATCGGCAGTAATAGTCGCGGAGTCACGTACGCTCGGCTAAAAATATAAAAACCAGAATAGCCGAAGCGCTGCGGCGCACCGGTGCGGTATATCCAGCGGTGAGAGAACTTTTCACGAAAATAACTTGTTGCGGCGGCCGAGCCTCGGTGCACTCGATCCCGTCATTTTGCCGCGCGGTCCAGTCTTGCCCAGTGAGATCCTTACCAACTGGGTGGCACACAATGCCACTGACAATGCGCGTACTGCAACTTCTCCCTTGCCGTGGAAAATGGAGCTCTCTTATGCAACGCGATTGCTCCGACAATGGCGAGCTGGTCGGCTTGGAGGTGCAGTCGTGTATACGCGTTCGTTCTCGGATCTGTCGGTAATTTGTTCGGGTTCTCTAGAACGCGGCCGGACCCTATTTTGCGCCGGCCGACCGGACCCACAATATTTCGAAAGCGGAGATCTATATACATTTTTGCAGCCTCTGCAACTGGCACAACAAAGGTCCGCCCGTTTCTTTAAGCTCTGGTTCCGCTTCCTTTCCCATGAAAGAGCGCGACTTCCATGTAATCAGAGGCGACACGCCTCCTACCAAGCATAATGGCTAACAATCGCACAAAGAGATTACCGGCGGAGATTAATGATCGATGGGAGAATCGATCGTCTCCCGAGAGAGTGTGTGGACTAATTCCAAGTATGCGAGCGGGCGGGCTGGCAACGCCCGATCGTTTCTAGTAGAGCTACCCTCGCGCGCGGAGGAATTCCTCGAGGAAACGAGGAGGAATGCTCTGCTCTCGGAATGTTTTTAAGAAGAGATCCAAATGTTGTATAACTCTCGGTGGACAAGGCGAGTTGACAAATCGGGACGATAAAAAGTTTCCGCGTCAGTTTCTCCATAGGCGCGCGCGCGAGCGAGCCCGTGGAAGGTGAAGCCCTGTGTTTATTATGCGATCCACCTCGAAGTTACAAGTCTGGTGGATGCGAGCTCGGGACTATGTATTGTCGCGAGTGAATCCTATGCGGAGAGAGGCGGGTCCGCAGTTATGTTTGCACCCGCGCCGAGCATAAAGCAGATTTCCAGTGATTTACGTCGAGTCACCAAACACCGTTGCGGATCATCGCCGTGAAAACGCCTTCGCCTCACATTCCCCATTCATCCGCGCGGTTTCCACGACCAGCACACCAGCGGCCCGGCTTCCCGGACTCAGATTCATTCATCCGATCCCAGCGACGCCGCTGGGAAAACGCGAGCTTTCCACCCCTTCCAATTGCGCTCTCGCTTCTCTCCTTTCTCCCGGTGATTCCTCGCCGGCGCGACCGAGAGCACAATGACGCAACGACGGGGCGAGCGGTGAAAATCGTCCTGTCTGCCCCGCGAGACTGAAGGCGCAATTGCCGGCAGCCGCCATCGCTGTGATTGGACGCAGCGAAAGTGCAAGTAGGAGAAGCGCCGTAACTTGCAGGTGCTTGCTGCGATGAAGAAGACGTTGACATCGGCAATTATGCGTGTGAACGTCCGGTGGGAGAGCGTCCGGGACG
The DNA here is from genome assembly GCA_963675795.1 of Crossocerus cetratus. Taxonomy (NCBI): domain Eukaryota; kingdom Metazoa; phylum Arthropoda; class Insecta; order Hymenoptera; family Crabronidae; genus Crossocerus; species Crossocerus cetratus. Next base: position 6,834,383 of record OY776664.1, on the reverse strand, counting down.
AGGTGCAAACAGAGCGGAGATATTCGGGGAATCCCTTGGGGAGGAGGATGAAGAAAGGCGGAGAGGGAGAGAGAGGGCGAAAGAAGAGTATGCAGTGGGTTAGTGGCCTAGCCACGATGAATGGAGAGCGGAGAGATATTTTTTCCTCGTTTCTTCGCGTCCATTGAGGAAGCCGATTCATAGAGAGGAGCTGGCCAGCGCGCGGTCACCAGATCCACGCGTCCCGTGGGATCTCCTTCGGACGCACTTTGCGCTCTCCTACGCGCAGCATCCCCTCAATGTCCCGGAAGAGACGTCCTCCGGGGTTCACTGTCGCTCGCTACGGGACCCTGGCATTATGTCCCGCCACCGGTGGCATTGTCTGCGAGAAAGCCGTATAAGGTTTCGCGCGATACATTCTGCATCCTCGGATGTAGCCGACGACGTCTCGCTACTTGGCGTCGAAGACGTCTCAATTACCCGATCCTACCTGCTTTTACCACTCTATCCACCCACCAGACGTCCAGACGTGGGAGAATCCCACCGTCAATGGCTACCTAACCCAGCTACGTCCTCTATTGCTCGTAACACCGGGAGTTCGGACAGCCGGGAGGTGAAAATGTCCTGATTAGCTAGGAAGCCGAGACTCCTCCACCCTCGACAGGATATGCCGGGCATGGGAATTGGTATCTGGGCCGAGGAAGCGATCGCCGGGAAGAACGGTGGAAAGAAAGCGGGATAAATCTGGGCGCGCGCGGGACCTTGGGGACAAATTGGGGGAGTGGTGACTCCCGAAGTCCCGAGGAGAGCTCGGGGATGACTTAATAAAGGATGTTTGGCGACTGTACCAGCGCTTTTGCGAAAGGTGTTAATGCCTGAGTTAGGCACACGCCAGGGCGCGCAGGGTAGGGGTAGGCCGTAAGTCGAAATGAGGGTGAAGCGTCGTACTTTCGCTCGTTAAAGGCGAGAGCTCGAGCGAGGGTGGAGAGCTGGAATGGAAGCCGGGGGGGATGCAGCAGCCTGCCAACCTCGGGACCAAGTAACGGTCTGGCAATTGCTCGCAGCATAATTGGGTTTTAAGCGCAATAAATAGTGGCATAACCAGCGCCACGTCACGGCCAAGGTCGAGTGCGACCCGAAGAATGAGGGTCGCGTGGAAAGGTAACGACTTTCACGAGAGATCAACGGAGGAAGCGCGTGTCTCCGCTCCCCTATTATTGCGTGTCCGGCATGACGACGATTTTCTCTCGAGGCTCTTATTTATGATCTACCACCGTCAGCCAGCATCTCTTCTCTTCTCTTCTCTTCTCCCACTCAGACAGAGGAGTACCACTGTCGAAGGAATCGCTTTTAATTTACATCCCCCCCGTTTGTTCCGTACGCGTGCTGCTTCGGGAAAAATCGTGGCGGAGCTTGGCCAACTTCTCCAACTCACCAACTATACCCCTCTCTAGCGGTTTACCGAGACCTCCCGCTGGATTCCACCCTTATGCGCGCCTGCATCCCCCCAGTTAACCCGGCTCCCACCCCGCCCGTGCGCGATTGGAAAATCTCAGGCTCTCGGAACTCCAACTATGCTCCGAGCAATAGGAAGACTATGCCGCACACGTACAGTGTGAAAGGAAAAAATGACCTCTCGAATCGGCCTCTCGTTGAATAGAAATGAGTAATTCCGGGCGGGGACCGCCGGGGCAACTCTCTGCACAAGATTGCAGAAGGAAGCGGGCACTCTGGAATTAGACAATCTACTCTTACAAGCAGAGAAAGAGGAAGAATGGCAGCAGAGAAAGAGGAAGAACGGCGGAGAGAGAGGGGGAAAGTGGACTGGCCGGGCGAGTGCGGGCGTCCGTGTAAATTATCCGGGGTAGCCAGGAGAGGCAGGCTCGTGTGCGCAATGCCCCAGGCATCTCGTGGCATCGTGTGGACCACCGCGCCACCCCTACCCTGCTCCACCAGGTTGCGTTTGGGCACGGTGGTCGCGGGAGCAGGCCACGCGCCATATAATTTCCGAGGGAAGGCAAATAAAGAGGTGTACGGCGTGCTCTCGCTGCTGCCGGCTCGCTCGCGCCGTAAAAGTTTACGGGAGCTTTCTAACGCCGGCCACTCGGATAAGCCTGGGCGTACGACTCGCCATAAATTTCTCCGGCCCGGGCGTCACCCCGGCCGAAAAGATCTCCGCGCGACGGAGAGCGAGCGTCCCGATACGCGCTGGAACGAGCGAGATCGACCGAAACAGAGAGAGAGAGTGAGTGAGAGTGAGAGAGTAAGTTAGAGAGGCAGTAAAGTTTTCCCGAAAATTTCACGATGCGCTGCAGTGCGCTCTGTGCAATGGAGAGTGCACGGTAGTGGAGGACTCTCTTTCTCCGGGGGCCAAAGTCCTGTTTTCTCCTTTACGATCGCCGGGGAAAGCTCTGCGGGCCCCCGTACAGTGAGCAGGTTTATAATGCGAACTCTCGACCTCTACTCTCCTCTCGCTTCAACTGGAATGGTCTGTGCTACTTGCACTCAGCGGAGAGTTTGCCGTCCAGTCGCGCAAAGTGGTAAAGGCATCCTACGCCGATGGGGGTGCGAGTGAGCAAGGCGGCATAAATATTCGCGTCTTTTCACTGGGGCACACAATGTCCCCACGGCAGACCCACTGACCTAAAGCCCTGGCTTTCGACGAATGGCCACTGCTTCCGTGCTTCTTTCTCTTCCTCCGACCGGAGGATTGTAAACGAGCGCGAACGGGGCAACCGGAGGCACTCGATTGCTCCTGTTCCTCCATCAGCCACCCCTCGCTTCGTCTCTCTGCAACTTTCCATAGATTGCCGGACTTCTTCCCTCCCGCTCTGCCGCCGGGAATGGCCTACATTGACGGAAGAATGATCACGCTCCCTCCTACCGCTAGTTTTGCCATTAATCTCGAGGAATTATTAATTGGAGCACACATATCGCGAGGGGATCTTTGAAATGATACACCGGATAGATACTCATCTCACTGAGAGCGATTACTCAAAGAAGAGCCTAACAGACACGTCCGGGGATCGCGTGGCCCTTTATTCGCGGGCTACTCTCTTTCCTTTTTTTAACCCGGGGGGCGAATCTCTTTCGAATTAGGAGGATGTCCCTGGTGGCTCGTAAGCCCATTCTTGCCCGGAGAAAATCCCATAATCCGATTCCTCGACGTCTTCTTCCGCCGGTGCCCGCCGGTGCCCGCCGCGCGCCGCGCGCCGGCATTCAGGTAAGCAGCCGTTGAGCGGCCCTCGAAACTCGCCTCTCTCCGCCACGGACCCGGCCCAGAAAATTAGACACGCGTGGCCAAACGTTCGGCCTACAGCGATTTCGCACGCTGCAAAGAGTTCTGAGGAGCTGGGGCCGCACGTTTACCGATACCGCCGGTTAGGCGTGACGAACGATCTCGATCCCGGCGCGGCGAGACGTTCAGAGTGCTGTTCTCCACTCAGGTGCCCACCTACCGTCTAGCCGGAGCCTTATTTGTTCCGCAGTGGGCTGGAAACTCGGTGAAATCGAAAGAGCTTCCTAGCCCGTGTTGCGCAAACTGAACGTTTCTTCTCTAGCCATTATAGGATTCGGCCTCTCTCGTTATTACCCTCCTGAACAGATCCCGGACCGGCCGAATTCGGAGGCGAGAGCGAGGCTCATTGGTATTTATACTTCATTTGGATGCGTTTGCTTTATTGCGCGAGCGCGAGGGGGCATCGTGTGTGCCTCGTCCGATTGATTCGGTCGCGGTAATCCCATATCTCGTCGGGCGACGGCTCTGCTGCAGCCCGAAGGCGGAACACAACCAAGGCCCCCATTATTGAAGGAGATGTCCGAAACGTCCAAATATTTACCCTTCGCTCATAATCGGATTAATTTTTCGGCGGGTCCGAGGCCGCTCGTTAACACGACCGAGAGCTCGTAGAGCTTAAGGTGCACGATCACCTGTATGCTGCGATCGCGGTCAACCCTGCCATTGTGTTACCCGTCCGCCACTTCCGGGAAAAGTGCATTCCGAGCTTCCTGCCGTCGAACAATGAACAGGCTCCGCTCGGTTATAATGGAATTAATTTATTCGCCTCATCGTTTTACGACCCGGGACTCTCCCCGCCGACTGGTGACTATACGTTCCTTTACCGGAAAAACAAAGAATGCCCCCACCCCCCTCCCCCCCGAACTCCTCACTGGGACCACATAATACTATTTATTGCCGGGCTGCGGCTAATTGGAGTCCGCGGATCACAGACCGTAAAAACCGACCCAATGAGGCCCCGCGCGCCATTGTGCCACCGTGACAATGACAATAACAACCTTCCGACAGTCTTGGCATATAAACACAAAGAGTGGGGACTGTATCCGAGTTCACCCTTTCGACCCCCAATTCAATCTGACCAACTGACCGCAAGGTATACGCGAACATTGAAGGACCCACGGTCGCAAATATGTACCGTTTTTCCAGCTAACTGCAACGAAGGCGAGATCGGTATCGCTCGAGATCTGCAGCCGCCTTGTTAAGCGGCCTGTAATTAGGCCGCCGGAGTATAAGCAGGGTGGAGAAGGGAGGCAAGGGCTATGCTACGGGATAATGGAAGAAGTCGTAGGGGAGCGGATAGGTGGATGTAGCCAGGGCAATCGCGGGATGACCGTGGCGCGTAGGTTTTCAGAATGGTAGTCGGTGGCTCGTAGCAGGAGCACCGCATATGGGCACCCAGGAGTATTAGATAATGGTGTTAGCTCTCCCCCGTATATTCAAGCTGCCCTCTCTACAAAGGGGACCCCATAGCCGGGACGGGCGCACGGGGCAGAATGCACGCCGCATGCATTATTGCTGGCCCGGTTCCTGGATGCCCTTTATAGGGCCCCACCCCTCCGCCCAATTGTGTATTTCAAACTTCAGTCTTAACGCCCCACCTGAGAGGGAGAGAGACTGAGTGCAAACAGTGTATCCTGCTTGTTACCGTGTCAACGCTCTCGGCTCTTATTTACGACAGGGCCGGATCCCGACAGTCGCGCCCGATATGTTTCATAAATCAGGCTTCCTCCTCCAACCGCACGCCGCACAATTGCATCGCGCCAATTAAGATCTGGGTTAACTTGGACTTTACGCAAGAAAGTCCGAAACTCGGATGGAAGGAGCTCGCCCGAGGAGAGGCTGCGTCTCGAAAGTCCGAGCCAGCTGCGAGTAAGAGGAGGGAGGCTTGCTATCGATAGTTGCAAGAACGGGTTGCTCGGAGGAAAATCGTGCTGGTTCCCTCTGAATGGGAGAAAGTGGGTGGCGTATTAGCGCGGTGCAGGATGGATCGGGCGTTGGAGAAAGGGAGGAGAGGCGAGAGGGCGAGGGAGAAGCCGAGAGAAGTTGGGAGAAGAGGGTGCCGGAACACAGGAGGCAGGGTTGGCCGAAAGGAGCAGGAGGAAGCCGAGCGTAAGCCGGAGAGAGAAACGCGGCTCGGTTGATTTTGAGGGGTTGCTACGGGGGTTGTCGTGGCGTACCCCTGCGGGCTCCCGCTCTCGGCTCCTAGAGGCCAGGGTGGTTTACCCCCGACGACCGTAATACGGCTGTACGAGGGGTGAGAGTGCAGCGAGAGTGTTCGCATCCGCACCAACACTCACAGTGAACTGCCGGCTTCTGCTTGAACGGCGTATTATTCCCTCTACTACATACTGCTCTCATACAGAACATCCCTCCTCTTCTTACACTTGGCCTTCATATTTCAAACTCTCGAGCGCCGAGCAATTGAAATCTATGCCAGCGAGTGACCGGAGATATTAACTGCTCGAATGCCAATCGATGAAAAATCGTACTTATGCGATAAAGAGAACAATCTTTCCCGTAAGGGCAGGAGTAAATTTCTTAAAATTGGGGTTAGCCCTCGTGCGAGCGTAACACATGGCGTGCTTCAAGGAACAAGTTTCTCAGGAAAGTTAGGGGGCCGCTGATAGAAACGGGAAATCGCTCGCGTGGGATGCCACCCTAAAGACGCGTGTATACTTTCGCTTTCTCCGTACTCCACTTACGGGCGCGATCGAGCCGGAGTCACCTAGCAGAGTGAAAAGTTGCCGAATCGCACGGGCGGGAGCGTCTAAACAGGTTTCTTGGGCGCGCGCGGACCAATACAAAGCATATTACGGAGTGTTTGTCATCGTAAATTTCGTGTCCTCGGCACACATGTCGAGGGTTGGGACGCGTTCGCTTCGACGAAAGGGGACCACTGGACCGGGAATAATCGATAAATCTGCCCCCGTAGAGAAGAGCCGCCCCCTACACCACTGCCCTTCAACGTAAACTTTCGAGAGATCTCTCGCATATCTCGCATATCGCCAAGATCGGCCGCGTTTCCGCCCGCTCCTTTCGGACCGAACAACAAGCCCGCCCAATCGAATCTCAGACCGTATTCACCCAATTTTTCTCATACGAGCTCACCCCAAAATCTACTCTAGCAAGATCGCGATATTGGCGAGTCGTACTCCGAATATATTGCTCGAATATAACTTGCCCAAGAGCCTGCGTCGCTTCAAAGTGTCAAGCCTCGCCAATAAGAAATGATATCGCGAATCCCTTTGCTCCCGACGCGGTAAGCTATTCTCCTCGCGAATCACGAGGCACTCTATCCTCCCTGGCTCCGAAAGAGAGTATCGGTAGGTAGTTAACTTAATAAGGGCTGTAGTTAAAAATGGAGAGCACGCTTAGGGGTGGTTTCGCGCGAGGCGCGCGTGTTCGGAATAAGAGTGTACACGAGGAGGCAAGGCAGTAATCTACGTGAGAACCTCTGCGGGGTAAGTCTCACCCCATCCAGTCATGTGTGATGGACCTAAATGGATGAGACGCGCCCCTGCAGCCCGGCTGCTCCGGCCTATCGGCTGTCCATAATTTTTGCAGCTATTCCAAAGGGTAATATCTGGAGGGTGGCCGCGCCCGGGGTGGTCCTGCCTCCGAGAGGATAGGTACTAAGTACCCACTTGCCTCGTGCGACATTAAAAATGCCCGCCGCTTTTTCCACGTACGACGAGCGCCGGCCTTCCCCAACCCTTTACCTTCCGCTCGTCACTCTTCGTCCCGCGATGCCCCCTACTTTATACTCAGCGACGATACACTCGCTCTTAGATATTAAATGCGATACTGCATAATTCCAACAACCAAACGATATGCAAGCTAGAAAGACATATGGATAGAAGACATGTATGCTCGAAGACATTTTCAATTTGTTCTAAATCGGTCGTAATGCAGCTTCAACATTATGAGTTGGATTCTACAAAGAATCAATGGTTCAATTTTCTTCCATATTTTTTACTTTCTTTTCTCGATTTTCCCAAGACAATTGCCTAAATCTAATTGTGCTAAACAAGGACGGGCTCTGCGCCACTGATTCTTTGCAGAATGCTAGTTTCAATGCTCAAACTGGGGAAATATGAATTCATCAGGAAACCTGAGAATACTACGAAAAAGCACATGTACTCACCAGCCTTCTCTACGAGAATCGGCAATCCGTTTCCCCCACGAGAGCCCTCGACACTGCTCGCCAGCTAGGTGATTTCGTCGGTAAAGAATTCAATCGAACACATTTCGGGCATCACGCACAGAATCCTGTAATCCGAAGCAAGTACATCATTGTAATACGATTCGAATAACCTACGACATACTGGCTATGTACTCACCACATACAACAACGCACAGCTAACAACCAGCACTCATGGCATTCCATCGCGTACACACTCCGGACGCTCAAGAACATTCTTTCACTATTCGCGATTGGTTAGTTTTCGATATTCACTGTAAACACCCGAAACCCGGCGAAGAATCCTTCAACACCAAAACAACGGAAGAAAATAACGCGCCACTTGCGTCACGTTCCAAGGGACGCCGCGGCCATCTTGGATTTCGTTGATATTGCGCGGAATACGATACCAATCGATAATTTAGATGTTACCGACTGCGAGTCGTTTGTGATCGATACGTGGCTTTTCCTACTCGGGCAATTGCGTTACATACGTACTGAAGCGATTCCAGTGAAATACGAACTAGTTTCTTTTACTATTCTTGCGAATTCAATCGAAGATAAATATCGATATTGCAGTGGGCGAATTGTTCAAGCCGGCGGGCAGGTAGTCGAAGTGGGAGGGACGCCACCACCCATCATGCATTGCGCGGGAAACATATCATTGCAGTGGCGTTGTGTTCGCGCGAATTTCGTGAGTGACGCGACTTCTTATAGACAATAAAGTGCGGAGAGTTTATTCGTACAGTTTGTGAAAGGTTCGCGAGTTCGATCGTGATGTGTATCTCGGACCGGCGAAGGGCTGGTGCGTTAAAACACTGGTGCACGAACATTCCTCGCCTCGGAGGATGTCGCAGGCAGCGCAATTTTAACAATTCCCCTTCCCTGGACGCTGCACGTAAATTTCGAGGCTTACTTCGCCCTGCGTGAGTTAGAATTCGTATTCACCTCACTTATTTCGCAGATATTCATGCGAATGCATAATCTCCATAAGCATGTCGAATCAACAGAGCCAATTTATTCGGTGCTTCTCTTTATTCTCGTTCACAATACACATATCATAGGCGTCACTTAACCTTTAAGAACCAGCCGTCGCGTGAATATCTGCACTGTGCTTGCATGCATGCACTGTTCGCCTCTGAACTTGAATATATGTATTCTGTGACTGGTGTACTCGCGAGAAGGCGATGGAAAGCGGGTTATGTGTAACACGAACCTGCCACAGGCGATCAAAGAAAGTGTAGTGCGACAAACATTGGCTCGCGTGCAATCTTATTATATGTAGATTTATCGGAGGAGTTTAAGAAAGGCGATATGCCGTCGAATTGTAAGTAGCGGTAGCGGGCAGCGTCGGCGGGGAAATATTGGCTGGTAGCTAGCTCTCGACGGACTCGAGATATTACGTAGGTTCATTTGGCCGCGAATCGATTTGGCAAATTGGTGAAAATGTCACGGGGCGTAGAGAGTAGAGTGTGAGAGTAGGAGAAAGGGGTTGGCGGGAAGTTCCTAGGTGGAGAGAACGTGAGAGGGTCGGCCGGCCGGTCGTCGCCAGTAGACGGTGTAAGGAAATTGTTCGGACGTGTCCACTTCCTCCTGGGCTGATGAGTTCCGCTCGTCGCTGCTCGCCGGGCATCATCGGGCGGCCTCGCCAAAAAGAGCCACCACGAACTTCTGGCGAGCCTCGGGCCAGACTTATCGGAATAAGTTCGCGATTGGCCCGCGGCGAAAAATGGGTCAGAAATCGATCACACTCGAAAGTTGCCCGTTGAGTGCGGGCAAGCTCTCTTTCTTTCAGGCTCTCGGCTGTCGTCGTGACTGGAGAAAGCGGCGGAGGTAAGTGCACTAGCCCCGTGTGGCAGCAACGACCACAGCATTTACGACTTTGCGGAAAAGAATTGCGTAACTGTTTAAAGGGAAGCAATTGCTCGGAGGGCCTCGGGGGAGGGGAAGGAGCGTAAACTGGCTTTAATTAGATTAGACTCGGGCGGAGAGCAATTGGCGGATTCGGCGAAGAGGACGAAAGGCAGACGGCAGGCGGTCAGAGGGGCAATTGGGCTAGGGGACCGGTGATTCGGGGTAAAAACAAGAAAAGCTTCCCGGGCGAAAGGCGGCCTCGTTATAAAACGAAATCATAAAAGTTTATACGGGCTTTCGCCATGCGACGACCGCAACTTTTACCTCAAAAGCAGAGCCAACGCCGGCGGAGAGGCGAGGAGAGCATCGCCGGCGTAGCATCTAAGCATCGGTTCGGCGAAGGAGCTACGGCAATATCGGTAGCCAGGAAGCCAGCATTTCCCCGCTCGGCCATTTCCCTCAAACGGACGGGGAGAGCGACTGCGGAGGAACCCTATCGTAAAGTCGACGGCCGAGATCAAATTGTCCTCATAAATGGCCGCGACCTATGAGGCCTCCATTCGCAGAGGCCTCTCTCCTATGCCCGTCCGGCTGGGCCCTACTGCCAGCCAACCACCCCCGGCAGCCCAATCGCCCTTAAACCGCCGTACCCTCCACTCCACCGCCCTTCCCTCTCGCACTCGCACTCTCTGCCTGCTCAAACCGCTGCGCGCTCGCTCCTCCAAACAACCTGAGTGCGGTTTTATAAGCGGTGCACGGGAAATTTTTGCGGTTTATTACCTTTTACGATGGCTCATCGTGAAGCGACCGCCCGGCCGGCCACGGCTCGTTTCACCAGTCACCGGCAATGCAGAAAAGACTGCATTGCTTCCACGAATTTCCAGGGGACGCGGCCACCGCCTGCTCTTCTCATTGCCCCGATAGCTCTCGCTAGTCGGTTAATCCCGGGCTTCCTAACGCGTCTTGAATGCCCGTGTACAGACAGACGGATAGATATGCTCGGCCCGGGAAAGGGCGGCAAGGGGGAGGCAGAGAGAGAGAGAGAGCGAGAGAGAGAGGAGGAGTGTTGCGCGGATAACGACCGGTATGCTAATCCGATAATAGAGAGCGCACGCTGATTCGGGGATAACGGGATTAATTATCTTGTTTGATCGGGCCACACTGGCCGCTTAATGTACCCGCGCCCAGAGAGCGACTTGTGTCGACGCATTTGATCTCCCGACACGAGGATAGAGCCTCGTTACCACTGATGATCAGCCTGATCTCTTGGCTTGTTGGCTCCTGTTGGCTCCTGTTGGCTGCCGCCTGCGACATTCTTCCCAATTGTACTCGCCGCGCGCACACTTGCCACTGCATTCCACGCTTACCGATCAACCGACACTCTTCCAACCGACCCACTGCCAAATGGCAACGAGAGGGGGGGGGGAGGTTCGCCAAAAAATCCGCAAGAAAGCGAAATCGATAGGCGAGCCATTGACGGTGCTTTCGCTCTCCTGCTTTGGTTCGGCCCCGCGCGCGCGGCCTCGAAGGGTCCGAGGGAGTTTTCGGCTGAAAGCACGCGAGAGATCGATCGGCTTCGCCGAAAGGACGCCGCGCGCCGCTGATTTAGCAGGAACCCAGCTGAAAATCGGTGGTTTCCGCGAAACGATGAATCGAGTGTGAGTACATATCCGGCAGCGGCCCGAGCTCAGCTCACACTGGCGTCCGCTCGCGCGCGCGCGCGCGCCCACACACACAGCCTCCACGTGGCCGAAGAATCAGCCGCGATAGACACGCAGCGGGCAAGGGGGACGGCTATTTTTTAAAGCCCCCGAGAGTATCGTCCCGGCCGATCGATAGCCGATGATACCGCGCGCCGAGCGAGCACTGCTATGCAAAACAGCTCGTTAAGCTTTTCCGCCGCTTTCTTAGCTCGTGGCGCGTGCCCGGCTTCATCTCCGCCCCCCTCTCAGCTCCTCGGGGGTAAAAGACGACTTCCTTGAGGTCTCGCCGCCGGCCACGGGAGATCGTCGAGTGGCCTGGAGCCGGGGGTGGCGCAAGACGGAACCCAGGAGAGTTATTATATCTCCGCGGTTTCCTTCGGGACCTCTTACACGCCGCGCCGGTTATACGCGCGAATCCTCGACACGTTTCGCGGAAAGATCGAAGGCGGAGGCAATTAGTGGCACGCTCCACCCTGTAGTTTCCTCAAGCGCTTCGAATAACGAAGAGTATACTTGATCCCCTCCCGCCACGGCTTACCCCGGCAAAGAGATTTCTCGTTAGCTTCTTTATTAAGTCCACCGCTCCTTTAACTTTATTGCCTCGGCCAACCAGAGCCCAGAAGCATCCTCGTAGTACGCTTTTCCTCGGTGTCTCGATCGATTATACATACTATAGTATGTATGTACGGTGGCTAATACGCTTTTCACTTGAGCCGCCGGTGCTGTTCTTAAAAAGACGTCGCTTCTACTCGTGGCTGTAATCGATCTCCGTGTATGGGCGCACTCTATTGAGACTCAAGTCTCATCCCGTGCGTTCTACCCCTCCTAGCTCGGCGCCCTTTCTTTGCCAGCGCGAAATCAACGTTCGTCATTATCGTCGCAGCAGGAACTCGCCCTCTCTCTCTCCCTCTGCCGGCAAACGCATTCTTTGTCTCGGCACACCGCTCGAGCAAATCGCGCCGACATTGTCCTAACGCGAGGAGGAGCGAGAGAGAGAGAGAGAGATAGGGAGAGAGTGCGCCCTCCGATGCTTCCCGCTTTGGGGCTGGAAATCTATCCCCGATCTCTCGCGAGATCGCATTGTTCGCTCGGAGGAACTGCGAGTTCTGCCAAGAGAGTTTACCAGTGAGTCTGGCGCGTTCCATTTCTGACGTGGCGGGGGTGGCTTGAGAGATCTGATGACAGGTCGGCACCGTTAACGGCAGAGAGCGAATGAATCCGTTTACAAGTGGCGGTGCGCGGCCGATAATAAACAGGAGCTGGCCATACGGTGGAGGGTCTTTCGCGTGTGTGGCCAGTGCGGTGGCCGTGTTGTTGGCGAGCTCCGGCTCCGAAATCGGAGGCGTTCGGCCTAGGAAGATAGGCGCGGCGGCGGGGCGGGGGTGGCTACTAATTGTCCGAGCCCTCTGGTACGCGCGAGCACCCCTCATCAGCGCTGATTGCCTAACTCTAGTGCCCTCAAACCTTGTCCTCTCCGCCGAGCCACCGCTGGCGAGAGGGATTGTCCACCTCGGCTTCCTGCTCTAGTGTGTCTATCGACAAACCCGAGTTCGACTCGGCTCCCCGGGCGGCTGGCCCTCGAAAAATGCATTTCACATCGTGCTACTGCTACTGGCTATCGATCAGATTTAAGGGGGTAGACTCCAAATACGAACAATCATGAAATTAGGGCCGGGAAGTCGGCGAGTGGAGAGTTTATCAGAGAGAGAAAGAGAGAGGGTGAGAGGGAGAGAGAGAGAAGGGTATTATTCGACTGGTCGGCGGAACGGCCGGACGCTGATTTTTTGCAGCGCCCACCCCCTCGGCCGGAGCCAAAGCTGACTCGATTATTCGTCGCGATTCTTTGAGCAAACATTAGTTAGCGCCGGCTGGCTCGCGCGGATTGGCTTGGATCGCTTTGGCACTCGGTTCGTGCGGCGACCCTTCATGGTTGCTTGCTTCCGTTGTCTACTCGTCAACGAACCAACCAACGAACGAACGAACGAATGCGCCCGCGACCCCATGGCTACGGGGTGTCGACGCGGTTCTCATTTTCCCCGGGCTAATCCCATTGACACTTGGAAAAAGCGAGTGTTCCTACGCTCGTCCCCGAGTCCCGTCCTTTCGACACGCTCTCCCGCCGCTCATCTCTCTCCTCGCCCTCCACGGGAATAATCCTCCAAATTACCGCACTGGTTTCGCCGGCAGGACGGACCGGTATTATCGCCGCGCGGCGCTCGCCGGGAGAATCGAGACAGTTTTGCGAGAGGACAGGTATGATTGGCGGGACGTTCTCCGAGTATCGGAATTATAGGGTCTGGGATTTCGGGAGGCCATCAAGAACTATATACCGCCGCGGCAACTGGCGAGAATTGAGTTATTCGACGTCGCTGTGATTAACTGTCCTTCCTCGCTCGCCTGCACGCGTGCTCGCCGCCCGGGACAAACAGAACAGAGCGCCGGGCCTTGACAAACAACCGACAAAAAAAGCCTCCCTTGCCCTAGGTTGTGTTTCACAGTGACACAGTAGTGCCGATGGAGGCGGTAACGCGATATTCCCGACGAATGGCGAATTCGAGGCACTTCCACGCCGCACGCCAGCCAATCCAACCCTTCCAACCCCGAGAGGAGATCTCTAGCCAATCTTCCTTCCAATTAACGCTCAATCGTCGAGATTCGATGGATTCGAGAAGAGCAAGAAGCGATTTCTTTTAGTCTGTGTGTTGGGCTCGCGGGAGCGTCGGTAGGACTGAGAGTCACTGTGCTCCCGGTGCCTATCGGTACTAATACAGATCTCACGCACTCCCCTCAATATAAACCATTCTCTACCCCTCCGCGGCCGCCGCGCCGTATGGGAACCCATACACTGCGGACGGCCTGCACAGAGAGGAGAGGCGGCCGCACGCACGCCACGCACACGGACGCAGAAAGGCGAGATCGAGAGGAGAGCGACCCCCGAACGACCGACCGCGGCGGAACACGGCCATTCAGATTTAAATCGTGGCAAAAAAAATATGGATTCCCCTTGCAGCGGCACGAAGCGCGCCTGTTTCAATCTCTTTCATGCCATTCTTCCTCTCGAACGCGCTCGCGCGCCGGCTCCCAAGACTCCTCGCCAGATACAACATTTGAATCTGTTGCTCGAAAGGCACGCTTCAACCTCTACCCCTCGCGCATACCTATCTCGAATCAACCACTGAAGAGAGAGATATATCTCTCTTTCTTCCCCGGCGACCTCCAACATCTTACGATCCCGGGAAATCTCAGGCATCTCGCCGTTCTCTCTCTCTCTCTCTCTCTCCAATCGCGGTTTCCCTGGATTTCCGAGCACGAATTTTTTGCTGGCGGTGAGGATGGATCAAGGGTGAAGGGATCGGCGGTGTGCCGAGGGGCGGAAGAGTAAAATTCAACGTCAATCTTTTTTCATGGAGATTTCTGATTTATTCCTCTCTCTCTTTCGCTCTCTCTCGCTCGCTCGTTCGCTCGCACGCTCGTTGCATCTCTATATATATAATACCATCTGTGTTTTAGATTAAATTAGAGCTCTGCCTTATAAATAATATCGATATTCTCTGTCTTTTGGTCTCTCTCGCTCCGCTTTGTCGACCAGGCACTCGATGATCATACCATCCGCGCTCACTCACACTCGCACGCATACTGGGTTTCCATTCGCACTCATACACAATAATAATAATAATAATCTCTGTCTATATCTACATTATTGTCCACGAGCTATCTACACGTATTTACAAGTGACAACCCCCCCTGGTCCCCCTATGTACAAACGAGAATTTTACACGAGAATCGGATCCGGCCTTCTCTTTCTCTCTCTCTTTCTTCGTCGAATGGAGGAAGCGCGGCCGCGTCTCACAATGACCGCACTTTCGTATTCCCATCTTCGTCTTCTTCCTCTTCGCTCCAGTATCCTCGTAAAACCGAGGTTAGCTGGATGTGAATGGGCGCTACGCGTACACGTATCACCGAGTATCTGATATACATATATATATAAGTATATATATAATTCGTGGGACTCCTCTCTCTCTCTCTCTCTGGTGGAGGGAGTGTGTGATAGAGGGAGTCGAGGACGCGTGGCGTCGCTCGCCATAGTTTTTCACTAGCCTTCCAACGGGGCCCGGAAGCAACCGACCGACACACAGACGACAACACTTGGGAAAGCGCCGAGAGAATTGTTTCTACTCCTCGGGCTGCCTCTCCTAGTAGGGCCTCCAGACGGGCTTGGCTGGCGGCGGAATCGAGATCTTGGTCGGCGATGGACTCCTCTTCGGCGGGGAGAGCTTCTGCGAGATAAGGGTGGGTGGTGCCTTGAGCTCGTTCCTCACTCCCTCGCTCGGTTTCCTCGAGATCCTCTCCGGCGAGGAGGATGAGGGTACCACGGATGAGCTCGGTGGCAGGGTGTTCAGTCGGATGGGCACGAAGGCACTTCGGACTTCCTCCACGGCGGACTCGCTTCCGGACTCGCTGGGACTCCTTGGCGGTGTCCTCGATGGACTGCTCGGGATGGTCGTGACCGTCGTGCTGCTGGTGGTGGTGCTCTTGGGCGAGAGCGTCGGGTACTCCGTCGGGTACTTGATGTGGTCCATCGGGTAGGTCGACGGGAGGACCGTGGGCGCGTATGTGGGCGCGAACAGATCCGTCGGCGGCATTGGAATCATTCCTGAAGCAAGCAAGAGCAGATCTACGTGTTAGGCATATGATGGCTGTGTGTTTCGCTTGGTGAAAAGGAGGACTCAGACTCTCTTCTCTCTCGCTCTCCGCTCGGGAGAGGAGAGACACGTCGTGGGCGAACGAGGGGACTAAGTCGCATTGTTGTTCTAACGGCGGAAGGGCTCGACGGAACACAGAGAGCACGGACTCGAAGGGGGTCCGTTGTGGGAAAAGGGAGCCCAGGCTCACCCCTCGGTCCAGCCACGGGGTATGAATCATCACCAGGCGTCGCGGACTACGATGAAATCGATAACGCGGACTCTCACTCACTGGCATATCTTTTCTTACTCGAGCAGTCAAAACTATCAGAGCGCGCGCTTTACACATGCTGCCGTCCACCGTGCGCCCTTTCTCCCAAGGAGCCGGCTCCAATTGAACCTTGACCGACTAATTGCCGGCCGGAGAGAATTCCGCGGTTCGTGCTTTCTTTAATTGCCGGAAGGGCATTGATGGGCGACTGGCCATCTCGGGGGGAGCGGAGAAATAAAAAAGCGTAATGGTAATTGCGATGCTTACCTTTGGCGAGGGCAAGATGCGGCAGGTGCCAGGCGTGACCCGTGTATGAAACGTCCACCCATGGGTTCAGGAAGCCAGGGAAGCCAGGGAAGCCGTGTGGGTAGTTGTAGTCTGTAAATAAACAGGAAAATATTTGTTTAATACACCAGCCAGTAGCGTCGCTTTCATAGGTGTAGAAACTCATCTGCCGCGTACGCGGCAGCCTCGCATCCATTCGATCAACTGCATCGCTCAATCTATAAAGCCGATCGTACACATCTACAAATAAATCTGACGACTCTGACGCGAAAGCCTAGCCGGTACACACGCTCTCACTTGGCAGCGCGGTGCTGCGCGGCGGAGTGGAGTGATTCGAGAAACGATATCAGGGCCCAGAGTGGTGTGACTGTGAAAACGCGAGAGAGGAGAGGCGCGGCGGCGGCGGCGGCGGCGGCGGCGGCGGCCGCCTAACGAACTGACAAAGGCGCCGAGGTAAAAAAGGCGGCGAGCTCGGCCACCCAGGGCCTATAAAACGCGGATTAACGGCGCTCTCCGAAACGAGAGCGTAGGAGATGGCCGCGTATATGCGTCTGTTTATACGAGCTGGGCATATAACCGTTCGTTATACGACGTAGCAGGGGTTTCCGAGGCGCGGCACATGCTACCGCCATATGCGGCGCGATAAACAAACGCATAAACGCGGCTTCTTCTTTGCTAAAGGGAAGCCAGACAGACAGAGAGAGAGAGAGAGAGCGCGACCGGTAGCCCGCGAGAGATGAGCATCCGCGCACCACCGATCAGATATATCGCCCCCGACTTTCACAGCTCTTTCGGACCTCCAACCCAATAAACACCGAAACTTAGTGAGTCTCAGGCCAATCGGTAGGCCGCTGCTAGGAAAATAAGCTCGCGCCGTGCGAGAGACCGTGTGAGAGGGACGTGCCGCGGCTTGAAAGGATGCCAGGAGTCATCTTTATACGCGTGCACGCGTCGTGTGCGCCCGCGCGCCCTCGACTGCCTCTTCCTGAGTCTCCTTCTATCCCTGTTCCCGAGCTTCTCCAACAGATTGGTATTCACATACTTCGCGAACACGGCATCTCTCTCTTGCCCTCTCTCGCTCGGTCTTTCGGCACTCGCTTGGATGCACGTGAGCACGTGCAAGAGGAAGCAGTTTCCGTGTGTTGGGAGAGAGAGCTTGCAAGCACCGTCCGGCGACCGCCGCGGCGGTCGCGGTTTGAGGTCCGCCAGCTATACGCCGGATTATTAAACGCCTGCGAGGCTCTAACACCCGTTTGCGGATCCTCCCGTGGCCACCGGCCTTCCACCCACTATCTACCGACGATACCTTGCGACTCTTCCTCAACCCCCCCACAACTATTTCCCCTTTTTCCCATTTACGCGTGCTTTTAACGCCAAACTTAATGGAACCGAGCCATAGTGTTTTCCGGTTTGAGATATTAGGAGAATTTCGCGTGCCGCGCGATGCGAAGGAGATCGAATGGTGCGAGTTGTTGTTTCAAGTTGGAGAGGCGAGAAATGTAGAGGATGATGAACTTACTCGACTTGGATCTGGGCTCCCTCGGTCCGTCTACCGTCACTTTGATCGCTTTCGTGTAAGTCGCGAGTTGGAACGGTACTGTGCTGATCTGGATGGTCAGGGAGAATGATTTTCCTGTAAGCAGAAAAAGAATACTCCAATTAGCTCTCTGCAAGAGTGCGACGCACAAGTGGAGGCTCGAGGCAAGTCTATCGTTGACGAGAGATATCACTGAACTGGGTAATATGTAGTGAGGATCAAGAATGTGGGATAACTCCAAGGGAAGGATATTCACCTCTGCCGCTGCGACCGACGAATCTGAGATCGTTGAACTTGGCGACCTGGTTCTTCATGACGGCGGTGCAATTCCTGAGCTCGCCGCAGCAATTTTCGTCATTGCCGGCTCTGATAGTGACGAGGGTGCCATCGCTCACTTCGTCCAATGCCACGACCTTGAATGCCACGGGCAAGGACTTGTTTGATCTCCAGTGCGTTGGAAGAGGACTGCAGAGGATGGCGGGACTTCCGGTGCGCACGAGATTGCCGTACTCGGTGCTCCGGTACTCGCGGAGAGTGTCGTAGATAGCATTGAAGCTATCAGCTTCCAATGATCCCTCCGATAGATGCATTATTGCCGGGGCGATGTAAACTCCAGAGTTGACGGACGAAGAATGATGGGTGAATCGCTCGATGCGATCTCTGCCGATCACTGGATCTCCGTCTTGGCCGCGAAACACACAATACGAACTGTACGATCCCAGATATAATGGCACTGTGTGTATCCGCTAAGTCCACTTGCGCAAAAGTGATAACACTGTTCACCACAAGGGGGTAAATAGTACTCCGTCTACGGCGTACGAGAGGGGAGTGTGTACTCGATTGTACTCTCGAGGCGCACAAGTAATCGCTCGTCTCTCCTGATCTGTCGCTTGCTCTCCGACCACTGAACTCCGATGCTGGAAAACTCCGGTGGGAAACTTCTCTCGTATAGAACTGACGCGTACTCGATGCCGGCTGAGCGGATTCTAGTTTTTCGCGGCCGCGGCCGCAGCTATTTAGAGGGGATTTTTCTCCCCTCCAATTTTTCCGGAGCCCCACCCAGGGCAAGCGCGTCGACCAATGAGGACGGCGGTCGTGTTGTGGCCTCCGCGGCTCGCCGCCTTCAACCCCTAACCAGGCTTAGGGGTGCCTTGCGAAAGGGGCTGCCTGCCTGCCTGCCTGCCTGCCAGCCTAGCAGCTTGCTTGCTTCCTGCCACCCTTACCGACGCTGCCTTGCGCGCCTACGCTTCTTCCTTATCGCTTTCCACCTTCTCCATCGCACGCTTCTCGCTCTTGGCCCCACGAGCTTCGCTCCTCTCTCACTCTCGCTCACACTTTCCCTCTCTCTCTCTCGCTCTCTCGTTATGCCATCGGCCACCCTCCGCCTGTCTCTCGCAGCCGCGTTGCCTTCGCTCTCGGCCCCTCTGCCTCGTGTCTTCTTCTCAAACACCTTCCGTGCTCTCTGTCGCTCGCTCACTCTCTCTCACTCATATTTTCCACTTGATTCTCACCCATTTCTCTCCCCCTCTCTCTCTCTCTGGCTTGCTATCCTCGCGCCGTTCGCCTCTGCCACGCTTCTCGACGAGCCTTCCTTCCCTGGCTGCCTGCTGCTTGCCTTCCACCACCTTTCCACCCGCACGCCACGCTTCCGTGACGACGTAAATTTTCACGCGCACGTGTTACTGCCCACCCCACCACCTATCTGTGTACGGACGTATATGCACATACGTGCGTGGCCTCTGCCCTCCACGCGTTTCTTGACCTCCGCGAACGCCGATGCACTTATGCTCGTGCTGGGCCTCGCGCCAGTCCCTCGGGGAGTTGGTTTCCATTAGAGGGATGGTGGTTACCGAGTGCGATGAACGAGGCCAATGCACCAATTGCCGATCGCCGTATGGTAGAGGATTTTTTTTTTGAGGGCGTCATCACTCCCGCCCGATTATAGGGCGCGAAGATCATTATGCCGGGGAAGGGGGCTTGCATCTTGGCGGGCTTAATGTAGCGTATCGATGATCCCTGTCATTGGGAGGTGGATTATCGTTGGCTTAAAGGCGCGTCGTGGATCACGCCTTGAAAGAGATCCGGATAATCCGGCGACTAATGTCGAATTAACTCTTGACGAATTTATAAAGTTGGTCGGATTTGCGCGGGACGTCAATCCTCGCACCTACCAATGTTTGGACAGGCGATCGCGTAAGTCCCTGCCGGGGGGTCCCGTTGCTCGGAATTGCCAATCGATCCGCACCGCCCTTTACATACCTAGCGCCCGGAACTTTCCGACTATGTACCTTCCCACTCCCGGCTGCTCAATACCCAATACTGACTCAGGTAACGGGAACTTATCACAATGATGCCGTGCACGCATCAATGCGTAAGGACAGAAAGGCGCCCCCCGGCCGAGGGGGGGTGGGGCCAGCCGGAATGAGCCAACTTTGGCATTCTGCGGTTCCACGTATGGTGTCATAAAATCGAGCGCACCACCACCCCCCGGGCGGCGGCTTCCGGGGGCGTTCGCGGAAGTAATGAAATTGTCTCGCATGCGAGACATTCGGCGAATCGACGCGGCCCGTTTTTAGCCGGCCCTATTAATTGCTCACGGCTGTAATTCATTAAGAGATGGGATGGGATCGGTAAAGGAAGGGGCAGCAATATTTGGACAGGGTATTTGGACGCGGTGCCCCTCGCGGGGGGCATCTCCGGCTGACTCGTCGACCGCCGTGTGGCCCAGTGCGGCCCAGTGCGGCCGTGTGCCCCTCCACCCGGCGGAGACCCACCGAGAGTTCGCACTCGGGGCACGGCGTGAGAGCGAGAGCAGCCTGCCCGGGGGTAGCGCGGCCGAGGAAGAAAGAGAGAGGATTTCTGTAGCACGAGGTAGATTTATTAGGGTGTCGAGGCTCATTTCACCGATTTTCGCGCAAAAGAGACGCGCCAATTCAGCCCTTTTGCCCGCCGGCCTGAAAGGCAACCGCCTGTGCGCGCCGGAGGGGTGGGGTCGTAAAAGTCGACGTCCCGTTGGACGTGACCGTGCGCAAAATTTGAATCGATCTTGACGAAATCCCGAAAGTACCCCCGGCACTCTAACCCTTTGATTTTCTGGGTCAGCGTGCCGTTCACGCCGTCAGCGGCGAGATTTACAACGGAACTTTGCTGCCTCCACGCTCCCGACCAGGCCGGATTAATTTGGCCGATCGCGCCGATTTCTCTGCCGGGCTCTCGCCTCTTCCGTCAAACTGGACCGCCTCTCTTTTAGCGTCCGCTCTCGTTGCGACTGCTAAACTATCACCTGGGGAACCGTGGCTTCTACCCGCGTCTACCTACGAAAGAATTGCTCTCAGCCTCGTGCAATGTCAGCCGCCCCCTTTCCCGTACATCTCCATTTCAGTCCGCCGCCGCCGCTGCCGCCACCGCCGCACCTCTCAATAGTTGAGCCGGAATTGCTAGATATAGAATGCGCGCTGCATTAATGACTTGCAGTGTCGGGCTAAATTGACTACATACTAGGAATTGCTTTCCATAAGAGACGCGATGGCCGCTCGGTAGCCCCTTTGGCAAAATAGAGGCCAGGATCCATAAAGGCTCAGTTTCGCCGCTTTTACTGCCGATCTCGCCGGGACCGGTGCGGTGCGCGCGCGGCTCAAAGGTCCGCAGGCTAATTTCTAGGTAGAAGTACGTGAAAACTCTCTCCCCTGCATTTCGCCGGGCTTTCACGCACTCGCTACGGTCGTCCTTGAGGAGAGTGTCTCCGGGGACCCTCTTACTGACACGGATTACCGCTAGATCAACCCCATTTTTTGCAGAGCCACTCTCTTGCCTCTGGTCGCATCACTTTTTCCGGGGCCATCTGTTGAGATTCTGGCCAGCTGTAATCATCCTCGGCCGACACCTTTCTCACCTGCCCGGTGGAATCTGGTCTGCGAAAGAAATCTGTAATCCCTCGTGCAATCCTGGTCTTTCGGCGCGATGATTTACCGCTCCGCCCTCGCCGAGGGACGGAGAGAAAGGGCGGCTGGGATCATTGTCATTTAGGTGAGGCGTGGGGCGCGACTCATTAATAAAAAGAAGCGGATGCATTCTCGCGCGGAACAAGAGAGCGGAGGACTAATTTCTTAAAATGCACTCGCTCCCGTCCTGCTCGAGAGCCCGGGTGTCCGTTTCCTCGCCAGTGACCAGCAAAAGGCGTCAGCGTTTTTTAATATCGCCTAGTGCCTAGAGGACGACAAAGGCAACAACGGCACGACAGAGCCGTCACCTCTCTCCCGTTCACCCTCGCGATGGTATGCCTCGCCTTATGCACAAGAGTGGATGGCCAATGCCAGCGTGGACGCGACTCGCAGTTGTGTACCTTGTTCTATTCTGTCGGCGCAGCCTCTTAGCCCCTTTCGCAATTATTCATCCTGCTTGATAGAGGAATTCTCTCTGTACGTCCCTTACTTCTATCCGCCTTTTGCCCTTTCTCTGTTTTCGCCTCATTAGTGCAGGAGCGTCGCGCGTCGCATCGGTCAAGAGAATGCTCGAGTCACCGCGGATAAGCCGAGATCTTAACTATTCACCGGGAAGGATCGTCACTCGAGAGTGCAATTTCTCTCGGCGGCCAAGAGTGGCGCGCGTCGTCCTAGCGCAGCTACGACTATGTAGTGGAAGTCAACGAGCCTTAAATACTTGTTGCTCTCGGCGATGAGAGGGAATGGAAACGGCCAGGAGCAGGCTGGTCCTTGGTTATCAGAGGGTGAAGTAACGCGAGAGTGCATGGATTCGCTCGGTTTTGGACGCCGAAGGGTGGATTGGGAGTGACGAGAGAGCGAACGAGCTGGAGAGAGTGGGAGAGAGAGAGAGAGAGAGAGAGTTGGGGGCGTGAAGGATAGAGAAAGTCGGAGAGAATGTGTGTACGCGGAGAGAGTACGGAGGGTGGGTGGAGAGAACGTATGCAGGCACGAGCATGAGCGGGAGGAGGACCGGGGGATGGTCGGAAGGTGGAAGAGCAAGCACGGGGCACAGAAGTTAACACGGGAGAGTGCATTGTGTGCGGTGAGCGAGCCGGAAGCGTCGCCATACTGCGTATCGCCCCGCGTCCGTCGCTTTTGTTTCCGTTCTCGTTGCCCCGATCGTTTTCTGCCCCACCTCCGAACCCGCTACCCTGCGTCCTACCACCTGCACCCTCTCGCACCCTCTCGCGCCCAGCGCCCTACAACACCCACTGCGCGTCCCTTTTGTCTCACGCTCGCGACTCTCTTTCGCGAATCCCGTTCGCCCGCCCAACTCCACAAGAATCCTGTCTCCCGCCCGTTAACTTCTCGCCGGATCACGAGTCAGACTGACGCTCTTACTTCAACAATCCACCCCCGAAAACATTCTCTTCATAAACCAAAAACATTATGTATATCGCATTTCGGAGCGCATCGTCCCCGAGTGGCGAAAGTTGGATGGAAATGGAGGGAAAACCGCGGCGGGAAATGCGAAATTGGAGGGGTTTAAAGTCGCATGTAAATCGAGTGAAAAATGTGGGCCGAAATGCGATGGCGGGCTGGCCGAGGGGCGTTCTTAAGCGCGGTCGCGCGTCGATCAAAGTTACGATATTAAATAACAGGGTAAAAGCCGGTATTACTATTGGCCGGGCAGCGCTAAAATAGCGGCCTTTGATAGCCATTATCACCGTCTGGTTAGCTGCCATTAATAGCCGATATATCGATGCCTATTAGCCGACGCACCTAATAACCTACAACCAGACTATAATGCTCTCAACACGAGCCAGTCGAGATTCCAGTATACCGGAGGCCTACGCGCCGCTGCCGCCGCCGCCACGGTGGTGGTGTGCTCGCACATTCTCCGGCCAAATGCCAGGCTCGCTTCCCAATAAACGTATCCCACTCCGTGGACCACCCCTGGACCGCCGCCCCTCTGTCGTCCTTAATTCGAGTCAAGATTACAAATTGATTCCGTAGCAGTCTGTGTATGAATCAGGCGTCACGTGTTCGGGACGCACCCCTCGAAAGCGCCCTCACCCACACACGTATGGGGCGTCGGGCAGGGGGGTAGCGCGGGGAGTTCAGGGACAGGGGCGACGAGGGGGGTGTGGAGAGTCCACCCGTCCTCTACACGCGTCGGCACCCATACTAAATCACCCTCGGCGCGAGATCGAGCCCAAGCTAGAACACGACGCGCGAGGAGGGAGGGACGAGGTTTGTACCTACTACCCCGTTTCACACCCGTATGCCAGTGTTTCCTGCCCAAGTTCGAGCTCTCCTCTCTCTTTTCATCCTGCCGCGCTACCGCCCCCGGCTCTCTCTCTCTCTCTCTCTCTCTCTCCCTCTCTGCCTGCCAACGACTGGCTTGCGATCACGAGGCGCGCCGTTGCGTTTGTTCTAGGGTGCACTCTAAAAATTTGCGCCGCTCCCGCAGCCTCCGGAGAGACAGAGAGCGTGAGTTGCATGCATAGATTGCCGGGGATCGAAGTCAAACTTTGTTCCGGATACATCGCTTCCTCCGGATCCACCCCTCGCAACCGCTACCGGCTTCGATCTCTCACTCGGCACTCGTTACCCTTTCAAGCCGCGGCGCGCGCTCCGTCTCTCTCCTTTTCGCCCGCTGATCAAGTTGCGCTTTTTCCCCGGGAGCTTGTTTCGTCGGCGGCCGCTCCGGTGTACCGGCGAGAAGGAAAGGAAAGAGGCAGCGGCGGCGGCGGCCTCGTTCCAGGATAAAATCTCACTGAGATACGTCGGACGTGCGCGCGTTCGTTCTCCTCGCATGATCGATGCTCCAGGCCATTATTACTAGCAGCCCCTTACTTGGCATTGTTGCGAACCCCCCTGCGCTCGGCCAATACCGCGGGGTTTGGTCCGACGGAAAGCGAGGACACCCCACACGTTACGTTGGAGAAAGCGCGCTCTGCCTTCGCTCCAGCGTATCGGCCGCCCCAAAATCGACGCTACGTGACAAATCGTAATTGAACAATTTTTTATCAACGCGTCTACTGGCCGTCATGGGAACTCGTTCGCGCGGAGTAGTCAGCGGGTAGAAGGCGTCGCGATTTCCCTGGGCAGATTTCGCCAAGCGGAACAACAAGTGTGTGTCAGAGTTGGCGAGGGCCGTCGGCCAAGTGACACTCGAGGGAAATGGCCGCGTCGAAGACAATGTCATTGGGGACGGCTCATCAGGCTCGGATGAGAGGAGAGCCCGAGAATTCCCTGGTACTATTGCCTCATTAATGTCCTTTCCTTCCATCGCCTCGGACGATATGGTAACCCTTCGCGCTCTCGCTCCCTCGCGTCGCGTCGCCGGAGCCCCTTCAAGTGCCTACCACCACTAAGTCCTAAGTAAGGTCACCGAGCAATTTCCGGTAGCCATCTTGGCTAAGAGCCGCGCTGTATTTCGTAAACGCGATCTCGTCGAATTCGTGGCCCCGCCATCTCGGCCCCCCCCAAGTTTTCGGGGTGAGAGAAGCTTCGTCGAGACAAGGGGTGACCAAGGGGATGCTCCGACGAAATTAGACTCGGCCGACGTGTCGGTGCTCCCCGTTTCGCGTCCTTTACAATTTCAACTAGACGTCCATAGTTGTCACTAGCGTACGTGCCTGCTTGTCCCCCCGGGCTGTGCGCGCCTCCTACGAGGCCGAGCCGGCGAAAAATGCATTCTGCGCCCTCCGCTTGAATTTCCGTTTAATGCCTGATGCAATTGCCGCTCGACAAATATCGGCATTGATGAGATAGGCACGCGAAATTATTCGGAGCGCGGGAGCAACCTCGGGCCCGGCCTGATGCGAATGACCGATAGGATGAAATAATAGAATTAACGAAAGCCAGAGAGAAAGGGGGGGGAGAGCGGTGTTAATTACCGCGGGCGCGAACCCCGCTCTCTCCATAAAAATAGTCTTGGCGAGTGTGGCAGCGGAGCCGCGCTCCGCGAAGGAATAGTGGAAACGGGGGAGAGAGAGGATAATAAAAGGTCCGTGATCGAATTGGTCCAGTAGACTGGTTTTTGCAAAAAGTAATGACGGTAGCGACGATAATAATCCGTTTAATTGGCGCACCGACCAAATCCAGGCACAATGGGATTAATTTGGACCAACAGCACTGTTCGCAGTGCCCGCCTCTCTACGCCGCGCGCGCTCTCTCGCCTCTCGCGCCTCTCCTTCTCTCCTACCAACTCTCTATCTACCATCCGTTCTCACTCTCTCTCCCTCTCTCTTTCCCTCTTTCTCTCGCTTCCGCTCCCTCCAGAGCACGCATGATTTATTTTATTAGAGCAGCCGCGCCTCAATCAAACAAGCTGGCCATCATTAGAATCGTAAAATGTAGCGCGACTCGATCCGCCAGTGAGGGGCACTAATGAGACGCGGGTTAGTGGTCGAGAGTGCTTTTTAAAAAATATATCCGACACGACACCTCCAATGGAATGAGTCGATCAGCGGCGATAGGTTTTCGATCAAGGGAGCGAATCGTCGAGTTGATACGCGACGTAAATCCCGTTTCACTACTCTGCCCTTTTCCTTTTTACCGGCGGATCTAAGTGAGCAAACGAGTACTTGTGGCCACCGGGCCTGAATTTAAGATGGATCGCTCCGCGAATCTTTTATGATCGTGGAGAAAGAACACGTGGCGGAAGGAAGAACTCGTCGAGATGGTGGACCGCAAGTATTTTCCCGTTCTCCGGGAGGAAGAGCTCGATTTATGCTGGAATAATTGATCGGAGAAAAATATCGATGTCGATCAAGAGGACAGCTTAGCGGACGACCACTTGGGAGCTGGACGCGGTCGGGGGTGTTAATTCCATTTTAAGGCTAGCCGCACCGATCGAAACTACCCTCTAAGACCGTTGCATATTTCATGGGGCCGCCTCGCAGCAAGCATCGCTGGAGGGCCAACTCCGAAGACTCCCGGCCCCATTTATAATTCACGATTCCTCCGCACTAATATCGATTGGGCCAAGTCGCTTTGATGAGCCTTTGTCTACATCCTTTCCTCCGCTTACCTCCTACGTATCCTCTTTATTCCATCGGCATAAAAGAGATCGGCAAACAGTTGAGCTCGGCTCAGAAGGTGAACTCCTCTTTTTCTCGAGTTTATCCGAGAACGAGATTAGGGAGACACTCGATCGTTGGGTAAACAGCGCGGCCTACGGAGAACCAAGGATTAGGTTCTCCAGTGGGGAGCAAAGGACTCGAAATGAAGATGACCCGAAAGAGGTAAACAGAGAGCGGTGGTATTCTTTCGCGATCTCCACTGACTTTCATCTCCCGGTGGCGCGTCCCTTTATGGAACTGGGGCACAGCAACGCCGCTCTCCATGGTGCCCCGCAGATAAACGTTTGTGTGTGCAAACATAACCAAAGAGGGGTGCCCGGGTCGGTGGCCCGGGTGCGTCGGGGGACAAAAAATTCTTCCCATGACATACCTCGACGTGCGCTCTTTGTGTCGCGTGACGTGTTAATCGTATAGGTCGTGAAGCGGGCAGGCCGAGCCATTGCCACGAGCGTGGATGAATTTCATCTCTTGTATCGAAAGTAGCCAGGAGAGAGGAGTGTTGGAAAAAAGGACGAGGAAATGGGAGAGGAGCAGATGCACGTGTCAAGATGGAAAGCCTCGTGGCTATCGGTTGGAAATCCATCACGATTCAACGCGTCCCTCGCACCGTCGATCTTTTATAAGAGCTGGCATCGCCCGACTCTTGGATTATATGTATAATATACGAAGTGGAACGCGAGTGATGCCTGCACTGATAATTGTCTGGCCTCTGTCTTGGCGTGCTCGATAGCGCAAGTTACCATCCAACTTTCCAACCCGACTACATCGCAGTCTGCAGTGCATCTGAAGGACAGCCGATCGAAGGTGTAACGTTACGCCGCGAGGCCGAGTTCCTTGGAGATCCGTCAACAAAACATCAGGCGTTGAAGTAAAATCGATCCCCCCGATACCTTTTTACGCCCTGGGAAAGTTTTTTCTCGACCCCGTTTCGCGAACGAACGCCCGTCACGAAATCGGATCTCCGCCTGCTCTTGTTTGCCGGCTATAATGCACCGAGGGCAGACAATCTGTTTTCCGAAGGCTTGCGAGGACAGGCCGACCTGGGCACACACGTCCGCTCGATGGAAGTGTTTACAGACACACCGGAGACTAATTCCGGCTCTTTGAGGCTTAGGAGAGATAGTTGAGCGGCAAGTTTAAGACGAGCCTGCCTGGCACACGACCCCCGGGCTATCAAGTGGTCCAAATAGCAGCGAAGAGGCCCGAGGGAGTGAAACCCTCAAAGGTTGACCACCCTGAGCCATCTGTCGTTACCGGGGTGAACCATCTCTCCGTGTGTACGCTGGCGGATGAAAGCCCGATGATCCAGGATGAAACGCGATGACGCTCCTTCTCAACACCACTCAATAGGAATCAACCATGGAATGTTATTCTCCCTTAGTATTAGCTTTACTCAAAATCTTACGCGCTTAATTCTTCCACCAACTCGGCGCTTATTCTAATCCGAAAATCACGTAAGAAAAGATTATTGTCGCTCTGAAAAAGAGGAGTCCACATTTCGAGTACATATCGCCAGTGTCGGTCCCCTATCCATTTCCGAGTGTTGGCCTCCTGAAAGATTTTTTATCTTGAGAGGAGAGAGCGTTTGTTGGTAGATGCCGGGGGATGCTGGAGGGAGAGAAAAAATGGGGGAGACTTCCGCAGCGGTGCACCGGTGCACCGGTGCACCACCGCTCTCCTCACGAGAGGAGGTCCGCGTCGTCCTCATTGTGCGAATCGCTCACCTGATTTAACGCGGACAGTGGCGCACTGGGGGAGTGATACCTGACAGATGTTTTGGGATCTCGAGTACTTTCGGTTCCGCAAGACCGCACCGGGGCCGGTGCTCGAGTGCAACTTTGAAGTAGCCGTCGGGAGACTTGGCCCTCTGCCCCCTGCTTCGCCCGGTTTCGAAACGCCTGTCGGATTCCTCCACGGTGTCTCTCTATCATCCCCTCCGGCTCGCGGTCGCAAAAAACCAACAGGCTGCCGACGCGTGGCGAAGGATTTGCTTAAGAGGATCGTTCGCTCTAGAAAGTCCGTCCGGCGGGCGAAAGAAGGGAAAATCTCGACACGTGAAAGGAGCGAAAGCGTGCCGGGTATAATAAGTGCGGCGTAGGTACTGACCTCGGCAGGCGCTGGCCTGCCGAAAGCATTGATCGGTAGTTGGCAGGAAATTTCATTTGCAAGGATTCATTGATATCGCGCAAGGATGTCGAGCGGACTGGCCGATCCTAATTGGCAGTCATGGCTCGCGGAGCCGAGCGGTAGCCATATCGGCATTCGTATACAACGGCACTGGCGCGTAAACCGGTAATTCCATTGCGTGCGTATGAATCGGGAAAGCCGGCCGACTCGTCCTGCCGCGCCGCCCGGCTCAAATGCAACGCATTGCAACTGCATCATTCCAACTCTCTCCGGCGCTCTCTCTCGACCCCCGGCAGAGAGCGACTCGACTGGCACCGACTGACCGGGAGGGAGGGTGGCCAGTCTCGCCACCCACCCACCCTCCCCCCCGTCCAAGTTATCGAGTAATCAGTCGCGCATTGTTTTACGAGTCGGTGAATCGGAACGAGAATTGGGCTGGCGATCGCGGCTGGAACGATGACGGCTCGCCAGCCACCGACGACTGATTCGAGGCTGGCAGTCGCTCGTCGGCGCTCTCTCGCGCCGAAGAATCGGCCGGACATTTTTCGGGGGCCGACCGCGAGTGCTTTCGAAGTGGCTGGCCGTCGTCCAAATCCGGCCCCCTCGCCAGAACTGCCGCGCGGTATTTTCGTGCGGCGAATAAAAGCGTCCAGGACTTTGTTTGAAAAATGTTTTTGCGGAGACCGCGCCCGGCCCGCCCGCCCGCCCGCCGCCCTTCCGCACCGTCGACACACCAGAATCACCAGTCGGCCTCCCCCACTCCCTCTCTTTTTTCTCTCACTTCCCGGTGGGTAAGGGGTGCCACCGCGCTCTGACTTTTTGGAGCGCGGCTCAACCGACTAAAGACCTTCAACAGGTGGTGTTTAAGTTTCTCCGATTTAATAAGCTGCCCCGCACCCCCGTCCACCAGGAGGACGCCTGCCCCACGCCTCCCGTCACCCGTGTCGTGTTTGCCACCCAACCTTCCATTATCAGCTGACGAATGGTCGTCAATCGTTTTTTGAAAATTCCCTGCCCCACGGAAACAGTAATTATAGGTATTAATCTATCGCGATCCGATTACATCTCCCTCTCTCTCTCCCTCTCTCTCTCTTCCCCCAATTAATTGCCACTCCGCTCTCGAATTCCCGGCTACTCGCTTTTGCGGCGAGCAACCTGACTCGTTTCCACATATTTCCGGGAATGCGTGCAGCCGTGTCCGGGTCTTCCATCATCCTCTAATTAAAAGGATCTAATCGTAATTTGTGTATTTATATCGGCCAAACGACCATCTCCCCTCAATTTATAATGACTTGATCTTTAAGAATCAATCGCTGCATCGATTGACAGATGTCATAGATCTTTGGCTATCGGCGAGTAAACACGTGGCTAACGGCGGATCAGTTCGTATCGGTTATTCACTTGGCATCGTCCTCTGGAAACTTTATAATCATCCTGTACAGAGAGAGAGAGAGAGAGAGAGAGAGAGGGAGAGGGAGCAGAGGCGAGGCATCGCGGAAGGTGGAGGGTGGGATCGGAGGGTTAGTCGGGTGTTCGGGGGTTGAAAAGAGCGCGGGCGAAGCAGAGAGAGGAAGAGAGTGTGGACGGTCTGACCGGGGGCGGTGAGGACGGACACATATACCTACCCGTGTTAGCAACCCCATTGATCTGGCGGTGGACGCGGCAAAAACGAGCTCGAATAGAGGAAGGGTTGGAGGGGTATGGCGAAGCCGTGGACGGGATAAGCGGGGTGCGCGGCTCGTCGGTGAGAGCGGTGTACGAGGGATGGGGTTGATGAGGGGTTGCGCGGGGGGCGGCGGTTGAAAATTTGCGGAGTGCCGAGCTCCGCTGGCTCTTCTCTCCTCGCTCCCCATCTCGCCCACTTCCACTCGCTCTCTCGGCCTCTCTCTCTCTCTCTCTCTCTCTCTCTCTCTGTCTCGCTGGAGCTTGAACCCTTTTAGTTGTTGGTGTCTCACTCGACCTGGGCTGTGTCGATGGTCCAGTGCTCGCACTCGGCGGCTCTCCGTCTCTCGCGCGCTCGCACCACGCTCGATCTACTCTCTTCTCTCGGTCGCTCTTTATCTCTTTATAGGGAGAGAGCGCGGGCGGGCGGGCGGACTGGCCTCTCTGTCGAGCGGTCGCCCGCTCGGTCTCTCGATGAAGCTTTCGTTGGTCGCAGCCAGTGTGGCGGATCGGTGTGGTGCGTTACGGGTAACTATACCCATCCGCACACACTCCAGTGGGAGCGAGAGGGAGCGGAAGCCGAGCAGAGCAGGGCTCTCGCTGGAAGCGGTGCCGAGTGGCCGCGCCGAAAACGCGGCCTACCCATTCGTCCTGTCGAGATTCGGTCGGTTTGTTGGCCCCGCGATATATGGATGGACCCTGCCACCCGCTACTCTTCCTCTCTTCCCTCTTCCACCGCCGGGACAACCCCCTTCAACCAGGCTGCTTCACCTTTCCGCTCTGTCTCGCCTCTCGCCTCTCGCCTCTCTTCTCTTCTCCGCTCTTCTACTCGCCCTAACTGCTATCCTCTCGCCAGGACATCGGCCGACCGCCCGACCGCCCGACGACTATCTATTTCACTGGGTTACCGTTACGCTCCCGAGCCACTCGCCCTCGTCGTCTTCCCAGCCGATCTTTCATTCAGTTTCAGTCGGACTTTTATTCCGGCTGCATCACCGATATTGCCCGTGCCGGCGCATCTTTTTGATGGGACGAGCGGCCCGGCGAGTAGTTGCCTGAAATTGTGCGGTTAACGGTACGACCCGTGTCTGACCGCGAGCGCCTGGTTCTACTGGCTCGTTCAGCCAGATATACATACATAGCCTCGGACGAGAGGCCGAGATTTTCGGTGCTTTTACCGCGACACTTTTTGCCCATACATTAACGGCGACCTGTGTCCGCCGCCAGCACTGCCTGCAAACTTTCGAACACTTGTTGCGAGGGAAGGGATGATAATTCAAACTGCTCGCGTCAACTTCTACGATGATTATTGACGGCAAAAGAAGGCGGGCTAGTTACTGATTCAAGTGCGACGGAGAACCACTTGTTTCTCTCTTCGATATTTCACTAGCGCGAACGAGGCTTTAACGCGCGCGCACGGGGAAATATCTTCTCATATTGCTACTCTGCGACAAACGGAAAATTAATTACGTACCGACGGCGGTTGGATCGGCGAGAAATTGCCGGCCGGGATATTGCACTGCGTGGCATTTGACGGGATAGCACGAGGCCGAAATGACCGCTCTCCCGCAGTTTTTCGCCGCGCGGCCGCACTGGTGAAGGTAATACGGAGCTAATTACTCGGCCCTGTATCCTTCGGCCGAAAAATCGCGGGGCATTAATGAAGCGGGGCCGGCAGGCTACAGAGGGAGAGGCGGGGGAGCGGGTGGATTTATCGGTCCACGAGGAAATCGAATCGTTCTTTCATTAGCGGACGAATATCATAAATGCGGTGGGGAAGAGCGAGAATAGGTACGTGGGCCTCGGCTGGGAGCGTGGCGCGGGCGGGGGTGTGGGGTCGAGGGAACGAGACGTATAACGGAAGAGCAGCACGGAAGAAAATCAGCTGGATTGAAAAACTGATGGAATCGGCTGTGTCCAGCGACGCAGGCCGGGGCAAGAGTGAAAAAAGGGGTTAGCTAGGTAGGGGCCGAGATAGAGAGAAGCGCGGAGGAGGGTGGAAGAGGATAGAAGGAGGGAGTGAGAGGGAGAGAGAGAGAGCGTGGAGCTCGGTCGGCCGTATTATAAAAATCCACAAAATAACCGACGCGGTGGCCATTAGCGATGCTCTTTTAACCCTCGCCATTCAGCTTCGCCCTCGTGATGCGTGTAAATTTTCCAGCGGCGGTCGCTCTCTGGCTACATTTTTCGTCGAGTGCCACTGTATGCTGTGCTGGTTGCCGCCGCTGCTGGTTGCTCCCGCTGCCGGCCACCCATACCACCCACCCACAGCTCACCCATACCCCCGGGTACGCGCGCACCACGCAACCATCCAACGACCCCCTCGAATCACCCTGCCGGTGGTAATCCGACTGGCTAGCCACTCGCGCCAACAAATACCCTCACCTTCGGCCACCCACTGCCACCACTGCTCCCGCGCGCCTCCTGCCCCCTTCCAACCCCTTGCCGCGTGCCGCGCCACCCCCCGCTACCGCCGTCCACCCACCCGCCGACACTCTACACCCTCTCTCTTTTACCTACGTCTACGCCTCTGCACTCTCTGTGCGCTCCCAGTGACTCTATACGCTTGCAACTCACTCTCTCTCTCTCTCTCTCTCTCCCTCTCTTTCCCTCCCCATGGTCCCTCCATCTCTCTCTCTGTTGCTCGGTCGGTCCGCACACCGTCGAGCACTCATCCCAGCGTGACCCAACCCGCGGTACACTCTCTGGTGAACCACCCCCGACACCCCGGACACCGCGAAATGCGCGCTGCTGGCCTCGTACACGGGCCACCACACGTCGACGGGAAAATTTTTCATGGCTACTTCCGGCACTCGGTGTTCCGCGCGGTGCGAGAGCCCGCGATATCCCGAGTGCCGGGATGGCCGAGCGAGTGAGGTAAAAGAGGAGGAGGATGTGGAGGGTGGAGGGAAGAGCGGGCGGTGGGTGCCGAGGGGGTAGAGGCCGATCGGAGCGGCCGCGCTGGCTAGATCGACCGGGATTCCGCGGATTCGGCGATCCAGGGACGAAACGAGCGAGGGCTGCCTACCACGCCGGCCACGCATGATTTTTGTCTCCCGTTGTCAGATGTTGTTTATCGGATATGCAGCGCGTTGCTGCTATTTTCCCTGCCGCCCCCCCTCCCACTCGCCCCCCCCCCCCTTCCCCCCTGCCCGCTCGCGAGCACACCGCCGCCAACCGCCACCGCCCCTTTATACCGCCGACATACATACACCCCCCCGGTGGAGTGGTGTGTCTGATACCGCCAGCGCGCTTCTGGTTAGCGGTAATGCCCCGGCGAAACCCGAGATACTCTCCGCCGGCCCGTGTTTTTAGCCTTACCTCTGCTTTCCCATTTCTGGCTTGCCGCATCGATGCCCGCCACCGGAGACCTCTTTTCCCCAGCTCTCCTCTCTCTCTGCAAGCAGAGATGCTTCTCTGGCCAATATGACTTTCTCCCTTTTCCAACGGGTCCTTTTTGCTTCCATCGAAAGCGAAAAGTCCTTCGTAGTTTCTTTTTTTTTCATTGTCTAATGGAGCTTGGTGTGTTGAGGAGGTTTCGGGGCCAAATGATAAGAGGGAATCGTCCGGTGGAAGGGGGATGGAAGATCTGGCGGTGCGATGTGGAATTATAGAGTTTGGTCGGTTTGCAGGTTGATGCGAGGTCGAACGCGGTACCTGTCACGGTGCTCTGGCCTCGCCGGCCTCGTTCTCCGCCACCCTCTCGTTCCGCCGTGTTCGCCGAGCACGGTGGGTTCGAGCCGAGCGAAGCCGCCACTCTCGCTTCGGTTTTTAGTTAATGCTCGGATCCATCGCCCGGCCAACCACCGCGCGATGGACTTTAGCCCGCTGGCCGTGCGTTGCATCAGGAAATGCGGCGCGTTTAGCAATGCGAAATGCCCTGTCCTCGTACGCGAAATCACAAACGACTCGTCTATCATCTGCCGGCGGGTCGGAGCTGAAGAATCGAGAGAGCGAGAACGAGAGAAAAAGAGAGAGAGTCATTGGGTGGCCGGAAGAACGATGGAAAATGTACTGGCGGTGACACTCGGGAGCGTGAATGTTTGAACGCGGCTGCTGCTGAAGCAGCGGCTTGGCTAATAAAATAGAAATAAAAATGATGCGGTGGCGGCGGATTAATTGGAGAGGAGCGGCCGCTCGCTGGCGAGCTCTCGCACCATAAATGTACGATGCCAGTGTGCCGGGTGTCGTTCGCCCATAGCGAATAACTGGTTTTTTGTTTTGCCTCGGATGCGTCGCCCGGGCGAAAATTAAAGTTTCATTTTCCTAAAGTGTGCGGCCCCGTCCTGTTGCCGTGGGCGCACCGCACCTAGCGGCTCCACCGCCTACCGGTCGGCGGCGGCGACGGCGGCGGCCGCGTTCGCCGTATTCGCGACGGGAGAATTCGAGATGAATGGACTGGGGGGGAGTTGTGTTCGCGTGACGGAGACAGGGGCCAGGCGGACTCTCGTTTACCGGCGATAACACATTGCGGCGACGAGTTGGTTCGTTGGCGCCTGTATCACGGTTTACGTTTTGCTGCTCTTTACGGCTGCTCCATATCACACGGTTGTTTGTCTTCTCCTATCTGGCCGCTCACGCTCCGCCGGCTACCGGAAAATTATAGTCGCCGGAAGAGCGTCAAGGTGAAGCGCGTTAAATCTCCCCCATTTTTCCAGCCTCGTGCGCCAAGGCCAGAGGACCGCGCGATACCGAGGTTTCTTCCTGAGATATCGCGAGCGACGTCTTATATCTCGCGGCTTCTTCGATCCTCGGATCCACGCCAGCGCTAACTGGAGCGGCTAACCGATTAAGAATAATGATCGTAATTGATGCCAGCGTGGCCGAAATGTAGCGTAACGAAGCTTTCCGTTCTCACGAAGAACGACAGTTGCATCGGCAGCGGCGCGGCGGCAACAAACTGCTGGCTGCCGCTCCGACCAGCGCTATCGCCGCCGCGCTCGGCCAACCGGTTAACCGGCAATTAGCCGATCGCCCTCGTAAATGTAAATTAGCGCCGGCCGCCCTCGGATCGCTAACCGAAAAAAGAGTAAATTATCACGGGCCGGAACAGGGCCCGTTCACCGAAACGTAGGGAATATGCTCCTTCTTTTGCTTCCTGCCTCATCCTCGCTTTCCTATCCAGGATTCGAGCATGCCAATGGGCATCGCCACATCAACCCGCCCACTAAACGATCGCTATCCCCATCCGCCGGAATACTCACAATTATAACCAACTAGCAATGAGGAACGAGGCCTCGTCGCAACTTTCTTCATCGCATTAATCGACCGTTTCTTCGCCGCTTTAATCCGCCGAATCAAGCATTTACGGGAACGATTGGTCCTCGCGAATTTCCGATAGCCATTACTCGAAATCGAAGGCTAGTAATAGCTACTAGCACGTATGGATTTAGTCCCTTCCATGAGACACGCTCGAGCCAACCCCACCGAGATTCTATCTCGCACCCTTTTTCTACTCGGATCTGCTTCCTTTGACCACCACTCGCGTGGCGAATTGTTGTCCGGCTGACTCGGCCGATTCCAAGAGGCAGATAAGCAGCCGGACTTCCTCTTCTGGACCCTCTCGCGCCCTCGTCGCTCCGGGAGTTCGCCTGCAAAATCCTCGCGGGCCGCAGCCCGATGCCGTCGATTCGAATTTCGGTTCGCGCTAACGAGGATCGTTTCTCGAGTGGCTGAACACCCCTGACGATTCTCAGCCGCTCGGGGAAACGGTCTAATTTTCTTTCACGGCCTCTTGGAGATGGTCGTCGAACTTACGGCGATTCTCCCTCCCTGTCTTAATAAGTCGAAGGAAGAAGCGCGCTGCTTGACAGCTGTACAGTGGAATCCCCCTTTTAAGTGGGCAAAAGAGAGAGAGAGAGAGCCCTCGGAATAACAGCTTTCTCATTTAAATCCTTTTTTCTTCCTCCTCCCGAGGAACTGGTGTTATTTGTGGAGTCAGATGGGTATTTGGCTCGCGACCGGACAGCCTGGTGTCCCGAGAAGGACTGGACGTGCACCTGACGCTGCAGCCAGCGTCTGTAAGACCAACGAGTTGCAATTAGCGGCGGCGTCCGGAGCCTGATGGCCCGACGAGCAGCGGGCCAGGCTGCCACGCAAATTAGAGCGATTCTCGCCCGAAATCTATCATAGCCATCAAGTCACCGCGACATTTTTATCACCGACGCTAAGCTTTGCAGATCCTCCACCACCTCTCTCTGTCCCTCGCGGTCGCTGCGCGGCAACGAAATTCCCGCGGCTTTCTCTTTTCCCTGCGCTTTGTCGACTTCGCTACTGGCAGCGGAGCGAAAGAGGCAGCGAAAGAGGAATAGAGCGAAGCTACGACAGGAGGAAGATGTAGTGCGAAGAGTCGAGGAGAACTAGAAGAGAGCGCGGGTTCGTGAAACGCGAAGGAAAGGGGAGTGAGAGAGCGCGCGGCGACACGTGTAGAAGCGAGAAGGGCAAAAGGTTTGAAAACAAGTATGAAAGAGGGTAAGTGGGAGCGGGAGGGAAAGAAGTGGCAAAAGGAGAGAAGAGAGAAGAGTGGAGGCTAGAGAGAGGCGGCTTGACGTCACACACTGGTAACGGCGCTTTATCGAACTCTCATTACCAGCGGGAGTAGGTGGTAGGGGGTGCCGAAGGGGGCTAGGTTTGGCGGAGAGTGTGTTTTTCGGCCT
Organism: Crossocerus cetratus; assembly: GCA_963675795.1. Taxonomy (NCBI): domain Eukaryota; kingdom Metazoa; phylum Arthropoda; class Insecta; order Hymenoptera; family Crabronidae; genus Crossocerus; species Crossocerus cetratus. The sequence continues at coordinate 6,797,133 of OY776664.1, read as the reverse complement.
CGTGTGGTCGGCCGCCACTCCCCCGTTGCGCACCAGCGCTACCACCCACCCCCGGACTCCTCTCTCTCTCTCTCCCTTTCGCACCGAGCTCCCCCGGCCCTTCCCCCCTCGCCTCTCTCCACCCGCGCAGGCCTGCCTAACCCTTTTCCTGGCTCCCCGCCGTTCGCCCTCATCGCGTAAACTACCCCCGCGCGCGCTCTCTTCCACGCCGCCCCACGACCGCTGGACGCAATAATAAACAACCGCCGGTCGCTATGGCGACGCGTCCATCGCGCGCGAACAAAACACTGGACTCTCTCTGTCGCCCCTCGTGCCTCCTCTCCTCTCCTCTCTTTCAACCCTTCCTCTCTGGCTGTCGCCTATCCTCACTCAGGCTCCCGGCCCTCCTCGTCCCGCTGCCATGCCGCTGTCCTGCCTCGACCCTTTGCGCCCTCTCTTTCTACTGATTTCGTTTGCCACCCTCCCGCATACCGTGCTTGCACTTCGCTCGGCCACCGCTCTCGCTCCCATCCGCGCGCTCTCTGCCCACCCGGCAGCACTCTGCTGCTCTTCCTCTTTCGGCCCGGCCTCTTTCCCTCTTTCGGGCAGGGGACTGCGCGACCACCACCCAACCCGGCCGCCTCCCCGCCGAGGCGCACTGTAGTCCACGGGTTTGTCGTGAGCGCTGTTACATGCGTGCATCGGCCCAACGACAAACTGCTCCTCCAATGACATTAAAACAGTACTGCTCTCTTGGCTTAGCTTTCCCCAGGAGTTTTTCAAACTTTCCCTCTCGCCGAGATCCTGTAATTCAGTATAAGATTTGTCAGGTGAGAAGAATCGAGAGGGGGTTGATATTGAGGGGGGAAAAATATGCCTGGCTTTAGAGAATAATTGAGAATCGAAGCGGTGAAGTGGGTATTTGGAGGCGGGCTATCATGCTACCAAACTTGGAATTGGAGCTTCGAATCAGTGGATCCGTATCGTGACGGGTTGGCCGTGGAAACGCTCGGCGAGGCAGACTTTGTCGAGTGGAGTGCGGAAGGGTTGTTCGGGGGCTAGTCGAATGGCAGGGAAATTAGGCTGTTACCTGTTTATTATGATACTACAGCGGTTCTCCTGTAATGGAGCGTGTCGAAAGGGAGGGTGGTTGCGCGGGGATAGCTGCTCCTAACGTTATATATCGCTGAGGGCGGTAAAAGTGACTCTGTGCCGCCATCTCTTCGTCGGCCGGCGAACATGCCGGCCGTTTTCCATCCCCGCGGACGGCGCTCTCGGCATACTATACACCCAACAGAAAAAAAAAGAGGCGCACTCCTATTTTGTCCATACATACATACACGGTGCCGTGGGAATTTCTAGTTTCATCAGGAGGGAAACGGATAGTCCGCGCTGCCGACAAACACGCCTATTCGATTGGGTGGGCGGAGAGTTCGATTTTCGCGAGGGCATTATCATAAATTATTTAGCAGTATCGTTTCGCCGGGACGCGCCGCTCGTCGCCAGACGACACGCACGATCGGCCGCGGACACACGCTCAATTGTAATCTGTCAGCGAGGCGTCGAGTCGATGATAGCGCGAAACATATGACGAATTTACTCGATCCACCTGCCCACCCTATCGGCCGCATCCACCCCCCTTCATCCCCCTGCTCCGCGCCTGTCGATTGATGCCGACGATTCACTGGTAGCTCAACCTGCTCCGCAGCCCGCTGCGAGTAAATCAAGGAGCACCGGGTATTAATCAAACCACTTGGCCGGTCGAGATTAAATCCACGTTTCGCCCGGGAAGACTTGACGCTCGCCGCAAGGGGGTCGCGCGGTGAATTGAAACGAGAGGGAACCGCGACGAGGCGGGGGTGCGGGAGGGCGAGGAGGGAAGAGATGGACTCGCGTCGTCTAGGAGCAATTTAAGCGATTATCGCTGAGTGCGAGAATTGCGCTCGCTGCCAAAGCCCGGCCAAAGAATAATGACTTTTAACAACCGGTACGTGTGCCTGGCTGTCTTCCACGCGAGATTTGCCGTGAGTGGAGGGTGCGGGTTCGTCCTCATTGTCTTTAGGGTTCGAGCGGCTAACGAGGGCATAGAAAGAGAGGCGTGGGAGGAGGCAGGCGTCTTCGACGATTCAGATTTTCTTTGAAGCAGAGCCCGAGCGGCGGTGGCAGCGGCGGCAGCCATTCGCCGCTTTTCTGGAGCGCGTACGAGTTCCCTCTCGGTGTCTACTTTTAGTCCTCGGGAAATCCGTCTTTCTCGGACACGTGGCGTGTGCGATTGCGATGCTTTCGCTCCCACCGGCAGCCGGCCGCGCGCTCTCGCCCGCACCGAGACTCTCGAACCCACCTCCGCCCCTCGAAAACCGCAAACTCCCGGCACCCTCCGCACACGTACACCCACCACATCGCTACTAACCGTTCAGGAAATGTTTATTCTGGCCTTTTACCGGCTGCTCCAAAGGATTTTTGGATTTCATCTGCCGCCGCAATCTCCAAGTCAATGACCCTCCTTATCCAGTCTCCCTCCAGGGCCCTACATTCATAATCCCATCATGCGTCAAAGTTGAACTATTTTTCAATAACAACAATCGTTTATCCTCTCGTCAATTATCAGCGTGCAAAATCATTTACCGAAAATTCCCGATGAAAAAGTCTAAGTAGTATAAGTCAGACACAGGCCAGACATCGAGTAATTCTCTAGATGTCTAATCTATTGCGCCTAGTTCGCTCAACATTTAGTCAAGAATTTAAAAAAGTAGCTTGATCAAAGCGAGAGTCTACGAGAAACGTAATGTTTTCGAGGACGTCGATTCTCCGGGAGATCTTAGCAGTTGGCCGAGTGCGCGGCAGAAGGAGGATGCGCGGATGGGCTGGCCAGGCCGCAGCACCGCCCCTCGACTCTCGACTTACTTTTGCCATCTTGCCTCCGATTCTGCGGTTAGCCCCTCTTCGACCAGAAAGCGGGAAAGCCGCCTGCATTCCCCGCTGGCAAACCTGAGGCGTCGGCCACCGCCACCGCCGCCGCCACCGCCGTCGCCGCGATCGAGGCCTTCCGGAAGCAGAGCGACAGTTGCCTTCCTCGTCGAACGTCGAGCACGCACGCCGACCGAGGGATCGTCCTCGCTCTTTTTCGGGCATGAAATCGCGTCCGGCTCCACGATTCTCAGTGGTAACCGCGCGTACCGTTTGTGCTGGCTTCTCTGGTTGTTATCGGTGCGGCTCGATCGGTCGGCCCCCTGCTACTTCTGTCATTATTTCGAGCGTAATATAATCCGGGATAATGGATCGGATGATGGGCCGCGATTATGTGGGTGGTAACCGGACAAACGTGGCCCACTGGCATGGAACGGTATGCTACCGATTTTTCACTTCCCTCCAATGAACCGGATTTAACGTGGTATCCCCACTTCCCCCCCTCTCTCTCTCTCTCCCCCTCTGTACACCAGCCCGTCGAAATCCACATTCCCAATTCAACTATCTTTTGCGCGCGTGAAATCGAAGTTCGAGGCCCTTGATCGGCCAGCCGGAAGATCGGCTCGACATAGAAATACAAGAAAAAGCCGCAGGGCGATTGAAAGGGCGCGCGATCGGTAATAGTCGCGGCAGGAGCGTGGCCGCGCGTAAAGCTATAAAGAGGCGAGAGGAGCAGGTGAAAAAATCCAGTGTGTGAACTGTGAAGTGAGGAGAGGAGGCGGGGGCCGCGGGGCCTCGGTGAAAATTGTTCTCGAGTGAGAGCGTGGACTCCCACTCTTGGTGTCTCGGTGGCGGGCAGGGCCATAATAATAATTTTTACAAGGCCGCGTGTAATCAAGGCTGCGTGTTACACATGTTCCGACGGCGGGAGGCCCCCTACTCGCGGTCCCGTCGACCCCTTGCCCTCCCTCGTAGGGGTGGCACCAGCACGTGGAAGGGTTGCAAGCTCGCGGGAGGGAGAGAGCGGCGCGTCGGGCACGGAGGGGCGAGAGGGGCGCCGCTCGCCGATCCAGTGGGGCACGCTAGCCTGCTGTCTGAGAGAAAGCTCGACGGCGAGAGAAGGCAGGATAACACCGGATGCCGCTCGGCGAAACGTGGCCGGCGAAACGGGAGAGAGAAAGCTCCGCACTCCGCGCTCCCTCGGCCGCCGGGAGGGAAAGAGCGTGAAAGGGTGTGCGAGAGACAGCCGGCAACAGACCCGTAGGGGTAGTTGGCCGCGGGAGTGGAGGGGGCGGCGGCCTTTCGGGACGTAGTATTCACGCGGCTTGGCCGCCGGTGCTGCTGGTGGTGTGCTGCTTGTTGTTGCTGCTTCTACTTGCGCCCTGGTACCGCTCGTCGTTCTCTTCGTGTATTGCTGGCCAACCGAGCGCACCGACTAGCCAACAGTACGACAATCGAAACACGCGTCCTACCTTCGCATGGTCCCCCGTATTCCTCCCATGGTACGGTAACCTCTTCTTTTCCCTCTTGGACCGGTCTTTGAGCGATGCTAATTACGCGCTACTCGTCCGACGTGACACGTGCCGACCTCTCGCCCCGGAAGATCTGGTGATACTCGCGTAACAAGAGCGTATACTCTTCTTCTTCTTCTTCCTGTTCGATCTGACGTCTAAGGGAACTGCGCGTCGGGCCGGAGTTTAATCGGACAATTGTCCTGCAGGCCACTCTTACTTTCGTATGCAAGCCAGTCTCGATTTTTCTATTGAGAACTCATGCTTCCAGTTTTGACCTCGAGGATTCCTTTTTGTGGCTGGTATGGAAGAGTGATGGATTTGTCAGCCGGGTCGGCCGAGCATTTGTGATGCGAGTGGTCATCGAGTTGAGAGTTGAGAGTGCTGCTTCAGGACTCGAGTATCGACGTTCGTAGACCGCGCGATACTCGTTTCAGATCGAATTCAATCGGTCAGGAATACTACGCCAATTTCCGGTAATTTGATAGTTGCACTCAGCCGGCTGCCGAATCTTCCTGCTCGCGGCGCTCGAACAAATGTTCTCGGCCTGTTTGCTCTCATTGGGAGGAGAAGATAATGGGCGGAGGTTCGACGGTGGAAAGTAGTCGATATTTATCAGTGGTAATTGGTGGCTTCGGTAGAAGAGGGAAGGCGAAAGCGAGGGAAATTCACGATCACCATTAAAACAGCGGATGCCCCGTGTCGGTCGGACGGGCAAACAAAATTCCACTTTTTTCATCTGGTGCGGGGGCCGCGAGCGCGCGCCCGCCAGAGATAAATGCCGGATGGCAGCGCGCGCGATTATTAATCGATCGCAAGCCCATTAATTACTGTCAATTCATCGGGAATATCACGTGGCATTCCCGGGAGTGTGCCGGGCTGATCGGGCCGGTGGCCGCGGACTAAAAACCGATTGAACGAAATTCTTCATTAATTCGATGGATATCTGCCTAAACGCGTTTGCGGTCCGCCGATGACGCCGGGTCAAACTTTTAATTTCATCCCTCCCACCCCCGTCGCGCCTTTCTCTCGCGAGCCACCGATTTTTCCTACCCGTCAATCGCACTGGTTTGGCAGCCGCGGCGACGATTCCGGCGGCGAGCGAGCGGGGGGAAAAAAATGTCCGCAGGTGAAAAATGGAAATTCTAGGAAGAATGAAGTAGACGGCGACGGACTACTACTCGGGCGAGCGCGCGTTGATCGGAGCGTGACGAGCGGTAATTGAATGTAGGTATGGCATTTGCATTGACAAGCTCCAACAGAGATAATTCGAATCTCGTCGAATGCAACGGTCCACACGGGTGTTAGGTCGTTTGTCAATACGGCGACGGCCGTCCAGTTTCCACGTTTCCAGCGTATCGCTGTTTGTCACCGTCTCGTCGCCGATCGCCCGCCACTGAATGCCCGTACTTCTGCCGCTCGCTCGATTCATTTAGCCTCTCTCTCTCTCTCGCTCTCGCTCTCGCTCGCGCTCTCTATCACTCCCCCCATTGCCCGTCACTTTTATTCAAACACGCAGCAACCACCCACTGCGGTTTATGAGTTGAGCTCATCCCCGAACATTCTTCTTTCATCGTTTGAACCGGTGGTGCGACCTCCTCCCAGATAGCCTCTCCGAACCAAGACGCATCGATGATAGGAATAGCTGCGCCGGTGAAGAAATGACTGGCACTCGAGGAGGAGTATCCGGGATACTCGAGGAAGTCTTCCTCAGAGTGGATTGGCAATTCTTCGCCACTTGATTCGCCTGGGCAGACAAACTCTCGTCGATCGTACAATGGAGCTTCACTTTCGAAAATCAAACAGAGCGGGGAGGAGGGTGAGAGAGCGAGAGGGAGAAGCCAGGCGCGGTGCATCCTCGCAGCTGCACTGTTTGTACGAATGTGCAAACAATGGAACTACCCATTTCCTGTGCGAATATATAGCCTGACGATATCCAGCCGGTCGCAGACTTGCCGGCAGGCAAACACGTTGGATAACCCGGGGATTTCCGTGCGAAACCATACCCGGCCGATCGACAGTAAAGATTGATTAACCGCGATCGGGGGGGATGATCTCTTTCCTCGCCGGCGGCGAATTTTTCTATCATTAGTCGACCGCTCTCTCGTCTCAATCCGTACGGAGAAAGAGAGAGAAAGAATCGGGTAGGTCATTTTCCACTGGAGCGCTTCCCGGCAGCAGTGGAGAGGCGGCAGTGTCCCCGGCGAACGAAACGTAGCCTCGAATCTCGGCATAATTGTCCCGGCGGGTCGGCGCTCCAGTGCGAATCCGATAAAGAACCGTGTGATTTCGAGGCGGGCCAACTTGCGCCGGCCAATCGACAAATTCAAGTTCACATTGCAGGGTAAACAGTGGCCCGGTACAAACAGGCGTGCGCGCGCTCGCTCGCTCGCTCGCGGACAATGATGACACAGGGGCCCCGTAAAACGTATCTCCTCATTAACTTAACCACCGGCGACTAATTAAACATAACGACTTGTTACGGCGCGTCGGCGTCGCGTCGCTCGAAATTCGGCGTAACGCGCGCGCGTTACGCGGCGGGAAAAAAAGCGGAGCGGCGAGCGGCCGCTGCGCGAGTGGACACTGATCAAATCGAGGGGTTCGATAAATCGATCGAAGCCGGGGCCTCCCCACCCCCGGGGGACGGGCGAGTGGAGCACACGCGAGCCACACCGCAAAAGGGTTGGCGAGGGAAAGAGCGGCTGAAGCCAGAAACCGGAGAGAGAACCGCGGGAAAGAGAGAGGGCGTCTCTCCGCGAGAGGGAGGGAGAGGGCCAGTGCTCCGGTGGGAGATAAAGCGATAAAGAGCAGCGTGGGTGCGAGGGAAAGAGGGAGGACGACAGAGTCGCCGACAGAGACGGCCAGAGAGAGAGAGAGAGAGAGAGAGAGAGAGAGAGAGGGAGGCTGCGAGAGGGTGTGAGAGGGAGGCGAAAAGAGAGCCGGATTGTGGGGAAGAGGGAGCGAGAGATAACCACGATGCCAGAGAGGGATGGACCAGATGGAGGAGTGGGGTGCGAGAGGGGTGTCGGAGGAACCAGCAAAGGGGAAAGGGATGCTGCGTGTGTTGGCATGGACCAGTGCGTCAACGGCTGTTGCCTCACACGAACCGCCGAAATTATAGTTAGTGGCCCCCAACGGCTATTCCGGAATACGGCACTCACTACCAAAACACTTGCCAGACCGCGATTCCTCCGGAGGACCCGATCCACCTGAGAGATCATCGTCGGCCTCCCCTAACTGCTCGCCCTGGGACTTCTTCGAGGCTAGACCTTCGACTAACTCTCGAGATTACTCTCCCACTTGATACGTGGTCGGATACTCAGTGGAACTGGTCGATCATTAGCCTCATACCTGTGCCATGGAGATCCTCGTATATCTGGCATTCGTAGGTCATTTGGACTTTGCCTATTGGTCCTCGTTGTGGTGGACGCGGGCTTAGGAATGCTGGTGCTCCAATCACTGGGATATGACTCTATGGATTTTGGATTTTAACCCCCCGTACGAGTGAGTGATCTTGCTTGGTGATGCTTTCGCAAACCGGTATCTAGAGTTGTGATCAATCGGTGTGCTCCAAGAAATTGCGGGAACTCTCCCAGTGATTATGGGGAAAACCCGTTCAGTGAGTGAGCCCCTTTGGGGCTAGTTCACGCGGTCCCTTTCTCGCGAGGAATGCCACGTTCAGAAAGAATCGGGACGCTCTTGGGGGTGCATCGGAAGGTCAAGGTATTTGGCAGAAAATTACGCTAGAGCAGCTTTTCGGGAGGCTCAACATTTATCGGAGATAAGGACATTTGCTCTTACAAAAGATCGTTGAATCGCCAAAGACATATTTGAAATTGAAATGACAACTAAACGATAAATGCTCGACACATCAAACTGAAAGATTGTCGCCGGAAGTGCGTACACGGGCCACCCCTGTAGTAAGAGATTTGAATGCGAAGTTAAGCGAGAATCTTAGCCGTCGCGACGACGTCGGACCTTCTTTTAATGCCAGCCCAAGGAGGCCACGAAGCCTAAGAAATAGTAGAATAGACTCGTTAGTTCTTTTCGGCGCTCCGATCGGCCGACCACCACAGAGAGCATTCCACTTGCGTGTACCACCCGACCGACGGAGCCGCTAGATTTCTATCACTCCCTGCCACTATTTCCACCCAAACTCTGGCCACTGCTGTACTCCACACACTTGCCAACAATATTCCACAACTCTACCAGAAATGACAGTCACTCGTCATTCGCTCCATGGTCTCTGGAGAGTCGGCATGACTTGGAACTCCACACTATCTCGGAAGACGATAACGTCGCGCAGGGAATTGGGGCGAAACTGCGAGTGGAGAGTCTCGAGAAAAGCTCTAGACAACTAAACCGGTAGCGGACGTTGGTTGTTTCAAGACAGGACTGTCAATACTTAGAGGGAAAGGAGAGCCGGGCGTGGGAGGGCGAGCTGTCACTGGCAGAACAACGTGGTAACGTACCACGTGCAGTTTGACACGCGGTCGTAGGTGCGTAGGGGTTGGGGTATCCGTAGCGTGTGGGGGTTACCGAGCGGCGGGCGTTCTTTTTCCCCTATTTTTTCCGTCCCCACCACGACAGCGCGTGGCGAGCGAGAGAGTTCAACCCCTCCTCGGCCTCGAACACCACCTGGATCCAGCGTGTCAGCCGGGGTGACGTGCGCAAAAATTACTGAATGAACGGTGACGTCACCGGGAGCCGGCCGCGTGAAAAGTGTGAAGCGGGTCTTTCCTATCCGTGTCAACCCAACCCGGAGTCCCCCACGAGCCGCGCGTTTCCTCCTCGCCTTCCATCGCCTCGCCGGCGTGTTATGCTCGGCCGACATTGCCACGGGGGTGCTGCCACCCTCGAGACATCCTGCCACTCGCCTAAAGGGTTCCTAGTCGCGAGATAAAGCCTCGTGGAAGCCTTCGTTAAATGGATTAGGAGCGAAAGGGTCCGCTGGATCAGCGTCGCCAGAACCCCATCGCCGCCGCCGACGCCGAACGAGAGAGCCGACGCGCCTCTAGAAATCAACCCCCTTCGAGCGACAACCCGCGAATCGATGTCCCACCCGATTACCTACGCTTTTAAGCCTCCATCCATCCTACCCGATAGCTGATAATTTATTATCACCCGCTATTCACTCCCCCAAGTAATCTCGAGGCCGATGCGCCCAACTTCCCTGGCGACGCTTCGAGGCTGAATGGCGAGGTTGCAATGTGGATTTCTTCTCTTCCAGGTATCCTGGTACCCGGGAATCCCGAGGCAAATGACGTTCCAGCCGTCGCCGATGAGCAACTAAGCTGCAGACAGACGAAGCCAAGTTCAATCATAAGATAGTGATTGGCCGAGTCTATCGATGAGAAACTCCCAGGGGAATCCGTCGCTCGGTGGTCAGACAAGTTAGACTGAAGGCCAAGGAGAATGTTGTGAGAATCCTGTGGCAGTGGCGTGCGCGTTAGCCGAATGGAAGGATGTTCCATCCGGCGTTCTGACTGCCTATGGATATATACGGCCGTTGCAACGGCGGTGTTGGCGGAAGCACAGTACCCGGAAGCGGCTCTGCCCCGGTGAGGGCGTCCACCAACGAGGCTAGTGGTGGCCAAGCGAGTGCAAGCAACGAGGGCGGTGGACCACCTGGCAGGATGCAGTTGACAGGAGCCTCGGCTCCTGGCGCCGCCGCGTCGCCGGAGTCCGGCGTCTCACCCTTGACCGATGCCTACACCAAGATGACCAGCGACATCCTCGCCGAGAGGACCCTCGGCGACTTCGTCAGCGAGCATCCCGGCGAACTCGTGCGAACAGGTATCTCCATATCTTGAGCGTGCATCTTCTCCATAGACAGGCTTCCTAAAAAAGGGTCGTTGCCTCTGATCCAGGGTCACCCCACCTGGTCTGCACGGTTCTGCCGGCGCACTGGAGGTCCAACAAGACTCTGCCAGTGGCCTTCAAGGTCGTGGCACTGGGCGAAGTCGGCGACGGCACTTTGGTTACCGTACGAGCGGGCAACGACGAGAACTGTTGTGCAGAGCTGAGGAACTCCACCGCCCTTATGAAGAATCAAGTGGCAAAGTTCAATGACCTCAGGTTCGTCGGGAGAAGCGGGAGAGGTGAGTACTCGATAATGTCAAAGCCGTCAGGCAATTGATATAGTTGGAAAGTCGGTGGAAAATCTGCATGGCCCAATTCACCCCGGAGGAGATCGCTCGGGCTCCATTCATGAAAGCGGAAAGTTGCTGATCTTGGTTGACAAACGGGTATAGGTTGGGCGAGGGAGGTCGCCGGGAAATACTCGAGGGGTGAGATCCCGGTTGCGGAAGTCCCTTCAAAGAATTCGCTTGCCCTCCTCGTAGTAAGGGTAGGTCGTGGTCGTCTTGAGACACCCTCCTTTTTCCTTGGCTCCTCGTGAGAGGAAAACTCTCTCGGGCCTGTCGACGAAACAGGGGAGAAATTGGACGGCGTCGTCGTCGACGATGCTACTCCGCTCTCTCCGGCTGATTTCGGGCCGATCCGAGAACGTCGGCGACGACGACGTCTTGGAGTGGGTAATGGCTTTTATTTGTCGGCACCGCCGCCAAGCAACCTCCTCTTTACTTTCCTTCGACGCTTTGTCGGGAAACAGCGCGACTATTCGCCGGGTGAAAAAGGAGGGATCTGCCGCTCGGAAGGAAGGACGCGCCTTCCCCGGAAGGTTCGCTGATATTAATTGAGGTTTCACTTGGGTTTTAATTAACGTTATTAGGGCCGTTACTTCGTCTAACTCTGTCTTTCAAACTCCGCTTGGCAATGAGTGCCTTCATTAACTGACTGCTTGCCGCGACCCATTCCGACCACTTTTGCCAAACTCGTTTGGTCGCGTTGACAGTCCTCAGACTAGCATAATGAAATTCCCCCGTCGTTCACTTGGAAAAGTCACGCTAATGCTATACCCATTGCCTTACAAATGCGAGTACCCAGTCTCACCCTTCCGCATCCCCGGTGGGTGATATGGTCTGCCGCCAAGATTCCCTCAGAAATTAATATCGGCATATAACGACGAGACTACCGGAGCAAGTAAATCCCGGTTAAATCAGCGAATAGCCGAATTTTCTGTCGACTATAAGAGGGAGGGGCGGATTTCGTAGGGCGTTCACGAGAGCTCGTCGGTCATTTGTCTGGGATTAGCTCTCAATTGTTTTCGCCGGGTGCGGAATTAACATAAGCTAGGATGAAGAATGTAAGAGAAGTGTCTCTCATCAGGATTCCTGCGACTGACGACCGACTCCGCCTAGATCCGACTACTGGCTTCTCCTTGAATATTCCCGTGGAAACCGATGTGCACCCGATCCCCGCCCGAATTCTTAATGACCCTTTCTCTCTCTCCCCCTCTCTCTCAAGTTTGCTCCGAAAGCGCGATAACATCTTTGTGTGTGGATGCGAGCATGAGAGAGCACTCTCGCCTCCTACCTGCCCGTCTCGAATCAGCATTGCGATCCTTGCGCGAGCCTCCCGCAAGAAGTACGTCTCAGTCAGAGCGAGCAGGCGGCGAAAAAGGAATATTGTATTGCTAATTGGTAAGAGTGCCAGTCCCATTTAGGAGGTCGTCTTTAAACTACTTAAAGGTGCTCCCGGTCGGAGGGACTTGTGTGTTAGACGAGAGCTTGTAATATCGATGATAAGCTACGGCCCTCGTCCCGCACGTTCGAGTGTAATGCCTGCCTCCATCACTCCGCACTCCACCCCCGGGGCACAGGATCGTTTCCACCCCTTCAGCTCTAAGCCCCATAACGAGATAGATCATTTGAGCGCTTATAGTTCCAGCCTCGAGTACCGCGCCGTATCCTTCAACTTCCCTTTTCCTATCAGATACAACCCCGCCACTCGCATGCCGCCTGAATACCGTGTGAAAATGCTTCGGGAGAGTTTGTTATAACTGTTTTGAGATATATGTATGTATCTGTGGTGGTGGGGGAGGGGGGATGAGATGTGACAGTGGCATGCGAAATAGGATGTCCTATCCCGGCCGGTGTCGAAATTGGGAAAAAGGCAAGAGGTGGTGCGCATTGCTGGCCGTCGAGCGTGGCCATAATCAATTCGTTATCAGGGACGGAATGGCGCATTGTGCGAGTCGCTTGGCGAAAATTGAAATTAATTAATTGGCTCGACGGCGGCGGACCGACAACCTGGTGTACGCAGAGACGTACACACCCCCGGTACACGTGTTCGGCCGCACTTGCCCCGGAGAAACGTATGCTAACGAGCATAATCACCGAATCGATTTGAAGGGAGCGCCGGCGTGTCGACAGTGCCGACTGTATTCAGTGTCAATTAAGCCCCTTGCCGATCATGCCGCTGGGAGAAACTAGTTTTGCGCTGGTTCGATTTGAAGAATGATGTCAAGTAGACGAATATCGGAAAGAATGAGAGGAGGGTGAGTGAAAGTAGTTTCCAAGACTCGAAAGAGTTGCTCGGCGACTGGTACGAGAGAGGGTGATACCTATGCTCGTGCACGTGTGCTCGCCTCTCTCCAAAGGGAAATTGCCTGGACTCTGGCAATAGGTGAAAAGCTCGGTTGCCAGGGCGAGCGCTCGTCGAGAATGCCGTGACTTGCAACTAACCGAGGGGATCCCCTGCTGGTGCTCTCTGCTACTGGAAAACGAGAAGCTCGCGTGGTTCACCACCGTGTGGCCACGCGCGGTACTCGTCATTATTTCTTCCATGCCTTCCTCTCGCTTTTTTCGTGCCCACTCCGGGACACCCTCCGACACCCCTGCGCTCCCGACTGCCCGCCCGCCTGCCCGCCTCTCCTCCCGACTCTGCCTCCCTGCATTCGTGTCGAACGATTAAAAAAGTTATCACCTCCGCGTCCGAACGTTTCCGACAACTTCGATGAAAGTGTCCCCGAAAATCGAGCCGGTCCTCCTCCCCCACCTCATCCCCCCCACCTGTGCCCCTCGGCCTCTCCTGCAGTGTCCGCAGAACGCGGGGGAGAAAGTGAAAAAGTTGGAGTCACAGCGGTTACACGCGAGTTAAAGGGCGGTCGAAGAACTGGATCAAGGGGGATGCGCGGTTGCGGTGAACCTCTGCGTGAACGAGCATCCTCCACGATTTGCGTGCGGCGCTGCCGACTGCACTTTTTCCGGCCGCGTGTCTGCCTTTAACGAGGACCCACCTGAGCCCGAGGCCAACGCCAACTCGCCATCGGGCTCGCCTCCCATTGGAAAGATAATAATAATATCGACAGCAGCGAGCGACTACCAATTTCCCTCGTGTCTTCCTCGCCGGCTTTTTTCCCTCGATTCCAATGGAGCCGGCGAAGGACTTTGGCCCCTCCAGCGTTACCAGGTGGAAAGGTGCCTCGAGAGTTTACGGGAGGCATTCGATCGGCATTATGCGGCCTTAATATGCTTTTTAGAATAACTCGACGGTGCCTCTGGAGGCGGGGGTTGATCGAGTTCTCTTAACTCGGCCGCGCCGGCCACCCTCGATACATTACCGACCGTTAATTCGGTTACCACGGAGTTTCACCCCCGTTAACCACGTTTACGAACTTTCAACGCCCGCTTTCATGCGCCCTTCCACCAATGGACGCTTGACAAAAAGAGCATTGACACATCATCAACAGGAGCCATCACGGTGCTCCGGAGACTGAGTTGGGAATTCGAACGATTCTGTTCCAGGGAAGAGCTTCACCTTGACGATCACTGTGTCGACCTCGCCTCCCCAGGTTGCCACCTACACCAAGGCGATCAAGGTGACCGTCGATGGGCCGCGCGAACCGCGATCCAAGACCAGTGAGTATCACTGTAAGCATTCCTATTCTTATTCTATTTACCATAGAGATACAAATCCTGCGATAGCTTGACGGCTCTCGATTTTTTCGATGTTACTCCCGGATTTCGGTCGCTCGAGAATCAGGAGGGTGGGGGGGCAGTAGCGCAGCATCCGCAACGGACGTAATGCTTAACGAATAGTCGGCAGTGTAAGCCGCAGCTTCGAAATGGGCCGGGTGTGTGTGCGGTTCGGCATCCAGGGCCGCCGTTATACCGCACGCGGGGGGCTAAGTTTCGCGCAATTGCCATTATTTATAAGCCGGCGGGGCCAGCGCCATAACATTGATAAAGGGCTGCGCCGCTAAAGCCGCGGAGATATTCTCTCCCACCGAACCGGCGACGCCTACAAACTTTCCGGGGTGCCCAGCGGCTTGGCCTTACCTAGATGCACTCCTTCTCCTCATTCGCGAACAGCGCCGAGCGCACACCCGAGACATACAATTACCGGGGGACCCGTGTTATTTCGCCGGGCTCGAGGCGCCCCGGAAAGGGATGGCCTCGAAATGTCTCCGCGCCCGTTACATAATCCCCTGGAACCTCTGGAAATTCGGCGAGGCCCTTGCCGCTGGAGATGCGACACTAGTCGCTTCTCTCTGACGTATCCGAAGGCCAAATGAGATTGAACCGGGTTGGAGTGTGCTCGCGGAGGCTGCGATCGGGACGTTGCTCCGTGTGCCGGTCCTCTTGGAAGTCGGCCCAAAAATATCTCCGATAGGTTTAATAGTCGATGCCGCACGACACGAGCGTCGGCCTCCGCACCGCCACATCCGCCCGGTTGTTTATGCTCCTGGGCCACCCACGAAATCTCCGCCACGACACAGTGAGTCGCCCCGAAAAATCGGCATCCTTTCAGAACATTATGACTCGCTCCTGCCCTCATACACCAACCCGCACGTGACCCAGTTCCACGTGCGCTCCGAGCCCATCGAGAACTTTTAAGCACATTTTTTCTCCAGCCTCACTTGTTACATAGTCTTCCCAATATGTATCCAAGCGGGAAAGCCATCTGGTCGTGGGCATAAGATAGCTAGGAAAGTGTATAATATTCCGGCGAATGTAGAGTCGAGGGCAAGGCGAGCGCGCACGTTGCAGGGAACTCCTCGGGCGCGAATGCCACTCGGGGCTCGTAATTAATTAAACAAGCAATTCATTACACATTCTACCCTCGTCCCATAGCCAAAGGTAGCCGCCGCGGAAAGGCCGTGGGGCTAAGGAAATTGATCAAGGGTACACTGAGAGGGGGAGAGGGTAAATTTCTCTGAGCTAGTCCTAGCTAGGAGCGGATGGCGGATGGTCCGTCGAAAAGCGAGAACCCGGATCCGAAATCCGAGTTGCAGCGACCTTTCCTGGGAGGAAAGGGTGCAGTCTCCGGGCGCGGCGGAGGAGGTCGAAAATGGGTGGTGGGCTCGGGATCGTGTCGGGAAGGGTCGTTTGGGGCGACGGGACGAAATGAGTAGCTGTCGCTGCCAGCTGGTAACTCTCGAGAAATTCCCTGGCAGCTACTGTACTGGCCTAAAGGGCTACCCAATGAAATCGATAGTAACGACTCTCCTCAGGACTCGCCAGAGCAAGACTCTCCTTCTTCCCCTTCTTCCTCCCGTCCTACGCAAAGTTAGGAGCAGCACTCGAGACACTCGGCGCGTCCTTTATCGGGACAATTTCGTGGCTGTCCGTTGCACACTCGTCGATCCTCGTGTCGCGATCCATCCGCAGGATCGGAGGGAGGGTGGTTCGAACGCTTGACACCTAATGAAATAGTGCGAGGAGCGCGGCTTAACCGTCGGCACAGGGTTGCGTGATAAATCCGTGGGCGGCTCGGCATAATTTATTAAGTGACTCGACCTCAGTCGACCCCCGTCTCTGGGCTGCTGGTGACTGGGAGAGTTGGCTCGGGGAGAGCGTAGCTTTGATCGGAGCTAGTGCCCCGTGAATTTCTTGGAGCGCGGAAAGACGCGGCGGCGCGGAGGAGCTGGTGGTTCTGGCGGATGGGAGAGTGCTCGCGCGCGAGATGCAGGAATCGCCGCTCGTTTAACGGGATCTCGTTAGCCCCGGTGCCCGTCGGTATTCCGGCGTCGCGCCCCCATTGTGTCCCCGGGATCGGGCGTACCCTATTCAGCAAACCGGCGGGAATTTCGGGTTGCCGAGTTAGAATTAGGGCTTCGATTGGATTATCAGGACGACGGGGTTCTGGCACCTCTACTCCCAATCTCTCTTCCTCCCTCGCACGCGCACATACTCCCTCTCTATCCGTCACACACCCTCCGGCTGATATAGCCTCTCGCACCCTTCGCTCTCGCCGTTGCCTTTGGTATCAGTGTTGGGTCCCGTAGTAAAGGGAAGCTCCAACTACCTAGCTCTGCGTCTGTATGTTCGTATGTCGGTGTTCCAGCTCGACCTGGCTCGCCATCGGGGACGCGGCCGGCCTCGTCAGATAGTAGAGAGTCGCCTGTTGGGACGTCTTTAATTGGGTTGCCGACACCGCTCTCCTACGAAATAAAATGAATCGCCGCCTCTGCTAGTCCCTTCCCTTGTACTCTCCCCGCTTCTCTCTCTTTCTCTCGCCTCACTGGCGTCCACTTTTAACTTTAACCCCCCCCCCCCGCCGCCGCGTCTCCCCATACTCGCGGGCCCGATTCCCGTCCGAGCGAGTTATATGTACATCCGGAGCTGGCAATCGAATTACGGCCGATCGTTCTTGATGCGCGCACTAGGAGTCCAGTGGACAGGCGCACGGTTGATCGCAGTGCTGTCTCTTTTAGGGCAACAGCAGCAATTCCACGCGTTCGCCTTCGCCTCGCAGAGGGGTGGGCCCTTTTTCGCGTCGCCGCTGGTCGACCCCCTGCAACCCCTGCCGAACCCTCTGCAACCGCTGCCGAATCCACTGCAGCCGCGGGACCCGCTCTCCTCCTTTAGGCACGCCATGCCGGCCAACTGTCAGAGTAAGTACATGTGTAATTGTGTACCTTGGCTGCGTCCTTCGTCCAGACGATACATATTTTACTTATGCCACCCCGCTTTCTGTCTACCTGCGCTTGTCTCTTGCACGATTGCTTAGCACCGTCATGCATTCAATACCGCCGAGATGCAAAATGCAATTCTCATCGAGTCCTGTGGTCTCGCGAGAAAGTAGATTAATACGCTGCTCCGTAAGAACTGAAGGCGCTTCCTCGAGGCTGGGAATATTTCCAGGCAGACGGTACACCTCGAGCAGCAGCCCGAGTAGATACACAAACGCGCGTCACGGTTCTCGGATAGGCTCGCTAGCTAGCTTCTCGACTCCAGAGGCGGAAACCGCAAGCCTGTTCAAAGCTAGATTAAATATTATATTAAAGGGGTTGCCACGGGGAGCACGAACCCGCCGGGCAGCCGGTTTCGCCCTCCCTCCCATCTCCGCCGCTCACTGCTCCCTCGACCTCCCGCGCGAAAGCGGATCCGCGATTTCAGCGTGAAATGCACGGTGAAAATTCGATCGACCTACCTCGAGGTCGAGATGCTCGTGCGACCCGTTTGAAATCGCTTTTCATATCTTTTTCTCGGGGTTGGATTTCTCTCACATCGGCCGCGGATTAATTCTCAAGCATGCACGAGTACTCCTTGGGAAAACTCTTGGAGGGTGTGTCGAAGGTAGGTAGAAGTGCGGCCGGTTCGACGATAGGAAAAAAGGGAGCCGCGAGCGGGTCTGTGAGGAATTTGGGCGAAGCGAAGGACGTGAAAGCGGTGGGTTCAGTATTTAGGGTTAGCTCTCGTCACGAGGACGGACCAGTGGCGCTCGTCGAGGCGAGCTTGGTTATTTGAGTTGGCCGGAGCTACGCGGGGATGACCAACCCTTTGATCTCGATGTCTCTCCCTCCCTCCCTCGGCGGCTACGTTGGCTGGCAGCTGTGTCCGCCTGCACTCCTGGCCACCCTCGAGCATACCCTACCTTCCACCCCCTATCACTCTCTCTCTCTCTCTCTCTCTTTCCTCCTCGTGCTTTCCGGCCCCCGGCCTCCCCCCCCTCTGACTCATTGGAAAATCTATCGGGGATGCTGCCTATATCCCGCAAAAATAAATCCGCTCCTCGAGCAAAGAGTACCGACGCCGCCGCCGCTGCCGCCGCCGCCGCCGACGTATGTTCCGCCTAAAGTGATTTGAATCTGACGAGTTCCAGCGCGGAACTTTTAATCATGCCCATCTATCCAACCGCTCTCCCACTCGATCACTCTGCATGTGCTTCATGCCGTTGTCTTGTTAAGTGTGCGAGCATCGAGCTGTTTGTCTTGCTGTGAGCCGGCCTAAGTGGAGATAAGCATTGCCAGCCATCCTCCTCGAAGGTATGATCTCCTAGTGGCTGGTTGGGGAGGAACTTGTAAGGAGGATGGAATACGTGTCTGCCCCCAGATATGTCTCAGTTCGGTCTGACTGCGAGCAATTCCTGGGGATACGGGAGTACCGCCGGCTATGCTGGCTATCTTCCCGGTCCACTGTCTTCGTGCGCTACCCAGGCGTCTTTCGCACCACCACCCCCGCCGCCTCCGCCGCCACCGCCTCCGCCCCCAACGTCTGCGTTGTCCTCCTTTGCGGGCACGGCATCCATGAACACGCAGACTGCGGCACCGGATTCGACAGCGGGCTCTAATGTCACTTCCGGTACGACTGGCTCCACGCCGCAGCAGGACGCCTTCTCGGCCGTGTCCTCTTGTAAGTCTCTTGGGTTCGCATTCTCAGTTGGCCGTTTAGGGGGGTCAAAGGGTTCGTTTATGCTTAATTAAGTAGAATAGGTTGGATAGTCGGAGATTGGCTGGCAGAGTTGCCGGTAAGGTAGTAAGCGTTTGAGGAGTCGACCATGTTTTTCTGTTGGCAAAAGCAGTGGTGCCCGACACTACGACCCCAGGCCAACCGGACCCACTGGACCCACTGAGCACCCTAATGTCGGGCACGGCCAGCCAGAGGTACCAGGAGTACGTGTCGCCGAGGTCCCTCTCGACGGACTCGAGCACCACCGAGAGCCCCGTCCACGAGGAGCAGGCCTTCGGTCAGAATTACGGCAACTACTTCCCAACGCCTGGAGTCCTGCCGAGCATCTTGTACTCGCAACTCTACGGGAACCAGTTCCAGAACTCGGAGAGTCCGGAGCAGAGGGCGGTCGCTGAGAGCTGCAGCGTCAGGCAGGAGGAGGTCAGGCCGGACAATAATGTCTGGAGGCCTTACTGAGAGAAAATCGGGAGGGCGAGCGGCCTGCATGCCGGAAATCGGTGCCAGTCGACCTGGCTCAGGGTACACGACGGCTGAATCCAATTCTCCTTCGACCGTAGACTGTGATTAGTGTGGTGTGCTAATTCCTCCGAGTGTTCCCTCGGCGCCGCAAGCAAAAGAGAAACAGAGACCGAACGATCTGACTAGTACTAGTGGGCATTAAACAAAGAATTCCTTCGCATCGATGACACGCGGCTCCTCTCGCCAGTTGCATCGAGAGCAAGAGAGAGAGAGAGAGAGAGAGAGAGAGAGAGAGAGAGAGTGGGAGTTTTAACTGGTTGTGTATCGACGCCAACGAATCTTAGGGAAGCGGCCGCGCCTCGGCGGGCTTTGTAATTAATTGTGCTGCGAGACTGGACCTACCGGGTGATATTCTCCTCGGTGCTGAGTGATTCGAATGGATGAGTGCGATCTATGCGAGAAGCCTACGCCGCTGATAATCGTTACGACACTAGTGGTTCGCCATGTATATATCTGTAAATAGCTAGACAGAGGGAGAGGGAGAGCAAGAGAGAGCAAGAGAGAGAGAGAGAGAGAGAGAGAGAGAGAGAATGGGGAAATAGTCGCATCCGAGCGAGATCCTTCTCTCAGTCGAGACGACGCGATCGCCCTTGATTTCTTCGATTATGTTTTCATAGTATAAAGAACGCCGTCGATTAACTTCGGGCTCGTGCAATATCGTCGATGTTTCCTGAACGTGCCAGCACCGATCGTTTGACGAAATATTTTCCCGAGGAGTCTATGAGTAGAGTTGAATGAGGCTTTCGACCACCAGGGTAGGCGGGGGAAGCAGTCGGTCGGTGATCACATTCCGGTCAGGTTGACGATAACGTAGGAACGGAATCGAATTTGGCGATGGGCCCCGGTCCCAACATCTGCGGAGCTGTTGGCTAGTCTTTACGATTCCGAAAGCTCGCGCGATATCAACGAACACACGTATGCATACTGCGACACTCGTTCATACACATACACACTCTCTGAAAGAATTCACATCGAAATTTCCGTGAGAGATGCGAAACCGACAAAAGCAAAGCCGCCGACTAACCGGCGGCTGATTGGCGCGTCGGCGCGGTGCTCGCTCTCGCACCCCGACGCACGAACAAACACACTGCGAACAAACGTTCCCCCGTGAATGATGATTTCCGATATACATATCTACCGAACTATTGTTATCGTAGTTTTCGACCGAGTCAAAATAAAAGTGTATTTCAAAATATGCGTCGTCAGACTTCTGTCGTTCTCCAACCCCCATCCGCCCATCTAGTCCCTCCCATTTGCAGCAAAGTAATTCGTCCATCAGATTCAATATACTTCCCACAACCTTTTTCTCGAATCCATCATCGAATTTATATACCACTTAATCCCACCATTGGGTCTCCGTCGAAATTCAGCAATAGTTCTTAATGACGTTTTGGTTCCGTTGGGAGGGTCGTCGGGGATCCTCGGTTCAGGGTAACGAGACGAATCTGTACAAAGGTCTCCTCAAAGCCGAGAGTTCGCAAAGGCCGCGCGCAGCCAGTCGCCCTCACGCTAACGGGGCCACGCATATGTAAATTCGCAAAAGATTTAATTAAACGTAGACCCGCCGGAAGACTTCTGGTTGCTCCTCCTCCTCCTCCTCCTCCGTGCCAGTCATCCCCCATGTGCACGGGGGACTGCTGAATACCAGCCTCGAATTTAACGCTTTATCCCGACGCCAAGGTCGCGTATGATATTAGCGAGACTCTCGATTACATTCCCTAGGATACCTTTCCATCAAGGCAATTAGTCATCGCGCGGTCCCTCGGTAAGCACTGTCTAATGTCTCGGGATACCGTGGATCGGCTGGTGAGGTCGTGAGTCTCGGTGCATCACCTTGAAATAACGAATGTCGGTAATCGGCGAGAAGGGAGGGAAGGCCGGACTTTTATCGGGGCGCGCGTGGAAAAGCGGCCACCGCCGGCAATGTTTATCGGTGTTTCGGGGAGAAACGGGACGAGCAACCTGATGGACATCACGGCGGTTCGCCGGCGGGGTTGGGGTGGTAGGACTCATCGTTTATACGCGGTGCCAGCATAATGGAGTAGAGTGGAGTAGAGCACGGATAATGGAGTATGAAGAATAGCGTGCGGTGAATGTCGGGATTCCTCTCCATCCCTCCTGGCGGCCACCCCCTCTCCACTATCCTCCCTGTGTTTAGTTTTCTCTTTCCCTCTCTCTCTCTCTCTGTCTCTCTCTCGGCCCCAGTACTCGCGACATATACAGCCCTTCCTCTCTTTCCCGGCCACGGTCATTCTTCTTCTAATTCTCTCCCACTTTCACCCCCTCGTTCGCCCACTCGCTCGCGCGCTCTCTCGCTCCCTCTGTCTGCGTGTATCTGGGAGACTCGCGCTCTGCGAGCGACTGCACGAGGGTCCAGCAAACTGGACACGGCTCGTTGGCTCGAGCAGTTGGCCATGCCGATTTATCGTCCTGCAGCCGAGCCGCATCACCAATTGCCGCTAAATTCGCCCGTGTCATCGAATTTCGACCGCGATTTTTTCCCCCTTTTTTCTTCGCCGACCACCTACCACCACCGACATCCACCTGCGTGTGCGAACAGTCTTCCTGCTGATCGCAAAAGAACGCGCGAACCGCGTAGTAAATCCCTCGGTCAGCAATGTAACGCGCGGTCGTCCTCCCCTGGCGTTGGACCGGACAGTAAAGAAACTGACTTATTGGTTTCGAAAGCTCGAGATTTGATCAATTAGATCGAACGCGCGCGCAACTGTTAGTTCCGTTGGGAGGAAAATTCGTCGGTCATGTATGCATGGTTGGGATCGAATGTGATGAATAGTGGAGTTGGTGATGGGAGAGAGAAAGAGTTAGGGAAAAAAGTGGCCCAGAGCCCCAGATACCAGGGGAAGATCGAAAGTAGCGCGCGTAACCGGGTATAACTCTCACCTTTTCCACGCATAGAACGCACGTGCTGTTCCCCCGGTAAAGCTTTGCCCGGTACAGTGGCAGAGGGTGAGAGGAACACAGGCCGCGGGAGGGAGGAAAGGGGTGGCTTTCGAGAGGGTGGCGCGGGGGCTCTGGTCGTTACACGCACCGGTCACTGCCACCCCCGTGGCTATCGCCGGCTCGAAGCCCCCATGCAAAATCACCCTTTGTCCCGCTCGATGGGAAATTACTTTTTGTCCGTCGATTACGGGGTGAATTTTCGGACAACGAGACCCGATCATTTCGAGCGAGATACTCGGCTCCGAGCCGAGATATCCTATCTGCGAAAGGGGTTCGGCTTCGTGACTGTCGGTCCCTGCAAATCGAGCACTCCAAGTAACGGCGCAACAACACAGTCACTCACGGCCCATTATTTTTTATCCTTAAACAATACGCAGAGTCCGCTTTTACCTTGTGGATTTTCGTGGCAGACTGCGAACGCAATCGGCTGCAATCTAAGTTCGAAAGAAGGGATCGTTTGAATCGCAAATTCGCAATGTTTTGCTCTTGTCTGGATGACGAGTGCGCGGCGCGCACTGCCGGGGAAATAAGTAAGACTTGACGAAGTGCGCCCGGGGGGCCAGAACCCTTGATTACCAAGATCTTCATCTACATGCTAAACATCGCTCCACGGCAGCGTCTTGAATACTCTTGTACTTACGTATGTATCTAGATTCCGAGTCTACAGGCGGCTCAACCCCCTGCATACCCCACCTCTCCCACCCCTCAGTATTCCACCCTCTTTAGACCTCTCTCTCTCTCTCTCTCTCTCTCCCTCGGCTACCCCGCGCAACACATTCGCCTACCATCTATATGATGTTTGCTTAGATTAAATTAACCGACCGTGAACCCATCCTTTGTTCCTCGCGAGCTCGCAGCCGGAACACCCCAGAGCAAGGCTGCTGCTGGGGGGTGGTCTTGGCGAGGAAAAAATTCCCTCGCAAATGGCAGACCTCCACTGATCTACGGAAAATTTTAAAAGATCTTGCTGGATTACAAAATGTTACGTGCTTATTGAAAGGTATTTAATATTTGAGACAATCTTGGCATTGAGTGCTCGTTCGTGACAATTATTCTGGCTTTAAACCGATACTTCTGCGGGTGTAAGATTTACGTTTTACCTGTTTTGCGGGGAATTCGATGGTGAATTTGAAAGGGTTGGACAGGGTGATTTCTTTGTTTTTAGCGCCACGTTTTGTCAGGTGGAAATCTTGAGTACTACGGACGTCTTAAGGGGTGGCTGTCGGCGGCGCCACGTCTTTAAGAAAACCGTCTTATTCTTTCCCTTTCTTACCGACTTCCTCCCAGTGGAATTCTTTCAATTTCATCCCCTGGCATGCCACGTCCTTCGCATGATAAGTAGTTACCCTCACCACCCCCTTGGAATATAATTCGTTTTTTTTACTTTTATTATTAAAAACTACCTTGAACTGATGCTAAAAAGGGCTTGGAAGTGGAGACTGTATATCAACCTAGTCTGAGCGTCTTTGAATTTCGTTACTGAATAAGTTCAGAAAAACGTTCCCTTGATTTGTTCGGTAAATTGTTTGGATTTGTATGAATTGTTTGACAATTTTAAGGGTGTGCAGTTTTTCTTTAAGTTTTCTTCCTCTGTTAAACAGTACTTGTTACCGACTTCTTCCCATGCTGCCTTACCACTAGGGGTGGATGTCGGAGTTTCTTAAGGCGGTGGGTGCGAAGAAAGAGGGTGAGTCTTCTTAAATGTCTTTGCCATCTTACTCGCTGGAGGGCGACACTGGTATAGCGCCAGGAAAAACAAAAATTCGTGTAAAAAGAGTAGGCAGCACGTCGCGATTTCGTTTTATCTGGAATTTCTTTGTGGATGCATCTGGTGTATATTAGAAATGAAGTTCAATTATAGTCTGCGTATTTCAATACCCGGTGGATTATAAGAACTTGGTCGTTTGCGCTTTCCTGTTTTTATTATATTTTTTTTATAAGTTGTTCTTTAGAATAATTCCATCAGTCCGCTCCAACACAAATGGGCAAAGATGACGGGCACAAAGGGCAAACTCTTGAAAGCCTCCTCGAGTCAGCTCCAAAAGAGCACTCAATTATTTTCTTCCTCCCCATCGTGATTTCGCGTGCCCCTCTCAAGATTGATGCGCCTTCAATTTTTTATCTCCCATTACGTATGCAAACACGACGAGAGAAGGTCGCTTCTCGTCAGGATAAGACACTCTGGCGGAATGCATCAGTGAAAAAGAAAAATCATTCCAGTGGGAGTGAGATCTCTCGATCCAAGAGATGCTGTACTCTTTAAAGAGGAGGGGGTATGACACATGCCGGTTTCCTTGGAGCCTTAACCCGAAGAATGAGAAAAACGTTGTTGGATCTTCGGTAGAGTGTCGGGGCGAGAGGGTCGGGATTATTTACCAGGCAAATATCGCCTGAATCCTGAATCCAGTCTTTCATGGGGCTGGAGGGTGTCCGGCGGGAAGTTGCCGAAGAACCTGGTCAAAGCCGATGGCGAAATATGCGGAGGCAACCTAAAACAGTGGAGAGATCTCGCAGTATCTTGGCCGGGTCTCGCCGGTAGCTAGGCAACCCACCCCCAGAGCCACACCACCTTCTCCTCACTTGTGCTCGCTCTCTACTACCCCTTGCCACCTTTCCTCCTCATCCTCCTGGCGGCTCCTCTCGTGTCCTCCTCTCTTCTCTTCTCTTTCCTCTTCCCTCTTGCCACCGGTTCTTCTAGCTCTCGCTGCCACGGCGCCGTTTCTACCACGACCACCGACCCTCTTTCGGAGTGCCTGCCTGCAACCCCTGCACCTTCTCTGCCGGTCGGTCCTCATCCTCGTCCTGCTGCTACATCTCGTCCTCTTGCTCGACGGCCTCCTCGACCACCCCGGCCACCTCATCCCATATTCTGCCGCCCTCTTTCTCTCCCTCGAGTCAGTACACTCTCGCCCTCTCGCTCCTCTTTCCCTCTTCGTCTCCACGACTGTTCGCTCGTTCGTACCTTCGTTCTATTCGCTCGGGTGTTCGGGCGTTCGCCTCTTCTCTCACCGCGGGTGCGCGGGATCCCCCAGCCGTTGCCGCAACGGCCACGCTGGGGTACCTCAGAACCCCCAGCACCCTACCCACCCCATCCAACCGCCACACCCCACCCCATCGCCACCCCCGTCCACCTCCCTCCTCTGTCCTCCTTCCTTGCCCACCTTCCTGAGGTGCCAAGACTCATGAGAACTCACCCAGAAAAATTCTAGCCGATCCCGACGTTCCACCACTCTGCCGCTTGCTCTTCCTCCGTCCCTTCCAAATGATACGCCACCTACCAACCCCCCTTCATGTCCGTCTTCCGACCTTTCGCTGTTTTTCTCTTTTTATGCTTTTCGCCATAAAACTAATTCTGAAATTTCGAAAATTTTAGCAGATCACCCGAAGACCTCGTGATAATTGCGTGCTGAGTACTCTATCAAATCTTTCATAACCGGAAATCTATTAGCGACGGTAGAGCGGGTTCGGCCAGTCGGGATCGCACCTCGCGGAAAATCTTAACGGGGGTTCTAGTCACCATTTTGTTTTGCGGTCGGAATGCGCGGGTGCGTGTGTAAACGAGGCGGTTCTGCGCATCGTCTTGCGGTTGGTTTGTGGTTCTGGGGGTGGCTAGGCCCGATCATTGGCCGCGGGGGTGTCGGGGGTGGTTTTTGGGGGTGTGGTGGCACCTTGCGGTTTGCGGGCTGATCTGCCACCAGCAGGGGTCGGCCCTCTTATCGACCTTCCATTGGTTCTCCTCAGTCTAGTTACGTGATCTTCAGCCCCCTTTCGAAAACTCGCCCGACACATCAACCTCTGTGACACATTTTTCAAAACCTCCACGTCCTCAGGGTCCCAACAAATCACAAACACTTGTTTCGTAGTTGCGTATGTTGACAATGCAGCAATGTGGGTTGCATTGACCGGCGAATACTAGATGATAGATGCGCGAGGCAACGAGGAGACCTTTTTAAGTGCATGCGATTCTATATTACCCCTGGGTGCTCGGTTCCCAGCGAAGCAACCCTCGGGTGCGGGGAAGCTACTGCCGGCGTTTAATTACGCGCCCCTCCGTAAACCAGCCGAAGGCTCCCTTTCATTAAGGCAATAATTTTAATAATTTTTATCTTGCCGTATAATCTGCCTAATTAAAATTACGCTTTGATCGCGGGCGGATCCGCTCTTTCTCTCGCCACCCTCATTTCACTCAAGTAGCAGGCACATCGCGATGCGGCATTGTGCGGCAGTTGTGCATGGGAATTTAGAGTTTCATTCCCAGTGGCCGATCCACTGGAATCTTCTTATCAGAACGCGTCTCGCCCGTTGGCAAATGTCGGTCTAATAGCATTAAGTGCCGGGTAACTGGGCAAGCGGCATCTGGGCGGGAAAAATCGGCATTAATTAATGGTTCGTCGAGGCGAGCTCGTTAATTATCTAGGCGGCGCCGCGCGGCGCGGCGGGGCCGGCAAAGGAAGACGTTCCAAGGCGTAGGATCTCAATTCTTGGTAGGAGAGAATTCGCGGGAGGAATTCCGCGTTTGAAAGTGGGCGGCGGAGATGGAGAGTCGGCGGGAGACGGAGGGAAAAGTGCATCGCATCAGTCGGAGATGTCTTTCGGAGCCTTCGCTCGAGTTTCGCGTTATCGGGCCATTCGTCTGGGCCGCTCCGCTCCCTCTCCTCATTTTGTCCGACACTTTTGAAAAGTTCTCCTGCCCTCCTGCTCGCTCCTTCGTTCGCTCATTTCACTTAGCAGACTGCTGCTTTGCCTAGCGGGAGGGAGGCAGATGAAGGCAGTCCTCTTCACTCACTTTTCTGCCTCTGCTACGCTCCGCTCCACTCTCTCTCTCTTTCTCTCTTTCCCTCTCGCACGCGGACGCTCTCTGTGCCAACGCTCTCTTGAAGCTGGTTCGGCTCTTTCCGGCAGCTTGGCCTGGCCTGATCTGGCTCGGCCTCGGCTGTCCGACGTGCAAAGAGATCCAAAGGGCTCCGGGAGCTGTTTCGGTGGCTCCGCAGGAGATAGAGGAAGAAAGGGGCCGCGCACGGGAGAAAGAGGCTGGCATTCAAATGTTGATGAAATTGACCAGACGCGCTTTGATCCGGCCTCTTCAAATATTCGCCAAGAGATTGAAGTGAACATCTGAGGAGAGGAGCGCGAATTATCTTGCTGGCGGTGCTGCTACTGCCGCCGCCGCCGCCGCCGCCGCCGCCGCCGCCGGGCGGAAAAGCGGAAGTCCGACACACAGCCAGGTGTGTACGTATCTCCTCGCCACATCGGGCGCATTCGAACATCCGCCCGCAAATGTTGATTATGGAACCCCGCGCTCCCTTTGACTCGCCTCTTCGCCCCGGCCCCCAGCGCGCTCTCCCTGATTTCTTAAACCTTCGTCCTCCTGTTTATTCAGGACAGCCGGAGCAATTTCGCCGGTGATTAAAATTACATTTCCTGGCAAAATCTCCGCGAAAAAAGGAGCAGTCTCTGCCCGCTCGTTGCGCGCGTAGTCGCGCGCGCCTCCCTTGCGCCCGGAGTATCAGCGAGAGATCCGGCTGGCATTAGAATGCTTTATGCGACGAGTGGATATGACGCTAGGAGGGCAGCATGCGCGCCTGCCGCGTACGCCTGGCTCCCTCGAGTTTAATATTTAAAAGCGCATCTGAAATATGTCGATTCCGGCGCATAAACACGAGGGTGGAGAGAAAGAGCCGGGGAAAGACGAGCCCCTCTCTTTCCCGCAGGGCGTACCGTGTCTCGAATGATATGTTCGTCGCCTTACTTCCTGACCTGCGAGGTTTACCGGCGCCGGAATTTGCATTCTCAGGCTGCGCACACCGCCCGCCACAGCCAGCCTCCCTCTCCGCCTCAGGAATCTCAATCCAGCCGAGAAGAAGTCCATGCAACTTGTCCCTTGGTTTTGCGGTAGTCATCTTAACTGTCCGAACAGTGGACGGGACAGCCAATCCCATTGCGGCTGAAGATGGTCGCGCCGGTCACCGCTGGGAAAACGATTGCGCCCCCGCCGGAAAATGAAGACGAGCCGCCCAAGTCTTGGCGGACGCGCGCCGAATTCCACCGATCCTCGCAGCCAATTACAAACTTCCTGTCGGCCCTAGGCCGGTAAAGGCCGGTGCCCAGAAATTCCGCTGAAACTTGCGAGAGCCCTCTCGGGCTTCTTTAGGAGTTATGTGAGCAAGTTTTGCAGGCGTGGCAGGGACTGGGGGCAGGGGGGCATCGTAGATTCGCGAGTAATGTACACACATGAGGTGGCAGTGGGTGTCTAGGATGGCATCGGCTGCCATCCCCCGATTTCTCACTCTCCTCGGGAGGCTCGGCGCACCCTTCGCCTTCTGGCAAGGGCCGACCCTCTTAAACGCGAATTTGATATTCGTAAATCTGTCGGCCGGTTTCCATAAATCAAAACTTCCCCACTGACTATCGTCCGCGGAGAGGTAGGGCTCGGGGCGGGGGATGAGGGATGGACCGACCCTAGTAGACTC
This sequence comes from Crossocerus cetratus, assembly GCA_963675795.1. Taxonomy (NCBI): domain Eukaryota; kingdom Metazoa; phylum Arthropoda; class Insecta; order Hymenoptera; family Crabronidae; genus Crossocerus; species Crossocerus cetratus. Next base: position 6,768,246 of record OY776664.1, on the reverse strand, counting down.
CGGAACATCCGCTCGACATCTTCTCTCTTAAAAATTGATTTCTCACGGTGCCTGTCCCTTTGATCGGAACTCTAGGAGGTTCGCCCCGGCAATTTCGGCAGCGCACTTGTACCGTGGGCTCTAGTACGTATATTCGTGTAGGATCGGGAGTGCGTGTATACAATTGGCCCGGTGTACGTGCGGCGGGGCTGGCAGAGCGCGGAGTCGATTATTAAATAACAGAGTGGATGGAGAGTGAAGAACCGATGGTAGTATCTGGTAGCTAGGTGGCGGCCGGGAGCTCTCCCGACGAGAAATACCTCGCACGATACCGCGCATTCCTCGCGCGGGAGTGAGCGGCGCGCCCTTAATTAAAAATCCAACGAACCCCCAAAAATGAGCGGCCGCAGGAGCGAGAGCGGGAGCTGGAGGGGGAGCGCGGGCGCCGAGTCCGCGAAGGGAAATCGTAAATGGGGCTGGGGCCGATGGTGGGAGAAGGAGAGAGGTTGGAGAGCGTAGGGCCCGGAGTTAAGGGTTGCAGGGCAGCCGAGGCTCGTACGTCGAGGCAGACCGCATTCTTTCGTTTAATTCCCGCGAATTTATAGAAGCGGGAGAGGACAAACCGTGCCGCAATAGCTGCTGCTCTCTCGCCACGGCCTTTTCCGTGTTCTCCCGTTGCAGACGCACCCTTAAAAAGTATTGCTGTGCCCTGGGGGGCGTAATTGGATTCGACGCCGTCCTAGATGGCCGCGCGCCTTTATTGCGTTCTCCGCGCCTGCACCGCGATGACCTTACACCCTCTTTCCTGCCGCCCTGCTCCCCACGATCTGTGCTCGAATCCATCATTAGGCAAATTTCGCTGTACTGCGTGGAGAAACATGAGACAACCCCTCTATTTATAGTACGCAGGCCGAATTTTCGCGATTTTCCGAGGTTCCGCAAACTTGTTCGAATTCCAGCAGCGGCGTGTCTGCTTTTGGCAATGTCACTCGCGCGTGTTTCCGTCAGGTTCGTTTCTGTCGGAAGAGAAAGTCTGTCGTGGAAGAGGGTACGAGTTGTTGAGGAGGGGGGGAGCGCTGAACACGCAGGGTAGATCGAGCGGGCGCTGACTGAAATAATTAAAGCGGCCCAAGTTTTTACGACAAGGTGTTCATTACGGTGGGTAATTAAGACGCCCCTTAACTAGACCCGCTAACCAGCCCCGGGGGTGGTAAACCAACTTCTCAGTCAGCAGCCGCCCCAAGGAATCCCCCGCTGCCTTCGGCCTCCAAGGCGAAGGCCGTGCACACACACGCGCGCGCGCGCGCGCACACGCACACAGAAGCGAAGAAGGTCCCCCTGCTCCAGGAGCTTGGGAACCAGCGAACTTTTCCCGTTTTTATAAGCCGACGGACTATTATCGGTGATTATGTTAGGGGTGGGTTGGCGAGCTCCTTGCCGGCTTCGTAACTCCTCTTAATCGGCCTCTTGTTCATACGTACTTAAGTCCCCTTGACGGGATGACCTTTTTTCTCAAAGAAACGCGTCGAAAACAAACGGATTCATTAACGAATCCGCCGTCTCATTATGCCGGGATGATTTCTCCAGTGTCACGTAGCACGGCAGTGCTTTTCCACTTTGTATACCAGGCTGATGTGGGGGGCGAGCGTTCTAAGTACGTAGTGGGGAATTAGCGAGGATCCAAATATCGGCTAAGTCCCTTCTAAGCTGCGCCCTACCCCTGCAGATTAGCTTGGCCCTGCGCCCGCATTAATAAGTGACCGTCTCCGGCAAACAGAGCCGGCGATCCCTCGATATCAAGACTGCAGCTGGGATTAAGTCGTGTTTAACAGCGAATTTTCCTACAAATCGCGCCCTTCTAACCCACCCCCTCTTATATACTATATCCCATCCCATGATGCTGGAGCTTCCCTGTTCTCGGTGCGCTTAGACATTGCTCTTTGCTCTAAGCACGCCATTCTCAAACTCTGCAAGTTTTACTCGAATGAAGCTTGCTCTATTCTCGAAACTTACGTGTGGAATGAAGGCACGGTCCCGGCGCGGCGCGGCGGCGGGAAGGGGTGGATTCTGGTTTCAATACTGGTGGAGATGTGGAGCGCTAAGGGGCGCATAACTCATAGCCGGAGGCCAGCGTCAGTGATGTACGGCGGTTATGGGACAGCCCGGAGGATCGAGGTTCATCGGTAGGAGACGGTGGCAAGGGTGAATCAGCCCTTAATAAGCCAAAGTGCACGCGATCCGAGTGCAAAAGAGAGAGGGGCCAAATGAAGGATGCTCGGCCACGGACTCGCGGCATCAGAGAGATAAATTTATGGTTCTCGGGCCACTGAGTGCTCCCAGTCGATCCGGGGAAATGGACTCCGGCAACTCTATGGGGAATGAACCGGCCGAAATATCCAGCGTTAGTTCTCCAATTAACTAAGCGGTAACGGAATTACCAATGCGCCAGAGGAATAACAAGGTCTTTCGTCGGGAAAGAGTCGCTCGAACGACGCTTCTTTCATCCCCTGCAGCCGCGTCGTCCACGGTCCAGCGGTACCGGGCGAAAGCTGGGAAACGAATGTCACGATTTTCGCCCGATCGGCCGAGGACAATGCGCATCGGCGGAGTCCCGTTGAAAGGTGGATCGCAGCCAGCGGAATCGAGTATAAAAGACAGTGTGTGTGTCCTAAAGGTTCGTTGGCAGGGAGGTGCGAGAGGACGAATGCAGGAAGTGCGACCACCAGTATCATGAAGGGGAAATTCCACGTGGCAGAATTATGACCCTGCGAGGTGGATACTGGAGAGAGACGGCGAGTGCTCTCGCCTGTCGAGAGCACTCGAAGGGTCCTCTCCTTTTTGCATCCGGTGTTTTTAGCGATAAAAAAACCCGCGCCCCGTAAGAGGGCAGAGAGCGAGAAGCAGGGAAGGGGCCACCGCCCGAGGAAGAGGAGAGGCCGCTTGCTCTCTTCGCCGCGCGCGCGGCGGCAACGGCGGCAACGGCGGCGGCGGCGGCGGCGGCTCTCCTCCAGGCTCGTTTAAAAGTGATAAATGCGCAGCTGGGAATATGACTGAGAAAAATAACAGCGGGGGTGGCCGTCGGCCCCCGGAGTCGTCGATTGGGGCTCGAGAAATCGAAAAACTAATATCCGCCCCCGGAGGCCGTTTGTTTCGTATTGTTTCGGACGCTCCGCGCCCAGGCGGTTGTCTTCGCCGTGATTGAGTGTCGCCATTCTTCATGCTCCTCTTCTCCTGCGCTGCGCCGCTTTCTTTTTCGCGGCCCTCCCTTCTGGACCGACGATCAGCGAGCCCCGATATCCCCGGGTATAACGATGCCATCCCACCTCAGAGAGTCCATTGCCCAGACTTGGACAAGACTTTTTATCTTCCTCAACCGAAATACCCCGAGCGTTGAACCCTCCGCCCGGGCTTCTCTCCACCTCGAAATCATCCCAGGCAACCGGAACTAGTAGATATCCCATAAACTTCCAATGCAAATCTACTGGCATAATCCTGACATCTTTACCATGCGCGTTGCCTACTTGGCTCCTCGGGCTGGTGGCGCGAAGGGCCGCTGAAATCGGGCCGCTCTGATCACGCTGCACGAGCCATCATCCGGCTAATGACAATTTAAATGCATGGAATTAGCGTGGCTCAAGCCGGAGAGTGTGTGCTCGGGGCTGCTGCTGGCAGCGACGGGGGAGACGAGCAAGGCCGAAATCATATTCACGCCGGTGTATACCCGTGAGCCTCGTTTCCTCCTCTATAGGACGCTTCGATTTGACTAACCAAAGTCGGCCCAGCAATCCCGACCGCTGAAACGCGGCGATAAAAAAAATCCCTCTTCCAGCCGGATGGCAGATATTCGCTTTTTCCCGCAGGATATACAGAAGCGTTAACTCATGACGTTCCTCCCGCCGAGTTTTAATTCGACGAAACATGCGGGCCAATTGACTAAGAAGTCGGGGGTGGAATTCGGCCCGGGGGGTTGGGGGGTGCGAGATGAAACGAAGCGCGGCGGCTGGTGCTGCCTAACCGAATTTAGCGATTTTTAATTCGCCGGATTGGGAGGAGGCCCCGACCAATACTGCGAGGGGGCGAGCCACCCTAAATCGCTAATAAGGCCTCGCAAACCTCCGTACAGCCCGTCGACAGGGAATCTCGTGCTCGGTTCTCATTCCGGATGCTGCGTCCGCTCCTAGGGCTAATCCACTCTGATCTGATAAGACTTATCGTCGGGAGGGTCCTCCGAGCTTTTCCCGATTTCCGCCCGTCTCGCCCGATATTTTCCCGCTCGATCTCCCACCTCCCGATTCCCACAGAGTGCCACTAACTCGAGCCACTTAGCAGTCATATAATCTCGCGCAACTGCGCCTCCTAAATCTTCTTCTCCCGCAGCGGCCTCGCGCGAGCGCCTCTCCTCTCCCACTAAATCTCGCGGCAGTTCAGCGAGCATTAAACAAATCTTCGTGCATCAGCGTTCAAGGGAAATGGATTTACATCGGTCGTAATTCGCAGCCGCAGCAGCGCGGCGCGATTAATTTCCCCGGATGCTGCTGCAGCACTAGAATCCGCGCGCGCGTCGACGATCTTCCCTGGTTGTGCTTATAGCTATCCCATGCGGTGTGTGCATGTGTGGATGTGTGCGCGCCATCTAGTATTCTAGTCTGGCTTGGTGCGGGGCCTCGAAAAAAAGAGCAGCGCAAGCCTCGAGGTGAAACTTCCTCTCGTCGCGTTAGCCGGCTACGATCGAGCGCAAATCGATGGAGCCGATTAAAGTATTTCCATGGCTCTAAACGACCTAACGAAAAAGCGATTCGAGCCGGGCAGCCAATCGACGGGCCGCTGCTATGATCGAATAAATGCACTAAATAAAAATCGAGCGGTAACACGAAGACCGGACGCGGAGCTTTCAGCCCGGGTGGTCTACCTATGATTCAATAAGTCGGAGAACCACTGGGTATTGATGCTCGATCAGGCAGCCCCTGGAGGTTTAATTAAATACAAGCCTCACCCTCCGCACGCCTCCGGACCTTTCTCGCTCCCGACAGCGCCAGAGCGAGAGAACACGCGCGCGCGCGAGCGCGCTTGTAAAACGAGCGATATTTTTCACGAAAACCACCTCGACCGGCCGGACGGACCGGCTCATATCGCGCTATCACGCCAGTCAGACTTCCGCCCTCGAATTATCAAGTCCCACTCGGTCTTCCACCTTCCACCCTCTTCATATTTCCTTTCGCCGCCTGGCCCTCCTCCCTCAGGGCGAAGCCAATCTTTCGGTATTAATAAAACCAAAGCGAGTCTCTCTCCGACATCGGCCGTTTGTTAAATCGGCCAAGTGGCTGCGCGCCGCCGGAAAGAGCCGGAGGGGGAAAAGCGGCCGCGACGGGTTTGCCCCGGTGCGAAGACATCCGTCGGGTTTCGAGGGTGAGGTGGATGGGGTTGAATATCTTGCATAGGTAAAAGGGCGTCGCGGCAAATTAAGCGGATCTCGCGTCACTGCATGAAATCCTATCGCAGCTATTGGCGTGTGACGTCGGGCGGCAATACTGCCGGGGGATATGACAGGCGCGCATGGCACGGGGCTGTTGCAACACCCCCCGCGTCAAGAATTCATGCAGCCCCGATGGGGGACCATAATTAACCGAATACCGATACTCACCAGCTTACCCGACTCCATCTGCGACATACGCGCGCGGCGATGGCCCTACCTATATGTGATACGCCCGCCCGATTCCTGCTGCACCTGCCCTCCACAGCGACACGCTCGCCGACGCCTCTCAAAAGAATGCCGAAATCCCCCGACCGCCCCCACCCCCCCTTTCATCTCCAAATTTCTCTCGGCCAACTTGGAGGATCAGCGCCGCTCCGATTTTTCCATCCATTTTCCCTCGATTTTCACGACAGAGTGGATATGCAGCAAGAGCGCGCCGGGGCCGGCATTAATTATGCTTGATATCACGAGCGTGGGGTTACATTACCCGCATTCCCGATTCGACGCGAAGCGACGGCCGGCGTCGGGGGGCCAAAGGGGGGATGGTTAAAGGCGGCAGGGCGAGAGAGAGGGAGCATTTCGTGGAACGTCAATAGACATTAGCTCTGACCCGAAGAGACGCGTTCACTTCGCCGGTAAGTGGAATAAGACGAGGGAATAAGAGGGCGGGAGGGAGCCAGCCTGGAAGCAGGAAAACTATATGTAGGTATGTATATCCAGGACAAGGAGGGCGAAGGCGAAGGCGAAGTTGGAGGAGGAAGCGGCGAGCGCACGGCGGAGGAAGTAGAAGAAGAAGAGTGCAGAGCGACCGATTAAAAATTCCGTCTGCCTGGTACCGTGGAGGCAGGCGGCCACCGCGCTCTCTTATATACGTCCCTCGGTGTAACATCTGCTGCGCTGCAAAAAGAAGCAGCGAGCGGCGTCGTCGAAAGAAGAGCATCCAGGTTTCTGCTCTCCGTCGTACTCCTTCCAAGAGAGCCTTCGGAAGGAAGGCGAGCGAGCGACCACCCCCTGCACCCACACCGCGCTCTACGGTGAGTCGGTGCAGCGGCACCTACAGCTAGATACTAGTAAGGGGGAGAGGACGGGAGGAGGCAGACGCGAGTCGGAAGGAGAAGACGGCTGGAAGCTGGAGGAGGACGGCGAGCACAACCCCCAGCCCTTTGGGGGTCTGCCTGGCGGTGGCGGCGGTGTCGTATCTTGGCCTCCGTGGCGCGCCGCTCTATCGACGTACAGCCACCCTCGACTCACCCTCTTTCGGCTTCCACCTCTCACCCCCTTTCGCTTGCCTACTCTCTCTTTCTCCGGCGCGCGCACGAGAGACAGAGAGAGGGAGAGTGAGTGAGAGAGAGGCTTGCTAGCGGTCGTTCGTCTTGCTCGGGCGAACGCGCCACCTCCGTCTGGACGCGTCTCTCTTAAGCGGCAACCTCCGCCTCGGCGAGCTCCGTAACTTGCGATTGCCGAGATAGCGTGCGGATATAGCACCGAAGATCCAGGGACATACTTGACTACCTCTCGCTCTAGCTACCTCCGACCTCCAGTCGGCTGGATGGCTGGATGGCTGGATGGCTGGATGGCTGACTGGCTTACGGAGGCCTACGCCAACACGCGACCTCCCCGAGATGGATCCGCCTCGCATTATTGAGATGTCTCCCGCGGAATTGGAGCTGCCCTTCTCGCCCCCGACACGATTATTATCGTTGCGGCTACGTCGGAGATACACCGGGATAAAGCCGCCGCCAATCTCCCGAATAAGATCGCACTCGGAACACCTCGGAGAACTCTCCGCGCTCCGGGAGAAGACGCGACGGTGCAACTTACCCAGGAAAGAAGATGAGACTTTTTTTCGAGCGGATGCGAGAGGGTGGCAGGGAAATCGAGGCACGTTTCTCTTGGACGGGCGGGAGGGAGTTCCTTTCAGGAGGATCGTCGACTTCCTGCCTTCTTGCGACTCGCCCGGGGCGAGATATGAAGGAGAGTGCCGCTCCCGTCGAACGCGGAGGGTTCCGCCGACTCCTGTCAAGAATGCGGAGGAAGTGAATCCCACCGAGAGGGATGAGACGTGGATTATCGCGAGAACAGATTATTGAGATCTCTGTTGGTGAATTAGCCCTCCCTTCGGGAGATGCTGTGGTACAGGGATCGCGACAACCCCGCCTCCCACGATACAATCGAGTACAAGGGCCGATAGCATCGAGCAGATATACCTACCTCTTCATATTCAAAGAGGATTAGGCCTCTAACCAGCCGGAGAAGTCGGCTCGGGATCTGAGGAGGATCCGTAGCATTCGGAAAGGGGGATGATCATTTGGCTGGGAGGAAGGAATTGATACACGATATGAGAAAGGCGAGGGGTGTAAAAAAGGGAGAAAAAGAGAACGGAGAACAGAGATGAAGATCAGGAGTGCCGGTCAGGTAGTACTCGCGATGTACTTGGGGAATACGCGTGGCCCTAAATCAGGGTTGATATCCTCGAAACAATTCGACCCTCAGAGGATGGTGTCCGGCAGCAGGCGAACTGGCCTCGGCGCGGGTAGCACGGAAGAAGATTTAATTAAGCCGGGGCCGATTTATCTCCCTGACAGCTAACCCCGTCCTTTCCACCCGGGCTTCCTCCTCTTTCGAATCCTCGGCCCTCGGACCCCACGACACGTTCTAGGTGCCTGGACTTACGCCGAAGGGCGAAACCCTTTCGCTTGGCAAACGACTTGGCAGATGTTACCACCACTCGACTACGCTCTCGCCGATATCCCAATACCGCCGAGCGTACAATCCTCCCAATGGAGAATCGTGATTTCGCCAAAAGGGCCAAGTTAAAACTCGCAGTTCGATCCCGAGAACTGCATACAATGACCCGATCACGCATGACCCTTTAGCCGTCGCCTTTCAAAGGGAGTCTCTCCTACCCAGTTTCTCTCGAGCGAGGCTCTCTCTTTCTCGTCGCTTCACTCTTGAGGGACTAGTGGCACCCTCCTGCAATTATTAATTAACGCTCCCCTCTCAAGGCATTAACGCGGCTAAGAGCAAGCCCTCCCGCTTCTCCAGCGGAGCCAGCTAGCTTCTGCCAACCCCTTGCCACCGGCTCAAAGCGCCACCAAGTAACGATACACCTTGGCTACGGAACGACATGCAGAGGCGAGAGACCAACGAAGGCGGAGGAAGGACGCGACACCCCCGGGCCCCTCGACTTTCCTCCACAAAGAGACAGACCTTGTTACGTGGTGCCACGAATCCACGCCGCGTGAAAACCTCCCTGAACACGGTGATAAGCTGTCAGGCTGAAATGGCCCTTGCTCTTTTACCGGGCGGCTCGTTTCTTTTAGCTCGCTCGAACAGGTTTATCAAACGAGGGAGAGCGAGTGTCAAAAGAAAGTGAGCCACTCGGCATAATCGAGGGGTTGCGGAACAGTTGTACGCGAGGAGCGCCACTATGAATGGTAGGTTTAATTCTGAAGGCAGCTCGTCGGGAGGAGTGGCGGCCGTAAAGCGACTGCAAAATTCCGTGGAAGGTGTAAGCAGCCCGGGGAGTCGGAGAGCGAGAACTCGCTCGCGGTGAGTTGACAAAGGGCGTGCGGATCCGACATAACGTGAATCCCGCGACAGAGGACAGGATTCTCCGGGTGTGTACGAGGTCCCCGGTCCTGGCGGTCCGCGCGCCCGTGCACCGGGATAAGGATTTATAGTTTAATATCTCGGGCCGCTGGGTCGTCGTCACATTTTCAACCCCCGAGAGAAACTATACACGCAAGCCAGCCCTGTCGCCCCCGCACACTCTCCTCTCCTCTCCCCCCTGCGATGCCCTGCCCTGCCCCTTTCACAGATTCTCCTAGGCCCGACGACGTGGCCCGAGCTCTTCTCCGCGACCTCTCTCTCTCTCTACGATCTCATCTCTCCGTTTCCCGGATTCTCGCTGCCTCTTTCCTTCAGTGGCGCGGCGACGGCTCTCTTTCCCTCCGGCGGAAGCAACGGCACGGCGTCGCGACGTCTCTCACCGTCCGAGCGCCATCGCGGCATTACCGGGGCGAGGATTCCTAGGAAGATTTGTTTCGGTTTGATGGGGCCGTTTAGACGTGTAAATGGGCTCGTTAGATTGGAAACGCGTGCTCGGGATCGATGTCGAACGCCGTGTTAAAGGGAGAAGAAGGGACGCATGCTGCGGAGGCGAGCGGCCGGGCGGGCGGCGCGGCGCGCTGCTGTGGTGCGAGCCGCTAAAAAAGAGAGACGAGCGGAGACGCTTTATTGGAAAGCCCCGGGGCTCCAAAGCCACCTACACCGGCGGCTTACGAGCTGAGAATCCATCGGAAACTGACCACGTTCCTGCGAAAGCAACCAAAAAAGGCCGCGCGACAGACAGAGGGAGAGTAGAGAGAGAGAGAGAGAGAGAGAGAGAGAGAGACAGAGAGACAGAGAGCGAGAGAGATAGTGGGAGGGAGAGCAAAAAATCTGACGATCGAGGCCGATCAAGATATTTGTATGCCTCGATTAAAAGTTCCGCCGGAGCGGTTTGCCTGCTGACAAAGTTTACCCGTTAGTCGACACACTCCAGGATCAACAGATCAATTGGTGCCTTTTTTCTCGCCTCGCGTGAATATCCATGGTTTTTCGGTGGCGCAAGTGAGGAGGAAGGCGAGGTCGAGGGAGAGAGTCATCGGAGGGTTAGCATCCGGGAGAGAGCTAGGATTTACCTCGGAATTATTATGAAAGTTCGCTCGCTACTCTAGCGCACAACTCCTTCCTTATGGGCATGTTCATTTAAATCCATGCTCGCCGTAGCAGTCGTGCTACCCTTTCGATCCGGCGTTCATTGGCCAAATCTCTCGCAGCACACGCACGTCATTAGCGCGGCCTCGGACTATCGATAGCTATCCTCTGCCGGACACGCTAGTGCGTCGATCGTGTTAAGCGAATAAAAAGCCTATTGCTTTCTTACACCAGCGCCCGGGAAATACTGCTCGCGATATAATGGCCAAAGAGGAAACGACCGAAAGAACAGTCGGCGGCAGCTCGATGCCAAGAGCCGTTTTACTTTCTAGTTTTCCACCCTCTCCACGCCAAACCAACAGCCGATTAATTCTTGGCTCCGAAATCTTTCCGCGAGTGGGTAGTTGAGGGGCGAAAAGAAGCTCGACAGTGTGTGGTGGATCGGAAGTCTCGGGGGAAAGGAGATGGAAAAGTAGTGGGCGATGGAAGGTGAAGGGTGGCTGTCGGGAACTTGATGGTTTTCCAGGCCACGAGTGTGCACGGGAGGAGCTAAAACATTTAGATGCCGGATGCGAGTCGGCCGTCGGCGGTAGGAACCTCGCCGGAAGTCCCTAAGACTCGCAAGAGTGCCGCAACTACGGGAGGGTAGCCATCTACGGATATTAAAGGAAATGGCGGTATGATTAGTCGAATACGTGCCTTGGTTTCGTTTTAAGGAACCTCTCCTCGAGCCTCCTCCCGATATAATTGCCAACGCTGGCTTCGGGACCGCTCGGCCACCGCTGGGGAATATGTGTCTTCGAAGTCTGGTAATTGCTGAGAGGTCATTCCGATGACACTGACGGCGTCTTGGCAGGCGACTGCCAGGGGTCATAGAGTCGGGAGGCCAAGAATCGCGGCGCAGTAATCCCGAACATAGTCGTCACCACAAATGACCGTCCGGCTGCGTAACTGCTCGGGCTCCCGTGTTTTTGGGAGGTTGTTTGCTTGATTTAGGGCTTGAACAGCACGTTCCTCGAACCCCGAGAACGCGCGCGAGAGGGAGAGAGAGAATAAACATGCCTTCCCTCTTTGCTCTCCAATGGAACTTTATGCCGCATAAAGTTACCAGCTCCTTGAATCGTCTCGCCAATTCCTTTAACACAGTAAATCTATCTCCCATTGAGTAGTAGTTGACTCTGGGGAAGATGGTAATTTTTCGCTAGGACGAGATTGGGCATCATATCCGAAAAGATGATGGTCGGCTGGGAGAAGCCGACAGTGTGCGGGTGTCGACGTGCTCTTCTGTTATTTACACAGAGCTCGGATCTCTTTTGAGGGCGAGTGGGCAGCCGCCTACCCGTAGCTGGTTTGTCTTATAATATTAATAAGGGTAGTTTCCGGACTGGCGTGCCGCGGAATCGGGGAAAGGGTCTGCGAGAGCTATGCTCGCTATGTCCGGCAAGGGGTGGTATGTTGTAGATGGTCCTGCGCGTCGCGCCCCTAAGGGATGAAGTCTGGACCTTGTTAGAACGAGAATGCTAATTTATTAGGGCGCAACCCCGGGAATGGGATTACGAGTAGTCGGCCTCGCGATTTTAGCATTCTTCCTGGCATTGCTACACCTACGTATACTCCGATCGGCGACTGCCGCCGCTCGAATTTCCAGCAGAGAAATCATCGGGTATCAGGCCTCATCGCACTCTGAAGGTGAAGGAGCGAAGGCGGGCGTTAATCGGGGGTCCGAGCGAAGGAGCAGCAAGCCACGATCAATGCTGATGAGGAGGATATCGGGAGTTATACTTTTAATAAAGAGGCAGGCGCCGAGTACGTAGCCAGCCGGAGTATAAGTAGGAGTAGCAGTCGAGGCAGGAGCAGCAGGAGCAGGAGCAGGAACATTGAGTAGTATGAGTGTGGGTGGCAATGTGGCGATGTGGAGTGTAGAGTGTTAGGGACGGGGAGGGGGATGCGCGCGCGAGAGCACCACACGTGTCTTGAGGGTGGTAATTACGCGGCATCTGCAGCCAGGCCACACCATCCTGCGTCCGCCACCTCCGGCAGCTCCGCCGCCTCCTGCACGACTTGCAGCAGAACCTTAGCTGGCTAGATGGTTCGGGGGGTGGCTGTTGGTGGGTGGGTGGCAGAAGGTGGGGTGGATGGGTGGTCGGGTGGCTGCCTGCCACGCTGAGGCTTAGGGATGAGGCAAAGGGGTGGCGAGGGATGGGTGGCCACAGTATTGATTTTGTCCAAGACAGCCGACGCCGCCGCCGCCGACGCCGCGGCCAACCAGACCCACCTCTGGTGGTACCCACTCGGCTACAACACCAACCCCTACCTCACATTCCACCCCCGACTACCAGTCCCTCTTACTCTTGCCCGTCGTGCCTCCTTCTCCTTTGGCTCCGCCATCTCCTCGTCCTTCCTTCGGTCCGCTCGCTCGTTCTCTCCCGCCTTCGGTCCTCTCCTCCTTCCTCTTCTGGCATCTCCTACTCGCGAGCGTGAGGCAGCCTGCCGTGCGAAACCCACCCCAGAATCATCCCCCCGCACCACCTACGTCCTACGTGTTCACACTGGCTCTCGCCCTCCTAGATAAGACGCCGAGCAACCCCCTTCGTCGACCCGTTTTATCGACCCCCGCTCCCGATCCTCCTCAACCACCCCCTGCCGACTTCACTCCCCCCCCCCCCCCCCACCTGTCTCTGTCCCTCCCTCCCCCCCGCAGTTCTCCTCTCGCCACCCTCTACCACCGATTGCGGTTCAATCTGGAAACCGATCTCGACGCGATATCGCGAGCCCTTCGATCTACACCCTTCCGTGTGTTCCTGGCTATCGCGGCCGATTCTCTACGCGACCGCAGACACCTCTCTCTCTCTCTCTCTCTCTCTCTCCCTCTCTCTCTCCTCTCCAGTAAGCCAGCGAGCCCTCTCTTCGGACCTACTGCTCGAATTTCGCGCGGATGCGTCTTCGTAATTGCCTCCGGAGAATTCTCGAGATTTTCCCTCGGTGCTGTGCAGAGCTGCACGAGTGGCTGCTTTTATCATGAGGGTCTGCTCCTCTAACGCGCGCGAGAGAAAGGTCGAGCGGAGGGCGGCCGGGCGGCTGGGCGGATAGGTGGAGGGAAGGTGCGGGGCATCAAAGTGGCGAGTGTCTTTAGAATTCACGAGCCCTCACCCCTCGTGATCCAAGTAACGATAGTTTCGAAACTTGACGACGCTCGGGCGACGGGCCAGCGTGGGAGCCGCGGCATCTGGCCGGTAGTTAAAATGCATGTAGTCCTCGGCGAGAGAGAGCGAATCTCGTATTCAAATACAGGATCAGTCCTCCTTCGACCTCTCCCGAACTGATCCCGATCCCGATCTCGGTCCCGTGTGCCTTCGGGAGAAGAAGAACTTTTCCTCTTGTTCGAAGGGCTGCGAGGACCCCGGCGATCCGCACGCCCGACTCCACCGAGCGGCCACTACCATTTTCCCACACGGGTTTCCACCGAGTCCCCGTGCACATAACCGACCTCCGCACACTTAGATTAAGGCTGCCGGCGTCTACCCGGGAGGTGCAATTTCGCAGAAGCTTGCCGGACTTATCCAACACCACACGGGACACTGTCCACCCTCATTTCTGCATAAAAGTGTTCACGGCACGAGGCCCGATAGCTGAAAGGACCGGAAAGTATCGGAAGTCACGGGGACTAATGGTCAAAGGGGAAGAGAGACGGGAGAGAGTTCTAGGCGGCTGGTGTTTCGTCGGGGGTGTTTTTATCGGCAATTCCGACTTGATCCCATCCGAAAGTGGCCGACCCTCCTTACCATTCGATATTGTATTCATAGCAAGCGCTAAGAGACAGAGATACCGGGCGGAGTGATTCACTGGCGCGGGAGCGGCGGAATTCATATTAGGAGAAAAATGTCGCGGGAGCGAGAGCGGAGCGTCCGCTTCTTTCTTATTCGTCTGGTGACCACCCTCTGGAACTAACCGGCTCGATGTCCACTTGAGCCAAACACGCTTCGGCTTTCCGGCCACTCAAGGCTCCGAGACATATCGATTGGCCCCGCTCTTTTCACTCTCATAAAGTCCTCCAGCTGTAAACAAGCGCCCGCCGGGCTATCTCGATGCGTCGTGTGTCGGTTGAGATAATGAATGGCACGATAGGAGAGTCGGACGGTTAGGTGGAAGTTCATGAGGAGCAAAGAGGATCAGCCGATCCAGATAAAAGATCGAGAGCGAGGGCCCCGGGACCCTCGCATGTATCCAGCTTAGCCGAGACCGCAGTTTAAGGAGCTTTGGCTTTTGTTTAATCCAGAGTGAGTAAAAACGAGACGACCTCCACGCCTCGCAGCCTCCAGTCACTTTTGCTCCCTGATTCGCACCGAAATCCCTTCCACTCCCTGTCACAAGAGGGGCTCCGCTTAACAGGATTCGGCACTGGACACATTCTCTCCTTTGAAAGCCCCCCTCCAAACACAACCTCGAGCAACGACGAAATCCATAACAAAATCAGGCCCGTTACCGAGGAAAGCGCGACACGGTGGGCGTCTATCGAATCAAGAGGTTCACTTAAATTGGTTTTCGAGGTGCGCGAGGGGTGCGACGCGAGAGGTGTCGGGGGCGTCGGGGTTGACCAGCGAAAGAATAGGGGGAAGAAGAAGCTGCGGGCGAGATTGAGAGGGTCTCTCGAATCGGCGCCGACGGTGCGAGGATATAGCGCGCTACAGTAGAGTAGAGTAGAGTAGAGGAGAGGAGAGGAGAGGAGAGGAGAGTGGGCTGGTAGCCGGAAGTTGATTAATCGCGGGCGGCCAAAATGCGAGCGCGGAGGGTGCGGGATCGTGCTCGAATATTCCGCGACATGACGGTTTGCATCGTGTTTTCTCCTCAATTACGTCAATCCACTCAGGACCCCCGCGTAACGGAGCGACTACTCGAATCGAAGCCCTCGGCTCGGTCCTTAATCGGTCAAGTGATCGTAGACCCCACCCGACAAGCGACTCCTGCCTGGCCGCTCGGCCGGGACAGAGATCGAGCAGAAGCCAGAAAGCGAGAGAGCCTCGCCGAGTCCGCCGGCCGCTTGCCGAGGCTAGGGACGAACCGCTTGCGCGCACGCCAGACAACGCACCGCCAGAAAGAGAGAGAGACACCCACTGGTCAGGAGAAATGGCTAATTCCGGATATTTATGTAGGGGGTAAAGTAGGGGTTGTTACGGGCCTCGAGATCGCCGCTATAACCCTGGAGAGCCAGAAGCGACCAACTGACCAGAAAATTAACCCTCCAGTCGATCCGATGGAGCTGGACCGCTGCGCCGGAACCAGCAGCGGGGCCGCCACCGTCTTCCTTCGCTTTCCTTCCTCCCCCACTCAAGTACATCTGCTTCTCACTTTTTTACGCGACCCCCTTTAAATTATCGCGTCCCCGGAGATCCCCCGCGACAGGACACCATCAAGTTCCCTCTATCGCCTCTTGACATTACAATCGCCAATGACTCGGTGAAGATCGATCGGTAAGATCGTCGGTCTACCGTTAAGCGGAACGTAAACTGACCAGTTGGGTTAAACGGCTCTGTCGCGGGAGTGAAAGTCTTATTTTATTAATCAAAGGGCAAAAGCGTGCGACTCGGGAGACCGGAGCGATACCGGCAGCCGTGTAGCAGCGCGAGCCTGTCTGGCAGCATCCCCCAATAAAAGTCAACAAAAGACTAACGATTCATTCGGCTAATGGAAAAGTCCGAAAACAGAAGCGCACCCGCGCCAGTGCGTTTTCTCTCTCTTCCTCTCCTTCTCTCTTTCTCTTTCTCCTCCGCGCTCTCCCTCCCTCTCTCGCAGCAGCGGCGGCCGATGCTGCCCTCGGTGCTACTACAGCTCATAATTAAGCAGACTTTTAGCAGATTAGATCCGCGATTTCGCCCATGCCCCGCTGCCCACTCTGTAGGCTGTCACGGCGATTCGCCGGCATTCTTTTTCCGCCAGCAGCAAGCGAGAGATGTGCGTGTCCGCCGGACTCCGTCATTTATTTTTCCCAACAATCGCGATAACAAAATCTCCTGCGACAGTCGAGTTATTTGGAAAAATCCGGTGGAGAATCGAGTTTCCGTTCGACAACGTTTACATGTTGGGGAGACGGCTGTGTCGCTTCTTAATCGAACGCGATTTTTTCTGGAGCTGGAAAGTAATTGTCACGACTGTCCCGGAATGAGCAAGTACTTACCCCACTCGAGAGATGGGGGTGGAGGCGGCGAAGGAGAAAGGGGTGAAGGTTGTTTCAATGCCGAGGGCGAAACGCGAGATCTGGATTAGGTGTTCTTAATCCGTTCGGCGCTAAAGGAGGAGCTGTAGGCAAGAGGAAAAAATCCTTGCACCCTCTTAATCTGTCCTCGAGTCGCTTGAATCCGGCGCTGGCGTCGCCGTCGCTCCGGCTGGAAGGCGTAAGCCCCTTGTCGGCATATTGCGACGATTCGCGGCTATAAAAAGCCGGGGGAAGGGGCTTGCGCTCTCGCGAGGGAGTAAGAGCAGCGAAAGGGGTTGTGTCGGCTTGCCCGAGTGACAAATGGTTTGGAATAATACCACCCAACCGAACGGCCGGCGCCCAACATCCAACATCCGGCGCGCTCTCCCTTTCTCTCTCTCTCTGCCTCTCCGTTTACCCTCCGAGAAAGAGGAAGAGGCTTCCTGGACCCCGAGGGGCTCGCCCTGACAATATCGTTAAACGCTCTTCTTTGTTTTCATTTCGACTCGAGCGAGCACTCGCCAGCACCCTGACTGACTTCGCCCGCCAGCATACTCCTCGATACTCTTTACGCTGGCGAACGCAAGGAAATCTCGTGCTCCTGAAGAGCACATCGCCAGGCAACCTGTAGTCCTGCATCCCAAGTGTGGGAAGAGCGAGATAATATCAGGTGGATTGGCACGCATGAGTCTGCGCGATTTTTTCATTAATTCCCGAGGAGCCTTGGCGCGGGGTTGCTCCCGATTCTTCGGAGATAGAATGGACCAGTCGAAAGTCAGTGGACGCGAAGGGTAAGGAGGACGGACGAGCGAGAGAGGACTCGGGGATCGGGAGGACACAAAGCTACTTTAAATAAAGGAGCGCTCCATCCATTGAACCCATTGTCAACCTCTGACGTTGACTGAGCGAGCGCCAGCTCCGCCGAATCAATCATCTCCATAGAAAACCTTAATTATTTTCTGATGAAAGAAACCCTCCGGCTTCAATTGCTCTTTTGCCTTCTCTCCTTCGTCTCGGCCAGCGTCTTTCTCTTTCGCCGAGTCCGCCAAGACGCAGCGCAGCCAGAGGGAGAGAAAAGAAACACTCGGGACTCGCGAATCCGCAAGTAGAATAGGTCAGCCAGTCTGACCCGAAGCTGTAGTCGAGCCTCTCGAGAGTGGCTGGTCAGGTCGGGAGTCTCTCGAATCTCGAATCTCGAGATTGAACATTTCGCGGGGAAGTCGAGGGGCAAGTTTAAGGTACCAGGATGGAATAGGTGATGTCGAATGTCGGGAGCCGATGTATGTAGTACGACAAAGCCGAGATGAAAGAGCGCTCACCCCCTTCCGGTGGCATTCAAATGTGGCCTTTCTAACCATGCAACCCCCATATCCTTCGGCCTTGAATGCGCGCGAGGGCCAAGCGACGCCACGTCAGGGCGCGCGCTGCCGCACGGAGTCGACCCGATTTCCAGCAGAGGCACACAGAGAGACAGGACAGCCTTCTGCCATCCCGGGGCCATCCAGTCTGCCAAACAAATGACGCTTGAAACAAACGAAAGACTACCGGGAGCGACGGCGTTTTGTCTTTTGTCCGTGTCGGCACGCACGGAATTCAACCACCCTCGCCAAAAACAGAGCGGGAGAATGCCGCGCTGTTGCGCCCGAGCGGAGCGGCTCCGAGGGGCAGGAGAAAAAAGAAAATATCGCCGCCGGATTTTTGTCTCGGTTAGCCAAACGATTCTGCTTAATGGCTCGCGCAAGACTCGAGTGATGGAGGAAGAAAGGGGACAGCGCGGCCGGCACCTTCGAGCGGAAGAACGAATTTACGGGAACGAGCCCTGCAGAGAATCCTCCTCCTGCGCGACAATCGACGCCGATTATCCTTGAACGCGCTCGCGGCGAATCTCGGGAAAATCGCGCGGAGGGAGGGAAAGAGTTGGGAAAAATGTTGCAACTATAGAAATCAGTGGATTCAGCCCCTTCACGCTCGAGCCCCCGAATACTTTAATGTCGGTGAACGCCGCACTGCGCCGGGAGGCTTTGTCTCGGATCGCCGCTGCAAAGGGGTTCTCGCCGCACCGCTCCGATCCTCCTCGAGGATGAAGCTTTATTTAGCAGATGATATTTACGACTTCCAATCCGGCGCGACCCTCCCAACTCTTATATTGTCTTTGGCGAAACTTTACTCGGCTCCGCCCCTTTACAGATTGTTCCTCGATTCATCCTTCGATTGGAATCTCGCCGAAGCATCGTCCACTGCGGCTACGATTTACAACGATCCAAGCTCACGTGGTTCCCTCGCACTTCCTTATTGAAAAGCTTGGCGTGAAACATCCGCGTCTCATGGTCGCGTTCCCCTCAATCCGCCCGTTGAGGTAACAGCTTCTGATTAACGCAACAGCGGCCAGTTTAACCGAGGGCGAGGCGCGTTTGTTTGGACGAGCGGACGAGCTCGAAAATATATAATATTTGCCTCCTCAATTTCGACAGCTTTAATCGTGTGACATTGATAGCTCGGCGAGAGGGTGCGCGTTCATTTGGCGCGACGGCACGCGAATAATTAAGGGAGAATTCCCCGGAAAATATCGAACATTCGGCTTGACGGCCCGGCGGCGAGTGCGCCTCGCTCACTTGCCCGTCTTACGCGGGAGCCTCCTCCCTTCATCTCACGTTGTCATCCGGGATAGGAGCAGCTGTAAACACCAGCGGCAAACATAATATAACGAACGCTCCGGGCTACGCGCCGCTGCGCAGTCCTCCTCTCTTATAGTTATTTCTGCACAAGGGTGATCCACCCCGGAGTATCATCCTCTCGCAAACTCCCGCGACAAAGATCGGCAGTGAGCAGCGTCACTGACTTACGTTCCTCCGAAGACTTCAATTCTCTCGACTAGCAGTCTTGTAAATTAAATCGCATCCTTCCCGGGGGTAGATCGATGCCAGGAGAAGGAATAGTCGGTAACGGCGGTCCATTTTTCATCGGGCTAACCGAATTTGTCCAACTCTCGGACCCGCGCCAAGGGTGGGATATCTAATTTCAGGGCCATTACGATGTATACGAGGAGGCCAGCTCCCTTTACCCTCGCCCGCTCGCCGGCGATAGCCGTGAACTATCATTTGTACGAATTACACGGGAGCCACCCTCTTTCTATCGTTCGATCGTTTATTATTATTAGCCGGAAGCTAGTGGCGACGAGCGCCCAGCATATATTGAGCGCCCGGGCAATATCTCGCGGAAAAAGGTGCTCGATTAATGCTTCGAGAGCCTCGGGGAGACGGTAACGACGTTAGAGCGCGGTCTCGTGGTGCCTGTTCGATTGTCG
Source organism: Crossocerus cetratus (assembly GCA_963675795.1). NCBI lineage: Eukaryota > Metazoa > Arthropoda > Insecta > Hymenoptera > Crabronidae > Crossocerus > Crossocerus cetratus. The sequence continues at coordinate 6,748,599 of OY776664.1, read as the reverse complement.
GCATGGTTCGAGTGCAAGTAACTGCGCCTGATTAAAGCCTGCTCTCGCGGAGGGAGACGGGAAAATTATTTAACGCCGTCCTCCGCCCCCCTTCCGCCGTCTTCTGATCTTCGGGCGCGCTTTCATCCTGAGGAAAGAATCGAGGGCTGCCGAGGAGAGAGCCGGTGGTTCTGGCCGGCTCTCTCGGTGCCTGGGTGGACGATGGGCTCGAGGGATCTCGGCCCCTCTTCTAAGGGGCCTAGTGCAGAAATGATAGCAACATAAGTGAGGCGCAACACCGAGCGAGACACGACGACGCGCGCGCGTTACGTTAAAGAAATTAGAGAGATAATTCCTCGGACGAATACCCAATTTACCCTTTCGCCGGTAGCGAGAGCGCCCTGGCCTTATTATCTAAAGTGCTCGGCTGGCAGAGGGTAGGCGAAAAAATAAAAGGAGCGCCATCCTGACAGGAAGGCGGAGGGTTAGGCAGCCTGCTAGCGCCGGCTGAAAGGACAAAAAGTGCTAAAGGATAGCAAGCGGCCGCCTCCTCCGGGCGCGCACGTCCGACTACCACACGGAACACTCGCTGCCGAGGATGCCGAGATGCCTCGGCGAACTTTTTTCGGCTCCTATAATTTATTTACGCCAGAGATATTCTCCTCTAGACTTCACACCTACATCCGAGCTACGGCGACCCGCCGGGACGCGACAGCCCGTGCCTTTTTCCAGATGTTAAAGGGCTCAACTTCACGGTATACTGGCGCCTTGCCCTTAAGGGATCGCGATTCCCCTTCCCGTTTATCTTGCACCCAGAAGCGCGAAAGCTCTTCTTCCTCATTGGCGGATACGCATTCTTTCGGCAATCTCCGCGAAGAAGTCTCATTCTCCGCTTGGTACCACTTGGTACCACTACGCTACCAGGCAAAGTAGAGCAGTGGCCTCTGCTCGAGAGTCGAGTGGCTCGAAAGGAAAAGCGCAGCTTCTCGATCTCGCGGGACACGTTAACCAGAGAAACTCGCCGAGAAGACAGTCCGCTGAGAGGACAGAAATTAATCCCTGTGTCGCGGGGAGCCAACAATCGGCGTCGCGGTGCAGCGGCGGCGGTGGCGGGCCGATGCATCGGAGGCCCAGTGAAAAAGAGAGCGCGGAGCCGCAGGCGGGTGCCGGCCGATTGAAAGAACGGGCCAATCATCCCCTCGAAATGCATTTTCCGTCTCTCTGGCTTCTGCGCCCGACGCCCTGCCAGTGGTTGCAAACCACTGGCTCTTTCTCTCTCCCTCCACCTCCTCCCTGGCATGATGCACGCTCCCAACGGGGGACAGAGGGGGGGTGGCGAGGGTGGCCGAGAGCAGTCTTTGTCGCTATTTTGGGGGTTGGACGCATGGACACGAATACGTTCGATCGATGAATCACTTCGTAGCGCGGTGACGTTGACGTCCAGCTACGACGGGAGCAAGTGGGATAAACAGAGAGTTTCATGACGGAGGGTGGGCCTGCAACCGGCACACACACACGCACGCAGACACGCAGACAGACAGACACATACACGCGGATAGATACGCGCGGGCGCGCGGGTACACACCATGCCTGGCTGCCTGGCTGCCTGGCTGCAGGAGAGAAAGAGGTACAGGAGTACTAGCGGCAGGAGAGGATGAGGAGGCATCGGTAGGATGAGAATCAGCAACGGGGGATGATGCTAGTCCAGAGGCAGGGGGGTGGGGGACCCTGTGGGTGGCGATGGGGGGCCCTGCAGTTCTACTGCCGCGTACACGCCGCGCCGGCCGGCAGCTCACCGGTTGCGGCTGCAGAGTATGCAGGTGCGGGTGTATTAAAAAGCGGGGGTGGCTGCGGTCGCGTACCAATCACCCGACAGGGATGAGGGGGTGGCTTCGCGCGCGGGTGGACGCGGCACTCTGCTCTCGCGGATAGAGAAGGATAAAGAGGGAGATCCGCCGAGATCGAGCGCGCGAGCGATTTGGGGAGAGAGAGAGAGAGAGAGAGAGAGAGAGAGAATTCGGTGGACGCGATATAGTAAACGCGATGCTAGCGGATAGAACGAAAGGTGGCTGGGGGGAACTGGACGAACCAGGCCAGTTCGAGAGAGGGATCATACAGAGACGGTTTGTTCCGAGCGAGAGGGAACAGGCTCCAACACACCACGCAACCCCTGTGAAATTTTAATCGCGTCGTCATTGGGGTAGTTTGTTGCGATAACCTAACCAGCGCGGAACTCGACGGAGCTCCGGGAAAAAAGAGAAAGTCGAGCGCGAACGACTTCCTAGCATGTCGCCCTCAACCCCAATCAATCAGTCCTCCCCCGCACCCACGTATTCTTTCCTAATCATTCTGCGGGGAGTTTACTCCGCAACGAAGTTGAAGCGCACGAGGATGGAAAGTTTGGGAGGATGCATTGAACAGAGAGGAGAGAAAAGCATTTTTGCTGTGGCCCGATTTCACTGTGAATGGCATTGGGGTGTGGCGGGGTGGGGGGCGCTTGAAAGATTCATGGAGATGCGGTGTGTCGGTATTATTGCTCATTTGAGCCGGCGCGCGAATCGGAAAATAATGTAGAAAATTGTTTTGCGGTCTTTTTATCCGGATTTCGGGGACGTGACACGGTGGCGGGCGGGCCGGTGCGCGCGAGCCAGGGGTGCTTTGTGTTTCCCATCAATCACGCGGACCTTTTCACCGGGCGGATATCGGGCCTGCCCGTTTTTGCGTGCGGTGCATCCCGCTCGATTGCAATCGCGGCGAATTATTGAATCTGCTGCATCTCGTCCCTCCGGATTAGGTTGGCCCGTTACAGACACATCCACACACCCACGCACACCAGCTTCCCCTCTCTGCTCCCAGTGTAACTCACTGATTCTGCCAAACCTATCCAAAGAACTTTGCCACCCCCTCCTGGAAGTGGCTCCGCTCGAACTTACCCGCAAGAGAGATTGAAGTCCTCGGCTACTCTCGGGGTCGCCGGACGAATCAGCAAACGAGCGTGAAGATTGAAGGATTTCATGGAACGGATGATATTACTTTATTTGATGATGTACTTAAACAGTGAAGGATTCCGATCTTAAGGCCAGTCACGCGAACACACACTGTCAACAGGATCATCAGTCACTCATACCAGTCGCCGATCGGACTCGGACTACTTTCGCGATTGATATCATCGGGCGATCAACCTGGCGGTTCGTCAACCAGCCGCAGGATCTCTGGCACCCCCTGGGATCACGATATTTACAACGGCGAGACGTGTCGCCATCACCACTCGCAAGAACCTAGACAACCTCTGTCACACAAGTATCCTCAGACGCATTTCCCAATTAAAATCCACTCTTCTGGCACCACTTGAGTGTTCCTCGTCAAGTTTCGATTTCGTCCAAGCGTTGGAACGTAGGCCAGACTCGCGTGATCGGGCCCGCTTAAAAGACTGATAACTTTTACGTGAGAATGACGAGAGGGTAGTGCCTAACACGTAGGTGAACCTGTAACCTAAGTAGTAATTGGACGTCCCTTATATTTACATGCTATGCCAACGTAAACCCTGGTTAGTCCTCGAGTCCATGACAGTATGCCTTAAAGGATATCACGTCAGAGAGGAGTTCGGTATAGCGCGCGTCATGAAAACACAGTTCCACCATTCCTTGCCAGCGAGTAGATCAAGCGCCGCGGAACATTCGATAAAGTTTCTCAAAGGATCCACAGCTTCGAGCTTGATCTCCTCGTACTTTCGGTATTGCTGTTGACATATACTCAGTTGGTCTGATCACTCGCACGGATACAGTGTCCGGCCAGCATGAGAATTCAAAACGAGTGTCTAATAAGGTCGCCAGACCTGTCGTGGCTTCGGGCTCCTGTCTCGTCGTGCCCTAATTCCTTTCTCGACTTCCGTTTCCTCCTCTTTCTTCCGCACCGTCAGATCCTGGCCGACGTTCTCCTTATCCTGTCCCTTCTTCGCGCTAAGATCCACCGTTTCCTCGAGCCTGATTTTCACGGTCAAATCGCTCCTCGATCGAGGAGGTATTGCTTCAGACTCATTTTGATTATCCTGATCATTCGAGTTCTCGATACTAGCCCGAAGATGCGTCGAGGATTCCTGGATGGAGGCGTCCCTCGAGGTGGCGTCTTCCACGTCGCTTCGAACAGGTGAGATCCTCGGAGAGTCCTGCTCGAGCAGAGACTCGTCGCTCCTTGTTCGATCCCTGTTCTGATGCTGCTCGGTTCGATCGTCCACTTCGATACTACCGTCAGGACTATCCGCGCCCGATCGTCGCAGGACGTCTTGCTCCTCGGGATCCCTTGGCTTGGCTTCTTTCGAATTACTGTCCGGACTCCCACTCTCGCTCCGCAGTTTCCTCAGCTCTTCGAGGCGGGCCTGATCTGGCCTCTGCAGTCGCTGCTGAGCCATTCTCAAGGCGAGAGCGTGCCATTCCGGCTCCAAGATGTACTGCTGCGTATGGTACAGCGGATTGTACAGCCAGGAGGACTGCGGTAGAAGCGGAGCGAATATCGAGCCGAAGATGGAGCCTGTCGCGCCGAGAAGCTGAAGACCTGCCGAATAAGGAATAAATCAATTAGAAGAACTCCAGACACGCGCTTTCCAAAGTAGCTAGCATCAATTTTCTGACGAATAGAAGGAATAGAAAATCGACGCGTACCTTGAAAGTGGGGGTGGTGGCCGGAGGGGCTGGAAGTAGTGGTGTTTGTCGCGTCTGCGGGTGGTGTAGGTGCCGCTACCGATGCCGTCGTTAGTAAACCTGGGCCAGGGTTTCCAGGCGACGTCGTCGGCGTGCCATCCCTCACAGACACGCTAATGGGACCCAAGTCGTTTCTCGACGATTCTGCAAATACCCAGACAGAATTATCCATTAGGCAGATTATCAATAATGAATGTCTGAAGGTGGATTCCCGACTCAAGTTTCTTCTTACCGTTGTTGGGTGCGGGGAGTCTGGGTGATCTTTGTTCGATAGAATGGTGAAAGGGGTTGAAAGCCGAGGCACCAGCTGCCGGAGGATGTGTGTGCGAGTGGTGACCAGGGGGCGGTGGAAGACAGTGTGGCGGCAAAGACCCTCGGGGTAAACCACCCCATCCCTGACTCGCTCCTTGCTCCAGACCCAGGTGCTGCAAGCCTGTGTAATCGAAGAAATACAGAATTACACATCGTTTCAAGTAGCTCAGAAAACCGCCCGTCTTTCTCTACCCTCTTTCTATACACGAGTTTCTTCGCCCGAAAGGGAAAAAGGCTGGTTTTCAATAGGAGATTGGACGTTAGTTAATAGGGAAGTCTTGTGGGACGAAGGGCGTCCAAGGGCGTTATATAATTTCGGACAGATAAGCCATCGGCCGCTGACAGATGGAGCGGTAGAAACGGCTTTCCCTTTGACGTTGCGACCGTTTGACGTGGATGGACAGTTAAATTTATCCAGCGGAGAATAGAGGAGCGATCGATCACCTTTTTTCAATAGTAGCCAATATCGCGCGACCACGCGGGGCCGGTCTGTGTGTATGCAATTAAATTCGCGACATCAGGAGAATTAATCTGTTTGAGCGCAATTACGCCCGCTGTGGTCTTGGCCGAGCCTTTATACTACCACTCAAAAGGGGACAACTATCTGCGCTTGGTCAGCGGGTTCGATCCCCCTACTGCCACTAACAGATCTTATGCCCGCTAAATTTCCACAACTACGGCTAGAATATGAGGGTTCTAAAGAAAATTAGAAAGAGCGTGGGTAGAGCTTAGGTAAAGCTCCCGTAATATCCCGCATGTGAGGAAGAAGCGGAAGTTGGTGGCAACGTGACAAAGTAGCCGAGTAGTTAACGGTAAGGGTAAGCGAAGGAGGCGATCAGCGTGGTATCGGTTTTTCGGAACACCTTGATCAATAGCAGATTATACCGTCATCTGTGCGGGGCAGTTTAAAAATTCCGTGAAAGCTCCGAAGCCAGTGGCGTACTCGAGGGTAGGTCGGGGTGGTTCACGTCGTAGGGGCTGCCGGTAGGGGAGGCAAAGCTCGCCGAGTGGTGGGGAGTGTAGTCTGGTCACTGGAACGTAGGCGTGGCAATTGGAGCTTGCGGGATTCAGGATTGGCCCCCAAGAAATCCCCACTTTCGCGCCTTTCCCGCCGAGTGGGGAAGGAAAAAGCTCGGTAGGGGCTGAAGGGGCGATTTTTAAGCCCTCTTTAAGCCGCGCTTGCAAGGGAGGACACCACTATCTCGCGTTCTACCACACCGGCATGGCACACCGAACAGGCCAGCTGGGAGAGCTTGCACCGACTGAAACAGCGAACAAGAGGGCCAGACTACCGGCGAGCGAGACGCGCGAGCACCGCTCCGAGAGGGTTGGATAGAAAAAGAGGGTACTTGTAGCTCGCCTACTTTATAAGGGGATTAAGAAAACGATAAGAAGCGCGCGAAAGCTCTACTGCCACCGAGCTTACGGTACGCGGGTCTTCCTCGCTCTGCTTGCTGCAGCCGATTTCCACCTGCCTCGAACTCGAGAAAGTACGGCTAAAACTTGGCCGAATTACTGCGAGCCGAAAATCATACCGAAAATCTATCCGCTCTCTAATCCGCGCGCGATGCCCAAGTTTCTGCCAAGAATCCACCAGTTCCCCGGGAGATAATTGATAGAAAGTCATAATAGGGAGTGCGGGGGCGAAACCTCAGGCGAGCCATTTGACGGAGAGGCGTACCGAGAGGTGAAAGGAGCTGTAACATACTTTCAATTTAATAAACCCTCAAAATGGCCTGCACCCTCTTTCGACGGAACTCGCGTGCCGGGCGTCGGGCGAAGGGGTGGCTGCTCCGGGAGCAGGGTGGCGGGCGATAATTCCGAAAACAAATGAAGACTAATGAGGGGAGAACCTGGCGAGATCTCCGAAAGAGTGAGCCAGAGCTCGGGCGGGCAGAGTGAGGGTGAACAAGAGCGGAGAACCCGAAAGGGTTCAAGGAGCCGCTACCCTTTAAGGGGTGAGAAATGTTAAGCTTAAACGTTACGGCGCCCGGGGTTAGTTGCCTTTACGTGTGCCTTCCACTGGGATAGTAGAAGCTTTAAGGGATGATGTATTATCAAGCGGCGTGTTCAAAATGTATTCGGCTCCTTCAGTCCCGTCACATTAGAACTAGCTCGTGTAACGCTCGCCCGCTGTAATTTCATAGCCCTGGGAAACTTTGCCGTCATATCACGTGGACCTGGAATAGATAGACCGCTTTGCGGGAATCGGCGTGACGAGGAGCCCGCTCTCTCTCCGTCTTTAGAATTCATTGGAGAAGTGCGTCATTAGTTAAAAAGGTCCGGCTTGTCACTGGTAGAGGAGAGAACTTAAGCCGAAACTTAAAGAGGTGCTTAGGAGAAAGGGGTGAGACAAGCTGCCCCAACGTAAAGAGTAAAGCCGCTCGTTTGGGTTAGCCGGGTGAAGGCTCGGCGAGTAAGCGGGCGAGCGAGCTAGTACGGCGGGGTATTCCTAAGATACATAATAAATTAATTCGCGTATTTTCCTGTCCTCCTTATCTATTCAAATCTATGCAAAACAGGAGTTAAAACGCCCTCCTCGCCCCCGAAGGCGTTAACCCTTATGGGGCTGACGCCCCTCTCTTTTCAGGTTCTTGCTCGCAGCCGTTCCCTCTGAGCCGAGTTCCTCGGCAACTCCTCTCTCTATATCCTCTGACTAGAGCGGCGCGCTTGGATGTCTTTGCACACCCACCCTTTGCGCCCGTTCTCATTATCGCGTCGCAGCAACCCCTAAAATGCCAGGCTGCTGGAAAGGTCCCTGGCACCGATCTAAGCTCCGCAAGGAGATATTTCGAGAAAGGACACGGGAAAATTCTCGTCTCTCTTTCGACCCGCTCGCCCTGCCGCCAACACTTTCCTCGCTGACCCTACACCGTTTCACCTCGAGCGTCCTCCTCTTCCGCACCGCGCGCCCCACGAGTTTCTTTGAAGTAGCCAGGCCAAGCCGAAAAATTCTCTTTACCCCTTTTTCTCGGCGGTTCCAGCTTGCCCGTGTCCTCGCGACGCTGTCGAGAGGACTCGGGGAAGTTTAAAAATCCCATGAAATCCCTGATACCCTGTCTTTAAGGGGGTTCCTTGTGCCGATGATAGACGCGGCGATAGGAGGACGGGAGAGGGGAGAAGACTGCCGGCGGAGGGTGTATCATTAGTTACCGTCGCTCCTACAGAAAGGCCCCGGTGACCAGCTCTGATTAAAAGACGGCACGCCCTGGGACACCACCCCGGCAAGACACCCGGGAGGGTGAAATGTGACGCGAATTTAAAGGATCCGCCGTGATTCCCACCCACGACCGGACAAGAGCAACCCTTAAAAAGGCGCCCTTTAAGGATCCCTAGTCCTCCTGAAGGGTTACCCGTGTACGTGAAAAGGTCCAGCAAGGGTCATGTCGAATTCACCACTTTGAATCAATCCCCACGGCTTTCCCCCAATGTCCCACTCTCTGTCCAGCCCAACTATACCAAATACTTTGGTAGAGCTTAAGTGAACCTTGATGCAAAATTATCGCAACTTGCGAGGAAAGCAGAAGCAGGGATATCGGCTTTAAAAGAACCAGGCGAATCTACGGCGAAACGATCCACGGGAGAAGCGACGACAGTTTTAAACTGAACGCTCCTAACAATCTCTCCCCCAAATGAGGTAAAGGCCACCTTATTGAAACAGGGGTTGCGATTTTTCCGGTCCCGCCCCGCCTCCACAGGCGGTTAATTGACACTGAGGGTGGCAGTGTGGGCGCCACGGCTGCTGCTGCTGTTCTTGTTAACTCGATTCCTGGCTCTCGCGATTTTTCATCCCCTTAGCCAGACTGACAAAGACTTAGCGGCAAGGCCTCGCGGGAACACCCTGATATCAGCCTCGTTCCTCTCACTCTTTCTCTCGCTTTCTCGCGGACAATCTCGACTGAAATCTTGCGTGCTGCCTGTCAGCAGAAACATTCATTTTCGGAGCACAGTCCTTTCGTGGATGATTCTCTAGATTATTTCAATACTCGGCGTCTTCTATACTTTATACTTCCATCTTACTTTACGAATGAATACGTAAGGTATTTCTTTGAATGTAACAAGTAATTTCCGAAAGTCTAAAACAGATTTTGAGGATTCCTTCACTGTTTAGAATGTCCTTCTACCGGAGTAAAATAGACTATTCATTATTACGTAACGACAAAAGAAGTGTGCAGGCTGGGAAAAAATAAGCAACAAAAAGAACACCTATTATTCAATGAATTATAACCATTGTTGTCACACACTTGGATTTATACGCGTTTGCATTCTGTGTTGCAGTAAATTGGCCACGCTATTGCCTACCAGCTGCCACCCTGCAGTACCGACGAACTTGCCGGCCCAACTAGGCCCAAGTTGTTTGATTTTAATAAATTTTTTTCGAATCGCACTGCAAGTTGTAATGCCTCATTCGCACGCTGACACGTTCTTCACCAGGTTTTGTTTTGAATAGAGTATTCGAATCGTAAATAGAGTGCTTGAGTGCTCGGAGAGTGTGTTTATAGAATTTATGGTGGTGGATTTGGGCGGCTTTCGTGGAAAGTTTGACTGACTGACAATGAGTGGGTGTTGCTGTTCCATGCGGTGAGTACTTGTCCCAGCATGTCGTATGCTTTTCCTACTGCTATTACATTGATGAACTTCGTCATTAATATGTTAAATCATATTAAGACCAAAATATGTTCGATCGCATTGAATCCTTTTATAACAGGACAAGCTGGTTAGTATTAATATAGTTTAGAAGACCTCTTATCAATGTCAATATGACGAAGTCCTTTATGAGAGCTCTTTGAAATATCCCTAACAATCCTCAATCCTTCTTAATTGGGCAGTTTGAGTATTGAGAAATCGCGAGAATGTCGCTCGTATACTAGAATAACAGCCTCTGCAGCACTGATTCTTTGAAGTGTGTCAGTTATAATCCGGAAACTATCGATTTATGGAGAATCCAGCAAAAATTGAGCAATGTCGAAACAAATCGAGCAAATGGAAAAGGGTTCCCTTCAAATTTGCTCCACTCTTCTAAGGTTTTTCAATGTTCTTGGATCATTTGTAATTCTTCAGATTCGGCATTATAATTATAATATAATTCTGTAAAACATCAGTGGTCCATAGGTCTCTGATTATCCCACACTATCCGAAATCTTTAAGATATTTAAGGAGTTCAAAGATTACGCGGGAAATCTTCTTTATTACTTCTTTTGGACGTCATATTGCCATCTGGGTAGATAAAGATAGTGAAAAGGTAGGAGGGGAAACTAGACTCGGGGAGGTGTGAGATGCGTTGGATTTCGAAGGCCAGGATCCTTAGGGAGGGCATAAAATTGAAGCCTGCTGTCGAGGTAGGCACGAGCGAAATTTAATAACATCCCCCTAGTTACACCTCAATGGGCACCTTAACAACCCCTGCTCGGGTAGCCAGCAACCTCTTACCGGCTCCCGTCCTTTCTCCGATCAACCCCAGGCGCAGATATCTAATAAACCACCCCTTGAAACACATCCTTATCCAGCGGACGATACCCACCCTCGGCTCGCCGAACTCAAAAGTGCCCGACTGACCCCTGGTCGAACTGGACGGAGGCGCTACCTGTGCACCGGCCAGCGAACCACCACCGAAAGGGTTGAAAAACTGGCAGCCGCCCCCTCCAATCTCCTGATCGATAATATGCTGATATCGCGCTCATTAAAATCTGCATCATCCACACAAGAATCAGGATTCATCGGTCACTCTGGAACGCGGGTGGCAGGAGACAGTCAGAGTATAAATACAAGAATTCGCAAGAAAAATGTCTTTTACTCCGACAAGAGGATCACGACTGCATGCAAGCTAAGCTTCCTTTGTTTTTAACAAGAGCAACTTTTTGCGGCGTTGTTTTTGCTTTCCGTTTTGCAACTGTCAGTGCGATTACGAGGAAAGGGTTTCAAGAGCTGCGGGGATCGCGGCGTGTGCCTCCGTTGGTTGGACTGACAATGAAAATGGTAGGAAAAGAAAGGCGAGTTAGCGGATAGAAAAGCATAGGAGAGAGGAGGGTGGGCGGGCGGCAGTGGGTTGAGGGTCCAGGGCTGATTCTTGATTGAGTGTAGAAAGGGCGAAGGGCGGGGTGGGGCAGGGGGGGGCGTGCGGGTAGAAATGCGGGGGTTGCGACGAGAAATCGACGGGAGGATTGCTACTCGACAGTGGCCCCCGGGGGTAGGAGAGAGCGAAGCTCCGTTAAGCCGCTTATCATGCCGAAACAATACACTGTCGGTGCACCAGTATCAGTACCCGACCCTCGCCCGCTCGGGGCTAGTCCCATCAAAATTTCGAGCTCTGAACGAATTTGAATGGAATTCGTGCCGCCGCCGTCACCGCCACCGCCGTCAACAACGGCCTTGCGATGCGCCGCTACAAAAAAGCCCCTGGAAATCATTCACGTGACGCGCAACGGCTTTAATCACACGCTGCTCCCCCGATTAGAATAAAGTGCCCGCCAAGGTAGAGCATTTTCGAACCCCCCACTCCCCCCTTGATATTGTACAACTTGCAAGTCCGACTCGATGCCACCTAAAAGTTTCACACTTTTCGAAAGTGTGGAACTGGATAGGGGAGAGCTGGGAGGATAGAGGGGGGAGTGGGAGAGAGAGGGAGAAGGAGAGCTTAATCGCGAGGCGACAGGTTGTTCCGAAGTTTCGGGCTTCGAAAGCTCAAGGAGCGGGCTCCCAGCGACGACGAAAAGGCAGAGTTCGCGGGGCGGTAGCTTAATCAGAGTCTTCTCCACTTAGGCACCCGGTGGCAAAACTCAATTTTGAGCGGGGCGCCTGCCGACGCTCAATTTTGACACCCTTCCTAGCCACCAAGCCTAGGCAGGAGTGCGGGCGTTCTACAGGGGCTGAAAACTTAGTTACGCGTCCGCGCACCGTGGAGACGTCGCATCCAGCCAAAGGTGAACCCGATTAATGTCTAGCAAGTTAGTATCGTGTTATTTTTCCGCATAACACAATCTGCCCCTACGCCGCTTTTTCCCTTTCGCGCGCGATCGCGCCCAGTTATTACGGAGTCTCGGCAAATTAGAGAATAGAGCCACTTACCAGAGAGCTTGAATCCCAGCGGGTCCTGGGGGTGTCCGAACGGGAAGGGCCGGGGTCCAAAGTGAAAGGGGTGAAAAGCCTGGTGCCCTGTAACGTGGCGCGTTTGCGTCTCAATATTCAAGAGTGGCAATACAGTGAGAAAAATCGATCGCGAGACCCGACGCTTTTAGTTGGAGACAATGAACGCGAACCACTCGGATAGTCAGACATCAGCAGCGAAATGCCCTCAAACAGATAGTGCTTTTAAATTTATCCTCGACCGGTAAGGGGTTGCAGCTACTCACTCGTCTTGGACCTGGGCTCTCTGGGGCCGTCCACGGTGACCTTGATTGCCTTGGACAAGGTAGCCACCTGAGGCGGCGTAGTCTGCAGCATGATCGTCAGGGTAAAGCTCTTACCTAAAAGCAGACCGTCGGAAAACTTAGCCCAAGTCCTGCGGGACTTATTATCGCCTGGCGGTAAAGCCGAGGCGTACACGCCGCCGACCCGGCAATGGCCGCTGCATCTTCCTGACCTTTCGCCTTGGTATTAAAAGGTACAGAGACTGCAGAGCAAGCGCTCTGGCACGTTCTTTGATGCGCCGTTTCCCCGCTAATCCCATCGCCTCTCACAGAATTATTAATAGCTGAGATCTCGGGGCTGAAATCCTATCTAAGCTCGCGTTTCCCGTCGAATCTGGGAAGACGGCGGAAAGTGAGTTCGGTCGAAAGAATTTGTAGAAAGTACGCGGCACGATTTTACAGTTTACACTTGATGCCAGAAGGAAGAAAGCTTCGGGGATTGATTGATGCGAGGAGCGTTTCCTTTCGGGGAGCCCTCGCGAAGAGGCCTCTGTCCTGAGTGAGGGGGGCGGCAATGTCGAGCAGAGGGGTGGGAAAGCGCTCGCGGTGCGCCCGCTGGAAACAAAACACAAATGTGCCGGAAGTAAGGGGGTGAACGAGTGGCGCCGCCGGGTCGACGTTTGGCCCGATTCCGCTTGGGATATGTTAATGCCAGTGCACTAAACGCAACCCCTAGAATCCCGGGCGGCCGAGTCACGCGCGATTTCCTCCTTTTAGGGTGAGCCGCATTGATTAGGTTGAGCCATCGCCAACCACTGTCATATCTCCAGCCGAGAATTCCAAACTATTCGATCCCTCCACCTCGCCCCGTACAAACTCTCTCAATGTTTTTACATTCCCGTCTCGTTGGCGTGAAAAGTTCCCGCTCGCGCAATTCGTACCTTGTTCCCCGTCGCCCGCTTTGCCCCGAAATGGAGCGGCAATTCTCCCGCGCGGCGACGAGGGTTGAATCGAGCGCCAGGGGGATGAAGGGGGCAGGTTGGTCGAAAGCGGACGCGATGAAGGAAGAAAAATACAAGTCGCGAAATAAAGGGAGCCACTTACATGCTGTTTTTCACGCGGCCCGAGTGTGCGTAACCCCGCCGGTACTTGGCTTATAATGGTCTGGGAAAAAGCTCGCGAGTCTACGCGCATAGCTACATACGCGCTAGAGAGCGAGGGAGAGAGCGACAGTGCGAGAAAGAGTGTGCGCGGTCGCGCGTAGTTTTATTTTATGGCGGCGCGGACGGCGCGGCAAACGACCGGGTTTTTACGGTGAACCACGACATTTAACCGGCTTACCGCCGTCCACCGCGCGAAATATTCAAGCAGACTTTAACATCGCCGAGGGGACTGCGTCGTCTCGTATCTCTCGCCGACTTTCCAGCATTGGAAGTACCTACTACCATCCTCGACGCGATCGGTGTTCTTCCAAAAGTTCTCCCGATCGAGAAATCGCCCCAAAAATGCACAAGTCTATCAGGACGGAAAAGTCGCAAGTGAAAAGTCCTTTGACGAGCGGACGGCTGAGATTTCGCAAAGGGGAGCTTGGCGAACTAACGAGGGCAAAGTTTATTGCGAGTGCGGTGTCAGGTTCCTGACAGGAGTAGGAACGGCAGGAGGGGGTGGCGGGGGCGGCGGTGATGGCTGGCATTTTGAGGGTGTTTATGAGGCATTATGTGTAACTCACTGGAAGAACGGTCCCCCCCACTCTCGAATCGCGTTGCCTTCCTCCCTTATCTCCGGCAAATCGATCCTCCGGCTAAACTTCGCTCGTGTTCCAAGCTTTGCAAGCCGCTGCCACCTCCGCTCCAACATATATCAATTCTCTGCCGTGTATCCGATTATTACAACTTCGTACTCAAAGTGATTGGAGGAGGCGCAGATGGCGTCAATTCATAGCCCTCAAAGCCCCGGCGATTCTTCGTCCGGCGAAAAGGGCGCGGATCGAGCTTTCACCGGCTTCTGCTCTTCCTTTCGGCTGAGCAAAAACAAGACCAGTTGACGTTCGCGCGCTCGTTCGCCGTAAAGTGCGCGTACATTTGCGCGACAACGATTTGCACACCGCGATGCCAGGCGTCGCAAAATACACGGGGGAAACAGTGGGCGGCCAAGGGAGGAGGTGCAGACTCTCTCTCCCTCTCTCTTTCTTTCTCCGGTAGGAAGGTGCGTCCCTAAGTTTGCCGAGGGATCATGCAGTGTTAAAAACTCCCCTGTTTGCCGGCGATGTGAGCGCGAGGGTTAGCCTGGATCGTTATTTCAGGCTGTTTGTCGTGTTTTAAGATTCTGACGTCCCGACTGGGACTCCGAATCACGGCTGGATGAAGTCGGAGCAGCGCGGCAGAGCGGAGCATCGATGGGGATCCGCTGGCTGCTTCTGGCAATCGCGACGGTATCGCGGACAGCCTAATGGCCAGGAACTTGATCTCGAGTAGACAGGCGTAAAAAGGGAGCTCGAGGTAAAAGTAAAAGGAGGAAAAAGTGTGGCGGAGCGATCGTCGATCGAAGCAGCGATAAGGAGAGACGAATAGTTGAGGCGCGAAGCGACGACCAGACGATCGCAGTCACTGGGGCGTCCCTAAAAACACGCCATCCGCATATGCCATATGGCACGAAGGAAAAAGGAGACGAAGACTCGGGGCGCGGAATCGGCGCCCCGTGCTACACGCCGGGGCGAAAAACTGGAGAGGACGGAATTAACATATGTAAAAAGAAACGGAGCCCGGTACATGGGACAACTGGAGACCAGAGCGAAAAATAATGTTTAATCGGTAGAAAATCTCGGCGCAGTCATCCGCCGTGGAGCTCCGCTCTTTCTGCCCCTATCTTCATATGGCTTTCACCCTCTATCGCGTGTACCCCACCTCGCTCTCTCCCTCCCTCTCCAGCTCCAACTTCGACTCTCTCTCTCGTCTCGTTGCCGACGTGATCCTTTACTTGAGAGAGGGCCGGATTTTTTAATTTTTAATTGGGAAAAAACGTCGCTGAGGTGGTCGACGAGAGATCCGGCGAGCCCACCTCCCAGCCGCCGCTGGATTAAACTGACGTATCCGTTTCTGAAACCGAGGCTTCCTTCCGCTCTAACGAATACGACGTCCGACTCTCCCGGACATTGACGAGCCCTCAAAATCGCCTTCCGGCTTCCTTACAATTAACATTAGTCACTGTTACGAATGGAAGAAGAGTTCCGTCGGTGGAGGCGCCCATTGTCGAATGGATAAGTGGCGAGATCGTAACAGCTGTTCTTCCGCGAGTGTAGGGTGTACTTTAAAGGTCCATGAAGAAGACCGCGTCGACCCTTCTCAACGTCAGCGTGCCCTTTACGACTTATTAAATCATCCTCAGCCCCATCCGTGTAGCCTCGATATCATCGCGAGGAAATCGCCGGCTCGAGCCAATTAAAAAAACTCTCAAAATCTCAAATCCCCCACTCCTTTCCCAGCGCCCCCTCGATCATTCATCGTCGCACTCGCTTAACACCAGTGCGAGTAAAGTATCTATGGTAATGGGGTGTCCCATTCTTCTTGCCGGAGCAGTAAATAAGATATCAAAGATTAAGATCGACGTGTAGCGCGCGCGCGAAGGGACGGCAACACGCTGGCAGCAGGGCGAAGTACGATTGGGTGGATGAAGGCAGGGCTCGGGAGGATGCGTTAGCATAGCCGGAGCCGCCGGTGTAGATCTGAAACGAATCCTCCTCCTTCCACGGGCTACCAGGAGGAGAAGCGGGCGCAGGATCGAGCCAGGAGCCGAAGCGAGACGGGAATCCATTGGGCGAGGACATCGGTCAGGATCTGGCCTGTCGATAGCTCGAGCTTTGCCTCGGATTCTCGCGCGTTCTCCTCTCTTCCTGCCTATGCCTCGGTCGAACCGTCATAAAACACAGGTAACTCCGGTATTTATGTCCGTCGTTTTTACGGGCGTCGCAGTGGGGATGGTGGCGTCGGCGGCTGCTGCTACTGCTGTACCCAGGACGTCCAGAGCGTACACAGCCTGTACGTCCCGCACACAGAGAGCCGCGTCTCGGTCCTCGGCTCGGCCCGTGCGCCTCGTGACTCCTAGCAGTCGTGGCTTGACGCTAATCCCTGTCGCCGGCGAAAGGGGTGCCCTCGAATGATATACGCCTCTGCACTGCTATGATAATATTCCTCCCACCGCCTCCCCCTCCCCGATGCCCACACCATCCCAGACCCCCACACCTTCCCCCCTACATACGCCGACTTCCACGCGAACCCTGTGTGTCGCTGATGCCAGCCGCCCGCGCACCAGCCTCTTTTGTCTCGGCAGCTTCAGTCAGCTTGTTCCAGTTCAGATTGACCTCGTCAGGCTCGTGCGCGCGGTATCGAAACCATTTGGTAGATGACTCCGGAATACACCTGTCATTGGGAATCTCATTGCGGACTCGCGCCCCGTCATACGGGCTTCCATTCTACTTGCTGTACTTGCAGGCTAACTCACTGTCCTCGGAATTGTGTGGAGCATTTTGCGAAGCGCACCGGAGCGGGGAAAAAGAAGCGCGAGAACATAAGTTCACCGCTCGAAATCATGTAGTACTCTGATAGAGGGTCGAGCGCGGTATTTCAGCGGGCGGGCCGACCAAAATCATTCCTCATCCGCATTCGCAATATTAAATTGGCATGACAAAGCCAGCGAGCGAGCCTGGAACAAATATTTGCCCCAAAATGGTCAGCGGCGCGCGCGCACCGGCCGCGGCGTGCAAAATAACGGAGGCGAAAAAACGGGCAAAAATGCACAGGGGATCCCTATATGAAGCGCACCGGCACCGCTAGCGCCTCGTCTCCGCGGTATTATGCGAGCGCGCGCGATACACGCACCCTGACTCGCCGGCAAACATCATAAATTTTCGATTTATTTAGCAAATCTGATTGCCGGCCCGCGTACCACTGCCACTCGCCCGTCCCTTGCGCCCTCACGCACCTGATAACGATTGCCTATTTCACCGCGTCGATCGACATATCCACCGGGGCTCTCTCCCGTCCTATCCAAAACGCTGTACTAGGACAATTTTTTACTCCCAGGCCACGCGCCCACCCTCCCCGGCCCCATATCGCTCGACTGCTGAAGGCTAATATCATCGTGTCACCGCGAAATAGCGCGCAAAATCTGTCCGCCGCCGGATATTTAGCATAGGGCAGCAAAGAGACACGCGGGGCCGAGGATGGCTGCACGCGGAGGGCGGAAGAGGGTGAAATATATATACCTATATATGTAGGTAGATATATCGGTGGATGCCGATATGCGGAAAACAATCTTGCATGATCCGTCACCCTCGATAGAGGTTCTGGAGGCAAATCGTTGCGTACGGGTGGTAGTTAGGGGCTGCCCGTAATACAGTAATGAGGGCTTACTGCCATGGAAACCAAAGCCGCTTACAGCCAACCACTCTACTCCCATCTACTACCACTGTCTCTCTCCCGTGGCCATCTCGCTCGCCGGCACTCTCGTTCCTCATCGTCTACTCTGCCGCGCCGCGCGCCCTGTCCCATTCCACCATCTCCTCTATATCCGCGATATCCTCTTCGTCCGGCGGACTCCCGGCCCCAAAAAAAATTCCCTCTCTCCCACCAGTTCACGGGACTCGCTCTCTCTCCCTCTCTATTGTTTCGCGACGGCCGCCTCGCATTTCTCGAGCTTTCGGATTCAAGAGATCAACGCGGCCCACTCGTCCAAGTGAACCGGAGACCAGAGTGGTTAGGGCCGATCCTGACAGAAGTATCCTCGCGGGCAGGGGCCACCTGCTACCCTCTTAAAAGGGCTAGTTAAAGATTAAGAAGAATTACGATAGCCCGCGATGCCTGGAAGGTGATCCTGGATAAACGATCGTAAAACGTACTCAGGAGTACAACATTGGCCGATTTATGGAGCGCCGCCAAAGGACAAGTGAATCTTGCGGATAATTTATGCGCTCTCGGCTGATCAAGAGGGCGGTGGATTCGCAGTAGTATTAGTCGATGGGTGGATTGGTAAAAAGGATCGGCCGGCGAAGGGCGCAGGAAGGTCGGGCCGATATCGCGCACCCCACAATTTCCTTTTCCAATTTGCCATAAACAAGTCGACCAGCCCCTCGTTAAGCGGTGCGCTCGTCGTGACTGCTCTCTTGAAAGTTCGAGCTCTCGGAGAAAGATGAGGTCGCCCTGCTCTCTGAAGAAAGAGGACGGTGTGGTGCAACTCGCTCGAATTAAAGGAATTAAAGGACGCCTCGTTACTCGTATCTCCCGATTCCCGCCAATATCCATCCCCCTGACTTCCGCCTATCGAGGGGATGCGCCGGCAAGAAAAAACTTTGCTCCTACCCCTAGCCGGCCCCACGAGCTTCTTGCCGCCTCCTCTCCGCCTTCCAGCCAGAGGCACGAGGAACGTTTGCATTAACCGACTGTAATGGCAGCGATTATTAGGGCGCATTATTTAGACGAGGCCTAACCCAGGCCCCCGATTTTTCCCGGCCCTCCTCCTTCGCGGAAGACGAGTCTGAATTATTGAAAGGCGAGGCTGGAAATTAAAAAATCTCGGGCTGGAAGATATCGGGTCACGGTATTTGCCGAGTGAATTAAAAATGAGAATGGAACGAGGGGCCAGCTGGTGTGGAGCGGAAACTCCTCGCTTCGTTCGACGGAGGAAAAACGAGGCCATCAGTCGGGGCACCATCTTAATGTCCCGCGATCTCAATGATTCAAGAGCTCGTATTAGAAGAAGATACTTGGATAAAGCAACGTTGATCGAATTTTAAAAATTACCCCCTCCCAAAGCTACCCTGTGCCACGAGCCCTGTGCCTTTCCCAAATCAGCGGATAGCCTGAACGTGAAAGTAGAAGTCGCGATCAAGTAACACGGAGAAGAATCCTTACCTCGGCCGCTTCTGCCGACGAACCTGAGGTCGTTGAATTTCGCCACTTGGTTCTTCATGAGGGCGGTGGAATTGCGCAATTCCGCGCAGTAATTCTCGTCGTTGCCAGCTCGCACTGTCACCAGAGTACCATCGCCGACCTCGCCGAGGGCTACCACCTTGAACGCTACCGGTAACGTCTTGTTGGACCGCCAGTGGGACGGGAGGACCGTGCAGACCACATGTGGGCAGCCTACCAACAGCCAGAAAGACAGATACTAAAGTGCATGCACAAGTAATCCAAGTGGACGTGATAATAAATGAGAGAAACTATGCCTGACCTGTGCGGATCAATTCGCCGGGATGCTCGGCGAGCAGTCCATCCAAGGTTCTCTCGGCAAGCAATTCTGCGGTGAGGGCATAATCAGGAAGGTGATTTCCACCGGTGGATCCTTGGGCAGGGACCTCGTTGGTCAGGTGCATTCTTCGCCTCGAAGAGGAGGCCCTCGTTCTCCTGATTCTCGCACCTGCCACTGGGTTGCCCGGATTTCCTTGGAGGGCCTGATGTCCACTTCGTATTAATCTCGGATCGGGGTAATCTAGGCCGGGAGGCCGATCCTCGGGACGCGCATCTCGTGAAGGATTCGTCATGAGAACAGGATCATTGGATACTTCGATCCCAATAGCAGCCTCCCTCACGGAATTTCGGGAAGTATTCGTCTCGATCTCTCAACGGAGCTTTCGAATTTATTCCCCTCGGGATTCACGTCCTTCTTCCGGGGCAGGTCTCATTAAAGATCATTGAGAACACGTTCTCGTCGAGTGGCTATCTCAGTCGCGGCTTTTAATAATGCCAGCTGCGAATGCAGCCAGCCCACACCTGTTGTATGGTGTGGCGAATGGCGGTGGGACAATTAGCCGTGCGGATGATGTAGGACGCACATTAGCAGCGTGTAGAATAGGAGCCGGCCGCAGGGGGGAATCGGATTTGTTGTCTTGCTGGGATGCTGACTGGCAGAAGCGCGGCTCGCTCGGCCTCGCGGGCCCCGCGATCCTTTGATCCTTATTTCATTATCCCGCGACGGGACCCGAACTAAGAGCATCCGTTTGCAAATTCTCCTCTCTTTCGGCTCCCGACTGTCTCAAGTCGCGGGGAAAATTCGTTTTATTGGAATCGACGGCGAGGACCACCCTCGTTTCCTCGAGTCTTTGATCGAAGGCCTCCTCCTGCTTCGATTTCACGTGCAACGGCATCCGAGCGATACGCACTCGCTCCCCGCCTCGGGCGAAATTAATTCGACGATTTGCCAGGCCACTCCCGTTCAACCGATCCTTCCGACTCTACCCCGAGCATCACTTCCTGTCACTACACACTCCCTCTCTCTCTCTCTCGCTCTCTTTCTCTCTCTGTGTCCCCGCGATAGAAAAGTTGCGAGCCCCGGGGATGTATCAGTGGGAGCGCGCTCTCTTCAAACGAACAGTAACGTGTCCCGCGCGGAGCCCGTCACACGTGTGGACGATGACCGGACTGCTCACTGCTCCACGCACTCTACCATCATTTCAGCCACTGTTCCAATGTTAGTTCACCACTTCCCTCGATGATTGCCGATCGATCATTCATCGGTGAAAATCCTGCGACGATCCTTCGCAGAAGCTACATCCGCCGAACGGATCGGAGTCCTGGTGAGAATCGTTGGGAAATTCCGGAGTAATCGCCGGGTGAAAGGTTGGTGTTGAGTGATGTGGAGAGTCGAGGGAAGCTTCGACCGTGATCCAGATGGAAGATGGTGCGCCGGGAGAGGTGAGCCGAGTGTGTGGTAAAGGTTGACGATGCACTCGGTGGTGTGTGACAGCGGTGTGTCCGCTCAGTCTTGAACTGGTGGAGAGTGGTCCAGGGTCCTCGGAGTCTTGGTGCGATCGCGGCCGGGTGCTACGGGCGGGTGGCAGCGGCAACTTCCACGGGGAAGTAGGATAGGGTGTTTAACTCGCGCGGTCTCGTTTCGGTTCGGCGGTGGAAGATGGCGGCTTCTGCGGTGGAGCCGCGCGGTGTGGTTGCGGTGTATTTTTGAGGCTGCCGCCCCCAGCCACCACCGAGACCACCCTGGCTAACCTACCCCCGTCAACCCCTAGGATACCGCCGCCGCTGCCGCCGCCACCGAGCCCCGCTCTACCGCTACCGCCGCCACCGCCACCGCCACCACCGGCTGCCCCACGACAACCCCGCTGGTGGGGGTCCTCTTTTTCCAAGCGGTGGGGAAAAATCTCTCTCCTGCTGCAACCCGGCACTCTCGCCCTCTTCCACCTTCCTGCTGCTGCCCGCCGGCCTCCTCCTCTTCCTCCTCCTCCTCCACCGCCTCCTCCGCCTCCTGATCGCGACTCAACGATGACACAATGCCAGTCACGCTCGCCCTAACTCTCTCCCTCCCTCTCTCCCTCTATCTCTCTTGCTCTCTCCCTTTCTCTCTGTCCACCACGATCTTCCTTACACTTCACTTTTCATCCCCTAACACTTGCGGACACACACATACTTTCCGCTGGGTATTCCTCGGGGATGGTTTTCCCAATTGCCTGGAGCCTCATGCGTTTGGTAGCATCGTATGAGCCTGATGATGAATTTCGCCTATCGGGGGTGGTAGGGTTCGGTCATTGGAGCACTGTAGTGACCACTACTCCGATTCACTCGAGACTCTCTGTCATTTGATATGATTCGTCGTCGCAGAATGTCATCTCAAAGATAATAGGAAACGGTTCATGTTGAATCACTTGCGGACACACGGAAATCTCTTTTTCACCCCAAGTATCCCTGCGCATATTCACTTGGAGGTAGAGTGTGCGGTGAGTGGAGTCGATTAGGGGCGGAGATAGATAGGTTGCCGGTAAATGAATTCTTTGCCAAGTAATTACCGAAGGGGTGGAGGTGGGTCTAGTCTGAGGAAAGCCACAGAGTGGTTAGTCGGCCGAGCGATAACAAGGTTGACCCGTTGGCTTTTCGACACCGGACGCGCGAACACTTCCTCTCTCCCTTGGCCGTCGCCAATTCCTTCCTGCTTCCGTCGTGGCGGTGGCCGCCGTCGTTCAACGACCTCCTCGCGCGCGAGACTGTGGAACGACACTGGGAAGAAAGGGAAAACAAAGACGACAGAAAGGTCCCTCGTGTAGAGGCACCGCGTTTAGCAGCCGAGGAACACGGGGGTGGTGCGATGCTCCGAGCTCCTCGAGGGTGCAAACGAGGGGCCGGGTCGGCCACCCCCGCCTGAATAGAGATCTCGACCAAGGGAGAAAGAACGACATACTTTATCTTAATGCTCCTCATACGAGTAGTCATTTCGAGAGCCGGGGAGATGAATCCCGGGAGCTCCTACAAGAGGTAATCGCTCCAAATGGCCGTCCTCCTACACCCCCGAGCCAAGCACACGAATTATTGTTTATTATGCCAATTGAATCCCCGGCGAAATAACCCTGAAGACGCGTCCCTTTACTCGCCCGCTTCCCAGGTACGCCAAGTTACAGATAATGAATTTGACTTTATGAACTCAGCGCCGGAAACTTGCCAGCGCCAACTAATTTCGAGGCCAAAAGTGATGAACGAGAGTGCGCCATGCTTCTCTTTCGACAGCTGCTACATGACTATTGATCATGACGGATCTCTAGTTGTACGGGGAGCCCTTGAAGGGAGCCCCCTATGATCCCGAACCCCTGCCTCCAACAATAGGATGCCTGCGAGTCGCGTATCAAGTCGCATTCTACTCCGGGCCGGCACACGACCGCCTGTTTCTACTTAGAGCGCTACGGGGAGGGCTGGACGCCGGTCACCCGGAAGACCTACTTTATATTCATTGTTCATCGAATAGTTTAGATGTGAATTTGATATGCGCCTATAATTCACGGACTGATCAATCTCTCGCTTATGACGCGACTTGAGAAACTTGGCGCAACCCCACGAGTTGCCAAAAATTCACCCTTAGACACCAGGACCTGTAACTTTGTTTTCCGTTTAGGGTGACGATATTCTATTCCCGATACATATCCTAAGAGCATTTGCAATGTATGCCTTTGCCTGGAATACGAAATGCCCGCGTGTATTTAGACGGGAAGAATTTTGTTGGAGCTCGAAGTCAATTTATGAGCGCTCGTCCGGATTGAGAGGCGCGATAGTGCCCACTCGATGGGGAATGAAGCGTGGGATATAAAATCGGCATTTTTTAATTAAGAAGCGAACACAAACGAGGTCCTGCGTGTGTACGTGGATGTACGTTCGATTACGTGACCGGAGCTCGCGTTAAACACGATTGGCGCTCTCCTCCGCTTTTCAACTATTTTTATTTTTTTCCCTCTGCCTCTCCGGCCTGTCGAACGCCCTTTCGACGGTAACGATATTCTCTAGCCCGCATCCAGCACGGTCCACATAATCGGCAGCGCGCCCGATGAATGCGGAACGATTATCGACGCACTTTTCCGTTCAAATTAATTGGACCAATTATCCGGGCCGAACAATTACCTACTGGCGACCAATTAGATCAGCGGGATTTGTTGTCGCCGCGCCGTCCAACAAGAAATAATTGGTGCTCACGTTACGCGGTGAAGAGGGGCCTCCCCTCCAGAGCGGCCCCCGACAAAAAAAAAAGAATTGGGGACACAACAGGATACTACTGTGCATCCCACGCCAAATCAATCGCCGATCAATGGCTCGCACTCAATAGCTCACATACATCACCAGCATATCCCCGATCTGACGTTCTTCCCCGGCGAGCACACCATCCCCATTGGCTCCCGGGTACAATTTATCCAAAGAAGCACTGAGACGCCGACGAAAGATCACTCGACGGGCAAACTCGCCTACGTGATTGCACGCGACGCAGACACTTAGTATTCGCGGGCGATAGGTTTGGCGCGAGGTGTTCCGCGGGGAGGGTAAAGGGGGAGGGAGGGTGGAGTTGGTTCACCACTCGGTTCACCACGGGGTTGAGGGATGGTCCGCGAAGTGGCGTGTCGGGGATTTGGTAATCACACACGGTTAGCACATGTTAGCCGGGGGCAATTGGCGAAAAAGGCCGCTGCTCTTGGTAGACGATGTCTTGGGGGGTCTCGGGGGCCTCTAGGTGCGAGGCCGGCGTCCGGGGGTGGAAGGTGCCGGAGACGGTAGAGGCGGCGCCAGAGGCGGGACACAGTTTTTTAGGAGTTTGCGCATGCGGCCACTTTTAAACCCCACCAGGGCTTGCTGCCGCCTTGGCGTTCTTAAAGGCTTCTTAGGGTGAGTTTTGTCCCCTACAGCCACCCCTACTTGCCGAGCTTGCAAGCGCCCTCCCTCTTCCTCTATCTGACGGACGGCCTCTCTGTCTCTCTGTCCCTTCCACGCTTGGATTTCTAGCTCGTCCCTCTCGCTTTCGCTGCCGGGCTCGACTGTCTTGCTTCTTATCATTCAAGGAGACCGGGGACACTGTGGCTGGCTGGCTGGCTGGCTGGCTAGCTTTACACCCCTTCAGAGGCCCTCGCCGCCGGCGCGATACTTGCGGGCGACGAGGAACCTCCAGGAATTTTAAACTCGAGCACTATTTTATTTTAATCTCCCTTTCACAGGATTCTCCC
Source organism: Crossocerus cetratus (assembly GCA_963675795.1). Taxonomy (NCBI): domain Eukaryota; kingdom Metazoa; phylum Arthropoda; class Insecta; order Hymenoptera; family Crabronidae; genus Crossocerus; species Crossocerus cetratus. Next base: position 6,723,796 of record OY776664.1, on the reverse strand, counting down.
GACCCTCCTCTCGCCTGTAACTGATTACCCCTTCTGGCCAGGCCGCGTCCCCAGGCTGCATTGTATCTCCCCTTAGAGATACTGGCTAAAAAGGAGCGCCGGTCCTTTCTCTCTTTCTCTCTTTCTCTCTCTCCCTTCTTCTGGCAGTTTAGGCGAGCGCACTTTTCGCCCTGCTACAGTCTTCCGGCGATGCAGCGCGAGACTTTCCCCGAGAGCGCGCGGTGACGTTTCCCTGATTGGATCCGCACTCGAACCGATAGATCTCATAGCGGTATTAGGGAGCACCGCTCCCACGGCTGCTCGCCCGCGTCTATCAAGCCGTAACGAGATTACCCAGAGAAACCAAAGGAGTATAGCGCGCTAAGGAGTTCTCGGTCTGGAGGTGGCTCAAATCAGATTAACAACTAGACGAGCAATCGGTGCTGGGGCTTCTCCTCGGCTACTTGCACCAGCGGACAGCTTGTACCGACCATCGAAGCCTGGTAGAACGGTCCACGACATGCCTCCCGATAAACTTACTCGATCGCGCACTGGAGCCAGATCGATGAAGGAAGCCCGATAAAACGCCCAACCTCTCCGTAAGAGAAGGCTGCTCACTTAACGTATTGACCGCGCGAGCGCGGCTGATTTCATTCCCCGGCGATCCTGGATCGGCTGGATTGGAGACGTGAGCGCCACTACGTATCACGACGGGGAGAAGCGAGGCGAAACATCGAGGATTCGGTTATTGCGGCCTCGAGGAACGAGGAGGCGGGAAGAGCAAGCGCGAGATGGAGAAGCCGGCTCGTCGCGGAGGGAAAATAAGAAAGCAAATTACCCGGCAGTCAGGCAGCCCTCACTCCGGCGGAGGTGTCGATATGACATGTAGGGAGAGAATCCGGGGAGACCCACGGGCGGCAACCCCTGGGGTTTATTACAAGGGTGGAATCAAATACACCGGGTGTCAAAAAATGAAACGCCACCCCACACCGACTTCCTCTCCCTCCCCACGCACCATCCCCGCAGTTCGCGCCGGAAAAAGCGATGGGATGAGGTCACGCTGAGTTACCGGGCAGAAAGAGGGTGGAAGATGTGCAGCTACCTTGCGCCATGCCACTCGGATTCTGCCTTTCGGGATCGAGCGGTGCAGATGCGAGAGCACATTCTCTACGCAGAGTGACGCACCTACCAAATCTAATGAAACCCACTGCCTAGCCTTCGTTCAATGAAATCTTAAAGCTTCCCCTCCTCCTCGCGTCTCTACCCCCTCGGTGTTTCTCTCCTGCCGGACTGGATCCTGTCAGACGCCCCGAATAAAAGGAGGGTGGAAAAGTTCTTGGATAACAGTGGAATAACCACTTTCATTTTTAGCTTATTATAGGAAATCGTTGTTCCCGTGGAATCGTCTCCGCTCCCCCGTGGGGGGTCGGGGGGAGGGTGCTCTAAAGGGATAGCACCGTTCCGCGCTCCCTACATCGTCACCCCATTCGCCGGCTTCGCGCTCTTGTTTGTTTCGTAATCTTTAAGATCGGAAGGGTTCGAAGTTACCGCGACGCCGGGAATCTATTGTCGAGTTCAATGCGATAGTTACACTCTTAACTCCCGCGAACTTTTACTTCGCCCTAATGAAATCTATTGGATGATAATCGGTTACTAGTATTGCAACCCTTTCAAAGACACGGGATTGTTACCGGAATTCTAAGGGGGTTGGTATTAAGAATCTGGACTCGAAGTGGACTATACATTTACCATCGTGGTAGGCGAAAGTTCTCGTTGAGGAGGACCTTCGAGGGGCGGAGGAACGGGTAGTGATTAAATATTATGACCTGCCCAGTCTCCTTCCCAAGTGCGACGATGCCAGGAGCGTCACTTAGTATAATTAAAAAGATTTTTTGCCGCGGGAAGTCCTCGCGCTCGCATGACGCCCATACTTCGTTTCTTCGTCGAAATTGCTCGAACTAATCCGTAATTTCATCGCCAGCTAATCCGTAATTTCGTTCAGCTACTTGGAACAATTACGAGTAGGAGTGTTCGGCAAGGAAGCCGGATGAGCCACGATGAAAATGTCCCGACGACGACAAGTAATATCGTCTTGGAGTCGGAGGCGAGCAGGAGAGACGAGGGTCCAGAGGTTAGTGTCAAGAAACGGGCCGTCATACGGGAAGGTAGAGGGTATGTAGAGCCGTCCCCGTCTTCACCTAACTTTCTCACCGTTTCCGAGCAACCTCCGATTACCCTGGTTACGTGGAACTCTTCACTGTTCTCCCGTCCGTCCGTCTCCGCTAGGGGCACGCCAGTATCTTCAAGACACCGATCCTTCTGAACCATTAACAAGATTCCCTGGATTATTACCAAAATCCCTGGCGACTGGCCAGCTCGCCTGACCGAGAGACAGAATAACGGCTTCCCATATATTGGTAATGGGATTACGATATTCTCAGGATCGCTCCTTAATCAGAGGTGGTTCGTTATCGCCCAACCCCTGGAGATCGTCATCATCTCTGACCAGGAGCGACCCGGGAGAGTAGCGGAGTGCAGGCGATCCCAGGGTCATTTCCATTCGCTCCTTGCAAAGTGGTATCATTTCCCAAGAGGCCGGGGTCTCTCTCTCTCGGCCGTCAAGGTCCTGCGCCACAGCTGGCCGGCATCCTGAAAGCCACCCTCTCCTCCCCGACAGGTCCGTCTAGCTCTAAGGATCAATAGACACGCATAAAACACGCACTCCGCCCGACACTTGTCCCGATAACAACATCACCCTTACGACACATATTATGCGCGATTCCCTAATTAAATTGGAGCTAGCCCTAGCATCCGGAGAGAATAAGTAGGGCCCCAGTCGGCCGGAGGGTGTAGTTGGTTGGCCCTATGGTCTCCAACTCTCCATAGAAATAAAATCACCGGCCGGCCTCATCGGGATGGCGTCCTCCAGCCCGGAACTAACTACTAATGCAGCAATCTTTCCGCGATCTTATACACGCGAATTATGGAGCGAGTCGATTTGCATGGAAATGGGCGACCCACTGGAATACCTTCTCCCATCGGACGTCACCTTTCGCGCTCGTGGACCGCAGTCGGCGAGGAGGATTACATACCGTTTGGTAAATAGGCTGAAATTGAGGAGGACAATGGAGCCGACTGGAGTAAGGAGTGGTCCGCTTGCTCGAAGGGTTGAAGGCTAGTAGGGAAAGAAATTCGATCGGGGGAGAAATCCACCCAAGTCGGCCGGCTAGTTTCGGATGGCGGGGTGTGTGCCGGCCGCTCGTGACAGTTTATCAAATTGCAGGGCTACCCTACGTGGCCGTAAAGGGATGTAAGGGTCGTAAGGTGGAACGAGGCCGACGGGGGTAGCTTATTAGAGCCGCGACAGCAGTCCCGGCTCCACCTGGAAACCTCCAACCAACCGCCAGCCTGCCGTGAGTCTTACCACCTTGCTTCCTTCCACCCACACCTCTGCCTCTCGCGGCTCGTACTCTTCCGCCCGTTTTCCTACCTCCATTCGCACCCCCCCCTATTTCTCTCTACTCGTCCCACCTTCAGCCTCGGCTCTCTCACCTTCGCTCACGCTCTTCGTCATTCTTGCAGCCTCTCCTCTTATATAGTTCAAGCACCGTAGAAACGTGGCTCGGCGTGAAGGGTCGCCTGGGACCGGCGTACTTGCCGCTCGTCTTTAATCTACGAGGTCACCAAGCAACGACGACGAGGACGACGAATAGCAGGCCCGAAGTGGACGGCTACAACCAGCAGCAGCAGCCGCCTGTCGGGCTTTCGAAAGATTCGGATTTAATATTCGCGCCGGGCAGGGAGAGACAATGAGCGACCCACTCCCCTCGAGATGCATCGCACATTAATTGTAGAGCTTCTACGCAGCGGATTCTTCTTCTTCTACGCCCGCGAGAGGCGATTGAGCTCGGAGCGGGGAAGGAAATAATGGATGTCGAAGGCGGCCGGTAAATTTTTGAGGGCACTCGATTTGGTAGTAGAGATGGATATCGGTGCCCAGACCTCCCGGGGGATTTGTACTTCTTTCCGCGGGAGCAGAACCGCATGTAGTAGTCTGATTTGGCGAGAGGACTGCCTCCGAAGGAAGGAGGCGCCGCCTGCTCCGACTGGTTCCCGAGGGGATAGTTTTAAAATTCCAGCCCCATACGGGGCGAGGAGAGGACTAAAGGGTCGCTGGGCGCGCGCGGCGCGGCGGTACACGCCGCTCATATCAAAGCCAAGGGGATCGATAGAAAGTATCACTGGCTCCATTTCCCAGCCAGTTCATCCAGGATCACCGGATATCCGGGATGAATATCTGCCGATGAATTTTTCCGAAATATATGTCTGTTTAGTCAAACTGAGCGCTGGCTGGCGCGACACCCTCGGTTCTCGTCGGGTTCTCAGCTGGCAAAGCTGCTGCACACGCATTCGCGCGCCCTCCCCGTTTATCCGCATCCGCTCTCTCTTTCCCTCACAATCTGTTGGTATTTACCGAATTTATCTGTCCTGTAATTTTGCTCGTTTTTTGGCGAGCCGGGCGTAAACCGTTTACTTCTTCTCCCCTGCCTCCTACGAGGCGGGCTCTCGATAATCCAGATTTATTCGGCTGCCGATAACGCGCGCTCCGCTCCCGGCGGGAGCAGTCGCGCCATCGTCGCCAGTATTTTTCATAAGTCCGTGGCAGCCGGAGCTCGATCGCCCGAGAGACATCGGCCCGATCTGGGTTAAGTTGGCCGTATGTCGAGCGGGGGAATGTGTGCCTCGCGCGAAAAGCAGCCTGCGATCGCTAATCGTATTGATTGGGCGCATTTAATCCATTAATGAACTCACCTGGCTCCCCCGCCCGCTTTACCCGGGCGACCCACGCTCCCCTGGCTGCTCTGTATCTGTTACAGTTACATCCTGCGTACACCGCTCACGCGTGTTTCCGCCCGCCTCTCCCCCTTTTCCAGGCAAAACTTCCCTCTGGAACTCTAGCCTCTCTTCTTCCCTTAAACGTCGGGAACGCGAGATCCCCGCCCTCTCGGCCCCTGTCTTCCCGAACCCTTCAACTACTGCCCACTAATTGAATGCGGTCAACCGAAATTGCTCACCCTCGTACTACATCCGAACGTTTTTGCAAATACCACCGGACACACACACTTTCGTATCGTCATGTGCAATCCTAATCTGTGCCGGGAAGTGACTGCTTGACCAAAGTCGTTTGACTTTCCTCGGGATTGAGCGGCGCGGGGAATTACTAAGGGGATGATGTCCCCGATTCTTAGGACAATTACATTCTCGTTCGAACCCCTGGTTCGTCGCGTCGCACACCCCTGCGTGTTCGGGCCAAGGGAGCTTGACTCAAATCCTTTTTTACAGGAGCGCGCCAAACAAACGATAGGGTTTTGGCAATGCGCGCGACAAATTCCTCAAATATTTATCTGCCTTCCCTTCGAGCTCTTCAGGCACGCGGTGCCACCCCAAACGCCACTTCCGCTCGACACTGGCTCCGAGTGTGTCAATCCTCACGCCCATCGACGTATGACAAATACCCCGTACCCCAGCTACCCTTGTACTCTCTGTCAGTTCTGACAAGCGGGTAGAAAAAAGCGTGCGGGGGGGAGGGGGTGGAAAGAAGATCCGACACTTTCTCGAGAAGCGAAGGGCTGTTTCTTCCTTCACCGAGTCCCAGTGGCATCGGTTTCTACCTCTGTCAAACAACTTCATTTCCGACTGGAGTGATGTGTATCTGTGTTTCTCTCAAAGACTTGTCGTCACTGCAAAGTCATTCGACTTCGAGGTGAATTGGAGAGATCCTCGAAAGATCTGATGCGCGGGAGAGCCTCTCGTTGATTAGGTCGAGCATGTTCCTGACAAGCGCGCTGCCGAAGCAGGCTGCAATTAATTTATTTTTCCCCGGCTCCCTCCTCGCCCGTTAATTGTTAAACTTGGATGGGCGGTCGTCGGCAATCCCGCAGGTAAACTCAACCAACTCCCAGCCAGTCTGGCGAAGATTAGAGGGAGCGAGACGGTCCATCGCGGCCAGCTGAATGAACTGACAGGAAGTGCGGGGGTGGGAGGCATCGGAAGGATTCGAAATTCGAAGGCGTCACGCAGACGACGGGAAGGAGAGCGCAAGGGTGTAGAAAATTGGGCCCTGCCCCGTCGTCTGGAGGAGTGAGAACTTTCCTGACAACTCGCACGGGCTGGCAGCCACCCTCGGGAAGAAGCCAAGGCGCGGCGCGAACACTGGATTGGGTTACCGAGATAATTAGAATGATCATTGGGAGAGGAGCACGCTTCGTTGACCGATTCTTTTCCCGACACCCTTTCCCTAAACCTCTACCCTACTGCTAAAAGGATCGGTTTTCTCTTAAACGCGGGGAAAGCCACCCCATAGTTTACAAGACCTTAAACGCCTTTTTGTCCCGGAACTAACGTAAGATCTTGTCAGCACGCAGGTACTTTGGACAAATGTATGGAGGAGAATAGCCTGGGAAATATACGGCGAGACCATAAAGAATGGAAGGATCGGAGTGGTTCGGTCGATCATCATCGAGTGACCTAATCAAGAATCACGGATAGAGGAGACATGGATATCGGCGAGTTTCGAGGATAGACGTTACAGGACCCTAGTGACACATTTTTATGCGGCGCAGCTACGCTAGTGGGGTGATTGGTCGTTCAAGTCCGGCCCCGTGAGGACACTTGGCCGGAAATGGGTAGACTAGTCGTAAAGAAGCCTGAGATATTCCCGCTAAGAAATACGAAAAGATTTGCCTGTATTGAGGGAGCACGCTGACTCGCATCTCGCATGCTACAAGGGGCATTTTTAGGGCAGATGCCTCTTGCTTCTTGGCAGTAGTCAGTGCTTAGCTGCGCCCAGCGTGCGCGCCCGCTGAGGTGCGCTTGAATATTTGATCGGTCCTTCAACCTCCGGCTCCTTCGCATCTCCCGCAAGCTTCGCCCCTCATTCACTAACCCTCGGTCCCAGCTGCGGTGAATTATTTAACGCCCCCGGGGACACACCGGTTACTAGCGGCATACATACATAACATGCCTACATATGCGTCAATTCTTTGTTTGCACTTCGCCAACCGACCGACCCACGATGACGATCGCCTAATAAGCTGACCGCTCTCTGGTCGGAAAAAGAACTGGCTGCCTGAAGAATATTGAACCTTGATGAAACCGTTAAGATTAATTATGAAATCGCAGGAGTACTACATTTTTAGCATTCAAATGTCGGCGAGCAATTAACTAAATCGAAGGAACGCGTTTGAAGTGGGATAGCGAAGTGAAGTATGAGAGGATGTCGGGAGATTTCCCACTTGCCTGCCACTACCCTCACAATTGCCGCTTAATTAGACTAACTGGCATAAATTGCGGGATGAATTTCAAGCTCTTCATCATAATTATTCGGGAAATTAATGTCCTGGGGTGCGGGCTTTTACCAGTAGCGCCCCGAGTGGAATATACAGAAACTGCTTGATTCTATAACCCGTCGATAAGATACGGAGGTCTGCCTTTTATAAATTTATATGCCAAAGTTTCGAAAATGATTAGAATCGTAAGTTCTTTTCCATATTCTACATGTCATAGAATGTTAGTAAAAACAAACTATGTGTCCGAAAGTAAAATGTATGCACAAATACAATAAATTGTAAAGAAATTTGAGTAATTTCGAGGTATTCGCGTGTAATTTATATTACTAGATAATTGCTAATTATATCATTATAAAAATAACATAATGTAATGTATAACATAGAAGAGGTTATTTCGAACCAATCGTATGTAATTTGTATTACAAAATCGTTTAATTTTGGAAATAGTATGTGTTGTTTTGAACACAGCTACGACCAATTCCAGGAATTTGGGTGACGCAGTTGATGCCGACAACACCCAGGGAAGCAGGTAAGCGGCAGCTGCAATGACCGGCAAGGTCATTGCCTGCGCGCCAGTGGTGGGGTAGCGTGAAGAAACATCTGGAGTACGCAGTTCGCACCGGCACCGCACAGTACACCAGTAAGGCGAGGCGGCTGATTGGCTGGAGCGGCGGTGGGGAGAGCGCGCGGAGCATCCAGCGAGGCCGCCGGGAGCGGCTGAACTTGTCACAACGCGTTCAGCGCTCGGTCGGTACGGTCGCACGTCGCGTCGCTCCCGGGTTCTCTCTTGCACGTTACGAACTTTAGATTTCGACTATTACCTCGCGATATAATACGCCTCTTTTCTAACACGACATTGCTCATTATTTAAACGATTTAACCTGGTTTATATTATTACTTTAGAGTCTCGTGCGCACGGTTTACACTCATTAAACGCGACTTTTACTTTTTTATCGTGTACTATCTAACCAATTATTTCAACAATTTCATTCTTTTATTTGCCAACTTTTTCTCTCGGGACATTTGACGCGGCTTTGTGTCCTAGTTTGGACTACTTTCTCGGATAGCTAGCGCGGTTCGGTGTGCGCGAATACCTTTTAATCTTACAATATTTTACGCTTTACAAATACTTTATCGCTTTACTTGGTATACATTCGGAACACGCGACTTGCTATTAATTATATTTATCTTCTCTTTGCAGTGTTGCGCATTTACCACCCACCCAATACTAATTAGAGATATGTGCTTGTTCCAAGTTCTCTCAGCTACACCAAAAGCGAGGACAAGCCGACGAGGCGTGCACCACCACCACTTACCCAACTACAGGCATTTGTCTCGCGGTATCTTCGAATTTCTCGGAGGTTGTAAGTAGTACTACCTCACCTGTGTACTCGCAGTTTTGTTCTTGTCTTGAATTTTTCGAATCAACCTTATACTTGAAGTGTTTTAATGAACAATTGATCAAGTTTCGCGGTAGTAGATGAGTTTGATTTGCGTGCTCGCGTGTTGCGTTAAAGTGAGAGAAGGTCGTACGCCACGACATATTTTCATCTATCATCTATCATACACACTCCCCAAACCCAAAGCCCATATTTATTTCTGTGTATAAATCAGCTTCTTTCCAGCAGTGTTTTCTTAATTGAATTGCGCACCGAGCGCATTAGAGTTGCGAAATGTTACCGCGGCCCGTCTCGGAAGGCCTGGGCGGATTTACACGTGTGAGTCCCATTACGTTGCCGCGAATTTAGCTTCAGTGTAAACATTTTTGCCGAAATTGAAGCGACAGTGGGCCCCGCGTGGCCGAGCTGTCGCACGCGATAGAATCAGTGTTGTTGCGCCGATGAAAAGTGACTTAAACTCGGCCGCGACAATTAAGAAAAGTATTTGCTCGCCGCGGACTTAGAGTCTTTGCACTATTGCGTCGTAAGTCGTAAGAGTGGAGTCGCGTGTGTAGAGTCAGAGTGAGTGACCAGCGGGGAAGCAGATGGAGCGACATTACTGGGGATGCAGATCGAATCGAGCAACATTGCTGCGAGGAAGCAGAGAGCTAAGGTATTGAAGCGAGGTGTTACTGCCGCTGCAACTAGCAGTGGGTGAGTCACTCTTTTTTATCCCTCCGCTCCTCCATCATGTCGTAGGGCGAATGGTCCGAACCGACACGGAGGACTGGTTGTATTGTTTATTCCTTCATAATAATATACATTGAGCATAGTGACAGCGAGCATAATGTACTGCCAACGCAAGTACACTATTCTCGTTTTAATATTACCTACTTTATTGATTATGTATTTATGAGATAGGATAGAGTTTTCTTGCATCTCGCGATTTTTGCATTTCAAGTATACATATAGAATTTAAAGAATTTCATTTAAGTAACTTAAGGGAACATGGAATCCCAAGTTAATATCTTTAAGTAACCCGGCTTTGCTCGAACCAAACGGTTCTAATATAATTGACATTGATCAATGAAATAATCTTGTTGGAAGTGAAACTTGTTCACTTGGAAATAAAAGTAGTGTTGCGATTGATTTGCTAGTATGAATAATAGTAGTTTACAAATGCAAGAAGACTATTCGCGTCGCGTTGTGCCGGGTGGAGCGCACTCTGGAGTCAAAGTTTTTGAGTGTATGTGTAGAAAAGTAGAGTTTTGCAATTAGTCTTTTTCTTATTATCTAATTAATACAACTTTGACGAAAGAGCCGCCTGAGATTGAACTTGCAACAAGTAGAGTCACAGATTATAGATTCTCCTCTCCTTCCCTCCCGTACAGTTCTTTTCAGAATAGTACACCATGTTAGGAAATAAAGTGTGTTAGGATGAATGTTTATCGTTTTAATGGATATGTACATTGGTCCTTCCGACCAATGTCGCGTTTGCAATAAAAGTAGAGTCGTGATCCGCTTATGAAATGATATACGTACATGTCTAACCCAATTTTCTAGTCAGGATTTTCAGCACACTTGAAGAGAAACGAGATAGAGAGTGGGAGAAAGGTCGGAATGATTTCATTTTAGCCATGTCTGTGGTATGCCCGCACTCATTAGAGTCGCCCAGGTGCGACTCGAATGAGTCTGGGACTAGGACATGGTTTATGGTATATATGTATTTCATTTATTGTACATGTATGTGGCAACTGGCAAGCGGTGGCAATTGTGCACGACGCACTTATCGCATGTGTGAATGTGAATATGTAAATATATTGTTGGGCGATTTGTGCGTCGCTAGAGTCACACTTTCTCATGATTAAGAATAGCAAGTTATGAAAATAGTTGGCACAGTCATCTATTTGGATAAATTGCTATCGTCACGTTTTTCTCATTTCAATTCAATATAATAAATAATCGATTTGGTACATAATTTTTCTACAATATTAACTTCTCTATTGATATAACTATTGGATAGTTTACTTATACTTGTGAAGTTTACAATTATTTAATCTTTTGACGATTATTATGAAATTCCACGAGAAACTTTGATAGTTTAACCTAGCGTCACTTTAAGAATGTTGAAACTAATCTGAATAAACTTTGTCGCAATGGTTGCTATTGCTTGCCGGTTGATTTCAGCATTTGTCTGTTTCAGATTCATCATTTCTATTATGTTGAATGCGTGTGTCTTCCAGTATGAGAGGGGGGGAGTGTTTTCTCTGTATGGGTGTGATTTAGACTAAGTAGGCAGGTTGCTAGTGTCTCATTGCGAACGGGCGCAGAGGGATGCTAGTGACACGTAGACTTAAGCATGACTCTCATTGCACAGAGAGAAGTCAGAAGCAAGAAGCTCATCGATGGTTGTTTCTTATTGTGCAGTTGCAGAAATTGCACAAGCTATTGATAGTAGCTTACTCAGCCACTATCATAGCAGCAATTTTCGCAGTTGCATAATTGGGGGTTTTAACAAGTAGCTTGTTTAATTGGGGGATAGAGTGGGGGGTGATGGGTTGCAAATGGAATTGCCGAGACACATTAAATGTGCGATTTGGATGGCAGTCATTTTGCCGGGTGATTGTCATCCGAATTGCTAGCTATTGGGTGGGAAATTAGAGTCGCGACGCGCGGTTTTCACGTTTTATGCGAGGAAGTGTCTCGAGCAATTTTAGTGCGCTGCTGGGTGTCTTGCCCGAAGACGTCGCATCCAAGTGGCCCATGAAGAGGGTCGAAGAACCATGGCTGGCCATCCTCGATGGCCAGTCATTATGTCACTATGCTCGATATTGTATATATGTAATTGCACGCGTTCGCATTGCGCGAACGGGGGGCTGTGGCACGAACCATATGTTCCTGTGTCCGGTCCTGGGCGGGCTGGCAGACACGCGATTTTCCTGAGATCGCCAAATCTGAAAGTAGAGTCACCTTTGCATATGAGTACAGTCAAGTCACTTTTTGCATTAGAGTTCATCGAAACTTATATAGTACTCTTTTCTTTTCATTAGTAATTTGAAACATTTAGTCGAGTCTTTGAATTAAAATCATTTTGCACACACACGCACAGAGTCGAGACTTGATTTAAACATTATAATGACTTATTAATATAGAGCCTTTTACCAAAGTCGAATGATTTAATTAGTAGTTGAATTAAAGTGTGAGAAAATGTCAAGTAGAGTCAATCTAAAGTCGAGTCAGCGAACTAAGAGTCTGCGGCTCGCCAACGTGAGACACGTTACGGCAAGTGCGTGCACCAATTTTTTATCCCCAAGCCCACCCCATAAAAAAACACATTTTTCATAATTTTGCCAATAAACCGAAATGAATGAAAGTGGGCTCAGAGGTTGCTGACGGTAGGGGTCTTGGATTTTGCTCACCTCTCGTCTTACGCGCGCCCCTTCTTCCTGGGATTATCTCGATCTGATATTCTTCTTCAGAAAAGAGATAATCTCGAACTGGTTCGGTGAGCCTTTGCTTCTGTGCTGCATTAGATAGCACCTCTGAGTAGAACCACTCGGTCTGTTAGAGTCACGCGAAACGTATCGCGAACTTTTCTCTTGCATTGGAACAATTAGAGATAATGTGACTCAGTGAGTGGTACCCGCGGTAGGTTCGGCGCAACCGGCGCACCACGTCGCGACGCGAACTTGTTATTAGGGCTTTTGTCGGATCTTCGACCTTTTGTAGGGCTGCTGCAGCTTAGCTAAACCACCGCTCACTGAGTACACCGCGATTTGCTATCATTTTTTCATATACATATGTATATATAATACTAAAAATAGTGTTCGTGCCTTGCTAAAAGTAGAGTAAAGTCACCCGCCCGAGAAATCATTCATAATATAAAGTCAATGGTTATTTTGTATTACTCAAAATAACTCATTAAATGAAAATATGTCTGGCGTACGATCTCAAGTCTGTGGTTGCAGTCTTTTGTACGACTGACCGCTTTGCTCTTATTTGCGATTTAGAGTCAATGTGAGAGAGGCTGGTGCAATGATTGCACGAATCTCTGGGAAGTTAGGGCCTTGATAAGTGGCTATGTCACTTATCGCTTCCGACCTTAAACTGCGAGTACACGAGATTTTGACGCGGTTTAACTTGATTGAACTTGCTTGCAAGTCGAGAAGAATGTCTTGACTATGCATTTAGCTGAAATGTGCACGTCTCCAGGCTTGTCCGATCTCGAGGAATAGTTGGGGCAACAAGGTGCAAATACTCGCGTATTTCACAGCACACATATATTTATGTGCTATAAGTTTTTCGTTTATTTTATTCAATGTTATTGTAATTATTCTATTATACCTTTTCAGAATATGTTCGCGCAAACCCCACGTGTTTTCAATTATTGCGGTAATAACTTTATCAAGTAAAGTCATGTAATTAGTAGCGCGATGCTATCTGAGAAAGTGTGCCTCTCACAGAATGCAATTCTATCATATTAGATATTAAAGTTCAATTTTTTTGTTTACATCGCGGTTTAATTAGTGTACCTCCGTGCAATGCCAAGTACAATTGTTTGTAATGGCGCGGATGCCAGTGGAATTGACCTGCCAAGTATTAATACGGAATTGCAATTTTTCTTTTTACGCGACCGCGACTTTTGCCATAATATATTTTCAATCTCCCTCTAAGAATATCGCGAGAACCCGGGAGGTTAATGTTTTTGTCTGTTGCAGTTGCAGTTGCTTCCAGATTTAATTATAAATTTGTGTTTAATATAAATTTAGTGTACAAGTATTGCGCTAATCATTCAGTTTCTTAGTTGTAAGTAGGTTTCAACATGTATCACCGATCAAGAACGAAGACACCGCAACTATATATATATATTTATAAGTTATATTGCGTGCGTTGCGTGGGCGCCCATTAGAGTATAAGTAATTTAGATTATCGATTACGCTAAGTAGTTTACTTTAAGTAGTAGTGGTAGATGTTTCTTTCTATTTTTCTTCCTAATTTACTTTATTTTTGCTTGAATGGATTGCATGGGTGGTGGGGGGTCTCCAAGTGCAGCAACCTCCTCGTGGTGAGACCTGGGTCGGAAATACTTGTTGGCCAATACATATAGACTTTTAATTATAGATATATCAATTGCATATTGTAGCAGAATAATAGTACCAAGTGCATTGTCACAAGTATTTCCGGGCGAATGGCTGCGCATTAGATTATTGACGATTATTCTCTTAAATGTATTAAGAGAACCACTAATAATATCAAATGAAATATATGTGTACATACATACATACATACATACTAAGTAGTATGTAATGGATGTAGTATTTTTTGCGGCGTCACTGTTGTTTATTTAAGTTATCGATCAAACAAATAAGGAAGATGAAAGAGGATGGCGCGCAGCCGACACAGAGAGATGTCGCTGGGCGTGAATTCAGGCGATGTTGGTATATGCGGCAATGCGTCGTCGAATTGCTGTGCTTCGTGTTTGTAATTCAGCTGTTGAGTCGTCGGTTCGTGCGGCTCGCGAGGTCCGCGAACGTTTTTCTATATCGGATTGCTGACGAAACGGCGAATCTGTTCGAGAAATGACAGGGTTTACGGAAAGTGCCCTCGTGAAACGGCTGATGGACTTGAATCCCTCCCAACAGAGTATTCAGACGCTGTCTCTTTGGTTAATTCATCACAGAAAACACCACCCGACCATCGTGAAAGTCTGGTTCAAAGAAATGTGTAAAGGTACGTGGCGACCGCGGTAATTACAATATCGTCGGCTGTTGTAGTACAACAATCCGGCGGACGATATGCACGCAGTCGAGCCGATCGCCTCGCTTGAAAAGCTCAGGAAGGATTTTGCTTTGAAGCAATAGAGTTTGGAACGTCTAGGTTAGAGAACGAGGAGGACCTTTGCTACGTAATAACGTGTATCAGATATTCCTTGTTAGTTTGTGTCAACCGCAAAAGCACAGTCACTTCAACGCGGGCCGATTAACGAATATTGTTAGAGAGCTCCCCAAGCCTTTCTCCAAGGTTGCATTGATCCCGGGATCTTTCGTAATAGCCACATGTTCGGATTTTTATTGGAGTTTGTTTTGTGCCGCATCTACGATTTGTTGTTATCAACATTACGCTTGGAGAAAGAATTTGTTCGTCCTGTAGTTGCCGGTGCGAGTCGAGTTTGTTGAGAGAAAGTAGAGGTAGTGACTGATCGCTTGAATGAAGCACTTACTCCCGTAATTCGCAGACGCTTGTTGAGAAAATTCCAGTAGATTCGAGAGTGCCTAACAGAGTGCTTGCAACGGGAAAGAATTAGGTGGCAAACGAGTATAATTTGAGAGGATGGTGTAAGAGTTATATGTCAAACTATTTTTTGCAGTTAAGGATAATCGGAAATTAATGTTCATGTATTTGGCAAATGATGTTATACAAAATAGTAAAAAGAAAGGACCAGAGTTTGGAAAAGAGTTTGAGACAGTGTTGCCGAAAGCCTTTGAGCACATGAAGGGCTTTGATGACAAGACGAGAGAAAGACTGGGTAGGCTATTACAAATTTGGGAAGAGAGGGGTGTATATGATAAGGCACAAATATCGGAGTTCAAAGCATCCTTTGTGGTGACGGCCAAGGACCC
The DNA here is from genome assembly GCA_963675795.1 of Crossocerus cetratus. Taxonomy (NCBI): domain Eukaryota; kingdom Metazoa; phylum Arthropoda; class Insecta; order Hymenoptera; family Crabronidae; genus Crossocerus; species Crossocerus cetratus. The sequence continues at coordinate 6,708,469 of OY776664.1, read as the reverse complement.
TAGCACACCACCGCCCAAGAAGAAACCTAAAAACGATGTAGAAAAAATAAAGGTAATCATTAATCATTGGCACGTGTATTAAGGCGTATTAAGGGAATACTTGAGACTGACAGTGTCTTCACATTTCCAGAAAGAGAAGAAGGAGAGGAAAAAGTCTGAGACTGAAATTGAAGTGGATGGTACCAAAGAGCTTCATGTGACCTTAAGTCCTAGGACTCCAGGCGGAGATCCGCCAGAAACAGAGGAACTCATCAAAGCCTTAATGGTTAATATAATATATAGAAAGAACACTCAATGGGAATATGTATTATTAGCAATAGCAATAAACTATCTTACCCATAGACAAATATATGTTGAATCCATTAGGCATATTGGCAAGCACACTCATAGTTTGAAACATCCATCCCCAATTTAAGTGATTCTTTTTGATTTTCGTTCTACCAGATTAGCATCTCATGTTTTGCAATGTACATGCATAACTTGCCTAAGATTTTGAATGCATTTCCAACTTAAGTAAGAATAATTAATGGTCTGAATCTAACCGAGCATGGGCGAACCATTGTAAATACTAAATTCTGTTTGCCAAGTTTGTGATAAGATTGGATGTAAATCAGATAGAAAAACGTGAAATGCGATAAAAGCGTTATGTAAAACGGGCAGGAACTCTTGGAGAGCTGAAGGCAATGACTAACAGAGCCTTCTTCATTTCAGGATTTGGAAAATACGGCATCCTCGGATGCCAGCGTTAGAGAACGAATTGCATCGCTACCCCCAGAAGTTTCAGAAGTCTCGCTTTTGGCAAATCTCGCTGATAAAGCGGCTGCTGATCAATTAAGTGTTGCCGTAAACGAGGCAGCGGCGCTTTTAGCAGATTATAATGGAAGGTTGCAGGCTGAAATGGAAGACAGAAGACGATTGTTAACAATGCTAAGAGATTACACACTGGCGCAAAGGCAATTACTTCAACAGGCACAAACAACCTTAGAAGTAGGCTGATAATTTCACGTTGGTACTGAAAAGTAATATTTACCTTCTCCGTGACTGACGATTACATTCATTTCGTGTTGCAGGACTATAAGGAAAAGTTGAAGAAAGTCTGTGCGGTGCGAGCAGAAGTAAAGTCCCACATTTCAAATCTTCCCGATTTAACACAACTTCCCGACGTTACGGGTGGCCTTGCGCCCCTTCCTTCCGCTGGTGATTTGTTTTCTCTGCACTAGTGCTTGAATTAATGAAGTATGAGTTTCCAATTGCCTTTGGGTTCCATGAGTGATAAGGTATAAGGCCAGCTTCCATTGAGCTTGGTATCCTCGACCAACTGCATCTGACACGGAATATTTCTACTTGTCAATATTTAGTTTTCTAAATATTGAGCGACCCTCGCGCTTTACGGCAAAGTACAAAGCCGAGGAGTACTGATGTTTGGTAAAGGAGATAGAACATTACAAGATAGGCCCGCATTATCCGATGCTTTAACTATATGCACGCTCAAAGAATTGCATGAGTATGATATCCTTTATGAATAAATTGATATTGCTTAATCTAATCATTGTTGACAGAGCGAAGCTAATTCCGACGCTCAGGGTAATTCTCAGCTTTGTACTTGGTTTAAATGTTGGTCTTTTTAGTAAGGTGCATCGATATCAGACAAGCATTGCATTCACTTTTGTAATTGATCTTCAGGGATAAAGAGTTCGCGTATATTGACCAATTCTGCACGATGTTCGTCATTTATAGGGAACTCGAGAAATCCTGTTTGCCTGAAAGTTTCCTTTTCGTATAGCTGAACAAATTTTTCGACTGTCCGAGCGATTTATGAATACAAGATACGTAACTGATTAGTCCTTTTACAGAGAATGAAATGTGCAACAAGTTCCGATAAATCCACTGATACCTCAAGCCTGTGTAGCACGAGTTGGTAGTGGCGTGAAACAGTGCTGCTTTAACAATGAAATCTCCAGTAACAGAACTTTCATTAGGAAAGGGGCGGGTCACAGAAGCGTCATACAATAAAGCAAAATGTTTAATGCACATTGAGAATGTGTGATTAGGGATATGTAAGTACTACATAATCTTACCTATTCAGACATTGCCCACAAGAGTACCGTCTAGAGTGCTGCACTTATGAAAATGGATAATTATCCTTTGTATATATAAAATGTAGTTAATATAAATTTGGGACTGAGAAACATTTCCTAAAGCATAATATTGCATTAAGTTGACACTGATAAAAAGTAACGGTCTGCATAAGAATATATTATTATACATGTACTATTTTAAGACGCGAAGAGCGTAAACGAATTGCGAAAATTGTAATAATATGAAAAATATTAACGTGAATAAATGTTTCGATCGTTATATGTGCGTTGACATGGTCGTCGTATATATTCCCGTTACAAGTCGATGGAGTAATTCTAACACGGCAATATAAAAGACATTCAGGTAAGATAAAGGAAAAAGAATCGCTATTGTCACAAATTAAATTACGTATATTTATGAAATATAATCATACATTAGCAAAGTTTCGCGGCCAGCGTTTCAAAAATTATATTAACAAATTCATTCATTATACATTGAGCCCTTATTCATACAGTTGCTATCTAAAAAAAGTCATCTCATTGCTTTAATTCCCCTATTTATGGGTTTGGAAGAATATATAAGGTTCGAGATAAAGTTTTTACTACAATGCTTTTGTACACGCAGAGTGAGGAAATAGTATTTCTGATTGTAAAGATTTCAAGTCGGTGTCGTCCGAATATGGAAAGTTTCGTAAAGGTAATTTAACATTGAACGCGATAGTCAATTATAGTCGCACGGTACAACGCGCCTAATGAACAAATTCTTACTACTCCTCTGTCTGTCACGACCTAACGACTTGTAATAAAATAGGATTTAATATCGTCTCGTTCTTATATTGCTGAAGATTGTAAAATTACTTTGGTAGACATTCTTACTGCACTAGGAATCTGTGGGGAGTGCTCAGAACGAATGTACACGAAACTCTATCCCATAGTGTTCTACGCCGATTTAATCCAGGATCGGCGAAAACGCACAAAATAGATAGTATCTCAACGAATACCTTCACAATGTATATACATATAAAAAGCTTTCTTATACGCAATTTCGATAGTAAAAAATTTCGAACAGCCTCCAAAACTTTTGTCGGTAATACTAGTCGCCCTATTTTATACATTTCCCATTGCTAACTATAACGAACGCAAAACATTCCAAGTACAAGAGCGTTATAAAAAATATGCTCCGACTATGTACATTCCTTTTGGACACTCTGTGCAGTAATTCAGGTAATCGTGAACACTTTGAGACATAAGTCATATTGGTAATCCTTCTTTAAGTTTCGTGTGGATGAGGAGGTCTCGTGGGTTTCAGTATAAGTTTACCCGTGTCATCACAACTCATGTTGAAATCACCTAGTACACTCCTAGCTCTCTGCGTTATGATGCTCGGTGCTATCACCCGCCTGTGCACTCCCAGCATAAATAATATCACTGGAAAGGAAATAAGAAATTATGGTTTACATTGTGAATCAATACGAACTCCAATGGTTAAGCTTACCTAAAATTATGCTAGCTATCGTGAAGAACGGGTGATTGTAGAGGCTCTGTGTGAAGGATACGGCTGATGTGTTTGGATCTGTCAGCCAGTGCCAAGCACCCACAGCAGTACAGACAGAGATGAGGCCCAGTAACACTACAAACAATAAAAAGTACACTATATTATATTTTTACCATCATCACTATTGAAATAGGATTTCTATCCAGTCTCAGTTCCTGGGATTCGTTTCCCAAGCTTTCAACCGATCATAGCGGGAAGGAATATTATGCAATGTCAATGGTAGAAGCTAGAGAGCCTGTCAGTAAGAAACAAGGTGTGTGTACCTATTTGGAAAGTGGAAAGCAAGCGCACAGAGAACAAGATATACGCACTTCTCCATCGCAGAGTGGCTGGCTGCAGGCTGGTGATGACCTCAGTCAGTCGTCGCTCGAAAGCCTTGAGGTCTGCAAGAAGAATAACGCTTGTGGGTAGACTCATGACATAACCTGATGCATGAGCAATTGTTCGAGTCCACATGACAGTATGCACGGCAGAGTGTCGAAAGTATTTGCTTGTAGGCGGCAAGTGTATCGCCGTGCTTTTGCCGGCATTTTCATTACCTTCGCACACTGTTTGGTCCAGAGACATTGCGTGGCTTGTTGCGGCGCGCTCGGTGCACCTGTGCCCACACACGCATTCGGAAACAACAAACCATTCATTCAGCGCGCCCGCCGCGCCGATACGCACAGTGCTTCAGTGATCCCAACCAACTGATCGTTGTCAGATGGTGCGTCTATATATAGCTTTTGAATTAAAATTGATTCAAATGATTGAGTCTGGCCATAACTCTTTTGTCGATTTACGGATTTGATTTGAGGGCAATAGTTTTACAGTTTTTACCCAGTTTCTATACAGCTTGTTTAATGAATTTATGAAGCAAAGGTATTTACCCTACAACACTTACAGCTGATCTTTCCCTCTGGAGGTGCGTACCTCAAAGTTAGAACTTTTTTTATTATAATATAATATAAGAACAATTATTATAATTTTATATTACAACAAGTGTCGTAATAACGTGGAATAATAAACTGTCTGTAGATGTATTAGTTAGTGACACAATTGCGTTTAGTCACGCGAGATTTAATACGACTCATAATCTAAATGCGATGCAATGGGAACTGGGAAAGGTGTAAACCAGACTATATATACTATCACCCTAACTCTATAATTTTCATAGAATAGAGCATACATTACTTTCATATTTTCTGGATTCAGTATTTACATTCCGAGATAGAAGACGCAACAACCCCGATCACGGTTCCTCCAACACATCTCGTAAAATTAAAGGGGTGAATGTCTTGTGGGAAAGCTGCATTTCCGTACTCCGGTGTAGGTGAGATCTCTGACCTCGAAAGCCTTGGCTGGAGGTCATTATCCCTTATCTCTTAGAGCTAGTCGAATAATATCGACCGTGACAGGGCGTATGTTGTACGAGCCAAGCAGGAGGAGCACCTCGTGCTTGATTCCCGATTGTTCCCATAGAAACGTTGGACTTGCACGATCGAATCGGAACGACGACGTGCCCTTCGCTGCTCATAAACCACCCCCTGCGAGCGTAGCAGCCCCGCACGCTCGCCCGCTCGTATATAGGCGTACCTGGCAGGTAAAGCCCGCCAGTTTCTCACGGCTAGCGTCGCCGCCGCAGTCTCAAATATTGACACGATGAAACAGTGCACGTGAACTCCCGGACGAGAGTGGACGAAATAAGAGAGCGAGTTACCGCCCGGAAGTCGAGGTGGCTCCCGAAGGCAACCGGAAGCGGCGGTCCAAGTAGATGCGTCTCGCAGTAGGTAAACGCCAGACGCACGTCTGATTCTACTCCGATTGCATGGCATAGGCCATAGAGCGAGGAACAAAAGTATTCGTGCATAAAAAGAACTCCAGTACTGCAGTTAAAGTTTTTCTTGTATTTATACTTACTAGTATCGTTGCCATATAAGAAGCTGCGGTTCTTTTTATCTGTTTTACACGTTCTTGCCGTACCAATACTTTTGACCCTCACTGTAGGTGTACCCTCTCTTTTTACATGCTCTCGTTCCTCTTGTCTCGCAATAAACACGCGTACACACGCTCGCCAATTTACGCCCGGCATCAGAATGACCGGCAGAACATCCCTCGTCGAGCAGAAGAGGCTCCAGTGGGCCAAGGAGCGAGGTAAGACTTGGAATTCTGAGATATCTCTACGTTCGACAGGACGAAGGGTTAATACCAAGTAACGTAGACTTTGCGTGAACACTGTAGAGGAGATGACACGACTCGGTGGAAGTTGGGGCCTCTTGAAACAGAGCAACTGTGCCCGCACCACCATTCGGTGAGTGTACCGAGAGATAGGACCAGTGGACTAATTAAAGTGCCACACTTTTATTGTTAAACACTGCACTCCAAAGACATTCGGGTCCCATTAATTCGCACACGCGTTAGTTTGCTGTCAATAATGATCGCAAGATATAAAAATCATTATACTGCTCATTTTTCATTACTAACAATTAATTACACTATTTAATAACATAATTAGCAGCCCATCTTTTTGTCGATGAAACATCCCTTCATGCAATGCATATTTTATTATACATGCGAATCAATCAAGTTGGAAGTTAAACTGCAAAAGGTTGTAGTTATGTATTAATATTTGAAGATAGATGAATCTCGGTCCCCTAAAATGCTATTAGGGTTTCTTAATAGCAGTGGGATTGGGGCGTCGAGAGTTCGTTCAACTTGAGCATTTGCATATCCAACCAGAGTTAGGTGTCCGAGTCCGTTGATCGTGTGTGTGCCAGTAGCATTGAACCGATCTATCCACACGTAGACACATCGATCGAATTGCAATGTAAACGAGGCAGGCCAGCCGGCGCGGTTGATATTCGGCGCGTATAATGAAACGAGCGTGACACAGCACGTATCCAGCCGGTGGTGCAAGGATCTCCTTGGCGGAAATGAAGGACACGCCAGCACCCCCCCAGCCCTTTCGTGCCGCAGGACATTATGGGAGCACGCTCAGCTTGAAGAGTCTGGCGAACGATGGCATCGGAAATGGTACCAAGGGCTTGAAACGTCTCGATTGCAACGGCGGCAGTTTAATCAGCCTCCAGGATCATCCCGAACTGACCCAGCTACGGCGCAGGAGTCCCAGCCTCCCACCTATTTATAATAAGGAACAGGAACACTTTGTGCCCCAGGTTCGTAAGTGTTTCGATGCAGATTCGGTATATTTCGCAGTTTGTTCTCCAAAACTCGCGGGATTAAGTATATTTTCCAGTAATTTGGCCATTTATCAATATAAAAATGAATGGTAAAGATAAGGAATTTTATATAAATATTGGATTTGACTTATCCAGATTCGAAGTGGATGATGAATTTCGTTAACGTCTTAACTGCAACAATGTATACCTTTTACACTGCGCTTTTAATCATAAGAAGTTTCGATGAATCTCGCGTGAGTTGCCGGCTTGAAATGTAGGTCATAGAATTATTATACATATTTAACACGCGCTCGGCGAGCTGCCCGACTTCCGCAATACCTACACACGCGCGTGTATCTAATTTCGTGGAAAATCTCGTCCACCCTCGCTCCATTTTCACGCGGTCTCCTGACGAAAGTAAGGCACTCAGGCAAGATCGATTGTTATCGTGGCATTTGAGTTCAGTCACCTTTAAGTCACCGTAAGGTGCCTTACCCGTGACTGGTGCCCGGGAACTTGGCTGATCAGCTTTCTTTCCACCGATCGATCCATCGTCCAAGTGTTTCTTCGCAGATGACTGAAATTTGCACGCCAATCGATATTCTGTACCATGCGGAGACATTCGCGTGGAGGAGGTAGAAATGCTAGTCATTAAATATGTTCCTATAAACAGTCGAATCGATATGGCACTCTCGTTCTATAAAACGAAAGACGCCAGCAATCTTCCTTTTAAAGATCAATATCCACATGTCGTTGATTGCTATTGAATAAACATTGCTGGATGTAATTTCGATTATTAGAATATTTTATTGGGGAATATAATAATTTGCCCATCCACAGAGAATCGAATGGAGAAACAAAAATGGTTTATTGTGATGTAGAATTAAACGATCTAATGAAAACTTATATTATTTATTGAATATAGACTTGAATGCTTTCTATTTGCACCGCGCGAAAAGCTCTCGTTTCTCACATTAATATAATTTCACTCCAATTTAATTTAATTTGAAGTCAATTTTTCATTAGTCAATCCGTTTTTGAATACTAAAAATTGTTTCTCGGTAATTCTTGCATTGATGCCAAGCGTTTTGCTCGTGGCAGTAATAAATCTCAGAAATGGGTTCAAAGCTTCGTCACGGTTTGTCGTTTGCGGTCCCGTGTTGGCACAGTCATGACATGTCGCACTTATGTACATACATACACCACGTATATCTACGGGGCGGAATACATAATAGGATATTCGTAAAAGGTCGGAAAATTGCCGGCCGGTCACGCGAAGAGGCTTGTCAGTGCGAGTGAGAACGGTTCCCTCAGGTTGTTCGGCTTGCAGGATCAGCAGAGGGACTTGGGTATCGAAGGGCTGTGCTATCGCTCGAACAAACTTGCCAAGCAACACCATCATCGACGACGCTCGGGCGATCGTGGCGAGGATCCGGAGACTCATTACGGTTTGCACGGCGAGGAACGCGGCGGTGAGACTTCCGGCTACGCTAGCGATTCCATCGACGTGCCAGTGGTTGCTCCAGCTAGTAAGCAAGGAATTTCTTCTGCATGCGAGCATCGATCTGTTTAATCATTTATTTTTCCCTATCAATGATATCAATTCATAAAATCCCGATCGTGGAATTGAAGATTGGCATTGACTCAGTGTGAAATTTGATATCTCGTACAGGCATCTTGCCGAGTTGCAAGCAGCCGAGTTTAGAAATGAGCGAAAAGACCTGGCAGAATCCCTACTTCACGACACCCGAGAGTTCGTTGCCGCCGTCGAGGCGATTATCTGATGGCAGAATTGGCGAGCTCAACAGGCCAAGGTGGGGTGGTATCTGGGGTCAGGAGACTGCGAGAGGCGATCCACCGCCACCCTCTTGGCTCGCTAGATTAGGCCACACGAGTCAAGTACGATCGCCCAGAAAATTGGATATACCATTTCCGATTCACTCTAGCTGTTCAATTCGAAATTTACTCAAGTGCCATTCGCATGCATTCAGGTGTTAGTAATTAATCACGACAGTGCGAGCAGCCCCGATAGTTCCACCACCGGGTCGACCGGTTCCGAGACTACAAAGACCACTCATCTTCGAGGTCATAATTTACCAGTCGATGCGGATATTCTGCAAGAGAGAGAAGCCAGAAGGCAAAAGGCTCTGGAGCTTCAGCAAGCGATCAAGCAACAGCTCGAGGAAAAAGACAGGCAGCGGCGAGAAGAGAGGGAACGTCGGATGAGGGAAGAGCGTTTGGAAGAGGAACGCATCAAGCGGGAACAGGAAAAGGAACGAGAGAGGTAGCAGTTCAGAGCTCATGAAAATGAGATTTACTTTACAAAAAATATCCCTGATTGATCTTCCATTCACGTGTTTCCGAAGATTCGAAGAGGAGCAACGGAAGGTGAAAGAAAAGGAGATGGCGAAACTGAGGCAGGCGGAGGCAATGCGGGAAGTTCTGCAAGCCGCAGAGAAATTAGCCAAAGAGGAGAAGAGAAACCGGTGGAAGCGAGAAGGAAGCGAGACCGACAGGTTCAGCAATGTATCGAAAGTTGGCGAACCGAAAGTACTAATTAAGAATTTCCAAAACGAGCATTATGGCCATAGCACAACTCACAATCAACAGACAGTCTCACACAGTACTTCCGTTATGAAAGAAGAGAAAGATTCGACGAATCAAGAGAAAGAGGACAGCAGCAAAGAGTACAGCAACGTAGCAGAACAGACTTTGCCAGATTTAAAGTCCATTCAAGTCCCAATTAGTAAGGACGTAGCAATTGTTCTGAGCGGCCGATTGGAGGACACGGAAGCCTTCAACAAGGCGAACTTGCAACTGTTGAATCTCGTAGTGAGTCCGAGTCCCCGCGTTTTCGATGGCAGCTCGAACAATTTATCCTTGGGCGTAAACGCCGTAATGAAGAGCATGGCAAGTCCCCTGCTCGGTTACAGTTCCTCCAGGATATCGCCCGGTATCGTCGAGAACAGATTACTCACGCCGAGCAAGTACAGGAGCTCGTGCGGTCGTGACTTCGGCACGCAAACCGATATCGAGAGCGATTTGCAGGAACTCGGCGATAAGATGCAGGACTCGACCCTGAAGGAGCACTCGATAAAGGAGCGGAAGGACACGACCAATGCTAGTAGACGGGACGTCGAAAAGTGAGTCGCGAATATGAATAGCAATTCCAATCGTTTCGAGAACACAGCGAAAGTCGTAGAGGATATTGTGCCTTCTGTCTTGCAACTAGCAGCGGTAATTATGGTTTCATTTCTGTTTGAGTTCTACGCACCTTCTCCTGTACTAGGGATTAGTGGGTGCTCACTGTGTGTTTGTGGTGCTTGTTGCACCACCTGAATCGAGTTTAATCAATCGATCGCAGCAAGTGTTGTATCTGCTAACTGCTTTACTTTAACAGCGGTCTGATCAAAAAAGAACACATGTGCAAGCTGATTCTATATTTTTATGCGGCTTTCATAAATGGAAGTGGCTTGCATGCACTCAGTGCCTGTCCTAAAATTGTACCCACAGGTCCATTTTGTTAGACGCATCTTCGACAATATGGTTTATGTAATGGTTTTATCTATGATTTACTAACACTTTTAGTTTACTTTTGTTTCAGGTCCACCACTGGGGGCTCGGTAGAAGACAGTCCAATGAAGCAGCTTCAAAGATCAAAATCACAGCCAAGGACGAGTATCGAGTCGAGGCCGCGATGGAACGCTAATAGGTACCCATGCACAATACACAATACACGAGAGTTCGCTTGATTTTTTGTAATCTAGCATTATGTTGGGTCTATTTATTATTATTGTATTTATTAAATACTCTGCAGATACTTACCAGATTCATTCCAGGCCAGGCACGCGATACAGAACGCAGAGTGAGAAAGATCCTCATTATCAAAGGAGGATGAGATTACGGCGACGTCCGATTGAATCGAGTGATGAAAGATCTCGGTAAAATAAGCCAGTTTTATGAATTAAAACCCCATTCCTGCCACTGGCAACAAAATAATTGCTTCTTCATTTCGCTTAGATCGCCATCTCCCGATCGAAGAAAGTCTAGTAATGCTAAAGCTAAGATCAGAAATGTCAACAGACGAAAATCAAAAATCGATCATTATGACGCAGATCTTTCCATGGACAGTTTGAATTCCATTATACCATTGCGAATCGATAAAAACGGTAGAATTAATATCGAAGATACCAAGTGCCTACCGAACGATGAGAAAACCGAGTTAGAAAATAATAGTTCCAATGATGGAAATGCACATGAAAATGAAGACTCGAACATTTGGTGCGGACGGAAGATTTTGTCCAAACTGTCTTCATTAAAAAATGTGTGTATTATATGAAATCGTGGGAGTGAATGATTCATTGGGATATTCTACATAAATGATATATGATTTCTCTTCAGGGTCTTCTTGTGAAGCAAATGGAATGGGACTCGGAGAGGTGTCTTGTATCACCGGCCGCGTCAGAATTCTATTAACGAGCGGAAGGATTAACTAATAGAAACCGCCATAGAGTTCAATCATCCTTTTCAGTTTTGTTACCGTATAAGCATAAAAAGAGACCTGCGCAAGAGCGTGTAGAAAGAGAGGAAGCTGCAATTTCGATTTCGCCGGGGAAATCGGGACTCAGGCTTTTTCTCGGGTTGCAGATTCATACTAATAAGTAATGGCCTTCGAATTGGACGATCTCCTGAAGGATGATAAGAAGGACGCAAATTTACTACCGGATCTAAGCAAGGCGACCTGCCGTTCTCAAGAAGAGTTGCGACGACTTCTCGAGAACTGCCCAGAGTTTAAAATCAAGCCAGAAAAAGTGTGTAGTCGATATTAAAAGGGGATAATTGTACAGTTAGTGTAGTATGTATGTAGTTACATGAAACAATAAGGGTAATGCATGGAACGTATATATAAAAATATGAGCTTGGGTGGACGCAGGTAAAAAAGGATGACGCGAAGGTACGTGACAAGGACTTCTCCTGGAAACCAACTAAGAAGGAAGTAAAGGCTTTTGTAAGGGAGTGGGGCTATGGGGATCCGGTGCCACCCGACATGAGGGCTCTAAACCTTCGGGAACTGCAACAAGTTGCCATTGACTGGCGGATGCTCACACCGATCAGACCTAAGCATCGCCAGGACGAGGAGATGTTCTCCAGATTGGTACGCCTTCGTTCAATTGTTCAGTTTTCATTCAGTCATCCAGTCTGTTTCGTTGTATCAAAATCTGTCTCTCGCATTTTGGATCTCACCGCCTTTTCTTTGTGGATTAGGTGGAAATGGGAAAGCTCGAAGCAAAGACAATCGCAAGAGAACACCGCTCTTTCTTAAGTCCCATTAGACGAAGCAAGAATCGCGCTGGAGTGATTGAGAGTAGCGTGAAAATTTGTCCCGATTGCGGGGAGGAGTATTGTTTCGGTGAATTTTGCGGTGACACGCTCTACGATTCTTTTGTTCGAGTCGCGATTAATACTCAGCAACCGAAGGTGAAAGTGTCGGCTGATACCGAGGCGATCATAGCGAAGATGAACCGCAAGAAGAAGAAGAGAGGGAAAAGGAAAATACGAAGCAGGAGCAGGTCCGGTAGAAAAGGCGCAAGATTACTTGTCAGATGCAAAGCGAAAAAGGTTGGCAAAGGTGTGGGTGAAACGAGTAGTAAAGATAACAATGAGAACACTGAAAGTGGTGTGAAACCGTTTAAAAGAAAATGCATGAAATACATGAGGCGAAATTCAAGAAAATAGTTTACAGTTGGTAAAGATTCTCTCGCACTTGTTTCTAGTAGGTGAAGGGCAATTACTCTTTAGTATTTTACTCTAATCAGAAAATTCTTAATATTCAAACGGTAGGAGAAAATCATTACGCTTTTAAATATTTAGAGTGAAATAGAAGCATGCATATGCCCTGCCATCAATTCAAGAATCAGGCATATAAAAGGAATAAAATATACAAGTTCGTGAATAATTGATGAAGTGAAATGAGAACGTATAGAGTTTGCATGGTTTATTTGTCTATATTCTGTGGTCCCTCGGAACAAACATGTCCTGCTTGCGAACTAGATCAGAACACAGAGAGAAGTAGCCTTTTTAGTCCTTGTAATAACGTGTGTGTGTGCATATAATTCTGGTCTGGTACGAAAAACACTGAAGTGTTCTGTACAAAGTGTTATACCACGACAGTATTTGGGCGGGCGCAGTGAATGGTCGCAGATTGAATGCTGGAAAAATATAACTTTTTATTCCTTTACCATTCTCTTTCTCTCTTCTCTTTCTATTATACCTTGTCTCGTGATCCACTCGGTCGCATCGTGCGCGCTCGCTCTGTCTCGCCAGAGACTATCACAATCGAAACTCAATGCAAGAAAACTTCTGTTCCCAGTCTCGTATTCTGTCTGTTCATAACTCATTCGTTATACTGTCATCCGAACAGTGTGAAAAGTGGTCATTCGACCGTTTGCGTTCCATGGGAACAGAACGTTTCTCACGAACAGTGTCTTTTCCGTCAAATCCCAAAATAAGAATTCATCTACTCTGCTGGTTTCTCCTGTACACACTTGCTCGTCTCGCCTTAACGCTAAATCGTACACGTACGCTAACAGTGACACTTTAAACTGACTGAGATATACGCGTTTTACACAAATAGATTTATATGTATAGTATTTTGTATAGTCGTTCATTATGGTAATATTAGTATGCGTACGATAACATCCCTTCCATATACCGTGGTGATAGCTACAACCCTTTCTCGTTAAATAAAATACATCGTAAACACCCTACGACGTATTTTCATTTTCGTCTACTCATACCTCCTAGGTATACAGGTGGTATTCTCCTAAGTTATTCTTACATTGCAGCCGGTATCTCACAGCCGCGATCGGAGTCCGTCACTCGAGTATCGCGTCTTTAGGCCATTCGTGTCTACAAACGCGATTTTCAGAAATTTTAGCCAAAGAAATAGTATTTTCGACACCTCGCAGTCTGGTTTCCCAGTTTCTGCGAAGACAGCGTGTCTAACTGGAGTTTCCTCGGTGATACTACGTCTACTAGCAGAATAGTGCACAACGAAAAGTTGCACGTAGATTATTCAAAGAACTGAGAACTCCTGGGTTAGTATGCATACATATGTACATCATATATAATACTTCTTACAGTTTGTAGCTCCTAGCATCGTGTTGCAGCTTAATACGTTCCGCAGAAAGACATGATTTCAACTCGCAAGCACAAGCACACTTCAGCTTTGATGCTTTGCTGGATGTCGACTTAACTCGAGCCTTTAATCGTGAACAAAATGTATATACAAATCCTTAGTGAAAATATGACATCCTTCTATTAACATCATGTATTCAACAGTCCGCGTATGCACTATATCTCACGATCGCCGGCCTCCTTCCGCGCGTGTGCTGCTCACGTCATGTGATTCTTTACGAATAGAAGAATATTACTTATCACTTAGAAAAATATGCTAATATCTCGTGCACCAAGCACTCGTGACCTGACAGCTGGTCGTATTCTCGTGTGATTTCTAGTTTTTTTCATTTTTAAAGTTTCTCTTGTCTAGCTTTACTTAAGTACATCGACAACTGCCGAATCGCCGTTACAAGAACCGTCGATTACAATAAACGTTTGAGCTCGGTTATTTAGTCGTAGTATATAGTAAAACAATCCCTTATTTAGCAAATGAATAGATCAACCGTGGACATTCATCTTAACTCAACTTTGTACCCAAGTTTCTCAAATCCATAGTCAGCCTAAGCAAGCTAAGATCCTAATGGGTGGCGCGGGTTGCTACAGACGTAATTGATACACACACAGAAAGTGAATCGGGATGTACATCGCACTTTTGATAACTCCTTGGCAACTCCGTTAATTTAATCTATATTCACCGGCCTCTGCTTCACATTCCTTAAACAATTTTTGTTAGACTTTTCAAGTATAATAGTAGAGATTTCGATATTAGCATTATCATTCGGACTGTTTGGTGAACTTAAATGTAAATGATTGTTGATGTAGAGTATGAATTGTTGTGATTTGATGTACCAAGTAGTACCGCGGGACAATTACCATTTAGAAAAATGGGAAAAGTATATTTGGCACGTTAACACGGTACACATTGGTGGAGCGATAACTTCATGCCGCCATAAGCGCGGATGTAAATTTCTTTTCATGTTTGCATTCGCATGAATACGCAATTGGGTATGAGTTGAAGGAAAGAATCGAATGTGAGACTGCACTATGAAATGAAAAGAAATAGAAAACAGAGTTAGCGAAAGAATCTTTCTCTAATCGCTTAATCGCGCGCTATAACTGATTTCAGTATACAATACAATGTCCATGTTCCGCTCAGGTATGCAGTGTTCTTATCACATTATTCCATACACCATACATTCCAAGTGATTCTTCGCCTTGCGCTTCTCCCTCTCTTTATCAGTGTCACGCCATTATTCGTTAACAGATAACACTAATTAATAAACGGTACAGAGTAAATGTCGCTACGAGTAACGCATTCGCTCGTTATCGAGCACCTACTGGAAGGAGACTCCTCGAGTAGTTAGCTTTCTTTTGGAAAATATAACCCGCGATACTTTCGATTTAACGTCTTTCGCATTGGCTGCCCTCGAGGATTCCTTCGATATCTAGTTCTTTTTTACAGTCATTGCTTTCATAGAGCGCAATTTTTCTCTGTTTCTCATCTCTATAAACAATATCATATCTTAACGATTAAATTAATAAAAGTTGCATCATTTATACAGCCTCTCGGCGAGAGAAGGCTTATGGAGATAATCAACGCGTGTGTTCCCTTATTACATTCTCTACATGGCATAAATAATAAGCGGCTGGATTAGATTGTTCCTGGAAAGATTGGGGGACGATAAAGCAACTTTTCTCCGCGTTTTACCAAAATTCTTAATGCCTCGCACTTTTCACACTGCATTATGACTTAATGAGTACTACGCATGACAGCTGTATCTTTTTTAACAAAATATATTTGTGATTTCGCTTTTCGAGAAACCGAAGTAGACATATAATCACGGGAAATAAATAGACGTGTGTCAAGTGGAGTGGAAAAGCAGAACTCAGGATATTCGGATGATTCTTTTAACGCTATTAGCGCCCGAAAACTCATTTCAGAATCAAACACTCTAACAGGATCCTATACTCTGTATTATGCTCTGTCGCTTTTCTTGCACTTTGGCACAAGTCCTTTGTCGTAAATGTTCGCGATTTTTGCTAAGATGCAGTAACCATTAGAAATGAGGTATTAATAATAGAATATCGCGTATATCTGATCATTTTCCAGGCAACAATTTTCGTGTTTTATACGATTAAATAAACTTTCTCTATCAGCTGTAAGAAAATATTTCTCTTAATATCGGTGAAAGATCGCGCGTACAGCAATAATGCAAATTCTTCCCGCATGAGATTGTCCAGCACTATAAATATTACTTTTGGAATATAGTCCGTACTTTCTAAGTTTTGGTTTCTCAACGGTACCTCACGTAAACGTATACGTAAATAAGAATCGCAACAAGTAACAACTAACCAATGTTCGGGGCGTTAATATACGTGGAACACATGTTTGCTACCATGGAAGTATGACAACTGTACAAAACGTTATCGTTGGGATCCTCCGCGAGAACAGAAAAGACATAAGTACTATTTGCTGAAAAGACCTTTTCATTAACACGTGAGACATAACGGGGGAAACTAAATGGTGCTTTTGGCCATGCTATATCAAAAAACATTAAACAATCATATACAGGCGACGATTACTCTACAATGAAAGCTATGACTTATGCCTCTTTCGTTAAATGCAAGGCATCTTTCTTGAAAAGCGAACAAGTATGACGAAAAAATCGTAGCTAGGCCCTTATTCTTTCGCCATACGTAAACTTACGCGCTTGGAGTCATGATGCCTATAAAACACAATCGGCAGAACAACCTAGTCCAATTGGTATTATGTACAGGGGAAAGGAACGATTTGGTCAGGTGGTTGATTGGTAAGTCACGTAAAACACACCTGATGCGTCCAAAGTGACATATGTCGTTTGGACCAAGCAGGATTCTCACTCTATTCCTCTTCACAAGGAACATTGTTTTCATTATCTTTAATCACTCTCAGTTGTCTTTGCGCGCTTTCTTTTTACTTTTCTTCTGCGGTTTGGCCTCAGTCCATGTATCTGTAAGAGAATAGAATGAGTTATCACAAACTTATTTTACACACCAGGCCAAGAGGTGAGAATAAAGATATGTTACCTCCTAGCTCGTCGAAAGCAGTAGCACTTTTAGGTGGGGCTGGTGCAGATTTTGGTGTTTCTTCTTGTGTGCTTTCAGGAATTTTCTCTGGTTGATCTACCTTCTGCACTTCTTTAACAGGCTTATTTTCTGTTTTTGGTGTGGATGGAGCAGATGGTGGTGTACTTTCACCCTCTGAAGACTTCTTAGTCTTTTTAGATTTTCCACTTTTCTTCTCTGGCTTCTCTGGCTTTTCTGGCTTCTCCACCTTCTCCACCTTCTCCACCTTCTCTACCTTCTCTACCTTCTGTACCTTCTCTACCTTCTCTACCTTCTGTACCTTCTCTACCTTCTCTACTTTTTCTACTTTCTCTACTTTCTCTACCTTCTCTACCACCTTCTCTACCTTCTCTGTCTTCTCTGCTTTTTCTACCTTGTCTACCTTCTCCACCTTCTCTGGCTATAATGTTTAATTAATGTTAGTTAAACTGCATTAAAATTTTAGATTTAAAAAACTTATACATACTTTTGGTGGCTCTTCCTGTTCCTTTTCTTCAACAACATCCTTGTCATCAGCAATGATTTCCTCATTATCAATGGGGGTAAGAACAATGTTCTTCATTTCTTTTTCCTTTTCCTTTAATTCCTTATTTTCTGTTTCCTTAGCTACTTTGTCTTTGATTTCAGACTTCTCTGCTTCCTTCTGTTTAGCAGCTTCATTGATCAAGTCAGCCTTCTTGGAAGCTTTCTTGGTCTTTTTGGAGGGTGATTCATCCTCCTTCTTCTTGTTCTTCTTATCCTTCTTGGAGTACGCTTGTTCCCACTCTCCTATGATATTTAATGTTTTGTGTTACAAACTGTCTTTCATATCACAATAACAGACTCACACTAAGTTTCCTAAAAAATCTATAAAACCTACCATCATCAAAATCCACTGGTTTCTCTTGGTACAAATTCTTCTTATTCTTAGTCTGCTCGACTTTGTTTTCCTTGCCAGATTTGGCAACTACTTCCTTTTCCTTCTTTGCAACAGATGTCTTATTATCCTCCTGTTTGCGCTCCTTCAATTTTCCCTCAACATCTTCAGTTTTAGACGGAGTTTTCTTGGAGGCCTCAGTCTTAGTGGTTGACGTTTTCTTCACGGGGCTGGCTTTCTCGGTAGCGACTTGTCCATTAGCAGAACGCTGTAACGAAAGAAAGCCTCGTCGTCACAGTGCAAAGGCAGAAAGTGGCAAAGTCCTAACAGGAAATGCATCTAATCGGACGGGATTCCGCGCGCATATGGTTCTGCGGGGGATCGGTGTCAGTGTCGGCAGGGAGAAACAAAATATTTAAGATGGAAGGCCAGCTGATTAGCGGACATGTGTGCGTGTAAATCGTCCTCGCTGAAAGTGCGGGGAACAACCATATGGCGGATAGGCAAGATTCCGCCGAGACTGGCAAAAATACTCGAGGCCGAGCCCCGATTGGGGCTGGCTCGTCGCTTTTCCTGGTGGCATGCTAACCTTCTCCCTGATCTTGCCGCGCTTCTTGCTAGCGAGTTTCCGGTCCACGTCGGAGCCCGCGGAGAGCTGGGCGAACGGCGGCTGCTCGGCCTTCTTGAAACCGAAGGCGAAGACGAGGAGCGCGCATAGCAGGACGATGCCCACGGGTATCGCGTACTGCGAGTGCTGGAGCAGCAAAGCAACGTCCATGGCAACGGGGCTCTGCGGACGTGTCAGAATGAGTATGCCAGAGCGACGACCACCGCAACACGACGGAACTTGAAGGACGGCTACGGCTCCGGAGCTTAGGCGGCTGCTTAGCACGGCGGTGGTTATGACGCGACGGCGGGCAACGGTGGTCGGTGAACCAAGCACTCGACGCACACCTACAGATGTTGGATAACAGAAATCATCGGGCTCTGCTGGCCGATCATCGAACTAGTGCCTGCCAGGCGGGCGCCGATCTACGCTGACGCGGCTGTGACACGCCACTTAGTTGATCAATAGAACCACTTTTTTATCTTCGTTGGAAATGCGAGAAATCCTGCTCGGATGTGCTGGCTTGTACTGAATATGCGGGAATTTTTGAAAATCGTATGATCTGAGGGCAGGAGGATGGACGATGACTCCGGTGAGGAGTTTGGAAATGCGAAAATATGTCGCTTGATTGCTTAGCCGCATCAGCCGCGAGTAATTGCGAGATCCGTGATACGAGTTTGGAGTCTGCAAGAAATAGTATGACTTGCATTCGGCTTGCGGTTATTCATAAGTTTATTAATGGTCATTGAGACGTTCAGTTAGAAATATAAAAAGTAATTTATTTTCTTGGGTTTTTGCTTAATTAATAAATTACAATTAACAGCCGGCGAGCCGGGATTTCGTTGGTGTTTGTACAATTCGTTTTCATTTTGTCTTTGCAACCTTTGCAAACTGGACAACCATCGGTTTGTCCTTTAAGATGTAGCCGTTTGTCTCCTCTAAAGCTAATTGAGCTTGTGTTACATTTTGCAGTGTAACAAAGGCTTGGCCTTTCATTCTTCCTTCTTGCATAAGCCGCACATCGTATCTGAAGAAAAACAATAGCTCTGAATCTTAATCATAATTGTGAACACTAGTTATTTAGATTCAGTTCTTACTCAGCATTAGCGTTGTCTGATTTTGGTACAACATATTTTCGATATATAAAGTGGAGTTCACTGATTTCCACTTGTTTCGCGAGGTTCTTTATGTATAGGCGATTAGTCGGCTTCCCGGCATGGTAGTTTTTGAAAACTGGGAGAACCCTTTGATCTGCAAGTCAAGGGAAGCAAAATAGAGCTTTAGTATGAATAACCATGTTAATGTATTTAGAAGAATATGTCTTCTACCATTAGCTGAGATCCTGTTATTTTCTAATTCTTCAGATGTGATCACACTAGACTGAGAAGAGTCCACATCTTTACTAGGTTGCACATCTTCCATGCCTTTAGTTGGAAATATTAAACCAAATCCTCCATCCACTGTCTTTTCAATACTTTCAGATTCCTCTACTCTGGTCGACGAATCTGGTAGTTTTTCCACTGCCTTCAACTCAATCTTAAGGTTTTTTGTTTCACCGCGTTGGACTTGCTCAAACATTTCTTCTGGTTTTACAGGCTTTTGCGTGGATGTAGCATGCACAATTTGCTTAGTTGGATTAACGAATTTTGGAATCTTAAGTTTTCTCTTTGACTGTGGCAACTTCCTCTTGAGGGGAATCACTTCCAATGGTTTTGTGGTACTTGCATCATCCGATTCAATCTCTGACTCTTCTTCTTCGTCCTCATTACATGAATCTGTTAATCAAATATATGATATACTTCAACATTCTTCAGAAAAGTGTCCCCCAGACATCTTGTTAAAGCTTTTGTACCTTGACTTTGATCGGCATGAACCATCTCTCTACCAAATACATATTTGTATTTTTCTAAATCATATACTTCTTTAAGCATTGGAAATTCGGACTCCAATTCCTCAAACGGTGGTGGCAGATTCATCCTATTCATCAAATGGAGTACCTACAAAGCAGCCTGATTTATACTGATAAAAGAGTGGAGTACTGCTACCTAATTTCAATTTCATTTACTTGTGTATAAAAAGCAGGTTCCTTTATTAACTGTATTGCTATCCTAGTCAATGTATTCCTTGTAGGGGGAGCATATTTGTATCTTATTGTTGGCGGAGGCGGCTGTGTGAATACTTGATTCATAGTCCAACTGTTGAGCCTATTCAAGAATGATTGAAAATTCGTCTTATTCGCCGATTCTTTCTTTGCCTCTTCTTTACTCGACTCATCGTGATGCGACTCTTGATCCGCGCCCTCGAGTGATATCGATTTCTTCGCATATTCTACTGATAAGTGTTGACCCCTGACATTCAATTGATGCAGACGCAGCAGTGCCTCGGTAGCCGCCTGTTGCGAGGGAAATTTGACAAATGTAATTGTATATTTCCTCGAGGGCCTCAAGGTTCTCGTATCCAGAGCGCCGTACTTTCGAAATAACTCTGTACGCCGCTCGTCCGACAAACTCGGCGGCAGATGCAGAACCCGCAGAGTATCGGTGATCTGAAATAACAATGTCAATTTAGCCAACAGGAATACTGATAGTACCCAAGCGACTCCCTTAGGTTAGAGATGCTATGCATTTGTTGTCTGAAGCAAGCAATTACATATCAGCATTCATCTCGCTGGTAGAAAATTGTTTAGGGATCGGAAAAGAGAATTACGTGTGCGCTTTCGGATGACATTTTGGATTAACAGAAACTAGATACGAGTGAAAGCATCGTGCATGCAAGAACATGTATAAACATGGACGGCAGCAGGAAGGTGGCGGCGGTGGATTATCCTGAATGTCATGAACAGTGACGTTAACGCCATCTTTTTCGAGGCGGCGGGTGTTCCGTTGCCGAGAATATGGATCGGTCGGAGGGGTGGTCGCAGCCCACGGGCAGGCCGTTAGCATTTCCGCGTATCACTCCGCCGGGGCTGTCATGGAAACAGCGTACACGGAACTACTTTCGGAAGTTCACTTGTCAAGTTGATCCCTGCCGGATGTACCGGTAAGTTTGAAGAGTCCCCAGTCCCCAGTGATCCCCAGTCCCCATTTCGCCTCGACGGGTTTGTGTTGTTCGAACCATTTTTTTGTCACACAGACCACACCGAATCTCTGTATTGAAAGAGACATTTCTAAGGCCAACAGAGTATCGTGACATTGCGCCCTAATATCAAGCGACACCGAACAAATTATCGATTGCCTTTCGCTCAGCTACTACCCGCAAGCCAGTTAATCTGTTGCTCTCGCTGCGCCCTTCGATTTTCCGCTTTCCTCATGTAAGTACGCTCTGACAATTTCACTTTTCCGCTGGCAAATGTAGTTGATGCAACCGCTCGAACGATCGAGTGCGTGCAACGAGAAATTTCCATTCGGTTTAATCGGATCACTGTTGCTAAGACACGATATCCAAATACATGTACTGCGGCTGACAGTAATCAATAAACGAAGGACATTTTAGCATGTCCTAATAATAACGTACTTTTCCGTTGCCGACCTTTTGTCCCCGCAATTTGAAATTATTCTACAGTCGAGAACCGATAAATAGTCGGCAACTGTCACGTAAATGCCGTAATGGAATTTGCATTGTTCGATAAAAGGATTCAATGTCGGACATTGTTAGATGAAAAGCCGAATTTCGGAAAATGGGGTGGATACGCGTCTAAGAATAATGAAAGCTGTACGGTAAGACAGCTGCGAGTAATAAATCGAACGTGATGCAGGTTTAATCGCGAAAGAGATCAAAGCCGAAGCCGCCGAGGAGGAGGAGGTGGTGGTGGTGGCGGTGGACGAGGCAGCAGCCGAGGTAGTACCGACAATCTACGGGCTAATGTTGGAAATAGATTTCCCGTACGCGGAAGGGGAGGTGTTAGCAGTGCTCGCCCTGGGTTGAAAGGCAAGCAACCTGGAGGAGCACTTAGGAAAGTCAACTGGGACATTAAGAGCCTAGAACCATTTTCAAAAGACTTTTATGCTGAGCATCCCTCTGTTAGAATTAGGTACATTATCAATGTAAAATAGTGATTTATACATATCTATAAGTCTACAACTGTATAATTAAAATATGAATTATAATCCTAGGTCCAAAGATGATATCATTAAGTTTAGAGAGAATGCTGAGATTACAATAAAAGGCGATAATGTTCCTAATCCTATTCAGTATTTTGAAGAAGGTAACTTCCCACCATATGTTATGGATGGAATACGTAAACAGGGTTACTCGCAGCCTACAGCTATCCAAGCACAGGGTTGGCCTATTGCCCTCAGTGGCAAAGATCTTGTTGCTATAGCCCAGACTGGCTCTGGGAAAACCCTTGGAGTAAGCTAACACAAATATTCCTTTTATGATTGCTTCATCTATCTGTTTGTGTTTTCTAAAGAAAAGTTATTCTCTTCTAGTATATTTTACCTGCTATCGTGCACATCATAAACCAGCCAAGACTGACCAGTGGTGATGGCCCAGTTGCACTGATCTTGGCTCCTACTAGAGAATTAGCACAGCAAATCCAAGAAGTAGCAAACTGCTTTGGAGAGACAGCATCGGTCAGAAATACTTGTATTTTTGGTGGTGCGCCTAAAGGGCCACAGGCACATGACTTAGAAAGAGGTGTAGAGATATGCATTGCTACGCCTGGTAGACTAATAGACTTTTTAGAAAGGGGAACTACTAATTTGAGAAGGTATTCATTTTGTAATTTTGCACAAAGCTAAAACAGAGATTATAATAGTGATGATATTTCAGGTGTACATATTTAGTATTGGACGAAGCAGACCGCATGTTGGATATGGGCTTCGAACCACAAATTCGTAAGATAATAGAACAAATTCGGCCTGATAGACAAGTACTTATGTGGTCGGCAACATGGCCGAAAGAAGTTCGTACTCTTGCCGAGGATTTTCTAACTGACTATATGCATCTTAACATTGGCTCGTTGACGTTGTCTGCCAATCACAACATCGTTCAAATTATTGATGTTTGCCAAGAATTTGAGAAAGATTCAAAGCTGCAGAGATTACTGCAGGAGATTGGCACAGAAAAAGAAAACAAGACAATCATATTTGTTGAGACGAAACGCAAGGTAGACGACATAACGAGAAATATCAGGCGAGAAGGGTGGCAAGCTCTTAGTATTCATGGGGATAAGAATCAGCAAGAAAGAGATCACGTGCTGCAAGAATTTAGAAGCGGCCGAGCTCCTATTTTGGTCGCTACCGACGTGGCAGCCCGTGGTCTGGGTACGTACAGTTTTATTCCCTCGATTATCGTACGTGTATGTCTAAGTTAATAGAAATCATGAAATTGGGAATTGGCAACACTTATTGGATTAGCCAGTGCTCCGTTATATATTCTAGTGAGGCCGGCCGACAGCTATGTTCGTAGCAGTGTGATGCATAGTAATCAATAATAGTATTCGTGATATGCATTGTAGAGCCCTGAATACTTTTTGCATATATACATTTTCGTTATCTTCATATTAATAACTGTAATTGTAATGATATTCTTCAATGAGTTTTATGTTTCTTAATATTTTCATCACACAATTTTGCTCCCATGTATTGTGTCGACATATTTCTCAATATTTTGACCAACAGGGCTGCAATGATGCACACAAGCTACCACTAAGTCTGTCTGCTTTTCTTTTTCAGAGGCACAGAGTTCCCTAAGAGTACCTGGTGTACTGCCAATATTGGGCAGACACAGTGACTATTTTAATTCTATTCATTTGTACCTAACTATAAATTCTCGTGACAGAATTAGTTCGATTGCTAAAGCAAACCATAAATTTCCGATTTCAAAATTCCTCGATAAAATTTCATTTGTGTTCGATCACACTTGATATGTGGAATCGTAAACATTTGTGAATTTTAATTCGACATATTGATCATGGATTAAAATACTTTGTTTGCAAAATAATCTTATTGCAACACAGAGCAATAAACGATCTACTCTACCGAATAACTTTTGAGATAGAAATGTAAGATTTTAAATCTGGTGCCTCTACAAAATTACTATTTCGAGCCTAACAATGCACTTGAGCTTAAACCCTAAATTGCTGCCTCTATCCCAAGACAGACATCTCCGCTGTGTCTGTCTAATTAGTAGGCTGTCAGTATGTTTCCATAAGAAATCAACCAAAATTGCCCTACTTTTAAACTGGGGCTGTTCTTGCTGATTTCACATCGGAAATTCCGAATGAGAGGTGGGTGATCTTCAAGCCTGATTTCCTGACTGACATCGTTTGTAAATACGTATTTGAAGGTCCCATTTACATGCATACATAGTATGCGAGTCATAATTTTACTAAACTATATGGAGACGTACGCACTTAATTTTTTCCATAATTTTTCTTGCTTAGACAAGTAACAGCTAATAGTTTTCCCGATCATATTTGGCGTAAGCGTATTTCTGATTTGTCTGCATTCCACTTTGCGCAGATGTGGATGACGTCAAATATGTGATAAACTTTGATTATCCATCATCATCCGAAGATTACATACACAGAATCGGACGCACCGGGCGCCGAAAGCAGACTGGCACTGCGTATGCATTTTTCACTAATCATAACATGAAACATGCCGGAGATTTGATAGAAGTTCTAAAGGAAGCCGGACAAAACATTAATCCTCGACTAAGCGAAATGGCGGAATTGGCCAAGTCATCTAGCTTTAATGGCAGAAGTATGTTCTCAATAAATCCCCAATCTTCGTCCATTATTTGCAACATGTTTTATCTACAATTGATATATTCGCTTTGGTAAAGGTATGAAACGTTTCGGTGGTCCTGGAGGAAATGACAGAGGAAATATCCGAAGAACCAACGGCGATAATCGTATGAGGGGTGGTTCGACAAGAGGAAGAGGAGGAGGAATCGGGCGCACTGGAAGCTCGTATCAATCGAGCTCAAGTAGTTACTCAGGATCAGACTATAATAATTATAACAGCTTAAAACCAAATAGTGCTACTAGTCAAAGCACAGGTTACGGCTACACAACACAGAGGAGTTATGGACAAAGTTCACTAAGTCAAGTGTATGGAGGAGGGGATAACTACGGATCCAGCTATCAGTATAGAGGATCAGCGTATTAGATGATTCAGTATTTTACTCCGACGTTCAACTGCTGACCAGCATAAAAATCTCATATTTAGTGTGTCCACTGTATGTCAAGAGTAGGACGAAGTAACTTAAACAGATACAACAATATATGTCAATAGAAGAGAGCGTGAGACACGTGAATCAGAGGACGGACTAGTACTGCGAATATGAAAGACTTTATTAACAATATTTAGAACTGGCGATACTACGACTACCACTGATTCTAGGATCGACAGTCCCTGACAATGGGGTGTCTTGAAGACTTTTAGTATCGTTTAATGCAGGGTGCACTTAAATTGTAACTTAGACTATTACCTCAGATTTTGCTATCGATAATAGGGCGTTGTACTATTTTAAAAGTTTATCTTTTCGGGGCAGTACGTCTCTCAATATGTTCCTAATGCAGCAACTTATTAATAGTTAAACACACCTCGTCATTGTCTTTAGGCGTTTTTCTAAGATGCGTACACTAGTTAAGTTCCAATGCTTGTGCGAGAACGCATTGTTGCAACCCACGCTTGCATTTGTACTGATGCACAACAGAAAGATTACATCGTACGAGTGCCGTGATCCATGCATGCTGTACTTACAGTTCCTTGGTTACCATAGTAATAAGAGAGTGAAAACCCAAAGCCAAGATATTGACGATACCATCGAGATAACAATATACACTGAAAAATCGCCAAAGAGTTTACAGAGCAGGGTTTTGTATTTATTGCTTGAATCAGTATTACTGAATGAGGTGCAATTTATTTTTGTATCTAATTTGCTCGCCGGTGCAGGTGTTTCCTAAAAATAAGTTAGGAGGAGCCTCTCTAGACCTCAACGCGATATAACTATTAAGATTGTTATACGCTTGTGTGTTTTAAATAATATTAATAAAGTTGACTTTTCGCTGTCTTGCAAATGTCGGTCGTTGGGCAGATTTTTTCCCCATTTTCCCACGAGTGCTCGAAACATAATATATCCTTGGAATATGAAAAGTCATTTTTATTAAGGGAATGGAGAAATCTATAAAGACCAAGTAGCCAAGTGGGTTACGTAAAGCTGATCCTTGCGATGCACCTATTGGTGGTTTATTGCATACGCGACGAAGACGAAGCGAAGCTACGTTATTTCCGCATTGCCTCGTCCCCCACCAATGCGGCCAACTTCCGGCATATAGCGCATTGCGGCAATTCATCGAATTTGGAAGGGAATTGATAAATATCAATTTGTTGTGAAGAATTATTATTTATTTGGTTAAATAGGAATAAATGAAAATATTGGGTGCAAGTAAGAATGTAAAAAGATATTTGTACGCCATAGTCGGAGAAATGGGGACTACTTTTCGTAGCGGAGCACGTCGCCATGACATCTGGCTTCCGAGGCCCTTTGCGATCTTGTAGAGCAAGGAGCGTGCTCGTCGTTGCTTCTCGTCCTCGGAAATCCAGCTTTGCCTCGGCAACTTTTTCACATTTTCCAAGTCGAAGCTCAACTATCACCATTACCGTCATGTAAGTAAACGAAACATCTATATTGTTTTTACAAAACTACGATTTTTGAATGCTTTTTTCGCCGACGTTGGCTTGGCTACGATTTCACTATGCGCTTCACCTCCATATTGCTTTTCCTTGTCGGGAAGACCATCGCGTTCCTACTCTATAGAGTACAAGGGAATCTTGCCTAATCAATAATGAGCATCACTAGCCCAATGATAGAATTGTTTAAAGGTATTTGCGGCTTCGGTTAGTTGGAAAATAGCGTCTCGTTTGGGAAACGTTGCGGTGCGAAACGTGTGCACCTCGTGGCGAGTGCGAGAGAGAAAGCATGACTAGCATCACGGAAATCGGTTTATTGAGCGACTCGTCGTCCGTACGCGTCTCGAGCGTCGTACTTTAACTAGGACAAGCTTCCATTTCGCTTCTCCACGTGAATATCGAGATTGATGCAAGGGGGAGCGTGATCTCGCCATTGTTGTAACGTACTTTTCCCTTTTCTGGCCATGCAAACCATGCGCATGCATGGTCTTGTTCGAAATAGACGCTTGGGTGCAATTAGAGGGAAAGATGATGAGACGGGAGATAAGATTACGTGATACGTCAGTGATGATTCTAAGTAATTTATTGTAACATTAACAGGGCGTATCGTGATCGTGAACGTGGAGAGAGACGCGGTGGAGGCAGCTCGCGTGGGGGTCGATTCGGTAGCCGAGATGGTGGCGGAGGCAGCAGCAGATTTGGCAGTGGCGGAACCAGGGATGGCGGCAGTTTCGGGAACAATAGCTTTAAGAACAGACAACCCGGAGAGCGACTTCGTAAGCCGCGATGGGACATGAGCACGCTACAGCCCTTCAGCAAAGATTTCTACCAGCCTCACGTGAACGTGAGCACGCGAGGCCCTCATGCTGTCGAAGCCTACCGTTCAGACAAAGAAATCACAGTCAAAGGGTCTAATGTTCCTAGTCCAAATGTTTATTTCGAAGAGGGCGGCTTCCCCGAGTACGTCTTGAACGAGATTCGTAGACAGGGTTTCGGTGAACCCACAGCAATTCAGGCACAAGGTTGGCCTATTGCTTTGTCGGGCCGCGATATGGTCGGCATTGCCCAGACTGGATCTGGGAAGACTCTGGCGTACATTCTGCCCGCCATTGTACACATCAACAATCAGCCAAGGCTGAGCAGAAACGACGGACCAATAGCTCTTATTCTCGCGCCGACTCGTGAGCTTGCACAGCAAATTCAGCAAGTTGCGTCAGACTTTGGCGTGTCCTCACAAGTGCGAAACACATGCATCTTTGGCGGCGCACCGAAGGGACCCCAGGCGCGCGATCTCGAACGCGGCGTGGAAATCTGTATAGCGACGCCAGGACGTTTGATCGACTTCCTCGAGCGCGGCACGACCAATCTACGTAGATGTACATACTTAGTGCTTGACGAGGCTGACAGAATGCTCGACATGGGCTTCGAACCACAGATCCGGAAGATCGTAGAACAAATTCGCCCCGACCGACAAACACTTATGTGGTCGGCAACATGGCCAAAGGAAGTTCGCAACCTCGCAGAAGAATTCTTAACAGACTACATACAAATCAACATCGGCTCCCTGCAATTAGCCGCGAATCACAATATCCTCCAGATAGTCGATGTGTGCGAAGAATTCGAGAAGGAGAGCAAACTGATGAAGCTCTTGGAAGAAATCTCCAACGAACCGGAGAACAAAACTATCATTTTCGTTGAAACTAAGAGGAAAGTCGATGATATCACACGCGCCATTAATAGGTATGGATGGCAGGCGATTGGCATCCACGGGGACAAAAGCCAGCAAGAAAGAGATTATGTCTTAAATCGTAAGTAGAACAACTCTTACGCGTATCAAAAGCATAAACTGTTATCTACATTAGAGATTCCTGTTACAGAGTTCCGGAATAGCAGATCTGCCATACTAGTTGCTACAGACGTTGCGGCAAGAGGTTTAGGTAAGAGACTCTTTGCGTTTGAGCCTATATGATGTAAGGGTCAGGCTGCGATGGTTATTTCACGCTTGTGAGAGTCGTATTCTTACGATGTGGCAACGGATAACGGCATGTGCCAGACTGATTGACACTAGTCCTTTCTCGTAAAGGACACGATCCACAACCTACATACATTCATATGATCGGTGTTACAAATATTTTAGTTGATCATCGTTTTGTTTCGCATGTTGAAAATCACCTACTCAGGGTATTTGATGACGCGTTTAATGTAAGAGAGAAAGCAAAGGAATCGAAGTAATTCTTTTCCAGCCATACGTTCATTCGAATGATCATTTCTAACTTACATTTTCGGTTTCATGTAACATAGCTTAGGTGGATTTTGATGTACTCTTGGCACTCGACAGAGTGCAGCATGAAACTGTGTCTGCGCTTGCCCACTGGGCAAGCATTATTGACAGAGCTGCATTGCTGTCGGGGGTGAAAGTAAATCAAAATATTTCAGCTTTCACGTTAGATCTGGTGGACAGGTAAGATCACAAAGAGGTTTATCTGTTTCCCACTGCTCCGATCGAAAAAAGTCCTGTCAGTCTGGTATTAACGTGCTGTTCTATGTGTTTTCAGAGGCACATGCGACGGAGTTTTATCAATGATAAGAACTCTGGAGAGCTTGCTTTGGAATATATTATTGAACGGGGCGTGACTGCTGGTCGCCGCCCCTGCGCAACAAGCTAACGTAACGCTGTGCCTCGGCCCACCGTGCCACTTGAAAAACACACTCTCACTCTGTACCTGCGACGGTCCAAAGTATGGAAGTTATAGAGTTAGGGCATCTAACATACGAGGACGGCCCAGGGGGATAAAGATCGTGTTACGGCTTAGAGTAGCGGGATAGGGGAAAGCATTTTGTCGTTTTGCAATCAGTGCCAATCCGAAAAAGAATTGGAATCCTATTTGCGCTTTTGATGTCCATGAGCTGACAAACCTTAAATGTCATATAATGGTCAGTTAAGATGCTAGAATTGCAAAACGTATATAAATGCTACTCGTGGAATGAAGAACGCGTGAGGTTGTCCGGAGAATACACACAGTGTTCATCCAAACCCAACCTCAGCGGAGCGATGTACAAGGACCAAATTTCGAAAGATCAGGACAGATCCATACTTTGGTGCGGGCCAGAAGGGTGTGAAGTTACTATGAGTAAATATAGAGCTCGCTAACATATAGAGCGAGAATTCCATGAGAACCATCTGAGCTCTGATTCCTCTACATTTCCAAAACTGTATTTACGTTTCCAGCTTTTGGCAACAACAGGTAAATAACATGCAAACTTGTTCTTTGTGGTCAACTTATATATGATTTTTCATGTGTAGATGCAGATGGAATTAGAGCCCCACACACCTGCGTATTGTTTTGCAGTATTCAAGTTTTCTGTTTCAACCTCATTTTTCAGTAGCAACCTTATTATTTTAACATCTTACAATACTTAAAGATTCTCTCTCTCTTTTTTGTTCCATCGCATAAAAACATTAAATAGCTCATCATTACCAATTTTCAATTCCAACTGTAGGACACATGCCGGTACAAATACTAATGCTTTAATCGTTTCGCTTTATAAGACATTTGAACCACAAAGAACCAAGTATTTTCCTGTTTCCGTGTTTCTAAGTAACGATATTGTGCAGATGTGGAGGATGTCAAATTTGTGATAAATCTGGACTATCCGTCCAATTCTGAGGACTACGTACACCGAATCGGCCGTACGGGACGATCACAGCGTACGGGCACAGCGTACGCATTTTTCACACCTGGAAATGCACACAAGGCGGGCGACTTAATTCAAGTGCTCGAAGAGGCGAAACAAGTCGTCAATCCAAAACTTTACGAACTCTCAAGGAACCCAGGCGTTTATAAGAGTAAGGGTCAGTTTACACTTCGGATACAGAGATCTTTATTGAACTTTATTTTTATGCTTGTACATTCATTGTATGGTTTAGGAGGTCGTTATGGTGGACGCAGTGGTGGCGGTGGAGGACGCGGTTCTGGAAGCCGTGGAGGTGGGATGCGCGGTTCTCGAGGTGGTGGCCGTGACGGTGATAGGGGAAGATTCGATCGCTCCGGCGGAAGTGGCGGAGACCGAGCAAGCAAATGGAATTCGACAAATGGTACATTCATCTAACGTATTCGATTATTGCCACTAGCGGTGCCCTTGTCCATGAGTTCGTGATACTAGTTCGGCGGCTACCATGTGGCTAACCGGATGTTTTCCCCCTTCAGGTGGCATGACCGGCAATGGTTACACCAATAAATCATATTCGCAAAACAACTTCACAGGTACATCCGGAAGCAGTTCCAGTTACACGCAGAACGGTGGTAGCTACGGTGGTGCAGGAGGTGGAAGTGGTTATAGGCAACAGAATGGCTATTAATGCCATGAAAGCATAAATTCCAAAATAAACTTATGTGTAATATAGTGAACAAGAAAAGAGAACGAGATCAGAAGTGGTTGTGTCCTAAATAGAAAACGTTTTTCATTTAACGCGCATCTTGTTGTGACTGGACACACGCATAGAGGAAAGTGCATTATACGCACGCAATGATCTTAATTTAAAAAAAAATAGAAAGGAATCGGATCGAAGGTATTAAATGGCTTTCCATGTCATCGATCTTACCGACACTCACAAGCATTCATTTTTTTAGTAAGAGTAATTATAAGTGTATCAGTAGGTAGGACATTATTATAGCCATGAACCGTACAACGCATTGCACTGTATTTAATAATAATAATAAAAAAAGGGTGGTGTGTTCACTCTTGCGCAATGTAGCACTTTAAACTAAATAAAACTGTAAGATGGAATGTGACCACACACACAAACATACACATGTGAAATCTTACTATCATATTTCATCTATCGACAGGGAAACAAGTATTTCGTTAGTTTTGTTCGCCGTTACTTTAGGTAGGTTGAATAATATAATACGTTTGATGGATGTAACTATGCCCGTACCGGATAGTAAATCTCTGTGTGCAACCCTGGCCTGTTTTTATGAGCTGCGATGCAGTATGAGCCAGTAGATATATATGCATGCTCACATTAACGTGATATAATCTCTATGTGTGTCGATTATCGGAAAATTCTTGAGTGTCTAGCTACGTCGGGGTTAGCGCCAATTATGACGCAGCGATAAGAATAATCAAGGAAATACATAACATATGAGAGACGCGCTGTTCTCTATATCCATTGGCTGAAACAGTTTATCGTGAATCAGGCGATCGGGTCAGAGTTTGCCTATTCATTCACATACATAAACATATAGCGTTTGTACATGTAGGTCTAATTTATCGCACCCAAATAAGTCCTCATGTTTGTTATGTCTGCCGAAGATGCGTAACCAGTCTTCAGTAATAGACATTTTTCATGGAGAATCTCGTACATACAAGAGATGCGTCCCTGCGGGGACGAGCGTGTATTCTATTGCATAAAATTCCGTGAATCTAT
Source organism: Crossocerus cetratus (assembly GCA_963675795.1). Classification (NCBI taxonomy): domain Eukaryota; kingdom Metazoa; phylum Arthropoda; class Insecta; order Hymenoptera; family Crabronidae; genus Crossocerus; species Crossocerus cetratus. The sequence continues at coordinate 6,675,855 of OY776664.1, read as the reverse complement.
TTTTCGACTCACTTAGATACACTCAGCCGATCTCGCAGGTACGCGGGGAGGTTTCTACATAGCAAATTGAACAGTCTTCTTCGTACAATCTATTTAACAATACGAATACATGTAAGACCGAATTTCCACAAATACAATCTACATTCAACCCTCCACCGTTGTTCCTTTCTCTGTACTATACCTTAGATTAGCCAAGTAGACCAACTTAGAAAAGATTGCTTATTACCTTCCGTAGAAAAGAAGAAATAGTATCACGAGAGCTATGTATATATAAAAAATCAATCAATCAATCCGTAAATCCGTATTAGACTTTTTAAAACAGGACGGGTCAAGGTGAAAACAATCGGAAGGCTATCGCCCATTAGTTTTTAGTCAATTGTAATAAATTGCTATGCGGCCACTGTGACAATTTATCGTATAGATGCAGATAGTCGAGAATCATTGGCATAGAAACAACTAGTGCGTGAAATGTAAAGTCCATTCAATCAATTTCTTCGTGTCATCCCTTTGGCTGACCTCGCCCTTAGCTCTCGAGTAGCATGTCGGGCTGACGTCATCCTCGAACGTCACCGATCTTCACAGGTTGGTGGCGTAGAGCCCTAGTGCGAGAGAGAGGGGGATAGCGAGAACAGTGGAAAAAGAGGGGGAATGGGCTGACTGATGAAAACGAATGGCGCGACGTCGCGCGCACTACATTTCAAGAACTTAGCTCGCCGTGTTCGGGTGAACTTACGGGTCGGTGACGTCAGTGTTCGATCGGGAGGAATTCGATCTGATCGAGAATTATGACAGAAAATCGTCGGGAAGTGCGAGTATGGTGCGATGGATGGTGAGTTGGCAGTGAAAGCCGTTCAATAACTAAGAAATCGAGGACGCATTTTTTCACGTGTCACAGCGAGCGGGGCTGTGACACGGGACTGACAGGTGATTGCGATTTCCGCTGGGATGCGAAAGAATGCATAGTTTGCACTTTGAATTTAGCGATGTCAGGCGCGCACTTATCTTAATTCGTGACAGTGCACCACCGCAGCAAGGATACGCGTCAACGATAGTGCTTCGTTCCAATAGCGTTTCGTTCAAGTTGCTTCACAGTTATTTATCACACGTCAGATTGCCTTTGGAGAAACCGCCCCTCATTGGTTTTGGCAGTGGAAGATTACCGCGGGGACCACCGTGCGCGGTATTTCCACGAAGCAGTAGCCGCACCGTAGGCGGAAAATCCCAGCGGGTCTCGCACCGGCCAACTCACGCACCCACCAATTAAGTATCAGCGAACAATGATTATGCTTTTTCAGTTACGATATGGTACACTTTGGCCATGCCAACTCCCTGAGGCAGGCGAAAGCCCTAGGCGATTACCTGGTCGTCGGTGTCCACACGGATGAGGAGATCACGAAGCACAAGGGACCGCCGGTTTTTACCGAGCAGGAAAGGTATCATTATGAGTTCAGCCGCAATCCAGTCGATTATTACGTATCACCTGATATTATCTTGCACGTCGTATTTTACCAGATTTCCATTTGCTCATCTTGTCAGAATGACTTCTTGGTGCAATGCAGTGTTTTTGTATGAGCGTATCTCTTGCTGCACAAGCGTTCTATTGCTATTATCTGGTTTGTTCAAGTTATATCTTGTAGTTTTACGATTTGCTCTACTAAAGAGTGATGCAGTACATAGTGCTTCTTGAATGAATTATGAGACTGCGGGCTGAAACTTTGTTCGGATAATGAATAGCTGGTTGTCAATGAAACCTTGACATTTCAGGTCAAGTTTGATTCAATATAGGTAGTGTTGTAGAGACTATGATATATAGAGCATTGCCACATTCCCTTGAGAGTAGGCTTAATATCTTATACTTTTTATTGGAGTACTGCTTCCTATTCATGCAGCTATAAGCTTAGTGTCTTTCAAGTACTATCTCACCCTGTGTAAGCTCTATGACTTGCATTAGATATCAGACATTGCTTGAGAATTCTTAGTGCATCGCAAAGTGGAACATAATAGGCATTGGAACATTTGGTTCTACAATGTGTTTTCGATGATTGATTTTCTAGTTATAGGCTCGGCTGAAAATTGGTGAACTGATTGATAATTTTCTTTTAATAGGTACAAAATGGTCCGTGGCATTAAATGGGTTGACGAAGTAGTAGAAGGGGCACCCTATGTCACAACACTAGAAACATTAGACAAATATAACTGTGATTTCTGTGTTCATGGAGATGATATTACCATGACTGCAGATGGAATTGATACCTATCATTTAGTTAAGGCTGCTGGACGATATAGGTATCTAAGATCTTAAATATAGCTTTGTTATAGCTATAGTGTTGTGTTACCAGCACGTGCAGTTTTATTTGAACAAAGTATATTATGATCTTGCAGAGAGGTTCAAAGGACAGCTGGTGTATCCACAACGGATTTGGTGGGGAGAATGTTGTTGATGACCAGACAGCATTTTAGACAAGGCGACAGTGAATACACGGTTGATGAAGAGCCAAGTAAAAGTATGGGTCAAGACAGGACTGCAAGAAGTCCATGGACCGGTTGTTCTCAATTCTTGCCCACCACACAAAAGATTATTCAGTTCAGTGACGGCAAGAGTCCACAGCCAGGAGATAAGATAGTCTATGTGGCAGGAGCATTTGACCTCTTCCATGTTGGTCATTTGGACTTCCTAGAAGTGGCAAAGAAGGAAGGCGATTATTTAATAGTTGGCCTGCACACGGACCCAGCAGTCAACCGGTACAAATGTGGCAATCATCCGATCATGAATCTTCATGAAAGAGTTCTCAGTGTGTTAGCGTGTAAGGTAAGAATTATTATGGCAAATATGGATGAGAGGAACAGCAGATGCTAGAGGCTCAGGATTTTTATATGCTTTTTTTCATTCTTGTAGTATGTTAATGAAGTGGTCATTGGAGCACCATATGCAGTTACGCAGGACCTGATGGAACATTTTAATGTCTCCATTGTGTGTCACGGGCAAACTCGAATTATGCCTTGTGAAGATGGCTCCGATCCGTATGATGAACCTAAGAAACAGAATAAGTTCAAGCTCTTGGACAGTGGCAATGACATGACCACAGAAAAAATTGTTGAAAGAATAATCCTCCACAGGTATGTTGCACTATTGCATTAATGACTTATGAATGCTTCATGTTATATTGCACTATTTAAGATAGTTATAACGGTAATTAATAACCATGGAATATAGTAGACAAATTTCACTATTAATCTTGTATAAATTTCATACATAATTCACTGCAGGGATGCATGGTCCTTTTTGGTATCCTTCACATTGTTGCTTGGCCTACGATATTCTTGCCACTAGAAAAACGAAATTTTATTCAACTAGTATTTCACCTCCAGATAATGTAATATTAAGGAGAATATGTAGAGTCACGATTGATTTTTTTCATTTATTTAATATATCAATTGTAGATTAGGCCATTGTGTAAATCAGGGGAAACTGTACTGTAAGCACTATTTTATCTCCTAGGTCAAGTGAACTTCATACGATAATTAAGAATTTGAGCCTCCGGTCGCCGAATCGTGCTGTTTTGTAATCACCCGTTCGATTTATAATAAATACCTTTTTTCCTTATTTTTGCTTTATATTTTCTTGTCATTCATCGATTCATGCTTTCTAGATGGGATATGCAATCGGCTGCTGGCGAATAATACTTCATGCATTTATTTTTTTACTTCTCTTTCACGGGCGTGTTACATTATTAATGTATAACTGCTCGGTGTTTTCTAATTGAGTAGAGATTAGAAGATGCTTGCATGTCCCGGGAGCAGCAGCCAGTCCTACCACGTGTTGATTTAGCGTCTAATTGCAGGTTGGAATATGAAGATAGAAATTTAAAGAAGGAGAAAAAAGAACTTGCCGCTTACGAAGCCTTCATGAAGTCTCAGAACGATGAAAGAACTGAGTAATTTGGCAGTATGCTTGGAGTGTGTGATAAAATCCAATCTCTGAAAGTTCTATGTAAATAAGATGTCACACGGATTATTAAGTTATTCGATTTCCTTTAAATAAATTATGCATATGTCAACCATATCCTCAATGAATTACAAATAGCTACTTAAAAGGGGCGACCGGACATTTAAAAATTACTTTTCACTTAACACGGCCCAACGAAGAAACTTGCACAACGACGATAAGCGTACATGTATATACATGCATAAATCTATGTGTAAATTATATCCCTCAAATTGGAAACAATTTTAAACCCGCAATTTGTGTTACCATGACTTTGAATTATATTTTATTGTTAAGTGTACGATCAATTTACAATTATATTCCATTGTTTAAGTGTTGCATATTCTAGGTGACATACATTTATAGGATAGGAGGAGCGACCTAAAATCTTACACTGACTATTATTTTGTATATGTTTTAGTATGATATTCACGGGAAAATCGATTGTTAACACAAGAAAGCGAAGAGCATATGCATACTGATCAAATTGGGTGAATATTCTAAAATTTATGTATGAAGATGTTAATTCCCTTTTTCGAGGATCTAGATCATCGTTATGTTCCCCTCAACCGCGCTGTATATACGGTTGAGGAGTAGCAATGACAAAACCACGAAATATTTAATGCCAAAGCAAATCTAGCTCCAATCAGTTGGCGGTTCGCTTTCTTCGCGAGTGATTTCCGACGGACCGGAGAACTGGAGTGCATGCATGCTGCGGATGAGATGTGCTTGTGTACATAATGATAGGCAGTTTTAAAGTACCGTACTCTATTTTCGTGGGAAGCGAGTGGCAGTGGTTCGATATGCGGCATCAAGCTCTCAATACCAAACTACCAAACTCACTTGAAAGCCAGGAAACCTTGATTCTAAATATGAAATATCGAGTTTCTCAATTAGATTTCTCATTAGCTCATATGCAAGTATGCAAGAAGATTTCCGCAATAATGAGAGCGAGCTAGATTTACTTTTACGAGAGTTTGATGTCGACCTTACAAATGTAAATGCGAGCGAGTGGTATATGGGAGTGGGAGAAGAGCCACAAGAGTGCTAGATTACGCGATGCATCCTGATGCGCTATTTTTAATGTAAATGGAATTCATTGTGAACCAAAGACGGATGGAGATGTTTGTATATGCGGGGCTGATGCGCGAGCCGTGTCAGTCGGGCAAAATTCACGCTTGATTTATTTTGGTAACGTGACGGGCTTTGGTCGCACACTTGCGGACACGTCAACCAATTTAATCCAATCCACAGTACATAACTCTGTCAATACGAAATTGTCTTCGTGCGCGTCTCCGTAAGCGGCGAGCGCACGATCCATTCTCACATGGCGTGAGGCGTGTGACCTTCACGCGTGTGCATTTACTTGTATGAAGCACGCTGTTCTCGCACATTATTACGCTATCTAGAAGCTGTACTTGTCGTATAGATCTCTCACAGTGACACTGCGAGATGCCGTTAATCTGCAGAGTACGCAGTATAGTAATTTCGGTTCTTCACAGGCCAAATAATTGTACCGCGTACCATTTGCTTAGTCCTCACGTTTATTTTATAATAAATAATTATTGTATACAGTCATATACACAGTCTGACAGTGTTCCGTAGAACTTATTCCGACTACCTCACCAAACTTTTGGACGGTTGTCTGGACGCGCGCCTTCGGTCCGATTGTGATCGTTTGAGCGGCGTTTACATCGCGTAAGAATCGTAGATTGTGTGGCTATTTACACAGTGCCGAAATCTATTACCCACAGAAGCCCGGTGTTCGACCGTGGTCTACGGCGGCCACGCTCTAATCCTAGTACAATTAATCTTAGTGCTAATTCTATAATCCTTATTGGAGCGATCAATGTGGTCGCTGGGTTCCATCAGGTCACGTAATAGCATTGCACGTTTGTTAAGTCGGTCACAGCAGCTGAGACCGCATATCCGTGAGAAGGGGGAAATTGATAGCCGTGCATTTCGCCGATGAGATGTGTCAGTTCATCATGTCAATTCAATTGCATAGTTCTAATTGCATTAAGAAATTGAATTTGTCCGAGGCAGGGCGGTACTATAAAATTTCGGTCACAGTCGTGTTTCAAGTTTATAGACTGCCAGTAATGCGCCGTTTCTTTAGAATAATGTGATGACTATAGTTTTTCAATCGCAAGCCAATGCTTCTCAAGTATCATTGCACGCGGTATTGGCATTCTTTAATTAACGACTGATGAATTATGCATAGTTGAAAGATTCGTAATTCATCGTTCATTACCCTTCCAATGTATCGCGACGTTAATATTCATCAGTTTAGCAATTGAACGGTGAAGGACATTTGAGAAACACTTGGGCCGAGTACTGGGGTCATGAATTATAAACATCGAATTACTAAACTTATGTTGTACAGAGGCGTTTCCTTCATTATTTTATAATTTTAATGTTTCGTGAGCATTTGTCATGATAATAGTCTCGACCGGTTCAGCACTTTGCAGTCTTGTATTAGAGTCATCGACACCAGTGGATGCCAGCTTTGCCGTCCTCTATTGCACGGTTGATCGGCCGGTGTAGGCTGGTGCCGTTTCGCAATACTTCCTGGCACGGTCTCGAACCAGATCGTCGATCTTGTTCTGCGGCACGATGGATGAGAGATTGTGCAACCGAGATGCCAGGTAGCACATGATAAATGCTGACAGAACTAGCAGGGCACCAAGACCAGTGGCAACGTAGAGAAAATTGCCACAGCTACCTTCGAGTCCAGCAGTCACCCTCTCATAGAGCTCTGAAATAGTTAAGGTATTATTCATAAGCTTTCATTTTTAAAGGAATAACTCTAGTCTATATCTATGTTTACACATACCATCGGGCATCATTACAGTATACTCGATGTTCTCCTTGAATTTCGTAAATTGCATAGAGTCATTGTACTTCTTCAGTAATCGTTCGGCTTTCGGGAGAAGTTCGGCGAAGGATCCTTGTGAAGATCTCTTCTTCCTCTTGCCGTGGCCCGATGGCTCGAATAGATCGAGGCAGAAATCCTCGAAAATTATCAAAACGTAAATTATTGTTCAATTCCATCACTTCATAATTTCTCCGCTAGACTTAGAGCTATTGTCTCTCGCAATCGCTTTTCTCCCACCACACTCGCGATAAATTTGCATGTACATGAATAAATAATGCGAGCAAAAGCAAAACCGGCTGAAAAACTGATTGTTTGCGACACACGTATTCCTTTGATTCGCCCGCTCCCGCAGGATGCACGGGCGGGTAAGCGCAGCATATTTGCATAGGACTTTTTTGCGCCCTGGAATTCATTCGTACCGACCGGTAGGATCGTTCCGGTAGACTCTCAGGAATTCGCATAAACCTGCAAAGTGCAACAACCAGTGCTAGGCCAATTTGGCCTAGGTACGCCGGCCGATATAACAACCGCGGGGCAAATTCCAATAATAGAAACAGCATTGTTGGGGGAGTTAGGTTGGGTTGGCGATGCTGGCTGGTACCTGGCAGGTAATAAACATTCCGGAGGGACGTCCGGTCAACAAAGGCCGAAGGATTCGTTCATTCCGGCGGTGGCAGGGTTGCCGGGCTTGTAGGGGGGTTGTACTCAAGACCGCAAATTATGTCCTTACCGGTTGGCAATCCTGCGGCTCCATGCAGGCTTTTATCTGCGAGTGGATCCAGAGGGTGGAGCGCTCCCGCATCGAGCTGAGCAGGAACGCCTCGAAGTCCAGGAAGACCTCGTTCTTTCGCTCCCTGTACCTCGCCGGCTGGTGGGGGATGATGGAGGCGAAGTCTCGGTTCCTGCAGCCGTCCTTCACTAGCACCACACTACCGGCCGCGTGCGGCTGATCCGGATCGGGGCTCACCGTCACCTCCAGTAGTTTGATGTAGCCCCAAGCACTCTCCGAGCTGATGCGAGCTCGTAGTTGCAGCTTCGTCCCGATTGGCACCGCTTGGTCCACAGTCTGGGAGCCGGAAGCGTCGGAGACGTTCCCCGACGCTTCACGGTACAGCGCTACTTCGTATTCCAGCCGACCTGGGGTTTCCTCGACGACGCCCGACACTCTCGCACCGTGCGGACTGCAACGTTTAATTTGTACGCTCATTATTTCGTGAACTGTCTCATAGAATTAATTGCATGTAGAGAATTGACATAGCAAAGACTTAATCGCATAATCGAAAATTGCATTTTTGGGGTTAGCCATTGAAACTTTTATTTCGTTTGTCGATACTTTCCCGGGCTATTGAGTACTGCCTCGTTATTGGTCAATGAAAATTGAGGCGAGTGGGAGGTGTAGACAGGTTGACAGGTTGAAGGAGAGGGTGTATACATATTTGGCACTTCCTAACACTTGAGACCCGTTTGTTTCAGATTGAGCTTGGCTAAGAGACGGTGAACGAGGAACTTACAAGGTGCCTGCGAAACCAGCAGCTTTGTGGCGAAGCAACGTCGGCTCCGGTGGTCGACACATCAGGATCAGCTCTTGATCGGCGAGCATCACTACCCCGGGGAAGGCGGGGAACCAGACACGCAGATGAATGAAGCCCTGATAATAGCGGTGAGTCACCTTTACTCTAATCAATCGCTTTACTTCGTTCGATCTTACCCTATTCAATTACTTTAATCCATCGCATTCACTTATCTATCGAGCCCCGGCGTGCTCGCTCGTGCATTGGCAGCGTGATAAATAAATAGAGATAAAATATAATGGAAGTTTAATAAATTTCGATTATCAGCTTATAGTAATGCTAGCCGACGGCAGTAAATTTCAAGGGTCGTTTTCAATAAATTGGCTGGCTCTTTCGCAGCTTTATTTAGCTCCCTCGAAATTGGATTAAAATTTCAATGCTCCCGTAAAAGTTGCACTCGGCTCTTTTCATATCTAGTTTGATTCGTTGCGCACTTTGATTATTTATTCTTATTTACGGCTTGATTGCTGGACCGATATTCGCATGCGATGAAATGTTATAGCAGTTTATTTGAATATTGGGTTGACACATAAACAGTATCGGTCATGCATCGATCCAATGATAATCGGGAATTTGCGAATTTTCTGCCATAGCGAAATATCATTATTAACTTATTATTTTCTGGTACAATGTTCCACCAGTCAGAGAAGCTATGGTCTTGCTGTTCGGAAGGGTGGAGGATAGTGCATCTCAGAGAATGATAGGGACGGTGCAAGTGTGCATTGGATCGCGTCGTCCTCCTTGTGCGACCCAATTTCCCAGGTCAGCGCGGTGCGCTTGAGGTGTGTTATCAGAGATTTGGCGTAACTAGGCGGGCGTGCGGTCATGCGAGAGCTAGCAAATCGATGACTCACGTTCCTCTTCAAGATGCCGCATCTTGAGAAGTCAGTCACCTTGAGGAAGTAGTTATCCTCCTGAGGATCGTTGGGATCCGGCCTGATCTGGCAGTGGATGTCAGTGAGGGGATTGGCGGACCTGTCGTCGGCGAAGAGCGGCGATCCTCTGAAGCCAACCGGCCTTTTGATCTTGGCTGTCAGGAGATCAGCCGCCGATCCACTGCCGCTGCATTGGATATCGGAGACCTCGTAATCCTGGCCGAGCGCCGCCGCAACCTGAAACAATACCACCATGGACCCACACCCCGTCATTTCCATCCGCGCCCAGGCTTTCCTTCCACTCTCGGATTGACACTCGCGCTCGTCCTTGGAATCTCGACGTGCGGATTCCTTCCAGTACTCCAGTACCCTTGCCACCCCCCGCACCCCTCGCTCCGAACCTCTCCCTAGTTATCGTGAAGCGACCAGCGTTCGACAGCGTCGACTGTCAATAGGAGAGGGTCCGGCATTCCCGAGATACTGATAGTGGTCATAGCAATTTCCCATTTCATTCCCCTCTCTACTCTTTGTGCGTTTGTACTCGAGATTTGTATCTTTCAACAGTTAATTTGGTCGTGCTTTTAGTTCGGTATCGTTGTCAGTGTTCTGTGTGGAAAGTACCTTTTGTGGAGGCTCTGGATTGCACAAAAGATAGTTTCCCAATGGAACTACGTAGGTTTGAGGGAATACCTGAATGCTTGGGTTTCAATGGGGTTTAGTCAGAGTTTTGTCCCATTCCGGGATTGAAACTCGTGTTCTTTTTAAATAGTTCTTATAACAATTTCACAGTTAATTGTCGCCCTACATTTACCACGTTTCTTTGATTTATTTTCGCTTATTATTTATTATTACGTTTGTTCGACCGTGTGAGGAGACTTTTTACAAATTTGAATTTCGCCGTGTAACCTGAAACCCTTTTCTCGTATTGCTGCGCGCAAGGTAATGCGGGGTAGCAAAAAGATGAAAATGTAGCAGCGGCGAAATCGTTTAACATAACTTAACGCGTCATTTACAGGACGGCATGAAAATAAGCGGCGACATGCACTCGACAGTCATTTAAAGTCACTCGGCGTTACCTGCACGTTCTGTCCCGCTTTGCTATTCAAACTTGACTTTTTGCCGCACGGAGATTCGTTCTTTCTCAGGCTTTGGGAGAGAGCAGTTCTCTCTTAATGGAGCAGCCGCTCCTCTTTATGGCGCGTGCCAGGCAGTTTCGCACGCTAAGTGGCCGGTGCTATTCTTATGCTTTTAAATGAAGCATCAAGTATTAAGAATGCATAAGTTGTGTACTTTATGCAACTCCACTTGTTACATTGCGCCGCCGGTATTAAAGCGCTTACGAGTCCTCGTTAACAGAGTTGTTAGATACTGTTACAGTCGTTCGGCTGCCTTAACGAACAAGTGGTACGCCGCCAGTTAACAGCATTTCTTCTTTTGTGCTCTCCGCTTGTAATTCCAATTAGAGTTGATAGGAATCACGATTCCGTATATGCATCATATGCAAGTACCATCCGTCTAATAGCTAAAACGTATCAACTATGACTAATTCTCATCTTCGCGCGACTTGTCCCCGTAATCATTACCTAGGAAGAAAGTCAAGAGTTTGTGACTTTAATTGTCATTTCCAGTGTCTCGGACGCATTAAGCTACCGAAAGGATCGTGTTAATCATCCGCGCGGTGTCAGACCCGGACGACTTGCCTAATTAACACTAGATCGCCGCCGATAGATCGTACATCGTGCGGTACGCGCGGTCCCTGATCGTCGATGATCTCATTACCACGTCCTACCATCGACGTCGCATTCATGATCCATGCATATGCACGCTCTCATTAAACTTTGATTTCATTTTTCAAATGTACTAGACTTCGGTACTACTCAAGAAAGATATACGGAATCTCCCGAGACGGATTCCCGCGAAGGACATCGGTAGGCCAAAAGACAAAAATTAGAAGCTAATGAGGGAATCATTTAAGGAACCATACGAGAGGTCCGCGAGACTTAAACGTAGACAGACACATACCGGGGCATCGAAGAGTAGGAGTCTAGGAGAAAAGAGGAGACTTCAATCGGAGTAACGGTGTAACGAAACGCTCTGGTGCTCTCGCGCGAGATATATTCGTTATGCGTAGCATATACGGCGCTGCATTGCTCATCGCCCGAGCACACACATTGCCTTCTTCGACCTCGGCCGAGAGGCATGTTGCTCGCCTTCTGGCTATATGTTTATGTCTACGCTCGCCTATGTCTATGGCTACGGTGCTCTGCTCCGCTGTCTCCCCCGAGTCTATACGGTTATAAGGCGGCGCAGGTCACGCTCGCCCCTGCGTCGATAAGAACCCATCGACATTTCGGGATCGAACTCCACGGTTTAATGATCGCCTTGTCCCGATATCACTGAGTGCTATGACTGTTAGTTCTGTTCTCTGCCATCCCTCGTTCCCAGCCTATCCTTCGCTCCACTATCTAGCTCTTTCTGCACTGAAAAATTCAGACCTCTTCCGCGTTCTATGCATCCAAGGCTCGCGAACCTCCGAGCTGAGAGTTATAATGCTGGTTTCCGGTTTCTCAGTAACTATGGCCTCCTATGACAGATTAGCGAGTGTCAGGTTAATACTAGCTATTTAGTGTTTCGAATTATGTTTTTTAAAACTGTATTTCATGTTAATTGAAGGTATGAAACATTACTTTGTTTTAAGTTTTTCAGTTTAGTCTTTTTGATTTTTGCGTGAATAGAAAACTGCACACGTTGAAGTATGCGGTCGCGTTTGTTGCTGTTTTTCGGAAGAAAGCGCTATTAACACTCGTAACTGTTTCGCGCAAGCAGTGTGCACACAAAGTTTGCGGTGCCACACACGCGAGAGTTTGTCAATCTCATTAACGAACGATGACACTGGCCGGGCTTTGCCGATAGTTTGGGGCCAGCTAACGAGCGACTGGGAACTTTTACTCTCGCTCTCTCGCCGATATATAATTGGCCGCGGAGAATTCGCCGGTGACGAAATCGATACATTCATCTCGACATCTCTTCCGGATGCTCCTAATGTTTCCCCAGTCCATTGTAATTTATTGTTGCTCCCAGCCATTATTTACAAACCTCGAATCAACAGCAGAGACCATTAGCGATTTCTTTTGTTTATTCAATATTAAATTACCACGCGCCGTTGCCAGTGTAATAAAATACCGACGATGGATGTTTAATTAAAGCGAAAAATACGGCGGAATGGGGTAAAACCGATGGGAAAACAATAGCGATATGAATGTTTGTATGAAACATAAAATGCCGCGTGTAATTTGCTAGTCAGTAGGAAGTAGAAATCCACTTGGGCGTGTACTGGTAAATTATTGCCAATTAGTGCCTTGATGGGCTTGAACTGTCCTCTTTCTTAATTAGTCACCAATAAATCAACAAGTAAACGTATGATCGCGTGTGAGTTAGCCAATCATCGGAGCCAAAGAGATGCCATACAAAACCCGAATTCACACGTGACCTCTTATAATACACTGCCTTTTAATGACTCGAATCTTTTTAGCTACCTCAATAAGAGCAGCCGTGATGGAGAATACCCGTGAGAAAAAAGTTGGGGGCAGGTGTGGTGCGTCGGGGTGTGCGGAGAGGGCGAGAGAGGGATGAGGGGGTTATTGTGCATTATTCATCGGGCGTTCTCCTAATACATCAGCGGGCAGCGCTTAATTACATCGGTTAATGAGATAGAGCAAGGACTGCACCGTTAAATATTTTATTCCACCCGACGCACTCGGCAGAGTAATTGACTGGGTGTCCTCCTCCCTCTTTTCCCTCTGGCGGGGCCGAGCGATGCCACGCCATGCTTCCGACTGATGCCGGCAGGGGCGCAAAAATTTAATAAAACCAATCAATTAGGCTCAGGCCCCCTGCTCATCGCGCCAATTGAAGTAGGAAGTATTGGGCGCGTGCTCTCTCCCGCTAATTATAAATGCGTGCCCAGCTCTCGCCGATCTTTAATTACGCCGTTTAATGAACAGCGAAAGGAGGAGAGCGCGCGCTAGTAGAATAATACGGCTGAAAGCGCAACGGCGTCGTCGGCGGAGAGGAGAGGGCTCGCTCAGATCGCTCTCACGGGAAGCTAAGGAGCAGTCGTGCAGTGTAATAAAAAGCGGCAAAGCAGAAAGAGGAATTACGCTGAACGTGTTTAAGAGCAAGAGTTGGCCTTCCTTGCGGCCCAGTTTCCAGCCGAGCTGCTATGAGAATTGGTAGTTTATTTTAGTGCGGCATAAGGCAATGGCGAATATCTCTTGGTTTTGAGGTCTTTCTATCATCTTTTGAATTATTCGAAATTGTGCTCGATCACTTATTTGAAGCGAGCTTTTTATTCTTATTCGCTACATACTTACGCTTTCGTCAAATTATTTAAAATTTGAGTTTCTGTTTTCAATTGAACGTGTGTCATTATATCTTTGAAGCAACTGTCGTTAATTAGAAACGACTATCACTTGGTCGGCACACATTCATGGTTATTAAAGGGATTGTGCGGGTCGACACTATCTGTGCGATCCGAAAAATTCGAGACTCGGCCGGACGATTCAATTTGTTAAGCTAATCGGACTTTAAACGCGGCCTGTTTCAAATCGAGTGTCGACCGCCGCATTTCCACGGGAATTGACGAAGCTATTAACGAAACGCTAATGTTTTCTCGATTGGGTACATGCGGTACCAGGGCACACGGTGCGCTCACAATTCAGTCGAATATTCTCCGAGGATGCTGGAATCGACCCAATATCATGAAGGACCTTTCTGCACTAGTAGGGATCATGTCGAGGTAAATTGCGGCAGTAATATCCGAGCGTATTGTTACCATAATCTCCTCTAATCGATAACAATGGACCGCGATATGATTCTATTAAGACTACAGACCGCACACCGGGTAGATTAAACTGGTAAAATTCGTCATCAATTCCAAGTTACTTTGTCGATACGAACCGTTTTTCATTCCTGCTCGTTTCTCGGCCAATGTAAAGTGTAATACTCGGGTGTCACACTCGAGCTCTTACGAGGGCCGCATTCGAACACTTATGGCAAAATGCATTACGCCAAGAGATTTGCGAGACGCTCTACATGCTGAGGTTGCCGGCTGCTGCTCCAGAGACGTTAAAGTAACGGGAGAGCGCATGGTCGCGCGAAATCTGTCAGGTGAAACGAACCATCCTCGTGTCTGACTGCTGCCAGTGCGGAGATCGCGTGCTCCCGCCGCGCTCGCAGTGGCTCATTCCCCCTGGATCCCTCTTTTGCGCGAATTCCTTACGACACCGTAAATTTCGTCGCTCCGAGAGCATGCGAGCATAAACCGCCTGGTACTCGAGTGCAGTACAGTTAGGACGGTCAAAGTAGCCACCCGAAATTTGACAGTCATTCGGCCGTCAGTCACTTTTTATGAGCCTTCTGGACTCCGCGCAGCATCCCGTCGCTTAATGAGTCCGGAGTCGGGCGAGAAGAACGCGTGTCTTCTCCTCGAAGCACCCTTCCTAACGGCCGATTCTCTTTTGGCTCCCGGATGATCGGGAGGAGTAGTTTGTTCATTGACCTCGTGTTTATGACGGTGTAACTTTTACTGATACTGAAAGTGGAGCTACATACCCAGATACTTAGACATCATTTCATATTAATTGTGCAAGAAACTAGTATTTATATTTACATTTATTGAATTTGAACACTTTTAATTAATCCATGTATTACATCTTATAACTGGATTTAGTGCAAATTTTACACTCTGTTTGACAATTCACTATTTCCCTAAACGAGCATTCAGTTCCTTGCAACCTGTTCTCGAATCCTATGTCTACTCGGCCTTTGTACCCGCCCTACCTGCCCGTGTTCCAAATTGGACAATTGTTGTTTGCGCGGTTTATGACTCTGTGTTCCCTTCTACTCTGTCAGTATGTGCCGAGCACAGGATTAAAGCGGTTGTCTCTATGGCAATAGTGCTCGGGCAGTTCGGAGTTTCGCTGTAATTCAGTTGCACGCATTCGATTATCGAATCGACTGTGCCCGCGCTCTGCCTGGAGGCCCTTCTGGTAGAAGTCGTTTACGAGTCATTGATTATCCGAATTGCGGGGGTCGTGTCGTCTTGGGAAATTAAACTGAGAAGATCGGCGGGAAAAAATGCTTTATTCTACGAGGAGACTTTTGATAAAACCACCTTTTGCATCTGCGATTTAATGTCACTCTCCACCCTCCCTCTTGCTCCATGCAGATTGTTACTCTCGGGTAAATTGTTGATATTGCTCTTAGGGAAATTAGTCTGGCGCGTTCGATCGTCCGTGAACGGCGGAGGTCGAAGACGAGGGGCGACGGTCTTTGTTGTGCAAACTTTTATTCGAAATTCTCCCCCTGTGTCTATTGTTTTGCACATGCTGGTTGACAGTATTTTTTATAATCTGAATTTATAATTTACTACATTTTCTGACGCTTTCTGGTAAATCGACACGAGTTCCTTGACATTACTCGAGACGATGAAAAGCAAAGGTGCGTAAGTGAGTCGTCAATCACGACTGTAGAGGAGAGAATTCCTCGGGATTTCAGCAGTCTCTTACTTTTGTTTGCGAGACCGATGAGAGTGGAAGCGCGCGGGGCTCATTCATACCTCGGGCAATCATATTCTTCTGCTGCGAGTTTGTTTCGCCGGGGGACGAGATGATTGCGAGGAACGATTGTTAGAAACACTCGGCATTAAAAGACTAACTGTCGCTTCACCAAATAAAGCGATGTCGCACCAAGTTCCGGAGCTATTGTGCTCGAGCAATTAAGCGCTCGGATTCTTAAAGGGAATCATCCGTCTTCGCGGTGTCTTTAATAGCGGTAAATTAGCAGTAAGCGCTCGCGCGAAACGCCTGGTGCAAGAATCCAAAAGAACGTACATACCATTTTTTTCCAGAATAGAATCATAAATTGAATCCGTATCGCCATTTTTGATTTTACTTGTTTCAGTTTAAGAATTAACTTATTGATAGATATTTATTTTTGCTTTACATCGGTTTCGGAGTAATGTCATTAGAGAAAACTGCTTTACATTAATATTCGGGTTACTTTGGAAGTCCGATTGCCAAGTTACTATCTTCAACAATACTTCCTAAACCAGGATTGTCGATTAAGATTAAAATCACCAAGAATAAAATACCGACCGTGCAGAATCCGACAATGAGTGCGCACCACATGGTCATCCCAATCTTCTCTTTGAATACCAAGATCCCTCCAATCAGTCTCCGAGAAACAATGGTCAAGCGGCGGGCGCACAAGGTAGAATCGTAGCACAGAAATATTGGATTACATGTACATGCAAGTGCGCGGAGTTCGCGGGTGGAGGAGCGCACAGTGGAGGGATGCAATTTTGCGGAAGGTTGCCGATGCACTGGCCACTGGCTTTGCGAAGGAGCAACAGCAGGACTGGCGAAAGAAGTCTCCCTCTGCGGATGATGCTCCTGGAGGCGCGCGAACTCCTCGGAGGCGCTGGCAGTGCCGTCTCCTGGAGGGGGAGTCGACGGAAATCAGGGAAGCAGAGAAGCACCGGCCCATCCAGAGTACTGTTAATGCATGCTCGCTGCCTCCGCTAACAACCATCCTTACCTCATCGTCGCTAGTGACGGCCTCGAGCCGGGAACTTCGGCAACCACTGGAGAACACTAGGGAATACTGCACTCCGCTCAATCCCTTCCTCTCTTCCGCTTCCCGCAGATCATTTTTCTGAGATTTCTTCAATTGGAGAGATGCATCGTAGGTGATAGGCTTTTTCGATTAAATGAAAGAGGAAGTTCTCGGTCTCTGCATGCTAGGGTGGCTTCCTTAAAGGCGCACTCCGCAAGGTACAGGGTCCCATGCACTCGCACTTGAGTGTAGCTACAAGATTACACATAGTATCTGCTGTATGCAGTATGAATTGTTCCAGGAATTTCGATTATTATTCCGAGTGCAGTCTTTCATGCCCCGGGGAATTTTTCGCTCGCCGCGAAGCGGGAAATAATTGCTGCTCCATTTCGCACTTTTTAATTGAAGCCATTAATGACTTCGACGTGGCGGTAAAGGTTTCGTGAAAAGATACGGTTACAAGTTTCTTGGTAGTGGTACATATTTGCATGCATGTGATAATATTTAAGGAGCTGTCAAACGACTGAAGAGATGCGGGCAACCGAAACTTGGCGGGGGGCATACTATACATTGTATGCATATAACATAGAATTCATTAGTCTGTCAAAGTAGAAGTGCGGGATTCTGCAGCGGCGATTTTTCGATTCATTGAAAATCTATCACACTGGGGCGTCTCTCGTGCAAAGGTTGGGGCGAGCATGAGCAAGTAAGTCTAATAAATTGCAGCGGATTACGCTATTCCCGCATGCATAACAGGCGAATTGCTTAACCGGTTGCTGACTTTTCCGGTTCGTTAATTTTGGGTCAATGTCAGCATCCGATCGCGGTATCCTGAACTACGTGGAAAATGGTTCTACAACATTTATCAGGGATCGCATCGCTGAGCAGAGAGAATCGTATAAATCAGTCATAAGGATCGGCCCTCGTTATCGGTGTTCAGGAGCTTAAGGCCACTCACCATCCTTTACCGAAGTAACTTTCTTATATTAATCGATAATCACGCTCGTACAGCTCAACGAATTAACAATTATCTCGGCCAGTATTACATTTAGCCAGCAAATACATTTTTGAAATTCCACAATCAAATTTAATATTTCTTTTTCACGATAAGCAGTTATAATGCATTTATTATAATATTTAAATGAATCATTAATTCGGTTCATTCAAATTGCTCTCTCAAGCCCAAGATCACCACTACAGATACACCCGGGGTGAGTTACAAGGATAGGCTTCCCGTCGCAGATGTGCCCGAAATTATGTGAGACCCGTCGCGCCAGGTCGAATCCCAAAGGGGGATAATCTTGCCAGTGAAATCCGGGCGAGGATCCTCATTCAGAGTTCATTCGGTGTTCACTGTTGTTGGTACCTATACGGGGAAACGTTAGGGACATAGGGACAGCAGAGCGCGTCAGATGTTGGGGAAAAACGGCGCCACTGTCATCGGTACGATTTACTGTACTTGTCACTGACTGAGAGCGACTAATAGAGCGTGGTGCAGTGTCATGCGAATTCCGAGTTCACCGCGCTTCCCCCGAGAAAATCGCTCTTCCGTTACTTCTTGCTGGCGCTGCTCGCTCTAGCCGAGCACGATGCCACTTGCACGTTTCCATGACAGAGGAACACTTCTTTTCTATTGTCAGCCTATGCGTGTTCCCGCGAAGCTCCTTTGAAACTTTGTTCTGCGTATGTGTATGCAACCGTATGAAGCAGAACTGTCGAGTCCCATTTTTTAGTCGACATTTGTATGTAATTTGCGTACCGTGTAATATTCAATGTATAATGTAAAGGTGGGTTTCGACAGTTCTGATTAAAAGCAAGTGAATCAGCCTTCAATTTTCATTCTACATATCTGTGCGTACACGCACACAGACACGTATGATGAATTTGGCTTCAAATGAGCACTGTCGAATTCCATTTTTTGTCTGACATTTCTGCATATCATATTATGTGTAATTTGCATGCAACGTAATATTCAATTCAATGTGTAATGTAAATGTGGGCTTCGACAGTTCTGGTTCGGAGGCAAATGAATCAACCCTCCAGGCACTGTTCAAGTAGTATATGTACAATAAGTTCTATAGCCCGCGACAGTCTACGATATGTACTTTCCCCGAAATATAGCTGTTTCCGATCGGTACCAAAGCTTCATCTAAGTTTCCGAAAAAGTTATAGCTCCAAGGATTAATTATTGAATTTTGTATTTCATCGTTTATTTGCCTGAATCCAATGAGCCGAGAATGAAGTAAATCGGTTCGGTCGTTGAAGAGATATGAATTTCTCTCTATTATTTCGTGGTCATACATGCACTGTCGGGCGAATGTTGTGTGTAAGATAGAGTTTCGCGAAGTTCGCCGAACGGTCTTTCATCGCAATCCAAGCATGCTAATGCTCGGTCGCGCAACTATCGATTCAAACTTGCGAGATTGTTATTATCGAAATTCAATGGACTGTTGGAAAAACATTCTGCCGGTAACCGATTACTCTTTACGGTTACTTCCACCGATGCAACCAAGTTTGATACCAGTAGTTATACCTATGGATGAATGAGTGCCTGCATCGAATTACCTTGAATACCGTTTCGAATGGGAAATGTTATGAGTAGTGTAAGATTACTCCGAATAACTGGGGAAACTCAGTTCGACTTTTCATTACTTGTGAGTATGCATAGGTAATAAAGATACTCAGCGAGCCGTCGCGATTCAATTGACAATACTTCTCGTAAATACGACAACGAGATTACGTCGGAAAGTGGAATTCTCAAGTGCCCCGACAACTCGGCGGTCGTTCGAAATGCTCGGATAAAAAAGGGGGATTTAGCTTTTGTTCCCGCGGCTTTTTTTCACCCGGATATCGCTCCCTTGGGCGACAAATTAGTCGGCCGTAACGAGCGTCGAAAACTCTTGGAACCTCCAGGATTTTTCAGAAAAACTCCCCTTTGCGAAACCGGCCCCGCCCTTCCCCTCCACGCCGGGGCCACCCTTCTGCCAGGAAACAAAGGTCCATGCCAGCTGTAAAAGCCGGCGCCGCCCGCTTGACACCTTTCAGACCTTTCAGTCCGCCACGTCTCTGTGTGCCGGTGACATGTCTGCGTGACAGAGTCTACCTACGTGCATAGAATCGCGGCTGTGTGCGCGTGAGTGTTGTGTGCACGCTTGAAGACGAGTGCGCGGTTGTGAGAGGCTGTGCATTCGCTTTGATACTTTCGGATTCTCTCTTTTTTGGCAACAATGACTCTTAAGTTTATTTAAAATCATTAATTATTTCTTAAGTTCACTTTAGCTTTTTTCTTTCATCCTTTGCTGGTCGGGCATAATTTGCTCCGATCAAAGTCTGGCTCGATAAAACAGTCGCGTCGGAGTTAGATTTCGCGATTGGCCCTCAGCCACAGTTCATTTCTATCAATCGTTGTTTATTAATTCTAACTTTTGCTTCTGTTCCTTGCAAGCGTCATTGTACTCTTGCGGATCGGCCTGCAATTCCAAGTGGATATGCGCTTCTAATTGCGCGCGCGCCCGGTAAAAACGCCGGCCAGTATTTACCGCATCCTCCCGGCTTTTTGTCTCCCTCATTAGCATTGCATTGACGCACTGGCGCGCGCACGAAACAAAAGATTTAATAAAGCAAGACGCACGACCTTGCCGCTCGACGGATTATTAATTATTGGCCACACTTTCTTAGTCGGTTGTAATACCATCAATTAACGAGGCCTCCCGTAGAAACATTGTCTTCTGAAGGTTCGCGTCGGTATTCCCACCTGTCATTACGCCTCGACGACTATGTGCTAGAAAAACGTCTATTCTGCAACGGAATATCTAGCTGCATGAACGCGATCACAGGTATCTTATAGGAATAGTTCTATGTCAAGGAATTTTCAGATGATCCTGTGTTATTCCTAACAATTATTATCGGCAAACGGCTCATAAGTTATTAAACTAAACATAAAAGTCTCGTGAGTCTTCTATTTATTACAACACCTTGTTCATGGCCCGTCGTAAGATTCGCGCATCAGTCAGTGAGCTGTCAAGTACGCTATCCGGGTCTTAATCCAATTAAGCATTCACCCTTTTAAGGGCACTCGTCTTCCCCAGGCAATCAGTGTGCCGGTGAACAGGGCGATGAGAGGTAGTCGTCGTTGATTGCGCTTATAATCTTACAGCTACTAATTGCCCAGGTGATCTGGACCGTTTCGTGTTTTACCGGATAGACATCCTCGCTCGCTCCGCCGCACGCCTCTGTAATTAGCCGCGCAGCATTGTGCTAATGAGTCGCGATAAATGCGAAACATGAAATTAGTGTAATACATCAATTAAATGTTAAATGCTGACTGTTGCCCGCGTTCGGGTGAACGCGCCCGTTGATCGCGTTGTTACATAATTCGTTTTTATCCGCTGGGATCATAATTAATTCGGCTAATCTGATTGTAACACAAGGATCGCCATGTGTATTTATCCGCCGGACATGCGACGCTTTCATTATCGGAGATCTTCCTATCGGGCTTTTCGGAACTCCTCGCCGTTTCAATCAACATCCTATAATTCACGACAGTCTGAATTATCCAGATACACTGACTCGCTAGTCATTGATTTTCCCTCACTCCTCGGTCTTCGGAGACAGAATAGGATGGGGCTCTCCCAAAAGATTTCATATTCACCGAAACCTTGGCACTGAGTATACGCGTTTAATTCCTCCATGTTGGGTGTTTTGTCTAGTACACCATCGCGTCCAAGGATCAAGCTCTATCGCGTGATACTGTTAGTGATATCGTATGTGATGGCATTCAAAGCGGTTTCTAATTAGCGGAGTTGATATCCAGACTAATTTGGAAGTCAACTAGTTTGTGGGACGGCAAATCCGACTGGGCCGCGCGCAATTAGAAGTCCGGATATTTTAACGGGTTAGATGATAAGTACGATCTTATTAATTAGGGGATCGGCCGCGAGATCGGTGGTATGCATGGGGTGGCGAATGATATCTCCCCGTTCTCTCTTCCTCACCCTCTCCCCCATTCACTGTCTCTCTCTCGCTCCCTCTCTTTCATTGCTGAAATCTCAGTTCACGTGCTCCGTTCTCCGTTTACGCTCGGTGGCGTTCGCCTTATGGAAATCCATAGGCGGATACAACGGTCCACTGCAAAGGTATTCGTATATTTAATTCATTTCTGCTTTTATCTCGATGATTCGAGGAGCACACGCTCTCCTCCGCCGCGTATAGAATATATACGGGGTGATACGTTTGCCTTGGAATCGGTGATGTCGGCATTATTGAGTGCGCGGTTGCGCTATACATAATACATTACATAAAAGTGGCGGGAAGAAAAATCGGTACAAGTAGTTGGGGAAAATGAAATTGATATTACTTGGCGTTTGTAAATGTAATATATGTAGTTCACCGAGAGTTATGTTTGCTACGTAGCTATCTTTGACTTATGGGGATTCCTGCATTATTATAAATATGATATGATAGCAGTTCATACCCATAATAGAAAAAGTAATACCCATCAAAAATAGGGAGGAATTATGTTTGGATTCGTGAAATTAATATTGTATTTTGTGGGTGCATGTACTTGCAAGGCAAACGCATCACCCTATACATAGATGGTGCGCCTCCGTTTACCGCGTTTGGCCCTTATGCGCAACAATCGCATCGCCGCCGCCGCTCTTCTTAGCCGAGAGGGGAGCTTTTCCTAGTCCTGTTTTTCCTGCGGGAGTGCCGTTACACCTGGACATGTAGTGAGTACGTAGCCGGCGCGCAGCCGCTTCTTTTTTCTTTCCCTTCGGCGAAGAAATGGGCCTCGCGTGATTCCGCACTGCTCTGCTATCCTCTCCTCTCTCTCCTCTCTCTCTCCTCATGTCGGGAGTTCGCGCAATATTTACCGCTACTGTTTACCCGACAGTTGCATTCTTCCTCTCACTTGGACGCATCACCCCGTGCTAGCGGCAGGTGCGATATGTCGCTCGAGACTTTGAAATCGCCGCGGAGAGTCTTTCCGAAAGGTGTCCCCCTTCGTGTCGAGATCTCTATCGATACATGTATCACAAATCGTGATACATGTAACTGAGAGTTCTGTCAAGTGTCAAACATCACATTCATACGTGATATTTGATTTTCGATACAAATTCCCGATACGTTTATCAGTTTGCCATCGATGCGAATATCGCGAGAAATCTTAACGTGAATGGAACCTTTTAGTTTTTGCGCAACTGTGGGAACTTGTTACTTTGTATATAATTCGCGTGGTACTACATAGAATAATTGTTGTCTCGAACTTAATAAATTTTGTTATAATACGTGCTATATACATGGATTCTAAAAAGCTATTGGGACAGACAGTGTGTGATAAAACAGTAATCAGTCAATAAATCGGACAATTTATTGTAGTTAGACGTTCAGGTCTTTATTGTTTTAAGTTGGTACAACGAAAACTTAGTTAAACTTAAATGTAACGAAAGCACCGTTTTTCCTCGGGCGCGCCGAGCTCTCCGCCGTATAAAAATAGATCTCTCTTAACGCGCGCTGCTATCGTCAACACAAAATTCATCTACTGGTAGTAAAAAACGTCGCTTTTACTAATCAAAGAAACTAACGCAAGGAACACTGGCAGAATCCGTGTGTGTCTCCGGCTCCCACCCACTCCCCCGACCAGCCTCCAAATCGCTCAAGACACTACTAGCAATCGCAGTGAATTAAATAAAAAAAAAGAAAAGGAAGAAAAGCATATGTAAGGCGAACTTGTACAGCCGCACTTGCCAGATGAATCGTTAACAAGTCGGCTCCTTAAATATCGTCGTTATAATAATGTACGAGGCGAACCAGAAAAAAGAGTAGGGAAGAACAAAATCTAACGTGTTATTTGTACATTCTCGCTTGAACTAAAGTAGGTCGACGTATCCCACAGGGATACACGCGTGTACGCTCGAACGTATTCTCGCTCTCTATCTCTCTTGAGTCTCTCCAGGTTGCAAACTCGCTCGAACCCTCGTTTCTGGCGTAACAAAAATAAAAATAAACTAGTAAAATACTGCAACAAATAACACACGCTTCCTTGTCACGCTCTCTTTCTCGCTCGCTCGCCCTTGCCTCGTACGAGGGAGACGAGGGGTGTTTTCTTAAAAATAGAAGGGACTGGGGCTACGAGGAGGTCAAAGATCGTGTCGTCGCCATCCTGTCGTCCCATTGGCCGAGCATCTAGGCACTCGCGACAATGGGAGCACTCTCGGTACTGTCGGGATTCATTTTCAAGGGTGAGTTGGAGATGGTCGTGTCGGGACTGTCCGTGCCGGAGTCGCACTTGTTGTTGTTGTCCTGGTCCTCAGTGTTCTTGACAGTCTCGGACTTGATCTCTTTCTTGCCGTTATTGTCCATCGACAGGCGGGATCGCGGCTTCTTCTCAGGATCGAAGTGACCCTCGAGCACGATCAGCAAGTCCTCGATCTTCTCTTTCTCGGTGTCGGGTAATTTCTCATTTATAAGCTTCTCCAAACCCTCTCGCTTCCCGTTGCTCCAGGCCTCCTGGAATATAAAACATTCCATTAGCTCCTCGCTCGCCTTTCCTCAAGAACCGCTGTACTTTCTGATATGTTGACTGTAGGTACTCTTAAACTCTGTACAGTATGTATCTCAAGGAAAGTTCATTAGTTGACTGTGTACTTAAACAGTTCACTAATTCAATTCTCATTCCTTATCAACTTGTTACGCGTATTTCCTTTCGCTAGATTAATGTAT
This sequence comes from Crossocerus cetratus, assembly GCA_963675795.1. NCBI lineage: Eukaryota > Metazoa > Arthropoda > Insecta > Hymenoptera > Crabronidae > Crossocerus > Crossocerus cetratus. The sequence goes on along the minus strand of OY776664.1, from coordinate 6,651,207 downwards.
GCGAAAAGTTGAACTACATGAGCGAGCACGGCGAAACCGGTTTCTGTTGTAGAAAGGAAAATATCGGACAGCAAACGCACCTGTAATTGGGAGTATTCGATTCCTGCTTCGGCAAGCAGCCTCCTCAAAGGGCTGGCGTGTTGCCGCTCCCGTCTATTCTCTCGGAAGAGAACGTAGAAGATTGGTCTCAGTGTATTCTGCCTCTCGAATATCACCTTTTGCTCTAAACAAACGAAACATTTGATATTGAATATTTCGTTGTACGTCAACAATCTGAGATGCGCAATGGCCCACTTTGCCATTCAATTGCTTTCAATTAGACTGCGCGCGCCTGAGTAGTAAGAAGTTGCGGGGGAGTTAGCTGGGCGCACGGTGAATAAGGCGGTGAGGTAATTACCGGCGTATTCTTGTTCCTCGACGTCAATCGGTTGAACGAACGGGCGAATTAATTCGATAGCGTTCTTGGTGGCAGTGTCACTGTCACCGCTTCCGTTCACTTCGGCGCCGTTCGCAGTTTCCATTGAGCTCAGGTGTTGCAGCACTTGCAGCGCCAGTGACGCTCGGTCCTTCGCACTGTCCAGTTGTCTCTCCTAATGAACAGAGATAATTAGTATTGGCATTCAAGCACTTAGCTACCAAAGCAGACACTGAATAGACAGTTCGGTAGAAGACGACTGTATCAGTGGTTGGCAGCGAAAGGATCAAGTCTTTTCTTCGGTAAAAGTCTTGTCAATCAACGTGTCTGTTCTCGCAGGCACGTCCATCGTAGATTCCCCCGACAACTAGGGGAATCGACCATTCTCTCTCTCTCTCTCTCTCTCTCTCTCTCTCACCTGGTTCAGCAGCGATCTCGATAAAGTGCGCAGAGAGAAGGAGTGAACGGGATTGGAGTATTTCGCCTCCGCGACGCTGAAGCCGTTGGCGAATCCCTTGACAGTCTGCTTGAATCTTTCGAGGAGATTGTATTTCTTCAGGGACTCGAGGAGCATCGCGGGAATGACTTTGCGCGGCTCGTGGTACACCAATATCACACCATCAGTCGCGCTCCCTTTAACCGTCTCGAGCCACGCCAGGAAGTCTGTCAGCGCGGATACCTCGCTCTTCGTCTTCAGGACCTGCAAGGGCGTCTTATTAATTGACTCGTTAGCCTCCCTTCATTTCGCGCGTAAAGTGCAAACCGCAAAATTACAAGTGATGGAGAACCCCGACACCGGAACAACCAAAATTGTCAAAGCGAATCAGATTTCTTCATTGAAATTGTGTGGAAATCTTGGCTTTCTTTGACATTGAAATATGACTATGCATGTTAAGTTATTGGTGATCGAAGGTCTTGGTTGTTCCGGCGAAGAAGTTTGAAATGATGAGATTTGTCGGGATTTCTCTTTGGCCTTAATGGCTGTCCTTGGTACGTGCCTTATTGGTCTTGCTGTCTTTGAGCACGCGGAACTTTCCGATAGTGACGACCCTCATATTGTGCCTCTTTATGGCAGGTGGATTAAGATCCTTGTACGGCATCACGTACTGGTAGTAACTATTGGTGGGCGTGTAGCCGGCGATTTGGCAGATCTCATCGATGAGCCTTTTCCCAGTGGCATCCATGTCCCAACCGACCAGTCGGTAGTTACCGGGACCGATGCCCATCGCGCAGCACGTTTTCCTCGGTGGCGGACTGCTTTCCGCATTCTCCAATAACGTTGTCGACACCATGATTCCCAAATTCTATTCCTGCAAATACAGTTATTCATTCCATCACTAATTACTCAATTTTAAACATCCCAGTAGAACTAAAATCACTTTACAGTCTCAGATTTACTCCTACGTGCAATTCTAGTTGCTACCTGACGCACTAAGCAGAAAGTATTTCGAGGAGAATTGTCGACAACACGGCCACATGTATTCAAAACTTCTCGGTAATAATCACAGCGGACTCTCTCGGTGCGCCGGCTCTGTTTGGTAGGGCAGTTTTTGCGCGCACGTTGTCACGATATTTCGGTGTATGTACACAGAGAAAGATAATGGCGAGCAGCGGCAAGGTCGACCTTGAATCCGAACCGAGATTACAGAAGACGCCTCAAAGAAAATCGTTACAGGGAAAGGATAAAGGCCTGGATTGAAGTGATGACTTTCCGATTAATCCCCGATAACCGTTATTACGCGCTCGCTCCGATTCGATCCAAGTCAATCGTACACAATCGAAATACGTCGAGTAGAGCGCGATCCGATCGAGCTTCGCGCGCAGAGTCAATCAGGGGGTCAGGAAAACCGTGTCGCATGCTGATTGAAAACCCCGGAGAGCCTCTCCGCCGTTACGTAAGCAGTGTAATTAAAAGGTATAGCGGCGACGCGGTTTCTATCGGTCGACGAATGTTACCGATAAGGAGGCGATGCGTTGATGACACAGGCTGCGATGGCGAGATGATGGCATCGGGCTCGCGGAGGAGAGTCAGTATGGAAGGTGGAAGGCCAGAGTCTGAAGGAGGTCGTAGTAGGCGCGAGGCGGAGGAGGAGGAGGAGGAGGAGGTTCTGGGGATCGTTTAACGTGCACATATTCTCGTATGGCCGCGGCCGTCACACGTGGCTCGTGCTGCTATCGAAGAGCCGAGCAGAGCTAGGCAGAGGCGGCAAGCACGATTTCCGTATTCGTGAGGTGTGCGCGCGCCCACGCATCCAAGGTATTCTCGATCGGGGTGTTCGCATTTCCACTCACCGCTCTAGATTTCTCGGCTCGTTTCCTCCCTTTAGCTCTCACACTCTCTCTCTCTCTCTCGCTCCTATTTTCGTGCGACCACGTTTTCCCTTGGGCTGGAGCCCTCCTGGCTTCCTTCCGTCCTTGGCTTCGGCCTGGCCGCCCGAGTCCGTGTCCGTCTGTCTTGTCTGTCTGTCTGTCGAGAAGAGTCGTGTCGAGCGGCGGTGTCGGCGGCGCGCGTACTAGTACGTGAAAAGCCTCGGCGGATCCTGGGAGCTACTGGAAAGCTAGCGCATTCGAGGCGAACCAGCACGTGCGAGAGAACACTGCAAATCGCCCGCCCGCCTCACTGCGCTTGTGCCGGCGATCGCAGTGTCACGTGGTCGCTCGGATAGCAGCACGTCATCCCCGAGATCGGCACGCAGAAACGAGCGGTGCGCGCTTGATGCCATGATTTTACCTCTGCTCGGCTAGTTCCAGTGACGCCGGCTTTGAAAGAGCAAGAGAGATTCCCAGTGGAATGTGCCTTCAGTTCTGGGAGACTTCGTCTTCTTCTAATTTGACTGGTTGTATTTGTTCTACGTAGCTTTTCGTTAGAATCGTTTTAAGGAAGATTAATGATTGTTGGAATTTGTTTATTTAACGGCGAGAGAAACTGTTTACTGGAGTTTGTTTGTCGCCAGGTTTCGATTTTCATCTGGATTCTGTTTGGTTGGTAGTCATTTTGCAGAAATTCGTATGGATTTTGGAGTTTCTTGTGAGCGGTTTTATATGTCGGCTCAACTTCCGCAGAAATGGCGAGTATTCTGGAATTCGATCTATCCCGGAAGAATCGGCGTGTTTCTTCGGAATCGTTCAAGTGTGACAATCGGGAAGCATCGGCAAAGCTGTTTTGCTAGCGTAGTACAGATATCGCGCGCGCTGATTGACAGTACACAAGTTCCTTAGTATGGGGAGTACATACACGCAGGGCCATTGAGTCCATAAGCGTCAGCTGAATGTTATCTCTCAAGTATGTAGGCCTACAATCTTAATCGGAATTGTCTTAGTCAGCGCGCTCCTTCCAGACACACCAGATACCGCGCGCTATCAGTTTCTAGAACTTTGTTACACCAGAAGGGAATAGTGCAATCGCGATTAATTATGTTGCTATCATTCGATCGGTAAATCCGCTCGACCCTGTCAAAGTATCTTGGCTTAGAAACAAGGGTGAACACAGGGGGATAAGCGGCTTGAAATTCAGTCGCACCCGACGAAACTGGCCTTCCTCACCTCTTTTTTACTATTCCGCTGCACTTTGCATCGTCATCTGTTTTTTTCTCTCCTTATCCGCGATCGGCTTGGCGCGAGACGAAAATATCGGCGCGCGCGCACTTCTCCACTTTTCGGGATATTCTGATAAGTATCGCAAACACCGCCGCGCCGATACCATTCCGCAGCGCGGTGTGTTTGAGCTTCCGAACCGCCGAGAATCGGCTGTGCAATTCTGGAAGCCGATTTTCTCGTCCAATTTGGAAACTGCGTCGACGAGAGCCCTCGAACCCGGTCGTGCGCCAACGCAACTCGTGCATTCAGGAATACAATGTATTAATCTCTTTTATACGATAAAACATCGCACAGTCATACAGTATTGCAGCTATTCGAGATCCTTTCTAGGTAGAACTAAAGTAACGAAAATGTCACCACTCTATTTTGCTCTGTTAGTTTGCAAACTGGATTATAATAGAATAACAAAATTTTTGTTGCTATTAACGCCCGGTGATATTTTAACTGGGCGAGTGATGAGTTTCGCTGTCAAAGGAGTTGGTGAAATAAGTTTAACGAAATTCCCTGGTTGTTTACCGGCGGCTATGCGCGTCGCGGTGGTGGGCGATAAATTGAAAATCGAGGCTTGGAAAGCGGGGTGGGAAATAGGAATATTGAAATAGCGGGCACGCGTCGATTAATATTCAAGCTGGCTCCGATAAACACAATAGACTCGTGGAAATCGTTCATTCTCGCCTGCAACCAGCTAGCAGCGCCAGTACAGATTTTTACTCCGGTACGCTATCTGTGTTAGTTCGCATTCCATTCAGACCCACAAGAATAATATCCACACTAACAAAATATAAAATATATTCCTCGAAATATCGGCCAATAACGAATTGAGCAGATTCACGCACAAGTCCCAGCCCACCACTTGACCCGAAAGGTCATAAAATATTAAGCACCCCTTTGGTATGAAATGGAGTCGCAGAGGGTTAGAGGCATTCCTGTAAAGATTTACCTGAGCCAAACTAGCAAAAAGAGTTGCACGTGGGCTGGCGAAATTGTTCGGCGGCGGAAAAGTCTGGAGTAAAATGGGGGATGGATCAGAGGACTTACAATGTCAGGCGAGGCGGACAGTCGGAAGCGAGCAGTGGTAAGTCGTGGAACGTCTGGCAGAGTCGTCCGGTGGAGGATGTGTCCGCTGGAGCATCGGCTATCGAGGTTACACTTTGGAGGAGGCACGAGAGTAGATCGCACTCGGACGTATAAATGCGATAGCTATTTCCACAGTTTCTCGGAGAGAAGGACGCGCTCGAAGACACCTCGCAAAGCACGACGGGACGAAGAAACGCTAGCGATGTGGTCGCGCACGGGCTCGTTGTTCTCTTGTTTCCGGCTGGTTTTCGTCTTCCTCGGCGCTTGTCTTCTGTCACGCACCCTCTGTCTCGCTTTCACCCTCGGTCCTCTCGCTTCCACTTCTCTCCTTCGCTCCGGCGAAGGTGATGGACTCCTCTTCGTCGCACTCTTTTCCCCTTTCTCTCGCCCATTTTCTCTCATCTGCCCACCACCTCCCCGCCGTTCACTCTTTGCACTCGTCCTTTATATCTCACTTTCTCTCTCTCCCTCTTTCTTTCGACACACACGCTGTCCTGTCTCGAGCCTGTTGATAAGAGCACGCTCGAATTGCACGTACGCGTGTTCGACGGAGCTGCGAGTTTCCCGGCATATCGTGCACTTGATAAGGCTTTTGGACCATTCTATCCGGCACGGATTCTTCTTGATTAGAGCATGCGTGACCTATATTCGACTTTATAAAATAATATATTGCAGTCTATTTCGTAAGATACACCTTTAGATTTTGACAATTTGCTTAAGTTTTCCTTACTTCTTTGAATTCTTCTCGATTCGACATTTTTAATATTATATTAGCTGCCAGACTTCAGCAACTTTATAACCAACGTAATAATTTAATAATTGAAAATTTCTCGAATATGTCCAGATACCGATGAGGATGCCGACGACCACGACGGCCTATGTACAGGACTTCAACACTTCAGCAGTATCCTTACAGCCGTTCGAGGATTCCGATAACAGGGCAAGAAGAACTTAATTTACTGTATTCTATAGTAAAAAAGAAATGTATAATAACAATATGAAAAATACCAGTGTATATGTTAATAACCATTTTCCAAATAAATCAAATTAATCTAACAAACCTACTCGACTTTATTTTGGAAATTGCTCACTTGTTACCCATCCCCGAAATATTTTAACGTTCTTTGTCAGAACATTTTCTAAGTGCAGATAGTAATAATTTTCTAGGTCCAAAGTATTAGTAAGTAAGTAAGTAAGTAAGTGAGTAAGTAAGTAAGTCCGAGGTATTCTCCCGAAAATTCCAGGAATTTTCCTGACGTCACAGGTTAAGGATACCTCCTTGCGGATCATGTATTCCTGTCACCAAAGTCTAAAATCGGCCGAAAATGTTCTGATATTGTAATAGGAATACATGATATGCTAGGAGGTATTCTCCCGACAATTCCAGGAATTTTCCTGACGTCACAGCTTAAGGATACCTCCTTGCGGATCATGTATTCCTGTCACCAAAGTCTAAAATCGGCCGAAAAGATCTGTAAAATATCTGATATTGTGACAGGAATACATGATATGCTAGGAGGTATTCTCCCGAAAATTCCAGGAATTTTCCTGACGTCACAGGTTACGGATACCTCCTTGCGGATCATGTATTCCTGTCACCAAAGTCTAAAATCGGCCGAAAATGTCTGGAAAGTATCTGATATTGTAACAGGAATACAGGATATGCTGGGAAGTATTCTCCCGAAAATTCCAGGAATTTTCCTGACGTCACAGGTTAAGGATACCTCCTTGCGCATCATGTATTCCTGTCACCAAAGTCTAAAATCGGCCGAAAATATCTGTAAAATATCTGATATTGTGACAGGAATACATGATATGCTAGGAGGTATTCTCCCGAAAATTCCAGGAATTTTCCTGACGTCACAGGTTACGGATACCTCCTTGCGGATCATGTATTCCTGTCACCAAAGTCTAAAATCGGCCGAAACTGTCTGGAAAGTATCTGATATTGTAACAGGAATACAGGATATGCTAGGAAGTATTCTCCCGAAAATTCCAGGAATTTTCCTGACGTCACAGGTTACGGATACCTCCTTGCGGATCATGTATTCCTGTCACCAAAGTCTAAAATCGGCCGAAAATGCCTGGAAAGTATCTGATTATTGCAACAGGAATACATGATATGCTGAGAGGTATTCTCCCGAAAATTCCAGGAATTTTCCTGACGTCACAGGTTACGGATACCTCCTTGCGGATCATGTATTCCTGTCACCAAAGTCTAAAATCGGCCGAAAATGCCTGGAAAGTATCTGATTATTGCAACAGGAATACATGATATGCTGAGAGGTATTCTCCCGAAAATTCCAGGAATTTTCCTGACGTCACAGGTTACGGATACCTCCTTGCGGATCATGTATTCCTGTCACCAAAGTCTAAAATCGGCCGAAAATGTCTGGAAAGTATCTGATATTGTAACAGGAATACAGGATATGCTGGGAAGTATTCTCCCGAAAATTCCAGGAATTTTCCTGACGTCACAGGTTACGGATACCTCCTTGCGGATCATGTATTCCTGTCACCAAAGTCTAAAATCGGCCGAAACTGTCTGGAAAGTATCTGATATTGTAACAGGAATACAGGATATGCTAGGAAGTATTCTCCCGAAAATTCCAGGAATTTTCCTGACGTCACAGGTTACGGATACCTCCTTGCGGATCATGTATTCCTGTCACCAAAGTCTAAAATCGGCCGAAAATGCCTGGAAAGTATCTGATTATTGCAACAGGAATACATGATATGCTGAGAGGTATTCTCCCGAAAATTCCAGGAATTTTCCTGACGTCACAGGTTACGGATACCTCCTTGCGGATCATGTATTCCTGTCACCAAAGTCTAAAATCGGCCGAAAATGCCTGGAAAGTATCTGATTATTGCAACAGGAATACATGATATGCTGAGAGGTATTCTCCCGAAAATTCCAGGAATTTTCCTGACGTCACAGGTTACGGATACCTCCTTGCGGATCATGTATTCCTGTCACCAAAGTCTAAAATCGGCCGAAAATGTCTGGAAAGTATCTGATATTGTAACAGGAATACAGGATATGCTGGGAAGTATTCTCCCGAAAATTCCAGGAATTTTCCTGACGTCACAGGTTACGGATACCTCCTTGCGGATCATGTATTCCTGTCACCAAAGTCTAAAATCGGCCGAAACTGTCTGGAAAGTATCTGATATTGTAACAGGAATACAGGATATGCTAGGAAGTATTCTCCCGAAAATTCCAGGAATTTTCCTGACGTCACAGGTTACGGATACCTCCTTGCGGATCATGTATTCCTGTCACCAAAGTCTAAAATCGGCCGAAAATATCTGTAAAATATCTGATATTGTGACAGGAATACATGATATGCTAGGAGGTATTCTCCCGAAAATTCCAGGAATTTTCCTGACGTCACAGGTTACGGATACCTCCTTGCGGATCATGTATTCCTGTCACCAAAGTCTAAAATCGGCCGAAACTGTCTGGAAAGTATCTGATATTGTAACAGGAATACAGGATATGCTAGGAGGTATTCTCCTGAAAATTCCAGGAATTTTCCTGACGTCACAGGTTACGGATACCTCCTTGCGGATCATGTATTCCTGTCACCAAAGTCTAAAATCGGCCGAAAATGTCTGGAAAGTATCTGATATTGTAACAGGAATACAGGATATGCTGGGAGGTATCCTTAACACATGATATCCCGTCATCGATGGCGTCATCAATTTGCTATGATTTTTCCGAATTTGGACTTAGAAAATTGTCTGGCAATGAACTTAGAAAATTTTGCGGATATAAATGTTTCAAAAGTGTGGATGATCGGGCTCGGGGATACGCATGAAAAGTACAGACACAGTTTATAGGATCTATTACATTTATTTAACAAATGGATACTGTTATACATTCTTATTGTACATATAAGTTTTATAATTATAGATACATTATATATACAGATATTGTTATACACTGACACTTTTGCTGATCTGGCGTCTGCGATGGGCTGTAGATATGCATGGGTCTTATAATATAAGTCCAGTTGATAAGGCGATACTTGATGAAGATTCAACCAGTGCTCATCATTTGCGGCAAACAATCAAATTGTATTGAATAGGACGGGGAATGAAGTTAAAGAAACCAGGTACTGGGTGGAGCAGTAAGGGACTGCAGTAAAGAGACTGTGCGGATGGGAGATGGAGACCTGGGGTGACAATACGCGTAGTGGACGAGGAAAGTAGAGAAAGCGAGAAGGGCAGCGGAGGAGAGACGATAGAGGAAGCCGACTAGCCAGCGGGAGTAAAAGAGGAAGCAAGGGGAAGTGCGTTCGCGGAGTGTGTATGAGAGCGAGAGGTTGAAGAAAGGAGGAAACGGAAGTCCGGGATAGCTGGGGCGACAAGTAGAGAAAGAAATGCAGAGAGTCAGAGAGAGAGAAAAAAAGGGACAAGAGTGGCGCTAAACGTTTAGCTTTAACAAGTAGGCGATAAAGCATGCGTAGATTAAGGAACAATGTATACAGATTGTAACCTCAAGAAGGTCAATAAAGAAGTAACCAATTAACTACCAAAGTATTAAGGTTCATGTTTTCACGATGAGATACAAGTGATAATGTTGAAATTGAGGAACGCGATCGGTGGGTGACACAGGAGGTAGGCTTCAGCCACATCAGTATATTAGGGTCTCACACGCGACTGTCATGTACTGGCTCGTAAACACCTTGTTTTCGAGGGAGGGTGGGTGGTACCGCCTATCGACACCGATCTGCACTTTATTACAAGTCGTTTTAACACTGTCAAGCACGACGACACTGCTTTGCCAATAGACATTCTAATACTAACTATAATTACACACGAATGTCTCTAAACTATTCCCTACATTGCGTATAAAACTACTAAGATTCCATAGGAATGCGCGTAACAGCAAATGTCCGATAAAAGAAAAAAATCCGATAGCACTGATCAAGAGGTAAGTGCATCACCCTGTACACCGGCGCACTGTGCTTTCCACGCTGCGTATCTGTGTCACAATGTGGGAAAAGCGTTTGCTGGAGCGCCAGACATTTCAGCAATATCATTTCGTTGCGATTGGAAGAGAAGAGAAGAGGACGGTGGCGGCGAGCAAGGTCTCATTAGGCATTCGTGGGTGGCCGGAGTCCCGCTGTCAAACTGAACGGGGACAAGCGAGGCGAAGTGAAGCGAGGAGGCAGGCAAGGCATATTTCCAGCCGGGGAAATCTGGAGCGTGCTCGAGATATCGGCGGCATCCCTGATTGGATGCGCCAGGGCTCGCGAGGCGACGCGTAATGAAGGCGTCGCGACGCAGCGCAACCGATTCCTGGCCATTGACGTTAACGTGCACCCTCGACATTTTATCGCTATCCACGATTCGGCGGCTCCTGTCCTGGCCCGCCGCCTCGTGTCCCGGGGTCGCCGATGACGCGACCGATGACAGTAAAATACACGCCCTTATTGGCACATTGTCCCTCTCCCCGCCTCCCATCGCGAGACACCGCTAATTTCGACTGATCGATAGCCAAATCTGTCGCACCACTAATTCCACAATGACCTGTAACTGTGAATCTCTAATGCTGCTGGAGAATGCTTATCCCCTACTGTGTCTGGCGACCGTATTGCCGGCTATTTTTATGCGTTATACCCTTCCAAGGGGATCGGACCCCCACCCTGCTTCATGGCCACTTTGCGATACACCAGAAAGTTGTATTTTCTAAACAACGTGCTTAAAGTATTTTTAGGGACATGCTGCCTAATTACCTTCGAAGTCTCTTACATGCACATTTATCGATATTGATTTATATCTAGTTATCGTCACTTATATTTAGTTATTCATTATTGAGAATTTCGACTCGACTGGAATGCCGTAACATAACGAAAGGGTTAAATATTACAAATCGATCGTGCATGTAGAATACTTTGACTAGTGTCTCACAGAATCAAATACCTTCCACAGGTGGATATCTGATTCTATCATGGTGGAGGTGTTCTTCCGATGGTTTATTGCAATAGAAAGGTATAAATGTGTATACTCCTTTAGAAACGCGCGCGCGCGGCTCCCTTCCCTTTATTTCCTGCAATTCGAGTGAGTGACACCGCGTAAAAGAGTCCTTTGTGGATAATCTCGGCGCGTATTTCACCGAGATTTTTTCTCCACCCTGTCCCCCTCACTCCGCCGGTGCCCCGTCGCTCTCTTTTTGCTTCTATATTTTTATTGCGACCTGTCAATGCAGCCCGACGCGCCGGATTATCAGCGGCGCGCTTCTCGCAAAAAGTGGAAAAACCGCCGAGCGCGCGCTCTGGCTTGCTTGCCGCGGAGGATTGGTAAATCAGAATAAAAGGAGCGGAAGTATTAATCGTTCCCTTCGCCGATCGTTCGAGGCCGGGCGTGTCGCCAACCCTTTATCAAATCTTCCCTTCCAAACAAAACCCGCCGCGCGTTTAACGTCTACCGGAATTGTCGGTGGCATAATGCGATCGAGCTGACGCGAGCTTTACCTTTAACGTACACCTACGAAATAACCACGCGATAAATCGTGTCGGCGTATAATATTGATGGAAAATGTTAAATTAGGAAAAGTGCGAAAAAATAAATAATTGGGAAAGGCTGACGTCCTAGGATTTTTTAAATCAACACGCGCGGAAAGGGCGAATGAAACTGATGTCAAAGGGTTGTATAAACTGAATAAGTTATGGAATATGTATATGTATACTTCCTAACGTTAGACGCAAAATACGACAGGAGGTCTACTCACCTCGAAGACTAAAGGTTCACTGCCGCGACCCCAGCCCCTTCCCTTTATCCTGAGATTTACCTCAAGGTTTCAGCACCCTCAAAATGCCTGGCCCAAGCCGGCTCTCGAAATATGACCCATTATTATTACAATAGCAAAATCCGCAAAAGTACCAACAAATGTAAAAGAATGTTGAAACATTAATTGTACGTTCTGTCACATCTGTGACACTTGATCAAAAGAAGGATGTAAAAGAAACCATAATTTGAAAGAGTTAACATTAAGAAATCGCTAAGTATCAAAAAGACTGCTTTAAAGTACACGCACACACATAAATATATCCCGGAGCGATAAATGGTGGCGGTGTACAATATCGATGAAGGTGTAGTATTGCTGGCCAGAAGTGACGTGATCTTAGTGGGAATCTGACATCAGCCGCGATTCATGTCGCTGATGTCATCTTTCCTTCTTACAGCGCAGCCACGTAATCGCCTCGGGGACCTTTCAAGACCAGCTCTCACCGATTACTGAGTGGATCCGATGCGAATGGACGTTCAACGTCACCGCGCTGGCGTTCGTTATTTCGCCGAGCTGACACTCGAAATGTGACCTCGCGATCCTTTCCATTAGGATGTGCCGCGGCTTTTGACAAATTTCACCAAATCTACATAGCACATCGACATCCTAACGCCCCAACGTATTTCCCGCATGTTTTGCTAGTAACATGAAAACCAGATAGAACGGTTGGAGATTAAACAATCATGTGTTGCTCTGCGATTGACATTTTGAAAATTAACTCATGAATAGAACAAGTTTAAATTACCCTGCACAAGCGCAGAGAATATGTTAATGGGGAATAATTATGTATCCAGAAGAATTTGCCTTTATCGTGGATTATTGTTGTCAAAGAGTTTTAAGGCGATCGAGCTTGAGTAGACGTCCTTCTTGCCCGACGACTGAATCACAACTGGTCTTGTAATTGATAAAGCGAGCGTGCAACTCTAGAACGGTAGCCGGCAACTCGTCAGCATTAAATCGGTAAGTCATTAGCGATGCAATAAAGAGGGCCACTCATACCGGCTATCAGTTGCATTATTCGCATAACAAAGGTAAATGATACGTAGAAACTCAGCGCTATTCGAGCAAGCCGCTCCGAGCTCATTAATCACCATTATAATGGCTCGATCGAAGACTAAAGAGAGTCAGACGGAGAAACTAGACACTATTGGCAATAGTTCCATTCCACATTTCAGCCGCAATCCTAGTGGTACGCGTAATACTTCAGTAAAGAGACTTAACTAACCGGCAGGCATTCCCAGACTCGCTGAGTAACAAGGGATTGAAACTGTAACACCAAGCTCATTAAACCAACTCGAATTTCATATCAGGGAATCCAATCAACCACCAGCAGTCTTATCAGAAACAATCGACAATCTCGTATTACTCATTTCCCCCATAGGAGGATAAAAATGGCCCGCAATAAAACCTTCATTTACCAAACGAGTCTAGCGGAAAAATAATATATTGCATTCCTCGTCTTTTTCTCTTGGGCTTCTGGACAACTCGTTCGCGATCGATTACAACCTTTCCGAAAGATCCGCTCGCCAAGTGTTCTCCGGCGGGGCAAATTGCCGAAAGTATAATTGCTGGTAGGGAAAAGTTCTCGAGTCCGAGGAGAGGGACGGAGACTCGAGTGATCGGGATCGATCGGAATCGGGTGGTAAGAGGCGAAAGTAAGTTTGATTTAATCGGAGGCAAGCCTCGTCGCTTATATCGGTTCATCTGTAACCACCGAACACAGAGTTTGCCGGCGAGGGGGCGGGAGGGTACGCGAGGGGGGGCATTAGAGGACCATTTATCTTACTTACGTGCCGGGCGATGAGCCCGGCCCATTACGGTCACGGGGGACTGAAATTTCTCCGTTCTCCGATCTAGTTTCTTCTGGTGCGGCTTGAGTTGCCCTGCCGCTTCGGAGATCAATATTCATTAGATGCAACCGACACCACCTTTCCCGGGGACTACAACGATGCGCGAGAGGTAACAAGGCGCGCGCGCGTGTCTGTGTGTGTGTTGCTACTCGCCAATGTGTTCACCCAGTTATACTTAGAAACACTGATTGACCGATCGGCCTCCTGCAGCGCCGTGTAATTAATCGTCCTGCGATATCTGCCTCTCTCGTTCCCCGTAATGTTTAACTAGGGAATACCTTTGTTCAACGCCGAGTAAACACCGCCCTCGAGCCGAGTCCATTGCGCCTGGGATATCGGTGCACTTCTTCTGGTTCAATGTACCCGGCGCGCGCTTCCAACTTTCCATCAATTCTCCTGTTTATTTACTGTTCGGCTGCGAGTGAGTTGGCGAGGGGAATTTTTAAGGGCCAGAGTGCGGAATCGCACTTTTCTACCTGAAGGGTGGCGCGAGCCCAAAAAATGCCGCGTCAAGTAGCCATTAATTATGACCCATTTTTTCGGCAAGGATAAGTACATTCAACGACTATACATTTGTGGCGAATGGTAGAGAGTTGCCGAACACGTACACTGAATGAAGGAATTGGGAGAAGAATAACGGAGCTTGGAGGAAATAAAGGCTGGTGATCGATATACTGTCACATAAACTATATGTGGGAGAGAAAGTGAGAGTGTCTAGGTGTTCGCGCGGCAGAAGCAAAAATGAAATGGAGAAAGATTATCTGCGAAAGAGATCGACGAGCTCAGTCGACTGGCGGCCACTCCGAGGGCGAACCCTGCCGATCGCTGCAGCCCGTTTCCGGCGTACATTCGATTTCCTGCTGCCCGAGCGTCCCAGGAAATTGATTCGAACGATGCGAGCCCTCGCAAATGTCATACGACGAGTACGATTCAAAGTCCCGTCATCGAGAAATTAAAAAAAAAAACAGAGTACACAGTCCCGCAAATGCAACTTGGAGGAGGAATCTGGTATCTCGAGTGCCCCACTTCATCCCTCAAATCCGCGGATTAAATAAAACGATTCGTTTCACTTTACTTCGATAAGAAATTAATTAAATATTCAATTCAATTTACCTCATCAAATATTTCCACCGAGCTACTATTTAATTCCGGCGAGAGTCCCTCTGTTGAAATTTGGCTTCGCGATGGAAATCTGAAAAAAGTGGTGAGTGAAAGCTTGCGCGGCCGACGATCGACAGCTCAATGGCCGGAATGCAGCGCCTTTGTTCTGCATATAAAGATCGCATAATTTGGAAGAAAACACGTCGAACGATACTAGGTTCCCTCGGGATCCCTCGGGACGAATATTCCAGCCGATTTCACACGAGATTTAAGGGATACGCCCGCCTGCTAGTAGCCGAGGGTGACAGCCGTATAAAGAAGAGCTGCTTCAGTTTCTGTGATTGGATATGCACATTACTTTGCATCGATATAAGTCCCGTTAAACCCTTTAATGTAACGCTCGCTCGAATGGAGATCGGCCCCATGACAGTCCGTTGGATACGTGAAACACGCACGGCGAGCTTTTCCTATTCGATTATTCCAATGGCGCTTTACTAATATTTATAGTCCTGCTCCTCATGCTATGCGCAGCAGGATCGAATATCCTCCATTCGAATAAACGGCACTTTCAATATTGAATTGAATAGAAATATTATAATGAAATATAGTAAAATGAAAAAGGGTTGATCTTACCGAGAGAAAATTTAGAGATAGTTTTTCACGAAACAAAACTATAATTAATAACTTGTTGCTCTTTACCACTATAATGGGACGTGGGAAATGTTCACGGCGGCAATCGCGCAAATAAGTATGTACAATAATCCGGAAAACAAATGTTAGCGTGGCCACTTAAGCAATCGCAAGCAGTAAATACAATGGAGGATATCGTTACTATGTTAACCACACACATGCGATTTGAGTATGACGTGCTTCTCAGGCAGGATGTCGCGCATCGGTTGCCGGGAAGCCGTGTTTACGCGATTATATCTCGAGTAAATACTCCACTAATTCGTGGCTTCTCTCGCCTTGTGTCGCGCGCGCGCGCGCACCCTCTCGCACCGTCCTCCCGTTCCTCGCGAAAGAGGATGGGATTCACGGCGCTCTTTAATTAAACGACCCGCACCACTTTGGCCCCTGCCCCCATTATAATCTAATTTCCAGGGGGCCAAATGCAGGGGGGCTTGCGTAACACTGCGCGCTTCGGTTCGGCGATCAAAGCCGGCGGCGCCAATGAGCTTCGAACCTCTCCACTATACAGACGTAGCATGCTGCGCTCTATATGTGCACGGACCCTACGACCTCTCAATTGGAATGGCAATTCGCACGGTTAGCTAACCATCTTTTGTATGCAACGGAGCACGTAACGATAGTACACCGGACTAGGCTGGCTAGCTCTTGCACCGAGATCTCTGCGATTCTTACGCCAGGGAGGATGATTTTGGCTGTCATTTACGCCCGGACGTGCTTTTTGCTCAGAAATTAGATCAGATGGAAAAGAATTAAACTATCTTATACTCGGAACAGTCTATTATTAACGCACCCAGCCCATGACGGATGCGACCCTAGTTTTTAATCTTTAATAATTCACGGTGCAGTTTAGTTGGCTAGTGATATTTAAATGCCCGACACGAAAAGTCGCGAAAAGGCCGCGAAGCAAAACGCGCACACACACGCACGAGTGTTGGTGTCAGAGAGGGCAAGAGTGTGCCGGGGAACGAGCATTTTTCGGGCGATCTCTGTGCATCGAGCCGAAGATTTCTGACCCGGTTTCGCATAGTTTATTCCTACGCTTTGATATGCAAATGTATTGTTGTCTGGGGCTGGCTCGCCTTTGCTCCTGAATGTTAAGCGGACTCGTATAATGCACTGCATGCTTTCACCCCGGTGCTCTGCAATCGAGAAGTGAATGCGCCCGCGTGGTATGGCCCATTAGCGACGGCATCGGATGTAACGCGCGAATTCAACCTGGCATTTCTCAAAATGCACACAACCTGTGCGTATACAGTGAAGTAGTCACCTTCGAAAGAGAGACGGCTTGAATTTTTAGAACGCGATCGAAGCTTGTTCCCGATACCGTTTAACACAAAACCGATAGTGAATTCTTCTGCCCGGATATTGTACGAATTTTGGAAATTAAAGTAGAAAATAAATCATCATTAAGAATCGAAACTAGATATAAGAGTAGTACAATCTTTTGATTTCAATACAAACCAAAGGTGCACTGAATCGTGCACTGCCCGCTTGTAGGTAGCACTCTCCTTCTGACAACGCTCTTCACTCCTCGACGTCCGACAGAGAACTGATTCCAAAATCATTCGACTGGGGCTAAAATAACCCCAAAAGTAGTATTCTATTGTTACCTGAGACCAATTCGCAGGTAAAATTCGGAATGTCATTAGGAGGGTTCCAAGGGTTGACCGATTATGTTAATGAGGATCCATTCAAGAAGAAAAGGTCGAAGAAAGGTTCAAAAGGGTCAACTCTCAATCGAAGTATAGGAAAGGTGTCCATAAATTCTTACGTCTATTATTGCAAGTAGTGGTAAAGGTGATACGGCCAGGTAAAGTTTCTCTCCCCGTACTATGTGACATATCCGACTGTCAATATACCATAATGCTTCCAATGTCCTATTAAATTCACGCTACCATCGAGCGTGATCCGATACCGATACACGTGGATGCTGTAATACCCTCGAGAATTTAAGGATTCGCCTTTTCCCTGCAAAACACCCAAAGCCTGTGTATACTCCGACGTGAAATGCTGAAATATGACTCCGATGGCAAATAGTTTACGACGTACTCTGTATCTTCTTTTATAGTGGAAGTGCTATTAATCCCTCGCACTCCAAAGATTCGTGTAAAATATGAACTTACATCGGATTCTACCTCAGCTTTGAGTCCATATTGAATCTCAGACAAGTGGAGAAGGAAATAAAAGGAAGTGTTTTGTATGGTCAAGATATTAATGAAATAATAAGACACAACAATAAGAAAGGAGTCATTGCAATTAGAAGTAACAAGTGCCGAAAGAAGGCAGAGGCGGCGGCTATTGGCATGGGCTGCGGAGGAGAGGACACGATTGTTTTTCAAGTTCCACAGAATTTCAAGGGCGCCGATGAGTGGCCCTAATTAAACCCAGTGTTCCCGCAATGCAGCCACTCCACTTGCTTGGAAGCAAGTAATGCAGCCGGCTCTATTCACCGGCTATGCAAGTGAATGTCAAGTGGATACCTTGCGCTCGATGCAAAAGGGTAGGCAGCCGTTCGCATAGAGTATTGAAATGAATGTCAAACCCGCTACAGTGTAGAAATTCTTTTCAACCAGTCGCTTTCACGTCGAAACAGGCAAGGATGAAATATAATTCCTTCCTGAGCCACTACTATAAATATGACGATTTCGAACTCGACTTTCTCCGGCATCTCCCATTTTTCATATGCTTCTACGGGAAGGGCCAGAACTATGAATAAAGAATGCAGTCGTTATAAGAAATATTAAAAAACGAATATAAATTTATGATCCAAGTTTTGATACGCTGATACTCATAAATTTGATAACTGAGAAATAAATGAATTTAGTATAAGCCACGCGAAAATCCTTTCAGATAATTAATTGTTACATATAGTTGAATTGACAAGTCCACTTCCGAAATGACTATTTTCCCAAATGAATATCATCCGTTTGTATGTCCCATATTGTTTCACTCAGCGGTTTCAAGCCCGGTGGGATAAGCATTTATTGCAAATCACGTCGGCGATGCATAACACTCGGGCGGGTAATAACAACGACATGTATCCCGTGCACTCCTCCGATATTGTTTGTTAATGATTAATTAACACGTGGCCCGCCTTCGAGAATGGATTATTGTGTGCCGGTCAGCCGTGAATTTATCTGGCAGGCAGGGAATACACCGCCGATGTAAACCGTTTTCCGTTTTACACGGCCTGATCATGATTTACAAATCGCTTTATCTCGTACCTGCCAGATACAATACTGTAACTGAGCCTGTTGTAACAAGATTTGCCGATAAGCAGACACTACAATTACCTGGCTGAAATATCGACATTTTATAAATTGCTCGCCAACCGGATTTCTTGCCTACGTACGAGCTTTTTCACTTTAGTTTTGATATTGATGGAACAAACAACGCAAACGACCAATTACGTGTAGATTCGGAATTATAAAAATTTTAGGGATGCATTACTGGCCAAACGCGTAAGGGTGAAACAGTGACACTAACATTAAGAATCCTGTATACGTATCGCATGTATACGAGAGAAATACGATCACATACGTGTGGCTGGTTGTATGGCGGGGAGGCAGATAAACTAGACATTTCATGTTGTTCCATGATCTGGAAGAAATAAACGAGTACGCGGGAGCACGTTTTGCTGGCGTTGATAACAGTTTAAAAACCATATTCCCTCGTAAAAGGGAGGAAGAAGGGTCGAGCGAGCGGGAATCCCGGCTGAATGAGGGTCGTCCACTACACATCGTAACGTTGCCAGAAATATTATGTTTCAAGCGCCGCCGCCACTGTTTGTTTTAACTGGGTCAAACCTATCGTTTTCGCTGGCGCATTAACCGAAATATCCTCCGTAACGGGATTCTGTCCGATATTTTTTTAAACTATCGGAAAGTACTTCAGTAGTTAACTCTACTATTTTCAATTCTCCAACACTGGTGAATCACTGGTGACATGAAATGTATCTTCTCCTACTAGACTTTTTCCCGTCAATATTCTAGCAATAAAGAATTTATAAAAATTGAAAATGACAGTAAGAACCGGCGCGCGATAAGAGAAGTGAACTGGTCGAGTGCTCGAACTGAAATGAGCTCTAGCTGGCGACGGGGAGTAAGCCTGCTTTTATAATACAAGGGAAAGTCGCCTCAAAAGGACCGGAACAGAAGCGGCCGGAATGTAAAGAAATTCATTCAATAGCTGAATTCAATTGCTTCTATTCACGCGGTGCAACCAGGGATTCTGTTGCGAAACTTCCGATATGATCAGACCGAAACTTGAAGCAAGAAGACACTAGCAATTATAATACTCTCTATTCTTTTACCTATCTGCGACAGAAATAAAAAGAGATTGCATATTCACCGTGGGCAAACAAATCCCGAGAGCGTCAAGCTCTCAATTATCCCGCAGGGAAGATCGAAGTGTGACGAGGTCAGAAGCCCCCAGACCCAGAAACCCATTTTTCCATCGAGCCTTGAAACTTCGGTGCTTCGGCCTCGCATTGAAAAGAATGTCGAGGCGAGCGATCGCGTCCCGTGAAAAACTAATGTTTTCACTTTCGCCGTGCGGCCCCGGGCGAAAGTGAAGTGGCTTGATTAACGTTGCTAATTAGGTTCCGGCGTCAAACAATGCTAAGGCCGTGCGCGCGCGCTCTCCAGGATGCGCCTTCGAATTAGGCTGCCGGTGCCGTCGGTATGCTCGGTTTCTCTCTCGGCCCGCTGGCTGCCGGCGGGTGGGATGGACGCCATGGCGTCGGGACGGCATAGCGATGTCTATGCGGTTCAGCGGACCGCTTGGAAAATGTTGGATTAGCATTCATCGCTGCCGGAATAATTAGGGTGGCTCATTGTACGCGGGAATATTTCATCGCCCCCATCTATTCTCGCCCTTACGTTCCAACCATTTACATATCCCCTTCGGCCACCCTTCGTCTCTTTATCTATATTAGGCTTGCCAGCCCTTCTTTCACCTTTTGATACCGAAACCCTTTACCTTGTTTGCTCGTACGCAATCTCCTGCCCTTTGCTTTACTTCGATTTTTGCAACTTAATTATCCACTATGACGGTCTTTTCACCCAACGCGAGCAGAGAAAGGGCGTTCAATTATTTGGCCCGCAACAAGGATTATTATGAGTATGGACATAATTCCTTAAGGAAATCTTGGCAGGTTAATGCAAATTTCACGAGGGGTAAAGCTTCCGCTCTCGCGCCGGCGAACGGAAGCGCGCAGGATACTCAATTTGTTCGGCAACCTTTAATTTATGATTTCGCACGCGTTTTTCGAAGCATTAGCATATTTATGAAGATAGTACAGGAACGGCAACTTTCCAAGGTATGGGGATTAAGCGAATCCCAAATACGGGCGGTGCTGAAATTAAAAATGAATTTCCATGTACTCCCAGGTTAAGCGCGATTATTGAAATTTCAAAAAACCAATCCCTCTTGTAGAGGGCGAGGCTTTTTCCCCTCGTTTTAATTTTTTCCCCACAAACCAGAATAAAATCGGCTACTGTTTTACTCATCCTCCCGCAGATAGATTACTCGAAAATTTGCAAAACATACGTCAAAGTCCAATGTAGGGAAAATAAATGGTTGGATTCCTAAACTTAACTTATGCAAACTTGTGCCAAGGAAGTCTAGAGTTTTCAAGTATTTTGCAAAGAAAACTTCATACTCAAACACCTATCGACTTGGTTCACCCGCGCTCCGGTATTTCAGCCTCTGCAAACACAAAGAGAAAGTAATTGGCGATGAATAAGGCAGAAGAAAGTGCCTACGTATCTTCCACATTCGACGCTTCGCTCTCCGAGACTTTCTATACTATGAAAATGAACATGGGAGAGGTGGAGTAAAGCGAATATCACAAGAGAGGGAACGTATATTCGCCAGCATCATATGGATACTTTATTTACAAGAGTAAAACATTATGTACAAGAATGCGCCGAGAATCGTGTGAAACCAAGACCTGACTTGGGGAGGTGATGGGGGGTGACAAGGTCTTCTTTGGAATGGGGGACACGTGAAGGGTGGTGGAAGGTGTAGTGAAGGGGGAACACATCATTTTACGGAGTTACGGTGTGTATGTAAACGATTACGAGGTCTGCAAAGATTCGCCTGGCTTACGTACAGTTTTCTAAGTCAGTGAGAGAGAACTTCTCCTCTCGCCTCTTACATATCTCGAATCCTCATCACTTAAGTAGCTCTGTCGCTCTTAACACTTACGACGTACGGTAGAAAGTAACCTGCTGAGAGGGCTTCGCGCGGCACGAAAGGGTGTGTGTATATCGAGGGGGATCGTTTTGGGGGTTCTGTGTGGGGGTGGTAATTCGGTAGCCCTTCAGAGTTCCTCTTAAAAACTACTCGGGACACGTCGCTCGTTCGCTCATTCACTCACTCGCAAGTCACTCTCTTTCGTCCTTGACGCACATCTTTCTCGCTCTCGCTCTCAATCGCGCGTCTCACTCGATTTATGGTCGATCAGGGCGAATGGGTCGAAGGGAGGAGGATGGATATCACGGGGTTCTTACTCCTGTTTTATTCCGCGCTTCAGTGACACTCTCCGCCTGCTGCCGCTGTTCGATCGATTATAAATCTCCCTTGGAAATTTCCCTTTCCTGATACCTCGCTCGCTCGCTCTTCCCTCTCGCCTCTCTCTTTTTCCTCCCTCGATCCTCTTCTTTTTCCACCGCCTTCAACGCCAAGCTCCCTGTTGTCGGCAAAAGAGGGAAGAGAGCGAGCTCGCCGCAATGACGTGGCAATCGAGTTTATCCTTCGCCGGATTCTCGTTTCGCATTATTTCTGTTTTACTTCGAAACTTAAAGTCGATTTTTCTCTCTCCCCATGTTTGTCTCATGCTTACTTCCGCCAGCGATTACAACCACCGTATGCGCGTTGTTGGATAGCGCTGTTTTCTTTGAATTATCCATGCAGTATTGAGTTCTCGGCATCAAACGCTCACCTTTTCTATCGTCTTTCGATCAGCCTTTCAAGAACAATTTCGTGTATGAAAGATTTCCATCTCGCGAGAAACTAAACCCGAGCTCTCGCTTGTCACGTCATTGCGGTCTGGTTTCGATATTTGCATGATACACGCGGTCTTCCCAGAGCGATTTCTATCGCGCACTGTTTCAATGTCTTCCACTTATATTTCTCAGCGACGAATTAATTTTAGTGTTTGCAAATGTATAACCAGACTCGGGGAGTTCGGGCAAAGCGGATAGGTTAACGGAAAGTATGAAAAAGACTAGCAAAATATTAGACTCATTAATGTGTTTTGGAATTGAGCCCTGCTTCACTTTGCCATACTCCTCCCCTGTCTGTTGCGGCGACGTCAAAGGTGAAATTGAAATTTCCTTGGGAAATTACATTTTGAAACAGCGCCCGACTGAATAATCGAGATTCGATCCCATTCTTTAAGTTACACCCTTTTTTTCTATACATACGGAGTTCGCGAGTACACATACCAAACGAACATAACGCCTGTAGAATATCGTGTGTATGTGATAATTATGCTTGCATTTGCAGATTATTCGCGTGCTACGTTATTGATACATGAAAGTAGAGACTTGTAAACGAGTTCCTCTAGTACATACTGTCAGCAAGCCCTCATTTTCTCCGTCCTTTTCTCCCTTGCTTACTGATACATGTGACAAACAGCAAACGAATGATAGCAGGATTGAAATGAAATGTTCAAGGAAGCTTTAGACTTACGATTGGTTCGACATCGTCGTCAAATGTGCTATCGAATATTCTAGTGTAAATTACAAACTAATTTTTGCATTGCTGTGTCTAAAAATGTTCGATGAGCCGACTACAAGAAAATCTTATTCGGAACAACACTTATGAATAAAAGATATTTTAATTTCAGTAATACTTGTATATTTGCACTACATTGAAAAGAAGGAACCAATCGCAAGTCTAAATTAACTTTTCATCCACGTTCAAGAAAGAAATGAAAAGCTTTGCCAAATGGAAAAGGGGACTTCGTTGAAAATCAGTGAAGAAACATTTGGAAAAAGGTCACCGAGTGTGAGAAAAGTTGTATGGCCAACGGTTGCACAATTTCTTAAAAGAGCATCGTTAACTTTATGACTGGCTAAAGGGGAGACCGATTTAAAGAGCAAATAAAGCCGGCGACATTAACTTCGTCGGGTCGAAGTTTGCCCTGAAAATTTGCCTTCGCTCTGGCGACAGTCTCGCCTCCGCCCACCCCTTTCCCCGGAAGTGCGCCTCGTATTTCAGCGAAAGAAACCGCACTGTGTTTTCCGCGAGCCAGCGGCGGAACAAACAAATGAACTTTACGTACTTCAGAGACACCTTGCCGCACAGGGAAATTTGTTGCCCTCCGCCACCCTATGAGTGACCCGCTAAATCTTCGAGAACTCGAAATTTCTTTGAAACTGTTAATTATAGAGGCAAAAAGTTTGCTGGATTTTTCTTAAATTTTTTGAAATGCGAACTGAACTTGACACTATTCGCGGTACTTAAAGGTAGAAACAGAAAGTCGATTAAAAGTGGCAGAGCCTCGTAAGTTGAAATTCCAAAGTAAAGTAGAAACGTAATTAGAACTCGGCAGTTCTTTAAGAATGAAAACCAAACCAAACCCGTTGAACTTGTAAATGAAGCACAGCAAATCAAAAAGCTGATAAATGTTTTCGAATCATTACGAAACTGAGCAAGAAAACTTATGAGAATCGAAAACTGTCGCAAAGTAGCCCAAAAAGACATTTCAAAACTCGATATATAAATGAAAAGTGTGTGTGTCTATGTTACGATGAAGATTATGAAATCACGTTAAAACCCATCGCACACTCGCTCGGAAAGGCTCAATCTCGGTCCACACAAATCGTTATTTTCTTATTAACAATTAGACAATGCACGATCCTCTTAAAATAGTAAACACACTCGCCCATACTTTGCCACACAATTGTGTAAATCACACGCACACACGAGTAATGTGACCATACTTGCTTCTCTGGTATGTAGAAGAAGCATATCACCTACAAATTCACGCTTTAGTCCGATATCCGGCAGTCTAATTGTAAGACGCGGTAACACCCTTTTGCTTACCAGTTATTACACATATCGGTGATCCTGGAATACTACGTCTCCCGCTCTCTCCATTTCACGCACGCGCTCTTACTCTCCGACACACTCTCGATTATAGTATTACCTAAGGGTGCACTGGATATTGCACTGTCCGCTTGGAAGTAGCTCGACGTCTCTTCCTTTTTGACAATGTTCCTCACTGCTTGACGTCCGTCACGCGAATGACTCCAAATTCATTCGTCCGGACTTGAAAATAAACCCAAGAGTGGTGGGGTGCTCTATTGTTACCCGAGACCGGTTCGCAGGTATAATTCCACACTGTCTTTGAGAGGGTTTGAAGGGCTGACAAAAGCTCTTTTGGAATGATTATGACAGAAAGATCGGAATTCTTTTTAATGCGATATTATAGAAATGTAATCTTAAAAGACTAACTTGTAATTTTAAAACATTGATTGAATTGAGCAATTGGCCACCAACAAAAATATTTACTATTGATATTAGTTGCGCGGTTTGCTATTGAATATAAGCGAGTTTTAAAACAATCCAGGAAGCTGAGGTTGTTCGCTTACACTGAAAGGAAGTCCCGGGTGAGCTGGTTGAGCGACTTGATTAATGATTAACCTCCCGAGAATTGTACGTCTTCCTTCCGCAAGAAGCTAGCACGTCGGTCCTTCACCTTCCGAAGACGAAATAAAATTAAGCGGATAACTTCGCTTATCGATCCTTCACCCTCCACTTTCTGCGGGAGATTGGGTGGCAAGTTTCCGGCGCTCGAAGAGACTAGAGACCAAGAAAATAGCGCTCGTTACCCAGAGAGCAAATATCATTATCTCGGCTGGACGTAATCTGCCCTTATTCATGTTTTTGAAAGTACCCCCGAAAAGTCTGCGAGCCGATTTCAGTGAAGAATTCTTACTTCCTCACAAGCGACGACAGTCGAAAAGTAATTTAGAACTTCTGTCGACTTGATTGAGAAAGACTCGTTTTCCTTTCTGGATAAGAAGTCATGCACGAGATTCAACAATGGCGAACATTTAGAAAACCCGCTCAATAATCTTCCTTTCTTTGCATATTTGATCCACGCTTCTTTGCTTTCATGCGCTAATCGACCCACGTCCGAGGACCCAACAAAATCGATTTTTAAACCGATCAAAGCCTAATTAATTCACTTAGCTTTATAAAGTACGGAACTTGTCGCCCCTATCTCGAGCCTTCACCCTCTCATTTTCCAGTGGCACCTCTACTATAAGAAGAGAGCTTTTGCCCGGCATTCTCCCCCTCCCCTCCTCTCCAGGGGGAACTTCGTCTACAACCTCGACCTTTCCAAGAGGTCCTTCGACTTCTTGTCGCGCAGGGGTATCGACGGTGCACCGGGCAAACCAGAGGGAAGTTTCGCCGAGAAACTCTGTACACGAGAGAGTCCTTCTCGCAAAGTGTACGCCTTCGATATCTCGAACTTAGTATAAATCGGGGAGTAAAACTGCCTACATTTATTCTCTCTCGCTCTCATTTTCGCTCTCAGACTCAGACGCCTCTTTTTCCCTTTTTCGAGCGCAGTGTGTGTGCCCGTTCGAATTTCACCGAACGCGGACATACACACACGGGTAGACACGCTGACAAACAGGCAGACACACGGAGACTGACACACGTACGAGGACACACGGGACACACACATTATCTCAATTGACCCAGAAGGAAGCCGAGCATCACGAGAACCGTCTTCGAGCTCGGCGTGCCTGCCGCTGTGTTCCCGTGCTGCATCGCCGCCGGATGCTCACCTGAAACAGAAAGCAAAATCCAATTACTACCTGCTCTGAGTCTTGCCACCCTGCAACTAAGGTCGCAGGCTTGACCAAAGGGAAAGCGGATGCTTGTTTAGTTATAATCGGAGGAATTTGACTTTATTAGTTCTATTAGAGTACTAATTATACAATAACTAGTTATAAGTGCTGGTTTAAAGAAGGAGGGGATGAAAATTATGTAATAATGATTTGTATTAATACGCCAACTGCCACACGAACTTTCCCCATTTTGCTCTCCGTGCGTTTAAGTATTGTATATTGTACTATTGTATTTCACAGTAATAAAGAGCATAATGCTACCAACTCCAATTTTCTTTCTCGCCCCCGCCCCGTCCAGTATGTATTATGAAGTGTCAAGCCTTCACTGCCACAGCGCAATCTCGTTTCGATCACTGTCAGGCCGATTCAGCGGCTTTGAAATATGAAGCCATCGGAAGAATGAACTCACTAATCATTAGCGCGACCGCGGCAGCGCATATTTCACATTTCTTGCGTTAGGAAGAAACGCGTATCCATCTATTGTGCTGCGTTTATAATGGCTGGCTGCCGAGCGAAACGACTAGGGCGGCTTTGCGAGAAATACAGGCAAGGTGATAGATAGAGTTAGGAAATAGAAGTCAACTTGGCAGTCAGGAGGAAAAGCTCGGGGAAAGCTGGCTGGATAATAGTGTCGTGTCGGTTGTGATTGATTTACCTCTAATTGCCATACACTATCCATAAATGATCAGACATTACTACCGTACCCCCTTATGTACACATATATAAGATAGCCTGTCTCTTTTCCCTGGTTGTTCCTCTTGGCTGTGCCCAGAATAATAATAATTCCAAGGGATTGAAACAAGTGCCGAGTTCGAAAGGGTTGATTTGTGAAATTCGTGAAATAATGATTGGATCGAAACCTACTGCCCTTTTGAAAGTTCTTCTCGATAGTTGCTTATCACAAGTTATCGCGGGATTTACTGATAATGATCGCCGTTCGCCATGTGCCAGTGCGAAACTAATATCGCCCAGCAAGCGAGAAATAACGAGTGGGTCGGGCGTGCAGTTCTCGTCGGGATTGTTATGCGTGACACGCTCGCGCACCGGCTGTCACTCAGATTTTTAAAATACGATGAAACGAGCCCCGCGCGCCCTCATTAATCGAATTTATTGCCACGCCGGTTATACGAGTGCGCGGCCTCCCGCCGCTTTATACGAATTCGATTAGTGACTCTCGCCAGTCGTGAGTGACGTTTTAGCCGCCCACCGTTCCTGCCGGATCACCGTTTCAACGGATATTAACGGCAGCCTGCTGATTCCCTTTCGCGGCGATCAGTTGTGAAGTGATATACGATCGAACTGTGATATCGCGCCACTTTGATCCGAATTCCTGATTAGCGAAAGGTTTAATGAATTGGCAATTAGGATCGAGGAATTCGTCCGACCGACGTTTGCTTGACGCCGGTTCTTCTATAACAACCCTATACGCGCTGCTTGAATTAATAATAATTTCATATTAATACATAATGAAATAAAGGGAAACTCCAGGAGGGAAAATGTTATTGATCGGAAAGTAATATTGGCGGAACCTGGCAATTTCCTAATGTACCGGAGAAGTACGTAGAAGGGTTAAGTCGAAATCTCACGAGGATTGGGTGCACTCCAAAGCGATCGCCGAATTAAACCCCTGGCGCGTTTATCATGCGAATGTCAATTTCGCGAGACAATGGGCCTCTCCCTTCGGCTGATATCGAACACCGGGAATTAGGCTATCGATTAGGCGACCAATTATGGAATCATGCGCACGCCAGCGGATCACACGAGTAATACGCCGAATTCGAATGGGGAAAATTTCGTGCACGCACCCAATAAAGATAGCGCGAGGAGCTCGGATGATTCTGTACTCTCTGCTGGATGCCAGTCTAATTAGTCGATAGTGTATAATACCCAAAACTATTTGGCACTACTGCCTTGTAATTTTGAGCGCATATGTTACTACATACATATGTATAACTAAACGATGCATCCTGCTAATTTGTATACCGTATTAACCACCTGTTTTGGAGTGTTCGCTCCTGCAGTCTTTATTGCGTTCCCAATTGCTTATTAATCGCTTGCGTGCGTAAATTAGTATTTCTGTATCTTTTACATTTCCAGTACAAGCATAAATACACATGTTTTTAACAGTGCTCATCGTGTCGGTCTCTAATCGTAGGACATACTCGGAGAATATTACAAGTTTCCTAATAATCATTTTACCACATATTTCATTATTTGCACACCAACTCTAATGGGTTGATATAATTCTACTAATTTGGCTAATTCTCTCAATTGAATCCAATTACAAAATTACTAATGAATGAGCTGCAACAATAATAACAGTGGTTTCAGGGAGTCGGATTGTCAGTCTTCGCTGTAGCTAGAAGGATGTTTACGCTCGCCAGGTCGCCCGAAGTGGATCAGGTGTAGTCAACTGTGTTTCAGGGAGAATCAGCGAGTGTCGGGGGCACCACCCATAGATCGCGCGGTTATTTCGCCGACAGCTAATTGGTTTTCCCTGTAAAGTGGAGAGCGGCATTCCCGCTCTGCATTTGCATGCGCCGAATTCCAGGGCGGGCTCAAAATTCTCTGCCGCTCTGAGGACAATGCGCGAGGAAAGCGACGTTACCGCCGGGTTAAGACCGGCAACGCTCACAGGGCCACCAGAATCACGGGGGTTTACGGCTTACATTGTTGAGTTCTGCCAAGGAATACTGGACCCTATTTCACCCTACGTGCCCTGCCTAAACCTAGTCTGAATTTGAACTCACCTCTTATTGTTCGCAGGCATAAACCTGACGTGCTCGGAGTTCTAGTCGGGCAACCTACTGGCCCCATTTCGACGCTCCACATATACTCATATGAAATTGAACAATAATTATTTATACACACACCTTTAAAAGATGTACATACTACACTAATGAAGATCCCTGTTCGAATCAAAATAAAACAGTCTTCAATTTATTACCATGCATATTGAAAACTCATTTATAACGAGAGTAGATTGCAATTATGCAATCCAAATGAGTTTTCCAAAATTAAAAAACCTTATTAAATCTCCTCGACTCGATTCTAATAACTCTTCTACCAGGACTGATGGCATAATTCTCAACGGAAATTTGACGAGGATTGGCTATCGCATCGCCGAGCTTTCGGAAGAGCCCGCGTGGCTCGCTTAATTTATCGCGATGCCCTTTCGGGGCGACTTTCGGAAAATTCAATGGAGGGAGAGAGAGAGAGCGGGCTGGCGGTAAGGGCGGATTTTCCCGGAAAATAAGGGATGCCCGCTGGTGAGCGCACAAATCGCCGAGCAACGCCAGTGTGCCGAGCGTGGAGCCGTCTCGCCCTGCTCCCTCGGCTGCTATGCATATCTGAATATTTATCTTTCCACGGCACTGCCCGGCACATTCATCCCACATAACACCATGGAAAGACGAATTCATGCACTTTGCTCGAGATAATTACCCCTCCGCTCTCGCCTACCAAACTATACACATAGTTAGGCCAACACAATTTTATTAACGGGACTCGCCGTGAAATCTGCTACGTTCTCCCTGTCGACCTACTCTTAGCAAGAGTCAAAGGAAGAATCTTTCTTGATTCTTGTAGAACTTCTTTTAAATGGGATATTTGCACACGCTTAAGCCAAGCCGTATAATGGCCAAGATTAATTTGACATCGCAATTACGAGTATTGAGTTGAATTAACATTCGAAATTATGTAAGGCTGTCTTTAAGTATGAGAGGTACATATCCCGAATTGAGATGAAATAACGCGGAGTGCTGGATTAACATTGCAAAGGGCACTATAGTTGAAGAGTGTAAAGGCTTTTTGATCCCGAGGATCCCAAGCGAAAAGAAGAAGAAAGCGGCGAGTGCAGGGCGGCAAAAGGGAACGAGAGAGTGAAGAAAGGGAACACAGCGGCGGGGATAGCGAGCTTGACGAGGCGTTAACGCCGGCGCTTCTTTGCGCTCATTACTCACTTTAATTAACTGTGATTTATCAGGACGTATTGCCCGCTCGAGGACAAGTTCCTTGGCGAGTCGGATGCGCGCCACGGAGCCCGGCCCGATTCGTCTTCATTAATTATTTGTCCGCTCGGCAAGCGCTCTTTGAGAGCGAGCGCTGCGGACACAGCACCGCAGGCCTCTGCTATTTCCGCGGTGAGCACAACGCATCAAAGCCATTGCTTTTCATGCTCAAACAGCTTCGAGGGGAACCATCTACTTCCGGCTGGACCCGCTTGACCGACAGAAACTTCGGCTTACAGTTGCCCAGAGAAATCTACTGTTTGAGAAATTATGTAACGACTCCGACGGTACTTGATCTGTGGCCAAGGAATTTCTATGTCAAAATGGCATCGGGGCCGCGGCTTCCTAGATTTACTGGGGCGCGTGTTCGATTAAATCGTCAGAGGCGGCTTGTTGCTCGTCAAACGAGCCGGTGTTCTTGGCCGAAGGTGGACTCGGTTAAATCCATATTAGCAGCCGCATTAACGTAGTCCGAGTGTCATTAGCATTGGCCAGCGGCAGCGGCGGCGGCCGGTATTACGTGACGGCCCAACCGGCGCTCCACATATACTATTTACTTGGCGCGCGCACTTTAATTAATACCGGGGAAACGCACGCGTAATCAAAGCTATCTACTCGATTCGATAACTCTTCCATCGCCGGGAGGTCGCTCTGTGTTTGCCGGTCGTTCCGCCGCCCGCTCTGTCGCCGCCGCCATTTGATTATTCATTACACAATTAGCCGATTAAAGATATGTGGCCTCCGCACGCGCCAGCCCGATCCTATTCGCCCGTGAGCGCACCTGCTATAAACTCGGCCTTCAATCGATACTTCATTGTACCTATTCGCCACCGTGCGATTAATTCGCCCGCAATGTCCCGCGATATGTATAGCGAACTATAGCTCGTCGTCAAAAATGATATAGTGTCATAGGAATAGATAGGGAGACTGTAGATGTGCTTTTGCTTGAACACGAATCCCGTTCCTGGACCTTTTAAAGCGTAATCTTAAATATATTGATTTTTGAACATTTGGGATTTACATGTTACACTCTTATTATACGATGGATTACACGTATGCACTCCAGCCGCATTTTAAATGCAATTTAATAGAAGAAAAAACGAAAAAAAATATACCACACGACGAATTGAGAAACTCTTACTTTTCAAAGTTAATTAAAGAGTACAAATATTTCTCCAATGTAAATGTCCTGATTATAAAAGCAAGTGAATCGCCCGTAGCGCAGTTGTTTTTCGCGCCGTGATCTTTATGGAGAGAGCATTGCACGTAGCTGCCAGACTGCCAGACATCCCGAGCTAAACAAGCCTCGACAAAGTGCCACACGCAACCGCGCGGAGCGGGGGCGCGTGACACGCGCGGCTGGAGACACGCGGGCGGGCGCGCCGGTTGAAAACCGATTTCGTCGCTTGGAAAAAGTGGACTTTCACGAGTAATGGCGGCCGGCGTATAGCAGTACAGCAGTGGTGCGCCGGTAATTGCGTTAGGCTAGGCGCACAGCGAACTTCGACAGGACGCACTTTGATTAACGGAATTGGAAAGGGCCGGCCGCCGGATCCGCCGGGTCGGCGGCGAATGCTCAAAGTGCGCGTACTCGACGCGCTTATGGCTCAGCCGCGCGTGCAATCGAGGCGACTGGCCACCAGTGCTACCAGTCCTCTCTCTCACTGTACCTCTTTCACGACGACTACCTCTACTCACACAGCTGCCGACCCTCCCGTGCCGACTATTCCTACTCCAGTCGGCCCTTTTTTTGCCCAGGGGAACCTCGCACACTCTTCCCCGCCGATCGATGTGGGATCAAAGGATAAAGGCCTGCGATTCAAGTTCCCCAATCTGGCGAGCAGCCACTCGACCAGACAGCACTATCCGACTTTTTCGAGCCCTTCAATACTCTCCTGCAATACCTACAGCCCCGTCAATAGATTTATTTATTTATGATGTATTGACCTGTTCCTGCGACGGAAAATCCCCTACACTGCGTTCCGCATGTAGATATTGACACTAGTTTTAGTACGAATATTTTTCTTTCTCGCTTTGCGAGTTTGAATAATCCACGCAAAAATTGATAAAATATTTACCAAGTTTTACGCTATTATATTAGACTATTGTCGAACTGGTTAATGGTTAATAAGTGAAGAAAAGCATAACACATGCAGCGTGGCGTTTAATGAACATATTCTTATGCATTCCAACTTTAAAGCTCAAATTCTAATGAATTCAATTACCGTCGGCAGTCGTCGATGTTGCACACGGAGCGGAACGATAAAAGTCCGGTATTAAAGCGAGATTTCTCGGTCGATCTGGCTCGGCGCGATCTCGCTAATTGTAGGGGCACACGCGCGCAAGATCACAGGCATGCTCCGACATTGAAAATCTGCTGTAGAATTCTCTGTCCACGAGTCCCTCGCTCCTACCAATCGTCCCCCCGCACCCCTCAGCGCTATCGTGTTGCCGCTCGCGTTTAATTCCAGACAGGATCACTTGCACGCCAATTCCCGATCGACTCGTCGAGAATGCGGCCGGCTTTGTTTTCCTTTAATGCCACTTGGTGGTCTTGTAACTCCGACCGCCGACCGATCGGAGCTTTTCTTCGGGCTCACTAAGTGTCCTATTAACTGACGCCAACTGTCGTTACGTGGAATCGACGCGCCCTCTAATGTCAGGGATAATGCTTCCAACACTCGGTCGGACAATTTCGCGGCAATTGAATAATCCGTGTCTGGAAATCGGCGAGAAAGCTAGCTGCATATTGTTTGGGCTGCCGACATACGCCAGGATTTCCATGGGGAATATGTCCAATATGCGCGGCAATAACTACCGCGAATGTTTCCAGCTGCTACGATAATTGTCATCATAACATAACATAACAAGCAAATAAAATATAATAAATGTAAAAGGAAGATATTCTAAACAGATTAGTAATAAAGGAAACTTGAGATTGGATTGAAAATCCAAGAAGTTGATGGAAGCTTGACTAATAAACTAAAAAGTGTTATATCCAGCCGAGTGCTTACGAATCTATATAATGAGACGACGACGTGACACGACGCTTACAAAGTTTTTCAAGTAGCGAGCAATCAGTGGTGGAATGTGTGCTTAAATTAGCCTGATTACTTGGCGCGCGCGCGCAGGGGTTGTCAAGGAATTTTCATTAAGCGCGAATCAACACACTCGAAATTCTGTTGATTCGCGTTCCATCTCATGCATATTTAAAGTCAATAAGCACGCCGATAATTCGAGGTGGAAGCCGCACAAAATCTGCGCTACGCTCGCGCGCTCGTGCGACAGCAGACTGGGGCTCATGTCGATGGAATTAATTTCCGAATTAATTAATGTCCCGGGCCAACCTGATTTCCCGTGCGGCGAGCATTCACATTATCAATTTCCTGCTAAATTGACCCCTTTTTACCCTTACTTTTATCGGCCCGGCTCGCCACCGATTTCATTATGCTTTAAAGCTTGCGGGACGCGGCGCTCGATTAGGCTGACAGCATTAATCTCTCGATAAAAATCGGAGCAACACTTGTTTTCCTCAATTGAGTCCAATTGAGACAGCTCAAACAGAACAATTCATGCTACCATTCGATTTGACAGTACGCGCGACTTGGTTCGCCTGCACGATCGCACCATGCTGTCTGACCAAGCACTGGTTTATACTACTGAGCAACCTATCCATCTTCGTATTCTCCGAAACGTGCCCGCAATTCTTGAACTTGTTATACATAGTTCGACAGTCCCGTCACGACTTTCCCGACATAATCGAATACTAATCAGAAATCGGACTCGATGACAACCACATACTTACATTGAACTTTATCAAACTTGTACAACATTACCCATTTCTCTCCGTTCAATGTTTTTCATTCGGATGGAAAACAATTGAGAGAGTTCACTCGCAGCTCATTTGCACGCGAATCTCGAAGATAGTCCGATCCGACTGTGAATTTGCAAACCAAAGGGAACACTACTTGCAGAAGGCAGGTATACATTTTTTATGAGGACAGTCGGCTTTCTTGTGACATGGGTTCTTCATGCCGGTAAGGTCAGCTTCTTTCAGAGTTAAAAATGAGAAGTGGCTTACTCTCAAACGAACTCAAGTTTAGTGCCGCGCCGCGCTCTGTTATACTATCACCGCGGTTGGCAGCCTAATTTCGCTAAATAGACAATGGTACTGCTGCTTCGTCCCGGCGGAGGCAGCCCGCGCGTTTACTTGCCGACGATTTCACACTCGCCCGCCGAAACGAATTTCATCACCGCGAACCTTACACCGGGGAGCTTTATTCTC
The DNA here is from genome assembly GCA_963675795.1 of Crossocerus cetratus. NCBI lineage: Eukaryota > Metazoa > Arthropoda > Insecta > Hymenoptera > Crabronidae > Crossocerus > Crossocerus cetratus. The sequence goes on along the minus strand of OY776664.1, from coordinate 6,616,506 downwards.
GTAAATTTTTTACGACAACCTGGGGCTGGCATTCTTTACGATGGTCCGACTGTTACTCAACAATTGGTTCACCCTCGCTCTGTCGATTGTCGAATGGTGGAGCAAATGAATTACAATTTTCATTGAATAGAAAAGTAGAAATCGATTAACAGAACACAAATACGTCCATTAGTTTCTATCATTCAAGAAGTATGTATAAATTCCGCGGCAAATACTGCGAAATCTCCTTTAAATAGTAATACTACTCACATGCGTTCAAGACGTAGGATCGACGCAGATGAATCGATTTTCGTGAGTATCACTGGAGCACTTTCCGGGCAATGTTAATGTGACATAAAGCTTTTACTACACTCACTTCGCTCCTCGAGAACGTTTCAGTTCGGCACCTAAACGTGAAATGACCCTCGTGCGATGGGGTACCTGTGTGTATTTATAGGATTCGGAGTACCGAAAGGTTTGGATCATTGTGTCCCCCATTCTCATGAATCATGAGTACATAGTGATGCCAAGTGCGTAAGGACTTGAACTGCTAAGTGCATTGACGCCTATATTTCACGATATCAAAGAAATAATCTACTCCCACATTAAATTCTAGCTATTTAACTACAGTTGCCAACAATCTAAATAATGGAAATTAATAACATTGTTATTGTTAGTCATGCATAATCGGCTAATTAAAAAATGCATGTTCCAGCAGATAGGATTCATCTCAATTTCCGAAGCATTGCAACTGTTTCTGTCGCCACATAAATTAACACCATTTGACAAATATTATGTTAACAATAACCTGCAGTATTGTTCGCTCAAACATCGATATCGACAGTTCTGCAGCCTGCAGAATATTCGGGCGCCCAATTAAATATTATAACGTAGTTCGGACAGTCATGGCAAGCAGCGGTAAACACGTATGCAGAGAGAGAAAGAGACGAGTCGTGTATTTACAGACACGGCTAGGAAGACCGGAACGCGTGGCGATTGGCATTCGGGCGTGCAGGGGGACATACTTCCCGCAAATATTGGCCGAACGTGTGCATCGAGTTCGCGACTCTACGCGATTCGTTCGAATCAACAATGCCTTATGAAAATCGCTGGCCCCGCGAAATCCAAACAGGGAAATGGACTGTCGCTCCACCCCGCCCTCCCCCCTTGCTCCACTATACACCAGCACTCGACAAACCAGCGGCTGCCAACGAAATTCACAAGTTCCTGCCGCCTAAGTTGCAACCATCTTCGGACTATTTGGAGAAAACTTTGGCGAGAAAGTAATTTCGATTCTCAGGTATATTTTTCATTGGAAGAAACGAACAAACTCGTCCACCAACCCAGTATACGTATTGTTGTCTGATTTGACTGACGTGTTAGATAATGCATTCTTTTATACTCGAATAATTGCACTTTATAATAGTATTGCGTGTATCACTAAATATTTTCGTCCAATCACTATTTTGTAAAAATACCTGCGCATCTTTTCCGATATGCGCGCATCGATCCCCGTATATTTCATTGGAAAGCTCTATGTATGCATTTTGGAAGGGGTTGACTAAAGTTTGGGCGCGCACAGTGTCATATGTATGTATAACTCATTGCAAATTCAATCATGGAGAGGGAAGAAGAGAGATATCAAGTGTTATCGGCGGTTCTACATCGACGCGGGGAAAAATGGCGATTTCAATCTCGATAAAAAGTTCGCGTGCTTCTCATATGTCACGGTCGGTGTAAGCTTGTACAGGTTCACCAATCGTCGTGAATCGCGCGTTACAAATCAAATGACGGGCGGCGACGGTGCAGGGCGAGCGCGAGCGGCCCCGCTTACACATAAGGACTTTTATTCGTGATTAATGGCCAGCCAGTCGAAATAAATATCGGAAAAGCAATCAGTTTCACTATGAAAGCCGAATAAATAGTGCGGCCGGGAGCGGCGCCACGCTCGATAATGTCCTCCGCTTGTCAGCTCTTCGCTGCGAGAATGGCTGCTATTCCCACTGACTTAAGATCCATTCACACGTACAATTGCGAATTCCCATTTCTCGGTTTTCCCATCGCGACTCTATATGTATGTGTGCCGGATGCCTTGGATTGAATAAACGAACAATTTTTCAAAGCGAATACCACAATAATATGAAGAATGTAAAAATGCAACTTGTACTACTACGGTGAAATTCCAGAACACTAAAAGAACAGGTGCGAAAAATTATAATTATGGCGCTTCTGAAAAACAAGCAGAAAGAATTGTCAGTTTAGAAAGTGTCCTTGACTCCGAAAAATAAGTTAATCACAAAAGCGTATACGTGACTCGATTTAAAGGAGGAATACAATCTTTAACTCTTCATCTGAGCGGGGATTTTCAAACATCGCTCCTGCTCGGAAGAAATGCGTGCGGCGGAGGGACGGCCCGTAAAACGTGAGTACGCACGGGATTGTACGATTATCGCGATAAAGACGTCCACGTGTATTTATGACCGAATTAACCCCAGGAAATGCCAAGCGCGCCGTCATAAATGTGCCCGTGTAAATACATGACACGTCGCAAGCGTTTACATAAAATCGCTCGCTTCCAGCGCCGGCCAGCGACGCCATGCGAGCATGAGCCCCGTAATTTATGGATCTTCCACGGCAGCTTCCTAATACACTGAAATTCCAAGATGCAAGCTCTGAGGTGTAAAATTTGAAACACCCAGCCAATCTATTTTTATATAAACTATATTCAACAAGCGGAAATATAATATGAAACTGCGTATTTTTTAATGTTCCACTACTTTCATAATGGCAATGGCTTTATTATGAATTCCCTTTTTTAATTATCTTGCCGACTCAATTATTGCTTGGTTCACTGATCTTCGAATGAAGACGTAAAGCAATATAACTTATAGCTAAGAATCATCGGATTCGTTAACTGGGGCCACCGCGGTATTTGCTCGACTTCGCATCCTCCGTCACTCTGTCACCTTCCTAGCAAGACGACCGAAATTAAGTTGCCAAGGAAATTATGGAAATGCGGATGATCGGTGACGACGGCTAACCGAAGTGGTATTATCAGCCACTGCTAGTAGACGTGGCGACCGCGATTCGCAGCATTTGAAATTGAAATTGAGCCTGCCATTCTTAATTAATGCAAATCGGTGCGATAGAACCCTCATCTCCTTATCGGCTGCCGATTAACTTCCCATCGATTAGAATCTCCCAAAGGGAAGATACTTCGTTTCGCTTCACACTCCGTTTGCTCAACCCTTGCTCCACCTAATTAGTTTTCTCCATTCTTTTGACAATCTTTCATCAGTCAAATAATGAATTCTATGTTTGTGTTAAGGTGAATACAAAATTGGCAATGAAGGCAGTTTGCCCTGACATGTTAATTAGCAATTACCTAGACGTTTCTCAATTACATACGTGAGCCTCCGTGCCAATTTCCAGTGGCTGAAAAATTCTACTTTTATTCAGAAACAGTGTTAGCATAGTAGTAGTAGATATTACACTCATACTTCACATCTATCTCTGAATTCTGAAACTCCACGGAAGCGATGGAAATTTGAAAAAGTGGCGCCGCACTAAACTCGCCAACTGAGACTGAAAGGTAGAAGCTTAATGAACGTGAACGTGCTACTTTCCCAACGATCCTGATTCGTTTCCCCCTTATAATTAGAGTACCACCGGTGAACCAGTGTGAGTATCTGATTGTGAGTAGAGTTGCACACGTGTGCGGGTCTGTCTCGGTGCCTTTCCGCCGGCTACAGGTGAAAAGCCCTCTCGCAAAATGGACTCAACTCCAAGCTAACAACGTACTTGCATCGCGCACGCACATTTGATAACATTAGTGCGCGAAAAATATCGTTAATTCTGTAGCTCCCCTCTCTTTGGCTCTTACCCGACGCTCTTCTAGGAATTCCTGACTCTGGCGAGATGTTTGAAGTTCTGCTAATGAGGGGCGTATGTTCTTCTAATTGCTGCCTAACGGCATCAATGAAACGCTTGGTGCTACTTCAACGATATCGTACCACGACCGAATTTATATTTTTAGGAACAGAGAGCGTGATTTATTAAAGGTGTTTTTTGAAGAAACGAAGATGAAGGATGAAAGGAAATGGAGAGAAAGTAGAGTCAATTTCCCGGCAAAGTCGTAAGGGCGGAAGTGCAGAGAGGCTGCCTGCTCATGTCTCCCCCTATACTTGGCCTTGATTTGATTTTGATATCCCACCTTCCCCAAGTCCCTCGAGAACAATGTGAGCAGAGGTCGCTGATTTCATTCGGATTTCCTGCGAAATAAGGGAGGCTTCGAATCCTTCGCCCTCGAATTACGAGTGCCAAAGCCAGAGTGCTACTTGTATGCCTACCTGATGGCAAAATCGCAAGATCAAATCCGCGCATGAAATTTATGAACTCAACTAAACTCATAAAATTCTCCTGTCTAGTGCTGTTTATTAGAATAACATAAACTACATTACAGATAGCAAATATAAATACACACATTTCCAACTGGCCACCTGAATGTCGACAAAGTATTATTATAAAATGCCATTTCCCTCTCAGTGAAATTGAACGTCACCAAGGCCGTTCCATGAAAATTACATACCTCGGCCAATTGTTTTAAAGGGAAATGAAAAATTGCAGGGAAAATTGCAGCCCGGACGAATCGGCCAATTATCCTGAATAGGAAGAGGGAAATGAACTTTAATGCATATTTGCATTAACATTCTAAATTAATTCAGGGCCGATGACACTTGAAAATTGGAATATGTGCGCTACCAAGTGTACACATACATTCGACTTCCCATGTACATAATACTATTTTCATGGTTCGAGTTTTCCGTCGATTTTCTGCGTACATATTTCCTGTGGAACTTTGCTTTAACTTGTACACCGAATGAAAGTGAGACTCGAGTAAAAAAGAGACTACCGGTCCTTGAAAGTCCTCTCCCATATTACATTTCTTTTGAAATTTGCTTGCGTATTTGCTAAAGAGTACTACTCAAATGATATGTAACAAAAGCAAAACTATTCCCGATCGAACTCTATTTAACTTCAAGCATTAGAGACCTCCATTTCAATTACTGAAAGGCAGTGCAGGCGGCTGGTTCGAAAAAGTTCGCTAGGAAAAGCTCCGAAGCTAATGAGACTTTTTTCGACGCGGTTGTAAATAGCAGCCATCTCGAGATGCCTTCTAATTACCAGCTGTGGGAAAATGCTCAATTTTCTAAAACATTTCATTACAGTCTCTTCCAATTTCACGCGATTAATTATTGTTATTAGGACACAACTCAGAGTGAGCGTGCAGAATTAAGAGTCAAGGCTTGCAGTTCAAATATGGAGCCCAATTTTCAAAGAGGCAAAATCATACATTAAATTCCCATAATCAGATCGTACGGAATTCCCCAGCAATCGAGAGCGTGGGAATGCCGAAAAATTTCGGCGTAGAGCCGACTTCTCGCCGTGAAGAATATTGAACAGCCGCAAAGAAGCTCGTGCATGCATACATACATACATACATGCACAGCATATCGAATTACCGAGGGGCTTCGGGATTCCGGGACACCTCCGAATGCTGTCCCCGATTACCATAGAGATGTAGCCGGCAAAATCGTATCTAATGCGAGCATGCATTTTTCAAAAATACACCCAGAACCTCTCGCATAATGCGCCCCACTTCGGTGCACTCTGCCTATTTGCACTTATTGCCGCCCTTTCGCCTATCACTTTTCAATGCTCTGCAGCCAAAATCGACTTTCAATTTTGTAAAAGTTATTCTCTAATTCCGGGCGAATAAAAGAAACCATCGAGAGGTATTTTACATAACACGCTTTCGCGCTTGGTCGACTGGGGGATGAGTTCGATATTGCTTTTAGGGAACGGACGCACATTGGAGTGCAATGGAATTCTGAAAATGCAATTTTACCCAATGTTATTCGAAATTTCGAACGAAGTTACTCCAATACTATTGTAAATGCTGGAGTGAAGTGTGGAAGGAAAGGAGTGCTGGTGGATTGAAAGCAAAGATTAAAAATGTGATGTGTCGTTTTGCTTGGTATTTTTTCAAGTATTGGCATTATCCAAATTTTTCCAAGACCTAGTGGAAATAAGGAAAAAAGGCAAAAAAGAATTTGGTAGGATTGTAGTTGGGTTAAAGACCCGATCGAATATCAGTTGCGTCCGGATTCACTATGCTTCTCTTTGATTTTCCAATAACAGTATTTTCGGGCGTCAGACTATGAATATGGGAGGGGTTTTGAAAGACGATTATTGCGGCACGGCAGCAATAACTCTCCCAATCGTTGGATCAAGGGAACAGCTTCCAAAGAATACTTCAAACTTTCGCTCAGCTAAATATTTTCGCGTCTATGCAACTACACGTTCCTTAAAAACGGAACGATAACTCAACGAAAGTTTTACATGCCCCACGTGAAATGACCGCCGTGAAAAGTTGCAAATAACTTCGGTCTTGTAACTTTATGGCGGCAAGCTTTGCTGTAACCTTGCTAATTTGCATTGCCAACTTGCATCGCGGTTTACAAGAGTCCAGCGACGTAGCCTCCTCGCAATTTTAGGCCAAAGTAACTGATGGAATACTCAAACTCGAAAAACTTATTAATAATTAAACCCCAGTGCAAAGTTTATCACTTGCAAAGTACTTTGTCGTAATTCCCTTTTACATTTCTACAAACAATTCCAGTGCCAGCCAAAGTTTAAATAAAAGGTAACTTAATCACCAGCCAAGCAGACGCGCATACACCGGCACACTGGCGACAAAAGGCACACATCGAGCGGCAAGAGCGATCGAAGACTAACTGAATTATGCGGAAGTAGTTGGGAGTTCATCGCGCCGAGTTCCCAACAAGTGCAGGCCGACGTGGAGAGGAGCGCTTTCGGAAATTCTTCGCGGCTGCCTTAGCGGGAATGCCGAAGAGGAGGGTGGCGGATTAGAGGTGCACCACAGTAAACGAGGAGCTTTGATCAGGACGAGAAAGACCGGCAAGCACGTGTGTTTGAACGCGCCTGCACCTACTGGTGCGAGAGAGAGGCAGAGAGAGGGAGAGAGAGAAGGTGCAGGGGCTGATGTCTGGCGTGGGTTTTCAGCTGGGTATAACGAGCCACTTTGAAGACGAGGCTGGCATTCGCCGTCTGTGTACCGATGTCTCAAACGGCGAAATCGCTTGCAGGGCAGCCTGTTAGGGTGTCTACGTCGCGACCGAGAGAAAGGGCATCAGAGAGGGGAGTGAGAATTGCCGGAGACCACTTGGCTTAACTCCCCCGAGCATTCCTCCGCAAAATTCTAACACACTGCTCTTAAGCTGGCGGAAGGGAAGTTCTTCCGGAAATTAAACGGCTGCCCGCCGCACGAGGGAATCGTGAAAGGTACTATGCCACTAAATCACAAGGAACAACTCCAAGTATTATGTGCTCCCGTGGCATAAATCTTGATGAAACAAACAAATCTCAATATATTATTAATACTGAAAATTGATGCTTGTACAAACATTCACAGGTCAATCAATATCCCACTCGCCAATCTACCGATTTGTGCTATGATTCGGTGGCTAAAGTAGAAATGGGAGAAAAATGATTATAGATGTTCCGAGGAGCAAGGGTTAACAATGAGCGTTCGGTCGGGCGTGGTCCTTCGTGGTAAGTTCACAGATGCGATCTTCCGACCGATACATTTGGGGAGCAGAGCTAGGAGAGGGACAGCTCACAAGGAGGAGAGACAAGGCGCAAAGCCGAGATGCGGCTCGGAGAATCAGCTATCGAAGTGCTGGCGCGGAAGTGGATGCTGAGTGGCGAGGACGAAGGGGGAGAGAGAGCGAGAGAGAGAGAGGCAGTCAACAGCCAAGCAGGGCGTAGGAGTGGCTGGCTGTGCTGGCACGAGGAAGTGGCCCGGCGGTTGCGGCTGATGCACCTCTTGCGTCCCATTTAAAGGGTTCAAGCTCGCCCCGTCGAAGTTACGAGAGTAACTCTCTTGCCCTCTAGGACACGCGATCCCCGCTAATCTAGTTAACCCGCCCGCTCAACCAACTCAACCTTCTCGCTCCTGTTCGAAATCTGTTCCTCCACTTCTTTCTCCGGCTGTCCCGGCCACGCGAGCCCACCCTTTCCCCACCCTTTACATCATCGGGCAAGACTCGACACTTTTCCCCACCCCCAAGTGAGCATTTCTTCTAATGAAGAAGAGAGGTTCAGTTTATACAAGATAGGCTGTGAAGAAATGGTGAAATGAGCAGATGCCTGATGAAAATCTACATGCAAACAGTACCAAAGATTATTGTTTCAATAATATCCAAATACGCATCACTCGGGGAAAGGTTTTCATGAAACAAATTCTACGTCAGTTTGCATTATGCACGGATTATTAACGAGGCAAGCGTTCCACTCGTCGGCGAAAACTTCTTCTCGCGAAAAGTGGATAGCCGGCGACGAATAGTCATTTATTCCGCGGGAGAATCAATGCTTCCCGAGAGTCTCTTTATCGGAGAAGACAGCGTACTCCGAGAGCAAACTTATATTAATCCTTTAAAGTGGTGCGCTGGAAGTCAGCCAGCCTCTTGGGTTTCCGGCCTCCCCACCCCCACCCCTGCGGGACACACACGCCCGCAGTTTTTCGTAGCAAATTTGGAAACTTGGTCGACTTCCTTGCGCAGTTTTTCGCGACCGATTGTCCCTCGCGACTATTACAGACACACACACAAACACACGCAAGCACTCTTTCTCTTTTGTTCTGCTCAAGCGATTCTCGGCGCGCTGACTGTGCATTCTAATCAGGCAAAGTTACGTGTCAGTAAGACAGGATACTCTTTCTTCGAAGCCAGTTCGACTTAGATTGAGGGCAGAACGAATGAACCAAGCTAGCAAAGTGATAAAAAGAGGTCTCTCGGTTTTACACGACCCTTCACTCGAAGCAAGTGAGGCAATGAATTCCGTAAAGGCAAAGATTTTCAATTTAAGGCACGAGATTAAAGTCGAATCTATACTCCACATAAATTTAATTATGACTGTGGAAGCTCTTGTGCAATCATAACATAATTATAACGAATAAAGAATAACAATTAAAAAGAAAATGTTAAAGGATGCATTGAAATAGCTCGCGTGCTGCTAATTTGACTCTACCGATTGCCCGATGTCCACCCGCAGGAAGTGCGGCCTCGGTATTACAAATGTACAAGAGCGATTACCGGCGAGTGAAGACATCGCGGCCATGTCACTGAAGTTAGCCCCGCCTTTTTTCAGAATTAAAAAAATAAATGTTGTGCTGGGTTGTGCTAGAATTGTGCTATATTGTGCCGCAAACCAAATTTGAAAATATTAAATATTACACATTTTACGAAGAAAAAACGATTTTGGAGTGAGATTTAGCCCCGCCTTTTTTCGGAATTAAAAAAACAAATGCTGTGCTGGGTTGTGCAAGAATTGTGCTATACTGTGCCGCAAACCAAATTTGAAAATATTAAATATTACACATTTTACGGGGAAAAAACGAATTTTCGGGCGAGAGTTAACCCCGCCTTTTTTCGGAATTAAAAAAATAAATGTTGTACTGAGTTGTGCTCGACTTGTGCTGCTTTGTGCCGCAAACGAAATTTTTTAATTTCCAAAATTATTGATTTTACGAGCAAAAATAAATCAGTCATCAAGAGGTATGTCGGCCATAAATGCGTCAGTACTGGCAGTACATAAACGAATACACAAGGTGTATACACATTTTTAGGTGTCAATATATACATATAATCTGGAATGCGGGATATGCCACAGCCCCATCTTTCAATACATAGGTATATCCTCATATTTGTCTAGGTATACCAACAGCCGCAAAATCGGAATACCGTGTCTAGTATATAGTCGTATTACTAAACACTTATTCATTGTATGCATCTATGCTTGTATTGGTGTACTTCTGTAGGTATGATCCTATTTATTTTAATTACAGTATAATGTAGGCTATAGGCAGGACGAGAGGCCTGCCTTAGACAAAGAGTGTCGCTAAACCGACGCGTCACATTTTACGACGCAGGCGAGATAGCGATCTCGACCGCGCTGCGAGTGGTACCCCCCCCCCCCTCCCCCCCCTCCACCCTCCCCGCGAGGTGTACCACACACATGCTCACACACTTCAAATTTAAACACTCGTACCGTAAGATGAACCGCCCTGAAACAAATGACGGCGGTGTTCCTTCGAACAAAATCGAAGTCAACTGGGAGTAACAGTCGGTCATTGATCTGTAGTAACAGCCACAGAACGCATCGTCGAATATTCTGCTGGACTAGTCCCACATCGCTCTTGAATTACACCAATTGTTCAGAACTTCCAACGCACTTACAACGAAACTTTGGACACTTTTCTTAAAAAGTGTATTTTAAGACAGCTTTAATTAAGAGTGTATTGTAAGATAGATTAAGCGTGCGCCTGAAATACAGGTATTTACCATGGTTTACATTTCTCAAAATATATGTATAAGCCATTCCACATCTCATTAATTCCACAGTATGTATAAGTCTTTAGAGCACTACTGTATTAGATCTATCCTTCCCAAGCGGGTCACTTTTATCCGGCTGTGGACGCATTTTCGTGAAACGGTATATGATGTCTTTAAGGTTGCGTTAAAGTGATTCAAAATCCTGGTTTCCCAAAATTTGTTATTACATACTTTCAAAATTACAAGCCCTCGCTTTTTCGAGGTTCTACTGGTATAAATGAATTTTTTTCTCAGATTGTAGAGTACGTACCAATTTCATTTTTATTCATTGGCTTGGAGAAGAGTCAGAAGAACCAAAACCTATTTTGAATACTTTTTTTGGTTTTCGTAGAATTAATTTATGCGTCCAGAAAATGGTAGTTTCTCTTTACATCAAAATCTGTCACATGACCGAAAAAAGGTGATCCGTTTAATGAGAAATGATACATTATTCTATACATACATGTATGTATATATGTATATACGCAATCAAATAGTCTTCGTTTTATTGAAAGTTAACGATGTTTTGGGCACTGCATCAGTGTAGCAATTATATGTTACAAAGTAATCCGTACTTAACATCTCGATTTAATCAGACTTCCATCCGGTTTCAATTTCAAAGTAAAGATAGACGGTGGGATTGTAATTGATTTGGTATGGAAATATATAATTAGTGGAAGTACGTTCATATATATACACACGCATAGATGCATATAATGATTAATTGTTAAACATTTTAGCATTATGAGTAGGAGACAGGCTATTGAGTGTTTGCGGCAATTGTTATACCAAGACAAGTATAAGGATATTATATTGGAAGATGGGTCTGTCACAGTTCCCAAATCCCACATATATCAAGACGTATCAAATACAATGCCACCTGAACTCCGATTAAAACCAAAACATATATATACCATATTGAAATTAAACAGATATGACATTCACGAAGAGCTGCTAAAACATAGAAACATATGCTATGAACCAGTAATGACCCCCAACACCACATTAGAAGAGTCAATGGAAAATGAAATATCATTTTCGATTAATATTAGAGATATATGGGATGATATCGAAACAGAGGATGTCGTATACAAATTCAAGAATCGTGGACCGCGTAGGGCACCAACATTAAAGCGCAAGGCATGGACAAATTTTTTGTTTGGGGAAATATTTGAACGCACACGCATTCCATGCGCGTTGAATTTCAAGAGATGCAAATTATCGAATAGCGGATTTGCCATCGTGATAGAAGGAAGTTGTCCGGAATGCCACTGTTCCTTTAGAGGTTGCGTTGCCAATCAGCCGGAAGACAACATACCCATTATGATGGAGTGCTCCGTCAAAAATTATGATTCGTCCTACCAGCACTCAAAAAAGCGGCAACTGAAGGGGACCAAGAGACTTGAAGTGGCAAAGGAATTGGTGGAGGGAAAGACATTACCATCAATTTGGCGTCGCGAGACCGCAAAAAAAATAATGAAAATCGGTGAGAACGAGCCACCAATCTTATTTTCCGGGCATGTCTTGCGTAAGGCAAAACAAGAAAGACAGGACAAACTGCTCGGTGTGCAATCATCTAACATATGGGAAAGCCTTCGCAATCTAAAATATGCAGCAAACATCCAAGGATCAATCCATTCAATGGGGTTGGACCCCTTGTTTGTCCACTACTGGACAAAAGATCAAGTTGCAGTATACGAAAAGTTCCACGAATGTATCTGCATTGATGCTACGGGTTCGTTGATCAAAAAGCCTAAACTGCCCAACGGCGAATTAGAATCTCATGTCTACTTGTATCAGGCTGTAACAACGGTGGAACAATCGCATGTACCATTTTGCCAAATGGTATCGGCTGAACAGCATACCGACGCAATCAGTAATTGGCTAGGAGCGTTTTTAAGAATAGGATCCACGCATAAACGAAATTTTCCCATAGCAAAAGAAGTTGTAACCGATTTTGATAGAGCACTTCTGGGCGCTGTCGCACGCGTATTTGCCAAAATGAATACGTTGAGCGATTACCTGGTATCGTGTTTTGATTTAATACATAAAAAGCAATGCAGAATACCAAAATCATTACTAAGACTTGATATCTGCCATTTTATCAATATGCTGGCTAAATGGAAATGTTGGGCAACGGTGCCGAATAGAGTACGAGTTTTTTATATTAGGAGTATTGCTGTCTTGCGGCAGCAAAACGATTTTGAGATGCTTGAAAAATATGCACGGGCTATATTTTATATTTCTTTGAATTCCAATTATGCCTCGGGAAATTCTTCACATAGAGCTAAGGAATTTTTGACCACCGCGATAAGGGGAATTCCGGACGAATTTAATGTGGAAACACAAAACGAGAATGAACAAGAAATCGAAGAAGATGACGATGAGTACAACGAAAATATTTTTAAGTGGGCAACAAATTTATATAAGTCATGCCAAGCGGATATAGCTACGGAAGTTGAAACCGATGATGTGAACGGTTTTTACTGCCCAGATATGGCAAAAAGATTCAGAGCCCTCCTGCCGTACTTTCCTCTCTATTCAGAGGTAATGCCACCCATTTTCGGCTATGGGACACCAAGAGCCACATCCGCAGCCGTTGAATCTGAATTCAATGACCTAAAACATAGAACGTTAAAGTCCGAATCTCGCCCGATGCGAGTTGATAAATTTATTTCTCGGCATATTTCATCATTTGATGGAAAACTAAAATTAGCTTTGGCTAATGTGGGCCATGCATCAACTTACCCATTGACTAACAAGCACACCGACAATCCTGCAAATCTTAAGGAAATTTCCGAAGAAAAAGAGCATCATGACGCAAACGATTCAGATGAATCAGGCAAAACTGTAGACAGTGACCGGGAAGAGGAAATGGGCGACTTGGAGGAGCGGCGACAGGAGCAAAACTGGCGGAATAAAAATAAGAAAAGTCGACGCATAAAATATATTGACCCGCTGCCTGGCTTTGATTCAACTTTACCACTGTCGATGAACAGAATAAAGTTGCCGGTTATTGTAAATGGTAACTTCTGTTCTAATGTACACGACAATAAGACGATATTTATAGTTAGAAACACATGCGCATTCGACAGCATGTGTCAAATTTTATCCTTGACAACCCAGCGATATCCTAGTTTTAAGGAAGCTGTACATCAGTTCCAGGATACATTACCAATATATGATTGTGTAAGAACTTTGATTGCAAATGGCCTGTCGAAAATCTTTTACTTGAAAAGGGCACGAATCATGTATGATCTGCCGATTTTACAGCGAGAGCAACAACGGAGATCGATAATTAAAATAAATGCCAATGTTAATATCGGTAATCTAGCAATGGCTTTAGTCCAAAACGCGCCTAGCTGTATATATATTACTTCATGTAATGCATGTGGTAATAATAACAGAAAATTACCCATAATTGGTGCCAATTTAGAAATATTAAAAACCAAAGGATTTCAATTTCTATCCGAAGCCGTAGAAGAAAACTACGCAGTAAATAATAAATGTTGTCCCCATTTGCAAACTCCCAGGCGAAAATATGGACCACATGTATTCGTGGAAACTGATACTGGCGATCGAACGAAGACAAAATTACAAGACGTTCCTCTGGAAATATGCCTCTCAGAAGGATCTGAGTTATGCAACTTGAAACTTGCTGGTGTAATCGGATATGAAGGGACATTTCAATCAGGCACAACTGGCCATTATATCGCGTATTTGAAAGCTATTGACGATCAATGGGAGTATTTCGATGGCAACGGGAAAAAGGGATATTATAATCTAATTTCTGGCATGAATGACATTCATGCACATATGTGCATTTACATATCATTATAATAAATACTACTTCATGTTTTTTAACAGAACCGCATCATTTTATGTTTTAATCCTTTCCCACCATCCATGATTCTTATAAAAATCCTTCATTTCTAACATTTTTTAACCTGTTAAACAGCATACGTCGAGCAGAATGCAGTACAATAATCGGATCTTGCATGTACGAAAAAATGTCCGAGTTCCAACTTGATGGCTACTTGTGAGTTGCGATTAAATCTATAGTTTTAAAAATGTTTAAATTCTATTTGCGGCACAAAGCTGTACACGTTTGCCACAAACATCACATGTTTCATATTCGATAAAATGACGAACATCACTCTTGGCGGCCAAGTGTAAGTGTTATTTAAAACGACTGTGATTTGTTATATCGAAATTTTGTTTGCGGTACAAGGCAGCACAAACTGGGCACAACTCAGCACAACAATTAGATTTTCCCTAACCAAAAAAATGGCCGACATACCTCTTGATGGCTGATTTATTTTTGCTCGTAAAATCGATAATTTTGGAAATTAAAAAATTTCGTTTGCGGCACAAAGCAGCACAAGTCGAGCACAACTCAGTACAACATTTATTTTTTTAATTCCGAAAAAAGGCGGGGTTAACTCTCGCCCGAAAATTCGTTTTTTCCCCGTAAAATGTGTAATATTTAATATTTTCAAATTTGGTTTGCGGCACAGTATAGCACAATTCTAGCACAACCCAGCACAGCATTTGTTTTTTTAATTCCAAAAAAAGGCGGGGCTAACTCTCGCTCCAAAATCGTTTTTTCTTCGTAAAATGTGTAATATTTAATATTTTCAAATTTGGTTTGCGGCACAATATAGCACAATTCTAGCACAACCCAGCACAACATTTGTTTTTTTAATTCTGAAAAAAGGCGGGGCTAACTTCAGTGACATATCGCGGCCGGGTAAAGGAAAAACCGCGCGTACGTTTGATTCCGCGATCGAAGGAGGGGTTGACATCGGGCCGAGGGAGAAATATTAATCGCGTGTCGGCAAAGCCCCTTTCAAGCGTCTGTTTTTTTTCGCCCTGCGTCCGTGCGCGGTCGTAGGTGTCGTCGTCGTCGCGCCGCCCTCTACTACATCACGCTAAAAAGCACGCAATCTAATTAACCTGTCAAACGCACCGATTGCCATCGCCCCGGGGAGGGAAAGCGCCGGGAAAATTTGCGCGAGACGTCAAAGCATACCTGTCAAAAATCCGCACAGGTGCACTCGATACTTTCATTTTCGAGCATAACCCAGCGACTGCGTGCTCGTGTGTAGTCAAAAGCAATGCGTTCGATCATTCCAACTAGTGTCTGGCTGCGAGCGCGTGACTGTGTGAGTGAGTAAGAGATGTTGCTGCCTACTATTTGCAACAGGGAGAGCCGTGTATGCTCGGTAGAATGATTGATTGCTGTTGCAAAAAGTCTGCGGTTTAATGGAATTCGATGGGTTCGCCGAGTTGATGCGTGTTACCGACTCGAAATTTCGCTAACCCTGGAATGCCGCAGCAATTTTGATTAGTTCAAATAAAGGGCCGAGATTATGGCACGCAGCCGTTCACTTCATCCAATTGATTGGCAATCGCAGTTCTGCAACTAATTGCCAATCAAACAGAACTCCTTTCACACTGCACATTTCCTATACTGATGCAATATTTCCCAAAAATTGGTCTTGCTAACACTTCCATTTGGCGAGCAATGCCAAAAAAATTGTACAATATTAATGAGAATTGAGCTAATCAAAGTTAAATTGACACGAAATTCCGTACTTGTTCCACAAATATTCAGCCCACGCGTACCAGTCCGCACTTTAACAGAGTTAAACGTCAAATGGCAGAAATCACGGCATGCGGCTACACCGGCCACTGCTTCACTAGACCCGAAACCAGTATTGACCGATTTGGGGGGGAGGATGAAAAAAAGAAGTTGCAGTTATCGGCTGCTTTCTGGCAGACAGACTGGGTGTAAACAAAGCAGGGCCCCGGGTTAATGGCTGAAGGGAAACTTTTCTCTGCATAGCAGGCTTCTATCCGTCTTTAGAGGGTGGTGGACTGGCGGGTGTAGTCAGGTATACTATGTAGAGTCGAAGCATTATCACTGAATACACTGGGCGGCATCGCGCGCGCAAAACTTTCGCTCGGCTCGCCCCTTTTAGGAATGGCATTTTCCGCTAGAGAATGGCCGGAAAAGCATGACGAGCGCGTCCGAGGCATTGAAAGGGAAGCAGAGAAACTTGAATAAAATGCCGCACGGCTGACCGAAGCCCCCATCATTTCGTAGCCCCTAACGAGTTTCTCGGATCCCCTGGGAGAGATGCCTGACGACGCTTTCCGGCTATTCTTTCCCTCCTCGGCCACCTTCTACCTCTGCTATTGCCCGACACAACGGCCACGTGCCCCTTCGACTGCTCCATTTTCCGTCTCACGCTTCGCTGCCCACACCTACCACTCTTCCACGAGCTTTTTCATCCCACCTCAATACCCTCACTCTACCCCTTCTCTCTCCCCTTCCGATCGTTTACTGACCGCTCGGCTACTGACTACCGGGCCCCCTAATCTCCCAGTCTAATGAAAGGGATTTCTTACTCTTTGCCAAGTTGGATTCATTAATATCAATTTCACGTTAGCTCGAAATAAGTGTGGCTAATTGGCCACTCTGAGTCAACTTAATTGGAATAATAGCGATTAGAATAGGAGATCTCTTGTCCACGATTGTTTATTGTACTATTCTCTTTTCTTTTTGTGCTATGTAATGCTATGTTAATAATTGCCTTGTAATGTTGATTTGCAAAGGGGTAGTAATCGATAGGACTACCAGGGTTTAAATACGTATGAATTTTGGGTCAAATATTTATTACCGGAATCCCCTTAACTTCTCGGTTCGATGCGCCCCCTTCCAATTAGTGGCCTGATGAACGGCGTGCTGATTTACTTGTGTGTTAATTATTTTCGGATAATGCTCGAGACGGAGGGTATTTAATTATGATTCCGTCAACTGAGTGGATTTGGAATTCGCGTCAATTGCCTGTCAAAGTGAGCTTTCATTCTCCCACGTGGCCTGTCTATCGTCTGGACGTACATATCTCGGATGCCCCGCCGACCCCCGGCAATCGCGTTGATCGATGTGTCATATCATTTTGATGTCATATGTGTACCGGACATTTTGGCTACTGTCCACCGCAATTCGCCATCCCCCCGCTGGATGTGCGTGCGCTGCTTCGAGTCACGACTATGCAATCATTATGAAATATATTATTAATTTTCTAACTCTACGTTTCGTAGATTTTGAACCACTTAACTTTTCGTTTCCACGACAAGAGACTTCTAGTTGCGCGAGCTAGCTAAAGATTCTTTATCGGCGGAACCCATTAGTGCGCGGATACATACGTGAAAAATGTACCGTGGCCCAGAAGCAGTATGTTCGCAGTATATATTTTAGTAATAAACTATGAGAGTTCTGGAAATAAGCCGAGAATAATTTGCATATGCGATGACTGTTTGCTCTAGAATCCCGGCCCTATGCAAATGCAACCAACTATTCGCTGTACACATAGCATTTACTGCCGAATTTCTTATTATTTTTCATGAATGTTATAAGCTCTTTCGATGGAAATTCAATGCGGATGGAATCTAAATAAGAAATTGGGCGAGGTTGGCCGAAAAGAGGACAGAGTGCAAAAGCGAGGCGCGGAGCATAATGTTTGCCTGTAATTATAACGAATCATGCGAAATCCGTTTTCGGCGCGCGGCACAAAGTTCCATTAGGGAGCGTGCTCTCATTTCCATGCGGTGGTACACGCCATCCGGCCGCACTAATTCTAATTCGAATTTGCATAGAGCGTCGGGAAAAGACGACACACGCGCTAAAGATTCACCGTGATTGCTGCCCGCTCGGTCTTGCGAAGTTTAAACTCGCTGTACACCGAAAGCTTAGGCTGTAAATTAACCGTTTCAATTACATGTTCGCATTTTGTCATTTCTTTCTCTAGTTTTTACAAGTTAACCCTTTGTACTCCAAGCAGTTAAATTAATATAATTCTATTATCACTTGGGATTCATTTGAATCTAAGTTACCTTCTTTTTGATTTCTGTTTTTGCATAGAAGATCTGGTACCCGGATATGAAAACTTTCATGAGAGATTTATGAACATTTAATCTGACGCTAACTTTTAGCTCGTTCAAGTTGCTAGCTCGAAATAACTAACGTTCTTGCGGCTCGATGCGCTTGTAAAATGCGATTCCATTAAAGTTAAAGTTAGTGTTTCTCGAAAAGTTCCCGTATTACAATCTTAGGAACTCTGCACACCTTCCGGTTGTATACTCAAGATGATCTATGATCGTATACCATTTTCTGCACTTCGATTAAAAGTGGATACTTTGAACAAAGTAAATTCAGTTGATATTATGAATTGATAGGTGTCATTTTGCACAAACCAAAAGAATATGAATTATTCGCGTTAAAGGCTCGATGGTATCGATTGTATCCCTTTAAACCGATAGAGTTTCGTCCATCATTGATCAATTTTCGGCGTCCACAGAGCGTACAAAAGACCTGTAAATTTCGAATATGGCCGGACACCGGGCATATTTCGCAGATTTATATGAGGGCGTTCTGCATTCAAAAAGAATTTAAGCACGCCAATTGGGAAGTATTAACAATTCAGGAGAGAACGCGTCTATCTTTCATTCGCCATTGAAAGCCAGTGAAGCTCGAAATGATAGCAGGTTCTCCAACTCTCGCCGGGAGTGCTTCGGTAGCACGCGCAACGAATAACTCATCAGACAAATACATAATTCGCCGCAAACGAAAAAGGCAATCAAACCATTTGCATGTTACCGAAAAAGCTCGTAAATCATTCTGAAGAAATGGCGCGGTGCCCTTGAAAAATAACTTGGCCAATATAATCTATGAAATACTGAGGTCTGGCAAGAGCATGTTTGCTATAATCATTTAGCGAATTACGTAGAGTAGAATATAAATGACGATCCGGGTTCTACTGCACTCTTGGGACAGCTACAAGTCAAACTGCAAGTATCCTACTTCTGTCTTCTCAATTCTTCAGGGGGTGAGTACAGCCGGAGATAAATCGTCAGCTGGGGAGAAGAAGTTTCACGAACCAAGTGCCCTCGCACTCGCGGCAAGACTGGTTCATAATGTACATCAATTGTATCACTCGTGTGTACACTGGCTTTAGATGGGCACACGCTCTCGGAATTCCGGGCGATAATAAGAGAGAGGACTCTTAAAGCGTTAAAGCGGTGCTTTCTTAGGGAATAGCAACTAGAAGAGACTTCCAGCGGCACAAAGTTCCAATTACAAAAGTCATTACTATTCAAGATGCGGCAGTCGACGCTCATCCTCCGCCAGCCTGGCCTATTAAGCCGGGGAAACTGCGTGGGTGGGGAGAAAGAGTTATAGTGTTCGCAAGATAGAGAGGCCGAGAGAGCTGTGGAAAACCTATTACCCCGTTGACTTAATGCTGGACCTACGTGCCGCGAGATTAGACCGATCCCGGGCACCAACTCCGCACTTTATGAGCCACGAGGAGGTCGACTTCCTCGGCTAACGAAGGAACGGGGAATTTTTAAAGACAACTTAAGAAGTTCGAAGCATCTTTTGGGCTGCACCTGTGCCCGCGGGATTTACGGGATATTTATAAATGAGTGAACTAAAGAACCAACCTGTCTTCTAATCCAGAAAGTAATATAAGCTCAAGTGATCCCGGAGGAAGGTTGGGTGAATATGAAACTGAATAAACACTTAAAAATGTGTACACTTCAAAAGTCATTCAACTAAAGTTATACATATCCTATTTTAATTTCAGTTCGAAATTCGGAATTGAATTGAATGAAATAAGTAGTTATTAGTTATTCTTTACTACTAGGATCACGACTTTAATAATCGATAATGAATTTAGAATAAGTTTTTCGTGGTATTTCAATTAGAAAGAGCGAATAATAGGTACTCTAGTTGAGTAATTTCAATGACAGTCCCGTGACCTGCTTGATTCGAATTCAGAGGATGCACTGGCCCGATGCATGCACGAGGTTCATTTAGGTGCGCTTCCATTTTTCCAGGGGGCGTGAAAACGGCCGGCCGATATTTAAACTTCGACGGCACGCTTCGCGGTACCACAAGCCGCTCTCTAAACTTTAAAGAACTCTCGGCGCGAGGAATAAAGATGGAGCAGTGGAGGAAGATGAAGTGTGCGGGAGAGGAGCGCACGTTGGCTCGAAACTGGGCGAGCGCGTTCCTTAAATTCTTCCGGGACTCGCTCAAAGATCTTGGACACTCGAGAAACTCGGCTCGAACTCTCATAGCGCTTTCAAGTGGGCCTGCTTCGGCCCGGCAAGAGCGCACGAATAATAGGAAAGGTGCTGGTACCGCATACATGTTAGATCGAAAATAATCCTCCCACTTCCCGCCCCAAGTTCTACTATCTCCTCCTTTGAGTAACAGTTGCCCGATGCTTTTAATTAACATAAATCTCGACCGCCTGAATTCCCCCGACTTAATTGCACTAGTGGAAGAACTGTGTCCCAGTGCGGCGAATGGCACCCGGAACTTACTGGGCCGACTCTGATATTACGTCAAAGGAATTTCGCGAGGAGTACGAATTTGTAACCACATGACTAATTGAGACAACTTTCGTTTACAGAATTATGAAGTTTCGTTCATTACACCGCGCTCCCTTCAAATCGTTAGAAACCTAAAAGCAACTGCGGTATAATTTTAGTTATTAATCAAAGCACGTTTATCTTACGCAGTCGAACGAAACTCGCCAAAGGAAGTGGAGTACCAAACTAACATTTTCTAAAAATTGCTTCAATTTGATCGAGTGTATAAAATGGACGATATACCTAAACTGAATTACACGAAAATTAGAAAAGCCATTTACTCCAAAAGTTCACACATTGAAAGCACACAGAATCTCACACGAGCTCAGTGTTTTCAACACACTGAGTTTCGGAGTTAGAGAAGTGGTAGGACGAGGTTCCCGCAGTGCGCACGTACACAGGATGCGTTTCAATGCGGCCTTTCCGTGCCGGCGGTCGAGGGTCGAGTGCTTCATCAGAAGATCGAGAAAGGAATTGAATTACGTATCCACCGCGTCGATATAACAAAGGGCTAGAGAGAGGAGAGGGCTGCAGGTTAATGTGGAACGTGAAAGGGAAGCTATAGCATCTGGCATCAAGCTCCGTCGGAAAGGAGCGGGCGGAAAAAGAAGAGGGAAAAGCAGCCGACTAGCTAGGGAGAGGGAAATTCAGGAATTACAGGAGCAGCATCCCGATCTTTCGTCTAATTCCCTCTATTTACCCTATTCCACCATCCGTGAACAGGCTTTAACGAGGCGAACGGAGCCGCTATCTGTGCGTGAGAGTACGCCGCACTACCTTCTCCTCGACTTTTAACAGCTCTCCCTCTTTTTCACCCCCTCGTCTTGCTCCATCCCCCGTTCCCTTCGTTTCTTCTTTCACGATCTTTCCACCTTTCGAACACTCTGTGCACACTTGTGTTTATCCGCTTGGTCGAGGAATCTTCGCAGCGTTTCACTTCCTTGCAAATCGCAGTACTTCCTTTCTACCTTTCTGTCGACCTCTTTTTCCCGCGCACCGAATCTACCCCGTTTTCTAACGCCACCACCTGTTCTCATGCTTTTTGTTCTCTCCCGCTCTGGCTTATGCGCTTTCTCCTGGCGGGTGACTTTAGCGGTCGCCGCTTCACTTGGTCGCAGCAATCGCCTCTCCTTTGCTCATCGGTATGCTAAGTGTTTGAGGAATGAAAGGCTGCGGATTCTTCTAAGGATAATCACACGGAAATTCGCGCTTTTGTATTCGCGCAAATCGGGATGATGAGACTGGGAGATGTATCTGTTAAATTGTGAGACGTCCGGGCTGATGGGAAACTATGTGCTCAATGTGCTGTGAATATGGAACAAATAAACAGAAAATATATGAAAAAGGATGGACAGAATTATTCCTATACTACAATAAATTTATCGAAACTCTGAGTAAATATTGAAACTAATAAATAATACAAAACAAAAAAACAAACTAAGCTTGAATACAAACTGCAAGTCTATAAACAAACAGTCCCATCAAAAGTTAAAATAGCAAGGAAAAGAATCGAAATCCTGTATACCTTACTTATGCAACTGAAGGATGTTTCCTGTCGTTATTTGGATAGAGACGTGAGTTTCTTAAGAGAAAGTACGGTGCAAAGAAAAATATTTTCTTCTGCCTTCGGGTTAAGCCTACGCCATGCTTCTCCACCCTACAACTACCTCTTGGGATTTCTCTTCCACATTTAAGACGATTCATTTGTTTCCGGATCCCGTGGGAGCGCTGGGCCTTATCGCCCTTATCCCATACGAATGAACGATTGCTGCATGACTCGTGTCATTAATAATACAAATCGCCGCGAAAATATCGCTTATCCCAAAGGTAGCCCGCGATTATTTCGCCTCCTGCTATTTCCGATATTTCATTTTACTGTGGGGTGGATTTTGGGTGTTTTACATTATGCTAGATCGGGCGAGATCATACTCTTATAGCTTTATAGAATATTTGAAAGCATGCTGCTCATTACTTTGATATTTATATTCAATAGTTTTATAGTGTAAAAGAGCTGCCTTGTGAAATTGCCTGACCTGGCATAAAACCGAAAACATAACACGTTGGAATGGAAACGTTCACGCTTCATGCGAAGCAGCAAATGAAATTGAAAATTCACTTCCATAAGAATCAGAGTGTACGAGTTGTATCAATGTAATACGTTTCTATTAACGATCCCGGTATTGTTATCGACCGATGCAACCGGCGGCGGAGTGATAACTTCTTGAGCATGAAGTACGATGTTTTCGAGAGAAGCCGGGCGTGCCACGTTTCGAAGATTTATTCCGGCTTTCGCGGCTGCAAACCTGCGGGACAGAGAGAAGTCGTGGCGGCCGAGTGGGGGAGATAGAGGTGCGAGTCTGGCCGCGATTTCGACGAGATTTATTTTTGCCGGATAATTTCGGCGGCCGAAACGCTTTTCGGGAAGTTTTTAGTGGATAACTTTTTCCATCGACCTACTTTTGACCCCGCAGCCCCCACCCCCGCGACCACCCCTCGACTGGGACGAGAGAGGTGGGAAAAACGGGGGGTGAAACTACAATTTTTTAATGAGAAAAATTCGCCTAGAATTATACGCCCGGCCGTTCGAAATTAGAAAAATTCTCTTGTGAGACGACTCGTGAGATATGTGCACACGCGGCAAGAGCTATCGGCTTTTATGAGGTGAACGCAAGTGTCGGGAAATGGGAGCGGGTTTCGCGAGTGAGAGCGGATAAAAACAGGCAGGGCTTTTCGATGCTTCGTTCGGCGACGAGCTTTTTGTGTAACACGGGTTAACTCCCGAAGATAGTGTGGTTAAATGATGAATGGGCTTTTGTGGAACTGTGAAAAGGACTGGATATGGAGGAGTATCCGGTGATCGGGGTAGGTTGATCTGGTCATGGCTCACCATTGATGACATGCACATTGACACTTGCTCTCTCGGCGACAGTCGGGACACAACTGTAATTCCCAGAGTCGCCCGGTTTCGCATGTGTGATCCGCAATCTGCAACAAACACAATTTTCACTGATTAGCTCATAGATCTTACCAAACTTTTGTTTCTATCAATGCTTGGAATGACTTCGACCTGATTCTCTTATCTAAAAATCAATTCTCACATTAATAAGAGTATATTGATGTTGAAAGAGTTGTTTCATATCCTCGCAAGTCGAGCACGAAGTCCATAATCAAGAATCTTTCCTAGAATACTGAACTGCGTGAAAAATCCTCCGAGTATAGATCTTTTCCGCAAAATCGCGCGCTCGCGCTAACATGGTCGCGTAATAGCGCGGGGAATTTCGTCGGAATTTATGTTTAATCTCTCATGGTCGACGGCGCTCTCCCAATTATGATTTCATGGCTAATTATAATTTCAGGGCTAATTAAATTCCGGCCAAGGAAGGGACATATCACGTAGGCGATAGCGCACCGCACTTGCTACACGCGGATTGGTCGAAAATAAAGGGAGCGCCGATTTCGAGGCTGCTCGCGCGCTTTAATTATTTACGTGTACACACATCCGCTCAAGGCTAAATAGATGAGGCAATAATTCATTGGCGCTCTCGATAATGCCCAATTTCAATAACAAATCGGGATCCAACCTCTCCGGGGGCCAATTGTCAGCTCGCCTTTGTTTGGCCCGACCACTTGCTACACTGGTCATAATAATTGGACTACTTAATTTCGCCGCTCCTCCAACCGCTGTGATTTCGTGTGCCACTTCGCGCGGCTTAAATCATTGGGTCAAATTGATTTCTGCATTTTCATGTGACGCAACCCCCGCTGCCCAGTTCGCTCCATTTACAAACAGAGTGAATTAATTTATCCTCGCGCGCGCACAGCAAACACAATTTCCCGAATTACCGCGGCAAAACCATCAAAGGTTTAAAGTTGCTATTCAAACGGGGGCGATTTCAACGGCGTTTTAAATAAATTGCCAGATATATTCGTTGGGAAAAAGTTGCGACATTTGTTTCAATAAAGCGTTTCAATCAGAAGACGAGCGCAAAACCCGGCCAAATTTACACCCCTCATTACACACGGGTCAGATAAGTCTGCGGGTAGAATCCGAGAGAGGAAGTGAGGGAGTAGCCCCGCGTCCAGCGATTCAATTAATCACGCGGCATTGTTTTCAAGTCAGTGGTAATGCGATGTTCTCCGCGCTCGCCGCACACTGCGTGTTTTCGTTTTTCCCGCTGTCGCGACAGAAAGATCGAGGGTACATTAAATCCCTAAGTACAGCGATTACGTGGATTCCCCTACGTTCCATCCCCGGACGCAGCCTCCAATGATTAATCGCACCCTCTCACCGGCGCCGCGACGCGCTCGCGCCTCCAACCACTAAGAAGCAACGCGCGGAATCACATTTTTCAGCGTCGTTCCCCCGCCAACCGTCATCACGCACTCGCCTTATCAGCAACAATGGACCTACCGTGTCCTCAACCCCGGTCGTATAAGCAAGCGGACAGGCGGCCGGACGACGGCTCATTAGGGTAGTCACTGTAGGTCACGTTTTCCAACCCGGTAATATTAACACTGACGGTAACACTGACTCAAAGAAACTGAAGCCGCGCGGCAAATGAGTGGCAGTACCTAAAGAGGATTCTACCTGGAAGCGGGTCGATGGGGATGGTAGGGATCAGTCAACTGGAGGGGGAACTTCCAAGTAGAATTATCATCCTCTGCCTTGCAGATTTCAAAGTGTCGGAAGAGAATGCAAATAATTGTTGCGGAAATGTTTGAGTTTAACAATTAATTTAACTAGTTCAGCAATTGCTTGAGCTTATTTGTGCTAAATTAAGCTGCCTCATGGAGTGGACTTGCGGCGAAACTAATGTTTCCCTAATTGAAACCGACACAATATCATTGATATCAGTATACATTGCGTGGCCTATTAAACCGGCGTGGTAGCGCGCTAGGAGAGAATGTCGATGGTAGAGGCATTAATTGCGACAGAGTGAACCCCCAAAGAAAGGTCACTAAACTGCGCCAATAGATTATTGATTAGTCATTCACTTGCCATACTTCGGTAGTTAGTTCCGCCGTATACAATTGTAACGTATCGCTCCCGCGGGGCCGCTACCGATCGTTTAAGGACAGTCGACGGTGTTCCTCATTGTTCTATGACTGCGGGAGATAATTATTTTAGTAGCTTCGCCAAACTATTCTCAGCACTTTAGACAGCGGGCAACACTATGCAATGTACTCCACTGACTAGGGTTGCTACCAAAATGAACTGACTGTCCGCCTCTAGCCATGCGAAATGCCACGGGGCAAATAGGCGAAGAAAATCACGTTTATCACCTAAAAGTGAATGTACCTCTTTCTTAATCTTAATAATTGTCGCGCTTAATAAGCGCGAGCGTTTACAGACTAAATTCAGTTTGAGTTTCGAGTGACGAAAATGCGAATATGACAGGATATCTCCGCGGAGTTCCGAGCACGATGTAGTGCAGACAGTGTCCTTTGTCAGGTGGTCCGTCCACCGTGGAGACGCATCGAGCATGCTCTGCATTTCTCTACGCGCGCCGCCGCGCCGGTTGCGTGCATGCGAACAGGACCCGCACACCCGCACACTCCATACAGCCCCGGGGCCTATAGCGGCCTCTTGTTAGCTCGGCGGTTTCTGTTGTGTCGCGTGAATATTGCGCGAGCGCGCGCCGACGTTTCTCTAGCATCTGTTTTTGGACGTGATTGACGACTGCCGCGGTGACCGGCGAGAGACCTCACGAATTTACGGCCCACTACCACCGCACCTATTCCCCGACCGCCAAGAATTGAATTAATTCACTTGCAGACGGCCGCCAGAGCGATTTATGCGATATATCGAACCGCGAGAGAAAGCCTCTTACGCCTCGCACGATTAAAGAATGTGTCTACTCAATTTTAATCATTAACCTTTAGTCACTTTTACCCACGCGAGGATGTTGAAAGGTTGTCCAATGAAAAAATCGATTATTCCACACATGACCGTATGCGGATGGAATTTTAATAGCGAAAGAAATTTCAGTGAGGCAGTTTTCAGCGCGAAAATAGCCAGATACTTTAACAGCAGTTCAAAGAATGTTAAACAGGAGTACTTGAAGGCAGGGGTTCAATCTTCTTCCTTCGATAGGTTCATTTTAAGTTAATAGATGCTGAAGGATAGCCCGCCTCGGCGTTCTCCTTTTTCAAGCTTTCTCTCTCTCACTCTTCTTGTTACTTTCCGATACTAGGCTAGTCTCTTTACCGTCGAAGCTTTATGCAAAGTTATTGTAAGTCTCCCGGAGTCCCCGACTAAAGCCTCGCCTTAGTTACGTGCTGGGCTTTACGCGGCTTATAATACAACGTAATACTACTCATTAATATACGCGCGTCCGCTAATAATCAAAGAATTATCGACGCGTATTCGTGCAGAGTAATGCGCCATCGACCACAACATGTCCGTCACCAATTGTTCACGGATACTAGTACGAAAACTTTAAAAAGTTTGACAATTTAAAAGTAAGAAGAGAATTATTGTTGCTTATTTGGCATGAGCTTGAGCGCAATCTCCTTATTATCTGGAATGCGTTGAAAAAGGAGATGCGGTCGAGTTGGACGGGGAAGCGAGAGTGTAAGTGCAGGGGAGGATTGCTCACCTCGATGTGAGAGCGTCGCTCCATTCGGTCTCAACAGTAATCCTGGGCTCGGTGCCGATGTCGTTTTCGGAGAGCGGCGATGTCACGACTGGCTGGCTGCCACGAAACCAGGCGACCGTGCCCAGATCGTGGGGCCCCTGGGACATCAGGCACGTCAGCGTCAGGAGACTTCCGGTCTTCACGTAAACGTCCAATGGACCGCTTATTTGTGCCTTCGCCTCTGCAACACACAATCCAATCCCTCACGGTTAGTCCACCATGCGGAATTCACTTGCAAATTACAATCGGCCCATCGGCCATTCGTCAATTCCGTCCACTCCTCGCTCCGACTATGCAAATTAACAAGCAGTCTCGCTTAATCCCACTGTGTTTTAAACACGCTCCACTAGAATCAACTGAGCTGATTCTTAATCGAGTCTGCGAGAAAGAGTAAAAATGTGAAGTTTCAGGTAAGAATATTTCATCCGCCATGCGTGGTAAAGGTAGGGAAAAACTCCTGTACACTGCACGGCCAAGCGAAAACTGTGTCAAATTTCCCGTATCCAATTTAATCCTGGCTCGGGGCTCTAACCTGCTTCAAGAAACTTTTAATCTTATACATAGTGTGTGCACCTGAGAGGGACAGAGGCAGAGTGTACGGGACAGATATGTGGAGTATACGTGCGCTCGAATATTTTTGCTAGAAATATGACATATGGTACTTTTGTCGGAAACAATGACGAAGGATCAATAGCGAAGAACGGGGGAGGTTAATTCGTCGTAAATAAAAGGCGGTCAGGGGAAATATAGAACTTTTCACATTACACGGCCGCGAGGGTTGGAAGGGTGAGTTCCATCGTATCACTTGCGAGCGAGCGGCTTCGCTTCAGGTTGAAAAGCTAGTACGTTGCTCTCTGGTCCAGGACCATCTATTCCGGAGGCCCAACAGCGGCAATGAAACTTTCCACCCAAGTGCAATTCAATGACTCTCGCCGATACATACATCGATCTTGAAAAGGGTGTTTCTACAGAATCGAAGTACGTACTTATATCGCCAAAAGTATTATACATATTGGTATACATGTAAGATTCGTTATTCCTAGTTTTGTTGACGCACGTAATACTGCTCTCTATGTATAAGAGCTATTCTGAATGTTGAATGGTGAGGAATTCTTTGAACGTTCGTGTCTTCTTTACGTATACCCTTTGTGGGCATTGCGCAACACAAATGGAGACATCTAGCGCGTGCAGGGCTCTGTAAATATTGTACAAAAGGAAGTGCAGCCAATGGATTTCGGTCCGACTTTCTGCCGTGCAGGGGCAAATAAAATGTTTTCGATTGGCTTTGTGATTTATTTTGCGACTCCGAGAGAAGTGGACTCAATGTAACGGAATTGGACGGCTTCGGCGTGCTCGCTTTTTCGCCCGCCATACCTTGCCATCCCCGGCAGCCATGTGGTGCCGACGTGGTCCTTTAATAATTACTGGCCGCCGATATTTTTCACTGTTTGCAGCAACTATTTCGAGCCACTCTTACTAATGCACTGCGGGTCCCCATTATCACGCGGTCGAGAAATTCGAACAGAACGAGAGCAAACATTACGGAAAAGTACCATTTATTTTTTCATAAATCTATACTTCTTGAAGACCCGTTTTTTCTTTCTCAGCTAATAATTGATTAGGCTGCTTAGTCTCTAAGTATCAATGCTGAATATTAAATAGCATTTTAGATTGACATGTTCTGTTAATTTAAGTAAACCCTCGGTAAACCCTCACGGTCACCCTATTGATAAAACACTCTTTCCTGCAAGGCTTCCGAAAAGTGTTCACTGAAAAAGCGTAGCAACGCATTCGTTAATCAAAAGCGAGCGGGAAATTGGCTCGAATGTATCGCGGAGACAACAGGGCGAAATATTTCGGCTCTCCATCACCGAGCAGACCTCGCGGTAAAAGCATGGGAAACGTGTTCCAGAGTACAGGGAGCACGTGTTCTAGCGGATACATGTATACATAGGCACGCGTGCGCACACATATTTCTCCTTTCTTTTTGGGCCGACGTGCGTTCTACATATTGCGAGAGCAGCGGCGGCAGCAGCATTGCGGCAAGAGGAAGCTATTGAAGAGGGAGCCGTAAACAACAAAGTGCGAGGGAGTGTGGCGCGGCGAACGCAAACGAGCATCCCTTAAATTAAACTTTACCATTATCTGTCGGCGAGACAAAGGCCCAATTGTTCCTCTGCCTTTTTACCCTCTCGCTCCGCCAGCGATGCCGCCGCCGCCCCTGGCTCCATCGTTCTCTGCCGGTTTTTACTATCGTCCGATCCCGTTTTTGGCAGGGCTCACCTCCTGCTCTACGAGACCTCGCAATTCGGCAAAGTAACACACGAGCGAATTCCACGGGCGAAAACGGGCTTGCGATAATTGTTGCGAGCGACAATCGCTGACGAGTGACAAAACAGGGGGTGCGAGAGGCAGAGAGGGGGGAAGGGAAAGAGCGAGAGGGCCGGCAGGAATCGGCAACGAACAACGCTGCAATAATTCGCGAAACTGTGTTCTCAATGCCACCGAATCCGGAATTGCTCGGCAGAAAGTTACGTTGCCAAACGCGAAAACAATTCTCCCTCCCAACTGCCTCCCCTCGCTCTCTCACTCTTTCTCCCTCGTTCGTTCTCTAATATCCCGCTAGCTCTCTAACTGTTCCTAGGTGCAAGCAATGTATCGAGTTCTTACTTCCTCTCGGGTTTAGAGTCTCGGCAAGAATCGATTTAAACTCTGTACAGTGTGAAACTCGGTTTTCAGTGAAATTATAAATTGCGAGTTCGCTCGTTCTGCCTGTTCTTCCTTCACTTCGATTTGCATTATTATTTCGATCGCATTAGTATTTGGTGGTTTTTCACCGTCAGCTCGATTATTATATATTGGACTGCTACGCGGCCGTAATCGAATGATACAATTGTTGCGGTCATGCACCAGTGATGCCGATTTCGGGGCGATTGCACCGTCAATAAATGCGAAATTTCCTTCGATACCTCGAAACCGCGCGACCGACATCGCGATAAACCGACACTAATGGAAAATCATAATTCTCGCGCAAAAACCAAGGTGTGCCATTTTATTATGCGTGCTGAAAATACTGCAGTACCGAATTTATTTTCCGCCGCGACCCCTCTTTCAATGTGAAAGCTCTATACAGAGGAAAATGCATCGCGTTGGATATTACAAAATAAAAGCACGATATGTTCCGTTTGTAAAATATTTTTTGCCCGGTGCAATCGATCACAAATAATCACTCGATTTACCGATGAAAATTAAGAAACGAGCAATCCAACATTTGTGTCGGCCCTTTTGCATTATTCAGTCGCGTGTGTGTGGATTTAATTCCATTAATGTACGCTTTAATACACCTTCCAGTTTCAATAAACATGCATGTTTTTATTACAAATTCCGCTTCGCGCCGGATTTGTTCCGGTAATATTTATCACATCATTGAAACCCCTATTCTTTCGCTGAAAGTAACATATTGTTACTGCAAAATACCACACAGCGCATTGCAGGCTTTATTGTGAGCAAGCAAATCTATTCGATTTCCCCCGATTGTCTTCAATATCAATAACAACTATTTTCTACTACTGTATGTACCAACGCTCGCGGATTTTATTCTCAACCGCAGTCCCTCTATTTATTGTAATATTCATGTTACTGCAGCGGACGAATATATCTCGTCGCAATAATTACGTCCCTCCCGTAGACGAGAATTCGTTAGCGCGGTGGCCGCGCAGCGTCGCATATCTGGGCGGATTTAGAATTTACAAACGCGGGCGCGCGCGTCCTGATTTCACAAGGCGGCTTCCGATTCTGTAAACAAGGACGTCCCGGCGCGCGGGTACACGGGGATTCTCTGTTCCCGAGGGAGGATTTGGATCAGGGAATAATGCGTGGGCGGGAAAACCTGCGACGCAAAGTGTGTCAATTCGCCCGGCACACAGGCGCGCACGCGAGTGGATCTCTATGGCGTGTGTTTGCTCGGCGAATGACGAATTAAGAGAGGAGAACGGGAGGAAAGCATTCGCGACAATTGTTTGAATAACGGCAAGCGCGCGACTGTCGTCTGATTAACGCCACGAATACGCTTACTGCCACGGCCGAGAGAGGTTTAAGTTTAAACGCTAATACCCAACATGTTAAACGTTTAATGCCCAACATGTCCCCTTTTAGGTAAAAGACAAATTTTCAAATGAATTTTAGTCCCGGGGCCGAGTCCGCAGTAAAAAGCTTACTGTTAGTTCACCCCAAAGCTTTTTGGTTTTGCAACAGCATATATGTATGTATGTATAATGTATGAGCTCGCAAGTTTTCCACAGAAAAATCGAATTACAGTCATTAAGAACAGATGTGAATACATTATGTATTGCATTCCACATCATATCTTAACATACATTTAATACTGAAGCAAATGATGGATTTAATTCAAAACTATCGAGCCCAGGCCCTATTAAAATTCCAAATAGAACATTATTCACCCTTAAACACCTCCCACTAATAGCAACAATTTTCCAGAGCAATTTATAAAGTATCCCGCGTCAGTATTCCTCTCAACCAAAATTGCTGGCTGTTGAAAAATCTGTTTAGTCGCGTGATTAAAAGTTAGCCGTGTCGTCAAAATCGGGCGCGATTGCGGACCGCGGATGAGGAGGACGAGCGGAGCAGGGAAGCTTCAAACCTAGTAGGAAGCAAGAAAAATGGGTCTGGAAACTCGGGATTGCGGCATCGTAATTCGCCGGAATTTACAGGCGCATTTTCCACTGATTCAATGCTGTTTCACCCGCGCCATTAATATCGAACGCGCGCGCGCCCGCGCGCGCACTCACACAGAGAGGCAGCACGCAGATTTATAATAGCCGCGTCACGTACTCCTATTTATTCTATAAATTTTGGTAGCGCCAGGATTTAGTGTTACACAAGAGACGACTGAGCAAGGGCGCAGCACAGTCTCTGCGTGTGTATTCTACGCCTTCAGTGAAATAGACGAAATATCGCCTACTCGCGGCCTTGTAATTGCTTGAACTGCACCATCCAGTGAGGATTTACTGCCGCGTCGAGAGGAGAGCAACTCAAAAAGACGTAGACATTCGTCAAATCTCGCTAACAGCCGTTTAACATGAAATTCCAACTCCTTTTATACTGTATTGTGCAAATGAAAATTATTACAATAATCGAGGAACCAAACATTTTACTGTGCCACGTGTATCGATTTCCAAGAAATGCTTAAGTAGTATCCGGAAATAACAGGTGAAGAAATGATGTTTCGAGGCTTTCAGCAATAAATGATACACGAGCAATGACACCACACCCCTACGAACCTACACTCTGTCACAATACTGGATCCCATTGATCATTTAAGGGCGATTAAGCTTCGCAAGCGCTCAGAAGTCCGAATCAACCGGCATCAATGAAAGTGAAAGAGCGAAAGCTCGGCTACGGGCGACGAAGGCTATCGGCCGAGGGGAGTGGAAATTTCGCAAAAAGCATTCGCAAGAGATAGGACACTTCCAGGCGAGTGGTCGCAGTCGTGGCACGATATTTGAAGGGTCGCGTGTGCCCGGAAACTTGTAGCGAGAGCCTGCTCTCGCCGGAGGCAGCCATGCAAAAGCTCTATCGGGCCCCTCAAAGAGGTTTACGTCGCTCGGCAAAAAAAGTATGGGGCTTTCGCGTGGTAGGGACGAGTTCAGGACGATGCGGGGGCCCCGCGCTTTTCAAAGGGCAAGAATACTCGCAAAGGAAATTCATCTTCGAGACGCGATGCGCGCACAATTCTCCAGTCTGCAAACGTTACAATAATACCAGCAGCCGTACGTCATGGTGTATATGGCAGCACACGTAAATCAAGAGAAATGTAAAGGATGAATTGTGTTGCAAGAAAATAGCAAGAAACCCTTGTTGAGACAACTATTTTCTGAACTAACGCTTTTATGTGTATTATTAAACTCTTGCATAGAATAAGATTCAACATCTCAACAGCCAGGCTTATTTTATCAGGGGCAATTAAAGTGCCGCCTTAAAAACTATCAACGAGAGAACGAAAGAACGGCTTTTTTCGCTAAATAATTCTTCACAAACGACGTCGGATGACGAGAGCATTGAATTACGGGACACGTGCAATTAGTGGTGAGATTCGAGCCCCGCGGGTGCCGCGGCGGGTGCCACCATTGAAATTGCATCTTTGAAGTGGTCTGGGTTTCACTAGTCGACACACATACGCGCACGCATACAGAGGCCCGCGCGACGAGGCTTCTATTAAAAATATCCATGCGACTTCTCTTCTTCCAAAAGGGGAGAATGGCGAGGCTGCTTTCTAATAGGGCAGGCGGCTTTTAATGCTCGCGCCGACTTAATGAACGCGCGATACGACTCTCGCGCTAATGTTGTGTGTCTAACTCATTAGCATGTTTGCATAAATTGCCAACACTGGGCCCCACCCCCTCGCAATATCTGCGTGATGTATGTGTAGGCGGCGTGTATGTGTAGGCGGCGTGTACGTGTATGCCGGCCGCGTCTGTAATGGTTCCCGTGCTCTCGACTCCTGGCGGACTATTAATTATCTACGTCGTTTTAGCCGCCTCTTTTTTCGGTCGCCCTTGTAATTATGCTCTCGACTGCTTATCAGACGATTTCATTACCACTCTATGTATTTCTCGAGCGAGCCGTCGGCAATTAGATAATGCGAGCTCTCCCATTTAGCTCGATTATATCCTCGCATTAATTATCTCGCTGTAGCGGCTCTTTCCAATGGTAAGTCGCATTCCGCGAACAGTCCAAATGAATTCGAGCATTAAGTGCAGCTTTCGAGTGAAGAACCTCGCTGCTTATCATCAGCCGGGTAGATTAAACGGGAAAGATCAGGTGGAATAATGACGAGAGGGGAAGTGTCATTGGGAGGAAATTGCGGGCTGAGCTGAATGATGCAGAGAGGTTGAAGGCCTGTTGGCCCAATTTTGTCATACGCAGGGGCCACTGTTAACCAGATAAAGGGTTGTATCGAGTCACACAGCACTCGGCCGGCATTTAATTGCACGGAATCCCTGTTACAACTGTCCGGCGCAAACGCACTCGGCCATATCTACGCACCCACCGACATATCCGTTTAAGCACCCTGCGTACGCCCGTTTGCCCACTGATGGAAGTTAAGTCGGCCAAACGCAATCGATTTTGCTCCCCGACGCGGTGAGATTACGCGGATGATTCTGCGCGCAAATCATCCCATCATCAACTGCGCCAGTGCAATATGCCAAGGAACAAATAAGAGATATTAATAACAGATTCGAAAATGTTCAGCTCTCGATAAAGCTGTTCAAGTTAAAACTGGGCTTTCGAATAGCTTCGATGTGAGCGGGAAGTGGGTGAGAAAGATGTGTGCCGAAAGCAAGCAGCTATACATGCGGTAGGACAAAGCTTCATTCAAGCCCCCATAGTGTTGGTAATTCTGATTAAGCGGCGAGTCACGGTCGTACATATTTCATTAAGGCAACATGCTTTCAGTGGACTTCGCTATATTAAATGTCACTGTTGGTGAATTGAGGCGACAGGTTAATCAGATTTATTGTTTCTACGGTGCTCTCTGCTCAACCGCGTGGCTTTGCATGTGAGTCTGATTTGTAGGCCTCGGGAGTCTACTGACAAATGCGAGCATCCCGTGCTCCAGACAACATCCTGTCTACAGCGAAGCTCGCTTTAAAGATGATCCTTAATATTTAATGAATAATCTATGGTTTCAACACTCCGTGTATTTCGTTAGCAATAATCATTTAGTATAATCCAAGAAAAATATGATGCATGGACTTTCCAAAAAAAACTGTGGAAATATGAAATTTCTTCTACTGCAAATAGTAAGTCCACTTTTACATAAACCCCAACAAACAGTCTAATCATACATGGACTAGTTTAATTTTTCCCAGGATTATTAAACTTGCGACTGCTAACAGGCAAGGCTTTTGACTCTTCAAACTCTTGACATAATACGTTTTTCCAGAGCTCTAGGCTGACCGGCGATTATGTCAGCTTACCAACGTTATGCGCCGCACGAGCGAGGGATCTAAGGATCAGTACTTTAAAGCCGTAGGAGCTGGAGCCTAGCAGCCGGTAAGAAAGAACTTCTGTCTCCGAGCAGGATGTTCTCTCGAACGTCGAGGGGAGGGTGGGTGCCCTAGCCTAAATACTTAAGAGCGACACACGTCCGAAGCCCCCTCGGGCGCTTCTCTCACTATACCCGCGTGTACATACATACATATAGGGAATGTCGTCAGTAAGTCGGATTTATTACGTTTGAAACTTTAAGAATGTCCGAGGGGAACTTCCCCGATCGGTGTGACTTTAACCGAGTTGGCGGCAAACCGTCTCCCTCCCTTTCTCTCTTACTTGCGAGCCAGTTTCTCTCGCTCGGCCTTCTTGGCCCAGAAATCGGCTGCTCACGACAGATATTCGTGAAGGCTCAATCGCTCGCGGGGCTAAGAAGTTTCCCGCTTCCTCCGGCTTTATTGGCTCGAGCCGGTGATGCTCGATTCCCTTTCCATCCAAGGCAAATAAAAT
This sequence comes from Crossocerus cetratus, assembly GCA_963675795.1. Classification (NCBI taxonomy): domain Eukaryota; kingdom Metazoa; phylum Arthropoda; class Insecta; order Hymenoptera; family Crabronidae; genus Crossocerus; species Crossocerus cetratus. The sequence goes on along the minus strand of OY776664.1, from coordinate 6,580,466 downwards.
CCTTGGGAAATAGATTGCCGCGCCGAGTAATAAGTTCGCTAACACCGCCAGGAGCGCCACTTTCGCCGGGGAATCTATCTGCTGATCGCTTCGCTGGTTACTCCTCGGGGCTTTGTGAACTTTATTGATGGTGTACCCGGCACCGTACTCACTGATCGCTGATTTCATTAAGTGTCGTAATCGACGAGCAAAGAAATCTCTCCCCGCAGGATTAACCCTTTACACTCTACGCCTCCCGCCACTACTTGCTATGCTCTTGCGCGTATGTGTGGTACACGTGATACTAAGTGCGCTCACATGAGTACCGTACCTGCTAGAAATATGCGCGGACGCGCGCGGAATTGAGCAGCTTCGAGCCAAAAACCTGAAAGAAACTCGACACACGAGTTGCAATCTAGTCGCTCGATGTGCCCACTCGCTCAAAATCCACGCAACGAATAGAATAATCATAAACGTTAAGTGAAGGGGCATTCGGGATTAATATTTTAAAGAGTGTCGTCATTATGAAGGCGATACGACCCACTTGCGAGCTACTTAAAAATCTGCTTTCAACTAGGACGAGCGGGCAGAGGCAAGGAAGTTGGCGGATTAGTAAGCCGTGTACTGGCACGCCAGTGCGCGCTGGGAGGCCGAATGATATTATGTCGAAAATTTGCCCTGACCCAAGCACGATGCATAAAACATGCGCTCCAGTAAATATGTCCCCGGGAGGAGTGCCGACTCGATTCACAAGCGCAATGCGCTTACATTTGCGCCCCGCGCGCACTGTGTGCAACTGTGCACAAATTCTTTCGCTTTCTATCTCCGACTTGTACCTTTGCCCCTGCCCTTCTCCGTTTCTCCCTCTCGCTGTGCCGTTGCCAGTGTTTGTATGCGCGGCTAGCGCCTTCTAAAGTTTGGAAACGAATGGTGTCTGCTGCTATCTAATTTTATTCAGCAGCACGACTCTATTCTTTCTTCCCGGACTCGTCTCCCGGTGGCACCGCCGCCGCCGCTCTCGACCTGCGCGATCCCGGCGAGTTGAATGCAAAATTAAACTCGGAACTTTCGGGAGATATAAAATGGCCACCGAGGAAAGGAGGAAGTTGGTGCCGGTGCGATAGCTTTGCGCCTGTTGTTACTCTAACTCTCCGGCGATCCCCCCGGCCTGAAAACATGCCGCTATGTACTGACTTTTCTGACTCGACGATTTTCGATAGCAAAGGGCTTCGTATCGATTTTTGAAATCACCGTGTGGCAAATTTTAATTTCAAGCAGACGCTTGACGAAAACTGGGCAAAAAGTTAACTACATTTCAATGAAGCGTCTGATATTTGTTAATATAATAATTTTGCACTCACGCAAATTCAAGCGAAATATTGATGTTTGTTCTATGATTGTTTATAACTTCGTTCGGCAGAGATTGTCGCGAGCAGCGAATGTTCCAAAATCAAATAGAAACTTCGAAGCCCCGATGAAACACAATCCGTAAAAGTTTCAGGATTTGTTCTGAATTCATTCTCCCCGGAGTAGGACGCATAAAGGGGAGCAGTGTGTACATCACACATCGCGCTCGCAGAGTTTGGAACGCCGTGCGGATATCTGGGTTAAGAGTAGACGCCCGGAATACTGGTACAACTGCAAACTGACGGAAAATAGACGTCGTCACGAGCACGGCATTCAAATGGTACCCGGTGGACTTTACTCCTCGGCCGCAGTGCGCGAAATGAAGCAAGAGAGATAAAATTCGCAAACCAGTCCTTCAAGTAGGTAAGTCTTGCACTTCATCGACCTCGCAACATTCCAGTTCTCAAATTTAACTATATTCATCAATTTATTACCAATATAATAACCGACGACTAATATGTCGCTAATATCACTACTAAAATTAATACTGAGTCTTAATATCACGCAACACTATACATAAACGAATAAATTGAGTATTGATTAACTGGAGCGTGGAGCAATAGGTGCAGTAGTACGAGTCAGCGCACGGTCGGACGCGCCAAGATAAGGGGCGAGCGAGGCACGCGGGCAAAGTTTTCGGAATAATCTCGGGAGCGAAATGAATAGGGGTGAAGTCGGCGGCATCACCATAGACAGGACTGATGGTCCCAATGAATTATTTGACCGCCGGGTGCGGATGAGGGGTGGAGGGTGGATGCCAGGTGGCGGGGGGGGTACACGCAACTTCGACGAAAGTACGAACAATCGCCGCTGATGAAAATCACCCGTTGTTCCGCGGTCACAATGGCGGACCCTCGCCATGAAAAACTAGCCGCGGACTCCAAGGAAATGCTCGCGAAACTGGGCCCGAGTGAATTCGACGCTTCATTTAACTCGGCGGGTAACACAAATGTCCGCAACACTAACTCGAAATCCAATAGACCGCCGCGGTCTCGGCTTAAGAATTCGCAAACGGGACACTTGATTCGCACTGATAGACGCGCGATTCGATTTTCCAATCGACACAGTCTTCGCGCACTCGCAATTATGCCCGCGCTTTCCGGAGAATCGATTTATGCAATCATTGCACAATAAATTGGGTGAATTGTCGGACAAATATTGCGCGATGCAAATGACTCGCGCACGAGCAACATTGTTGCGATTTTCGAAATTATAAAATAATCAATGGGGCTAACTAGCGATCACATAAAATATCGGCTCAATAATCCGTTAATCACAATCAAATGGTCAACTGCATAATGAGCATACATTCAAGCTTCTGCAACATATTAATAATGAATAATTATCGCGTTGGCAATTATATGAGGAGCTACATTCTACTACTTAATTATTTCTCTACCAAAATCATTAGTAAAAATTATCGAAATTAAACCAATAGAAACCAAACCAAACTTAGCAAGAGATTTAGGTTCCACTGCAATGTTAAATAGAAACAGAATCACTAAGGTTTCGATTTGTAGCTCGGACGTATTCGTCATGCAGCGGAGCTTGTGTAATTATGGATGAGGCTCAAAACTATGGGTGGCTTTGTCGACTGGAAGCCTACCGGTACTTATGAGAGCGCAATGCCTCCCGGTACAACCACCACGGTGCAGATAACACAGGCGATCCCGCCGCTTATCGGCCGGAGTACATCGATTATTACCCCGGTGCAGCGTGGCATACAGGGCACACGAGTTGTGATTCACCTTGGGTGAACGGTTAGCCTCTAATTGCAATCTCCTCCTAATATCGAGCACACAGCACCTATCGCTTCGAGGCGATCTTGCTCGGATAAACAGCCCGTCCTACACTTGTGTCTCTTCTTTGCCAGTAATGACTCTCCGTTACTTGTTAAATATTGGCTGGCAGACAAGACGAGAGATAACTCATTTCGTAATTACGAAATTACCCACTGGTAGTTCGAATACCTGCCTTCATGTTAAATCATTTGTAATATACGGAACAATGAATACTTTCGTTGGAAAAGACTGAATTTAATTTTAAGTATTGCTACTGAGATGAAATACATATGTATGGCAGACAAAGTTAATCAATTCAATTGGAGTCGAACGGCGGTTAAAAATGTTGATGTATAATAGGAAAATGTATGAAATTCGCGAAAATCAAGAGGGGCTAGAAAGCAGTGCTAACCGTAATGGGAAAATGCAGGAGGCGACTGGCAATGAGCACGAAATGGCGAACGAGTGGAGGGTTAAAACGACGATTTGCATAGGCGGCAGTCGCTACCCCGGGAGACAAAGGAACTAATCGACGTACGCGTCCACCTCACTGCACACGGCTTTTACCATCCCTCGGTTTAGGTGATATACAACCCGGGCGAGGAGCCTCTGTTACCTTTCTTTCTCTTTTTTCCACTCGACGATCGGCCCACACACGTCCACCGAAACATACTAACGATTGTTTCTTTCAATCATCGACAGCCGCTCTTCTCTCTTTCTCTCTCTGTCTCTCGCACTTCCACACCTCTCTTAACTCGTCACTCTCGATTCACTCTCGACTCGAACACTTGGTGAAACACAAGTTACACATATTTTGTTATGTGGTACGGGAATGGGAATTTGCGACTCGAATAGTCGATGGAAATTTGACGAGTTGTAATACTTTCAAATCGATATTGAACGAAACTAATGAAAATCACTGTCCCGATTGCAATACTTGTGAAATTAGACGTCAATGAGAGTTAAATAATATATTTTAGACTCGAATGTACTCACGCGGTGTGTGTGTATAAAGGGAAATAGTATACGTCTTGCTGATCGCGTGCTCTGACTTTTCGTCCTCGCTCACCTCGCGCCACTGACACACTGACAATAAGGGCGACCGTCCCGTATACCTGATGACCCTATGGCTCCCCGGCTCTGTTTGGGTTTCCCCTACTCACTGTCCCGCCTTCGGCATCAACACAATGTACAATGCCCATGCCGAGGACGAATTTAAAAGGTTTGGAATAACGCAATACCACCCGGTTTGCCACCCTAGTGTTTCTTTTCGAAATTTGCTAAAGACTATATGCTAATAATTAGGAGATTTAATGCGACTACTTTATGTAATTAATTAATGAGCGCGTGGGCGCATCCTCGTAAACGATAGTCAATCAACTCGGCACTCGCAGTGGTTAGATAGTTTGTATGACTATTGGAATTACAGAGGCGAATGTGAGGATAGTTTGAAATAGAGCTGGATGAAGAGAGAATTCCGGGGGTGTTCCGAGGGATTTTGAGTTCGTGTAACATAAGTATGTCGGGCAGGCTAGCCTACAGTTTCGAGCGAATTGCCGGCGCCCGATCAATAGATAGAACGCGGTGGACCGGGCCATCGGGATTGTCCCCGATCCGAGCCAAATTTCACGGATTTCTCGAATTCGCGGCTGCTTCCTCGCCAGATATGGATCGCGCCGCCAACAAAGGGCAAACTGTACGCGTGATACGCCGGACAATGGATCGCCAAGCAACGAATTGGGCGACAAACGCATTCGCAGCCTCGCACTAGTTCGGGTATTAATTATCTCGTTTGTATCGGCCACACTTCGAGCTGCTCATAATTTATGTCCACCATTTCGAAGCAACCGAACGGGCTGCGCAATCCGCCCCGCTTGCCGTTGCCGCGACAGGGCACTTTCTTGTCGAGGTGTCCAATCATTTCGTGGATAAAAAACTTCAAATATTGATAAATGTATTTTGGTAAAAAACGTCATGATTTTAGCGCGACAGGACCAATTCTGCGCACTCCTATTTGACGTCATGTTCGTCGTTATTTATCACGCAAATATTTTTCCGGGTAATAGCAGTTTTTCGAGTATTGAGACTTTGAGCCATTCTTTTTTAAAGGGACGCGTCGATGCGTTAGAACGTAGTCCGTCATTTAAATCCGTAATTCATTGGAATGGTTTTCGCGTTATCGAAACAGGTATCACACTTCGACATAACTCAATAAATCGGGCAAATTTTTAACAGTAATTTTCGTCGGACGCCCGTCCTGCTACTTTCTTCCACCGTGTTATAGTACACACCGGATGAACTTCATCCTGGAAAATTTCATAATAATCTATCGCTGAAGTTTCCGCGAAGTTGTAGAACGTGGGATTGAAAAATTCTAGCAGCTGAAATAGTTCTGTAGATGGAAAGTTTCTGATTATTCGTCGGACAGGGTAAACAAGCGCTCGGCTAAATTGAATCTCGCGGTATTTTGTGATAGTTCCCGAGGAAGTTGCTCGCTTTTCCCAAGGCTGTTATTTTACTAACACGAAGTACATACACTAATTCGTCGCCCACCCAATATGAACAAGCATTACCGCATAGACAGATTGTTTAATGATCAAATTCTTCTTTATACTTAAAAAAAAAACCTTATACAACGAAGCTGAATGAGAACAGAGATTTTTCGTGTCAAGTTTATCAAGGTTTACGAAAATTCGACTATCGGCCGAAGCATTCGCCTCCCAATAATTAATATGTAGTTTGTCAGAGGAAGGCTCCGTGCCAGAAGTTACGACAAGTTTATCGTGGATCCGATTGCAGAGTGGAACGGCGGAGAATCGAAGTACAGTCGAAATACCCAGGCTCTTCGACAGGAATATCGTCGATTTATTTACAAGCAACCGCTGCACAGAGAGAGAGGGAGAGAAAGTCCCGATTTCACAGAGGGGGCGACCGGAAGCTCGGGGGGGAATAATTTAAATATTTATCGACGTGCACGTCGGGCCCGCGCGATTTCCACGGACAACTTGATAATACGCGCCATCTATTCAAACTGCCTCAACTATCCGACGTTCGCCGCGCACTTGGCCCGAATGCCCGTCGTTTTATTTGACATTTCACGGGAGCTACGCGAGCTCCCGAATTCTTGGATTTTCCCTCGCCCAACCACCCGCTGGAAAATATTCACCGCCACTGAGTGCTTCCACCGGTATGATTTTCCGCCAGAGCTCGCGCATGCGATAGTTCGATTTGCACTGACAGAGATGAGCGCGAGCTGAATCAATGTTTGCGCGACACTGGTTTGTAAATTCTTCGCGTCGATTGCGCGCGGTCTCAGAAAGAGAATTGCATGAGATGGTTATCCGATTGTTACCGCCAGACGGCTACCGCCAGCTGCTTGTATCTCGAGGTGTCGCTCTCGCATTAAAAACTAATGCGGCGCCTTCGACGCGCATGTGGTTTATTCGGGAGGAAAATAAATCGGTGCCCGGCGGCTGGTGGATTTGTATGCTGGCGTTAGCTGGTAGTTGGGTCGGGACTATCACGGCCCCGTCTTTGCGCGAAGAAACGGTATGCGGAAGGTGTTGCCGCTACGGATATACTGCGGCAATGCGGCCCATTCGCTTCCACTGCTGCGCCGGAAACTTTTATTTTCTCCCCATCCCCGCCGCCCCACCTTCCCTCGATTGCGATACACATTTTTTACGGGGAAACTATTGCTTAACAGCCTTGGAAAGCTCGGCCAAACATAACTCAAACATTTCGGATGGAAAACAACAGCATAACTATGTTCCAAATTAATTTGGCAAACTGCAAGATATGCGATCATATCGTAATCACGAAAACATAAGATGAGAATACCTGTACATGTTTAGAATCAATGCGGCGGATTATTAGGATGGAACGGTGTCATTAAGAATCGCGGGGCTTGGGCATTAAGGTTAATCCTATGATGGTTTCCAGAATTCAAGAATATGCTCACACCCACACACACACATACATACATAGAGCTGCATTGTTCGTCAGCTGGGGAGCGTCCCAAGTTCCACGGAAGCAATGTGAACTTTCATGACTGCATTACGCTGAAGTGCAATATGTGCATTGGGAGTTTACGACCAGACGTGAACTGAAGTGATCCCTCTACCCCTTCCCTCTCTTAATATGCCTTGGCATAATGAAGTTTCAAACAATTTCCCCTGAAAACCTATCCGCCCGCCGCCTTTCCGCCCTTGTTTCCTCAGAATTATATCCTCGAGTGATATTAAAAGTTACGTCAAGATTCAAGGAAAGAATCCGTGACAGCCACTGTTAAATATATTTTACGAAACATCTAAACCGCTTTATGAACACTCCACAAGACAATGTGCTACTCGTGAGTGGGACAATGTTAGAGATAATATACCGCCGCTTTTATCTGTAGTTTCGGCCAAGGATGTGTCATTTTGCGGCTAATATCACCTTGCTCTATTATATCCTCACTTTATGACAGTGAATGCAATGAGAAAGGCAATTCCTAAGCAAACACACAGTGAACGCATGCAAACAGGGAATTTGCCAAATTTATAGCGAGAGTAGTTTAATTATAGTAGACTTGATGGGAACTAATATCAAAGATTTCTCGTAGCTACGATGAGAGTCGCAGCAGAAGCGAGAAATGATCGGGGCAATAAGTTGTCATGGTAGATCGGTACAAGCTATACATAGGCTGTCGAGGGATAGTCTGGTGACTGTGACAAGGACTGTCAAAATCGCGGGCCGATACCTGTTGCGTCGATACCGAATCGGATCGGCCACTCTTCCCAACATGAAAATAGCTTGGTAATATGTAGCTGTGGCGCAAGATTTTCTCGTCGATTGTGGCTTCCGCGAGTATCAAGCGATCCCCTTCTATCTTTCTCGCTCTCTCTCGGTCTCTCTCTCTCTCTCCTTCATCGAGATTGAAATGGGGAGTGGAAATGGGGGAAGAAATGGCAGCAAATAGATTTGATTTCCTATGTGGTAGCTCGCGTGGGCCCGCGTCATTTCGCCCCGCTTCTAAAAGATATTATCTCTTATGTACGCTCCGTCATATCCGACCGACACAAATCTCTCTCGAGTGACTCGCTTTCCGAGCGGGTTTCAGCCGATCCGCACGAAATTGCGCGATGAAAGTGATCTTCAAAATACGATTCGCTCATCCTATACGGCCGGGTACCAGCTTTCTCAATTGAGCAGTACACAATAGTATAATATACAGTTTTACGAAATACTGAATTTAATAGATCTAATGCTGAATACTTTTAATCATGTTGTAACACCGATTCCAGAGTCAGTGACCTTTAAGCTTCGCGTGAAAATCCAACTTCTCGAGATTTCACTCCGCTGCGCGCCGCGTCCAGCAACAAAGGTACGGGGAGAGGAGGGCGCGGTGGTATTTTCAACGATTTACTAACATTACGCCCGGATAAATTCCACGGGAAAAGTTTTCGAGCCATCGGACTTTTACGATATCGGGCCATTGGCGTGACCTCTCTTTTCCCCCGCTCCCTCGGTCTATCTCCTTTCGACTCGGGCGCCTCCCTATCTGGCCCTTTTTCTCGAGCGGCGCTCGCGGGCAAACACAAAGTCAGCGTTTGCGCTCGCGGTGGGCGGGCGGAACTTTTTCGCGAAGGATCGCCGGGCGAGTTCACATTGGCTACGTAGTCGGGCTACAGATCAATAAAAGCTTCATTAATGGCCAGTGCTATCGGGCCGGCGTCGGTGGCGGCGTCGGTGGCGGCGGAACGGCCGCGTCGTCGGGGCCAATCATCGCTGGAAATGACGAACGTAATCGAAATGGGCTATTGCCGCGCGAGCGCGTTTCGGCTACTACTCTGCGGCATGTTTAAGCGTCACGCTGCTCATCGAATTATGGGCCGCGCTCTTGATGAATCCCATCTCGTTTGCTAATAACGAAGGATTAAGTACGTACTAGAGAGAGATTCTCTTCCGGATCGACAGTCCACTTGCATGTGTGGATATTGGCTCTTAACAGTAAGCCTTAAAGATAACTTGGTACACTCTAATACTGGAATTAATCAACATATCAAAATTACTCAAAATTAATTCGGGTAATTAGGAATTGAAGTATTTCACTTATTGGCTCGATATTCACTGAACAAACTACATGTCAATAACGAGATCTTGTTCCATTCGCCCAACTCGGGTAAGAATCTTGGAAAAGGAAGATGGCATTTTTCGGAAATTAAAGAGGCTTCACAGAGCGAAACTCCTGATAACCCGCACGGCAGTCGAGCCACCCGGGGACAACTCGCTTCACCCAAGGAGATCGGGCTTTTCGCGCATCATACGTGCGAATCGGGTTAATGGTAGCATTTGAGAAAATTATCATAGTGCGCTAATTGCGCACTCATTGGCCGCGGGCCAGGATTGCGAAAGACGCGATAGGACGGCACTCTTGGTGCCAATACACGTGTATTATAGTATGGCTGGGCGGAGGGCCGAGGCCGGCGAGTCTACGTGCCAAAGAAGCGAGGAGGCGCATCTCCACCAACCTATCTGCGCCCCATAAAACCCGATTTACATACGCGGCGCCCACCCTCCATTCGCCGCTATTTATTAATAAGCAGACATTAGTCGAGATTTATGCCACTCGTTATTCATTAGCCCCGATGGATTTCCACCAGTGCGCTCCCACGAGTTCGAAATTTAGTGTTCCTTTTACTCTAATGATAGTAAAACCCCTTCGAAATTCATATCGAGTATACTCATCACGAAATCTTAGCATTTTATAAAGACGACTTTCGATTTTCGAAATAGCAAAACAATATTTTTCCATACACTTTTTGACTCTTTAAGTTTACCTACAAAAGAAACTGCGTCCCGACTATTTATTAGTTCCAGTTATTCAAACACACGTGCATAATTATTAGAAATTTCACGATACAAGTCGATTGGAACGTTCGATCTCTCGACTCCGTTTTCTCAGCCTAGATTTCGAGTGGCGCTCCAGAGAATCCGCACACGGCAGTCGGGTTTTTTCGAGAACCCTCTCGCGGTGAAAGCAGTGGCGGCGGCAGTGGCGGCGGCGGCGGAGGGAAAACCCCAGAGGAGGAAAAAGTGAGCGAAGGTTCATGCGTGTCGATGGAACGTCATCGAATATGGAAAGGGCGCGGGGCAAGATGCCGATCGTCAAGAGGAGAGCAGGCGCACATCGGCGCAGCTGTCAGATACTCCTCTAATTAATCTGATACTCCCGAGACTCCGCCATTCAGTTGGATGAGCAACGAGCTTAAAAACCAACCGGGTTGCCGAGAGTACGTGCATCATTTCAGTGGACCATCACAGTGAATTGTCAAGCACCGAGGGAACGGCTATACAAAAATGCCACATTGGATCACTTTTGATTGACAGATTTTTCGTTCTTTTTATATCATATACTAAACATGTGAATATAATGCCGTCATAAACTCTTTTGAAAAGAACTACATAGAAATCAAATCTAGGAAAACATCTTTGTATAATAATGCCGTTGGTACTTCAAACCCAACATCGAGAAATTACAGGGTAATAGAGGCAAAAAACCACGAAATCCCCGGACAAATTCGGATCCACAGTGTATCTATTTCACCGGTCCATTCACGTTAGCTTTTTCGGTCAGATTTTTTGCAGTGTCCTATGGACGCACGGCAAGGTCTAGTGTCAGCCTTGTCATTCAAGCCTGCCAACTTCTGTCTACCCGTGCGTGGGCAGCTCTGACCCTTTCCCCATCCGCAAAAACCATAACATAGTAGACAGATATACAGAGGCATGTATATGTTCTAGTAAAACGAATAGGAACTTAGCCCCGAGTCTTGCCAAAAGCCAACAACTTCGACGATAAGATTTGGAAAGTTCTCTCGAAAATTCTACACAGCGGGAAAAATGTTAGCACGCAAAGAAACTGTCCTCTTTAATGTCGTACATAAAACTGGCGAACTCCGGAACTAATAAATAACTTAATTAATTGTGCTACCTGCAATCTGGAGATATGAAACATGCCCGCCCGGCAATGAAATTAACAATAACAAGAGATATTGAATTATTTGGAGTGAAAATGTATGCGAGACAAAAAGAAATAAAGATTCAAATGAAATGCAGAATATGTGAATTTCTGCAGAGATAAAATATGCCACCATCTCAATTGCTCTCGACTTCATTATGCACTCACGGAATTAGAATAATTACTGGGCACTTGGGTTCGTACACAGGTTCGATATGTAAATATTTGTATGTCATGGTATATCGAATTAAATGATTAACTACGATTGGACACTGACGAGCAAAACATGCGATGATATCCTTGAAGGTTTTCATTCGTTTAATAAATGATCACACACATCATTGTCCCTTTTACTATCACACGAAACCCATTTCTTGCTCGATTTGGGGTTCATGTTTTTGTCGCCTATTCTAAATGTACGGCGGTTTCCATGGCTTATTGAAGATCTAAGAGTTTTTGCTGTTCTCCATAAACTGATTGTTTCGAGAGCTCATTACAAAAGAGTAATATGTACATTGGAATAGTTTATATACTTATTGGCATTAGACACTGTTTTAAGAATCAATACTTTGGTTACTTGTACTCGCAAATTTAATAACTTAATTTCACACGTTTCGATTATAAAATGTGCGACAACCACAAGAAATGCTATGATGGGTCGAAAGGTTCTCGTGCCATAACCACCTATTACAAGAACATAGAGGCGGTGGCGGTGGCGGCGGCGGCGAAGGAGTGGAAATCGGGCTGGGAAGAAAGGTGACCGGTGAAGTAAAACAGAGAATGGGAGAGGTCCGTGATGCACAAAAGGGAGGAAGGGGGCTGAGGACTATGCGATGCTCGGAAATTGCTGCGGGCACGTAACGAAATTTGTCAGGAGATGAGATTTTCAGGCGGAGCCGGTTATGTACGCCGCAGGAATGAATGGCTGGCCGGTGGAAAACGAGTTTCACAGGCGTTAACAATGAGCGAGGTGGAAGGGGTGGCAGTGGGACTGGATGGTGGGGGTGGATGGGGGAAAGGGTGCGAGAGATGAGGATGTCTGTTTTCAGATGAAAGCTATATTCCCAACTATGTAAGTACATAAATTTCCGCCGGACGATGATTCCTCGCTGACTAACTCCCAATGCCAGCTGCTTCACACTTTTACTCGCCTCTTCCAGCAGCCAATTTTGTGGGGCGCACTGGCTCCGGTGGCCGATCGTGATTTCTGAAGGGCCAATGAGAGATACGAGTCTTATCGCAGGCCACTTAATTGGAGTGACTCCAAGGGAGAAATAGTTCAATGGGTTCCTTGAACCCCCGCAACTCTCCCAGTTCTTTCGTTCCAACTACTTTCGATTGAAGAGAACTCTCTTTCGAGGAAGCTCGAAATGTGATCGGGCGAACGCGATAGTTAGGCTGAGAAGCTAATTCTACCGATTGGTATTTTGAGGCTCCTGCGGCTCTGTCAGCTGGAAAGTACAACTATCACAGATTATATCAAATTCTCGGAGCTCGTGTAAATTTCATTTAGAGAGGAAATTAAATTTGGCGAGGAATGTTGTCCAAGTGTACATACATCAAATATAGCAAAAGGCGCATAAACCCTACCTCGTGAATATGTGTAATTAACATGAAAACAGATGGACCGAGTCGCAATCGTTAACTTCGCCTGTTAAAACGAGAACGAGTTTAACACTTGCTGAGAGAGAGATATATGTATAGCCGGGAAATAAAGAAAAGAATACGAGGGGCGAAACGTGCGGCTCTGGCGTAGGAAAATATCCATTGTTTCGTGAGATGGGAAGCCTCCTCACTTTAAACATCCGCAGTATCTTTCGCCCGTGGTTCTCCACCAATCCTAACCACCGATTACGCTTTGCTCCACTTCCGACGCCTACTGGGGTAGCATGGAATCGATATACTCTACGTGCACTTGCACAGGTCGGTCTGAAATCTCCACTCCCACTTCATCCGCGAAAAAGTAACGCGAAACTCGGCCAAAATACTTTTCAATCCTTGAAATCTGATCGTTTCAAATTGTATGGCCAGTGCAAAGATAAACAGGAAATATAAATGAAAATTCAGCAGGGTCTTTCATAGAATAACGAATCGCGAAGTATGTATAAGTACCACACAACTCACTACTGGTACAATAAATATATATTACTATAAAAGTTGCACGTTACATCTTTTCGACAGATGAAATCCATATCAAGCAAACCACGAGTTCCCGGTTTAAGTCCCATTATGAATTGGCCACTCGATTTTTTCCATTCATTAACCATCCGATGCGAGCACCAAGCAGAATACATTTGATATTCGCTTATAAAACCTAACGGGCCGCATCGCTGCTTTAAAACTACGGCAAAACTACGAGCAAGTAGCAGGCAACGCCACTAATGCTTAAAACCAACATGGAAGCAGAAGCTACTCGAACGCGAGATCTCTCGGCGGCTCACTTCCGCCGGAAGTTGTAGTCCAGCGGAATTAATGGGAAATTAGGATTAGCGGATTGAATCGGCGAGTTGGACCACTTCTACAATAAGGATTGCAGCTAGCACTAATGGCCTGCGCGCCGCCTCTTGGCATGTGTGTCTCTCATTTCGAGAGAACTGTGCGCCCATTCGTTACAAGGGGAGTGCTGGCGCAGTATGTATGGGGGCTAACACACCCTCTCTCTCCAGGCAACCGAAATCCCACGTAGCGAGCTAAACTTAAATCCTCGCGGCGCAATGTATTCCCACCTAACGAGGCGAGAGGCTTAGAAACATAATTTGTACGCGAAGATGAATCCCTCGCGCGCTAGCCGCAAGCTGCGTTTTGATAAGCGAATCCCAATGGCGCGCGGTTCAAGGCCCGCCTATTATCCACGGAATAACATAATGCCGTGTAATGCACTTCATCGTGCAGCCGGCACTCCAAACTAAAGAGGAATACCAAATGCAAGCGTAAATCTCGCTTCGACTCCGGTGTTTCCTGCTCGAAATTATAATGGGAGATTTTGGTTCTACGAAATGTTTATTAAACGGCCAATTTCGCGTGAATTACTGCCAAGTTGAGAATGTTTTTACAATGTTGGTATAGTATTACGTGTTCCCATACAGTACCACTCATATTTATCAGGAGCCTACTGTTTCGAATTTAACATTTAACACGATAATTACAAATTTCTTTCACTACCAAAACAACGTTCTCTAAATACTCTGTACGAAGAATGCATCCGTCGGAAATGTAATGTTTGAGGAACAGAGAATGGGAACAAATAAATTTCAAACAAATAGGCTCCAGTCGCAGTATTTGGGCTCAAGGTACAATTTACTCAGTGCATAAGCTTTCGCAGGCCGACTAGTGTTCAATGTATTCGCCGGTCCACACGTGCTGATTGATGGCCGACGCTCAGCCGAGATTCATATAAGAACATCAGTGGTACGTGCGCGAGATTTATTTTAATCCGAAATATCAAGAGCGTGCGCGAGGGCATTTTTAAAGATGGAGGAACAAGTATGATGGATGGTGCTCGTTTAAGCTCGCTTCAGATATTGAAAGCGTACGAACAGCGAGACGCGTTCTTACTGCTGCATTACTGCGTGCCCCGCGAGACGAGGGAGACTGAAGAAATAAGTAACTTTAATAAAGATCCTGAATACTTCAGCCCCATTCTCCCCTAACCTAACGTGATCCGTCTATCTCCGGAGATTGAGATAAAATATTCTCCTTCGCATTTTTTGCCGCTCGTCTGGCAATTCGACGAGATTCCTCCTGGCGTAATCTCCTAGGCGAAATTTACTCTCTCTCTCTCTCTCCCTTCCCCTCTATGGCATTAAAGGACCAGCATAAATAGGATACGGATTCCGTTATAGCCTCGCGTTCTCTTTAACCTGTCTCTTGTCCCGGCGAACGTACCCCGGTTTTAACCACATCGTGCGTATTTATGCTTATTACGAAATTATCCGGATGATGAAGCGACACTCGCCCGTTTCGGGCAACGCTCCGCCAACGACGGATATTAACAAAGTTATTCCCGCATCGCCAGGAATGGCTTTATGGCGTGTAGACGCGTCGGCCGCAAAAAGGCGAGAGTTGCTTGCATTTTGTGGTTGTAAACTGGCCGAACAGCGCTCTATGACCCGCATACCCTGAATATTATGTTAAACTTTAATGGATAAGAGTTAAAACGAATATTATTATAAATACTCGACATTAAGGACTACTGCCTTTAAAGTCATTCGAATTGAACACTACTTTAGTGTATGCATTTCCCCTCTGTATATGAATAATTCTAAAAGATTACTGTTTGTATTATATTGTACGATTTGTGTGCGGTTTCGGATTCTAGAGTTCTAGCAAAGACCGGCGAGAAAATAAAGTCCTCAGAAACTCGTCGCCAGCGGTCCAGCGGTGCGGTAACTAAGCGAGGTCCGGCGCCTACAATTAGTTAAGCGTCAGGAAAGAAGGCGAGAATTTCAGCTTTTCGACTCTGGGAAATGCTGGAATTACAGGTTGTGCTGGAGCAATCGGACGTACGGAAGCATAAAATGTCTCTTACCGCCAGAGCAACCAGAAAAGCGGGCTTTCTATTATTCTTGTATAAATGCTAATTCGCACCTTGTCTAGACTATTTTACGCGAAGCTAAAAAGGACGCAATCTCTAATGAAACTAATTTCAAACGGGCTCCAACCGCTGCAAGCCGAAAGAATTTGAATTATTCTTTCACGAGAGTGCCTTTCTTCTAACATTTTATAAAACAACTTCCATTCGTATACCGTTGGCTTTGGGGCTAGAAAATGTATATTTATAACCGATTAATATCAAATTCAATGAAGTGTTATGGGGCATGTTGCTTCGTCGGGGCGAAAATCATTATCTTGATTTGTTAATCCATTTTCGCCGGGTAATTGGGTTCCCGCTGAATATTTAGCCTATAGAATTTAATTCATTCATTCATTCAAGAGTGATACATTGACCACAATTTCTTTAGGGAGATGAATATCGAGGATGCATAATTCGAAGTTGTGGAAGCGAGCACCAGGATAGCTGGCAAGCGCGCCAGGCCCGGTGAAAGCAATTACGAAACTGTGTTAATTCCTTGAACGCGACAGCCACGACAGCCTGTCAAACTTCCTACTGCTTCGACCTGTCTCTGACAGTTCGTTTCTGCGGGTCAAACCTCGTAAAAAAGCCGATGAATATTCACGAGGAAAGCAGCGCGTGCGTGAAGGCATGCACGCCGCCGCCCGACCAATTGCCGATTGCCGTCACGACGACTTCAATTACACGAGTTAAAGCGCGCCAAGTGAATCTTGCCAGCTTAATCAACTTCTGGTCGAGAATTAATTACTCCAAATGATTTTAACCGACCAAGTGCTTGCAACACAGCCGGAATTCCAGCTTTAATTTCCTTTTTTCGATTCCTTGCGTCGCGCTTATTGACATGTGTAAACCAACTGTGCTCTAGC
Organism: Crossocerus cetratus; assembly: GCA_963675795.1. Taxonomy (NCBI): domain Eukaryota; kingdom Metazoa; phylum Arthropoda; class Insecta; order Hymenoptera; family Crabronidae; genus Crossocerus; species Crossocerus cetratus. The sequence continues at coordinate 6,563,861 of OY776664.1, read as the reverse complement.
AATGTGAAGCAAGTCACTCCGATGTTAAATTTCTTTTTCAAGCACATCATTCCACAGAGATATCAAAGTGTAGTGGAAGCCCGGCTGTTCTCTGCGCACACGCCCTCGTAATTTCGTGTTTGCGTTACCGCCGCGTGTACGCGAGTCACCTAGTCTGCCCTCGTGACTTGCTCTCACCAAAAAGTTAGCTTGACATTAACATGTTTATTGATGCCGTGATACCGAGTGCCGGCAGGAAGAAGAGTCAGGCAGGCAGAGCGAGCGGAATTCCGAGTGACGGAGGGTAAAAGAGAAACGGGAAAAGAGAGGGAGAGAGAGAGAGAGAGAGAGAGAGAGAGAGAGAGAGGGGCGAGTAGACGAAGCGCAGAGCGCGCCAACTTTGACGCGCGCGATTTTAATTATGCAGCTCGTACATTCTGCTCGCATGAATTTCTGGATGAGACCGGCTGCGGTATCAAAGTTTTCATTGTCTACGCGAGCTCCATTTTAGTAGAGTTGCTGCCTGCATGCCTGCTTGCTGGCTGTTGCTTGCCCGCTTGCCACTTCTACACTTGTTACCGATGCAACAGCCGTGCTTACTTCTCTCAAGTGCATGGCAACAGAAATTGTGTACCGTTTGTGGCGCTCGATCCTCTGCCGCCTCCTCATTACGCGCTGCCACTTGGTGGAAAGAAGGGATTCGAAAGTTCGGACGAGTTAATCTGGCTTTGATCAACGACGTGATTATGGCACACTTTTTCGGATTATGCCGGGGTTGTATTAATTGGAAACTATTATTCAATTGCGCGCATTGCTAAGCGTGGGGACTTCATTTTTTTAAATTACTTTTTACTAACACATTTCTCGATTAAATACCATGGTGAATCGCAGCGTATATGAGTCGCAGTTATTGAATAATACTAATTTGCAATTTTGCATTCACTTAGTATCATTACACGTGAAATTCCCTGATGACGGTCCCATAAAGATAATTGCGATTGTACAAGGTGAGTCACTTGCTTTTTAATTATCCCCTTCACAATTATTTCCATTATTGGTACAATTTAATAATTATAAATAATATCCGGGCCGTGGAAAAGGCTCGGTAAAGACTCTTCTGAAATGAAAATGACTGACCACCGTGTAATTATTACAATTTCAACGGCCCACATCCGTCATTAGCGATTCAAAGCCAAGTGAATCACCGTATACATCCCAGTGTTGAAAGTACATCTCGAATAAGTCAGCCGTCCGAGTGACAGTCGCGGGAAACTGTGTTAACCTGTCGATTGAAGCACTTGCCGGTTTGAGGGCGGCTAGTGAGTTTCAACAAGTTAGTTTGCGGGTGCGCCCTTTATGTCGCCTGGTAGAAAACAACACAATGCCGCAGACACTTGGTTACAACTATCCTGTCTCGCTCTTCTGCCCAATGTTCTATAATTATTGCCGGCTTTACGAGCGGTGCACCTCGGAGCAACCGCAGAGAAGGCATGTGTCTGGCCGTACTCGAATTTCGTTCGGTATCCTCTCGCGACTCTCCCAGCCAACTAGCGAGCGAATCTCGCGGCTGCCTTTCCAATTGCTTGCGTCTCCCCCTAATGCTCGTGGTACGCGAATTTGAGTTCTCGCTTTGAACGAGGTTGTATTACTAGGAACTGTGCTTCTCCGTCTGGAAGGGTGAGTGTCTTTGAAAAGTTTGATTTGGTCGGTGGGAAATATTGAGAATTTCGTCTGCGGAAATGACTGGAGACTTAAAAGAATAGAGGAAGTTAAGGGTTCGATGGGGCAGAGGACTGCTGCGATCACCCCTTTTCAATCATCGGACCGACGAACCAGGTCAAATCTGGTTAAGACCCATTGATTTAACGTAATGCTCGAGGAGCGCGGTGGTTGGATATGCAATAAGTGGACATCCGAACCCCCTTGAGCGAAAGTTCCGCGAGGTCCGCGTATTTGACTAACCCCTTTCTCCCTTGCATTAATCATCTCTCTTCAACAGATCTTTGTCCTCATTCCATAATCATTATCCAACAACCTTGGCACACATGAGCTCTGTGTGAGTGCCTTTTCACTCTCCGCACATTGTCACTGGCTCGTACAGCGCGCGCCCTGCTCAGCCCAATTAAACATTAATGCATGCCGCACCGAATACACGCGCTCCAGCTCGATTCCACTCGTCGACTCTGGGTCATTTTCACCTAGTCATTAAAAATGTTGAAACTTCCATCTAGTTTGCCCACTTCCACAAATTGCCAGTTGTATTAAATTCGACTCTCCGTCTCATCTGCACTATGCAATAAGATGTAAATTTGAAATCTTACTCAGAAGTAAAGAAATATCGAGATTTTGTCTGTCGCATTTTGTGTTTCGCCGAATCGGCTTATTTCGTGCAGATATTAGACCCGTAGCTTCTCCTTCTAATACAAGGCGGTATAAGGAAACACATCAATATTGACGTACGCTGATGAAAGCAGGCCGAAATACTGGTGACCCGATGTGTTTGCCCGTCTCCACAAACGAACGGATGCACGGGCAAACGTTCGCCGCTTATTCGTTTGAAATCTCCCGGATCCATCTCATCCGTCAAAGACTCTGTCATGCCGCCACGATTAATCGCGCGAGTTTGCCCGCCCGCGCGATCTGTCGACCGGAAATCGAGTTTGCACAAACTTGGAGAGGCACACGCCGGCCTTATGAAAGCGAGCTCGCAAAAATCGAGTGCCTTATAAAGTGAATTCATGAGATGAGCAAAAGCGCGAAGAGATGACATAAAGTTCCGTCCCCACCGGAGAAACAACGAGAGACTTTAATTCGGCGTTTCGCGTTTGAAAAAGTATTGCCGCGCTGCTATCCCGAGTGCAATTAGCCCAATTAACTGTTAACATTTAAAGCTTGATAGACTTTTTCCATTTCATTTTGCCCGTTTGCCAAGCAATCTGCATGTATAGAAGTACACTGGTAGCCGGGCGCGAAGCTTCGGAAATAAAGGCAACGAGTGGGGGGAGGTGAATTGGATTCGGCGAATACGAGAGCCGACGGCGGCGCGTTGGGTGTTGGGGTGGATAAACGTCACTAGTCGCAAACAGACGACTCTTTGGTTCACAGGTAGGTACTGTTGAAGAAACCCGTGGGTGGATGGTCGCATTGAGAACGCGGAGCTAGGTAGTCGTCGGAAGAGAGAGCGGCTGGTGATTCCAATTTCTACGCTCGATTGCAAATATTGATGCTACTAACATGACCGAGCGCGCGCGCGTGCCGCCTTTCGCCTGTTTCACGTGGCTACCGCTTTTGCTTGCTTTTCCCATCTCTTGCCGCCCGGCATCCCCTGACACGGCGCCGCGCGGCGCGTTCCTCTCTGTATTTTCCCGCTACGCTCCAAGAGCCGTTTGCCCCTGCACCGAGAGCGTTTCAATTAAAATCGACCTACAAGCAGAATGATCCCGGCGCTTTCTCCCCCCACGGTGCTGCGCTGCCCGATGATGGCCCCCGGCCAGATATGCGTTTATGAATCATTCATGCCCCGGATGGCTAGGTTTCCGCTTTGATGCCCGCTGAATCGCTCGGGCTAAGTGAGCTTTCTCCGCCGCCACTTGATTGCACAGAATCGAGATCCTGATGAAAAGAATCTCCCGAGTCATCACGGCTCCGCGCAAGATGCTCGGGGGATTCTTTCCTCGTGATCCCGCGCGGACACCGATTGCTTCGTCTTTCAAAGCGCGCCACGCGACATCCATTGCTCTGTCATTCGCGTGATTTTGATTGCCCACAGTTTAAGGCTTTCAACGACTAGGAAATAGCAATCAAAGACATATACTTGAGGGGTTATATGTGTATAGCGAAAAAATGTCATCTGTAAAATAAAAAACGCATTAGTTTGTCAGTTCAGAATGAAAAACTATAACTAAAATCTGACTCTCTGTTGTAAGAAATAAGAAAATGCAATTAACTAATGAACGTATGTTAATCTGAGTCACTGTAGACGTAAAGTTCTTGGGAGTCAAAGTAATTTTGTAGAGAATCACACCTCGTCGGTCTGCGTTTTATAGCCTGGACAAGCAGTAACGCCGTTAGCAAGTATCAAGAGTCAACTGCGTTGCAGAGAAGAGTGTGTAGGAGGTCGGTCGGTCAGAGGCGATCTTGAAAAAAAAAAGTCGACGAGGACGGAACGAGTGGAGGGTGGTAGGTGTGATCTTAGCCCGGCGTTCTTCGTGAAATCTCTTTTGGATCGCGGGTGCAAGGAACGAGCGAAGCGTGAAAGGGGCCAAATCGCAAGTGGCATTAGCGTTCAGCAAGTCGATAAGCCGGCTCTCTGAGAAGCGGACGAAGAAAATACCCGACCCACCTTCCCAGACTGAAAGAGAGAACGTTCTATTCCCCATTAGGAGCTGTGAGATGTGCACTCGCACTCAAGAACATACCCGCGACCGAGTCCGTCCACGTATGCGTATTGAGTACGTGAATTTATTCGCGGAAAACTGACAGCGTCTTCAACTTCTGGTTCCGGTAATGTCCGTCGAGTTTCGTCGTGGGTTAATTAGTTTCACTGCGCCATCGTAGGGCGACGAATTACTGGGAAGGTGACGAGGGGTCTGCGATAAGACGATTCTCGGTACGCGCAAACAAAGCGAACAAAACCCCAGTGGCTCGACCGCCGCGGCTAAGACTCGACTATCTCGCTTTAACGTAGACGCTTTTTTGCGGTAGGTTAGTCAGGCCGCCCGTACACGTGTTCGCTTGCCGCTTCGCGGAACTCACGCTCGTAAACTACGATCGGGTAGATGTTTCGCGGCTCTGCGTATGAAATCCGACCACCGCCTCCGTTTACTCTCTTCTTCAATACTGGCTTTAATCTATTTTCACGTGATTTAATGTGTTCATAACCTCCTGCTCTTATAATTAAATTTTAAGGGTATTTATGGTGTAACGCATTGGGTAATTATACATTTTAGTTGGTCAAATACTGTTGGACTTTGTTTCCACTTGCTTGCAAACGGGCTAGATGCGACGTCTAAATTAGTTTTCAAAATACAATTCAATCGATTAGATGCTAGTGAATGCCGCTCGAGTGAAGGATCTCAAGCGCGACCTCAGATTCCTAAAGTTCTTGTTGCGCTCGCGCCGTGGTCTCGGCAATTTTCTTTGCCGAATTAGTCAGACTAGCGTGTACTTCCTTTCATGGATTAGAGAGGGCGCTTTATGCGCCCAATAAAGCCACTTAGCCGAACTGTAGGCTTCAAACTTTGCATTCTAGACAAATTTCTTGACAGCTAAATCGAGGGAGGTAAGTTTTAGCCCGCGTTCGAGCAGCTCGGTATTACCAACTTGCCTTCCGCCCTCCCATACACAGTTTAATCCGTTATCTCCTATTACGCGGAAACACGAGGAGCCTGCCGCTCCGAACTTGCACCGCACCCACCTCAGATTGAACGAATGCACAGATTTCTCGAAATACCAATCTAAATTGCTTGTGGACAGTTTTCTAGCAAGTGAAATATTAATACTCGCCCAACGATCTTAACTTAGTTTTACTTATTATAGAAACTGTTCTAGAATTCTCGAATAACCACAAATTTGTCGTTAAAAATTGCAAAACTTTCGATTGAGAAACTGTTTGATCGTTTTTCGTCTTCGATAACTTGTAGGAGTGTTTGAAACTTTAAAGACGGTTGGGCGAATCTTCTACTAACCCAGAGCTACGCAGCTTGTTTCTGACCATCGATCTAGTATGCCTTAGTGAAATTGAAGCTGTGTTAAGTGCAAGTTTAGTTTAATCTGCGCGGGGGATCTATCCCTTCGGTCAATAACGGTATAGTTGTTGCAAGTAGCTCTTGAGGCGGGATGCCAAACTCAGGAAATTCTTCGATGGATTTAGGAGTGGGTAGAGTCAAATGTCGATCGATCTCATATATCGCAGTTTCCAAGTTCCAAGCTATGTAAACGCATACGAAAACATTCTCGTAATTGATAGTTACTGATCTACAAAAGATAAAAGAGCATACAGTAGAAGGCAAAAGTATTCGTATTGTAGATGTGTATGTATGCATGTCCACCGCTTGTACTGGATGACGCATTCATCGTCGGAAAAGATCTCGGTCTCAGTGGCGAGAGTTCCTCCGAGCGATTATAGCTCGCAAATCTCGCTGAATTGATTCAGAACGATTCAGTGTCTCCTAGGAACCGCAGTCGCAATGAAAGCTGACCGTGAATGGACGTTCCGGCTAGCCTTTGTCTCCTAGAAACAATTGGAGCAGTCGTATCTGGATCATGGAAAAGACACACTGGCCACCCGAGAATGGCAGCCTCCCAATCTTCCTCCCTTTGAAACCTCTCATTGGCAATCAGTGGAATTCTTCATCGAACTGATTACAACAGCCGGGAGATCAGTCTTAATGACAATATGGAATCTGTCGAGCCCCCGAATTCAGGATAAATCGGTGTCGCGCTCAATCTTGGCAGATGACTTTACGCGATCGCGTCGCATTAATGCGCTGCGAATATCATCGCTGCCCTGGATCATCGAGGGTTTGCCGAATATCGGAAATGACCCGATTAAAATTGGTCCGCCTTTAATGCGCCAATTTTCCAGCCGCGCTCGGTCCCCGTTAATTAACGCGACGCCTGACGGCACTCCGCCTCTCATCTCACTGATAATTACCGCGCTAATATATTGGATTCGCCGAGATAATTGATTGTTAATCTCCCTCCCCGCCCTCCCCCTCGACTGACTAAATAGGATTCCAGGAATTATCAGCTGCCCCACTGAGATCTTAAGGCGAGTTTGGACACTCGAGAGTAGTTGGAACTTGGGCTTTTCGACTTCCAACTAGTGGTACACCTTTTCGTATTGATATTGGCGAAAGAAGTCCGCACGAGAATCTGTAAATCTGAATTGTATTGACATAGGAGGGACCGGCCACGAAAAGTTACAAGCATCGTTTGAGGAAACGATCGGGAGAAGCAGGCTAGAATCGGGGATACTATGCGATACTATTCGACGATTTTCAGATCAGTCGAACAAATGGTCCGATCACGCAATCGCAGCTTCGATTTCCGGAGTGAGCGGCAGCATTCCGGCAAAGCAGCCGGACTTAAGTGTATCTCCCGAGGGGGGAATTGAGCTTCTTGGGCTCGCGGTTGCTTTCTGGCCACGCGACAAATTGTCTGCGCTTGGGACACCGCCTTCGAGTGACTAAACTGACCAATCGCACCTAATGGAACGTCTAGAGTGCACTGTTCACTCGGTGCAGCGGTGGCATCGTTACTTTTCCGCCACTCCTCGGTTCCGACCATTTGTTCACTCCCCTTTAAAAGAAATGCTCTCCTGCCTTGCAATCTTTTTTTCCACCTGCACGAAGCACAGATGCTCACTTTGTCCGCGGCCGGACCGCCAATTCCGTGCACCCTCCCACTCGCATTTTAAAACGATTTATTCAAACTATAAGTTACTGTACGAACGCTTGTACAAAATCTGTCAACAAAATCTTGAAAGTTGTAAAGTAAATGCTCCGATGCTGACTTAATTGAATATGAATTTACTTCTTGTCACGTCAGAAATTAAATAAGTAAACACCCGAATTATATATTCTATCGTTATATAGTTTATGCGGGATCCCGTATGAATTCAAATCATGCAAGTAAATAGCGAATACTATTAGGTAATGAAAGTCTCAAATTAATAGCCAATCGAGCCTAGCGAGCCTGTTAAGTTGAAAGGATGGTATTAGAGTCGCATTTGCGGGGTGCGTGTAAGTACGTGACAGGGAGAAGGAAAGTTGGCGCTGGCGGAACTTTTCCCGTGGAAAAGTTATCCTGCTAGCAGGTATTACTGGGCCAAGACGGCCTGAGTGAGTGAAGTTCGTCGTCAGGCATTTCTCCCACGGGAGCCTTTACTTTTCAAGTGCGATTTTTCCAAAGGGAAGACGGTCTTTCTCTCCGGTAACGAACGCACAGGACGCGCATGCGAAAATAATAATTTAACATATTTAACAACCCCCGAAAACCTAATAAGCAGTCATTTTAGATTAGAAATATATTTTATAATATCGAAATATATTCGCCTTGAAGCGCGAAAAATCGGCTCTAAATGTTTATCTTACAAATTCTTAAATGCCCGGTCTGGTTAGTCTAGATTATCAGGATGAACTGACCTCGATCTTGTTTAATTTAAATTTTAATCAACTTTAATTCAAGACACGGCCGATTTACAGAAACAAGAAAACAAGAAATACAAGTAAAAACCTGAATATGTAGCCGGAGAGGCTCATCGCCAGTGAATTATCGCACACGTTCTTTCTCTAAGCAGGAAGAAATGTTCACTTACGCCAGCCACACGTCGGCATTCACCAGGAGTAAGGCAGCTAGGATGGAAGCAAGAGAGAAAGGTGCCTTATTTGCACGGAGGAAAAAGAGGTAGGGAAAAATTCTCAAGACGAGAGGGAGCAAGTTAAGCGAGTTTCACGTCGCTGGCCGGATTTTTTAATCTCAAAAGTGGAGATATGAATTCATGAATTTGCCTTTGCGAGATCCCTTAGGTGACTGGCATCACCCCCTAACCGTTTTCTCCGTTATCCAATCTAGCCTGCGGAGTTTTCCTGCCGCGGATCCGTCTGCCGCTCCTCCGAATAATTTTTCAGCTCGTTTCCCTGCGTGCACAGACGCCGTAACGGCACTTGTTAACTAATTGTGACTTCACTCTCGTCGTAACGAGCCTTGCGCCTGTCCCCGTTGCGCCATTGCCTTTGTGGCTTGCACGCAAAATTGTTAGGTCATGTTCGAGTGTGCATTGTCCTTTCCGGTTAAAAGCATTCTGCGGTATCTTACTAGGCATTTCCGGAAATATTAACTTTATTTTGATATATTTTGACATTATATAAACCTCTATTTCTCCTACTATAAAGTCGATATTAGAGAATATGCGTAATGGAATAGAACCCAACGGGGTGCCATTACAACTCTTGATAAAATTAACGCTTTTTGAACATGTGGTGTTAACTTGACAAGGGTTCTTATTCCATCAAAGGCGGAAGTAATATGAACGGTATGAAAACTGATATATTAACCTATTTATTCCGCTTTTCCCAAGTACGGTTCCTCGTATCATTGCAAATGCGCGCGCGACGAGAAAAGAGAAATTACGATGAAATTCCCATGAAATGTGGAATGACGTTCTCCGGGCGGAAGGAGATACCAACCGGAGGTGGAGCTCGCGAGGGGTAAAAGGCAGTCGTCGTATCCTTTGAGAATCAATTTACTAGAAACGATTGCTTTCCGTCATCCTCTCTCCTTGCCTGCCTCCATCCACCTTTCTTCTGGACTTGGTCTCACCTTTCAGCGAGACTCAATTCAACGCGCTGCTCGCGCGAAAGCAGTATCCGGTATTCGGCAATATTAAAATCGGCGGACTAGCATCTAACCGAATGAAATCGTGCCGGATAGAAGTCGGCCAAAGCCGAGTGACGTACAGGGCAATCTAGAAATTATTATCGAGAAATCGATTGATAAATACTTGACTCAAGAGAAAAAAACTAGTATGTATTGTCTTGGTCGAACGAGTTGTTAGGAAAATTGAGAAGTAAGCAAAATCTGATATCGATCGCGCTCCATTAACGACGGGAGAAGTCTCGGTCAGGGCGCTTGATAATTATTCACTTCGATTTTCAATAAACTCAAGTTTCATTCGTCGCAATACAGAAAAATTGTGAGACTCTTGATGGGACTTACCGACATGTAGTCTAGCACTGCCACTTGCCAATTGGATTACGTCAGCACAAGTATTGCCAAAGTGAATGAATGCATGAATAAGTCGTACTTCATTCCCGTAGAAACCGATCCTTGGATACACCCGAACACACAAGAGTGAGAGAAGTCAAGTATCACGCAGTGGCGAGGAAGCTCCATTCATTCCCTTTGCAACACACACGAATTCATTCTCGACTAACCCTCGCGCACAAGACTTTCACCAGGCGTCCTTTCTAGCACCGACTGTTAATCACACACTGAACCAAACGTCCGCACACTCACGCACCGAATTGTACACTGAATACGCTTTCGAGTAGAATATATTTGCAAATTCTACAACAAAGAGCAAGCACGCCACATGTCGCACCGAACTGTTCTCCCACGAGACTGCGCAGTACGCTGCTTGCTACCAAGCGACGCGTCGGGCATGCGGAACTGCTGCCCTCTACGCTCCCTCGAATGTTCTCCCACGAGACTGCGCAGTACGCTGCTTGCTACTTGCTACACCAACCGACGCGTCGCGCATGCGTAACTGCCACCTTCTACGTTCCCGACAAATGACCAATTTTTCAGCATGCTAGATTAATTATTAAGCGACTGGTTGAACTGTGATATATATGATAAAGAAATCTACTGTTACTTTCTGTTCCTTACTTAATAGAGAAGTGTTCGCACTGGAGAATTGCCTTGAACTGCAAGACCAAGTCATAAACCCGCTTCTCTGCCCTGTCGCGAATTGGGGAGAATGTCTCCGGTACTCTGGGTCGCATAAGGGAGAAAGGAGCCGTGTCCTAGGAATTCATCGTAGGTACACCGTAATTAAATGCGACCCTTCGTGTCAAGTCAAAAGCAACCTCGACCCTCCCTCCATTGACGCTGCTCAGATACCGGAACGGAATACACTACATAATTCTCATACTGTATTGTTCGTGTTAATCATAATCAAGTAAGGTAGAGGTAGAAATAATGGGACGATCTATTATTCAAATTGATAAGGGGTGCTCTTCAGGCGATCAGTGAAAATTGTATAATTAACTGCTTTAATCAAACATAACTAATACCCCTCACCCAACAAATTTCAGTATTTGGAAAAATTTCAAACTCAATGGGCCTTTTTAAGGTGCCCTAAAATATCAAAGAAAAGTGGAAGAGTATCCGATTGCACGGCTGGGGTTCGCGCTGCTCGACATAAAGGGCCGTTCACCGGGTTATAAATCGTATTAATGAAGGGACCATTAATATTACGACGGCAGGGATAATTAATATTCAAGCAGAGAGAACACTGTGACAGGGCTTGCTCGTTTTCCTTCTTTGACATGGAAAACCAAGCTCCCGCCCTGTGTTCTGACGGTGTACGCGCGATGGAGAGCAGCTAATGTGGAAGGTGAAACCCTATAGCGCGCGCAATCCCAGGGAGCAACGAACAGCCTGGATTTTCCATTACACGCGATTTTTCCGTGTGATAGATCGACGTAATATGAGCTACCCCTTCGAGAAGTCCTGAAATGCCTGCTTTCGAACGCTCTCTCGAGCCACCGACCTTGGACTCACATAGGCACACACGAGATAACGAGACGCAAGAGGGTATGTGCCTGGCAGGGATATTAAACGGCAAACACTGTTACCAGATGCCGTTTCGTCAAATATCGTGTACAAACTTGATCTTGGCGAGCATGGTGTGTAGACTGACTGCTTACATATTATGAAAGAGTGTCGAGGCGAAAACTAGTAACGTTTACCATATGTATTTTCTTTTTCAGTGAAATAGCTATAAATAATGCTTATAATATTTTTTCTCGCATATATCCTTGCGTTCAATTGATCAGCAAGGAATTCTTTCTTCTATCATTGTCCTTGAAGATCAAAAGTAAATGAAAAACCGTTCGACTCCGAACTACGAAATCGATAATCGATCTCCTCTATCAAATAATAGCTGCAGCTCGCAGCTCCGATTCCTTCCTATCGAGAAACGAGTCTAGTTACGACTTATTACACTTAACAAATAGGGCGGGCGCACGCAATAAGGGGAAAGTTATTGCCGGCGATATTTATGAGTATTCTTCGGCCGGCTGATATCGGCGATTCCGTGAGAGGTCGATGCGCGCATATTTATCAGGGCGAGAGGAAACGGCGAAAAAAAGAGGGAAAAAGCGGAAACAAATGGGGCTGGGGGGTCGGATGGGTGGGTGCATGTGCCGCAAAATGGCGCAAAGCAGCCGATCGGATTTAAATTGGGATTTAATGCACGGCCGAAATAATGGTCGCGCTTTTTATACGGCAATTGAATGTTCATTAACGTATCGGCCCGTCATTCCCCATGCATTCCAGCGCCACCTGCCGCCACCGTCCGCCTGCATCCTCGCTGCCGCTTGCTGCTGATTATTTCTCCGAATGGCACCGGGAATAATAATATTAATGGATATCACTGGATATAAGCGGCGGTAGCTGGCCCTCCGCCGGATATCCAACCTAGTAAAGTTGCCATTCGTAAAAGTGAAACTGTTATGACTGCGCGTTAACCTCGTTCTGCTTTCGGCTATGACTGGTAGCGCACTTACTACTACTTGCCGTTACTCCGATTTCCAAAGTAGTTTTCAGTATTCGTATTTACCATATTTCTCGAGCCGGAGAGGCAAATACTTGTAGAGTACTTGTACTTTCCAACATTTACATTTTCTACAGTCGAATATGCGTTTTAAATGGTATTTCAAAAGATGCCGCTTTAATTCTAGCTATAAAAATTCACTGTGTTGAATACAAAATCGATAAGCTTTTAATTCCAGCTTTCATGGAAATTCCAGTTTCTAAGTGTTACATAGAAATTCTTTAAAACGATAATATGCGGGATTGAAATTGGCCAGAAGTGATTCGGTAATCCCTTTCGCACGCAAGCTCGATACAGACTCGAGCGGCAGTGCTCCCTGAAGTTCACGCACTCGAAAACCGTCGCGCAAGCAGTGAAGGGTAACGAAGGAGCGGAGGGAAGGATAAGGGCGGTTGAGGAGGTTGACAGTAAGAGGGAATATTTAACGAACAACCTTTAGAAGAAGTTTCAAGAGACGGCAATGCAAGGGCCACGAATTAAATAACGCAACCTTATTTGCGCTACTCTCATCGTCGTCGGAGTCTCGCAACTAATCGTGGAATAATTAGAATCGTGGCAATTAGCTAGACTGCACCAGTCGGCCCGCGATGTCAGCAGCATTGTCGAGAGAATCGAGGTAGGGCCGACGTTCGATGATGCTTTAATTAGCACGACGACTCGCTCCTTCAAGCCATTTAGTACCGCGCGCATATACGTATGCGGCCTCTCGATCGCTCGCGTCTCGCATTGCATTTCGAGAATAAGAAGTCCTCCATTCCGGGAATTCCAATCGCGACTGGCTCTTGCGGGATTAAGCGAGCGTTTGGAGATAACGAACAGTCACCGATGATAGAACTCGGTGCTTCGGAATTCTAGGGAAGTAAATGGGTTAAGCTGCACTCGGCGTGGCTTCACCAGATTTTTGTTTCGATTCTTGCAACCTCGGAAATGAGCAAGTGTTAGCAATTTTTACTTGTAATTGAAAGCCGGTAATGGTAAAGTGAATCGCGACATGAAAATCGAGAATTGTGCAATTCTGCGCAAGAATTGAGTTGCAATATCTTGAAACTCACATTAATGTAATAGTAAGAAAAACAGATATTTCAATTAACTTATTTAATAGAACTTGAGGCTATATCCGATGAATTTAGGTTAACACCGAGTTTTCAGTTGCCTTCTACCTTTCGTGTGCAGCGCCGCGATATCGAATCAAACGAAATTTGCAAGTGCGAGACGGGCCATGATGCATTGCCGGCGCCGATAAGAATTGACAGGGTGAGAAGAGAAATTGCACGGGGACGCAGCGTACACAGTCTTATTTCATTTGGCGAAAAATTGCACAAATCCACCGTAGCCGCTTCAGACCGTGCTGACTGGCAGCGAACAAGTGCCTCTGAATACTTTAATGAATAGACAGACCGTACTCACAAAAATACTAAAAGAATACACGTGCTTGATACTTGATATTTCTGTTGGACACTTAATAAATTAATAGGTTTTGGACTTCTTACATGAGAAAAACGGATTATTCGGTTTTCAGAGTAGGCGTAAGAATGAATATAGGGGGCCGACTAACGTTTCTCGAAAAGACTTATAACGGCAGCTTTCATCCAATACCTCGCTCAGCTGGACGGAATACTGCGCACTGTCTCACTTCAAAAGAATTTCACGCTTAAGTCTCGGAAAGAACTGGCGAATAATTGCGATTCTCCCGGCTGAGTCGTCGATTTCCAGCGAGCAATTGGAAATTTAATTGTGCCCGGGCTCCTACTTTGTCGCCGAGTCTTTCGCTCCGAAATCCCGGAAATTCCATCGCCCGATATGAGTGTCGAAGTACGAAGTACCTACTCTATGCTCGAGGATTTCCATTACTGCACGTTCCCGACGGAATATCCAAATTGTTTCATAATGACGTTATTAGCGCTCGCAAAGAAACTGTAGGAAAATCATCGAGAACAAAATCTGCTGGTTATTTTGAAATCATCGATCCCTCGAAAATTAGATTAGCTGAGCCATTTCGCGATTTGATTTTACGTATTCGGAAATGTAATTAATAATGAAATATTGCAATTTAGGAATATATTTGGGGAAAATGATGATACTGATCATTCGAAATCGTGTCCCCTCCTTCAGGCTGCTTCTGTATCATTAATTAAAGCCACATACTTCGTCTTCTCATTTCGCGCAATTACCGACAGATTGTGTCGTGCTGCGCGTGACGACGCCATCCATTTCCGACAACCCATTGTGCGTTGACTGCGCGTGATTGTCCGACGTCAAATCACCCATGAAATTTACTATCCTCTACTCGCGGTTTGACATCATGATATCAACATGAATTATACCCGATAAGTTGTTGCTGATGGAATCATCAGATCCTAATCACCTTTAGTTTCAAACTACGATCTGATCGATACAATTGATGAAGTATACCCGCTCATTCAATTTACGTATCACAGGAAATTGGTACAGGTGTTTCGTATCTGAGTTTCTAAAGCCTTGATTGAAAGTGCCTTGACAAAACTTGAAAGAATCACCATGCATCTTCAAAAACCAGAATGTGCTTTGTCTGAGAGGCGCATTTACGGTACGCAGACGATGCCAGGTAGCTTCGCAAACTCGTGGCAGGGGGGAGAGGTTGATATGAGAAAGGGTTCGCAGGGTGATCTGGTACGCAAGGTGCCGAGAATTCAGGAGGGGCTTTCTAATTACCGGGGGGGGCGCATCCTCGTCGACTCGCTAATTTCCATTCGCCCTCGCATCGCTTGCTGCTTCGGGGGGAGAAAGCGCGCGAGAGCAGTTGCACTGGAAGAGCAGAGGGTCGCCGAGCGTTCACTGCAAGCAAGCAGCCTTGATACCAGACTATCGGCGCACTCTACTTTACTCTCGACGCTCTCCCCGTTTGCTAAAATCCCGCCCGCTGACCAGCTCCTGCCGATTGCCCAGCGGTTTTACTTAATTGCGAATCCGCCCACTACCCTACACCCGCTTTTCCCCAATGCAAGCCTATTTGCCAAGACTCCGCCTATTTATTTGTGTTGGTAATAGTTTCACCTGCTAACTGTGTTTAACCCTTTGAGTCCGGGTAAATCGTTTGCTTTGATCAAATGCAGTTTATCGCCCGGAGGATTTAGTTTGTCCGCAATCACAATGTCTCCTGCATTGAATATTCGTTAATTTTATGAAAATACGTTCGATAATCTGTTAAAGATTATTTTTGTTGAATTAAAAACGACATGTCGAATAAATACTGAGCTCTCAATCGACGAGGCAAAATGCCATTAGTTTCGCTGAGACACAACGAGATTTCACTCGTCCAGTCATCCTTTTTCCGCTCTCCCTTCTCTTTAAACATTCCCCATATAACGTGTCCCGCAAATATTTGCACAAAATCGAGCACGACGTTACTGGAAGGAGGCCACTTGGTAAACTGGTTGACCACTTTTCCACAGCTTTTTCGCAGACGCTTTCGAGCCACGCTGTATCAAGTCTCATGTTTTCGCGGAACCTAAAAAAGGAATCCAACGGAAAGCTATCCCGCGCCGCTTTCACGAGTCGTTTTAAGAATGGCGTTAACATCTCTCGAGTATAATGTCCCCCCTCATGGTAAAGAAACTGGATGATATAATATGAAAATTATAATAATGTGTGTGTCTACAACTAACAAACTTCTTTCGCAATTCTCTCGGGCTTTCCACTGAACATTTACTTTTCATTAATTATTACTAAGGGCATTATAAAGTGTCTGCCTAAAAAATGGCGTGCTGGCGTGTATTTCCCTAGTTTATTGGAATAACAAAGTTGCAAGACGTGCTTCGAAATCTGACACGTATCCCCCGAGTTGGCTGTTATAAAAGTGCGACCCAATTCCTGCGGCGTGTTCTTCAAGGAATTCGCGAGAACTTTCTAAATAAGGATGTTCAATTTGCGACGTGCACCCGTGCCTCTTTCGAATAAAGCCCCGGGGGTACTATAAAAAGTTTCGCATTGCTGCCGACTTGCGTCATCAGGATTTCCGTCTGTTTAATTGGCCATGAATATATCATCAGCGCCCGAACGAGCCGAGTTAGGAGCACGGGAAAGGCGAATCGATGTTTTCGCGAGCGACCCAAGATAGGAAATTGGATCATACTGTCGAAGACGAAAACAGGGGCATTCGGAGTGGCTCTTCTTCTCCCACGATCGCCCAACTCCGTCACTCACCCGCTTTTAAGCTCGAAACTCCCTCTACTATAACACCTGCATCTGATGAGGCGCTTCGCGTCGAAATCTCTCTATTTTCCGGCCTCCCCTCTGCTGGCTCGATAAAACTAACTTTCCTTTCACCTGTTAGATGATAAATTCTATTCTTTCTCGGCCGGACTTTAAAGTTTAAAGCTCAAATAACCGCGTATTTTATCCCCTCCTTTCAACATTATTGCATACTTCGAGCACTGTCAATACAAATTGGCGGAATCATTCATTTAAGAGAGAAAGGGAACATTTCTGTGCTTTTTCATCTCTTAATGCCTGCAATAGAATGATACCGAGAGAGGGAGAGAGAGGGAGGGAGAGAGGAAGCCCTGGAGTATTTCGAGCACGTGCGGAACTATCGCAGGCCAGCGATATCCATTGATTGGGCAAAGGGATCGTTTATCATTTCCTGTTCCTCGAGTACAAGCGGCATAAAGATCCCACACGCGTGTCTCGAATTCCGTATTTAGTTATCTCGGGCGCGTGAAAAAGCGAAACGATATATCACGTTCGATCTTCCTCGAGCGTGTGCGTGTATCGGAGGGTCAGGCGTCTCTTTGTGCGCCAGTGAAATAAGCACTTTCCGTCAATAGGGTCGGTGTCACACCGTAAAATGCAAGAAGCCACTCTTCCCCCATGCATTTTCAGTAACGCCCGACCCGCACGCACCTTCGCCAGGCCGCCAATTTATCTCACTCCATTTTTTGCAGAGGCACCGCCGAAATTGATCGCAACTCCTTTTTTGCTCGTGAGTTTCCTGAAAAATCGAAGCCGAGCTTTCCCCGCAAGGGCGTGGGCGTGCTTACGGCTCGCATTACTTTCGGATAGCCAATAGGTGTGATTCGTCCGCTCTGCGGAGATATTCGCGTGACCCGACTGAGACGAGATGATCCAGACAGGAGTGAAAGGTCTCCCTTATTCTATTTCCATGAAACTAGGCCACCTTTAATTGATCGCCTTAAAAAGCTCGACGACTTCGCTGCTTTTAGATGCGCGGCTCTCTTGGGATATCGCGCTGGCGCGACACGGTAAATAAAATACGACACGCGGGCATTAATGAAAATTCAATGAGTAGCGAAGTTCCCACTGAATATCTATTGGGATTGCTAACGAGGAAAAAATGTGTATGCGTCGTTCATTACAGATATTCTTCTGAATTCAACACCATCGATTTTACAATAGGTCGGGAGGAATTTGAGCATCGAAAACTGCTTGCACACTTTTTGCAACCCTTCATGCAATAGTATCTGGTGTTGCAAATAATTTCGAAAAAGAATTTATATCGGAATTCATGAACAAGCTGCAGAAAAAACATGCGTATATGACGTAATCATTACATACAGAAGTGAATTAACACTAATTCTCATACATACGAATCGTGTTTATAGGGAAAAGAGAGTAATCGCAAGGAAATCCTGGAGTTTGCTTATCTCGAAAGCCTTTACACGGTGACTTTAAGTAGAGAACTGCTAGTTTATTTCCACTTTTACATTGCGTAAACACGCACCTAGGTCGCTTCTGACCTACATTCCTACATCGAGGAGTAACCTGGCAAGCAAACTTTTCTTTCCGCTAAATATTTGTCTTATTCCAGTTGCACTTCTGTGAAGGCAATCGGTAAGTAGGGTGGGGAGAATGTCAAGATGTTTTATAAGTATTTTACCTGCCAGCGGGGGATTGAATGATTAAAGAAACGAAGCGCGGGTATAGTGAATAATTGCATGGGCGGAGCAAGTACTAAGGACGCGGAAATGCATCGTACGCGTCCTGACGCTAATCCCGCAAACGCTATTGACATACTGACTGCATAATTAACATTGAATGCCTCATTTTGCCGCAGCATCCCGCATGAATTCTGATTTCGCAAAATAAGCCCCCGACCCTCATCCTATTCATTAATCATATGAAATTTTCCGTAAATCTCTCCGAGGGATTGTCATTTGCATGCCAATTAAGGGCCAACTACATTGGGATTAAAAGAACAATGTGGCAGAAAGTATGTATTAAAGTTTGACTGTATCTCACACATGTTGGAACTGCGGCATTTGTTGACCGGACAATATGTATTTCCTGAAATGTCATTGCGTTGCAAAGAGCGTAGTATTAGAAGCGAGTGCCAAATTAAAATAGAGAGACAAAGAAAGGAAAATAATGCAAACACCGAATTTTCTTTTGTTTAGCGCCCTTTCGAAGTTGTTGTTTTGTCACATGTTCTATGCTAGGAAATGCGATTGCAATTTACGTACTAATTAGAACCTCAAAAGGATACTCCTCTTTTTCGTATGTCGAGAGAGCGAAAGCCCCGACATGACTCGTTCAAAGGAAAGCCGTGTCGCGGAGTGAATTCTGTTTTGAGCAATGAAATCGGTGAATAAACTCGAAAGGCTTGCATTTTGCGAAACAAAAATCAGCTTGCATCCGCACGGCAACTAGTTAATTTCAAAGCGATAGTAGATTCACCAAGTGCGTTACACGATCGCACGAATTTATCTATGTATACATATATACATAAGTTTATTCGTGTTTTCAAATTTGTCACATGGCCAATTTAGAATGGAAGGCAATTTTTAGCCAGTGCTCGCGCGCAAATCGCAGTCGAAATAGCGCTATCGCGTCAGCTAGACACACAGGGGAATGTTTGCATTTCGGCCGCGTGTCTTTCTGTTTGCTGTTTTTTCTCTTCCGTTTCCGCGTTATTGCGCGAAAACTAAAAATCCCCGGCGCTCCCGCACGTTTTTCCCTTGCTACGTGGGTTTGTTTCCAAGCTGCGCACGATACACACGCGATTTCCTGTATCATGTTCCCTCACGCGTTTGCAAGTGCCTATCGTACCACCTCTGAAAGCACTGCGAATAAGCTCACGATTGCTGCAACCTCTCGACAAAAGAATTACACATTTTGCACACGTCAGTCCTGGGTGCCTATGATGATCTCGTGTCAACCATTTCACGGACGAACACTAATCCTTTGAAATTGGTGTTACCGATCCCGGTATTATTTTGAAATTTGAGTTGTGGATCTCGGAGTGAATTTACGTGCCTGCCGCGAAAGCCGAGCGAATTATGGAGCCTCGAAGGATGTTATCGGGTATTAAGAAAGTAGGTTCTTGCCTTACAGGAAACGTAATCCCCGTGGCCGCTGCTCTATCTTTATTACGTCTTAACAGGCTTCTCGTGGAAAGCCTTCGAGCACACCCCTTCCTCCCTTACCACACCCCCTCGCCCTTCTCCTCGCGCTACCCCTCGTCGTCACTCCGTTTCACTGGGTTATGACACCGGCGCTGAAAGGTGCTTTCAAGCCTGCCCGATCAATTCCTTCAACTTTGATTCAGCGAAATGATAATTGGTTTCACCTCTAACCAACTTTCTTTCAATGGCCAGGGCAAAGTAGACCACGATGGGGGCATATCGGGAAAGTGATGCTTTCAATTCGTAGTGGTTTGAGAGCTTTTTTAATAACAACTCGTCATATTATCGATAGAAATTTAATAATTTGGAGGAAAAACTATCACATAATTGAAAACTGTATTTAACTATCTGCCTTGCATTCCGAATGCCTAATCTGTTATTTGCCACGTGTGATAAAACGCGCATTAATTTCTTATGGGCGACTGCGACATATTGATATAATTATTCACAATTCAACTATGTAATCGCATTATTAGCTGAGGAACATTGACATTACAAAACCTACATGTAAACGCGCCAAACGTACCTCAGCAAATGCAATGCTATTTTAAGTTACAATCAATGCGCAGTCAATCTATATAATACCTCGAACAGCGAGGGAACACTCAAGATTCGAACGCACAATTCCCAGCAAGTGTCACCAAGCTGCCAAAGAGCGCCACGCGAACACCGTACTGAGTCGTTGATCCCCAGAAACTAAGCACTCCATCTCCTAAAGGGTATTACTTTCCGCCGCCGCCACCGTAAGATTTACTACCGCGATCGCGCAACTGTCAGCAAACTCCCTCGCGTTTCTTCATGGGACATCCCATTGTTACAATGTCTCTCGCTTTCAGCGCTTATCATTGACGTCGGCGAGCTAATAAATTCCCGGTGAGAGTTGCATCTATTGACGAGGTGAGCGAGAGAGGGAAAAAGGGAAGGGTGGGGCGAGAGAGGCGGAAGAGGATCGACGAAAGTTCGGTGGACAAACAGGATCGTTGGCACATAGACAAATATGTTTACCCGATTGCACTGGCGACGGCGGTAGCACTCGATTTACTAGATAAATAGGACTCGCCCTGCTTCTATACATTGTATCGCAACGGCCACTGAGAGAGAGTCCTCTCTCTCTCTCCCTCTTTCAACTCACTACCCCAAGCTCTTCTTTCACAATGTTCAAACGAAGTTATTTGCCTCCGCCGGGATCATCAGATTGCGAGCGCGCCCGTTAAAAGCTTGTTAGGACTGCTCGAAAACTTTCTGGCTTTTAATAATCCACTCTTCCCACCCCCAGCCTGCTGCTTTTCCACCCGGCTGGAGCTGTCAGGGTAGGAGAGCGCGGAGGGACAAAGAGCCGGCCTAGGATCGGCTGTATCTCACCGTATTGCTAGCGCTGAATTCGTAATAAGTTTGTCCGCCTCTCCTTTTCGACCGACAGCGCACTTACCAGGGTAAATGTCATTCGGCCCGATAGAGTTCAGTGGGAGGGTACTAATTGATCCCGGATACAATTCTGACTGTATGCCACGATTGCTTATCGCTCGACTCGAGAGGCTTGCTTAGCTCATGTACCGATTATAAGGAATCAGTCGAACCCAACAATCGATTGTTAAACACTAACATATTGATTCCACCACCACGACAATTGATGTTAACTGGCCCCAAAGAATAAACACTCCCATACTACATACATACATATGTATAGGCTACCGGGTCTGGTGTGTGAAAAAGTGAGAATGGTTCACCCCGTCGGACGAACCGTTGTCCGATATTAATACCTCTAAATGCAGTACTCCTAACTGCACTATTAAATAAACGAAGCTGCTTTTGATCAGATAAATCTAGCACGCAGCATTTGACCTCGACACGGATGGCAAGCAGATTGTACAGAGTGGGAGGTTTATAAATGACGGGAATAAATTAGAAAGTTGTCGGCCAGTCAGCGCGCTAATAATTGACGGAGGAACAATTATGCTTCGCCGCAATCTGACGCGGAAATACCCCCCGTCCCCAGCCACCCCAGCCACCCCCCAAACTACCCCCTAGTCTCTATGACATATTGTATCGGCGGTATATATTGCCAGGCGTTTAAGTATCGGAAGCTTTATTAATTGCCGTGTTCGACGTGCAGGTTGAATCGATGTGGGAGTGGGCGCGCGAGTTCCCATGATTTATAAACTTTGCAGGACGAGCATTACACGTTCGCGCGGCTGCGTGCACGTGCGTGGTTGTGTACGTGGTTTACTGCTTTCGTTCGCCGAAAATGAATGCCGCTCGATTTGATTATTCGCGCGAAACTAATGTAATTCGTAGTAGCCACGGTGATTTCGCTGACCGAGTATAATTCAGCCAGCGAATAAAATGGGAGTTTCAACTCGTCGCGCGGGCGCGCGAGCGCGGGGAGGAATGAAAAAATTTCGCACGCGTTGCGCAACTACGTGGTCAAGATCGAGATAAAATTTTCATCGGACCTGATGGAATTATCGAATTTCTGCCGTCGGCGTCGTGCTGAATAGTTGAACTAGCATAAATTTTCGACATTTATGAAGAGGAAACGCCCGGCCGGGAAATGAATTAATTTGGTTCAGAAATACAGTTAGCATTGCTTGACTCGAAGAAAGTTAGGCGAAGCCTCTCAACAAGGGGATAATAAGTACAAACACAAGACAGGCTCCAGTCGGAACGGTATTATCGTGCCAGTAGCGTAATCCGTCGGTCAGCCGTGTACGTGTAGAAGCGAGGTGGTCGGCCGAAGTTAACGATCGTCTTGGTGTAATGCGGATACGGAAACTGATGCTTCGGCTAAGCCGAGGAATTAAACTTTAAGCCGCGATTTCCACGGCGGTTTCAGCTTCCATAGAAATACGTTAGCTGTCACTAACATACCTTCCAGCTAGATTCCCAATATCTTAATGACTACCAAACCCTACAGCCAGTAAATCCCCCTAGTATTCTCTCTGTAGACTAAAAACCCTCTCAAAAATGATGTAACAAAAACCTACTAGGCAACAAAGCCTGGGAATCATTGCTTTCGAAAATCTACTTCTCTTCTCGACGTCCCAGCACATACGAGATTCCGAAGGACCGTTGGAAATCTGGTGGCATTCATCGCGTGCATCGGAACATGCCCGAAGCACAGTGCGCCCTCTACCTCGGAGGAGTCTCGTCGGCAGAAAGAGGGACAATAAATTTCGTGGGAAAGGGAGAGGAAGACTAAAGAGAGGGGAATGAATGGGAGTGCGAGGGAATCGGCGGCGAACGCTGCGGGAGGGGTGGAAAGGGGCCAAAGCAAGCGGGGGTGGTTTTCGAAGGTTGCACTCAGCCCGGGAGAGTTTCGTTCTGGTAGAAAGGACGAGTAGGAGAGTAGGAGGCGACGCAGGCTCTGTTCCCCGAGGAAAAGGGACTTTAAAGAGGAAATAAAGAGGGACAGGAAATGGAATAGCCCAATGTGCGCGGGATCCAGGAGCAACCAGCGGGGATCTACTGGCAGGTATGTACTGTGGCTTTTGTCCTTGATCGTCACGATTCTATTGAGAATTCGCGAGCGAGCGCGCGCACGCCCTCTGTGAAAAAGAGAAGACGACGACGCCGCGCGACCACCGCCACGACGGCGAAACAAGACGAGAGAAAGACGAGAGTGGGTTTACTCCAATTCACCGAGCCACTGTGGGCTTTTGTGCCCGAGATACGGCTCGGGATTACACTAGGCGCGGCTTCTCCCTTTCCTCGACTTTCTATTGTAATTACTTAGCGCCACGTACCCGCTAACGAGGAAACAACGGCCTACTGGGATTTCGAGCTCGAAACGTGTCACGCGCCCTCGCCCGACACTTTTCAACCGGCGGATAAAAGATATTCGGCATTCTGCTTTCAGATAGGTTCGTATTCTCGCTTTTTAGGCGCCACCGCACCGGGACTCCTTTTCAGGGGAAGCCGCGCAACCGAGGTAAAGGGTGAGGCCTCCCCTGGGAGACTCTGCCTCGGGGAGGGTCAGGCCGAATCACGACTGAGCAACATCATTTTCCTGATGGATATCTATCCGTAGTCGTGCGATTGCGAAATGATTTATCACCGCGTGAAAGTGAAGCGAAAGATCTGAGGTCTAGATAGTTGTCGAAAATTGTCAATGTACGTGGTGTCACCAGAAAATATATTTAAAAAAGAAAACGCACTGTTATATCTACGAGGAAGAGAAATTACTAGGAAATCACCGCGAGTACAACTCTCCGTCAAACTGACGTACGATATTGAGCAGGAGACATTCCGCACCGGCTTAAAACAAAGAGGGAATTTGTATTGTCGCCAGCAATTTCTTTTCCCGGGCGAATTCGCGATAAGAAAGCGGCACAGGAAGCACGAAATACGAGGGCCGTCTCTTTTTCGGGGGTTCCCCCCATTCGGGAGAGCTTAATTCTGCGCGATCTTTATTTATGCCCGACCATAACGCACTGCCGATTATAACGGCGCGATAGGCCACGCTAATGGCCCAGCTTTACCCACCATAAAAGCTGAATTCCAGATTTTATTCCACGGGAGAGTCCGCGAGCGCAGTATTTCAATTATATTTCGCTGGGAGAAGGCACACCGGAGGCGGAGTGATCTATTTTAATTATCCCCAAAGCCCCCTTAAGCCCCCCATACATGAGACCACTTTCTGTCGCATTCTCTGCTCGATCTACTCCCATCTACAAGGAACACGTTGAGAACGGATACCTTCCTATCTTTCAGTTTTCAAAAAATATGAAAAAATCCCACTTTTAATTAACGAATAAAAAAATCCAATAAATCAACCTGCCATTACTAATTAATTAATCAAGCTATTGATTAATGGAGAAATGTAGAAAGCCTACATCGAGGTCCTTTAATAACGATTCCCGGACTTTGATCGCTCCTTTAATCAATCAGTCAACTACGAATACGGGTCTACGGATTATCCCGCAGGATCTATTGCTTCCATTGCTCGACTCCCATTAGCTCTGTGCGATGCTCAGGTGCAGGTTGCCCGCATGCTCCATTCGCGTAGCGCAGCTTTTTCTTGAGCGATCCTGATTGACGCACCGTTTCCGCGCACGGTTAATTGCATACACGGCAATGATTTTCGCGCTCAAGCCACGTGGAAGAAGCATTCACGGGGAGCGAAGTGGCGCGCGCGGTAATTTAGCCGGGCGATTAAAAGGGTTGATACTGCGATCTCGGCGAGTGGGGCGGCAGATAAAGAGCATAAAAATATTTCCGATCCCCCCCCCGGGGGGGGGGGGCAGGGAGGAGGGAGGAGGGGCGGACCGGAATCCCTTGTACGAATGCGGCGGGGGAACAATATTGCGCGATACGTCCCATGCCTCGGTGCACTGGGAATACCGGCAGTCATTTGTGGGTACGATCCGCCGCTGATACGAGACCTCCAATATCACTGACTGCATATCCGTTCGATTTATTTTTAATTACGAACCCTGAGCGAGCATGGAACGCCTCGCGCTCGCCCCTCGCCCCGTCGCTGCTTGATAAAGAGTCGCGCTATTTCCCGGCGTTCCCCTCGTTTTCGTGTGGATTCAGCACATATTAATTAGTGTCTGCCGGGTTAGACACATGCGCTGCGTGCGCGCACAACCTCGCGTTAGTAATTTTGTTTTAATGAGAACCGGCTACGTGCCTACGTATGTGTTTTCCCGAATTTCGTTTTTACTGCTCTGCTCTCCTGCTTTATGCCGTCAGTAATTAAATAGCTCGCCCGTAAGGAAGGTGAACTCAAAGTGGCGGGGATTCCATCGGGAGAAAGCGGAAAATTGATAATCATCGTGGGATTAATCTGCAATGGGTGTGACTTGAATGGGATTAGTTTCCAGCAGATACACCTTGGAAGGAAAGTGTGTAAGATATGCACGTCCCTGCTTTTCCTTCGAGGATGTAAATGAATTTCTATGGGATGAAACTCGACAAGGAAGACTTAATTAATAGCAAGCAAAATGAAATAATAATTTCGCTTCGGCAATGTTGACGATCTGGCCGAATTGCTTTTATTTTCGCGCGACCCGCGGACTTCATTAAGGTAGAGTTTCACTCCTGAATAAATTAGCGAACCGTCGCGTCCCGCTTGAACCTAAGAAGTCGCCTTAGCCTCCCGAAAAAGACGAGCGTACGGCGCGGCGGCCTCTGAATTAAATACGAAATTTTTAATCCACTCTTTCAGGATAGCGTTTAGAACCGGGCACTGAAAGGCAGAAGGATCATTTATAACGCTTCAGGGATTTAGAGTTTCAAATGATTTCAACTTCACCGATGCATCCTCTGAGTCGGTGAATTTTTTTTAACGCGTCTTCACACAGCCCGTGCCGCCCTCTGCATGTATCAAACACAAAACCCTTTAACAATGCGGATCTAAAATTGAATTGACTATAGCTATTCTATACATACAATGGAGGTCCTATTTACCCGGCGGTTGTTTGGCGACAAGTTCATTGGAGTTGGGTTTTCTCCAAGTGTCAAAAGGGTTCGCGGTATTTTTTTAGCTGCCCTGTACACACGCTGTTACATACATATGTATGTATACGTTGACCTCGGCGGTCCAGCTTCATTACGGAAAATGTTTTTGTTCGACGGCACTTGTGCAGGTCGGCTTGGTTCACGGCACGTTCAGAGCGCGACAGAGAATCATTACGCGGTTCCATTTAAGTGCATGCTTCGCTTCACAACTCATTATGAGTGTGAGATAAGTAATAAACGAGGTGTAATTAAGTGGTCCAAGTAACTTGTACGTAAACTTTCGAGACGAGACGAGACGGACGAGACCTTTAATTGACGCAACGATATTCTCCGGGTAATGACATCCTCTCATTTACAACTCGACCGTCTATGCGAGCGTAAGCTGTTTTGCTGCGAATGTGTGACGAATACATTTCGCACTGAAGAAATTGCACGCATTTCCGAACAGCGCAATCAATCCGGCGGTAGAAAAATAGACTCAAAGTGTATCTCGGGAGTTTCTAATAATCCGCAGAGGGAAGGTTCGTATAGGTGTGCTATGTGTTTGAAATTTAGCCAGTGCTGAATATTGAGAAAGAAATATTCCCGAGGCTTGTTTGTACCGACGATTCGATTCCCCTGAAAATCTGGGCGAGCGGAACGTGACTAGACTCGATCCGCCGACACGCATTCTTATTTTCCCTATACATAAAGCCTATCGAAAAAATAGTGCACAATTAAAAAGATTGTTTGACACTCAAAGTCGGATTGTCTGCTAAAAAACATTTTTTTCCAACTCTCGAAATGCAGAGGAGATGAGTTTCGCCCTGAAATGATTACTAAATTCAACAGCGCCATTCATCGATTTCCCCAGCTTTTCCCCAACTCCCTCAATGCTTACTTTATGCAGACGCACTTAATTCCTGCGGAATTTCTGTTGCACCAGTTTAGTCGGGCCGGAAGTAGAGGATCTCGCCGCGGTAATTTCATTACGGTTAATTACAACATTTCTAGTCACCCGGGGCGCCGTAAGACTGGTCGTTTGCGAGCGTCGCCACACCCTCGACTATTTCACGGCTTTTATCGCGAGTATATCAAGAAAGTCTATTGAGCAGGGTGGAATTTTCTTTGTGCCTCTCACCGTTAATGCACCTGTTAATGGAGCGCGTAAAAGGTCCGCCAAGTTATGCCAGGCGCTCGCCGCCTGCTAATTCACGCCACATGGAATCCTGCCATTCTTGTTGCCGTTTCACCGGCTTACTTTTAAACTTCAATCTACATCCAAGCCGACTAGTCACTCACTTCGATCCTAGATTTGTGATTTTCACCTTTCATTGTGCTTGGTACTGGAATTGGCATGGAATTCCACACGATCACTGTTATGAATTACTATTGCGTGTGACAAATCTTTGATATGAATTTGAGACGAACAATTGACGAAAGTGCACTATTAAAATGTAATGAAACGTGGAGAATCCATCCGATCTACCGGGAATCCCGTAATGAAGACTGTAAACTAAAGCAAGTCAATGAACGTTTCCTTATTTTCCATTACAATTGTCCGTTCTCTCAATCGGCACGAGAGAAGGATTAAAGATTAGTTTACTTTTTACTTAATCGAAAAGTTGCTTGACGAGGGCGGGGGCTGCGGGGCTGAGATGGATGAAGGCGAGAGCGAACGAATCGCACGGACGATCGCCCACGAGTAGCAGGTCAATAAGTTATTCTTGAAAAATAATCAGAATGGAAGTGTAAAGCGGGTGGAGGGGTGAGGCAACGAGTTTCGAGGTTCGCAGGCGCCACTCGCCTTTTTCCATTTAATCACCGTAAGTGATATCAACCATAAAACTTGTTGACCGTTATCATAGTTATCCGTAGGATTTGTCGACGCGAGTGCTTGCCACCCCATTCCGACTCTTCCTCCTTTTTCTGCGAGTGCGCTTTTCGCTTTTGCATTAGCGGGACTTATGTGCCACCTCCACGCCCTGTATACCCCACTACCCCTCCCATCCTCTCAGCGAGAGTGGCTGGATCCCAGGGCTTTTCCAATTATCGCCGAGATCATTCGGATCACACATTTCCATTGAATTCACCCTTCACCGTTTGTTTCAATGCTTATACTAGAGCAGCGCTTACCAACCGGCTTTCCACCATTTCAATATCTCTACGTGGACTTCTTACGAGAGTGACTCGGTTGTTACTGCCAGTTCTTTCGACGTTAAAAGCCATTAAAAAGACCCTCCCGTGTCACCTCAATAGATTAATGTACCATTTGATTTGTCCGCGAAACAAGTAGGCTACAAAGCAACCTTTCCATTTCCCGCAATGTTTTTACTCCTCTGGTTTGAGAACTTAGTTCCCAATGTCTGCAAAGTGAGACATAAGTGTCCAGCTCCAGCGACATGTGCTTGTTTTCCAGGCTGTCCCACTGTTCCGTCCATTCCCTCTCGAGTTCGATACGCGATTCCTACAGGAGGTCGTGCTTTCTTCTGGAGTACCCTCCTCCCGGATCAACTCAATCGTGCGTGAATGATTAATCACGTCGACCCTCCATTGAGATCGTGTATACTCACCGAGTCAACTATTCGAGAAGTGTATAACGAAAGAAAAGCAACGTATGGACCATTGGTGTGTCACGCAAACATCCTGACGGCCCCCCAATGCAAGTGGAACAACAGTTCTATTTCTCGACATGTGCCAGAGAGGAATTTCCTAAGTTTTATCGCAGAATTTAGAATTTCAGCGAGAAGAAAAGTCTCTCATTAGAAGAAATCTAAAAATCCTCCAATATGTATTCCATGTATTGTATAGAATATAGAACATGGTTCACACTTCACACTGAAAGGAATGCATTTGGAAAAGGAATGGAACCATTAGATTACCATAAGTGGGACATATGGAGCAGGGATGCCATCAGATACAGTTGGCATTACTGGTATTCAAAAGACACCTCTGTCTCCTCGAACTTGGTGAATGCTGATAAGTAATAAAATGAAGTGCCCGGGCGTCGAGGTACGCAAGCTAATTCCGCATGCATTCCTTGTACTACGAACATTCCGATCGGCTACGTGCAATTGTACTTCGATACTGAAATCGCGGCACATAAAACTTAACGATGTCATTCCCTCGGGAGAAAATTTCGATCGGCGGCTGCTCCGAGCTACGCATTCCGCGCCTTAACTCGAAAACCGTCAAATCTGGTAGGCGAAACGACTGCCGATCTCGTCGAATAAGGTGGGGGCAAGTTCAGAATTTCTCAAATATCCCGGGATCGAAGCCACCTGTGCCGATACCTTCGAACCATCAGGGTAGAACATTCCCATGTTGCATTTAAAAGTCCAATAAGCTCTATTAGAAAATTGTTCGAATCCAGTTCGATAATAACTTTGTATGACTTCTCTTGCTGCGACAGTGCTTGTTCAAAGATTAGATTTGTCTTTTCCTTTCATAGATATGTCCTTCAAGAAATAAAAGTCTCCTTGTTGACTTGTTTTAACTTACTATTGACTGTGTTCCAATAACAAGACTTTAGTCCTCGAGGAACGTCCAGGAATGCTGCAACTTCTACAAGTGTTAGAACTCAATTTGTTGCGTATATATTGCAAAGCAGAAGAATGTGTCGTTCGTGTAGATAGCTCGGGTCACGAGCAATCCCGAAAAGAGGTCCTGTACTCGCTCGAGAAGATTACCAAGATCTAGCGGACCACTCCAAATGTAATACTTCAGAAGTAAGGAGATCTCCCGGCGTGCAGTGCAGCCACTATCACGAATTCTTCACCGCGCGGCTGCGGTCAAAGGATATCTTTCCAGCGATCCCGTTTTCTGAAATGTGGACCGCGCGTGTGAGCCGGGACTTTTCATAATTTTATTGCTCCCGTGGGGCAGCTGGTTCCTCTCAAAGAGGTCACTTGAGCTACGGGGCGACGGGGAAGTTGAGAAACTCGATGACGAAAACTGCAAGTGTTGAATTAAAAAAGACTATTCACTGTTTGACTATCGAAAATTCACGAGTGCCAGACCTCTTATTATCCTGCAGGAATTTATAGAATAACGAGAACTCTTGTACATGTTAAACGTTAAACTAGCACAGCTCAAACTGGGTTAAACATTAATTACTGAAAACACTTCGAGCGATGTTCCAACTCCATTTCCCCCATGAAACAACATTACACCTTTTTTCCAATTACTTTCGTGTCGAAAAAAGTCCCAAATGGTGTGAGTCTGATATTTCCTCCTGTTATACCCAGTTTTTACACGTGCAATTAACCGATTTGCAGTTTGCACCCTAATTCCGGGAGCTGGTGTGTTTAAAAGTTAGATTCGCCGCGAGTGCTTTGATTAATCGGACGGTGGGTCTCTCGCTTTCGAGGCGAATTCATCGTCCACACGAATTTCCACTCGTTAGGGTGGCACGCTCTCTCTCTCTCTCTCTCTCTCTCTCTCTCTCCCGCGCCTTGACTCTTTCCATGGTCCCCTCTGTAACACCGGCGTACTCCATGGCGGGGAAGTTGCATTTCGAGCGATTAAAAGTTCACGATTGCACATCCGCGACGCGACGAGAGGAGTACAGCTCTCTCAAAGGATGCTGCGACTCCCACAGCAAGATTCTGTTAGCTACCCTGTCGCCATTACGCGATTGCTGACTTCTGGATCCGCTTGTCTGCCCGCGCACGCCCGAACGTCTCTCTGCCCGGCCTGTCTGAGTCGATGATCAAAGTTCTTTCGACTCAAGTGCCCTGGAAACTACAATCCCAGCTGCACTCGACGCCGCTGCCTAATGGATTAGAACTACACGTAATGCCGAGCGTCCCCTCTCCACCCATCTTACGGGACTACTACAAACTTTCCATCGTCCCTTGCTTTAAGAATACAACATCAACGTGCAGTGGAGACTCCAATAAAATAACAGCGGCCTTTTTTCAAGTCTCCGGCAGACTTCAAAAGAGATTCATGTGGCTCTTTTGCCTCATAACGCCTGTTGGACTTAATGGCAAGATTGAATCCTCCGAGTTTCTGAACCAAAATCAAATTTCAAATAATGGAGAACCAAATAACTCTATATCTCAAATAGTAAAATACTATTTCAATGATTTGGTGTATTAGGGATTTTTAATTTTCGGCAAATTAATTTCCACCCGTTCCCGGCTTTAAAATTTCGGAGGTATAGTGTGGATGGATATTCTACATCGCTCCACGAAGTTGTGTTTGGTCGTGTCTTCGTTATTTCCTTTCTAAAGGTTTACCGAAGACCGTCTTTTCTAAGAAAGAGAGAAGGAGAGGTGCCGAGGGCAAAGGAGAGGAAAGAGCTTTAAGCTCCACGAGTCTCGAGGAGGCTCGTAATTGCGCGCGTCTGTTGAGGAAGCTGCAATTATATCTCGACTGCTCATATCTCATTCAGGTTTCGCGACTCTTCTTACTGCTCACTTATTTTTCAAGGAAAAAGTCTCAACGCCCTCCTTTGGGTATGTTTGTTCACTGTTCATTATTTCCTGTAACGTCAAACACGCTCTCGGGAAAAAGGGATTTACTCCTCGCGAGTATTATGTACTGTTCGTTAGCATGCAAAGTCTAACCTTTTAAGACGTTAAACATTTCCCCGCTGTAATGTACACTCGAGAGGGAAATATTAAACATGCTTCCCAACTCTTGGACCTCTCGGAACTGTAATACGAACTTTCGATATAAGATATGCAAATTTCCAAGATGTGCATGCCCTCGAAGCTTCTAAGCTGATGCACTTCTAATTTTCGAAACTCGAATTGTGGAATGAAAAAAGAAATCAGTGACGAACTACATATTAACAGTTGATGCACTGAACTGAATGTCATATGTAAGCTCTGTAAGCAGAAAGTGTAGCGATTTTAGACTCAGATTCCCACAACTCCAGGGTTCCCTAGGCTGCGTGCGATTTCAATCTACGTTCAATACCTTCCCGGTACCTCGTGGATTTCTGTCAATATTAGCCGCGTGTTAATCGGCAGGCTCCACTCCCACTCCCGCTTTACGCCGGTGGTGGAACCGTTTTGCATTACAAGCCCGTCGAATTCGCTAGTTCGTAATCGTAGTTGGCCGAATTTAGGTCGGATAAACTTGGAAGAGGCTGCGCCGGGAGGCTGCCCCTTTATGGCTGGAAATCAGAGGGGCCATCGGAAATTCTCTCCATCGACTGTTTAGCGGCAAACAGCCGGCGGTTATCGAGCTAACTCGTAAAGCAGCTGCCCGGCGCGCAAACCAATAGCAGTTTCAATGCACCGCACCTACATAGTGGTCCTCATAAAAAGCTGACTTTAACGCATTAACCCGAGGGTATCCTGGTACACCATGCAACCGCACTCCATCTGAGACCATCTTGCCCCTCCGCCCTTCACCCCTTTCCGACATTTGCGCACAGTCCATTCTCTCCAAGCGGCGCAACAGTGAAATTTTCACGATCGTGGTTACGCCACTTGCCACCAGCCAATTGCTCGACTCCCTTCGAAATCCCATTTTCTATAAAATTCGTGATTAAGCCCGCGATATTACGACTGGCGTACTGCACGCCGCCGGCGCCAATGGCTTCCTGCACTACGTTTGCACGCTCTATGTGTAATGGGAGATGTAACCCATAACGGGCTATCGAGGAGTCTAATCAATTTCATATCGCCCTATCGAGGCCAATTGCGCGATATTGCACGTTAATCGACACTTGTACGGCTTGGCTGTTTGTTTTCCTTCCAGGTTTGATTTGTAATGAAATTCTACCCCGCTTCGAAATTCTAGATATTGGTATACTATATGTATTCCAGGCATTCCTATAAATTCAAGATGAGTTAGAATTTCGATGCAATTCCCACCTCGCAGTTATTGATTGGCCACTTTCCTTGGTATACAATACGCATCGGATACCGAGATTGTTCTATTCCATAGAGGCCGGGAGAAACTGCTCCTTTTATAATTGAAAAGTGAAAACGACTAATACAGGCTATAACCCGAGAGTCGAACAAAGCTGCGACACACATTAAACAAGACATCCCGAGCGAATTAATTACTGCTGGCGCTCGCTCGAATTAATTAACCGAAATCTCACGTCGAGCGGCATTAACGGCGTTAGTTAAGATTACGAGTAAAAGCGTACGGCAATTACGCCGCTTCTCGAAAATAATCGAGCATAACGAGCAGTGCTCTGCAGCCTAATGGATCTTTCGCAAGGGAAATAATCGCGGCAGACGAGCACTGCTTCCTCTCCCACTCACATGCTCTCCTCTCTCCCCTTCTCCGTTTGAGGCTTGCCAGGGTATCAGGGAGGAGAACGGCGAGACGTCGACTAGGTTATACGACGATAACCCAACGAGAACGTGGCGACGCCTTGTGCACCGCGACGCCTCCACTGCCAAGACCCACTGAAGACCCTCTCGCCTGTGTTTATGCTCTCGACGCTCTCCGAGCGACTTCACCCTTCAGCCAGCTACAGACGATGAAACGACGCCGCTCGACTGACTCGTACTGCGAACATCACTAAGCTCGCTGGCTCCCGATTAGGTTTAACTGCACGCCAATCCCGCACCGGCACACTAATTGCCGCCGAATGAACAAACCAGAATGTCGAGAAACATCTCGGGAGTCAAGTTAATCCTCCTTTAACCGCGGAGATCAGAAGACTGGTGGTCCGGGACAAAGACTGCCTTTGTTTTTTACCCTGACACCGCAAGGTCAGTCTCGGATACGACGGCCACTGTGCACCAAGAAAATAGTCTCGCTCACTTTCAGATAGGAATTATTGGTTTTCGTGTAAATAGGTGGTCAATCTGACCCAAATTTTCTGTTAAAATAAAAAGAAAATTTGTATGTTATTAAATCTGAAATCTTGTTACCTGTCATATCTGACACTGGTTTATCATCCGCAGTTTTCCCACCAAGGAAGAATATCTTTGGTCTTTTAGACCCTTGACTCGAATAAAGAAAGAAAATAAAAGCCGTGCAATGCTACCAAAGGAGAATTAGATTGACAATCGAATTGCAAACATCTTCGCCTCCCTCCTTCCTACCTTCCCAACACACAAAACCAATGTCTTCCCTCGGTCGGATCGCTCCAACAAGCTTCCCAGTGCAAATCAAACAGATCCGAGGCAAAGCAGGCGGGCGATCGAGTGGCATCTATCAAATTACAGGAATCATCGATCCCAGTATTGCAGTCTCGTGTCGCCAGCCGCACCTCCGTATTCTCATTGCTCCCCAGGTGGCGGGTGTTCCATAGATGCTCGCTGGATGCAGCTGCTGCAAGCTGTCTTGCCAAGAGCGAGTGTTTGCGAGAAAGCACACAAAAAGGGGTACGCGTGCTAGTAGAACAAAAGGAACAAGCAAGTCTAGGTAGTTTAAAGAAGACGGTCAACCTGTTCACTCTTCTCTTCGTCTCTCACTCTGTCTAGCTGTGGTTCGTTCTATCCCAGTGTTTCTCTCTCGCTCGTCCCCTCTCTATGAGTCGACACAAGGTGAAGCAGAGCTTCGTGCGCTCACCTCATCCCAGTTGGGCCGAAAAATTCATCCCTCCCAGCATCTCGCACGAGCATTGAAAAAACACAGAGAACTGAACTTATTGTAGATATACATGCAGCCCGGCGCGCCTCTGCATGTGAAAGGGTAGTTGGGCAAGCGTATTACGTATGAACGAGGTGGCGCTAGTCCCCGGAAGGAATAATTCAGGGTGCAGACTCCAACTTTCTGCCCCATTGTGCCTGACTTTTTAATAAATAGTGCAGTTAGCGGGCGCGGCCGCGGACGGCGATGACGCGACACATCATCCGGTTAGCTCTCGGAGGTATTATCCTGTTAAGCCGCGCTAGGAGATTTCTAGTTGACTCCGGCTAACGAACGCCCATCCACCGAGGACCGAGACACCGTGAATCGATGTCTACCGTGACAAAGGGCCCCAAGAGATATTGTTCAGTCTATAAGACGACCAACTTTCCCGGACTCCGCTGGAATTATTGGAAAATGCAAACCGTTTTAACTACTACAACTTCGAGGGAGCCTAGCCCCTCGGTGTGTGTCAATAGGGAGCTCCTCTCCTGCATCCGCTGAAATGACTGTTTACTGCGACCTCTCGCTGCTCTGTTTCCCGTCGATATTCAATTTACCAGACACCCAGTCAAATTATGTCGCCAATTTGATTATATTTACAAGAGTGCTCGAGAGGCTACTTGGAATTTTAAGCAAAGTACACAAGACCAAAGGGGAAGTTCCTCATTTTCGAAGTCGGTTAATATCAAAGAATTATCTTGCAAGTTTCATTGGTTGGACGTTATTCCAATATTATCATAAATATTTGAATAGCCGTGCTTCTAAGCTTCTTAGAGTACAAATTGGGAGCAAACGTACGGATTGAATTGCCATTACGGGGACTGAGCAGATGCTGTACTCCTTGAAATAACCAGAGGTAAACGGTATTGTGCGAGTATACATATGTATGTATGTGAGGATAAGAGACGGACCTAGACGGAAGGACTTTCGTGGCCGAAGACATTTTCTAGGTGGACTCATAAGTGTACTGGTACGTAAAGTACCATAACGTGACGTCGCGGATGCTCCATTGGGAGCGGCCAGCCGGGAATACAAAGGGCAACTCGCTGCATTCAGCCCGTGTATGGAGGGAGAATCGTTCGCCCACGGCGATGTAGTTCTACTGCTTTTTTCGCCGAAACTGCAACTCTCTTGCATTCGCGATTTCCCACCCGCGCTGCATCAATTTCGACGGTTAACCCATTGGAAATCAATCAGTGTCAGACCTTCCTTATCTTATTCAGTCGACTTCGACTTCATTCATTTGTACGTAAGCATGATTAAGGTTGTATGTATCTAGGAATACCAATTTACAGTTCCCAGTTCCTTCGCTGAAGCTCGGAAGCTTCGAATTCGTCCTCCCCTTGTAACAATTCCGCATAAATTAGTTAGCGATATTTCGACAAAAATCAAAATTGCTTCTAGCTCCACAACAATGTAAAAGTTAATTTTAAGTTCGTGGAAGTATCTACCTTTGTAGTCGAGATGCTCAACAGAACCCGAAGCAGCTAAATTAAAAGTTAAGTTGAAAAGAGTAGCTTGTAAAACTTATGACAAGTAAGTACTTTGGCAAGTTCAAGAGGCACTGTAATGTAAGACTCCACAGGTCGATTGGTTAACCTGACACTCTGTAATTTACAATTCTTTCCAAAGTAAAGTTAGCAAAGAATCTTTCCCTGTAATCCACTTGGTCTAGTAAGGCTCGGCCTGATGCTATTCCTTTATTCATTAAACGGCTTATTAAACGAGTTCGAAAACAGTATTAACAACAAGAGCATGTTAAGGCGAAATAACGAGGGTTACCGGTGTAATTGTCGACGTGCCGGGAATATTGACAGAGCGTTCAGCGATCCCAGAACATTGGGAATTAAAAGCAGAAGTCTCGACAAACGGATTGAAGTTGAATTAGTTAGCGGCTGATGAAGAAAGTTGGCGCAAGACTGGGAAAGCCATCTAGCCAGCCCAGTTATCTCTTATTTGCAATTAAAGTTCCTCGAACTGGATCGGCAACACTGTTGTTATTTACCATTTTCCCGTTGAAAGGATTCGCCCAACGCGCCCGAGATAAATTAGTCCTGTAAGACTCTGGATTGCTTTCCCAATTAATAAAGGGGTGCGATAGCACCAACCGACGGATCCTTTGATTGGATTGTCCTTAAATTGTTAAGGACAATCCTTCCATCGCCAAACCAAGTCTGAAACTTGACACTTCTTACTAAATATATCGATATTATATTTTTAATTACGAAGCTGGATTAATCGTCAACTTTGCAACTGTACACGTACGTACAGTCAACAATGCCAAGCCGGATTTGCAGAAAATCTCAGAAGTCCCGGTTAACATCCTACTATTAGTTCCACTTAAACGATCCTCGGAAGTAGCTCAAGCTTGAGTCCGAGATCAGCTCCCCCTCGCACGCTCGACTAGAAAAAAGACTAGACACGACGCGAGGACGCTCTCCGCAGAAATAAGGAACTGTCAGACGCAGGATCCGCGGAGTCGCCGAAGCGTGTTGGGCGCGCAAGCGCACGGGAAGTACAAGCGGCAAGAGTGGCGTAAAGCTGCCGCGTGTAAAAGTGGTTTCCGGTTTTTCCGCAGGGTTGGCGGGACGAAAAGTTGGCCGAGCAACGGGCGCACGGCATGCGCTTCGCGGGAAAGAAAGACAGAGAGAGAGAGAGAAGGTCGTAAACGGGTAGTTGCAGTTAAGAGTCAACGAATCCACCGAGATGTCATCGGCAATGCTGACTGGCGCTATTAACTTTTCAACCACGAGCCTCTCGCCGATTTCTCCTCGACGGCAGCTGGAGTCTGCGTGATGCGACTGTCAAGAACGCCGCGATAAACTGTCAGCGCGGAGAACGCGCGAAATAATGGAGCCGGCGGAAGCCTCGGTTGCACGGGATATTCATTCCGCGTGGATGCACGCGGAGCGAGTGCAATTTTCCCTCTTGGTTCCGAAGCCGACGTCCCCCTTTTTCTCAGGCTGGCGCCCCCGCGTCTTCTATAATCAGCGCCGCCACTTCGCTCGACCCGACGCGCCACCTGGAGAACTGCTGCTTTCGAGGACGCGCCAATTGCCGGTTCTTGGCTTTCCCGACGTTTAACACATTGCGCATTCCCGGAAAACGGGCAAACGGTTTTGGCGTGTCCAAGTGCCGCGCTAGTCCAACTATTCACCATCCAATTTTTGATAATTTTCTATTAGAATTTTTACGGTTTATTAATTTACGATTGATAAATGTACTAGGACATTGACACCGCATCGAGAGCTGAGGGATTGTATTCCAAACAAAGATTTCTTGAAATGCAACAAGTTACAGAGTCATATTGATAAATGCATTGATATCGAAATTAGAGACAATAAACAGACTTCTCAAGTGAGAGTAATAAACTGAGAACGCACTTTCCGAATGGTACATTCGAGGGAAGAAGGAAGTCTCCGCGTGCAAACAAATAGAAAACAGCGCGGGGCAAACAGTGGCAGTATTTCTCGCCTGTTTTCAAACACAAATTCCCCAGACTTTCAGGAAGGAGGGAGAGCCAGCGACGCCGCAGCGGCTTTCCGTGACGAAAGTAGGTCTTCTCTCGCTCGGCGTTTGTGGCTTTCCGTCCTGGCGGAAAATCGTTTTAACCTAGCCGATTCGAGGCGACGGGAATTCTCCGAGAGTGAAAGCCGAGTGGCTGGCTCCCTCGCTCTCCTGCCTTTCGTTCTCCTTGCCGGCTCCTCTCCAAAGTGTGCGTGTGTAGGTAGGACTCGGTGCAGGAGAGTGTGTGCGTGCGCGGGGCCACGAAGCGAAAGATTTCGTGATACATCGAGCGAGCAAATGAAGTTTGAAGCGCGCGAAAGAAACCCGCACGCGAAAGGAAGCTTTCTCGGCATTTACTCCTCGTATTCGCCGCCCTCGTTCCGATGATTTCTGATTCGAGTTTCTCCGTCACTGCGCTCGCGAATTATTAAGTGATAGAATTCTAAAGCACTTGTAATTCGAAAGACTTGAGAATGGAAGGGCGGAAAGACGCACTCGTTTGCATTTGCCACCTGTACTTGTTAATTGCGGGAATAGCAATCATTGAAAGCTTTATGGATGAGCCTAGAACAAATTGGG
The DNA here is from genome assembly GCA_963675795.1 of Crossocerus cetratus. Classification (NCBI taxonomy): domain Eukaryota; kingdom Metazoa; phylum Arthropoda; class Insecta; order Hymenoptera; family Crabronidae; genus Crossocerus; species Crossocerus cetratus. The sequence goes on along the minus strand of OY776664.1, from coordinate 6,525,056 downwards.
AATTTCTATAGTATTAAATTCTATAAATGTTTGAATGCTCGTCAAATCTATATCAATGCTTATCAGCCGCGCATGTTTCGTCTGATTGAATACTGAGCAACACGGGCGGATACAGCTTTTAGAAATGACGTGGCGCAGCGGTTTGCCATGTTTCTGATGCAAACGGGAGGACGCTCAACAAGCACTCAACGTGAAAATCGGTGAAAAGTGCGTGGTCCGTGGGATATTGTGATTTTTGCTTTATGCTTGTCGAACTTTGCCACCGAAACCAACGATATCCCAGCGGTAGTAGCGACCGAAAGCCAGTACAAACTCGGAAAAACAGCATTGAAACCATTTCTTTCGGCGAGAAAAAGCCGCGGCTTTTCGTCAATTGGATTCGGCGAGCAGCTGTGTATCCGCGGGCTTCACAACTTGTGCCGCGCGGCATCGCGATCATATCATATTTCTCCGGTGATCGAAAAGCATTTCGAGCCGGCGCGGCGCGACGCGGCATTCGGCTGCCGCGCGCGCGCTGGGAAAAATAATATTGATCCCGGTATTTCCGAGCTGGATTTTCGCGAGAGGAAGTCTCCGCCGATATCCACGCGCTTTCTATTGCCGGGATATTGCTGATATCCTGCGATCATCTACCAACCGTCCCCATTTCAACCACCGACCAACTCGTCCCAACACATCTTTCCCCGCCTCTACCAACCTTACTGCACTTCTACAGCCATAATTTTTCTATGCTTATTGATTCATATTATTATTATTCCTTTGCGACCCCAATAAATAATCCACGCGATTAGTTCTTCTTGAAGTTTGCATGACGAAGCTTGCAACTTTTACCCGGGTAATTGTTGACGTAGTTTCACGGGGCGATTTTCATGGACCCGTTGCATTTCCCGTTCATTATTCCTGAATAGCACTTTGGCCGTAATTCGACGTTGCCAGCACGCTGGCTTAAGCGTTGTTTAATCACTTTGAAAAGCTAGCCACGCAAAAAGATTTAATTTTCCCTACTGCCCCATGCCAATTTCCGTTGAGTGAAATGTGATGAAAGATACTTGTAATATTTTCAGAATTCACGATGATTACCAGAAGAGCTGGATCTCCTAATAACCGCATAGTTACGCCAACAATTGCAACATCATCACTACGTTTTGTTATAAAATAACTAGACAATGAAATTAGAAAATCCCGGTACAGAGGAGTATGCTGGAGAAACGAATTTTTCGAACGCCGTCTATCGTCAAAATTCTATCAACGCGTTTACTATACTCGGTCCGCTAATATATCCGTTTATTTTATGGTCAGGAGGGACTATGTATGTATACATTACAGTATTAATTACAGTGTGAGTGTAAAAGCGTCGAAACTGCAAATTTGTCCGATTAAACTTACTCCGGCGTGGATATTAGTCGGGCAAAGGTGTGCTGGGGTTGGTTTGCGGGTCGGACGCTAATAAAGGGAATGTAACTTTACATTGGACTCATCTCACACGTGTCAGCCGAGGCCTTCGAGGAGAAACGAAATTTGCGCTACTAGTTTTACGAGGATCGAGCTAGAAAGTACGTGCAGAGGAGGGGAAGCCGGCTGACCTCGGCGCGGGAGGCTTCGCCAAGCCGATCGTTACGGGCTGATATTGAAATTCGCGCGGGAGCCGAGTTCTCCCAAGGTAAACACCTTAACGCTTATTACAACGTAACGAGGGCGGCCGCGTTCGTTATACCGAGGGAGGTTGGGCCCCTTTTAACGAGCGTCCTGACATAATGTCACTCTATTAACAGTACGCATAGCCAGCGAGATGATTTTCAAGAATACGTGCCGCGCGCTCCACCCTCTGCTTACGCGGGGAAAACGTGAGGCATTCCTTGACATATTTGCTCCGAGCTCCAGCCGCATTTCCCTTGGCACGGCCCTCTGAGTAATTATCGTTAACACCCCGGGATAACACTGATCCCGTGTAATCAGGATCCCGGTCTATAGCAACGAGAAATGGGAGTGGTTGGCGCAGGCCGAAATGGGTATAGCCACGCGAAATTATAGAGAATCGGACAAAAGAATTCCAAGAGTATAGAGTTTGACGGGGAAGAAATGGGGAATTTGTCATTAAGCTTTCCTATAATTACGCGCGGACTTGTGTCACCTAAATCGGTGATTGTTTAAGTTCTGAAAAGGTTTCCTGCGTGGTAGGTTGGAAATTAGAGGGATTCTCAAGCGCCGAGATTGGAATCTGTGATTGGTTAAAGCTGTAGCGAAGCCGGCTACTGACAATGGGATCTAAGTAATTAAGATTCAAGTCCCTTCTTTCTCCCTTCTTTTCCCTTGTATGCATTCCTCCGCTCAAACACGAGCTGGTGCTCAAGGAGCGTAAGTAAAAGGACTGAAAGCGCCATTATTACCGGCGTCTCAATTATGCGGATTGACGGAAAGGGGTAACGAACGTCGCTCTTGATTGCCGTGGAAACAAACGAAAGCTGCGTTCAAATCAAACACTCTCGCTCTCGGAGACTGTCTTGAATAGCCGTCGGTCGGCTTGAAGGGAAAAGTCGATTCCACTGGATTTGAGTTCACTTGAGCCAGCTATCCCGAGGGAATTCTTTTCCTTCCTCTTTTTTAAAGTCTACTTTAAGCCTTATAAACATCCAATTACCGGAATATTGTTCCCGGGATTCTTTGGTGAAGCAATCCGTTTCAATCTCCAATGATAATTTTAGCAACACAAACGTGCGCATACGTTTCCTAACTTTACCCGCCCAAGTTTTAATCCAATATTCAAATGATGATTCTACTCCCTTGCATAATGAAACAATAAGCACCAACAGTTGTTGTTGAAAGTTAATTGTATAACGTTTAACATTTTCTCCGCTTTTACTTAATTATTTGAGTCAATACGATTTTCAATCGTCAGAGGCCAGCGAGATTCACAAACGTTGAGACTGTGCGCTTTCGAAGGAGCGCATCAATGCCCTACGGTAGATTCGCAGGATTTGCATCCGAAACGATGATTAATTTCGCCATCATTCACGGCAGACTTTCGGCAAAACTTCGGCGCGCGCGCGCGCGCCTGCTTCCTACACGCTTCCGTTACATGACCGAAATTTGCATTCGCCGACCGGCGGCACTGGCGGCGTCAGGCGAAATGCGAAGGAATTAAGAGGTTCCCACGAGTACAATTGGTGGCGGCGGCACACACTCGCCGAAATTAAACTCGCCCCCCACCCCCCCATTTCGGATCACCCGACCACCGAGTACGCTCTTTCCCTCGGCCCATAAAACTGACGGAGTGTTCTAGTCGACAAAAATACAAAAAAAAATAAATAAAAATTCTCGGCCAAACGGGGGGAATGGTAGTACGTCACCGCGCCTTCCTCTCCAAAGCCAATATCCGCTAATTAACTCGACGGATCTCTAATTAATTTCTGGGGAATGCGGCACCCCGGCAATAGCGCGCGTGCGAACCCCCGCGTAAAAATAAGCCCCGATGGAATCGAGTGCTTTACGCTTAGCAAGTTCTGCAAACGAACAGCTTCCCAGTTACAAGTGCGGTTAGAGCGGTGCGATGCATTATGGGCAGCTCCGGGACTACCATTCAGCCTTGCTCACTCTCTATTATATCAGTTCTTGTTGGATAACTAGAACTCACAATGCGGATCATAATTCGCTTTGAAATTCCGTTATGGAGAAGGAGGTGCGCATACCTTCTTGATCGTCTAATTCAACTACGACGCAGCAGATACTCGGAAAGAGCATTCGACCGCGTGGCCTGTCTGCCATTCTTCCGAAAGGGATTACTCTTTCATCAAGTGACAGAAACGGCTCGGATGACATATTGAATCCTATAATGCTATTGAATCGACCTCGATCAATATCACCTTCTCGATATCGTGAAGGGCATAAAAAGCGATGAGGAAACATCGGGGAAGGTCGATAGGGAGAAGGAACGGTCAGCGGAACAAATTGAAAGGTGCTCGGCGGTGCTCAGTGACATCAGGATTAATCCGATTAACGCAGTTAACGGCCGATTATGCCGGATAATCTGCGGTTCCCTGTATAATGACCGACTGCCATTCTGACACACGCTTTCCCTGTAATTCCAAAGTTAACGAATGTTTGCGACTCATTTCACACGCCAGTACATACATTAAGTTTTCCCAACCGTCCCGTCTCCGTTTCTCGCTGTGCTAATTAAAGCATCTCTTTTCGTTCACGGTGCCTTTTGCATTACACAGATGAAAACTGTATTCGCCTGCTGCCGCTGCGTGAAAGTTTCAGTAACGGATAAAGTATTTCTCTGGAATTAGAAGCAGCAGTGAGCTCGAATACAACAAATATAATCAGAGCAACATTAATTAAAAATGTAAAATTCAAAGGGACACATAATTTAATGTACGTAATAAGTATATTACGTCAACCTTTTAAGCATTGATAAGAACATAAGCCGAATAGAAATTGTGCGAATCGGCGACTATACCCCGAACGCGTAATTACGGAATAAATGACTCCCAGCTACTTTGAAAGTGACTTTTCGAAACGCTATTACCACGGGAAAATGCCCGATCGGGGCGGCGCGGCGCGGCGGTACGAATACTGAAAAGAAGGCCAGGAAATTGGAAGCTGTATTATACGACTCCGCATTAACATACCGAATAAGTCCCTTTTACGAATGTACCCGAGCCATTTCGTCTTTACTGCCTTTGATAATAACATCTTCGTGACTTGTTTCGTTATTCGAACGGCTCCTCCGACACAGGGGGCTACTATAAAAGGTCCTGAATGTTACTCGGAGAAATGCACGTACCGGTCGTTAAAGGGAGCTAAGAGAACTCAAGGACGAATTCGTCCCGATTAAGTGGATCCTGTTGGACCTGGCTTTTCTCTGCCAATTTAATTAAGCTTTTCTTTTTTGCCGCGCTTAATAGGACCCCGCTAAAATTGCACTGCGCCCCGACAGATTTATCTACAGCCATTAATACCTTTTCAAAGGAGCGAGAAGACGTAGATTTTCTTGGCAAGTGTCAAGAAACGATTATACCACTCGGAAGTCGAGAGCGATAGAGTGAATAGGGTTGAAGACGGCCGGATCTCAGAGTGATACGCGAGGGATGGTGATTTTTTAATCAGTCTCACGGCAGACAAGAGACACCGCCGGAAGTGGCACTCGAGAGATTCATTCGAGCACAGTGAGTTTTAATCGTCGAGGGAGCGCGTTATGAAAATATCGATTTTGGCACCAGGAGGCCTCACGCTTCACGCGCGTGCACGAGAAAGATAACCAGTGGGAACCGAGTGAACTCTGTAGACGTTCCAACTAGTACGTATGCCATAAGTGGAACAAAGCCCCCCATTTCTCCGCTCTCACGCTCCTAACCGCAAAAACTTTTCCGGCCCACAGCTGAAAGACTGCTACTGTACTACATATAGCGTCATCAAGTTTTCGTACTTCCGAGAGGCCAACTCTCCTCAAAGGGATCGTGCGATCCGGAAGTGACTGTAACTCAGCCCCTTGAATTACGCCGCGCCGGCCCGGCCCGATAGCGTTCTTTATTACCCCATTCTTCCGCCTCCCTCCCCCATAATGATGTTATTTCTACGGGAAATGTACCTCCCAAATGATCGAATTTAAAACTAACTTTCGTCTCCACTTCGACTCTTCCTAGTGTCGTATGTATCGGACTAGGGAAACGAGCAAGTTTCGAGCTTCGCGAGCAAAGAGCAAAGAAATTCGACTTAATCTTTCATTAGATTGGCCGGCTCTCTCTCTCTCCCCCTTCAAAAGGAAAAACTCGAGCTTAAAGGAGTCGAGGAAATACAGCCAACCCATAGGAATCGAATGCATTTCAATTGCAAAATGTTCGTGTACTTTTGTATCTTCTATTTCCTCGCTCTGCTTCCATGTCTAGCTCTAAATGCTAGTTTCCCATTCATTACTGTTTGTGGCGCACTGAGTTTACAGGATAACGGATTGTTTATTATTTGCTGGTAGTCGGTCATGCCGATAAATTGTAAACTCAGCTTGTTATGCTGAAAGTAACACAAACTAAAATTACTAGCTAATTCCGGGGAAATTGGGGCAGATGGACTATCGAGACTCTACATACAGCGGGTAATCCATTAATGCTGTCAACGGGAAATGGAAGTTCATTAAAAGGCAATCGAAGCTTTAGTCTCGAGTGCGTGACACGGGTGCGAGTGGTGGGAGGGGGGGAGGAGGTGGAGCGGCAAGAGTGGCAGAAAAATATGAGAACTGCGGGTATTAATGTAAATGGGCCACCGGAGAGATTCTTCCAATTATTGGAAAAATGGAAAGTAGGGTGGCACTTTATCAAGTTCGCGGAAGACAGTCCTCTGTTTCCCGTGAGAAAACACGTGAGATTACGAGGACCGGCTCGACCTAGCACTACCTATTACTATCGGATGAGAGACGGAGCTTTCTATTTGTAGTAGGCATTCCTAAGAGCGGGTGAATCTTTAATGCGCGTCCATCGATTTACCCTTCGGCCGGCCCACGATAATAGTGTAGCGCGCGGCCCGCGATCCTCCCCTAATGGCATTCGACCGGGAACTAGTTTATGCGCCCAAGATATCGCCCGCCCGCCCGTCCTAGGTAAATTTCCACCAATTTACCGCCGACTTCCACGATTAAAACGAGTAAAAACTTTCCGTCCCAACCGCTCGCTCGCTCCCTCGCTTGCGAGCTGATTCTTCTTTGACTACTTCTTTCTATTGGAGATTTAGTGATAGCTGCGATCCCAACCGCGTTTTAAGTGAAATACTGTCCTTTTTCACCATAAAATGTACCGCGCATAAAAAATATCGCAGAATCGACAAATAGTCGCAGGATTCTAGAAAAATGTCCTATCGATCCGCGCGGTATGCCTATTTGCGAATCGAGCCGCACGAACGGCAGACGTGGCACGTTCCACCGAATAATTCCATGGAGATTTCAATTGGGAAGAAATAATTCTCCGAAAGCAGGGCGCCGTGCGCCATCAGTCAGGCCCGCAATGTGGCCTCTTCCTCTATTTTTCGACATACATTCTCCAAAGTGGAAATTCATTCGGGAGAGGCTGCGCTAGCACGCTCCGCTGGCTACGGCAAATCCGTAAGTGATACTGCGAAAAAGATTCGACGCCGCACTTCCAGGATCACTTTCCCGAGATCCTTTCAGCGCGCACCAAATGACTTTGCGCACTTCGGCTCTGCTTTCTATTCGGCTCCATCGGCCGCGCAGACTCTACATATGTATTTTCTAATGCATACCAAAGTAAAAGAAACACGACTGGTTTATAATATGTATTAATGCGAACAACACTAATTTTTACGATCATTTTTCATTAAAGATATCAGATTATATACAGTTACTTATTACACTATTGTTTTCAAATTGATTAAACAATCCATTCTATATTTTTAAGAAGAAATTAGCGCCTATTTGCATTTATATTTGAATCCTATTAAAAACAAGCGGTGTTTTTCGAACTACGAATTTTGTCTTTCTTCTGATCCGACCGTTTGACTTCGGCAATCTGACGGGCGAGCAATCAAATTACGCCTCTAATTCATTCGAATCACGGGCGAGCGGCAAGTGCGGCATTTAATTCCGCCGTAATCAAGAAGTGTATTCAGCCTTTTCAAAGTGGTTTTCGCGGGTGCCGGCAATCGCGAGGATCGAGCGGAATTACCGGAATCAATGAGTCGTGAATGCGAGCGCTAATAGAAAGCGTACGGGCCCAGCCGAATCAATAGTTAAACCGCGGCCCAGCCCCCTCCATCCTTCCTCTTTCCAGCCAACGTCATTACAAAAAGCATAGAAATGCGACAGACTATACAAATTAACTTAACAAAAACCTCATCCCGCTTAATATCAAGTACAAAAGTATATTCCTACTACATTCATTCTCCGAGTCTGACGGAACATCATCTTTTGCAATCCCGACTGTTTCCTGCCTTTTTCGCCGGCCCGTTTCTTCTTAAGTTTTTTACAGCCTTCGCGTATCTTTATCCCATCTTCGCAGAAAACTGTTGTGAACTTATATTAACAACGCGGCCTCCCTTTTTCTTAAGAACGTCTTGAACTTTTACCGTTAATTTTTAAACTCGGGATAAAATATGTATCAGGGAGTAAAATGTCAGTGCAACTGCAAGTGGTTTCGATACTTCTAGCTTCGTGGAAATTATGAATGAGTAATTGTCACTTATAACTCCTCCCTTCCTGCTGTTAATTACTTGTGAATATAAAGAGTGGAACCTAGTTTAAAGGTAGAATGTTAATGACACAATTGAACACTCAGTCCAGACAGCCAGTCAGACGATAGGCCGGCCAGTTACCTAAGAGGGATAAGCGATCGTGGAAGACGGTAATTGAAGCTGTACGAAAGACAAATAACAGTGGGGGAGAGGCAAGGGTGAACTCGAGGAAGCCGGATGTCACTCGCCCGCGCACAAGAGCTTTGCGACATTTTGATCAATGTACCTTCTTCTTTCCGCTCGGCAACGGCCGGCAAAAAGCAATGGCGCTTCGTTAGCACACTCTCGTCGACCGGGGGGATTAAAATTTATTATTGTCAGCGGAATTTATAGCCGCTCTGCGCCACTCGTCCAATTGGGATTGCTAGATGCATACATCTAACAATGCCAACCAGTCCTTCTGCGCCACCACAATATATCCTACGGCCTTTTGCATCCAAACTCTTCATTAACTCTACAAATAAATCGCCTTCTATAAGTTTAATTCCACTTTAAGTTTAATAAATGATATTTATCACTGTTTATACCTACAATAACAAAATACAGTTTGTTTCATTCGTGGTGTCGAAAAGTTAGAGATCGGAATCAAAAATGCACCGGAAATATTAACAATAATAACAAAAATAATACAGGTCGGAAAAGCGATTGATTTCTGCAGGTAAGGAAATTCGCGAGGTTCTAAGTACCGGAAACTATATCAGTCCGAGAACTTGAAAGGTCAGAGTGGGGCCAGTGGGCAGGCAGTAGCAATTACGAAGAAGTGAAACCGCCCGTAATTCGGCACTAAGAACTGTTCTGCCGGGCGCGTTTAATCACTGCGAACAGTACGACTGATTTGTTGCCGGGGTACTAACTTGGTGCTGCGAGTGCTCGTCTGCCTCGGCGGAGCTGTGTGTATCGCGAATGGGGTGTCGGCGCTAGTTTGGAACAAGGGCGCGCAGGGCGAAACCAATTAAGCCGTCAGTGCGTTAACGCGTGTCATTCGCTCTCCCATATTGTAACCAAACGCGAGCGAGCGTGTCAATGAGGTTTCATTGTATGGCCAAGTCGAACGCCACTCTACACCGCATACCGATTCCATCCCGATTATCTCGGCTATCGTTGACGCACCGTCTTCCGATTTCTCTTCTGAGAATCTGAAGAATGAATCATCGAAGAATCTGCATGCAGTGTAACGCGCTGAAAGAAGAGCGATGGAGACAGAGTGTCTGGTTTAAATTGAGAATGACTGTAAGGTGGTTTCTATCAATGCATGTTGAGTGGCAAATGTGTTTGTTAAATCTAAACTTGAATTCTTTGCCAAAAAAGCAATTCCTACGATACTCTTATTAAGATCCAAACAGGATAACATGAAAGGGATTGCTTTGCCTGGAAGAGAATCGGAGCCCAAGTGCCTCGGTGGAAATTGTTGGATTCTTTCATCGGTAGTTAGTTTAATTGGATTTTTAATTAGCAGACACATAAGTCATTTCCATCTAGACGCCCGGCGCGACGCAGCAGCAGCTCCGCTCTGTCGTGTCCGGAATGTGAAGCACGGCGCAACCATAAATAAGAGGAGCGGACACTCCGCCGCCCTGTTATGGCCGGAGTGAGCCGCCTTCCCTGCTGCCGCCCCTGCTCTCCCGCTAATTTTAAATTACACACGCCGGCAAGATGAAATTTAATTCAATGTCCGTAAGAGCAACGAGGAAATATCCTTTGCGAAAGTGGCGCCACCACCACATAAACGAACTGCGCGGCCCTCCTCCTACTCCTTCTGCGGAGAGGCTTGGACAATTGGGATTACCATAAAAATAGATGCTTTCTCCGTGACGGCGAACGTGAATCGACGGCATTACATATCTATAGGGAGGACACGTCGGGAAAGCTTCGTCTTCTTTTTATCAATTGTGTAAAAAAGGATATGAGAGCTCGAGGAGTTTCAATCTAAAAATTAAACGTACCAGATGTTACTTTAACGTTAATTCAAAAGGAACAAATTTGAAGGAATTAAAGTGAAGAACGGTATAGAAGAAAAATACTCTAGCTAGAATTATTGCAGATTTAAAGCAGAAGGCAACTCGAGTGGAATGATGATATTGAATAAAATGCAGTTAATAGGAACATGAATCAAAGGTAGAAAGGCAAGGGCAAAGCTAAAGCATTGCAACATCTACGGAGTCAATAAAATGAAATAAGAGCTCTTAAGAATGAGAAAGAAGAAAAGAAGAGTACACAAATAATCGCATTTTTGTCGTAGTGTGAAAGACGTGGACCCTGATTGAAAATGTAATTGTATGTGGTTTGCAGTCTTATATAACTTGTCCGAAGATTGGAAAGAGTCTGTACAATAAAAACGAAGTACATCCCAAGGAAGGGCGATCGATTTCTGCTGGTTTCAACCGATGGTCACTGGGGGTATTCAAGATCGAGTTTGGAATGACGCCAATGCCGGGAAGCCATCGAGTTACTCGGGCGTAGCCGCATCCAGAAAATTGAATATTATTTTGGCCCGATTGATGAAATTCAAATTAAATTGGCCGGCAGACTGTCGGCTCCTTTTCGCTTCTCGCTGAGATCGAAGAAACTTGCCCGGCGCGGCGCGACGTCTTCCACCACCCGGCACAATTCTACGGGGACTTCTACTTTTTATGTCTATTTACGTTCCAGGTCTCGCATATCACGCTAACAAACTTCCCCATTGACAGTCGACGCTTAACCCTCCACTACTATTTGCTACTTATTGCGTATAATTCGAGTGATGAATATTCAATGGTGCTATGCAAATATACTCGCCGAAATAAATGTAAATTTAAAAGGCTATTTTTTATCCTTTTTGTGCATTAAACGGAATGTTAAGCGGACGACGAAATTTCGCTCGTTCGAAAGTCCGTTCGCCAGGTAAAAAATAAACTATTTATTTATGAATTCCTCGTGACACAGATGGGATTACGAGAAACAAAGTGTTGGCAAATTTGGGAAGCGGAGAATTGCAAATCAACCATTTTGGTAAAATAAAGTTCAAGATTGTCGAAATTGCTCTACATATGGTGAGGAGTTTGACATGACAGAATGAAGCGTAGCTCGCGTATAATATCCGGCAATATAATTTTCATGGGGTGTCTCGTAAACGCGCAACCTCTAATTCATTAATCGTGTGAGCACTAATGGTCTTCGTTATGCGGTTCAATCAATAACGATCAGCATAGCGCGCCTAGTCTATTCATAAGTAATGACCGCGTGCTGTTTAGAATCATCAGTGTGCTTCATGAGCTTTGCCCGGTGGCCTCGCTTCACTATTTATGTTAATATATCCATATAAATCAACATGCGCAATCGCCTATGCAACTTTTGACCACGCTCCGCTTAATTTGGTACTCGATCATTGGTATAATGACTCAAATGTCAGCGTTCCACACTACTTCGCCACTAGGAGAACCAATGAAAAGCCAAAATTACTACACGCACGCTTTAAAATATGAAATATATCAATTGCAACCGTTTCAATTATTGAATCTGCTGAATGTAACATGCTGAAGAGTATGGCAACGTCTATTAAATGATTGAATGGTGTAAATGGACAAGAAATAACTATTACTATTAAAACTGGCTATTGAACGTTGTCTACTGCACTCGTCCAATAAATCACAAAAATAGTTTCTAAAAGAAATCTCTTCCATGTCACTGCCAATACCAATTCCTCTATTTCTTCGCACTCAATCATTTAATAAAAGACTTTTGCAGTAGTACTGCGCTTTCACAGCCCTTCGACCTGTCACATTCCTCAACAGATCCGCACTTGACACGTGTAATCCTGTTGGAGACCCCAACTTCATCAGACCACACACGAAGCCACATTAGCGCCAGCCACCCTTCGAACAATATGGTTACTGTTCGTGCGAGGAAGGTAGAAATCCAATTGGCAGAGAAAACACCACGCCCAGAAAAGACGCTGACATTCCTTTCAGTCCCAATTAGCAAATAGGGACGACAATTAACGCTGTGATCAAAGTTAATTAATATTGACTACAGCCGCAATCCCGAGGAATAATCACGCGGTATGCCAGCTAGTGCGCAAAAGCAGAATCACGGGATTCAGTTCAGAGCCACGAATGCCTGTGTTTTTTCGACGAAATGTCTGAGAGTGCGTGTGTAGCGCGACAGAAAGATTGATAACATTTTTCCACTATACTTATCAGCGCATTGGATGTGCGAAAGCGTGCGATTGCCCGACAGCCGCTCGGATTACAGCGCGTGGAATTTAAATGGTTAACCTTCCAGGAAATACGAGACCGGCGACACCGGCGACACGCACTAGCACTGCTAACGGCTAACAAAGCACGCGGACCACCCTATTAAACGAAACAACGAACACAGCCGACAGAGAGATCCAATCCGTGCACTATTCTGAAGCGCGGATCTATGATGAACGATTAATCCGATGAGCTCTCTCCGCGCGGCACCGACTGAAAGCCCCGGTCATTTCCCTGGAAAAATCCGGCCTCGCTCTATTCGCGCGGCTCGGTAACGATGCAAACATTGTTTCACTGCCATTCGGTGGCGGGGTCGCGACACCTCGCTACGCGAGAACTACGAGGCTACGAGGCGACAAGTGCGAGCAACGTTAATGTTGGATACACAAAAAATTTGCGCCCACTGTTTGGCCTGTGCAGTGCTGCGAGTGCGTGTCAGCCGAACGACTGAGCAAAAGTCCCTCTCTTTCGCCCCTCCTTTCCGCGCGGCCCCCGCTCCGTCACGCTATCCCTCTTTTTTCAAAGCCGAATATCGTGCGTTTACTTTACTGATTAATCTGGCAACTCGAGCAGGTAATGAGTGCGCGCTTGATATCCACCGGCGTGTGAAACGCTCGCGCTCTGATGTTCCGTTTCTACCGTCTGCGTGTCAGCGAGCGGCTAAAAAGAATATCGTTCTAGACTCGTTTTTGTAACCGTTGCAATGGGGACACTCAACTAAACCGCCCGGATTACTATGTAGTTACTCTTTGCGATTGTTACAAAGAACTGCCTGTCGGTCTGTCTGCTTGTCACTGCACGCATCAATAAACTGGAAGTTATTAACTGCCGATATACTAGTTATTAAGCAGAATTATCAATCTAGTGAAATTACAAATTGCATTGCGCGCATCCTCGGAAAAGCTGTCCGTTACAGTTCGTTAATTACCAGATAAATCCCAATTAAATCGAATTACCGAGTAAGATAACCACTTTTACCGCAAACGCGAGTTTAATTAAATGAAATTAATGCGGATGATATTATTGTTTAACCAATCGAATTTTTCATTTGTCAGCGTGTTAATCGAATTTCGGCGAGCCGCGGTCGAAAATCAACAATGCGCAATGCTAGCACGTCGGTCACTACTTTAAACAGGAGAAACTATTATATTAATTAAATCGAATGTTATAACAACAGATTACCTTGAATCTCAACTGTAGTTCTCGATAATCGAATTTTGGCAAAACGCAAACAATCATACACTCTGGACCACAGTTCGAGGGATTCTGGTACACGAGCACCGATACACACACACTTTGCAATTGGGAACCGCACGATACAAGCACTGTAGGTCAAATGACGGTCAGTGTGCTATCGGCGTTGGGTAGTACGTTTACCCTCTCAGCTTTACCCGAACGCTAAGTGGGAGGTGGTCGACTCGGCTTTGTTTGATCCTCGGCTACCTGACTCACCTTGAAGCCTCTGCGGGCGTCAGATATGTTTTCTTACGCCGAATTTCACTACAAGAAATACAATGGAAGGAACACGTGGGATTTAATGACGGTCCTGTTACAGTTGGCTTCACATTACGTGATGTCCACCTTTCAGAATTGATTATTCTTTTACTAATGAATGTTTTTTCCCCCACTTCCCAAAGCATCTAACACGAATGATAGATTTTATTGGTTTCTTTTAGCATTGAACGAGGAGGCAACATTTAAAAAATAACAAATCACTGGCAATATTTGATGGGGAAGCCAACAATCTGTATATACCATCGCAGGAAGACCATCATTTTTCCATGCGTTTCATTTAAAATCACCGTTTTTTTTCAAGCCTCACTGGCGTTCACCCTCGCCCATTCGCACGCGCTTTCAGACTTCCTTTCCCGGCCTCCTTTCCTATCTCGCGAAGATTTTAATGTCAACGCTTGTCTCTCGGCGGCGGTGCCGGCCTCGGCACCGCATTTGCGCCGGCCGTGTCGTGCGGAAGCAGATAAATCCACATTCTGGTCGGCAGCTTCTCCTCTCGCGAGCGCCTTTCCCCTGGCGAGGGAGGTGCGAGAGGCCGACGGCTGCTGGAGCGACATCCTCCCCGGAAAATGAAAAGCCACCTTTTTGCGACGCACCACCAAGCGCGATCCTCGACGGATTGCTGCCGCTCTCGTGGCTATCTCGCATTTTATTCGAGTCGCACCAGCTGGCTGAAGTCGCCGCCGTCGCCGCAGCCGGTTTTTCGATTACTATGCACGCACCATACGCAGTGCGAGGGGCAAGTGTGCACCGGCGACCGCGCGCATGAATGATTCTGTCGAGCATTGCGGGGGATATTGCATACCCCAAGGCTTGATTAGACAGCACAAGAAGGAAGAAAGATGGAAGTGCTTGCTTGAATGAAACTCGGCGCTGACAGGATTACATGATTGCCTCCGGCAGAATTACCCTGCCGCCAGCGAGGATACAAATTAATTTAACTGAATTGGATGATGGAATTAGGAAGCTCGCGCAGATCTCGCTAGAGTAGGTTAGCCGTCTTAATCCTCGAAATTGCAAATCAGACGGAGGCAACAATTAAACAGTTTTATAAGCGTTTAATGATGCGAACTTGAGCAAGTTTCTGCTGCCATGTATGAAGAAAAAGCTCATGAAATGAAAAAAAACGGAGACATCAAACGCGTACTACCTGCTGTTTTCGGACATCGAATCAGACTTGAATACGACCCAAATCTGACTTTAATTCCTTGCAGTGGCCGCCAAAAGCGAGACACAACTGGCACGGAACTAATGCGTCCGATAATGACTGCGGCAACAGCAGCGTCATGTAAGAAGCCACCGCACACGCGGTGGGGAAATCAATGGTCACCAGTGTGATTTAGGTAAGGCCGATTGAATAATTCAGGATCCACTCACCGACCACGTTGAGGCTGTAGTTGAGGGACATCTTGGGCTCGGTGCTGACCTGACACTCGTAAACCCCTGCATCCCGCTCCTGCGGCGACTTGATCTGCAGCGTCCAGTTCTCGGACTTTTCTGGATTGAGCACCAAGAACCTCATATCCGAGGTGTACATATGGTTGCCGGCACTCAGGATGTGCATATCCCGTTTACGCATCCAGGACACCTGCAAGATAAACAGAAGCGCACTCCTTTAAGCCCCTGGTATAGTTCGTAAATCATCCTCCTAGCCTGCATGCCGGCATAAAGTGCCTGGCAAAACTTTGCCACGACGCGCTTAATGGGTTCGTTTAATTGCAACCCCCTCGATATTGCGGCCCTTACGTCCCATCGTTAACACAATGTTGCGTGGCGCTTCGACTCTGCATATTTAATAAGGAAAGTTGCAGTGAAACCATTTGCCCGGGGATATTCGTGTTTTAGCAATTAGTAAAAGTGAGGCAGGAATTTTATTTTCCACCCCTTCGATTTAGTTCTACTGATAGACAATTAATCAACTAAATTGCAGATCTTTTAGTTGAAGCGGAATTCTCCACTGGAAAGATTAGTGCTCGAAACAAATCCCATCACGAAAAGTTGACGGTGAACTAACATCGGCATTAGCGGCGCTGGTTTGCGGGTCGAGGCGGAACACAGGAAGCAGACGGCGGCGACGGAGGAAATAAAATAGTGACGGGGCTTTTTCGGCGGGTGGGTGGAATTTGGGCTGTTGGTATAGGAGGGTCGGGACGCATACGTGCCGTGCAGCTTGGAATCCGGCGACGTCTTATCCGCGTCGTGTTGCGAGACAAAGAGCCGTGGAAAGCCGCACCGCCGTAAATCTTGTCCAGTCGACGTACGTGTCGCCAGCGCTCTCTATAGTCTCTCATTGTTTTGCGCGAGAACGTGCCTCCGCCGGCTGTTTAATGCGCCCTCTCCGCACTGTGGTTTTCACCCGCCAGTCGGCCTCTCTCACTCTCTCACTCTCACTCTCACTCGTTCGCGCACCCGGCAGAGCTGCAATTCATTTTAAGGATATGCTTGCGAACCCCACCTAATCCCTGAACGAGGATAATCGCGTCGCCACCCTCTTCCTCCCGCCGGCCATAATTCTACGTATCACGTGCAGCATCAACTAATCTCTGTTTGCTACCACTTGCTTTTTTGCGCTCTGCAGTTTACCGGCGGATATTTCTATTTCGGAAACGTGGCCAGTGTTGCAGGTGCATTCGCAGGTTCCCCTCTCGCCGAAATGAATCAGTTTATACTAACAAGTTGCGGTGATCGTTATGGCATTCGTTGCTTTCGATACTCGCACTCACTGCCGTCGGTGTTGACAAGAGAAGGCCCGAGCAGGCCGACCCAGTGTAACTAGTTTCTAAACCCGAAAATGTCATCAGCGCGAAAACGAATAGAGCGCGGGGGCGCGGCAGGGCGTGCGCGGGAAAGTTGCCAGGAAAGTTACGGAATTGGCAATAATTTAATGAACACGATGCCGGGTTGGATATCAACGAGTGGCGCGGCCGGCGCGAAGTTAATTAGTGCAATCCGTAAACGAAACGGCCGTCACGGCAAAAGCGGAGAAATAACATAATTACCGTGGCCTAATTTGCTTGCCCATAATTATGCCGGGTTTGAGGCGCGTGCTGTAATGATATCCGCGGTCGCCCCCTCCTCGATATATGTATCATCGATTATTACGTTTATCCGAGCGACTATTGTCGCCTAGCTGCACCGCCCCCCGCAGCTATACGTCGCATCGCTCTGTCGAGAGCCCCGAAAATTCGTTATAGAAATTCCGGTGCTTCCTAATAAATTGCCATAAACGCTGCTGCAATTGCTGGCCAAACCGAATACTTTATCGCGTGGCTCCACCATTGTAATCCGCAATTTGGCACTTTCGCATCCCTGCACTCGGTTAACTCATGTTACGAATAATTACTGACCGTTGTAACGCGGAAGCTACAGTTCGCTGTATACACTTTGCGAAATATGAATAAAATTGACAAGGGGACAAACAAGCAGTTATTTTGCCCTGATTTCAGCTCTGAGGGCTTCGTGTCTTAGGAGCAGCCAGTGAATTATACATATACATTACGTACAAATATATGTCATTTAGAGTAATAATAAGCAGACAGCTAGATACAACATCGTCTTTTTTTTTCAAGGATGACTGATGTATGACAAGTAGACAGAATATTCGTACGAGCACTACCATTGGGCAGACACGTGAGTCTCGCTTGTTCTCAGAAATAAAACAGCACACATAAATTGGAAAATGCATATTTACAGCCAGGCGAAGCATGTATGCAAAATTAAATTAGGCCAACTCCCGCGCGGAGAAACCTCTCTCCCTTTTATACTACAGCACTTCCAACATTCTAGACATTTCTTATGCAGACTGATTGCCTCCAAGTTCAAAGTGGAGCGCGTTCCTTTCTCAAACTATTAAAACGTTCCAATTTCCAAATACAACATTTAAAAACTAATAAAAAATTACCTCTTTCAAACATAATACTTCGCGTATTATCTAGCAGAGCGCGTTCCTTTCAACTATTAATCGAATCGATACTGGCATGCCTGTCGGCATTTTTTAATGCCGTATCGAACATGTATGCCGCCGAACTGGGGCGAACTAATACTAAACTATCTGCTAAATAATCAATGGAGTGAAAAGCCGCAATACGTGGCCGGCGGGCCTTAGGCAAATCCCAATTGGCGGTGGAAGTGTAGGGGATGTACATACTTCGGTGGGGCTTGTGCCATGTTTGGCTGGCGGCACGTCAAATTTCGAGGGACGTCGCGACGCGACGCGGCGGCGTGCCGCGATATTGTTTACAACGTCGGGTCGACGAGCGTCGACGGGAGTACGAGCAGCCTGATTATTTATGAGCTCGCTGAAACCAGCCGATCCTCCCCGGTATGCTCGGCAGATTGACGGCCGTCCCCTCTCACCTGCGCCCTGTTATCTAACCGCGCGATGCCCGTCTGATCATGAACGTTCGTCTCCATTCATCGATCCCTCCCCATCTTTCATCGGTACATCACCCGCTGCAAGTTTACGAGCTGCCGGGTTTACCAGCCAGACACGCACTCTCGCGCTCCGCCAGTGATCGTCATTCACGCTCCAATCGAATTTCACTGAGTAATTCGCACGAAAAACTATCGCGTCCGATCAAGATACATCGAGGATTCGTGCTTCTCATTATTATCATAATAACGGCAATGTTTAGCCGTTCAATGCGCATTCCCGCGTCTTATACGGGCTTGTTGCATAATCGTATGATAAAACTCGTGCGTTAAGGAGTGAATTAGTTGGATAAACAACAGCTTTGTTGTTTCAATTGTAGGCGATATTTTGTAGCGGAGCAAAGGGCGAACGTATCCGAGCGCGTTGCTATACGCCGTTGCCGAGCGAGTTGCGACTCGCACAGGCATTCTAAGAAATGAGCCCCCCCTTATCTTTATGTCTTCTCAGAATAGTCGCTCGGTGGAGGGTACGCGGTGGAGGGTACGCGGTGGAGGGTACGCGGTGGAGAGTACGCAGTGGCGACGAGCGTACGTTAGGGAGTCGGTAGCCAAACGCTGTGGCGAAAGGCTTGAACGTTTATATAAAGATTGCACTATTTTACTCCTGACACCTGTTTATACTCTTTCATACACCCCCCACACAATGAAAATGGAGAACATAATTATTATTAGCAATGACGTTTGAGCGAAGTCGTACTGTTACACCAGCAAGCTCTTACAATTACAGCCTCGCATTAAGCGCATTCACTCATTACATTTCGTTAGGCACGATGTGTAAGTGAGCTTTCGCACACCTGACAAGTTTTCTTCGGCTCACGTCAGTTCTAAGAAATATGCTTCCTCTCCTTGTCAAGGCGTTGGACGTACATACTGTGTCCTGGGTAAATTTTGCAAGGGCGCTCGTGTGCAGCGCACATTAATTTCTCGTCCGTGCGAGGGGCGAGTATTGCCAGCTGCGTGGGAAGAGAGTAAGCGAGCCTAGCTGGAATTTCAAGGCATCAGGTGCAATAACGGGCTCCCGTTATAACACGTCAAGGTGGAGCATTCGCCTGTTATTACCCACGCCCACCAAGTCAGTAGTTCCAGCTAGTACTAGCACTAGGAAGACCGTACCAGCAGGGCCACTTTCTCCCTCTCGTTTCCCCCGGCACGGCCGAGATGTTTCGCATTGTCTGATACGAGGGGCGCGATAGAGTTGTACTGTGCGTTATCACGGGGTTACCCGGGGATTACGGCACTCGGCCATGAAACTCTTCCAGCATGTCGCCAGGAAATCGGCGGCGCAGTCCGCACCCCCCTAACAAATGCGGGACTTACTTTTGTGAGTTCGCACTCGTACTGCGCGGCAGGAATATCTTGGTAGCATTTCGGCCGCGCACGTTTTGGAAGACTTAGAGCACGTAATGGACCGGGATACTCCGGCGCCAACTACTTGCTTGATGATTAGTCATAAACTGAAATGTGAATTTTTATGCGAAGTCGTCGAGAAAGGAAGTACACAAATCTATAGGTCGTTATAATTGTTGTTGGATAGTCTGATGTAATTTGTAAAATCTTTAAAGGCGATACGTTTTCAAGGTTCCTTTATCCTAATTTTATTTTACTATGTAAGTTGCTATCATCTAGAACAATTTTAAAGAAATAGTGAATCATCTTTGAAATACATATGGAGCACGAGTTGCGTGTGGGATTGAGACGTAGCAATCCTGTTTTCACGACGGATTCGAATCCAGGACAGATTTTCGCTTGCCCCAGAACCCTCTTTTTCCCCTCTCTCTCTCTCTCTCGCTCCCTCTGTCGTACCCGGCTTGTCCAACTATCCGCATTTTCGCGCGTAATCTTTTTCAGCCGCTGATGGAATCGCTCCCCTATACAGAGAGACACGACACGCCGCGAAAGAGTGAGAGCGCGTCGGCAGGGCTTTCGAGCTTTTAAGATAAGTGCTGTATTGTACGTAAATGGTAGCGGTGGAATGGCCGAGGATTGATCAGACTAATACAGAACACGGACAATGGGTTTTCTATGGAACTGTGCTGACAGAAAGGACTACACGTGTCAAGGGTACAGTGGAGATGGAGTGCAGAAATGGTTGCTATACTTACGGCTCTACATATGTAGACCTTCACTGTTACTCATACCTTCTATTGTAACTACCATATTTAACATGTTTGAATTTCATACTAATTTCTCTGCCTAGTCAAATTCTGTTATTTCTATTTTATAATATTCCTAGTTCAGTTTTGAAACAATTAGAAATGACATCCAGACTTTTATTGAGTCTGAACCTAATGACAAACTTCAGTGGGTCGCAGACATTCCCGGTCTGTTAACATAGTATACTCGCGGAATGGTCGCGGGAACGTCACATTTTGTGGATTATTCACAGTAGCCATATTAATCATGGGACGTTGAAAGCTGGCGAATCTTCTTGCGCGGCGCACACTGACTGAGCGTACGGACCGCGCTGGATTTATGAGGTTGCAAGCGGAATAAGGCACATTACAAGCGAGAGAGCAATATCAATGCAGAGAGAGAGCGAGAGAGAAGCTCTCCTCGTAGCGTCTACTCGAAATGAAAAATTTCTGGCCCGCAGAGCATTCATCAGGTGTTCACGAGCTGCAACGATTCCCGAGCATTATTTAAATTTACTAAAGCTCCGGTCGGCGCTAAGGCCGCAAAGCATCCGGCATCCACCCGCTGATTTAATATACCGCGCTCAAGACGTGCACCATTTTTATGCCCGAAACACCTCTGCGGACAACTGTAAAGCTCGTTTAATATTTAACGTTTGAAGGGTAATTAAACCTGCCTAACACGATTTTTCACGTTCAAAAAAGTAAATACCGCCTTGCGCTGGGAATGTGCAGTGACGGCAAGTGGGCCGGCTGCGAAAAATGCAGCATCAAATACGGGAGATTCTGTCGAGCGAGAGAAAATATGCTGTAAAAATGTAAACATGCGGATACGAGTAATAGTTAAATGGCACAGCCAAGTTACCCAGAGTTACGAAGGATATTAATGCTAATGTTAGTTTGACTTACGAATGCCTCTAACTTATTTCTTCCTGACGATAGAGGTGTTCGAATCACTACCAATTAAAGCAATTTCACAACTCACCCCGCCGAACAAGGCGTTATTCTAAACAGAGCCGCAGCCGAAAAGAGGGAAAAAAGCGAGAGCAAAAACGAGGCTCGCTGGCCGACGTGTTGTTCGGCCAACGATTTAATCCACTGATTGTGCAAAGCGAATATACGCATTCAGTCTCGCAATAACGCTCCGATCTGGCACGAGCACACACAACTCCTCGTACACCTATGTGTATCTATGGAAATCGGTCGGCACGTGGGATACGTTTATGAGCCATAAATCACGCGGAGCCAGCGGTCGCAGATATAAACCCTGCGAAACGTAAACAGGCATCGCGATATGCGATTTTTCCCCGCAAAATGCCGTTCCTATCGGAGCCAGCGCACTGGAAATCTCCACAGGGAGTGAAAGAGAGAGCACACTACATTCAAGTCGAATGTCATCAGCGGTCATTCTCGTTTCCACGTTTGACGGAGAGTTCTAGAAATTGTGAATGTCTCCTGCCAAGAAATAATGGCCTAATAAACTAAGGGCTTTAACTAGAACGAAGCTATTAAAGTACAGGAACTTGCACGCAATAGCACCTAGCAGCAGTCAAGAGGGTACGAATTAAACTTGAAGTAAGAACTCAACATTCTCCCACCCTTTACCGCATTAACTCAGCTGTCAAACTAAAATTACTTGTTACCATTTTTCCGCCGTTCCACCCAAAAAGTGGAATAGAAACTCCCGAGAACTCCCCGCAGAGTATTTGCAGGATTCGGTGGGGAATTTCTCTCTTGTAAATGATTTTCGAAAAAGTGGTAGAAAGACGGCAGCTCGGCCGCGGCGTATGATGTTTGATGCAGCATCTGCAGCGAGAGTGCTTCGCACTTGGCAGAAGAGTGCCAGCGATCGCGATAGCTTCGGAATAGCCATTCCTCCTCATAGTAGCAGGCGTAATAAACAAGCGGAAATTACCTTTGGTCCAAGTGCGCCAGCGGCCAAACAAAAAACTCCTCGCAGGCTTTCGGAACACGTGTTCCGACGTCCTCGTCCTGAGTCGAGCCGCGCTCTCGTATTCGCGGAATTTATGGACATAGGTTCGGCGGTGCAATGTAAAAATTCCAAAATATTACTTGTTAAATTTGGTGAGAGAAGAGGAGAGAGAAGTACTGGGAACGCAATGCTGCCGGCCACTGGCAAAGCTGCAATGAATTTTTTGCGGCCTTGCGATAGTAGAGCTTTTTCTCTATGTATTACGTCTCATAGCGCATATTCCACTGCGTCTACCCAGGTGAAAAAGTTAGATATAGAAAATGTATAAATTATATATGGACTCCTATATCTAAATTAGATATACTTTATACATAGGAATGGGCAGGTATGGACTATATATGATCCATATCTATGAAGATATTGTCTTCCCACGATGAAGATGTTCCTATACTTCCTATGTCCATACAGACACATTGGTAGTTGGCCTATGGCCTACCGAATCTGTTCGGTAGTCTTAATGTTAATATTGTTAGTATGAGCTTTTGACGCCATTAAAAAACTTGTTTCATAAGGGAATCATTAACTTAATTTATTTTGTACAATATCTTAAATTTAAATCTGTGGCAGATTTCATTTCGCCCAATTTTGATGTCATACTCTTTATTATGACTTGCCGATCTTTGGCTGGCCATCCAAATCTTTTTGCCTGTGCTTGCACATATACTACAAAAAATTCAATTAAGTTATTAGAGAAAATGAATTTAACCAGGTTTCATCAAACCAAACTTACTGAGTATACAATCTATTGCTTTCGCATGTAGCCCTGGCCTAACTATGTTATTTTTTCCCTGGCCCTTTGCCTTTCGACCCGTCATGGAACACTTTCTTAAGGCGTCATCCGTGAAAACGATCCTTAATAAGGCGCGTGCCAGCTCATTCTGATTCCGGCTTTTCTCACTTGCCGTTTTCAGTTCGAAGCGGTCCATGAAAATTTGGCACCCTTTAATTAACTCCAAAGTCTACGCGACAGGAAAACGATTAGGAAAAAACATTCCAATGTAACTGAACTAGGCAAAATAAATACATTTTCTCCTGCTGCATGATGCCTAAGAGTCCATGCAGTGTCGCCTGTTAGCTGAATATTTGTTTCGATATTCACATCATTATTTATATTTTCGTGATTTCCCTGATTGGCATCTTCTCCGTTATGGTCGCCAACATCTTCGTCGTCGTCGGAAGAGTAAATCACAACCTTATTTTGGTTGGAAGTATACGTGTTTGGCTTTTTGTTTATCTGTTAATGCAAACATATATACACAAATAGATTCATTAAAGGGTAATGAAAACAAATCTCAACTTACTATGTGACAGTTCTTCGACACGTCAGATAAATTCAAATCATCTCTATCACCGTTTTCTGTATCTGGTGTCATTCCCGTTAAATCCTATATTGAATAAAAGAAATGAATTAGAAATATATCATGCAAATTTCGTCGAAATTTGATTGTATATCGATATACAATTATTATTATTATTATTATTATCATTATTTCGTAATATTACGAAATAATTAATTTATACTTACGATCTTTTGCAATTATTACACCAGAATACTGCTTCGCTTTAGGTGAATCTTCTGGCCACAAAAATTGTATTGAGTCTCCAACCGATAAAGAGGCTTCCACATTATTCACCAGAATCGATCTCTGGTAAACCACACTGAGTGATTTGTCGTTGCATTCTATGAGATATTGCATTCCCATATCTTACCGATTTCTTTTTATCGTACACAAATGTCTACGATGTATACATCTGAAGCGATCAAGTGAAACACAAGAATGCCGCTCTTAGCATTAGTCTGAACCTTCCTGCGAACAATCTGTTCGTTGTAAACTTGGTTCTTATGACAGCCGCAACAGAGGTTTATTATCACACGTTTCCACTCGCATAATAACGATAAAGCTGCCATATATAATACGCACAAAGAATATCAAAGTCGACAGGATAAAAACGTATTAATAATGAGACCTGCATCTTATAAAAATTACTTCGTAGACGCCGTAAGTAGTATTGTTTACTGACTCTCTCGGGGTTACAATCTTTAAAAAAATCCTTAAGCTACACAACCTAATCCTATCTTCCCTCCCCCCCCCCTCTCTCTCTCTCTCTCTCTCTATCGGCACGATTTGATCCACCTTCATACTAATTCATATCTTGCGTATAGATTAAAATTATGTCTACTTCAATTTTTTATGTTGAAAACTGTATTTGCGTTTTTATTAAAACTACAACCACGTTTCTATTAGAATTGCGAGATTCCCCGATCCACGCTTCAAAGGTGGAATCTCCGAGCCCAGAACAATGAAAATGTATTGGATCCCGTAAATCTGAACGACAATGTTGATCTCCCGGAACAAAATTTGGTACTGGATAACGAAGTAGATCCCGTAAATCATGACGACGATGTGGATGACATGGAGGAAATCCGTACCCTTTCTAGAGAAAGGGAATTTATTCATCCTCAGATAAAGTTGGATTTGTCGGAAATAATGATACCCGTCCGTTTGTCGTATTGCTACTCTGTATTACGTTTAAGTGAAGTGAGTGGAAAACTCCTGTGTGTGAACGATCGTATATGTATTCCACCAAATTTATATGAACGAAAATTATAGACTGCATGTAAAGACAAACTAAACAATGACTTGATTATATATTCGGAGATAAAATTGTTTTTCATCTGAATTTCTTTAGTACGACCCGTCATTTGTTCTTCATAGATATGGATCATATATAGTCCATACCTGCCCATTCCTATGTATAAAGTATATCTAATTTAGATATAGGAGTCCATATATAATTTATACATTTTCTATATCTAACTTTTTCACCTGGGATATTCATCGCCGTAGCGCCCTCCCTTTTATTAGCAATCCAGATAAACACCGAACTACGAATTTTTACGCGATAGAACTTGTTCCCTTGCCTCTAATTACTCTGCAATCCAGTATGATTGTCTACTGCCCTTTGTATTACAGAGTAATTGCGAAAAAAATACAATGCTTTTAATTGTCCAGTTTACCCGAGTTGCGCGGGATTCGCATTAAATTTATGATTTTATAAAATTGTGTGAGGTGGCGAAAATTGGTAAGATTGAGATTCAATAAGCAGGGGATGTGTAAAGTGCTTTTAAAATCTCTTTCGCGGAGTGCAATTTGCAAGTGCAATTGAGTCCGTTTATTTTTGGCGTTTCACTCATTACCCTTTTCAATATACCAGCCACGTAGCAAATTGACTCTTCCTCGTGCAGCAGGGTAGGGAGTTGCTGAGTGGACAAGCCAATTTTAGAGTTGGGAAAAATACACACACGGCCAGACACGTGTCGTTGGCGAGCACGAATTTTTCCGCGCGGGAAAAACAAGTTGGATTTATGGGAAGTCGTGAATGATTTTTTTTTCGACATGCAAACACCCAGTGTAAAAATGAATCAGTCGAAAAACTGTAAAGAAATAGATATTTAATAATGATAATAAGCTTCTACGAAATTTGTTTTCGAATTGCTTGTTTCTCAGGTTCCGCAGCGCTTTCTATGAGGTCTGATAGATTTCTAGGAAAGTAAGTTTCACCGCAGTCTGGAACGCAATATAAGGGGAAGTTTGAGAAAAATCCAGGGTAACTGGCAACTCGCCGCGACACCAATTTCCACTTTACCTCGCGCGCGCCACGGACTCCGAAATTTTATCAAGCCGACAAATTTCACCGGGCGTATCGACAATGCGTTCTTCCACAGATCAGCAAACCCGATAGGCATGGGGGCGGATGAGCGTAGGTTTACCCCAAAGTTGCTTCCCTGAGAAGTTCAGACACGTGTCTATCGACGTGTTATTACTTCCCGACAATGTCCAAAATAATACACCAACTACCAGTTGTACAAGCAACTATGTATAGTACTACTAAAATAAACCACGAAATATGATTTAAACATAAATACAGGATTATGTCGGTCATAACACGTACCCATCATTAACAAAATGAACATTTAGTCAACTATAATTCTATATTTATCACGTGTCCCAATTTGGTAATTCGGTCAAGCGTTGCTTTGATTTGGTGGAATGGTCGTATAGGATTGGCAGGGTCACCGAATTTAGGTCGAAGATATCGAAAAGCGTCGCTAATGATCGCGCAGTCGACTTCGCCGGGGAAAAGGCGGAGCATCGAGGAAAAGCGGTGTGGTCCAGGCGTTTGTTCACACGGGAGGGCTGGATGGTGGAGGGTTCTCCGAATCCCCGGTAATCCCGGCAGCTCGTTTGAGTGTCGTGTTGGCGAGACAGGCGTGTAAAAGGATCCCGGCTGATTTCGTTGGCCTGTCGAATGTTGGGGTCGCGCAAGGTGTTCCCTCGCTCATCGAGGTCGTAAATTCCATCGGAATAAAGGGCCAAGGAAGGAGGAATGAGGAAGGAGGAACTGGCTAAAGGTCCTAAAGGAAGGCACGAAAAGGGAGTTGGCCCCTCGGGAAGAAAGGAGCGCCAGCGCGCCAATTTTGCATGTCGCATTGGGAGAGATCGCTGCCAGCGAGCCGAGTGCTGCTGCTCGCTAGAGACGACGCCGACGCTAAGGAGAAAGAGGAATTCCCTTCGATGGGTCCACGTCACTCTCGAGACTCAGCAAAAATGGCGAGCGGCAAAAAAAGGATCGAGTGGAAGGTCTCCGGTCTCCGGGCGAGGAGAAGCGAACGCTAGCCCCCATTCACTTCCAACGGGGATAAGGATAAAGGTCGCCTCTGATATTTTGTAATGGCGCTTCTTCCCGCCAAGATTCGGCTCCGATTGAACTTAAGGGTCTTCCGAAAATTGCTAGGGGGTGCCACCCTCAGAAAGTTTAATAGGGTTTCGCAATTATGTCGCGAAACTTTCCCAGTTCGATCTGTTGCCGAATCGTAATTTGCCGGGGAGTCGCTACAAGGGCTATCTGCCAAAACCGTTTGTGCGCTGTACTGATACCCGCAGCAAAGTGAACAATTACTGCTCTTTCGAATCATAGCAACAAAACCGAAAAGTGTGTTTAAAGTGTCAGTACATAGAATAATTAATTCTAAATGCAAACTCGACTAGTTTTATTCGTATTCGCCACTAGATTTAATAATTAGATTATGAAGAGGAAAATCTGTGAAGTAAAACTTTACCAGCTCCAAGCTAATCCGAATCCTTTCCTATTCTGTGAGACTTAAGACTACCGGATGTCTTAATCTCCGAGTTATCGAGAGGCACAGACCGATTCTTATACCAAAAATTCTTGAAGACTTTGAAGATACCATCACCTTTCGACGTCGCGAGGGGTTGCACAAAAGGATTTCGTAGCTCGACTTATCAGAAGTCTTAACAAGTTTCTTTAGCTCGCTTGACACACGGCTCACCCCCTGAGAGATGTGCTTTCTCACATTCTCCCTTACGTAAAGAATGGCGCTGGCGCGTCAAAGAACCGCTCCAAATGGTAAGCATGAAACTTGCGTGCTTTTATATCGATTTCACGATGAATTCCCCTGGCGCCTGATACTTTGGCCAGCCTTTCGTTCATTTGTAGCTTCGTCAGGTTCCAGTTTTGATACTCATGCTGCACTATTCCTATGCAATACTACTCTTCAATATCTTTGTACTTGAATGATTATTTCATTGGTAATGTCAAATTTCCGTCAATAAATTAGCGCGCAAAATAATTAAGCGAGGCCAGATTCAGATGCACTTTATAATTTTCATTATTAAAAGTGCTCTTGTTCTATGCAACATGCTGGGCACCAGTCTGTTTTTAATAAATATTCACGAACGACTGGACAAACGAGCTTCATATTTGCCCGGGTGTTGGCTTGGTCGGGGAAAATTGGTAAAAATGGAGTCTCGATATTCCATCTCGGAGACAGAACAAAAAAGGGGGCTGACATGGACGGCCGGCATCGAGATCGGTCATCACGACGGTCTGCCTCGAAAAATCGAATTCGCATCGATGCGCTCGCATCGAATGATCTGCCCTACACCGGCCGAGAAAATTTGTTCATTTCGCCGAATTTTTTCCACGGCTCTGTCATCTGGATTATTGGTGTCGAGCTCTCGCCGGAAAGAGAGAAAGAGGACGAGAGAAAGGAGAGCCGAGGCCGTCGCTTATTTCCTCGACACGAGGGCGAAATGGAAAAAAGAAGCTGCGCCGGAATATCGGCAGCACGGAAACGCCTGCCCATTTTTATGAAATTCTTTCGGGACATGGTATTCTCCTTATTATATTCATTACGGAAGACAGGCGACTCCTGTTATCCGATATCACCGTGGCGACCGACCCCATCCAATAACTTTGCCGTCCCCCCGCTTCTAAAAATGATGCGAACAACCTACATGATCATTTGAGTCCTCGAAACTATTAAAAGTCCTCGGAAACTGGACGCTTAAAAGTCGGCTCTTTCAGTTGAAAATCTATAAATACTTCAAACTGAACCCATGCCTTTCAAAAATACCAAAGTGTAGGCAGTACATATATTCTTCGTCACGTAGCATTGTATACACAAACACACCCGCGTTAGAGCTAGAACTGTTCACAGCAGTCTCTAAGGACTTCGCCTGTCTTGGGGGACCGATAAAATTCCGAAAAGAGAAAGACCAGGACGTTTCTCGCATCGGCAAACTTTTCCATCAGTCAAACCCCCCAGCCTGCTGGAAATCTGCTTTTCAATTATGAGCTAAACTTCTGCGACAAGCCTTGCCTTTTTTCCTAAAAGACTATACGCAGCCCAAAATCTCGCCTTAACGAGAAAACTAAGGGATTCACCACAGCAGAAAATTGCTTTTACTCGAATCCTCCAGTGCCATTAAATCGTGAATACTTTCACAACTAGCGTCATTCAGAGTGGCATTCCCATTACTTGTAACAGCATAAACGATTTAATTGGAGATAAACCATTTTCGTTGAAATAATACTCGATTAATAATAACCGAATTTCAACGAAGACTTTGTCTGTGCTGCATTAACTCATCAATATCCAACGTGTCACCGCGAACTCCCAATCACAATTGAAAAGCATTGGTACATTTCATCGATTTCCCCCTGAAGATATTCAATACTACATATTGATGTATAAATTAGACTGTCGCTCGAATTCCAGCCGCACGAAACCCGGTACAAACGAACCGATCAAATGGGCCTGCCAGCATTCGCTTGATACAATAAACCAAGAAGACAAGCGGCCCCAAAAAGATCCAAAGGAACGGGAAGAGAGAAGCTGCCAATTCCCCGGCGGCGTGTGCCTACGTAGCGCAACAAATAGTGTCAGTGGGACGCATTGGCAGGAGTTACAGGATCGCCAGCTCCTCCCTCCATCTTCCCAGCCGTCCCGATATCGACAAAACCTGCACCACCAGCACCAGCAAGCTTCGGGGATGAAAACACTGAACAGCCAGCCTTTAGATACCGCGGGCTCATGGAGCGAGTAGCTGGCTAACAGAAAAATAGATATACACTCGGTGTATCATAACACGCCGAGTATTTCCCTACCACTTAACAATCAAACCAACTCAATTTTGCCTAGTAATACAACTAAAGAGATCTACGGAAATCGAGGGGTCAATTCTCATGCTATTTTCATGTCTGCATTGAAAAAGAGGGACCAGTTGACGCGATACACCCTGTAGAGACGGACGCAGGGTGGAGAGGATAGGGTGAGATTTTTGTCGGTCGCCGGCTACACGAACTCCTGGCGTAACGCCACGCAAACGAATATTGCCAATAAACTGCCAATCCAATTTAGTTACGCAGAAAATACTGTCGCTCACTGTTAGGATCACCGATAAACCGGGGCAAAGTCCCGGGTGCCATCCGCTTCCAGGACGTCCTCTCCTACCTAGGGCGAAGCCGAGGACCCGAACCGAGCAATGCCCTGCATGATATTCCCTCCTTCGTCCCGTCGATTCCTTTTCCGCGTTCCGCCTGGCGAACCTTCAGCCCCGATAACGCCCGAATAAAATGCAGATAGCCCGGGACTTGCCGGGGGTGGACACAGCTGTCGTCACCTCCCTCGCTACTAGGTGATTTCGTTAGATTAGGAGGCCCCGGGAGATTCCCTTTACGATTCCCTTACCCCCTACCAACGAGAATACGATACACCGCGGTCCTTTGTTCACGACTCTTGCTCGAGGAAACTCCCTTTTACACAAAGTAAGCAGACCTTTTTGCGAGCTTTGATTAAATCTAGGATACGGAAAGTAAATTTGGCATTGGATGGCGACGACTGCAAAATCTGAATTATTAAGTTGAGCAATGGCTCTATGAGTGTTTGAGGAAATTGGGCTAATTGAAATAGAATTTAATAAAAGCGATGTATGAAGTTGGGTTGAAATGAACTGTGTTTACGTACAGAACTGGGTGAAGGGGCCGAGAATCTTTTCAGATTCGCCAGGGTTCAGTCCTCAAATCACTGTGAAGTAGTAGAGCTCTTTTGACCAAGCGAGGATGATAAGAAGTGACTTTATGGGGATTACAGAGGATGTCCTGAATCCCAGGTACGTGTGTATATTCGCTGGAGATTGTTTAAGCAATGTATCAACTATCCTCCGGGGTGTACGCCTGTTTGAGGAAAGATAGCAGGTAATCTATTGCAGCATGAAACTATAAATTAGACAAGGGGATTCAGCCTCCAATTAATTCGCTATTGAATCCAAATAAGAATCAACTACAGTACAACGCGTTTGCTAGACTAAAGAGACAAGCCCAATCCCAGGATTTACTTGGCTAACCCACCAAGCGCTGGGTAAGATGACACATTTCCGGTAAACAAACTCCAGAATACGCCTTCCGCAGCCACTCCAGCGTGAGATCGCGCAAGATTAGTTTAGATTAGAGCTCGAGCGAGTGGATGTTCGCCGTTTCTATGCTAACATCCGGCCTAAATACCTATCGCACTTTCCCCACTGTGCCAAGAGTCCCTCTGCCCCTCCGCGGCAATCCTCCAATCCTACAAAGAGCTCAAGATAAAAACTACTTGTTACACGCGTAAAGCATCCGCTTATCTTCTGCAGCTTCTTTTTACCGCGCCCGTTTGTACTCACTGCACGATGCAGCGAGTGCATGCCGTTTGAAAAACGAAATAACGTAATCGCGTGGCACCGCTATCGCACAGCCAGCGCACTGCATTCCATGTACCATTTAAAGTAGAATACATACCAAGTAAACATGACAAATGAAATAGACTTGTATTAACTAAAGGACCAAGTGTACCCGCTCCATCTTTGCCTCACACAAATCTTTTCACGGCGCAGAGTTAACGTTAAAGCGATCGAAAGAAGGCGCGCGGATTTCACGAGCGGGGATGACGGCGAGTCACATAAACTCACGCATAAATAGAGGAATATCAAGAGTGCTCCGATAAAGCGGAAGTCCCGGAACGCTCCATTTCAGGGGCCAGGCGAATCTTAACGAGAAATCCAATACAGAGATTCCTTTAGCGAGACCGCGTTACCTACGTGCATGCAGGGGCCCCTATGGGCGCGCCATGGGGGGCGAATGTAATTTGCAGAGCTTTAAAAATTCCGTGCACACACGCGCCAAGGGTGGGGGAAGAGGAGAGACTAGTTCTGCCTCATCCAACTGCGCACTGATGCCTGGATGCGCGCAACAAATACCTGGTGCGCGATGATGTTCTAAAAGTGCATCGCACGTACCAACCGAGCCCCTCTACTTCTCCCGCGATTCGTTCTCTACCCGGCTCCGCCGGATTAGAGCCCTCCTACTTTTATCTCTAGCGTTTCGATGCTCGACCTCGCAAAATTACTCTGCCATCCCCCCCAACAATCGCCCCCCAGCCGCCCCGACTCTGTCCCGCTCTATGGAATTCCAATAGATAATCGCTAATTAGCCAACGCCTCCTCCCCCCGGCCAGGCTACCCCCAACCAGGAAGCCTTGATTGCGCTCACTCAGCACGTTTCGACGTTTTTGTTCTTCCTGAAATAAGCTCCCTCGCCTTTTTGCCGCCGACGTTCCCAACGAATTTGAACTATGGCTATTATGTCCACGGTAAATGCAGCTAGGGGGCTGTTCGATCCAGTTATTGACTTTAGCGTGGATTTTGACTTGGGCCAGGGAGAGAACGATGTTGCGAATGTCGACATTAAATTCATTAGACATTTTTTTCTAAAATCGAAATTATTAAATGATATGGGAAATGTCCCCGAGCAAATGTTGTGTAAAATGAATTAAATTGGCTTGATAAAACACGAGAGTCAGTTGAAGTCAGACCGCTCGTGACCTATAAGTGCTTTGGTTTAGTTCAGTTATAATGTCAAAGCCGAATGCACCCAACGCAACTGCGTCCGAACTAAATCATCCCCGACGATACCAACTCCCCCGGCAAGTATGGATTCTGTATAAGAGAGCACCGCTCTGAAACTAGGAAGCATCCAAACGAATAATTTCGCCGAGGATCCCCAGTATCCAGGCCGGATCTGGACTAAAAGCAACATCAGAACTGATTTGCCCCGTCGGCGGCGGCGGCGGCGGCAGCTAGCAGCCAGTAGGAAGCAGCAACTTCTGCATGGCTCGCCCTGTCACCGTCGAGGAGGTGCGAGAGGAGTGAGAGGAACTTCGCGCCGAAGGAGAAGTCGAAATTTTGCGTTCCACCTGAGCGCACTCCTCTGATTAAATTCTCCATTGTCTCCGTGCCTCGCCCTCGCAATTCCTCCGTAGAAACTTCCTACTGTCGATAGAAACCATCGGGCAAACTGGAACTTACAGTCCTCCCAAGTCCTCCGCTCCAGTCGCAGTATTCATCGCGCACTGCCAAAAGCCAATCGACGCGCAGTTATTTCGATTCTCAAAAAATGCATAGATTATTCATTGATCGTTTTCTCGAATATATTATTGAACTTCCCATTGTAGGTTAATGTAGCTTGACCATTTTTAATTCCATAGTGGGTTGTAGTGGAGGGTCAAAGGGAACGTTCCTACCAAGTTGAGGAGACCGGTTCGTTTGTAGTGCAAGGCTTAATTACTATGAGTTCCCATGGGAGCGGCGAGACACGACCTGTCTTACGTCCAAGTCACGAGTGACCAAGAGGAAGAGTGCCACTGGAGTCTGGATAGGCGTATTTACTTCGATGCCAACTCACTCCCTCGAGTATTTATTGACGGAAGATTCTCTTGGCAAATGTCCTTTGACGTCGCATCTGATTCCAATTCAACCGGATACTCCTTCCCTCCTCTATGGGTGCTTGTCCGACTCCCAATGGAGGCTTTCGACTCGTCGAGCTCGCATTCAAGCTGAACGACCCGCCTTTTACTCCACGCAGATACCTCAGCCTACTTTCGCTGATTAGCTGATACTTTGGGCAACGTCCGAAATGTACATACTCTAAACTATACGCGCTGGCTTCTTTTCGGCTAATCCGACGAGTCTTTGCCATTGAAATTTCATCAGCTCTCCGAATCCAATTGAATAGTCAGTCTGAGATGTGAGACGCGCCATGGGAGATTGTTTTAAATTAATCACACTCGGCCTGTTACATATTACTCTCATTAATGATTTTCCGAATTTGCATGGTAAAGCTGAGGCCGTTGAAGCGTGAAGTTTCCGGACGATGCAAACAGTGTCGAAAGTTAGTTCACTCAGTGCTCGGAGTGGGTCGGACTCACTTGATAACTCGGATATGTTATTAGAGCGCATTCGTGATCAGCTGGTGTAAGGAAGGGAGGGACCTACCAGGAACATGTGTTACGTGAGCATTGCTCTCGGATCGTTGCACAGGAAACTTTAATTCGACGCGAAGCTGCCGGTAAGAATTTCATTTCCGGACGAACGGACGCCGCTCGGAACTCTAACGTTGATTCTAAAACAATGGAACAAACTCTCCAACAATTGGCGGATGAACTTTCCCTCGGGAACGATTATTACTCAACCCATGAGCCCCACCAAGCCAACATACTATAGATTCGTATTTGCCAGTTGAAGGGGAGCGCGCGATTAGGAATTTCCTTACTGATCCAATTGTCAACCAATGCGTTTAGTTCCATAATTCAATCGCGGGCGCCAATGAATGGGTTTCGGGCAATCAGAAAAGTCGAAATTTCACTTGAAACCCTTTCTCCAGGCCGCAGTCGTAACGGGACACCGCGGGGGCCCGAGGGGAAGCAAGAAAAAGTGAGGGAAAGTGAAAAAGGTGGAAGAGCCCGAGCGAGAATGGGGAAAGCCCGAGAATATTCCTGTTATCAGAAACGCTCTGGGCGATTTCGGCTTTTATCTCTGTCCACGTGTAGCTGGATGTGCGATGTGATACGTGCCGCCGACGACGATGATCAAACCCTATCGGGCTCGAAGCTCTCGCCATTCGGATGACCGGCCCTCGCCGCTACAGGGATTTAAACGCGATTAAAGAAGATGCTGCCGTATTGGAAACGACTCGGCAGTAGTGGCCCGGTCGAATGGCTCGATTGGTTAAAGAAGATATAGTGAAAAGTGGATTTTGATTGGCGAACCGATTACCTCCAATCCAGCCCCCGGGTTATCTCCCCGTCCACGTGATTCTGCTGAGCTTCCCCTGCCTACCCAATGGATTATGGATTGCCCGTGCTCGATAGTCTTAATTACAGCCCGATGAAATCGAAATCAACTAGTGAGTCACCTCCATTTAAATGCACATAAAGAAATATGTTAACCCGTCAACTTTAAATGCAATTGCTGTACTCTACACTCTAATAAAATGATCATGTCGAGAAGCTGTAAAAATGCCAGAACTGACAGGGTTAAAGGCAACCATGAAAAGGAACATCATAAGATCGGATATGAAATTACGAGAACAATAGGGAAGTTTGTGGGAAAGCATGGAAACTGAAAGATGTTGGCAGAGAATGAACTCACTGGAAACTCAAGAGGCACAAAGGGCCAATGGGGATGTTAAAAGGGAATTATAGGATATTACAAGATAATGAAGGGATGTTACAAGCGAGTGGAAGGCAATGAACAGACGTCTCCGGATAATGAAGAGACGGCGTGGAGAACACCATGAGGAGATCTTACCGAAAGGTTGGTGAGGTGTTGAGGGAAATTCGAAGGAAAGAGATCTCGGTTTGTCGGACTTGAAGGGTAGTTAGTCGGCTTTCGGCGGGGCTTTTCGTGGAAAGTCGGCTGCCACGCTGGAAGAAATGATGGCAGACGAAGTATGTACCTACATACTTATTACGCAGTTCGGTGCGTTCGTGCGCGCGCGCTCGCCCCTCTGATTATACTCGAGAGTGGAGGAGAGTACGACTCGCACCAAGACCGACGGGAATCGGGAAGTCAAGTGTGCGGTGCGGCGTGAGGGGGGAATATGTCGTTAGCTAGAACCACCAAGCTCGCTCCCTAATTATCCAATTAACCGCGAAGCCGGCGAATATGTGAGAAGTGCGATTCGGTGCTCGTCGCTTTTACTTGGCGAATGTTCCCTGCAAGCGGCACCGAATGACTGCGCGATTAAGCGTAATGGTAAGCCGCCTCTTGCTTAACACTTTCCCACCAATGCCCCGCTCGGCAAATGTAATCCGCGAGCACGAGTTGTTCGATCATATGATTGCGCTCCTGCTACCACCAACTACATCTACACTAAACAATTCCTCCTCGCAATCTGCAGACTGTATAACAGTTTATAATTGCGACAAAGGGAATGTCGAAGTTTAAAGTAAAAAATCAATCGTCACGCCATCGCTATGAGGTGAAGAATGCCGAGGAATTCCAATTGGCAAGAAATGCCACAAACTGCACAATTGTAATAACTGTGGGGAAATGAAATTTCTGGACAGTAAAATACCGCAAAGGGCAGGCATGGAGGATACAAAGGCGTGGAGGGAAAAAGAGAACTTCAATGGGAATTCCGCAGGCTTGCAAGATCATCGTGTTATCCGAGCAATTCCGGGATTCGCGCAATGACACGAATGGCATTTATTCAAAGCACCGGGCGATGCTTCACGCGTGCGGCTAGTTGACTGCGCTACTCAAAACAAAAGCGATCGCTATTTATTCCTGCCAGGAGCAGGGCGTCCGTGAAATTTGTTTAAAAAGCGTCCGCGTGGTGCGCACGCGCGACGAGCCTGCAAATGCGGGGGCATTATTTCCCTCTGGCTCGTTTCGGACGTGCTCGCATGTGCCGGGCACATTTTTACATTGCTAATGCCGAGTGACGAGGATGTCGTGACAACTGCATCTGCAACCCCGTCCTCTAATTACAGCGCGCTGGCTGGCCCGATCATTGCGTGCATTTGCGCCTGCATGTGGAAGGCACATTTGCCCGATAACCGCATAAATCCCCCGGGCGAAAATTGGACCAACGCGCGAACGGAAAGATCGTCGCGATCGATGTTTAAACCTCTCGCAGAGTCCCATATTTCCTCCGGTAACTACTTAAGTGCTCGCGTGCTCCCCGCGTGCTCCTACCATTTCCCGCTCCAAACTAATGCGAACCCCTCTCCGTTGTTATGCTAACGACGCTTATCGAATTTACTGAAATAAATATCCCGCAATAACGATAATACCAACTCGAATAATATAAGAGCCATTAAGATTCATATTCTCACGAATATCCGAGTTTCATAACAAAATGAAAACTAATGCTGTACATGATGGAATATTAATTTTCGAAATGGAACAACTGTTTAGCCTGGGAATCTTGACGGTCTTCAATTTAACGGAAGAAAACACCGCGCGAAAGGAAATCAGAAAGACTGCAGATTGATAATAGATTCTAAAGGGGGCGCCGCGCGCGTCAGCGTTCCGAAAGAACGAGCTATCATGGCTTGACCTCATTAGCGCCGATCAATCATGTTTACATGATCGAACAGCGACGAGCCGCATCATTTCTCGAAATCCAACGCTCACCGTCACTGCGTTTACCGTCATCACTAATTAGTTGATTCAACAGGATGCATTAATGATAGGAATATCAGTCCGGTGGCCGAGCACGGAAGCATTTGTGCAGAAACTAAAGCCTGGGAAATAATTCGGTGCCGTGTTGCACTTGCCCTGCCAGCCACCATTCCCGATTGTAGTTGCCCGGGTGCACATACTTTACAAAATACACATGCATGTATATCGCACCGCACCGGCTCCATTGGGACGTCGCGCCGCGTGTCCCAGTAGAAAAGCTATATTAAATTCGCAGAGAAGCCGCAGCAATAATTTCCCTCAGAAATTTATCCAGGCTTTGCCGTGTCTTCTGTGTCACTTGCATGCCTCGACTTGCAGTTTCTCTGTTCCACGTCCGTGTGCCTCTCTGTAGTCGCAGTCGACTAGGTCGGATAGTGCGCAACTGGATGCAAATGGATTGCAGGCTCTATCGCGAGTGCTCTTTTAATGGGAGTACTAGATCTTTCGATATCAGAAGCGAAATAAGCTCGGGCTTAAAGACATTGATAAAACTGCGCCCGGCCTTTTTGCCGGCAACGGGCCCTTTTTGTATTTCACTCTCCTTCCTCAGCCTTTCAGCTCCGTTTCCCCTAAATACTTTAATTCGACTAATGCAGACCTTCTAGACTTTCTTTAAAAATGCCCGGCATGCTTCAGGCTTGTAAAGCTCTCCCTTTTAATAAGATCGCCACGGTCTGAAAGTCATTATTTCCGTCCTCGGATCGACTGAAACCCGCAATCCTTGTCGAGAAAGACTAGTTGGTTCATTCAAGTGGAAAATGTAGAATAAAGAAAAATATTTGAGAAAATCCAAATGCTTATGTCGCATAGAATATAATACTCGAAATTTATTAATAGCAATTATGCTACATATGTATAATGGATTGACCATATGTGGATGCGAAATAAGGAAAAACTCACAGAGATATCAGCTGGCACGAGTCCGGCGCAGCAATATTCATAAAATGCCAGTAAACTCGAAAGCAAATATTGGAGAACAATCCCCGCTTGCTTCCGGCGTCGCTTTGTACCGCGGCGAAACCGAGCGACGTGAGTCTCCGCAAGCTCTCCGCTTTCAAGCGGTGAATATTTCTATTAGAGATCAAAGCGCGCTTTCGAATATCTGCGAGAAGTATTGCCACTTCCTTCTCTCTTTGGCCTTCTCGCGCAAGGACAGTAAATCTATTTAGAGTCTGCTCGAGAGCACTTCCTCTCGAATTACTTCCAATTAATCGCAATTGGAACAGAGCCGAATATTAATCAGACAAAATTAGGCCAACTAGAGCGACGCGTCATTAAAATTTCTATGTCAGGCGGAATAGCTCGGAGAATGTCTCGCGCGCGCGCGCGTCTAGCTAATGGAAATCGCAGGGATTATGTGAGGGAAACGGCGAGTATGCAGGGACCCGTGTTTAAATATATCCTCGTTCCCGGAGGAATTTGTTGTCGCGCGTTGACCTTCCTCCCTGTTCCTCGTAGTCTACGGGCATTTCTAGGCCTGTATACGGCTCCATGTATGCGTGGGTGTGTACATGTATAAACACACAGAGAGCGCGATACCTTAAGGTGGGAGGGTGAAATTTATCGGCCGTAAACACGCCGTGAGAGAAAACCCGACCCTCTGCCGTATTGTCGCCTCGTGAAATTCCACGCGGATCCTGTAATACGTATCGCACGCGTGCCGCCCGCCCAATATAAGAACCTCCTTTCCCTCTCTACCCCGTTGGCCAACCTTCTCCCTTGTACTCTCATGATTGTAGCGCGACTTTCATCAGCCTCTAAAGTAATACCGACCTTTCATCCCCTTCAATGCGACGGGGCTCGTTACTTAAGACTCTCCTGGAACTATTGTTATACCCTGGTCCTGATTAAATGGAGCAACAATATAACCGAACGCACTTGCTTTGTAAAATCCACTATAGGCGAGCGGAAAAGCAAACAAAATAAAAAATGCGAGTAATATTCAAGCATTGTTACTGGATTTGTGCTTGAGGAATAATTAGTTACTGCCTCACTTCCCAAGAAACAAGCAGTCGACGAATAAGAATTCCCACCGAGCGACGTCTGCAATACACAGAGACCCAGAATAAATAATTGTAATCACCGCTAAGAACAATCGATACCAATCCGGGGTAGCTAAAAACAATGTACAATTAGCAAGAGCCTCTTTACAATCGATGAAGTAGCCACTCGGCGAGGAATCGCTTTGATTTCAATAGGAGAAAACTTGAGTCTTTCAGGCTGCTTCTTAACGAAAACACAGCGGACGTGTCCCCCCCTGGCCCCGATTGTGCCGCATACTGAATCGGCGATTAGCGATATTGGCGTCTAATTAAAGACTCGCCTCGAGTGGGATCGCTCGCTTCCGCTCTGATTCCGTATTATTTAATTCCTCCTCAGTCGGTGGGCTGGTGGAATCGTAATTAACGGAGTACTCGCTCTCGGGAGAGGGAGAGGGAGGAGCGGAGAGAGAGAGAGAGCTCGCCGCGCCACGCGAGTGACGGGATCAATTTTGCTCCCTTTGGACAGATGGATAAAGGCTGTGCGTCGTGCATAATATCGTTACGATTACCAGCCATTATAAACGGCGGCCGGGATGCTGGATGAATGTAGCTCGACGGGGAGAGCAGGCGGGGCGAACCAGGCGATGAGCGCGAACAATGAAATCGCTGTGGATAACTGGTATCTAGGCGGAGCGCGGAGCCGAGCGGAGCAGCGCCGCCGCGAAACAGTTTCCACATCGCGAGTCGGCCAATATTTAGTGATAAAGCACTGCGGATGAAATGGGCCGAACTATCTAAGGTATTCACAATACGTCCGGCGTGTATACATCATCCCTGCTGAATTATGATCCCGAGCTACAACGGACTCCCCCGGCAACCGGCTGCTTCTCTCGTGTGCTACTCTCTTCTTCGCCACTCGCTGCCTCGCACGCTCGTCTGTCTACCCGAGAGCTCTGCTTTTCGGGAACAATGAGCACTCTCCGTCGTGAATCATAGTTCGTTAGGCGACCGGGTTTTAGAAATGATCATGATGCCACTCGCGACTCATTTTTCCCGTTCCCTCTTTGCGCACGTGTCATACCGCACATTTATTAATCAATTTCGATTGAAAGTTTCAGGTGTCAGAGTTATTACTGGAATTGGTTTTCCTGAAGATATGAAAACACGATAAGTATTCTTGGTGGCTAGTGAATGTTGGGGGGATTTTGTAAGTCGACAAGTTTGACATTTGCTCTGTGGAATTCCTCGGCGTCTCAACAATAATGTCTCGGAGGACGAAACATAATATAATCCTCGTTCAAGAGAATAAGCGGTGATGATCTGGGGTTTTGTCGGTTGCTAATATAAATTGTTCTTCCGCTCGCACTATTCCGAACGCTTCAATATCGGATGGTCCTGGTCGATGTAGGTCGCGATCGTTAGTTTTTTTCTTATTCCATCAGGATGGGACAGGAAGCTCCGTTCTCTCGACTATCCGAAATTGAGCAAGGAATATGTACTCGGCTCTATCGGGCGTGTCGGGCAGCGTGCGATTTCCCGGTGTTAAGCTAATAAAACCTCACTGCCGATCGATGAGTGGCCGCCTCGCGTGCAAAAGGGAATTTCAATTTCCCAGCATATCAATCGGATTCGGGCCCGGCGAAGTTTGGCCTCACAATGGAGAGAAAACGTCCCTCGATATCGCGGTGAACGGCGTGAAAAAAAGGAAGCCGCCGCATTGAATAAGAAATTACGCCGGCTGATTCCACCGAGGGCGAATATACGAGTCTTTTATCTTCGGGCTGAGTTTGCTTTCACCTTGAAAACCTTCCTTTTAAAAAGTCATCACTAACAGAATTATACAACTATTACAAAAACGCCCGACAAGTAACCTGATACAATAAGGAATACTGACAATACTAGAGAAAAGTATTACTGAAAACTGTCAGACAAAAAATATTAAAAAATTTTAAACAAAGCAAGTTGAAATCTCTTAAATAATTTCGGATTAAAATATTGTGGTAATAAATAGGAGAAGGAGCTAAAATTAATGAGAGCTGAAAGCCTGGTCAAACAACGGTAACGCGCCAACTGGAACTCGAACAAGCACGAATTCATGTTTCTGATATTTCCCAGTATGCCGCACTAGGTTTTCCCCAGGCAATCCGTTCCCTTAGCTGAAAAAACGGAATCTACCGCGAGGAAGGACGAG
Source organism: Crossocerus cetratus (assembly GCA_963675795.1). Taxonomy (NCBI): domain Eukaryota; kingdom Metazoa; phylum Arthropoda; class Insecta; order Hymenoptera; family Crabronidae; genus Crossocerus; species Crossocerus cetratus. Next base: position 6,483,484 of record OY776664.1, on the reverse strand, counting down.
AGGCGCAGGTCAAGGAAAAAAGCGGGAGCCACGCAGCTGCCGCGAGGGCCGGAACAATTTTCGAAGCGAATGTTTCTGTTTTTCCGCGAGCCCCCCACCTTCCGGAGGAAGCGTCGTTACGGTGGAAATTTTTCAGCGTCCCCGCCAGGAAATTCGCGGTCACGTAGCGACGACAACAACGGGCGAAAACTTCGACGGGGGGGATTCGCTCGCCGGCGCGCAATATCCGGGCGAAAACAAAATCGCGGAATATGGACGTCGAAAGGTGAACTTTCCCTGGGTGTCGACCGCGCCGCTTCCTCCGAAAGCCATACTGAAAGGAAGGAAACTTAATCCGGAAGGCCAGATGCACCCGTAAATGAAGTGACCTCCGCCCGGCGAAATCCCGGGGACTTGGTTACCTCGCATAAAAGTTACGAATTGTATTATTAACCAGAGTTCTCAACCCGACGAATCCAGTACCACCAAAAAAAGATACACGAAATCGGACAATTCTCGTAAAAACTGTATTCAAATTGAGGACAAGTGGATAGCCAAGCAGCACGGAAGTGGTGCCTTCGCAAAAGTTGTGGGGACCAAAGTTTAATTCAAACTAAATCAATGTAAATTCAAATTTCAGTAGAAATCTTCCCAAACATTAACAAAATCCCAGCGAGTACCACACGCACTTAAGCGTCGAATTAAATACATAGAGTGTGATCTTCCCACTGATCACGTATCCGGCCGTATATCACGGGACGGGAGGGCCATAATTCTGCTTGTTTTCGACGATGCGCGTCAGTCGAGCTTAATATCCACAAACCGCGACCGCGTCGGCGATTAATCATCGATCGATTGCCATTTATTAAAACTCCGTCTCACCAATCAGCGAATGTTCGTCGGCCGTTAGTCGTCCGCGCGTTTCTATATCTCATGAACGATTACCCTCCACCCCTCTCCGAGGCTCCGAGGAATTTTAATGCAATGCAAATCCAGGCGGCTCCCAGTGGGAAAAAAGTTTCAATGCCATCGAGATATGGCGTCGGGCCGCGGGGAGTTGCGGGGGAAGTTCAAGAGGGTGGCAGACGCGGTAGTCGCGACACCATAAATCAGATGAGGCGGCTGACTACGGAGATTCAATCTACTGACGAGGCGACGACGATGCTGCGCCTCTGCAGCCGAGCATACCCCACGGCTTTCGCAGTTAATTAATCTTCATAATCCCATGAGAGAGAGAGAGAGAGAGAGAGAGAGAGAGAGAGAGCGGACTGAGGAAGGGGGGGGGGCGTTGCCGCCATCCGGAAAGCTGGTTGCTTCCGTCGAGATTTTTGACTTGCACCGCCCGCCGGCGCCGCGGAGAAGGAAACGGGAGTGGCGTCGGTGTGCACAATTCCTTAAAATATCCATCGAGTGAGCTCAATGGACGCTGCTCCTGGCCTCACGGAAGAGCGGCCGCACTCCTCTAGCATGATTAATGGCACTTTGCCGCGGCATACTCCAGCAGTATCATGCTTCACGGCCTTATATCGCCACTACCGGCGAATCTCCTATCGAGAATAGTACGCTCAATTTGTTCGATAACTTATTGCCCCCGCCCGAATATATCTATTCGAATGGGACTTCCTCCTGGAACTTAGCATACCACGTAATTCCGGGCCTCGTGCGAGATCGGGCTGGGTATCGCTATTCATATTGAACATCTGCAGAGGGCTGCTGGGATTTTCGTGTTGATTTAAACCAGGTACTGTTTAATTATCCAGAACATTATAGTCAGCCTGCTATTGAGAGTAGTATGCAAACTAGAGGTTAGCAGATACATTGTCACTGGAGTACTTTCAATTGGCAGGTTATTATACGATACTGAAAAACGACAGAGTTTTTGTCGGATGATTGGCATGAACGTGCTAGGTAAATCTGCACAAACGATTACGAGCATTGGCCGTTGCAAAATAATCCCCCCACCGACGGTGTCACTTTGTCCGCGCTAATTGACTCGGGAGTCGAGCACCTGCGTTGACTTTTTCACTAACTAATGAACTGTTCCCTGTGAATGGGCTAATTAACCTGGGCCACATAGGCATGCATTAATCTCCTCGATCCTCCGCCGCCCGCCATCAGCGTCCTTGTCCGACTTATTCCGAAATCGTTTTCGCAGGATTATTGGAGATTCATTTCGTGCGAGCGCGAATATCTGCCTTTCGCCCTCGATCTCTCCCTATAATCTGACATTACAATTTGGCCCTGCGAGATCGTCGGGCCGTCCTATTGTCTGCCTGGTATTTAATGATTGGCCCAGGAATTGCGGCACACCGCCGTTGCGCGACGCTCAATCATCATTGCCGAGTACGAATTATTAATATAACTGCTAGCTTTAATTATCATCACTCTAAGTGCTGTCCCCGTCGTTTAATTATAACTTACGCAGTTCAAGCTGTGCGTGTCACCAGTAAATTGAATTTTGCAGGAGTGTAATTACAGGGAAAAGTGATTTTTTCCTGCTCAATGTAATGGGGGAAAGGTCTATAAAAGTCTAGGAAAATGTAATCTTTTTGACAAAAGAGCCTGTGCATAAATGGCAAGAGTAATTTACGAAACAAGCGCTGATTCATTACATGGGCCGATAGAATCGCTAGACTTTCTAATTTAGAGTCGGTAGGTTAATATTCGAAAGGGTTTTTACATGAAAAAACTGCGGATGTTGATGAAAAAGCTATTAAAAGCAAGGGAGGTAAGTATTTTATAATACAAATACAATATAAAGCCACGAGGCTGTGGAATCGGGTTTTCGATTAACATTAAGTGATTTCTGCAACGAGAATGGAAGGGTCCGTGCTCATCGAGTCTAGTATGTTTATCCCTGACCTCTTTCGCGCTGCCCGTCTCACTTTATGGAACAATGTTTCACGAGCCACTTCAAAAGCCGGCCTTCTGTGGCTGAAATTCACCGACAGCGATGCTTGTGCTTTAACTGGGAATACACGAGCGATATAATAATTGATGGGAGCGAATCAATCACAGGGAAGCGTTCCGCAACTCGAGTAAGAGCGATCGGTCAGCCTGGACAGGGAATTACAGCTGACCGGAAACTCGGCTTTCCCGAGAGGCTCTCGAATTACCGTGATTCGCGCTTAAACGATTAACTGTCGACTAGGCTTCCTCGTCGATAGGCTATTTTCAATATACTGTCAAAAAATCCCGAAATAAAATTGTTTTTTCAACGAGACTACCCGCCCGGATTCCGCCTAAGCAGTTGAGCACTGCCTGGCAAGTAGTGCAAGTCACTCACTGGTCAGACTTCGTCGAACTTTGCCTGCGTAAAGGAGACACCTACATAATAAACAAGCTGTCAATAGAAATTCTGAACAAAAACCACATGTTCTATGAAAGTCCCTCGAAAATATCGGGACGCTTTATAAATTGGCTAATTATTAATTATGAGTTAAGTAAAACAGTCATTAGCCAGGAAGGGAAGATTGCTGGCGTAAAGGGCTTCTCGCAGAATAAACGACATTTACTGTCATTAGGCGAGAAGGTAGGCAGGAGATGTTAGACCAAAGTAATACTGTCAGTTCCACCAGAGGAGCTGCCAGTGCACCGAGGACAATTCGACTTCCTCCTTTTCTCTCCTTTCTCTCATCGCGCTTGCTGGAGCCGTGCACTGTGGAGAGTGGCTCATTTCCATTGGCAAGCTGGTCTCCAGCTTGAATAAGAAGGGGCATCAAGCGGCCTGTGAGGAGAAGCCCCACTGCCGTCAGTACACCTTAAAGGGCGAACTTGGACATTTGTTGGTTATGCACGCTCGTGCAAGCGGCGTGGCTCATGTCGGATGCACAAGTGGGTATGTTTTGCATTCACCACTCGCTTCCTCTTATTTTCGACGCCAATGAACGCCCACAGAGAGTAATTAACCTTTTCAGTCCCAACACTTTTCTGAGATACTCAAAATTGTTTTTGCTCCACCTATCCGTGCGTAGTATGTCCTCTAGACCCTGCCTCGGCCCCTTTCATTCTGATTTCTTGCACAATGCATTTGCACCTTTGATGCAGCCGCTATAAATGTGTGCGGAGTGCGTATAAGAGTGGATTGGAAGGGTTAACTGCGACGTGCCGCTTTTGACATGGAAATAAATGTCGATTACTTTCTGGTGAAGCTTAATAAATATTATCGAGCATTCTCGGATCGCATTTCTGCACGTGCGACGCAGTTCTTCTTTCTGTATCATTCGAAGCGGATTAACCGTTTCGCTCCCCATACTGAGTTTCTCGAATTATTAAGCTTGGTATCGGTTTTGCATCGTACCGACTTATACCAATATCAGGCATTTACTGATTGATTTCCTATAGGGTTTAGTATTAAAGTACGCAATTATTGAATCACTAAATATAAGAGGAAATATCGTATGAATATCAGTGAGTTTTAATCAACGCACTGGGGAACGCGGAGTATTATTATATTCATATTTCAAGGATTAATAATTTACTAATGGCATATAGTTGGCACTTCCACGATTTTCTTTACCACTTTTGAGTTCTTTGCCGATGCAAACGATTATCTACTAGGATTCAGTAGTACGATTATTGGTTTACGAATAGAAACGGCTCCTTCGCGAGAAAAATTGGGTATTTCGATAGAGGCAATTTTCGAGACTTCGCAACGGGCGTTTCATTTTTCGCATTAAGTAACGCCTTTATACATTCGGCACGCATAACATCCGGCCGTCGGCGCGCATAATATTTTACGAGAATCGCGGGCGTGCATAAATTTTTATGATCCTCCGAGTTCCAATCCGACGAGGCATCGTGCGCGATTTCATGGCGCTCGACTGCCGGACGACGTATAAACTCCCTCCAAATACCGCCGTAATCGCGAGACTCGGTAAATACGTTCGGCATGCCGTGATACACTCATTTTATCCGCCACTTTCGCGAAATTCTCGCCAAGTTCTCCCTCCCTCTCTCTATTAGAATGCTTAATATTCCGCGCAACTGCATTCCCGTCAAAGGTCCCCAACTCCAAGAGAGACTGAGGCAAACACCCAACAGTAGCAAATCACACTATCATAATTCACCGACGAGCGTGAATACCGGAAAATATCGGCGTCACTCGGCACTTGGTTAACCAAACAATCGGCGCATTAGCTTTGATTTCAGCGGGAGCGATGGGCAAGAGGGCAAACACGGAGCGGGCGCGAGCGACGAGTGACTTTTTTTCGACAGGGCGTGCGGGCTCTCATCAGCCAAGACTATCGCGATAGATAGTCAGTAGAAGGGGTCGCTCGCAGGACGGGGAAGGATCGTCCCGATAAATAATCAACGAGCGGGCGCGGTGACCGCTTTTCAAGCGGGCGGCATTCCGCAAAACGTGCCAATTTCCCGATGCTCTTCGCGTTTACCTACACCGACGGCACACCTGCGCGACGCACACACTCGCACGCTGATGCATGCAAAATGTTTCTGGTTATGCGGCGAGCGATCCCGATCCGACGAAAGGGAGCGCGCGCGCGCGAGAGAGAGAGAAAGAACGAATGCGATAGAGGGAGCGGGGTCGATTTCGGTTAATTTGCAACTGGCATCGGCCGCTACAAATTAACGTAGCCCCGAATGCCACACTGACATTCGGCCTCGCATTAATAATGCGCCGCGTCGATACTTTAATCCAGCTGTTTCGCATATCACCGAACAGCCGCGGCAAGTATTTCGCCAACCGTCCGATTGATTTCTAACTCTCCTCCCCCTCTCCCTTCATCCCTCCATCATGGACGCTCGCGTCCACCTACAATCTATATACCTTTTTCTATGTCGAATTCACTCCCTACTGCCAGCGAAAACATCACGCGCCGTCCGTCGTCCGTCCGTGGCTCTGGAGGGCCTATCAGATTTCACGCTAATTAATTCCGAGGAGTAAACAGGGGCCCACAAAGGCCCCTCATTAGAGCTAATAGGGTGTAAATACACGCGGCGGGTGCGTGCCGAACGTGGTGGATCATACCGTATGCACCAACTGACCCGTATCCTTCCCCTTCAATTTCGGCTACCTTACAACCGTCCTCCGCCCTTCAGCCCTCCGCTCGCCCGCACTAGTGTACCAGTCAATTTCTATTACCCAGCGACGCCCGCGTTACTTGCTATTCCCCCCACGATCAATGCACAACCGCCTCCTCCTCCTCTCGCCAAAGCCACCGTGCGTGGAAATTGTACGGTGCACTTGAAACCGGTATCGGGTGTTGGGCGTCGAATTGAATCATGGATCTATTGAAAAATACCTCGAGCGAATTGGGCCAGTCGAGAGCCGATCGTTAAGAGTGTCTCGTGGAACTTGGCTCCTGCCAAAGTCCGGAAATATGTGTATGTATATAAACTCTGACGAACCAAGTCTATTGATGCTTATTGGGAGGCCGCGGAAATGTATGGAGATATTGGTATAAATAAACGATATCAAGCATACATGAAACATAAGGTCGCTATTGCACATTTGGAGAATTGTATGTATAATGAAGTTCAATACAGCGTATTTACGTAAACATCGGCAGTCTAATAATGAGAGGTCCAAGAGTTCAAGAGCCATGTGTATGCATGGGAGGAATATAATTACGTGAACATTTGGGAGAAAGGAGGAGAGTGAATTGGCTGTGAGGGGGATCTTTGATTAGTTTGTAACTAAACTCGGTCAGGATGTGGAGTGCGTCGGTGGTGTCATACATATGCACCGGCTGGCCAGTGCCCTTCTCTCTATTCGGTTCCAGTTAGCTTGGATCACGAGCACGAGATCATCCCGGTCCCGGTCAACGTTCCCGAGGGCTCCTCGTGCAATTTAAATGGCTACGACACGCACCAAATATCTCTGAGGATCAGCCAGCACCAGGAGCAGCCCAAGCTTCTCCAGAGTCCAGCGTCCATTGGCTCGAGCGTTTGCCGGATATGTCACACAAACACCGCCAAGGAACCTCTCATTTCGCCTTGTAGGTAAATGCACCCCTAGGCCAATTTTGAGGGCTGCCAAACCCTCCCATCACAACGTGATATCCTACATCGGACTCTCTCTCTCTCTCCCTCTATCGATTCCGGTCAGCTCTCGCTTGAAAAGCAAATTCTATTTCGAGTTCTCGTATTCCCCTAGCCATGGCGCACTCTCGATTCTTCATTCGCTTTAATTGGATCGGGCTGCACTTACTGGGGGGGAAAAATTAATTCGGAAGACTTCGAACTGACGCGGACAAACAAAGCGGCGGAGAGCCTTCGGAAATTACGAGTTTCCAGTTGATCCAATTCGGAATCAAGTTCTATATCTGAGGGAGTTGCGTCTGGCCGCGCAACCTATTTCTATCTAGGAAAAGAACGATCGGGAGTAGAGATTTTCTGCATTATTAATTAAAACGTCGGTAAGAGAAGGGTGAACTTATGAGTACATAGTAACAGGCTGCCACTCCGGCCAACTATTCGGCAAGTAACAGTTACTTTGGACTGAATAGTTCACTTACAGCGGGCTCGAAAGCTCCGCTAAGCCCCGAGTCAAAGTGAATGGGGCCGCTAATTATTTCCACGGGGCCGAAGTTCGCCGCAGCTAATTTCTGGCATGACGCGGGCACGCTCGCGGCGAATCTTTGATTAAACGGTGACTTAACCCTGTCGCGTATGGCATGCATATATGTATGGTTATGAAATACCTCGTTCCACCTTATAGGGAAATGCTTGATCGACCAATTTTCAGGCGTGCCAATTCCACCGTCGTCGCACCCCCTTCGCGCTTATCGTGATCTAGTTGAGCTCGGCGTATAAACGGCTCTTTTACGTGCAAATTTCACCGGCAGGTCGGCGCGCGTGCTCCCTCGCGCGCCCGGAAGATGCTTCTAATATTCGTATTTTACCGATATATATCTCCACGCCGGTGGCGCACGATAAAAATCATAAAGAACGATAGAAAGACAATTAACGCTCGTTCAACACTGGCGCCCCCCTCGCGCCGCGCCGCACGTGTGAGGCGCCAGTGATTGATTGCCCCCGTTCTACTAACCGATGTTCCATGATCCCCGACTACGTTTTACGGAAGCAGGACGGAAAATCATTTTATTCCAATTTTCGTGTAACTTGGATACGCGGCTGTTTGAATTAAAAAAGATATTTGTATTGAAAAGGAGCAGTAACGAGATGAGTGCTCTAATCCAAGTTTGAGCACTTTGAACAGGTACAATCCCGTGAAAGTATTTTAATCTTAATTCATCGATCTTACAACACAAACTGCAAAGGTGAAATAAAATCACTATATCTAAGAATTCCAGAGAATAACCCAGGTCAAGGAGCAATCTCTACGAGGTGGCTCCTCGAATTTCTATACCACCGAGAGCGCGCCAAGACAGTCGACGAATATTCCGCGCAACATTCTGCAGAGTCGCGGCAAGCGATTTACTTGGCCCCATGGATTCCAGTGGCTGGAGCGATCGAACGTTACTTTGAGCGAGTGAATCCACTTGGTTGTGATTCGGAAGCAGCAGCTTCGCAGGGGTAGCCACTGCTTGCCGCGCGCGCGAGAGAGAGAGGACACGAAAAGTGTTGCCGTAAATCAATCGAGCCGATAAATCACGGGGAACGAGCTCGAGAATCGAATCGCGCTGGTGTACAACGACAAGGAGACACACCGCGGATACCACGTACCGGGAGTGTAGAACCAGCGGCAGCGGCAGCAGGTTGATCTTCGAGCCGAATGATGAATCGCGCGGCTGTGCAGACAGGGCCAGATAGTCGAGACGGTAAACAGAGCGAGACATCGCGCCCGACTCCGCTCTCGCCTGCACACTCCTTTCTTCCACGCTCTCGCGCCACCAAATACCCGGGCTTATGAGCCTTCACGTTTTGACAGAATCCATGAATGCCTAAGCACACACGCTTAAAGAGCCCGCCCGATCGAGCGGCCGGGGTGCCCCGCCATTCTCCTACCGATGGGACGTCGACGATCACGAATCGTTTCGAATGACAGATGTACATTCAGTGCGCGATAAGATCTAATGAAATTATAATGCAACTTCCCTTATATCAAGTTTCTACTGATTTCCCGGGAAATTGAAAGTTCGCGTAATAAGCCACTTGCCGCGGGGGCCGCAGCTCCGACTCGACTCAGGGAAAGTACAGTGGAAAGCCTTAACTCGTTAAGCAAGGGAGCAGTATTCCGTATTCCGAGAGAACTTGGTGAAATAGCGAGGAATGTGCGGTACATTTCGAAATGGGAGTGAAAACAAAGGGGGAGAATCAATCGTGCGGAGAACCGTGAAATAAGTTTCGCACACTTCTCGCAGTGTGAATCCTTAAGGAGTCCTTTATGCGTCTTATCATAGCCCGAGGCTTTTTCGCAAGTTCTTCAGCCATTTCATACTTCTATTGGACTTACTGGCCTAGTTCCATTCAATTTAAAAAGCGAGTAATACTTGGACTTTTGTCATGGGTATCGCGTTCGATAATTAAACTCTGTCATTACGACTTAGTATTGTGCGCAATCGATATCAGCAGATCGCACTTGTTTTTATTCGGGATTGTAAGCAAGTGAGCTCACCGACAGCATTTCCCCGGCGAAAAAGTCGAACGGATATATTCCGGCGCATGTTTAATTAATAATTTCCGTAATGAAACGGCCGGGATAAAATTAAATTAGTCTTTCAAAGCTCGGCGCATTCTCCAACCGATGATAACCAACGCTCCCATAATTTGGAAGTAATGCGCGTGTCCGTAGGCGGAAAATTGCATTAAGGGTATTTTGATGAATTTTAATCACCGATTGCTATCGACCGCGCGTTCAAAGCCGAATGGCAGTCTTATATATAGGATATCAATGTAATCTCCTGAAATGTGTCAGATCTACACACATATGTACATTAGTGACGCACGTGTGAATGGCTATTGAGCTATGATTAGCTGGAGGGGTTGTGTTGCAAGCTGTTAAAGAGAATGAATAACTAGCTGAATTCGCCGTACAACATAAAGTGGCTTTCACAGTTTTTCCTCCCAGGTAGAGTCTGGTAAAAGCTGGCATGAGAAATATCCCCTACTCTTTCTGCATTCCACCCACTCTCGCCATTCACCGTGGACCATTAGCACTTCATCCCAACATAGCTCAGCATCCGATATTTGTCATCTTCTGTACCGTTTTAGCATTAAAAATTACAAGGTTCAAGTAGTTGATTCTACTTGTATTCTACTCCAATTCCATATCATAAGGAATTGAGAAAGCTTTAGCGGAATGCAACTGTAAACTCACAGCGTGTTTTGACTTACTTTGCAACACTGGTAAGCAGAATCCATTTGGCGTGAAATTGAAGAAGCAATCTAATATAGTTGGTTGCAATTGCAATTTGAAGTTTCGACTGTCGAGGCACACGAGGGTCAGCGCGCGACAATGGCATCAGCGGGAAGATAAAACGGGCGAAAGTTTGGGCGGCCGCACGCGGCCCGGGAGACACGTCGTTAGCGCAACTTTCGCAAAGTACATTGAAATAATTGGGGCTTTATCGCGTTCGAGCACCGGCCGCGAAATCATTTCGGATTAGCGGGAGAAATTGCTGCGGCGAAGTTTCGCGCCTAATTCCCCGCCAACTCCCTCTATGCGTGATGAATGAATATTTCCGGGCTCCCCGAGGAGGCTTCCGCTTGACGAATTAATTAGTAGCTACTCTCTCCCCGTCACTGCGCTCGAAGTACGATGCCCCCCAAAGAGTGATACGACGACTAATATTGACAGGAAATTCCGAAAGTGTATCGTGTTTAATCGCCCTCTCACGGAATTAATTAACATCTGCTCATGAAGTCTCCTTTCGAGAAGGAACTTGTGATTTCCGTCGAGACGACAACTTGGTAATAAACACATTGGCAGCAGAGAGTAGATAGGGCCGCGCTTACCAAACAAAAGCCAGTTCGATCGAAACTACCCAGTGAAATCTCGACCAACCAAGATTGCGTGCACCAAGATTGGTTTGCTCGTCTATTTTTTCCCTCAGAGTGTAGAACAGTGTTGAACACATCCTAAACAAAATGTGCTCCAACACGGCGCAAGTAAAATACTCGGCTGAAATGCGACTATTGTAGGTTGCCTGATGCAGATATCATTTGTTAAGGAAAACGTTCGGAGCGTTTTGCTAGGATTGTATCGCAGCTTTACAGTGATCGTTGGTAGAAATCTGGTCGTCGCTAACTTTTCAACAGGCTCAATGAGACGCATTTCAATAATCAAATGAAGGCTCGCTCCCCTTGAGTCGCGGTGGCGTCAGCGTCCGTCTGTCAGTGGGGTGAAACGTGACTGAAACCGGGTTACCGCCGCGGTAGCTTTCTCTTTCCTAATCGAATTAAGGGTGCTCGCGCCTTACAATTTTAATCTCGGCCGAGCACGACACTCCGCCGCCGCGCCGCGGCCGACTCTAGGCCACGAAACGAGACCGTCCTGAGAGACGTAGAGGTAGAGAGAGGTAGAGAGAGAGAGAGCCGAGTGCAAGAGAGAAAGAGTGTTTTCAGCGCGCGCGAATAGAAATCTCAGTGCCAAGCTCAGGTTCAGGTCACCCTCGTTCTCTTTTCCTAGCGGCTCTTCTCTTTCGAGCGACGCGTTTCCCACTATTCCTCTCATTTTCTCACCTGTTTCCTCCCATTCTCTCTCGCTCCTCACCCACCATTTCTCACTCGCTCTCCACCCCCGGTCGCCGCAGTGCCCGCCACCGCCACCCACACATTTTCTCTTCAACCTCTCTCGCTTTTTCTCCCCGTACACCCGGCGACCTTTTTTCCCCCGCCCGCGACGGCGCGTCTAACGCCGCGACGCCGACGCCGCAGGTTCTTTCTGCGTCTACACATTCGACGGGCGAGTGCTTTAATTCACGCTGCAGCGTGTCCCGAGAATTCCCGGCGCTACCTGCCGCTTTCTTTTTCTCGAGCTCGCGCGCGCGACCGCGCGAACTACCGCCACTACCTTTATACAAATACTGACTCTGATCGCCCTGAAGAAATCGAGCGACTCTCCCTAGAAGTCGCCAGTCCATGCCTTCTATTTTTAACACGCTCTCTATTACCCGCGACGAGGGTGAAGTGACCCCCGACTATTTTCCAAATGTGTTTCACTGCGTCGGCGAGCGAGTAGCGAGATCGAAGGCAAATATGTATTTAGAAGCGCGCGCGCGTTGTTTAGCGGGGGAAATGAAACGAATACTCGTCAGTGAGTAATTAAGAAGTCAAACTTGGGATCTTCCTGAAGCTGGGAGCGTCGTCGTAATTGGACACAAGTACCGCCGTTTAATTACGAAGCCAGCGACTGGCAGGGACAGAAAAGTGATATTAATTAAGCGCCAATTTCAATTACCCCCTCTTGGCCTAATGCTATTAAAGTCGCGGGGCCCTCTTATTATGGATTTTCTATGAAGGTTCCTCGTTATTCTGTCCCGCGATAACTGGAATTTTCCTTACCTCTCCCACTCTCTCTGTCTCTGTCCTCGGAGCGCGTTTTAATGAGTATAAATTCGTGTTGAGCGTGCTGCCCCGCGAGAAAAGGTGTCGGAACAAAAGTAATACGTTCACTCTAACCACTATTCCCCCCCTGACTCTTCTTTCTCTGAGCGCGTTTGACGCGCGCGGCCTGCATCGCACATACACACTCTCTCTTTTTCTCGCTTCGCCCTCGTCCACACGCCAGCGTCGAAACTACCATCAAAAGCAAGACCTCTTGAACGCCTCAACTTGTCACGCGCGTCCTCCTGTTAGTGCCTTTACCAACACATTCTCCCGGCCTACACGGAATGTCGCGGAATTACTGTCAGTAGGCACTCTTCTTCTAAATGAGAGCTTCCGCCGCGCGGAGGACAGTTATTTTAAATGCCAACTGCGCACGCGAGTGTCCAGAATATCCCGGGGGAGCTTGCAAGTTGGAAGCGTGTACGGTGTACCGTGACAGGACTGAGTTAGAAAGCTCGCCGTTGAGAAACCTATCCGGGTAATACATTGCACTGCTCTGCTGGTGTATGAGGCTGATAAACTGCTTTACCATCATAGTTCGATCGATAAAGGTTCGATTTGGAAAGATTTATTGGCGAAAGTGGAGGATTGTTGAAGCTAGCTCGAGCGAGGGAGACCGCTGGGTTGGTGATTGTAACGGGAGATCGATTATTATTCCGACATTAATAACTCAAATTCCACTATTCCACTTCGTTAAATCGCACGAGTTGAACTGTTTGCAGGCTATTACCGTCTAATGAATGAAGTATAATGGCGACGCTACAGCAAGCGACGAGCAGAGAGATTATAGCGAACGAATAGGAGACCCGGGCGGGGAATGGAAGACAGGACCGCAAAGCGCACTGGGATCAAATGCGATTCGTGAGTGAGTCGAGAACCGATTGATTTTGATAGATACCTGGTAGGAGGCTGTTCTGGAGCAAGGGGCTCTGTGTGCGTTCAGATTAGGCTTGGATCAGACACGGAACGGGCATGCGTTAGCTCGGTGTTAGTCTTGCCAAAGCCCGCAATTCCCAAATCCGATGTCTTATTGCCTTGAATTATTTATTGACTTGCGAATGATCTCCCCCGACCTACGCAACCTGCTGCTGCATGCGACATTAGCCATCGTTCGAGGGATCAAGTCATCACTCAAATCATTAGCTCCAGCTTACCGAACCTCGAACTTTATTACACTTTTTTTCGAAACTTACTCGACGTTACTATCCGGCGAGGCCTTAGTTGACTTTCCACCCGTTCGTACTCGATCTATCACAATGTAAATTTATTGGAATGCGATTCCAAAAACACCGAAGACTCCATTTCTTTTCCCACTCAACTACCGACTTTCTGATTAGTTCCCAGCTGAAAGTCTACCAGCGAGACTCCCATAGTACGTTTCCTGTCAATAAGGCAAACTGAATTCCCCCCAACGCGCTAATACTCCAGCGGAAGTGAAACTCAATTAACAATTACAGTTTGATAAAGTGGCTCACCTAGGCAGCAACTTGATCTGCTGCATTCGCATCTCTTTCGAGGGAGACTTTTTGTCGCGGGTCAGAGCGCCCTGGGGAGCTTTGTCACGAATCCTCGAAACATTTAAAAAGAACTACGCTCTCCGAGGGTAATCAGAGCGGCGCGCGTTTTCAGATCAGCATTTCCATACGGAAGTATGGATAATAAGAAACGGACCGGTGGGATGTGGAATTAATTAAAATGTTAGCCGGCGCCATGGAGCTGCACGGGAGGGCCACTGAAATCATGTCACTGAAGTTAGCCCCGCCTTTTTTCAGAATTAAAAAAATAAATGTTGTGCTGGGTTGTGCTAGAATTGTGCTATATTGTGCCGCAAACCAAATTTGAAAATATTAAATATTACACATTTTACGAAGAAAAAACGATTTTGGAGTGAGATTTAGCCCCGCCTTTTTTCGGAATTAAAAAAACAAATGCTGTGCTGGGTTGTGCAAGAATTGTGCTATACTGTGCCGCAAACCAAATTTGAAAATATTAAATATTACACATTTTACGGGGAAAAAACGAATTTTCGGGCGAGAGTTAACCCCGCCTTTTTTCGGAATTAAAAAAATAAATGTTGTACTGAGTTGTGCTCGACTTGTGCTGCTTTGTGCCGCAAACGAAATTTTTTAATTTCCAAAATTATTGATTTTACGAGCAAAAATAAATCAGTCATCAAGAGGTATGTCGGCCATAAATGCGTCAGTACTGGCAGTACATAAACGAATACACAAGGTGTATACACATTTTTAGGTGTCAATATATACATATAATCTGGAATGCGGGATATGCCACAGCCCCATCTTTCAATACATAGGTATATCCTCATATTTGTCTAGGTATACCAACAGCCGCAAAATCGGAATACCGTGTCTAGTATATAGTCGTATTACTAAACACTTATTCATTGTATGCATCTATGCTTGTATTGGTGTACTTCTGTAGGTATGATCCTATTTATTTTAATTACAGTATAATGTAGGCTATAGGCAGGACGAGAGGCCTGCCTTAGACAAAGAGTGTCGCTAAACCGACGCGTCACATTTTACGACGCAGGCGAGATAGCGATCTCGACCGCGCTGCGAGTGGTACCCCCCCCCCCCCCTCCCCCCCCTCCACCCTCCCCGCGAGGTGTACCACACACATGCTCACACACTTCAAATTTAAACACTCGTACCGTAAGATGAACCGCCCTGAAACAAATGACGGCGGTGTTCCTTCGAACAAAATCGAAGTCAACTGGGAGTAACAGTCGGTCATTGATCTGTAGTAACAGCCACAGAACGCATCGTCGAATATTCTGCTGGACTAGTCCCACATCGCTCTTGAATTACACCAATTGTTCAGAACTTCCAACGCACTTACAACGAAACTTTGGACACTTTTCTTAAAAAGTGTATTTTAAGACAGCTTTAATTAAGAGTGTATTGTAAGATAGATTAAGCGTGCGCCTGAAATACAGGTATTTACCATGGTTTACATTTCTCAAAATATATGTATAAGCCATTCCACATCTCATTAATTCCACAGTATGTATAAGTCTTTAGAGCACTACTGTATTAGATCTATCCTTCCCAAGCGGGTCACTTTTATCCGGCTGTGGACGCATTTTCGTGAAACGGTATATGATGTCTTTAAGGTTGCGTTAAAGTGATTCAAAATCCTGGTTTCCCAAAATTTGTTATTACATACTTTCAAAATTACAAGCCCTCGCTTTTTCGAGGTTCTACTGGTATAAATGAATTTTTTTCTCAGATTGTAGAGTACGTACCAATTTCATTTTTATTCATTGGCTTGGAGAAGAGTCAGAAGAACCAAAACCTATTTTGAATACTTTTTTTGGTTTTCGTAGAATTAATTTATGCGTCCAGAAAATGGTAGTTTCTCTTTACATCAAAATCTGTCACATGACCGAAAAAAGGTGATCCGTTTAATGAGAAATGATACATTATTCTATACATACATGTATGTATATATGTATATACGCAATCAAATAGTCTTCGTTTTATTGAAAGTTAACGATGTTTTGGGCACTGCATCAGTGTAGCAATTATATGTTACAAAGTAATCCGTACTTAACATCTCGATTTAATCAGACTTCCATCCGGTTTCAATTTCAAAGTAAAGATAGACGGTGGGATTGTAATTGATTTGGTATGGAAATATATAATTAGTGGAAGTACGTTCATATATATACACACGCATAGATGCATATAATGATTAATTGTTAAACATTTTAGCATTATGAGTAGGAGACAGGCTATTGAGTGTTTGCGGCAATTGTTATACCAAGACAAGTATAAGGATATTATATTGGAAGATGGGTCTGTCACAGTTCCCAAATCCCACATATATCAAGACGTATCAAATACAATGCCACCTGAACTCCGATTAAAACCAAAACATATATATACCATATTGAAATTAAACAGATATGACATTCACGAAGAGCTGCTAAAACATAGAAACATATGCTATGAACCAGTAATGACCCCCAACACCACATTAGAAGAGTCAATGGAAAATGAAATATCATTTTCGATTAATATTAGAGATATATGGGATGATATCGAAACAGAGGATGTCGTATACAAATTCAAGAATCGTGGACCGCGTAGGGCACCAACATTAAAGCGCAAGGCATGGACAAATTTTTTGTTTGGGGAAATATTTGAACGCACACGCATTCCATGCGCGTTGAATTTCAAGAGATGCAAATTATCGAATAGCGGATTTGCCATCGTGATAGAAGGAAGTTGTCCGGAATGCCACTGTTCCTTTAGAGGTTGCGTTGCCAATCAGCCGGAAGACAACATACCCATTATGATGGAGTGCTCCGTCAAAAATTATGATTCGTCCTACCAGCACTCAAAAAAGCGGCAACTGAAGGGGACCAAGAGACTTGAAGTGGCAAAGGAATTGGTGGAGGGAAAGACATTACCATCAATTTGGCGTCGCGAGACCGCAAAAAAAATAATGAAAATCGGTGAGAACGAGCCACCAATCTTATTTTCCGGGCATGTCTTGCGTAAGGCAAAACAAGAAAGACAGGACAAACTGCTCGGTGTGCAATCATCTAACATATGGGAAAGCCTTCGCAATCTAAAATATGCAGCAAACATCCAAGGATCAATCCATTCAATGGGGTTGGACCCCTTGTTTGTCCACTACTGGACAAAAGATCAAGTTGCAGTATACGAAAAGTTCCACGAATGTATCTGCATTGATGCTACGGGTTCGTTGATCAAAAAGCCTAAACTGCCCAACGGCGAATTAGAATCTCATGTCTACTTGTATCAGGCTGTAACAACGGTGGAACAATCGCATGTACCATTTTGCCAAATGGTATCGGCTGAACAGCATACCGACGCAATCAGTAATTGGCTAGGAGCGTTTTTAAGAATAGGATCCACGCATAAACGAAATTTTCCCATAGCAAAAGAAGTTGTAACCGATTTTGATAGAGCACTTCTGGGCGCTGTCGCACGCGTATTTGCCAAAATGAATACGTTGAGCGATTACCTGGTATCGTGTTTTGATTTAATACATAAAAAGCAATGCAGAATACCAAAATCATTACTAAGACTTGATATCTGCCATTTTATCAATATGCTGGCTAAATGGAAATGTTGGGCAACGGTGCCGAATAGAGTACGAGTTTTTTATATTAGGAGTATTGCTGTCTTGCGGCAGCAAAACGATTTTGAGATGCTTGAAAAATATGCACGGGCTATATTTTATATTTCTTTGAATTCCAATTATGCCTCGGGAAATTCTTCACATAGAGCTAAGGAATTTTTGACCACCGCGATAAGGGGAATTCCGGACGAATTTAATGTGGAAACACAAAACGAGAATGAACAAGAAATCGAAGAAGATGACGATGAGTACAACGAAAATATTTTTAAGTGGGCAACAAATTTATATAAGTCATGCCAAGCGGATATAGCTACGGAAGTTGAAACCGATGATGTGAACGGTTTTTACTGCCCAGATATGGCAAAAAGATTCAGAGCCCTCCTGCCGTACTTTCCTCTCTATTCAGAGGTAATGCCACCCATTTTCGGCTATGGGACACCAAGAGCCACATCCGCAGCCGTTGAATCTGAATTCAATGACCTAAAACATAGAACGTTAAAGTCCGAATCTCGCCCGATGCGAGTTGATAAATTTATTTCTCGGCATATTTCATCATTTGATGGAAAACTAAAATTAGCTTTGGCTAATGTGGGCCATGCATCAACTTACCCATTGACTAACAAGCACACCGACAATCCTGCAAATCTTAAGGAAATTTCCGAAGAAAAAGAGCATCATGACGCAAACGATTCAGATGAATCAGGCAAAACTGTAGACAGTGACCGGGAAGAGGAAATGGGCGACTTGGAGGAGCGGCGACAGGAGCAAAACTGGCGGAATAAAAATAAGAAAAGTCGACGCATAAAATATATTGACCCGCTGCCTGGCTTTGATTCAACTTTACCACTGTCGATGAACAGAATAAAGTTGCCGGTTATTGTAAATGGTAACTTCTGTTCTAATGTACACGACAATAAGACGATATTTATAGTTAGAAACACATGCGCATTCGACAGCATGTGTCAAATTTTATCCTTGACAACCCAGCGATATCCTAGTTTTAAGGAAGCTGTACATCAGTTCCAGGATACATTACCAATATATGATTGTGTAAGAACTTTGATTGCAAATGGCCTGTCGAAAATCTTTTACTTGAAAAGGGCACGAATCATGTATGATCTGCCGATTTTACAGCGAGAGCAACAACGGAGATCGATAATTAAAATAAATGCCAATGTTAATATCGGTAATCTAGCAATGGCTTTAGTCCAAAACGCGCCTAGCTGTATATATATTACTTCATGTAATGCATGTGGTAATAATAACAGAAAATTACCCATAATTGGTGCCAATTTAGAAATATTAAAAACCAAAGGATTTCAATTTCTATCCGAAGCCGTAGAAGAAAACTACGCAGTAAATAATAAATGTTGTCCCCATTTGCAAACTCCCAGGCGAAAATATGGACCACATGTATTCGTGGAAACTGATACTGGCGATCGAACGAAGACAAAATTACAAGACGTTCCTCTGGAAATATGCCTCTCAGAAGGATCTGAGTTATGCAACTTGAAACTTGCTGGTGTAATCGGATATGAAGGGACATTTCAATCAGGCACAACTGGCCATTATATCGCGTATTTGAAAGCTATTGACGATCAATGGGAGTATTTCGATGGCAACGGGAAAAAGGGATATTATAATCTAATTTCTGGCATGAATGACATTCATGCACATATGTGCATTTACATATCATTATAATAAATACTACTTCATGTTTTTTAACAGAACCGCATCATTTTATGTTTTAATCCTTTCCCACCATCCATGATTCTTATAAAAATCCTTCATTTCTAACATTTTTTAACCTGTTAAACAGCATACGTCGAGCAGAATGCAGTACAATAATCGGATCTTGCATGTACGAAAAAATGTCCGAGTTCCAACTTGATGGCTACTTGTGAGTTGCGATTAAATCTATAGTTTTAAAAATGTTTAAATTCTATTTGCGGCACAAAGCTGTACACGTTTGCCACAAACATCACATGTTTCATATTCGATAAAATGACGAACATCACTCTTGGCGGCCAAGTGTAAGTGTTATTTAAAACGACTGTGATTTGTTATATCGAAATTTTGTTTGCGGTACAAGGCAGCACAAACTGGGCACAACTCAGCACAACAATTAGATTTTCCCTAACCAAAAAAATGGCCGACATACCTCTTGATGGCTGATTTATTTTTGCTCGTAAAATCGATAATTTTGGAAATTAAAAAATTTCGTTTGCGGCACAAAGCAGCACAAGTCGAGCACAACTCAGTACAACATTTATTTTTTTAATTCCGAAAAAAGGCGGGGTTAACTCTCGCCCGAAAATTCGTTTTTTCCCCGTAAAATGTGTAATATTTAATATTTTCAAATTTGGTTTGCGGCACAGTATAGCACAATTCTAGCACAACCCAGCACAGCATTTGTTTTTTTAATTCCAAAAAAAGGCGGGGCTAACTCTCGCTCCAAAATCGTTTTTTCTTCGTAAAATGTGTAATATTTAATATTTTCAAATTTGGTTTGCGGCACAATATAGCACAATTCTAGCACAACCCAGCACAACATTTATTTTTTTAATTCTGAAAAAAGGCGGGGCTAACTTCAGTGACATACTGAAATCGCTGCTCCCGGCACACACGTCCGCGATGATACATGCGCGTCTACATTGTGTTACATGCATGCACGTGTATATGCGTACATACAGACACAAGCGTCTCCTCGTTTTTTCGTGTGTTTCCGCCTGCCCACTTTATTCACGCTCGCGGTCGGACTCAAGGGGATGAATAATATGAAGAGTGAGTTTAAACGAATCCCATTTCTCTTTACTACATGCGCCCTTCGCCAGTATTACACGAGCTCATAAGTAATAAGGAGCATATTTAAAATTTACATCGCCGCGTGTAAGTTAATTCCGATCTTTAAAAGCCGAGAAGCTGAGATATTCCGGCGCGGCTGAGGTTTAGAAGTCCTCGCTGGGACAAAGACAAGATGCTGTTTTGATGATGATAATCTGCAAAGATTACTTTCTGTTTTCAAAATCTGATGAATTAATCATTGACGAATGCAGAGCCGTGTATCACGTTACAATCTCTAAGGGTGTCTTTTGCTTTCATGAAAATGGCAAGTTCCGATTTCTAAACTGGTTTATAATTATTCGCAATTCATGCAGGACCATCTTCCAACTGAGTAAACTCGAGGATCATAAAACGGATCTGCGAGTGAAGAGTTCTACAATGAACTTTACTTACAATTAGTCATTCAGAGTGCACTGGCCCCTTTCAAACGTGAATCAGATGCACTCCAGCGACTTAACTGCTTCGAAGTGAGAGAAGCAGGGTGAGCGAGGAGGCGGGCGAGAGGAGCGAGGCTTGGGAAAAGAGCGGAAAGATATAGGAGTTGAAAGGGCTAACACGTTAAGTGGAAATGGCCCGTTACGAGTGGGGCGCGCGAGCGCGTGAATGGGCGAATAGTTCCGAAAACGTGCCACGCTCGTACGTGCACGAGGGAAGGTCCTCGTTTCCGAAAAACTGTACGTGCAAATCTACCGGCTGAACCCGTCAGGCGAAAGGGGGGGGGGGGGGTCGAAAGGGGTGCGTCGGGTTTGCGAATCGGGCTCGCTGCTCACTTGCGGCCGTAATTTCCCAACTTACTCCAATTCCTTTCTGATCCGAACGGCACACTCAAATACACCGCCCGCCACCCTAATGGATTTAAGTTTCGCCGTTCGTTCGCCTCTCCCGCGCGGATCTTCGTAATTTTTAACGGATGGAACTCTCTCGCGAATCGTTGGATATATCACGGCTGAGATAGAAACACAAGAACATTGCCGCGACACGCATTGGACAACAATTAAAGTTACCACTCAACTACTCGTCATCGCGGTGCTGCCGAGTCAAAGTCCAGCAGAGTTAATTAAAAAAAGATGGAGGGATTTGCAAGCGCACTGAACGAGTCCAATTCGTCGATGGTATTAGTGCTCGGAACAGCAAGGGAGTAATTGTAAATCTGCCGAGAGGTAAATGCGAAGTTCATTACTGCCCGGCTGATGGTTACTTATTGTACGTGAGCGGACGAGCGGAATTAAATCGCGGCGCTACGAAATATTCGGAAGCGGAAAATGCGACTGCGGAGCCACAGCAAATGGATGTTTTATTGGGATTGTGAAATGGCAGCCCTCAGAATGGGGTCAATAATTACGGTCCACTAAAGTCGTGTAATAATTTACACTGGTCTTTCCGAGCGAGTGTCCATGTCTCTGGGACTGTGTGCTTCTGTGTACGTGTTGATCGATCGATCGTTACTTCTTCTATGTAGCCGGCTCTTAACGAACGCTAGTACATGACCCATATACTTTGACATCTATGTACGTATCCGCAGCTGCAAGGGAACACTGGCGTACGTGCACTTGTCGTGCCTGGAAAGATGGTTAAACCAATCGTGCCGTACCTATTGCGAATTGTGCCATTACCACTTCAATGCTGTGGAGACACCTCGTTATCGATGGTGAGCATTATATACATTCGATTGCCGGGCAAGCCAGCATCGACTGGCTGTAATTCCACCTCGGAACACCCACCCCCATCTACCCCGAGCGACCGACTCTGCCAACCAGCCGAGGAACGTCGGCACACTTTCTTCCGTTCGCCCGAGACCCTCAACAAATTCTACTTAACATTTCTCCGATAGAACGCTACCGCGCCAACTGGCCATCCTATTATTCATAAATACGCGCCCGGAAATCTAATGATACATCCAATGACTTATTGCCATCGCGTTCCCTCTAGACTGACTTGAGTTCCGCGGGGTTAAAGTGATGACGGGGAATTTCGTGTTAAAGCCCGAGATCTCTCGAAATGCGAGACGATAGAGATCGAAATGTCTACTGCACGGGGTCGTTTGGAGTTGGCGGTTCTTCGAGATTCGGAGCCATTTATTTTAAGGGTACCTTTAGGTCCGAGTCCTTAAGGATATGGATGACGCACCCTCGAAATCGCAGAAACGTGCAGTCGGATCTACTAATTCTAACGTTGCTCTCCGTTCTGACTATCGGATTGGTGGCAGTCTGTCTGATAGGTAAGTTACGTGTCCGAGGAGAAGCGAAAAATGAATGAAAGAGTTGTTGTTAAATACAAAGGGGGATGAGAACATTGTCATTTCAAATTCGGCTTTAGGGATGCGGTACTTTATCATTGAGGGCAAAAGAGCGGGGATCTCGAAGGTCTGGACCAGAGGTGCCATTTGGTTTTTTCTCACCATCGTCGTGCTCGGCTACATCACGACCATCTACCTGCTCGCCAAGGTAACTTCAACGATAACTTTCAATTTTGTGCTCTCCGGCGCATTAAAATCATTGCGCGAGCACAGGACCGCCATCTCCCGAATGGGACGCCGCGCCGCGTAAAGAAGACTCCGCCGACGACTAATCCAGTAATGCTAAGGCCACGCTTTTAAAACACTCGCTCGGAGAATGCGAGCAAGCGAAAACGAGCTTTCTCTCGCCGGGAATGAGGTCAGAAAGTTACGTCGCTCCATTTTCCCGTGGTCCATTTAGATTTGTTTATATTTCCCTGCCACGCTGGACTTTTCCTTCAAAGGCCTCGCCCGAGTGTGCGATGTAATTAATGGGGAATACTCTGTCCCCTGATGCAAAAGATTTCATAAGGACTTACGCTAATGAAAACTTGCGATGCGGAAGACATCACAAGTTTTACGTTCATTTCTTCCCTCTCTTTTAATCTCCCCACACTATTTAATCTCGTTTTATGCCACTCCCTTACACAAGATATTTCCTGTTTCGCCAGCTTACTGCATCTTTCTATTGAATTCCTTTCCTGCCTTTCTAATTTTCTTAATTCCGTACAAATAATCTCTTTAATGCTAAGTAATGTAATATTCGTTGTTTTGTTCCTATAATTCATTTGCGCTATTTCTGGTTTCTTGGAATTCCTGGGAGCTTATGGCACTTTCGCAACTCCGCCGGCAAAGTTGCCGGTCGCGTTTCCCTATTACTCCTGCGCGAAAAATATTTTTTTCGTACTCTCCTTCGAGAAGGGACTAGGGTGTGGTGTGCCGCCCTGTTGAGGCAGTGGGCCGAGATAACGAGATAATTTATGCAGCTTCTTTCAAGTCCGTCTTATCGCGTCCAACAACTTCCCCAAGTTGGTCTCCTTGTTTTCGTAGCTCTGTATACCGGCGGCGCGGCCGCCCCTTCTCATTGTGCACCCGGCGAGGCCGATCGCATTTAATTGTGCCGGTAAAACGGCAGGAACGCCGTAATGAAACGCATTTAACTCGGGTATCCCGCGTCCTCTTGAGACTGATCGTGTTCTTGCAATTAACTAGCAGACTCCCGGTTGGCTAGCTGCACACAGCCAGCACGCCACTCCGCCGGAGATTAGTTTCGCGAATAAGCGATAAATCTGATAATAAGTTCCCTATTTGTTTCCCTCACCGCGGCTACCACCGCCAAGGTAATTGGCTCTCCAGTGCCTTCTGGGAGACTCATCTTCCGAAATTAGTGGATATAGAGTGCCGCAATTGGGCAATTTCCAACACTTCCTCCAAAAGATCCCTCTGATGCGAGCAAATCTGATTTTAAAATGTTCTTAATCGCATACCTCTGAAATTGCAAGCAAAGATATTAGGAAAGTTAATAGCTACTGCTTAAAATCGCGCGTGATGTCTCTGTTATCCGAATGGAAAAATACCAGTGCATGAAAAATATCTCCCCAAATAGCCAGCCGGAGTCTACCCCACCAATACTTGTCAAAGGTCTCACAAAGTCCAGTTACAAAAAGGCCGTAGCACAGTCGTTTAAAAGTTGGAGGGCCTTTAGTTAGGGGGAAAGTGCAGGCCCACAGTATCGCGAAACTTTCCTTACCGCGCGTGCATCCAGAGAAATATTGGGAATCCAATAAGAGGAGCTGCGAAACCAGCGGCAACTTCACATCTTAATTTCTGCGCTGCTTTCCAAGCGGTTCAATTCCGGGCCGGCCTACTGTGTGTTTACCTTCCGAGCGAGCAGCGCCAAGTAACGCGCCGCTTTAGTAACAAGTTCCTTAAACGACCCCGCGGAGCAATCCAAAGTTCCAAGTTTTTGCGGGAAGCCGACCTCCCCCGCTCCCAACTACCCGGCAGCCGCCGGCGTACTTTTTTGCGCCGCAGTACATTCAAAGCATATTCCGGGCTCTTGCGTCCGGTAATCCGCTTAATGATATCAAAGCGATTTGCTCTTTTTGTCGCCGAGAGTGGCCGGGAAAAAGAAGGACGCGGCGAGAGGGAGAGATAGGGTGAGAGGGAGAGAGAGCAAGTTTAAACGCGAGCCTAACATCACCTTCTGGCTGGAACGCGCCGCTCGTTTATCTTTCGAGGTTCTTTCCTGCCCCGTGAGAGACGCGCGGACTTCATTCGAGTAGAAGCTGCGTCTTGGTACATATGTACACGTATGTAGGTGTACAGCGACTTTTTCTGGGTTATGTGACTTGGAATCATAAAACGAGTGGAGAACGCAGTCGCCGCGCGTCATTCCCTCTGCTATCAAGGCGAGTTTTCTAATTGGGAATTAAATCGAGGATGTCTCAGGATGTTCCTTGAAAATGGAACTAACCGATCTGTGTCCTCGGTGCTTCCTGCCCTCGGCTACCATTAATCATTCGGTTTATCTGGGAATCCGGTTACAAAAGGGAGCGTTGAGCGCCTTTTCCAGCCGGGCGCAGGCTTAACAAAGTGACGCACTCTCGGCGCTCTCGGGATTTCCGCGCGACTTTTTCTGACTCGTTAGATTAAAAAGAAAGGTAAATTGAGCCGGCTGCCCCCCCAGCGCAGGGTAAACAACCAGCTCGTTCCAATCGACGACACTTCCTCTACCCTCTTTCATTACTCCCTCCCTTTCTCCACCCTGTCTTTCGTCCCACTGCTTTGCCAATCATCCCCCGTACGACATCCGCAATTTCAACACAAAGAATCTCCTGCTTTGATATCCCAATTCAATTATAATCTACCAAGCTCTAACGCGTTTATCCGATTGCATATAATCACTGCGAGAATTCCCCACTCCAAACATTCACCTAACATTTACGCGAATCTTGCTTTAAGTTGGACTGATTTTAAGCTTGGCAAAAAAGGGCTTTTGTATTTCCCTCCAATTAAACCAGCCACGTCCCTGCTGCAAAGTACTACATACTAAGCCACTTGCGAAAGTAACTGTACACATACACAGTATAACCCTGCATGCGGTTAAGAGAATGTACGAGGGCTTCCTAATCAGCTAATTTAGATATCCGTGTAAGCAGCTGCTAGCTGGTAGCTTACGTTCACAGACTCTCTCCCTCTCCCTCTCGCTCGCTCCCTTTCCCGCTCAACATCCAGTAGATAAGGCTGAGCCATTGGCTCCGAACTGCTCTCTACCTTTCGCGGTTTATGTTTATGCGAGCCGCTCGGCAGAGATACTGTGCTTGCGAGGAGAGCTTGTTGGCAAGTGGCCGCGTTACAACGCCGGCTACTGGCGCGGCGGCAACGGCACAGGTGAGGGACCGCAAGCGGCCGAACGAATGATGCGGAAAAAATGCTCGCTCCTACTCGAGAAGTGGCGGGAAAAGGCGCGCAAGACCGAGCGGGAGAAATGTCAGCCACTGTGCGAAACTGCCAAGGGACGAACGGTCTGGAAGAGCCGTTAATACATACTGTTCCCACCCCCTCCATCTTTTCCACCTATTTGACCTGACCCTCCTTCACTTGCCCGAGGTCCTCACCGTCGTAGCTGCATATTTTCGAAAATAATTCCCGATCCACCCAACCACTTTTCCCCGCTCCCAGTCTATCGCGATGCCGACGGAATTTTCAGATATCTTGGAAACGGACGGGAATGTTGGAAATATGCAGTACCGGGAGAGTTCCGATATAGATCAGGTGGTTGGATAGTTGGATTTAGCCCGGCGGGAGATGAGGTTCGATGGTATTAATCAAAGTGCGACCGACTCCATTATTTCAAGCTTGCTGTTTTAAAATAAACGACGAGCAACTCTGAAAGCACCGTAATGCAGCCGGTTGACGCGTAATGAGATCATGGTAGCACTTCGTTACTTCGAAATTACAGCATTTAGTTGTCGGGAAATTGAGCGGGGAATGAGGTTACTCAACTTTAATGAGCCTGTTATTGTAGTCGGCTATAGGGGAGAGGCCCAAAAATGTGGTTCGGCGATAGAATCTGCCGGGAAACTCTCTCCAAGAGCACCGGGTCCGCTAATCTAGTTTCATTTACCGGGCCACTTTCGTTCTCGAGCCACTGCAGAAACTGTGTCAGTTAATAGACGATTTTTTTCGAGCAACTATGCAGAGCATCTTGGCCAGGAGAAAAACGAACGAGGTCGGAATTTAAAGCAAAGTCAGCGGCCCGCCGCGCCCCATAAATTCAATTCGCCGGCTTCGGATTGCGTGGAGTCCCCGTTTAATTAAGAATAATCGCGACTACGTGGCGGCCTCGAATCAGTTTCATCCTTTCCCGATCGAAGAGTGCCATCGACCATTCCGAGAGGCACTCGGCTCGGAAATTTATTGGCTCCGAGGTAGCGGGACCGGCGGAGCGCCGAGTTGATTCTGTGGCACTGACAACCGAAAGCTCGGTTATAATTTAGATCCCAGGGCAAAAAGAAACTCGGCCAGGGTAACACATTTGTTCGCGTGGTGAGCGCTTTCCTTTTTCTTTCGCCGGCCATCGCCAGGAACAGCTGTGGCCTTGGTACAGGTGGTGGAAGAGCACGGTGAATGTCAGACTCATAATGGATCCTGAGACTTTCCCCAGGCCCCCCAACCAATCCGTACAACCACGGGAGAATCAGGTTAGCGATTCCTTCTCTTCTTCATTAGCGCACTAGCCCTTCCCACCGACCCTGCCCTTCTTCTTCCGCCAAATGCCTTTCCGATTGCCCGCTCCCTTTACACAATTAACCCGATAGCTTCGTTAATTCCCGGCTTCCCCGAATGTAGAAAGATTCTATCCGATCTGTGAGATTCGGTGCTTCTAATATTAGGGATATACCGTTCACCAGCGGCTATTCCTAATTAAAAGTACATATTTGAATCGGTATGTACATAGAATTTCGAGTCCGACGTCCGAGAGACGTTATAGCGATAGCGGCTTTCATTGGTCGGCGGAACTGAAGAGCGAAGCTATACTGTATACAGAGTACTTCAATAAATTAGTGGTTCTTCGTAGGTGGCTTAATTTCCGTCGATCGAGCGACTGACTCCAAGGAAGCGGGAAAGGCAGGACTGGCAGGAGCGCGGCCTCTCAAGATAATTAAATAGCTGCAATGTTGTTGCCGGAGAGTTTTCCGAAAGCCTGCATTTCTCTGTTAATTAAGGAAGAAGACCTGAAATATTTATCACTGCCACGGTAGAAGACTGTAGTGCCTTTTCGTAATTCCGAGAATCTCTAAATATTTTAGACTATTGAGATGGTTTCAAAAATTACAAATAATAATATCTTGATTAAAAAAATTCGAGACTCTGGGACACATTTTTCGCCGAGGAATATATGTTGGTGCGGGAATGATTTACAAGAGCCGGTGGTACGCGACCGAAGGAAATCCGGGTAGAACTCGAATTCGAATGTCAGAAATTGGAGCAAGCCAGCTTACCCAGTGGGAAAGATGTAGCGCGCGCGCAGAGGGCTATTTTTGCCAAGCTCGCTGTACGAAATGTATGATAATAGGACGATATAAATAGTTGGCATGTTTCCAGGTGAGTTAATTGCCGGATCAGCAGTAGTTTCGCTTTCTCAGTGGAAGCGGCCAGCCCTGCTAATTTTTCCTTGGCAAAAAGGCACTGTACTTACCCTCTACACGCTCGTGCAGCGCTCAAGGGCTGCGATATAGCCGGCAAGTTTAATGCGCCGGTTCGCGCGAGTATTCGAATCTCATTTGCGAGATTAAATCTCCCGTGCTCTCTCGCTCTCTCTCTCTCTATCTCGACGAGCCACCGAATATGGAAAGAGTTTTGAGGGAGTGCGCGCGAAAGTGGGGAGTTGTAACTGGACGAGAGCTGGCGTAGCCTTATCGTACGAATGGACTTACTAAATAGGCGAGATCGGGCCAAAGCGGACCCCGGGCTAAAATGAGCCATCCATTTAAATGCTGTGTATTTAAGTGAGTGGTCCATCTTATCCCAGCAGGTCTGCCTTATCCTGCCATTCCCCACCTACATATATACATATAAAGTTTATTTATATCGAACAGAACCGACGCGCGTAAAAGTACCGGTCTTACCTACGCTCTTCATTATTTCATTTTTTATGAAAGCTCTCGTAGATATTAAGCTCTCTGGGATATTACTTTAGTCGAATTAGATAACGCTTTCATATCTCTACCAAAGAATATTAGCGTCTAAATTACTTGACCGAGTCGACCGAACATATACTGTATGTATTCGAATAAAAGTCGCACGAAATCCTATTTTTCAGTGGAAGTAGTCGTGTCGGGCATCAGAGGAAATTGGCCGTAGTTGAAACGGACGGATGGGCACAAG
The DNA here is from genome assembly GCA_963675795.1 of Crossocerus cetratus. NCBI lineage: Eukaryota > Metazoa > Arthropoda > Insecta > Hymenoptera > Crabronidae > Crossocerus > Crossocerus cetratus. The sequence continues at coordinate 6,454,383 of OY776664.1, read as the reverse complement.
TTTGGTTAAAACGAAGGGACAAAGCGACGCGGCGGCTGGCCGGTCCAGTATAGTTTCTTCGTCGGGCTGGCCCCGGCAGAAATAAATCGGAGATCTAAAGCCGGGCAATTAGCAGTAAATATTGCTCACCTCGTTCGAGATAATCCGCGCTTAAACGGCTGCGGCGTTCCGGGGGCCGACTTTATCCGGTAGTTAGTTAAGCTCCAACAAACCAATTACAGGCGTCCCGCGCCCTCTGGCGCGCACTGCACCAGGAAGGCGGGAGGCATTGACTATCGTCGGATCAGCCGGCAAGTGAACTGCGCCCGCGTTCGGCTTGACATTAAGTGCGGAACAGCTGATCCTTAATGACCAATTCGCGGAATTAGCCGGGGTAATTAATGGCAGTGGCCGCTCGCGCGGCTCCGTCGCCGCCATTCCTGTTCTGCCTACGTGCCCCCTCGCTGCAACGACAATAACCGACTCCCCAAACTCGCACCGCGCCACGACGTGCAACATGCCAAATGGCTGAAGTCGAGGGATGCGCGATGACTTATCTACTTAGCTTCACGCGCGATTGTTCAAGTAGACGACGGACCGGCTGGTTGATAAAGGAACTGTAGAATCGAGCCTTAGAACTTCCCCTTGCGACCACTCCGTCGCAACGACCCGCAACCACTCTCGGCTGTTGGAAGTATAATAGTATAATTAGATAGTAAACTTGCCATAAAAGCAGAAAAATTAGACATTGAAAACAATGCAGTACTGCAGTATTCTTTGTGGGTTCGTCATTAGAGTGCGGTGGCTTTGTAGCGCGTTTGAAAAAAGAGTTGTTTCGGATTCGCCGAATTACTAAGAGCCGACTGAACCGAGGATCGTGAAGTAACGAAGCGAAGTGGCACAGTATGTTCCTCTCGGAAAGGAGGGTAGCCAAACTGCCAGAAAGATCCAAGGAAAACTAGTATTTCAGAGGGAACCGCGTAATTTTTCGCCGCAAAAGGGAACGCCTTCAGCCGTTCCTGCTGCTACCACTGCCTTTCAGCTTGCTAGGAAAGCGTATGTAAACCACTTTTGAATGCCCGAGGACGAACACGGTGGTTATTCAGGACTTCCAAGGATACCACTAATTCCTAATGTGAGCTTATTCAAATACTGCCACATCCTTTTCACTCTGAGTTCCACAAAAAATTCTCCACTCCCCTATGTTCTTTTAAATCCTTGACACGCGCGAAATCCTGGGATTATCACCGGCGAATAATATCTATAAATGGCAAAGGGTTTCGAGTTCATTCATTCTTAAGTCACAATAGGTGCTCTCTGGATGTAATGAGAAAGTAACTCAGTATTGAAAGAAAAGTCGAAAAGTCTAATAAAAAGATTATAGTTTTACACAAATGAACACCTGTCCCTCTAGAATAATTTACCTTCGAATCGATTAATCAATCAATCTTATTCGTACTAGTTTCACTTTAACTCAGGGAACAGAAGCTACCGTCGTAAAACAATGTATCAAATTATTGGAAGAGCCTTACTCCGCCAAGATCAAATAAAAAAGAATATAAAAACTACCAGGTCCAGGCCTGTTTCTTAACAGTCTGATTTATTTGATCCTTTAAGTGCTCCTAGTGCTATCCGTCATTTACGAGGCTAAGATATTCCGGGCGAGGCTGCAAGATTTGGGAGGAGCTTTCCCTGCAAATCGCCGAACACCGCGTGCTTCTAGGAGGCCGTAAAATTTGGACTATCGCAGTAGCGAGAACGGTGCGATAACCTTTTTGTCAAGCGTCCAAGTTCGGGCCGGGTGTCCTGCTGTATCGCGCTGAGGAAGGAGAGAAGGACTGCGCTATTAATGCCAGCCAGCGAGTGAGAGCAGACGGTAGGGAAACAGTGCATAAAGCTTGCCAGGTAAGACCGTGCCTCGTCCGAAGACGTGTAATTTAGCCGGGCGCATAGATTCGCCGCGGCGAATTGCACTTGGAACATGGAACGCGCAAGACCCGAGAAATTTTCATTCCACCGCGACTGCCGCTCCTACTTCACGCTCGTCCAAAAGCCCTTTTCGAAATGTGAACCCGGCTACAATAGCTCGTTGCCATGAGACCACTTTTATCGAGGGGACTTGCGCTGTATCGGTCTTTACAATGCTGTACACAGGTTCGTGGGTGGGCTCGTGGTATACTGTGTAGTAGGTCCATGGCTTTGAAGACACTTGTCATATTTGAAAAAATAAAACCAGTACATTCGAGGAGAAAGCCGTTCAGCAAACCTCCAATTCAAAACTTATAAAAACTTAAGGTCAATCCAAAAAAGTCTATCATCATTACATTCTAATTTATAAGTTGAAATTTAACAGAGTTGCTAGTTTTCTTCAGCTGTCCGCTAATTACGGAAAGGGAAATCTATTCACATTGGAATTTTGAAGCATGATGGCAGTTTCAGTGAAAAAGTCAAAGGGTCGAAAAAACAGACTTCAAACTGAAACCACGTGACAGACTTTTTCACGTCGACCTTGCGGATTTTTCCGTGCAAGGCAAACTAGGTGCGTTAATTTATCTAAATGGCGGAAGGTGTCAATGAGCGATATCGACTGTAAACGTATGGTACTCGAATTGTGGAAACAGCTTGTTGAAACTTGTAACTCTGTGCACTCGTACTCTGTGTGTTTATGTAATAGCTGGCACAGAAGCATTTGATTACAATCGAACTGGCAATTAACGACTAGTCCTCGAGAGCAATATGCTATCGAGGACTTTCGTTTTGATTAATAGCTTCAACACGAATTTTCGACATGTGCATTAAACGATACTCAAACAGTATGAATTCCAGTTCTACATATGGGGAAATATTTACAAGTGAAAGTGAGAGCTTGCAAAAAAGTACAATTATTGGAGTGTGAAAGGTTATATATTGCTCTAAATAAACTAAATCTTTGGCCAGTTCTGATACCTCGGTTAGTACTTAACCACCAGATCTCGTCTCGTTCCTAACGGGTTAATAAAGCGACCGCGGAATCTCTATCCGTGGCGGTAAAGATGGCAGTTGATAAGCGGGTCATAGTGAGGAAGGTATAAAAGTGATCGGGAGTGTAGAGGAGGTTTGAGCCTTCCGGGCAAGAGTGAGTGTGCAGTGCTCACGCTCTCTGGGTGAGCATTCATTATTGAGCGAGCCAGTTTCGAAAGTTTAAATTATATCTAGCGACACAGGCACCACGGTGCGCCTTGAGCTCGCCGGGAATAATGAGAATTTCAATATTCATGCTTTCGGCCCTGCGGCCTTACTAATAACGAGTGCCAACTACGCTGAAAAATTTCATCCTCAACCAGTGACTTCCCCGCTCGCTCTTTCGCCCGGCCACCAGCTTTCCTCTCCTGTTCCCCGTTCTTTGAGTTTAATCTTCCCAAACGGGACTCCAATTTTAATCGCTTGATTATATCCGGTCAGTGCGTGCGTCGCGTCGCGTCGTCCGCAATACTTCTCCCATGAATGTCAAACATTTCCAAGGCAAAGAGGCAAAGAGGCAAAGACGTCAAACGCTCGGATTTCTACTAGAGCTGCTCCGCTATTCCACTAATATCGCTGATTTACTTGGAAAAACAAAGACGAATCTCTCTCGAAATTGGGAGCAAAAGCAACGCGACGTGGATAGTTTATTCCGGCGGCGGTCACTGGGCGAATGAATTTCCGAGAAGGCCACGGGGGGGAATCTAGAGCAGAATGCGGGAGTAGCGATTCTTCTCGAGATCTTTTACTCTTAATCCTGTGGGAAATTTCTCCAACGCCCTACTGACGAGAGACTAAGGACTACCTGGGTGTATTACGATCGGGGCGGCTCGGCCAGAAACAAAAGCTCACTCAGGAGATTTTGCTGGAAAATCCTCAAGCAATCTCCCGGCCGCACTGCCACTGCCAGTTCTTTGTGTTGGTTCTGTGGGACGCGAGTTTAATTATCATGTCGGACGTACGCGAGCGGCTGCTACGTCACGGCTGAGTCACCGTTTCAAAAGACACGCGTCAAAGCAATGTGATACGCAGGACACTGCTAAGGACACGGAAACAAGAGGCGCCCACTATCCAGAAGCCCACTGAAACATGCGATATCCGCGCGGCATTGTTCTCGCGACTTCTCCCCCCACCCGCCCGTAATTCCATCGCACGATAACGCCTGCCACGACGGAACCAAGAAAATCAGAGACTGAATTCTCATTCTTTCCATCCGCAGTACCACTGGAAATCCAACTCTATAACCCCGTTTAAACCGAGGGAATCTTGCTCTATATTCAAAGGCCTTTTAGCGCACGACGCCGATTTGTCCTAGCGGTTCAATTCATCAGAAGAGAAGCGAACCCTCTCCAATCTGCCAGTCGGCTCCAAGGGAATGACGTTTCAACGCACGAGCCTGTATAATTGATAATCCGGCGAAACCCAACGAGAGCGTACGAGAAAAAGGGCTGCCCCGGCAGTTATACGCTTTGCTGTCGCCGAGAAAGAAGTCAGGGATCCGTGAAGGCCAATTATCGATACTGCTGACTACGAGAGTTAAACGAGAGACTGGCACGGTGAACGCGAAAAGTGAACGATAGCTCGACTACCAACAGACAGCCAGAGAGAGAGAGAAAGGTTGTGTGCATGTGTGTGAGCGCGAGAGATACAGAGAGAGAGAGTGCGAGAGCGAGCGGAGAACAGCGGGAGAGCAGCGAAAAGCACAACAGATACGAAAGGAATTTCATGCTGACTGGCGGAAGCTTTAAAGCCCGCGCAGCACGCGAAGCACCCCTCTGATAAAATAGCAATTACCTCAGTGCGTGCGAGAGCGAGCCGCCCTGCCGCTTCACCCAGTTGTTCGCCCACTGATTTTCCATTCGCTACACACCCCGAAATTGCTCTCCCGCCGTCCTCCGAGAACGGCGATGCCTCACCACGCCGTTTCACTGGCGTGCGATGAAATTTCTGTCGCGGGGAATCCTCGTGCTCGATGCCAGCAGAAAAAAGGCAAGTGAGGAGACTGAGAGAGGCGCGACAATGAAAAGGCACGCTTGATTGTTCAGTACACGTTTGGGAGGGAGAAAGAAAGTCTTAAAGAAATGATACTCTTCATTTGCCAACTTGCTGTCAGTTTCGATCATTTTTTTTAATTCTAGCGCGGTCTACTTTGAGGCGAAACATATGTAAAGCTTGTGAAGAGGAGTTAGAGGAGTGCGAATACTGAATCACGGATCTGGATCTGATGTTATATCAATCTACGTAGTTGAGTGGAAAGTTAAAAAGGAGCTCTCCCGCAGCGGGATGAAATTATTCGCAGTAAAGCAACTGCTGGATTCGCGGCGGCCACAAATCTCGCCGGCGAAGGGCTCGGAATTCCTCGAAACAACGCCTGTAGCGGGAAGCAGCGGTCGGGAGCAGTATAAAGGGAAAGCTCCCATTTCGGGCGGGCCGGTACGGCCTCGGCTGGGAAGGCGTCTCAAATAAATTACCGCTGAATTATTGGTAAGTGCTCTTTTATAGGTGTTTGAAAACTATAGTCGAGCGAGTTGCGACGGGCCTCGCTCTACACAGCCGTCTAAATCTCGTCCAAGACGTAACAGAAGTTCATGCCGCCCTCAACTTATCTACCGCGCCGCCGCGCCGACTTGCTGGATTATTAAAGCGCCGCCTTTCCCGAGGATCCTTCACGTATCGAGTTCCCTCTCTTCCCGGCCAACTTTATAAATCGCGAGGGAAACTAGGTGCCCCGAATATTATTTCTCCCCGTCCGCATCGGGCTCACTCCCTCCGCCGTATGTAGTGCGGAACTGTCGTGCCACGAAAATTTTTAAGAGCCGCTTAAAGGGGAACTTCCCGACTCGATTCCGATAGCATCTACCCGAGAGCCTGCACTCGCATCTACCCTTCTCCAATTTCGCTATCCCACTACTCTCCTCTATCGACCGACTTCGCGACAATTTATACCGATTGTTATTATATGTAGACAATAATTTTGTCCAAGCACGTGTTTAAATCGAACGATTGAGATATTCGTATCAAATTTAAGGTCCATTTGGTGGAGTTTATAGGCAGTCGTACGGTATTCGATATTGTTTCCCGATGTTTTATAATAAATTTCAACCGCACGCGACGTGATGCTGCTGGATAATGATAATTCGAACGCCGAGATTTATGCGAAACAGACGTACACACGTGGATTAAACATATTAGTAACTGTCTATAGTTATGTCTAAAATGTTTAATCCACAGAAGCTCGCGATGTTTAAATAAACAGCTATGTTTGTATAAACATCTAGTCATAAGCATACACATGTAGCATATGTGTGTATCTCACTTTATGTGAATTATGCATGTAGTGCAATGTCCAAGTTGGAATTCAGTTTATGAGAAGCAAATGGTCTTTGCAGGAAGCAGAAAGGGACGGACAGGGCTAACCCATAAAGAGCAATACACTATGAATATGATCTTGGAATGCGGTATTGAGTGTAGAAATCACGAGGATTCATGCTTTGCTATACATATGTATGTAGGTCATGCTGAATGCACAATACATCTCAATTCAATGATTCCGAACAATACTGTATGACGGCTACCGCTCGCGTAAAACATATGCACAACACAAATGACGCTTTACGTCATAGTATACTAGGTTAGCACTGTCCAGATCCATATATCGATTACGATAGCACAACTCTATTGACAAAGCAAATCCATTCATGAATACGTCATACCTTTATTGTCATCGAAGTTTGTCCTTAAATCCGAATGGAAAGCCTCCAATTGGACGCCAATCGAGCACACAAGGGTGAGGGTATACTGTATGATGGCTGCCGCCCATGTAAAACACATGCACAACACAAATTATGCTTTACGGAATTGTATAGTAGGTTAGCACTGAGCAAGATCCATATATCGATTACGATCGCATATAAGTCTATCGACAAAGCAAATGCATTCGCGAATACGACATACCTCATTCTGATGGAAGTTCCTCCTTAAATCCGAATCCAAAGCTCGCAGTTGGACGGCATTCGAGCACACAAGACAGCGGGAATCAAGCGATAGGAAGCAAGCGCCACTCGTTCTCTTTGTTCCAGCACGCATGAGAGCATTCTCGCCTTGACGCTCGCGCACAAGACTTTCGCCAGCCACACTTTTCAGCACACTCGCCACACCCCACACTTCGCCACACTCTCGGCTATCTAACACATTCACGGACTTACGGGATGAATCGCGTACTTGAAACACTTTCCATTAGTAGAATATTCGGGAATTTGCCGGGAAGAAGAAACACACATGCAACCGCGTCACCGGCGACCGGCCTCATGTCTCACGCGGCTGCGCACTACGCATCTTGCTACCAACCGACGCGACTGCGCAGTGCCCGTTCCCTTCCAATCATGGCGCGCTCTAATGCATACATACCATTCGCTATTTTGAAAACCGTATTATTATAATACCTCAAGAATTATACATCATTTATTCATCACGCATCTTCCTATAATTATTTGAATCAGTTTATCTACATATTCTTGTAATTAATGCGATGATTCAAGCTGAAATAGATGGTGTGTCCATCAATGTTTTTTGCACTATTTTTGGCGCCATTTTGACGGCCGCCATAGTTTCTTCCTTCGGTGAGGAGAATGTACGGTGCACGTCTTGTCGGTGCCTCATTCCTATTTTCCGTGTGTTTACTTTAAGTATCGAGGTCTAATTAACTTCAAGTGTGACGAGCATGAGTTGCTAAGTGTGTGCGTGCGAATATTTATGGAAATCGAGAGGATGGCTCGAGGGAATGCTGGATAGAATATCAAGCGGGCTTCGGCAGCAAACAGTGAGTACACTTCCTCAAACCGCATTATTATAATACCTCAAGAATTATACAACATTTATTCATCTCGCATCTTTCTATAATTATTTCAATCAGTTTATCTACATGTTCTTGTAATTTAAAGTTATAATTCAAGCTTAAAGAGATGGTCTGTTGATGCATGTTTTTTTGCACTATTTTTGACGCCATTTTGACGGACGCCATAGTGGCTTCCTTCGGTGAGGAGAATGTATGTACGGTGCGCGTCTTGTCGGTGCCTCATTCCTATTTTCCGTGTGTTTACTTCAGGTATCGAGGTCTAATTAACTTCAGGTGTGACGAGCACGAGTTGCCAAGTGTGTGCGTGCAAATCTTTATGGGAATCGAGAGGATGGCTCGAGGGAATGTTGGATAGAATATCGAGGGGATCTGGCAACAAGCAGTGAGTATACTTCTTGAAACCGCATTATTATAATACCTCAAGAATTATACATTTACTCATCATGCATCTTCCTATAATTATTTTAATCAGTTTACCTACATGTTCTTGTAATTTAGTGCTATGATTCAAGCTGAAATAGATGGCCTGTTCCTCAATCTTTTTTAAAACTATTTTTGGCGCCATTTTGACGGACGCCATAGTGGCATCCTCGGCGAGGAAAGTATACGGTGCGTATCTTGTCAGTGTATGATTTCTATTTTCCGTGTGTTTACTTCAAGTATCGAGGTCTAATTAACTTCAGGTGTGACGAGCACGAGTTGCCAAGTGTGTGTGTGCAAATCTTTATGGGAATTGAGAGAATGGCTCGAGGGAATGCTGGATAGAATATCGAGCAGGCTCTGGCAACAAACAGTGAGTACACTTCTTCATGGATGAAACTCTTTGTATTTGCTAGCTGCATGATTCATTATTTGTGCTGCGTTAATTACATTGTTAATTGTTCTTATGTGACTTGATAAATTCAACAGTATTATGTGATATAAGATCTGATTCTGGTTAGCTCATGCAGATGCATGTACTTCTTGCAAGATTAATTATATGTGTTTAATTCCTTACATTATTCAGTGCACATATGTGGCCTTACAAATTAGAAGGTATTCTATTATGCAAGATGTGTTTGTACATGCTGAGCACTGATGGATGCATAAACTGTGTAAATATAATGAAAGCAACAAGTGTGTGACATATTTGAGATAGATATTCAGCTTGAAAGGATATAAGTATCCTGCTTATTAGAAAACCAAGATATTTGTTACATTATTAGAATTCTATGTTTGATTCCATTGTTAGAGTTTGTTTCAGGATTGAATATCAATGGGATCCGTTATTTTACTATGTACCAAACTTTTTAAGTCTGAATAGATATAGTTGTACCACTTGACTGGGAATCTAAAGCGTTTTTTAGGCTATTGGACACCTGTTTTGTTAATTAAAAGTGTCATGTATGTTTCCCTGGCAGTAGAGATGCTCTTTCAGTTTTATTTTGTTACTGTATTCATGTTCTGCATTAGTACATTGTGTAATTAGGTTTTTTTAATGTGGATATGTTATCACAAATCTAAATGCAACATTCAACTCTATTATTTCTATAGAAATACCACATGCACAGTATTGAGAAAAGTAATAATTGTGGCTGCACAGTTAAATAGTGATTTGATTAAGCTTGCAAGAAGTATATTTTAAACCTGGTAAATGCCATTCTATTGTTATATTGTTTTTATACGACAATTAAGATACGCGCTCAGGATTTCAAATGATAATTAAAATGCCTTTCTTTTGAAAAGCTCGCTGCACAGCGAAATGTATGACTATAAAACAATGTATGAAGTCCAACACGCAGATTCCTCCCATGATTAGTAATTAACTTCTCACGGCAAGTAATTAAATTATTCTCGTTCGCTCGCTCTTTTTCGCGACTCCCAATTAAATCCAGTGAATAACAATGCACGTAACAATGTCGACGCGAGCTCTGTTAAATATTACTTGGTAATTCGGCAACAGGGATTGAAAATTTGAAACCACTTCTACCGTCCCTCAGAAAATGGCAAATTCATATTGCTACGTTACAACATATTGCCCACTATTGTAACTGGACGCGGGCGAATTAGTTCCTCCCCTCCTGCCCCTCTAACAATAGAGCCGAGTATAATACATACGCGTAGGCTATTTCGGCTTGCGACGTGCTCGCCTCGGTGCAGGGAATGTCGCCGGTGGAGCCCATAAAAAATGTAGCGCTTACCTCGAAAAAGGAGGGCGATGGGCGACTGATTAAACGGGAGGACAACAAATTCATCATAGCGCCGCGCCGCCCCTTACAATGGAGAGAGCCAGATCCGCCGGACAATTTTTTTCTCCATCCGACTCTCTATATTGCGCCCGATTTCGAAATTAACCTATATGTATGTATTGCCGGTTGCGCTCTGTAAAATACGCTTCTATTCTGCCTTCCATTATTTCATTTACAAGAGATATTGCCGCTCGACAAAAGCACCGTGTCCGTGTAGCGATTGGCGGTGCGGGGCCGCGCGGGGTCGCGGGAAAAAAAGAGAGAATTATTTGAATATCGAAGGAAAACAAATCTCGGCTTGCTCGCCACAATGTAGTCGCCGGGATTCGAAAACGGGGGCGGAAATTTAGTTACACAATTGGCGGAGAGTGCGCGGGCGCATGCGGTTGGTCTGAAATCCCGAAAAATACTTGGTAGACGCCGCGGCGGTCGCCGGGGGAGAGCCAAATTCATATATCATCCGGGCGTTTAAGCGATATCGCCAAAAAGAGGAGAGATAAAGTGCGCAGGAGAAAAAGCAGACAAAATTCCCGAGTTTAACTGCTCGTTTCCTGTATATCTCGTGCGCGGGGGCGGATGGCGGTGGCGGCGGTAGCGGCGGCGGAATAAAAAGTGGCCTTCGCTATTTCGCGCAAGAGTCTCGCGAAATCTAAACTGCCGTGAACGCCAAGTAAAGCAACACGAAACGACGAGGGGTTGAGCAGGAGAGGTAGGAAGGAAGTACGGTGGGACAGAGAGTGGCTAGCTTTAACGGTTATGACTGAATTCGGTGAACCAACTATCTGCCGGGCGGACAGGGCTCACGGGCCGGACCGATTGCGCCTGGTCACGTTATACCGCGATTTGGAAAATAGGCCAATCTAATGAGACACACGGTGGAACGATGGCAGCCGGAGAGAGAGAGGTCTCCGCTTCAGACCGCACCGATTAACGTAATGGATCACCGGACTTAATAACTCCCTTCCAAGTCCTGCCGCGACGACGTATCCGCACGGCACATTATGACTGCACTCTAATACTCTGTCGTGGAACGCGGATAACTTCCCGAGTAATTCACACACAGGTTCAAAGATATGCATTCGAAAAACGCACAAGCAAATTATTCCTTTTTAACATGAAAAGCACTGTTTCGCATCACTAATAAGAGGGGAGGACAGGGATGAATAGAAAAGTAGAAAACCTATGCCAACATTTCTTATAAAAGATAATACGGGAACAAATGTTCGCTCTTAGGCGGAGTCCGGTTATCGTTATTCTTAACCCTCAGCTCTTGTTTTAACGAAAACAGACTAGTGTTTTCGCACCGCAAGCCGAACACAGCGCGTACCACGGGAATTTAAAATATACACCTCCAACCATCCTCCGGGTTTATTCAACCGGAAACTATTTTACTATGCTTCAAACGGAGAATCTCGGGTTTCGCATTTCCCATGTAAATCAAGACATTCTTACCGCAGGCGTCATCTTCACCTTTGCTTGGGACGTGTGTAACATACTAGTACATCTACGCTTTTGAGACAGTTCCACCGCTCTTATTTTCCCGGCACATGCAACGCGTGTCCTTGGGCTTTGAGGTAGCATCGCCGGTGTAATTTTTGTGACAAATGCGAAGTGCTGACGTCTACTCGGCTCGGCGCCCCTTGCTTTTCCTGCGATACCTGCGGGGCTGCGTGCAGAGTGTAGACAGGCTGGATGCTCGTTACCACTCGTTTATTTCCTCCGCACTTTCCACTTCTTTTTCGGATCTCTTTCATGCGCACCGTGCGCGACACGAAGCTCGGCAAAGCCGGGTGTTCGTTTCATGGCGGATAAGCAGAGTATCTTTCCCCTCAGAAGTGTATCATTAAATACAGCCGTGCGCTGGAGTACCAAAACGTTCTGTATCACGCGTGGTACCTCGACGTGCCCCCCACGCACGTGATCCCTTGAACTAATCCTTCCTACTGACAACAAAGCAACAGATCCTTTTGAGGATAGCTGACAACGTGACTTTTAATATCGCGTCCTCCCGCAGAGCGAGCGAGTCTCTCCCCGACAAGATTATCTCTCGCAAAGTACTCCTGCCCCTATCATTTCTCCCCCCACTATGTGTATTATGGGATGTTAGTCACGTTTCGCTATAGCTTGTCATCGTAAATCGAAAGCACTTCCGAATGGAACTGCATCGGTCGAGACTTTTACTGTCCAATGTCTTTTTATTGTCGCCATGTTTTTCTGTGCGATCGTTTGAATCCCGTTTGTTGCCCCAGTCTTTATTTTCAACTAATAACAAATGAGGTCGTTGGTCTAATGATCTATGTAACGAGTAAATAATAACACTCGCCCCTTGGAATCGCCATATCGCAGGAAGAAATATCCGATCCCACCGCTCTGATTAACCAGCAATCTCGTGGTAGCGTCGATACATTCGGCAGAGTATGAAATCATCCGGAAGAAAGCGAGATAAGAGACGCATTCGGTCAAGGGAGCGCGTCCCGTGAGATTGAATCGCGGGGAAGACTATTATGAGCGAGGGTGTGAAGGCGCGAGGGAAAGGGCGTGTGGGCGAGAAGAGCAAATGAATTTCCTCACTTTCGCCGGAAGCAGTCGAATCGGGAAATATGCGCATCGTTTATAGTGACGTACGGCCCTCAAGGAGAAAAAGATTAACCGCCGGTATCGGTCCCATTTATCGAGCACTTTTTTCCGCCGACCAAACCGCGTTGCTGCGATTCGTGCGCCACCGAGTACAGGAGCGATTAATTAGCGGAGCGCTCGAAACCACCGGTGAACTCCGACTTCCTGCCCTGCGAATTCCATAGTACGTATACCGCTCGCCGACTGACCCTATCACGATAGTCGATTACACCTGGGACTCTTGGAGGATGTATAAGTTAAATGGACCCCACTGCAAACTATTGCCAGTTTCGTTGAGTGTAAGGAAGCGAGTAATTGCTCAAAGTCTTTTGCAACGATAGAAAAGCCTCTGACATGGCCAATGATAGTGCCAGTATTGCTATTATGTTGAGGAATAAATTAGTATATAAACTCTCCGGCAAATTCTGGAAAGTTTCTCATTACAATATCGAGGGAAGCTCCGTCGGTTTGGTAGAAAGTTATTGCAATAAACATTTAGCTCGACTAGTTTCGAATATATGTGGAGGGAAATGAATATAGTTGGTAGTTTCAAACCTCATCGTCTCACGTTCCTTTATAAAGCAGGAGGTATTTGAGTTCCTAAAACTGATACTTGCTATACCGCAGCTAATTTACAAACTGTACCACCGCCTGACTGGTAACACACTCGCGTGTTTCAGCCGCGGAGGAACTTCGCCGCAGTTAAATCTCGCACGCTCGTAATTTCGTAGTTATGCAAATGAGGCGAAACGGCTTGGTACGCGAGCCAAAGGAAAACTTCTTTTTCTCGTTTCAGCCTCAGCCCCCAAGCTGGCCGGATTAATGCGTTTAGAATAAACACAAGTTAAAACTGCCACCGGCGCACAGGCTAAGTAACACGTAAACTCTCACGAGAAGCCGAGTCGGGTTAATACATTAATTTTCGGTTCAACTTGGTGCGACTGCAAGATCATACGGGGATCGCGCGCGCGCTCGGCAACTCCAACATTTTCCGCCAGGCCACCGCGTAATTTCAATCTGTCGGCGCGCTAAAACGCGAGGGCAAAGCTCACTCGCCTTCCAGTCAAACTCTCGCTTCACATGTGCATTTACCTGACATTCAAACATCGAGGGAAACTCTTTGGGCACACGCACTTTGAACTGGCAGATGAAATAACGGCGAGTTAACCAACTCACAGCTTTCGCTAATTTCCCCGCCCGATCTGAACCCGCTTTCATTTAGCCAACATATTGGCCAATGCTAGTGTCTATCAGTTCTCTTCTAAAAATCTAACATACATATTCACATTTTCACCGCAACTGACAAGAAGAATACCGAGTGAAAAATGGGTCAAGACTCCATTTTACAGTTTCGTTTTTTCTCCCTCGCTTCAGAGAATTTCTATTCAGAGGAGGACTTTCGTCAGCAACTATCGGGGCGGTGACTCGACGAGCGGTCATTACCCAAAGACATTACCCATGGCTGTAGGCGAGCACTGACGAAGGCGTCCTCGAAAGTCCAAGAGCGAGAGAGAGGAAGATCATTAAAAATCTCCCTTAGACAACTCTAAATCCAGAAAGCCTACGATAGAGAGGATGCCGCGGCTTCCTTTTATTTACCTTCTAGAAATCTATCGCCCGTGCGCCAAGTGTATGGAACAGAGTTTCGCCTTATTCTAAGCTCGACCGGAATTCCTAACAATTCTAAACTCGCAGAGGCTTCGTTTCAACGAGGCAGAAGCCCCTGCAGTCCTGTCTACTGACTGAATGCGACCGCCTTCTTGAATGCGCACTCGCACATGCGCCCATTGCATATATCTCATATATACATACTATTCTCTCCCATCTGCCATCTCACTCTTGCTCGTTCTCTTGCTCCCGGTGTGAGAGGATGCGGGGCCAGGATGAGGATCACGAGAAGCTTGTGGCTGGGCTGGGCGGGGGGGGGGGGTGGGGGGGGGGGGGGGGTTGCTGCCCTGCAGCCAGCCGGAAAAACGATTGTTCGAGTGAGCGCCGAGACCTTTTTATCGGCCCTCGAATTCTGCCGCAGGACAGCCTCGAGACACTCTCTCTTGAGAGAGGGAGAGAGGGAACCGCCGCCCGTCCAACCAGACAAGGAGCACCAGATGACTCGGGCGAAAATGAACACAACTGCATTCTACGGACCACTGTGCACTAATGATCAGTGGTTATTGTCGGGGTCTGCGGCGGTTCGCTGCGAAATGCGGAAAGGGATACTTCCACCGAGGGAACAGTGAATAGCGAATAATTGGCAAGAAATGGAGAACACAATACACAAGCACGGAAATTGCTGGTCTTGTGAATGAGAAAATTAACAAATGGAAGTCTGTTCTAAAATCCAAAGATCGAGATTGGACAGGCTGGCGAGCAGCTTTTCATCGTAACCGGGGATTTTTAAAGGCATCTCGCGCACTGGCTGAAGGAGAGAAGTATAAAAAGCTCTTTCGGTAATATGAAAATGTACCGAGTAGGTTTCACGGCCGCGCGCACGAGAGGGGAATTTCCAGGAGGATTGCTGACGACTTCCTAACCGAGGATAGAATGGAGCGAGCAATTTTTACTGTATAATGGGATCGTAGCGTGCAATCCTTGCTCCGCTCAGATACTTGAAGCAGCTATCGCTCGTGTTGTAACGCTTTCCGCAAAGTTACCCGGAGAAACCCGGCCCCGAACGAATGCGGCAGGAGTTCTGCCCGCTGTATTCTAATGCCGCGTTCACTTGGCCCCCGGAGAATAGAGGCTGTTCACTCTTTTCCCGTTTATCCGATGTAACCGCGAGACTCGGCTTCCTCTCGGGTCGTGTTTGAAGTCCTGGGGAAGTAAGTGGGCCGGGAACGGTGCGCCAGTTAGTTTCGGCCGCCGCGCCGTGCCGGACGCTGCCCGCGGAGGATTCGCCTTTCCGAATAGTGTGTATCTCGAACATGGGAGATATACTGGCCGGCCGTCAAGTTTAATGACTTAGTAGCCGTAAAACTTTATCGCGCGCCGAGCGCCGAGCGCCGAAGAGTTTCGCTATTAACGAGATTGCGAGTAATTTTTTTGAACTTCCGTCGCTACCTATCGGCCCCGCATCGTCGCATCGCCGCTTCCCCCTCCCCGGGCCTAATTAATGGCATCGTAAGGAAGTTGATCGTTCACCCTTCCACCTGTTATTGAAATGCGAAACTCCGCTCCGTAAACCCTCTACTGACAAACTTAGTCGAGGATCCGCCGCGCCATGCCACCGACGCGACGCTCGTCGTCGGTTTCATGAGCGATATAAAAGGCCTCTCAACGACGGCCTTTAACAGCCGAGCGAAAGCTCCCGGGGTACTGGATTCGAGCACTTAACGCCTAATAAAGGTAAAACAAGAAGTACACGAGGAGAGTCGAGTAAGAGAAATGAGAGTCAACGAACATCTCCAACTCTTGACATGTTCGGAGGAGCTCTCTTATAAATATTGATTCCCTCCCCTTTCATTTTCATATTTACCAATCGTGCAAATTAAGAAAATACTTCATCTCACGTGTAAAGTGGAATTTAATTGGGCAACTGCTACTGTCGCAAAGGCGGTTTAATTAAAGCCGAGGCGACGACGGTACGCACAAATAAAACTAGCGATCGCGGCGGCTAAACCTTTTCGTCGGCACGTATTGTAATAAGAGATGCACGATCGCCCGGCCCGGCCCCAGTAGAGCCAACCCTTCCAGACGCTTAACGACTTAACCGTCGTCTCTCGCGCGTCTCCCCTCCGACACAGACGTTCCTTGCCCGGTTGCCACACACGTGCCCCGAGATAAGATCAGTCTCGTATAACAATTTCTTCCATGAACAAGTCGTAAATCTGGCGAGTAGCTGCACGTATTTGTCCCGAAGGATCGATTCGGGGAACTCTTTACCCTGGCGGCGGTCTACATTAGAAGAAGCGAGTTAAGTCAGCAGCGGGATCTGTGGGGAAAAGTGGTAGTAAAGAAAGCAGGGGATTCGCCGGCGCAGCGGCCACTAATCGTGTCGACTTGAATCAAGCGGTATCGGCGATACCTTCCGGTAATAGGAGTGAAATGTATGAAAGGAAACAATCCAATTTCCTATCTAGCCGCTCGAAATGATGCTTATCGAGTAAGCGGAGGCTAGGTGCTGTTATTTCCCGTTCCACCTTTTTCCTCGCCGCCGCTCGAAATCGCTGAAGCTATCTCCCTCCCTCTCGTACTTTATACTACTTTAGCCTCGTCATAACTTGGCAAACTCCCTCCGTCCACCTTGGCTTCTCTCTTTCCTTCAGTGGTGGTGCGCGCCGTCTCGACGAGCCGGCGGCGGGCGGCGGGCGGGGGCAAAAAGATCCCTATCGTTAATCGTCCATGCTGCCGTCTGCACGAGAAGCCACGTGTAACTTATAGATTCTCGGTGCCGGGAATCGAAATCTGTATTTGATTGCCTTCGAGTTTAAACGGCTTATTTACGACTCGTGCGATTCCCACTGGTTTACATATGACGCGCAAGTATGCATTATTTAAATTAGGCAATAAAACATTCTTTTACTTCAATTTAAAGTGGTAGGATACGCGTCGACTTTCGCCTTTTCTACTTGACTCGCGAGTACCATTTAATTCAGCCTGCGAATCCATTTGAAATCTCATTATTCCCCGGCAACGGAATACTAGTACCATCAGTAAGCAAGGCGGCGAAAGGAGCTTCCGAGCAAGTTACTGGTGGTTCAGTCAAAGTAATCGTAGCATCGAAGTGGCGGGAACAAATGGTAGCGGGAAAATCGACAAAACGGGTAAAGTTGGACGTTCTCCTGGACGAGCGGCGGAAGGGGGCGAGGGGGGCGAGGGATTATCCGGAATCTAGCGTTGCCCGGTCAATCTGAATGAATCATTTAGTCGGAGCTCTCGGTGAAAGGATCAGGAGGCGCCGCGGCGTTCACGCGCGCTCTGCTTCCGAGATTAATCGAAAGCTGAGAGATCTGAGACTGATTTCTTTCTGCACGCGATCGCACCTAGATTGGAAAAGTTTCCGGCCTTACTTTATTGTTAGAACGCCGACGCCGACGCCGACGCCGCTCTCTCGCCTAACACCTTCGAAACCTCAATCAGGACTCGGACTAAAGCTTTCTCCCCGGACTGACTCGTTACACACTTTTCATTAAGACTTAACGATCCCTTCACGCGTATAGATGAAAATGGAGCACTTCCTCCTCGCGGCTCCTTAGCAAGCGAGATCTATCTAGCTGCTGCGGGCTGCGTCTTATTATGAGCGTCAGAGGGAAGATGAAAATCGAGACTGACACATATCTCTTTTACAGAGAACTCCACGTTCAATGTTTATGATGAAATCTCAGTTTTAATCTTACAAAGAGTTTGATAAGAAAGTGCAGTTATAAGAAAGTTATCGTGTCACGGCACATACCATTTCAACTGGCGTACCAATCTTTCACTTGACTCGGACGATGATAAAGGAAAAATGGATTTTTCTCGCAGGAGGAGGAATTGCGCGTGCAACAATCGGGAGAAGAATGAGTCTCGGGAGGTCCTTGTTGAAGGCGTCCTATTTCTCTGGCGCGGCGAGAAGTGCGTGTTCGCGTCCCAGTATTCCAGGGGGAATAAGCGCCGCTCGACATCCGACTGACGACAGCACACTGCCGCGCTATAACTCGCCTGCTTCCGCGAGGCCCTTGTGTGTCTATTTTGTAAAGCGAAGGCCAGAATTGTTACTTTAATTGCTGGCGCAAACTGCTGGGCGCGGAGGATCGGCTCGCGCGCAGTACAGCACACTACACATCGCATCGTGGAGAGCGGTCGGCACTGGGTTAAACAGGAACGCGTTTAAGCGTATTTACCCGGAATTTCCAGAACTCGTGGAGAGGGCGAAGGGCAGAGAGGAGGGAAGAGTATCTGGGGCGCGCATTCATGGAGGAACAACGGGGAGATCACGAGAAAAGTTGCATTGCTGGGACTGGGTAGCGGGGCCTCGCAGCGTTGCTCAGATATCGTTTTATCGCTTTCGGGAAAGGCCTCTGCGCGAACCAGTAGCGAGCAACGCAACTGATTAAATGCGATATACTTTTACAATAAGTCATAAGATTATCCTTTCATCCACTCGCAAAGAGATATTTAATTATGAATTAATAACAGTGGAGTTTCAATCCTCTGGGATTTGAAAACTTATATTCCTACTGCTTTAAAGAACTTGAGAAGACTGCCGTTGCATATAGATATGCTTTAGTACTAGATACTATTGTTATGGAATTGCCTGATAATCGAACAATAAGTCATGGAAAGCGAGCGATAAATGAAAAGCTCGTGCTGATGGCGCGGGCCGCCACTTTTCATTATGTGTACAGACAGTCACTAACAAACAACGTTATCTCTTAATACTCGGGTAATGCCGATGTTGGCTAACAAAGTAATTAAAAAACGCGGTTGCCCGCCACTAATTACCGGCGCGAAATGCTTTTGCCGATTGTTTTTCGGTGCGATCGGTCATGAGAATTATTGCTTGTAACCGGCGGATTTATAACAATTTCGGAAATTACGAGAGATAGGCGCCAGCCGAATATCCTGCCCTGGCTGGTATAATTCGACGCCACAGCGACGCGATTTTAATTTAACTGCTAAATTCCCCCGAAAACGCGCCACCTCCCATTTTCGATTTTCTGCCGCTTTTTACTTGGAGTGCACATACACGCGCGCGCGTACGCAAAAAGAGGAAGGGAGAGGGAGGGAGAGAGAGAGGGCCGCTTTGGTTCACTTCCAGGTTTAATTTGGCGCTATAATCTTGAATTAATGCGAACTGACTGCCTCGGATATGTGCTCTCCATTAGCTTGATTCAAGGTAGCCAAGGTTTCACAATCGATTTTATCTCGTCGTATGTCGAGATAGTTTTATAGCGTGCATCTAATGTTTGGGCAGAACTAAAATACCAATCTTGTAAATAGGTCAGCGTAGAACAATTCGATAGACCTGTAATCTACGCTACGCCGCCCAGAAGCAGGTATACCCAATACAACATTCCCTGTTTACCCAACATGCAATATGTTTCGCAATCCAAACTTCCATTTAACCCATTTATAGGCAATGATATATTTAAAGCAGCTGCGCGATATTCATCAAATCGTAATAACATTGGCTACGCAACTAGAGTTATTTTATGTTCGAGCGAATAGAAAGTGCTTTGGATTCAAAACGTAGCATTTGCAAACGTACGCCATTCTAACTAATTCAATAAAGACTTCCCCAACAGAATGGACGCACACGCGCCTCTGAAAGGTTTTCCAAAACTAGAGCAATCTCGAATAACCGAATCAAGCCCAGCACAGTGAACTCAAATAGTAAGCTCAATAATCGCCGAGGATAAAGCAGAAATCCATTTGGAATTTTAAAAATGGAGTACAATTTATCGAAAGCTACGCACACCCAGCGTGAAGAGGGACACACGCGAACTGCACAAAGCAGGGGGGTGAATGTGGGAGAAAGAACCGGTCATATCAGAGAGGACAGTACCCGCCGGTTGAATCTCTTTTAGCCCAAACCGAATAAAAGCTACACAGCAGCCATCATCGGCCAAGGATTTATCAAACTCGACAAATAACCCGTCGCACGGACATTTTGAACACACTTTCCCCAAATTATACCCTGAAACTTCGACTTATCGGAATAAATGCGGGAGTATCGCGGAAACAAGCTCGACAACTTCAAATAAAGTACAGAGTTTCTTGCCAGTTGCGGGCGATCGATCGATCGCTCCTTTTATAATACTAGCCGAAGGCAGCTGTCATTAAAATATAATTAGGGAGCTTAAACTTGTCGAGAAGCTTCAATTACAGAGCCGCTGAATAATGAATCCACCTCCAACCCATCCCCCTTCTATACCAGCGATATTCTGCCGTGTACCTCATGTAAAAAATATCTTACTCTCCATATTCATCGACTTCGACACTCACGCTGGAAAACCCCTTTCTCTCCCTCTCTCGCTCGCGCTTCGAATTAAAACAGCACCGGCTAGCCTGCATTACAATATTCAATGCGTGTTACAAGGCGTAACTTGTATTAGAGTTTGAGTGTTAATGCCGTGTGGAAAGTTACTGCGGATGGAATGGGTGATCGAAAATGTATTAAAGTTGAAACGTTGAAGGAGCTTTTCGCCGTATATTCACTCTATTATTACATGTATTTTCAAATAATATTTTCCTGCTACGTTATACATAGTTTGCCGTAATAGCAGAGTTTCAGCTAACTTGTTTACTAGCAAAACACGCGCCTGTTCATTGGAACACTGCAAAATGTAATAGTGAAGGCGCATTGCAAGTGAACTATTACATGAAACTTTTAATTTCTCCTCTAATATTCGGCTAGCATTGGGATATTTGCTCTGCCGACACATTCGGTAGGCAGACAGTGCTATTACCGAAAACACGGAATACCATCAGCAAGTAATGCGGTCTCGAAAGGAGCAAGCGGCTCCCCGTTCGGATCGCAAGAAGCTCGTTCGCCGGAATGGAGAGGTTGCAAGAAATTTCGCCTAGAGCAGGATCCTCGCAGTACAGCAGATTTCTCCGGCACCGAACGACGCATGGACCCTCGCATAAATGAATGATAATATCAGCCTGTCTAACCGAACTTGCCCAAGAAGCACAACAAGCGCCTCCTAGTCATAAATAACTGTTGATTTATCGCGGGAGGAAAACACTCTGGATGAAAAAGGAATTCACCGTTTTATATTATAAGACGCCCGGCCGACCCCCCCATCTCGGCCGCGCTACTCTCACTATTGTCTTTAATCAGCGGGCTTCGGTGTGCTCGACATTTCATCAAGGGGCCTTTAATGTTTTATAGAGTACTGTAAACCAAAGGCGGGAAGCTGTGGGGAGGCGGGTGACTGGCCGCGATAAAAGAACGATTTGATGAGGGTGAAGTGTGAGAAGTCCCGAGGTGATACTAAAGGGAAAACCCATCTGGGGCAGGAGACAGGCCCCGTTGACAGGCCAAAGCTCTTTTCTACCACCATTACCCAAAATTGATCTCGATACTTTGAATATACCAAAACACAAGTGAAAGAGCGCAGAGAGCGAGAGGGGGAGGGAGAGAACGCGGTTGCGGCCCTGCCGGATGCTTTTTTCCGATGCAGAGGCCGAGGATGGAGTGTGAAGAATGAGGGGCACTTAAGAAAGTGTTAGCCTAGAGCGATTTATCTTTCGCGCAGGACCAGCGTCCTCTGCTTTTTTCTGCTCTCGTATATATGCTATTCGCGGTTCCACTGTCATATTTCAAACTCCTCGCGGAATAAATAGGCCATTTTTAAACGCATGCCTTGAATCATTTATATTTCGACGAGGAGGGAGAAGTGGGGAAGGTGGAGCGAGAGTAGTGGCTTGCGGCGGAATTTTAATTCTCGCACGGCGAATACCCGTAATCCGCGTGTACTTTGCTGAAAGCTCGTTTTCTCGCGGCAGCGTCGTTTAAGCAGCTCGCTAAACTCGATTATTCACGGCAGCATCCTTTCGAGTAACATCACGTATACGTGATTCATCGTAAATTTCCAACTTAAGAGTCTACACCCTGGTTTATTAAGCAATGCCGCTGCACGCAGTTGAACCTCTCGCGATCAATCTTAATCGCTGGAAATAGGAAACTTCATTTCCAGCGGATTAGAATCTATTCTGGCAGGTCGGCTCATGCACTAATTCCCCCCAATCCGAACGATCCCTACGGCCCAGGTATAAATAGGTGTTCAAACAGTCGATAATGCGAACAATAAATATGTAGTCACTGAGGACTGGATAAATAATTAACGTAACTGGACTAGATCAATAGGCTCGGCGGATCAGGTAAACGGGCACATATTGACAATTAGAAATAGAACTGGTCTTTCAACGACCCGCACGCAACCCCGACTATTTGGCCATTTGCAGGCGCAGCTAATTCGTGCCCGGGAGATCGTACGTGCCGCAGCAACGAAATAAGAAAGCCGGTTTTGGCAGAGTATGCGAACGGGCGATTACGTGTGCCTCCGCCAGGGGAGGGCGAGTTAGCGAAATAGAGAGAGAGAGAGTGAGAAATCGAAGTCGTTAAATTTCTTCGAGACAGAGAAAAGGAAGAATAAGAAAGAAGAGAAGAGGCGAAAGAGAAGGTGTCTCGTAGGAGTAGGGAATCTCAATAGCGTCCGAGCACCTGGAGGACCTCTCTTCGTCCTCGGCGAAGGATGTTCTGGTCTGGTGAAGTGCGGCCGAACAAGATCCCCAGGAATGCCTGGCGAGCGGCCAAAAAACATGGCGCGTTACGGCCGTCACGTTTTCCTCTCGAGAAATCTCACCCAGGGTTTCCGGGCTCTGCGACATCCGGGCCGAATCCTTCGGATGGCCGGCTTTGCTCCAACTTAAATCATCGGTCAGTCCGCGGACGCGCGCGCCTCCACTAGTCCACCGCACCGATTCAATCTCGAAGGAACCCTTTTTCTGTCATCTCCGATTTGGAACTGCTCCTCGAAATCCCCGCCGCGAACAAGACGTTCCGAGCTCCTCTTACATAGTGCGCCCGTCGGGGATATGGATTCTGCGGTTTCAACCTCCTTCACTCGAGCTTAATTCGCCAACTCCATGTACACTCGCACTCCAAAGTCCACTTGATATGCGCATTATATGTACATGTATTGCGGCGGAGCAAGGGCTTCGCCGTGTTTAGCGAATTATGACGAGTCAATATTACAGCCTGAAAATGAAAGTATACTTTTTCTCTCAAAGGATCAAGGATTTCTTGTTGTTCCTCATTTTTACTTAGCTTCAAATTAATGCTTATAGCATTACAATTATTATGTTGTAGTCAGTGATTCTATACGCGAGAGAGCAGCTTCTCATTCCAGGAGGGAATATTTAAGGCTTTTAAGCAGTGAGCTCTTGTAATCTATCAGATGTTTAGGGGAGTTTGCTGTAGGAATTTGGGGAATTAAGCAAAGTAGACTGGAAAAGGAAGCCGCGGGTTAAATGCACCGACGAGCCGCAGTGGCGCGCGAGGATAATTGCGATGGGAGAGGCAGTAGTGGCCGGTAATCGCTCGGAAGAGGATCAGGAAAATCATGTCACGTTCCAGAGGGAGTGATTGATCGCGTGTTGATCACCCAAACTGATTACGTCAAGCTTGATACATTGCGCTTTTAAACGACGATTTCATTAGCCGTTTTTATCGGCCTGCTACGTTGCGCCTCCAAATGACTGATGCGCATTCTATCCATGTCTAGCTATGCGCCGCGAAAACACCAGAGTGCCCATGCACGAGCGTCAAAGGCCAGGGAAACACTTGTGCCAAGTTCTGAGAAGCCGCTTTTGTAAATCTGAACCTCTCAGCTAACGATTCTTCGAGAGGTGTTCGCGACTGTTCCTGTAGAACATCACAGGGAAACTGGAGGGTCACTTAATTCCCTAAGTGTTCTGAAGCACACCCTAAGAGAATGGTATGCCATGCTACCATTTGATAGCCTTTGATTCCTTAGTGGAACTGCTACATGCTGGTGCTACAATGAATTGAGCTCGATTTCCATCCTAACTTGGGCCAAACTGTACCACCATCGACACTCAACGTAGGTAGACTGAATTATTGGTCACTTGGAAATAATTTTCATATCACACTGTCGGGTTCTTTTACTATGGGAAATAATTATAGGATTGTGCATGATACAATATGATTGTAATACAGATTATTCCAGTTATCAATGAGAGACATGGAGTAGCCGGGCGCGGCAATATACATACATATTGAGTCTTGGGCAGGTTATCAAGTCAAATACAGACAGGGCAGCGGGCATAAAATAAAACACCACTGGAGTGATAGCCTCAGCGTACCGAGCGTAATGAATTTCCGCGTCAATTGAGCGCCGGCTTTCCATTAGGCGAAAACGAAATTGCGCGTGGAAGTTTTTAGTCCGGGCAAATTAAATCGCACCGGGTTGCAGTACCGGCGCGCGCGCGCGTATGAAAGCGCACGCCTACCGGTTGTGCATTTGTTCTACGTCATGTGACACAGGGTCAAGCGCAGACAGATAGAAAGAGAATACTAGCTAGAACGAGAGCGGTTCAATTAAACTTTAAATATACTGGGCTAACGGGAAAATAGAATTCGCCGTCCCCGAGTGCAATCCCTCCTCGCTAATGACATACGGCAAACGCGCAAGGCAATAGCCAAAAATGAAGCTCCGCGCTGCGAGAAACCAAAGGCAAAACCGTCAAACGCCAGGCCGCAACAATTTTTAATGCTTTCGAGCTTTGCGCTCCGCTCAAAAGGAACTGTCGACTGACGCATTCGTTTACGATTTACTGTGTGTGCATAAGGGGAGCCCTTCTAATTATGCGCCTCTGTTAAAACACCATCCGCAAAATTCCCAAGAGACAAACAAAATCCATGCCGAGAGACAAAATAGAGGATTTACGTGCATCGGGTTTCTCTCTGCAGCAAGTCCGATTACTTCGATCTGGTTTCAATTGCCGGCTGAAATTATGCGCTTGCGAAGGAACAAGCCACAATACAGGGCGGAACTGCCTCTCACACGGAAACACATCGAACGCGCGCGGTAAGATTACACATCGCTTATCGATAATGCCGCGCAGTGACAGAATTCCCTGGGGCTGTAATTTGTACTAATACGCAGACTTGCGCCAATAGGCGAGCCGGCAGCTCCGACACCTCGAAATTTACATACCCCGGGCACCAGTTGATACCCCCCTGATCCATTCGACCCGTGTGGTTACACATACTATACATATTCGCCACGCATATTCTATTGTCGATAAAGGGACTCCACGCTCTGCCACCCTTCCGCGATACATACATATTGCCAGGCTTCCCCATGTAACCACCATAGTCCGTTCAACTAAATAAATACCACTCCAAACTGCCCCGGATTATACTCCACCTGTATAATACCACTATAAATATATTGCACTATCAGGCAACTTTTTTATAAACCTCATCCCTTGCAAATGAATACGACGAAGAGGTAAAAAACGTATCCAATTTACACAGAGGATGCGTGACGGTGGATATGATCGATTACATTTATCAGATTAAATAACACCGACCATACATATATGTATAATAAATTCCATCTTCAGCCTCCAACTTTCCCATATTCAGTGGACGAGCGATAAGTCAACGGCTGATAAGCAACGTATATTAATCATCGGTCGAGTGTACTTCCTGGCAAGATGAACCGAGGCAATTAGAAAAACGCGTGCTTTCGGATTAATGAAGCATCGGGAGCGAGAGGGGGGCGGAATTGGGGCCGAGACAGAGGAGCATGTTCATAACTCCAGGCCTCGCCAGAATGGGGTGATGCTTGATTTACGGGGTGCATTAAGTAACAGGATTACTTACGATAAATTCTGGTTATGGCGCCGCGCAGATCTACGTCGGGCATCCGACGGGGCGGCTTGCCGCGCCTCGCTACGCTACGTGCATCAGGATAACCGGCTCCCTACACTTTCAATAATTCAGTAAACCACCGCAGAAATCATCAAATGGGAGAGGAGCTGGCTCTATCTTGAACCGCGCGTTCGACTGAAATCTAGAGCGACGGCGATCGGGATATACAAGCACAATTCAATTATTCACTCTGGTCTGTACCGAAATGAAGGAGCAAGACGCAGGTAGGAGGGAAGTCGACATTATCGAATCACCGACCGATAATTAAAATCCACCTTGAGTCCAACTGATCGCTGGGAGCCAGCTCCAGGATCAATCGGAAAAGGGACACCGAGTGCTATCCTGACCCAATTACAGGAAACTCGAAATACGAATTAGTTAGGAGTTAGGAGGAAATTTCCCGCCGTTAACCAGTGCATCCTCTCAAGATTAATACTAATTAATAGTGGAATTAAAGTGTCGGATCACTCTAGATTCCTATCGAGAAACCGTGCGCTATTAGTATAGCAAGTTATCTAGAGCAGCAACTATTAGAATCTCGCAATCCTTTGACTAATCCGTGCAGGCCATTCTTCCGCTCTACGAATTAATGCCGTGTGCGCCGAGAATGTAAACGAGCAATGTGTAGTGCGCATCTAAGATAGAAATGGGTAATGCCGCAAGTTAATTCGACGAAATTACTCGATCCGTTCTGGCAAGTCCCTCTCACACATATCTTAGCTTCTCAACCGCCCGGCCCCCCACCACAACTCGCTTCGCGCACGTTCAGCCTCGCGTTGTAAATTGCATCTGGCAGTGCAGTGGCCCTCGTGTGCGTCATTATCAGTGACTCGTGTTATTTTAATTACCCGTTATTATTCTATTACTCCGCCGCTGCATATTAATGCCGCAATTCTCTGCGGTTCACATGCATGTACACACGGAACGTAGAGTTCCTTTAGGGTCGACAGACATTCACTGCAAGATTCAAAGGCGGGGAGTAGGTTTGGAATACTGGGGATCAAGCGTTTATGAGCCTCCCTCTTAATAGTCATCTAACTCTAATCATTGCGACAGCCAAGATTTTCGGTTTAATGGTAAATGTTATTTAATTGACAACTAGCGTTTCAGGATTGTTATTATTCATTCTGAATCTCATGTGGAATAACACTCGTTTCCATTTCGGGGAATAATTCAGCGATCGTCATTAACCAGTCATTAAATAGAGATCGATTTTCCAATATTCGACTGATAAACACAGAAAAACGGCCTCCCGCTCATACGAATTCTAGGACCGCACTTCCGGCTTTCAACTTGACGCAGCGAGGTCAACGCGTAATCCTAATCCCACACGGGTTTCGGTGGATGCTCCCAATTATTTAAACGACGGAAAGTTGGAATCGGCCTTGGCCGAGGCATAGTGAAGCTGGCAGCGGCGCGGCGGCGCCTGCGTCGGTGGAGAGTTATCGTTAGCATAC
Organism: Crossocerus cetratus; assembly: GCA_963675795.1. Classification (NCBI taxonomy): domain Eukaryota; kingdom Metazoa; phylum Arthropoda; class Insecta; order Hymenoptera; family Crabronidae; genus Crossocerus; species Crossocerus cetratus. Next base: position 6,426,858 of record OY776664.1, on the reverse strand, counting down.
CGCAGAAACCGACCATTACGACGCGATGAGTCGGCGATAATCGTTATCGTCGAAGTTAAGCGTCCTACATTGTGATTGAAGCTGGGAGGCACGACGCCCTTTAAACCTGCTGGGATCCACCCCGGAGTTAATGGGCTTTTTCCCCGCCTACAAATTATGCCGCTTAATCGAGTGCCTGCCAGCGCGAATTATTCGAGTCGCGCCGATCAACGACAACTATCACTCTCGCCACACCCTCGCATGATTCCCGTCGCGCGAAACTCATCGAGATTCCCCTCTTGAGAAGGGAGCCTCTGATGTCTCCTCCTTTGATCTGCTTTCATTTACGCGGATAGCTCGAAACAAGCGCCGGACTAATCCCCTGTTGTCTTTGATACTTGAAACAAGTTCGTGCGAGGTCCTTCGACAATTTGTCACCACTCTGCCAGGGTTTCGAGGGGGGTCCTGAGGAGGTGAAACTCGTCACGGTCCTCAAGGTGTACTTGATAGAGTCTTTGTTTCGTAGGTTGCCGTCAAGTTACACGAGCTTCTATGATACACATATAGTTGATAATATATTTTCACAACAACGGTTAATTAAATTTCTCCTCAACTTTTAGCAAGTCTATTTATATCGTTTTTGTGTTTAACAATCGAGACAACTATCAGTGAGTTAATTGACTAATCGCGGTTGAATAGAATTATTTGTAATCGTCACCTAGATGATTATATGTATATGAATGGAAATTACTCATAATTCTAGTTGACGAGTAACTTTGTTATTGTAATTCTCGACGGAAACAGCCCTGTCATCGATATCAAGGGATGAAACGCTGCTCCCTGCTGTATTCTATTTCCCGCATATCGGTCGAAGGAAAAAGTAGAGCACGCACGGCAACAATGAGAGGATGGTAAATTAGCCGCTCTGAATTCATACGTAACGGCAATCCGTAACCCAGTGGCCCACTCTCCTCGAGAACAGGTTGAACGCTCTAATTACCTCGGCCGCAATTATGTACATGTGCGATATTTTCTCAGGCGGGGGCGGCTTTCCGTGTACCTTTGCACTCCTGGTGCTTGGTGCGAGGCGCCAGGGTCGAGAGCCAGATATAGACAGATGGACTGCCTACGCACGTACATACGTATGTACTTATAGTATGGAAATCATCAGGAGCGAAGCTAATTTAAAAGTGCAGTGGAACGCGAGGCGCACAGGGGGAAGGGAATATTTTCGTTGGGCATTGCTCATATTGTGGCGAGGCAGGAGGGGCAACAAAGTCACAAAGAGTCACCGGTCGCCTAGAGCAAATCGCCGAGGTCTGCCGTGTTCGGATAACCTTTTGCCCAATTCCCCATGGACCGAGCCTTTATTCTCCTATACTGTCTCCGCTCCCCACGTCTATCTCGACTCTTTTTCCCGCACGGAAAGACGATACTCGTGTGCATCGCCACCTGATAAACCGAATGCAATTTGCCCTTGTGTTTGTTTTCTAGCTATCCCGCGGCTCTTCGATTTGAGCTTCGTCTTGTTGCACCGATGCCCTATTCGTGTGTAAGATACTCGATAAGCTGCATGATGCTCGCTTAATGTTTCCCGATATTTCGACATCATTCACGGTAATCTAAACTTTATTTCGTGCTTTGACGAAGGTATTCTAATTGTAATATGAAAAATGTGGGCTTTTGTAATTGTTTTTACTGCAAGTGTCAATTTATTTGGCTGGGTTTAATCGGTGTTCTGTGGGAAATGAGAAACTAAGAACTAGGACGGATGAGGTGATTATATCGTTAGTATATCTATTACCTCGTTGATTGGACGCTAATGGGTATTTCCTATGAAGCAATTATACTGGGTGTAATTTGTCTTTAAGTGATAGCCTTGTGATTGAAGTGGCTTATGTAGTACATACATACAGGCTACTCTGTGATTTGATACCCCGTAATGAAGATACTAGCATGAATTCCAATATTGTAATACTAATAGGAACCTTTTTCGTATTACTTTATTTCTTGCTATTATTGCAGCGTCTATTAAAATGATGCCAGTGATTTCATTATTTAACTTAACTTTAACAACGATTTGGCAAGAATATGCCTGCTTTTTGAAAAACGATGTTGAGGCAGAAATGCTTGTTCGCAATTAGTTCTCTCAGGTCTTTCGGTTTCGTGCTCTTGTCTCTCCACCAATGGTGGTTTCTGAAGAGCGTTGGAGTGGGGAAACGACTACATACAAAGCATAGGAGCGACGGAGAACCAATCGAAAATGCTACCTGGAAACCTTCCCTATACTACTGTCTGGAGGAACCAACATGGGTGGGGAGACGAGAGCACGAAGGAGCTTAGGGTCAATTATAGCAAGGCATTTCTGCCTCGACTTTCGTAGCGTAAGGTTGTCCGATTCACTTGCTGAATCATCTCCTTTTTAATAAGCTCGCTGATTTATATCGTACTTTCGATATTACGACTGTTTTGATCTCGACTCTGTTTTGCGGGCGTTCTATTGCTCGAGAAGTGCAATGGTTCGCTTGCTGAGTCGTCTGGGTATCCAACGGTCGATCACTTTATATCGGTTAATTATTTAAAGGGTTTGGCTCGACGTACTTTGGTGAATCGCCTTGGTCCTATTTGAAATACTTTTAGCAATATGATATTCCAGTATCTGAAGAGATGGTTTATTTCCAGTGCGAATACAGACTGTCAAATTTAAATGTCATTTGGTTGACGCGCAGACACTTCGCTCTGTTGGGAGAATATCGTTATTTTTACTGGCTCGGGTATCGAGAGGGCGGAGAAGAAAAATTTCAGATATACATACATATATCGAGAGTGGTGGCGGGAAACTCGAGTAAATTTGCCGGAGTCGAGCGCGCGATTTCACGCGCGGAATTCGACACATAGATTACACGCCCCCAACAGACAATGCATCGCCGGTAACCCGAAATTGGGAGCGGTTGTTATTACTGGGTGTTAGCACCGCGGCGCGAGAGAGTTTCATAACATTTATCATGCGTCTTCCGCACAATTTGCCGGGAGTTCGGTAATCGTTCTCATCACGCCACGCCGAGATCATTAGCATCGTCGATCTTCATCGCCAGAAAACGGCCAAAGGTCAACGCTCCGTGTACCCAGATATACAGAGTGTGTATGCAAACCAACGTTCACCGCAAACCTTTTTGCCGTAAGTTATAAGCGTTTGCGAGAAATTTCCAGTTTGGGCATTCGACAAACTTTAATTTAACGAGAATTTAGAAATCCCGGTTTTCCAATATTAGGAGGATATTTGATTTTCAACGACTTTTACCTATATTTTCAGTCACAAAATATAAATATAATTACGATAATTCAAACATTATTGAAAATAGACGGTCATCTTAGTGCTCTTGCCAATAGCTGTTTGGGCAGCAAAAAAAGGAAGACGATTCCTCACACGCTAAATGAATTAAAAATTCATTGCACTTTATATACTTAAAATTGCAAACCTATAAGTAGAGTTCTAGTTGAGTGTGTTATCGGAAAGTCGAGACGGCGTATATTTCTTGCGCGTATCTGACAGAATATTTGTTCAAGCGGAAATTGGGTTAAGTCGTGCAAGGTTGATCTACACCACCAGCCCTTCGCTTCTCCCATGTCTCGACATTTTTCCAGGTTCCCGCCATTTAAGAGGGCATGAGCTTGCAATCATAAATTCACTCGTTCGCGTTAGTTTCAAGTGCGAACCAGCTCTTATCGATACGGCTTTCCTGTTTCATAGCAACTGTATTACCCCGCTGCACGTCACGTTAGCTCACTAATCCTTAATTAATTATTGCACACCCATTGGCAGCGCTGTTTTCTTAGGTAGCGGCTCGATTTTGTGGTCCTGTTGATGGAGTGTTCCGCAACAACAGTCACCAGTTCTCTTATAAACATGCCCCGAGAACTGGAGCAACACCGGCGGGCAGGACTGGTGACCCTAATAGCCGGGTTATCCCTTTGTATGGGGGTGCCACTATAAATAGCTGGCAAAAGATCGATGGCTGACTGGCCATTATTATCGTTCGGATAATTATCGGTATATTTACTCGCAATTAATCGATCGACATTTGCCGCTGCCAGCCTCCGTACGTCGAGGGCATTCCACTCAGCTGTGAATCGAACCGTATCAGCCCGTAATTACAGTTGACGCAATATTTGCCACTAAGCATTAGGCTCACGTCCTAGTCTAATGCTTCGATACCGACGTCAGGCGAAACTATCATTGATCTACGCAACCGCCGTGCATCCAGCAGGATGCAAGGCGGTTGCACAGAAACTCGACCATTTTTTCACAGTGAGACCAAACCGATTAGTTGTTTAATAGCCGAGTTCATTATTGTCGTGTGTAATAGAGAGCGGTTTTTACAAATTCGTATTCATTTTTTTGGTACTAATTGAATTGAATTACAATAGGATTATCGTCAACCGTTCGACACCATGGAAATATGCTCTTAGAAAAGAGTAGATGCAGTGCCAAACGAATTGGCACTGTACCAAATCGAGAGCTTTCTATGGTATTTATAACAAACATCGCAGGGTATTGATTATACACGAGAGTTGCAAGTAATAATCCAATTTCCGCAGTCTGGATGACTGGCAAATTTGATATACCGGAAAACCGTGACAGATTTGAGATATCCCGGAACAATCGGTTTGGCTTTCCAGCGGCGAGTGTTTGCCGAGCTAGTGATAATCGTGCTGATGAACGGCGTGTAATTATAGACAGTATTTAGTCACTTAATCGTTACCGAAGCCGGATACAATTAAACATAATTTCAGTATGGTTCCGCCCACGCGAGTTATGCGTGCATCAGCGCGTGCTATTCCATTAACGATCGGTAATCAATTATGCCATGTAACTACTAATTACGTCGCGACCGTGTCACGCGCCTGCATCTGTCTCCCAATATCGTAAAATATCAACTTTCTTCCGCGGCAATCCATGTTCTACGGATTAATCAAACCTTCCGCATCTAGTCGACTGCGCGTGTTAATCCGGCGTTGTTCCTTTATTGATACTAATTTCAGTTATTTACACAGAGAATAAACCAATGTTATATTATGCTGACGCGCGCGCCTTGAAATCAATTAACTTCTTGAACAACGCGCACTAAAAAGTTGACCGCTCTCCGACGCGATATCTGTAATCCAGCTCCACCTGAAATTCACGGTTCGAGGATCATTAGAACCTTAGCGGCGCAAGTATTATTTGCACGATGGAGCGCCGCCAAGCACCCTTTACTTCATACGTACCGCCCCAAGTACTCTTGAGCAATAACTTGGAAATAATTTCGAGCTCTACACACACACACAGACACACGCCGCTGCCGGGGGGAAATTAAACATGTAATATTGGATTCGACGTCAAATATCGGTGTAATCAGTCGGCGTACGGTTGATTATGATTTCTGGCCAAATTTGGCAATGATTAAACAGGCAGTGGCAAGGCCCGCCTGTCTGCTCACACATGACCCGCTCTACTGACCTACTACTGTCTTCCTATACAGGGAACTGGTAGTATTAAAAGCCCTCGCATCGTCGTAGGTGAGGGTTCATCCATTCTTGTTAGAATTCGAGGGTGGACCCGCGAAAATCTTAATTTATTATTAATTAAGTCTCTTCGAGATTTGAAATAGGAGATCATTAATGAGATCCTGAAAGAGTTTAGCAGAAATGGGAGTTTTATTACAGTTATTACAATTTCCATTGTAATATTCGATTGTTAATACTTTACGCAATTATCTTCAAACGTGCCGAGAAGACTGGCTAGCTACAGTCACAGTTGCGTTGATAGTTTGGTGGCAGAGTGTCACGGTGGAAGTTTTCAGGCGATAAACCGAGGGAAAGAGTGGTAGGATAGGGCATTGGACGCGTCGGCAAGTTGGGGCGACGCTCCTTCCTCGAGGACGATACTTTGCGAAGTATCTCGTCGGTCTATATCGGCGGCACCGATTACGCGCTCTTAGGGCAAGTTGAGTTCATAAAGAAGCATCGTACTGCGAGCATAAAGGTCACACAGGAAGCGTTTAAAGTAAAAGTTTGCGCTCACTGAATGGATACGAATGGCAGGCTTTCACAACTCCCGCGTTCAACTCATTATGCCGCGAAAAGGGATAAAGTATGCGCACTGCAAGCCCTTTTACTTGGGTACAATCTCAAATTCCAAATTAAATGACGTGCTGCTATCAAATACTTTCACATTGGATGACACCAACAAGGTGCCCCGTTCTCATGCTGTTAATACTATCTTATTATTACATGTATAGAAGCGAATTGACAAGCCACCGAGTAAAAGTCGGAGAACTAAAATTCGGAAATAAAGAACACCGTGCAAGAATCGAGCGCAGTTTGATTCGACCACAATGAATTCGGTTGGCCCAGAGTCCGGGCGTTGAAACTTACAGGTTCTCGTGAGAGAAGGCGATTATCCTCTCAGCAGAGCAGAAAATCAGGGGGACGTCGAGAGCGATAGTAATACGACGAGGACCAGAGATTGCTGTGTGTGTGTGTGTGTGTGCACAATGGATAGTCCAGGTCGAATAAGTCTCCAGTTGCAGGAACGCTTAAGCGGCGAACAGGGTTTGTTGGAGCATGCATAGCTGCATAGTTAGTTCATCGAGCGAGTAGAGAAAGGATGGTGAGTTCGGCGAGAGAAAGAGCGAGTGACAGGGAGAGGGAAAACTGAGTTTCCGGTTCTCGGAAGGTCATACAGTATTTCAGGGAAAGACAGGCAGGTATTAGTTACGAGTGCAGAAATGGACCGATGGCTTTCGACCGCCCCGGCGACATTCTATATAGGTAGGTGTACGCTCGCCGGAAACCAAAGGACCGTCGGGTTCTCCTTCTTTCTCGCGCGGAAATCGGTATTGACTCGCGCGTGCGGTCGGTGTTGCCAATGAGAGGAGGTCCCTCCCATCGAGATTCACGTCGACCGCACGCGTGGAAAGTTGCGCGGCGTGCTTTACGGAGATTAATGACCGGCGGCGCGGAGTGTGTACCTCGCATCATAAATTACACATTTCTTTCCTTTCTGTTTTTTGGCCCGAGCCCCGCTACCCCCCCGCTCGCTTTTTGGGACCACTTCTTTTCGGCAGCGCGCGCTGATCACTCGCGCACCGACGACTTTCCCTTAGTCGGCGACACCGCTGAAAAATACCATCGAATCAATAACTTTCGCTTGTGATTTTAACCTCGGCCTCGAGATATTAATCTCCGCGGGGCGGCGACGCGGCGCCGCCGCCGCGGAGAAAAATCACCGGGACGTCGCTTCGTGCTTTGCTCCGATAAAAGAGACCCGGAAACGGGGGAATAGTTTCGGTTGGCTTTAGTAGAGAAACCCGCTAACAATCACTTGGACCTTTTGGATTGGTTGCGAGTAAATGGGAAATGAATCATGCAAGTTGCATTAGCTAGTAATAGAATGTTTAATACGGTCGATTGTTCGCACGAAGTGGATGTTAAATATCGTCGAGCAAGAAATATGAAACATACCCCCCTATTATGCCTTCTGGGCTTTGGAAGCGGATGAATTGATGAATATTGCCGCAGGAAAAACGCTTTTTTATTTATACCAAAAAGCGTGATATTCATATGCGGCAAGTTGTTCGTGAATAATTAGGGATCGATCAAAAATTTTGGCCAATCGATCGCCTTGCATATATCACTCGGCTGTCGCGTCCTGCCACTATTGAATTCTGTATAATTAACGAAGCGACGTACACGCATTCGTTACTGATTTATTGCCGTAAATTAAGCGCACTCAGATCCCCTCGCGGTCCCCTCCCCGGGCCGGGCAAATGTCCTTATGATGGAATTGAAATCGGTGACAGCTGATGGGCCGGTGCGCGCGACACACTGCCGCGAAATGTCCTCACGTTATTCGTCATTCGATACTCGCAACTCCCTGCGCCGCCCACCGATAGATTTCGATGACAAACGATTTTCGATGGCACGCGCGCCCCGCGCGGCCTCCAATTTATTCGCGATCTGTGCCTCCGTATGGAAATCCGCCCGTTATCCGTCGAGTAGAGTAGAGTAGATATGAGGGAGGACGCCGTGCACGGCAAGACATACAAATCGTGGAATAGCAGTCGGCTCGCGTTAAGCACGCCCGAGTCGCCGATAAAATTATGGTCGGATAAAGCGTTGAATCGGCCCCCGCCGAACATATGCGCATTCATCAGGGATTATTATGGCATATCCAGGTCAAGGAAGCTTACGGAATATTCTGGCGCCTCCCCCGCGAACGTGAGCACAGAAATCGCGTCGTGGCGGCAGCAAGAGTTAGAGAGAGAGAGAACGTAGAAGGAAGAGTGCACAGGCTGCCATGGATGTAGCACAAGGTGAATCATGCTCCCGAACTAATTCGGAAAATGTTGGCGCATTCTGTAAGGTATACCTGATAAGATGCAGGAGTTATTGGCCCGGCCATTACGATAAAGATCGCTCGGAAAACTGGGAACTAGTAGCGCGCTTGGTCCCGCAGTCCACCGTTGCGCTTAGCTCCATCGATGCCGAGTCGATATCGGATCGCACGATTCGGCATCACGTACAAATTACTGCCGCGGAATGCCAGTAATTGAGCCGGCGGGATGTATGTTACTACGAGTCAAAGCCGATGATATTAATTGGCTAAAGTAATTCGCCAATTCTGATTACTGCTTGGAGGACTGTGTCTGGAAACCTGTCGAAAACTGGTCAACTATTACATATACAATGTAGGTGCATATCACTATCTGAGTTAACGAGTGGGTTCAACTAGCATTATATCATAACAGTACAATGGAAAAATGAAGGGAAATAATTCCAAACAACTACAGATCCACACTAGAGATCTATCCCCGTGACTACGTGAGATTCGTCCGAGCGTAAAGAAGTGGAAGCGACGAACGAGGTCAGTTTTTCGTTTTAGCGGCCTCCCGGCTGGCGTGTAATTACATGGTCGCGGTAAAACCGGAAACAACACTGAATGCGGTCCCCGGGAGCTCTCGACGCCAGTCCGATCCAGTTTCCGCGGCCGCCTGTCGAGCAGTAACGAGCCACTTGGCCGTTTAACTGAAGCGCGTTCTCGAGTTACTCGTCGTCCAAGATCGGAAATTAGACATTACGAGATCGTGTCGAGGCTCGAGGCGGTCGGGGATCGATGATGGCGTCGGTTCGAGGGGGAGAGCTTTGTCACGCGGGCCGATTTATTTAATTAACGAGTGCTCGAGACGTGTTGCGCTGGCGGATCGAGCGTGTAGACGCGCAGAAAGAGAGCCTGGCGGATGACTAGTCGTATGGCGCGCTCGGCCAGACGAACATCTCGCTCTCTAGTGCCTGCGCGCCATCGTACTTCCTGTTGCTGATACCGAGGCTGATGCTGTTACTGGCTGCTCTTTCGTAATTGCTTTTCCGCAAGATTGTTAGCCAGCTCGCGCACACTGCGCGCTTCAGTAGCGCGCCTTCCGCCGGGACGAGCGAGCGAGCGGGGGCGGCCTCGGATGAATTTCCCTTCCGCTAATTGCTCGACTCCGAAATCCCAGGCGGCGGCGCGCCGGCAGCCGCCGCCGATCTCCCTGACAAACTGACGATAAATTCTAGTAGCCCGTCAGAGAGAAATTCTATTTTTATTTCGGCCCTCTTTCCCATCTGCGCCACTCAATTGAACTCGAAGCCTTTTGCATTCGGGATCGGCTTCGACGAGAACTATAATCAGAGATATTTCCTTCATAAAGCAGGCTTTATTTTAGTCCTGTAACTTGATCCTTTATCGCATCTTTATCATATCGGTGAAATCGATATAAATGCTGGAGTCAATCACTATACTGAATATCCCGAGATCCAATGACTGTATGGTGATGCCGAGCTCTCCGCAAACCAGTGCACCTCGACGATAATTGAAGCCACGTAGGATATCAATCAAGTTCATCTTTCATTACAACATGTATTCACGAGAGAAATGCAGAAGCCTATCAGGTTTCTGTATCCTGGGGGCTATCAAAGCGAATACCCCGTATATGCTCGCCGATCTATAATTAAGCCTAATTAAACCCTCCGAACTATCTGGAAACCTAATGGCGAGCGGCAAGTTCGTTAAAAGAGCATCTACCCTCGCTGACGGGGTTTCTTACAAGCGTAGGAGTGTTAACAAGCGCCGCACGAAGCTCCTGCTTTAAGGGGGACAGTGGTAGGTTAGCACAATGCGGCTAGAATTTCCAGCGACAGAGATAAAGGGGAAGTACAGGTATATGGGGGTTTAAGGGTGGTGGTGGTTGTCGGGGAATAATATTCATGTCGGTCACGTATGGCAGTAGCCATGGGGAGAGCTAACTGTACAGCCTTGACAAAGCCAGTGTGTCGAGCAAAAAGCGTGTGCGAACCTCCCGCAAGTCAGGCTCCCCGTGCTTGACCATTCGACGAGACATCATCGAGTTTACTTTAGCTACACCCTCCAACCCGTCCACCCTCCCCTCCGGCTGGTGTTTGGTGATCTTAAGCGGCGTGTAAACGCCGCAGCATCACTCGTGGCGTGCTAACGCCGGCAACACGTACCTTCGTGCCCGGGTGCACACGCACACCGAGTACGTGAGCAGCGCGCAGCCTTCTCTCCGTGGAAGCTTAAGTAACAAGAATTAGTCTCGCAGGTCCTTACTGCGCTCGGCACCACCGGCGACGTACTCCAACTATAGCCACTGTTTATCGCACCCCCTCGGCGGTGAGCTCAATGTGCATGTTAGACGCTCGCTGGAGCGAGCGAAATTATATGTAAATTGGGGGAAGGTGGTGGGTGTTTTGGATTCCCAATAGGGTCTGTGGCCGGAGGGCGATGATCGGCGTGGAGGCCTGAATGAGTTGAGTTGGCGGTAGAGAGTGACCGCTGACGGGGAAGTTGACGGATTTCGATGCCGGAGTTTTGTCATTATCGAGCGACGTGCTCCTGTCTCACGAAGGGCGGAGACGCAGCCACGACTTTGAGCGATGTAACAATAGAGCTTCCGCAGGCTTTAACGCAATTGCCCGGCGATAGGCGTGTGTGCAGGGCTTCCGAACGGGATGAGCCAAGGATCCGCGGATAGAGAGGTCGAGCAATAGCTTTGATCCGATGTTTGGTGCACAATGCGTGGAGGTAAACGTGCCAAATCTACTTGTTCGAGCGCTCATTCGATAGGTTTGACAAGTCGCGTGTCCTCCTGTGCGGGCCCTCTGTTACCGAATCCTAGAGACATCATTTATTGGTAAATACCACTGCCACTATCGCGCACCTCCCAGCTCCAATTCCCGTCGCGATAAATCGCTGCCCGTTTCGGGCCAATAAACCGAATATCTATTAACAAATGGTACGAGCATTGAAAAGCTGTCGGTTTCATCAAATAAGCACTTACGGGCAGGTTTGTCGATGGTGCTTTAATTAAAATTCACGCGATAAAGTTTGATTCGGTTTTGAAGTTGGAACTGTTGTTAATTTCAGCTTAAGGAACTTGAAGGAATAGTCGTATTATTGGCTTCGTAAAGGGTAATAGGATTTCGCAAGGAGAAAGTTAATCGTGCACTTTTCACCACTCGACCTATCAATTATCTTAAGTAGTCGTCCTGCGAAAATATCGTATTTGCAATTTTGTAATTTGGAGCGCAAGTGTGTATTTGGTGTATATCCTGTATTTTCGCTTGACCAGGACCCCGGGCCAGTAAATAAAGGTCGACGCTACACTGAATTACGTCTGTTTTTCAAAGCACGCCCCTCTCGATCGTATTATGATTATACCGTGGAAACGAAAAATACTTTATTACTTTCAAAGCGAGCGCTGCGCGAACAAGTTAGCAAGTGAGCATTCGTTCGGAATAAATTTCATAAAAACGTTTCCGAGATTAAAGACAGAAACTCGGTGCTTTATTACGATGATAAATTGGCCTATACCTGCTAAAAAAATCGCTCACTATGCCAGCTGAGTTTTAACTTGTCCGCCCTCTCTTTACCCAAATTGTTAAATTAGTAGAAATGGGCCCTGGTGTTTGGAAAACATAAATTCCTCGAGGCAATTCTTCGGTTAATTAATACTCCATCGTATTACAGGAGTTTTTCGAGATTTTTAAAGTGAGTTACGACAACCCTAATTAACTTGGAATTTTACGTCGATTAAGAGTTCATGCAATTACCTGAGCTATAAACGGGGTCGGCTCATTAACTGTCGGAACTTTTTCGCGAGAAATGTTCGCCACAACAGTTTTCCAAAAAAATGGAAAAAATTAGCCGGGTTATGCATTTTCTCCTTTCAGTTTTCATAACCTTTGGAATAACGTTATGTCGTCTCAAAGAGACCACGTGAAATGAAAATGCCACGAATGCAATACATATTTTACTAATCCCATATCAATAATAGGCACTCGCAGAATCACGGGGACTTGGTGTCATGGGAAATCCGTGCAAGCCGGTGACGAGAAAGGGAAAAAACGCGCGTGAAGCCGGCAGTTGGGGGGCGAAGCGTAACGAGGAAAAATTAATAAGAGCACTTTCGCGCCGGCAAACCCTCCTAAGGGGGGAATGCAGTTATTACGGACGAGGGGTTGCGGGTGTAGTCGATGTCGCGAGAATGTCGAGCCAATATTGTCGGAGCGTATGGCAGGAGCGGGCACACAATCGCTGTTATTACTCGACATAAACACTGCCACCGATAACAAGGTGGTAACCTCTGTCCCCTCCCGCCCCTCGCAACCCGCAGCCTCCCTAATGGCTGGCCACAAAAACGCCTCTCTAAACATACGCGCCAGCCAGCATTCTTTTGTAGCGAGGATTTTATTGCGGCTCGTTTATCGCACGCGCGCGCGCGCCGACGCACCCCCTGTAAAGCTGGCGGGCAAAAGGGAGTGCGGACGAATCGAGCAACAATCCCCCCCTTCGCTGGTTTACAGGACGCTTATTGTGCGAGCATTACGCGCACCCCTTTCCGCGGGAGTGTTCCCGTCGCTCATTACGCTCCTGGAGTCCCTCGACTAAACCTCTGCACATTGAAAGTGTCCACCCTTCTTAATCCACCGGGAGAGAGACTTCCTTTTCGATTTTACGCCCTGTTCTCGGATTATGACTGGCCGCGGGTAAAAAGCAGCCTGGTTTGTTACGCGCAGACTTATTGTTGGGACAAAAGCTCATTACTTTTTGTTAAACAGAGTTTGTTAAGCTCGAAGGGAGAATAGATGCTCGTAATTTCTCGTGGGAAATAGATGGAACTAGAACAGTCGACTGGCGTATTAATTATCCACAGCTTCGATAAATAGAGAAAAAGAAAAGCGATTACTGGAAAAAGGACTGGAAAAAGGAAAGAGTCATCAATCAAAGCATTAGCCATTCGCTACAGAATATTATACTTGGTTATCGTCGCTGATTTATTAATTAATGAATTATACAAACTGACCACCTATATTTATCCAGTTTAATTTCACCAGCTGATTGGCTCAAAGTTTCCACTTTCCCTTGGGGCTATTGCATTTTCCGAGTAACGTTAGTGTGGGACAAGGGAGTTTTCAGGGCTAAACCGGACTCCCAGTAGCGCGAGTGCCGAGAAAAACAGGGGAAAACGATTTTCCCCGAGAACCAGTCGTCTCATATCTTTGGCCGGGATCGGAGGATTGGTTTTTTCTCGGCGAAATTCTTACGCAACATTGCGCCCCTGTACATTAGTTTCTGGCGGGGGTTAACGAGTGAGAGGGCGCAAAAGAGTGATCGACGAAAACTCCTTTCGGGCAATAAATCTTGCACCCCAACCTTACTTCTCTCCCTGACGAATTTCAAGTAGAGATTTCGTGACCTCACCAAGAAATATTACGTTGGGGTAAAGTCAAATATTGAGCGAGCATTACTACATCACTACGCCTTTTACTCAAACCAAGTACATTTATTTTGTCAAACATGATTAAACTCTTATACCGTTCCCATTTCATTGTAATATTTAATTCGCGCACTGTGACACAGTCCTTGAATATTGTTGAATATGTTTCAATGATTTGTCTCTGCATTTGCAAGTTTTATTAAGAACACTTGGATCCTCTAGATAGAGCCGTTACAATTAAGGCATTAACAACATTTATCCAGAAAGAAGTGGAGTATCTATTTCCGATCGATTAATATTCCAGTATTAATGAAACATTTGCACGTCCTTTTACTTATGATAAATTTACGACCCATTATACGAGACTGGCAGACCTCGTCCCGAGCGAATGCACGCAGTTAAAGCAACACAGAGTAAGGGAATAAGCAATAAAGGGTCAAAGGAGGTTGGAGTGCACTCGTTTCAGGCTGACAACTGATATAAAATATATTAGTGCTGTCGATCGCCTTTGTACAGCGGGAGTATTAGCCCGGTAGTAAGTAGGCTCGATTTTCCTATTACAATATGCATAAACTCCTCGGCTTCACTCGAACACGGCAATCGTTTTATTAAGGCATTCGGTATTAATGGGACTCCCATACTCTCTTTCTCTCTTTGTTCTCCCCGGGTAGGCAGGGGTCTCGAATATCGCGCAGCCGCCCTGCAATTCGAGAGCTCGATCTCGACCTGTCTCCCCCGCTGTCTTTGGCTTCCTTCGCTCCGATTGCTCGTAAAGGGTCATTGCTAATAAATACTGGCCGGGACTCTCGAGTTACTTGAGGACTGCGAGAGAGCATTATCGTATCCTCGGCCTAGCGACATCGATGGTGCTCGAGAATGCCGTCGGATGAATTATGCGACGGGAGCATTACGCGTTGACTTGAGTAGAGAGGCGCAAAGCGAGTCGCAAGGAGACCAACTTCTCCCGGATACAACGGGAACGGGCGCCTTTTACGTGCGAAAGAAGTGCGCTACACTTGGGAGCCGAAATTCCTTTGATCGAACAGGCGCGACGAGGAGAGGCACTGCCGGTGGAAATGAATTAGCCACTGATGCAAAACGAATCGGCAAAGTGTGGGCGCCGTGTGAACGCGTCGAGGGGCCCCTTAAGCTCTCTCGCTTTGCTACGGTGATGACAAGTGAGGGTAAAAAGAAGAGTGCGTTAAAAGAGAGTGCGAGATTAACTGGTTTAAAGAGTAGCACACCAATTTCATTCGCTTATTGAGAATTATATTACATTAGGATTTCTTATTTTGGTGGAGTGCAGTAATGTGTATTATTAGCCAAAAAAGAAGTAATTAGTGAAGTCACGCGCTAAGTACATATGTATAGTGCGACGCGCGACAACCGAGGATACTTTTTCCGAAGTTATATCTATTTGGTGTTGGATATTGCGTGCTGAAATTATCAGTATACAGTCACGTTGCTGAAACGCAAGATTGACACTGGCCCGACGGATCTCGATCTTGTTAGCTCGGCGGATTCAATTCCAGAAAGGATCTCGCTGTTGCCGTTTCTTAAATTACATCAGACTCGCGAGGACAGTGGGGGCACTGACCTATATTAGAAAGACTAAAACAAATCTAGAACCACTTGTTGAGCTTCTCATTCATAGGAGCTCTTTATCCCGGATACAGTGCCTGACGTCTTAGTAATTAGATCAATCTTCTTTTAATACCTAGTGTCTTTCTCTCTCGGCATCAACTACTTAAAGATCAAAGAGAAAACTAGTGAAGCTCTCCTCTTATTTTTCACTGCCACCGTAGCC
Organism: Crossocerus cetratus; assembly: GCA_963675795.1. Taxonomy (NCBI): domain Eukaryota; kingdom Metazoa; phylum Arthropoda; class Insecta; order Hymenoptera; family Crabronidae; genus Crossocerus; species Crossocerus cetratus. Next base: position 6,411,255 of record OY776664.1, on the reverse strand, counting down.
TTTCAATATAATTGTACTAAACAATTACTAGTAAAACTAATCGTTCACACTTTCCAATTTCGACTACTAAAGTTACGGTGCGGCCACTCCTCGTAGAATGATTGAAGATTTCTCTGATTCTCAGTTACAATGAAACTTCTATAGGAGTAGCAATTGTGAGCCAAGTGTAGAAGGCGTCTCCCTCCAACTTCTCATTTATCATCCTCACGCATGGCTAGGAAAACTAGTACTCGCTCTCGTGTTCATGGAGTCTGAAATTCTCCGCGAGTCATTGTAGTCTTACCCGAGAGAAATGCAAAAATCGGCGCTAACAATAGAGTCAGCTCACAGGCATCGGCGCGAGTGGAGATTGAGGCGAGTTCATGTGTATCGGGGGCTGCTTTCTAAGGCTTGTTTGTTCGCTATGATATACGATCGAGAGAAGTAAAAGGATTGCGTGGAGAGAGCGACAAGCGTCCAAATGGGTAAGCTGTCCTCCGCGTCTAGCGTTCCCACCTTCCTTCGCCTATCGCGTCTTTTTCTGTTATTATAGTTGTAGCCGGCATATAAATAAATCGCCGCCACTGCACATGTGTGTGTGTGTACGCTACAAAAGAAGTTTCGTATGTCCGAAACACTCCACTCCGCGATATCTAGAAAATCGCCAGGGGCGAAGCGATAGAGACGAAGCTTTTTTACGCCAGGGGACAAGCTGAGCTTCATGATTGATACGGTTCTTGCACATGAAATATTGATATCCACCTCCTATTTATATTCCCCTTTCGATCCTCTACTTGTGACTGGACGCATTTGCTTATTGCGAGAGAGACAAGTAATAAAAATCGATGACTATTGCATGTCCCCCACATTTGCATGAATCCAGTGCGGTTTTATGAGTTTCGCGTTTCGTACGATTTGAAATAATTATATCTGAGGGTTTATAAGTTTCGTTTTACAGATTTGGTGAGAGACGAAATGGGACGGAGGGAAATATTAAAGGAAAGGAGAAAGAGGAGGAGCGAGTGAGTATAGGGGTGGATACTAGTTCATTGCTGACGTGGGTGAGGGGGAAGAGGGGAAGGAGGGCGAAATAAACTTTGGGTGAGCTTAAGTTATTACCGCCAATCACATTCGGAGCTTTTACCGTGGGAAGAGGCAGCTTTCGGGGCTGCTACCACTTCACATTCTCTCATCCCTGTCTCTCTTTCTTGTTTTCTCTTCCTCGCTGCCGTTTCCTCCTCTGCGCTCTCGCCCGAGATACTAAATGTTAATTCCATATTCATGGAATTAGTACGTTCGTCAAGCCGCCGCGCCGCGCCACGGACGGCACGGCATGGCACGCATAATTCTCCGCCCCGGCAGGAGTTGCACGAATCTTCCGCTCCCCGGCTGCCAGTCCCGGGATATTTCCGTAAAACGACCACTTTTAATGCACTCGTCAACAGCACAACCTCCCGCAAATTCCCTCGGAGAAGCAGCAGGCGCGCGGGCGCACGAAAAAATCCATTAGCATTCATTGGAGTTTACGGTGACTTTTACGCCGCGCGCTTAGTGTTGAGTGATAGAATCGGATGAATCAGATTTTACGCGTCGGATTTGCCGGGGCGTGAAATGGTCTTGAATCGCACGTCACTTGCCACCCACTTTCCACGGGCTTTATTTCATAACTATTTTCGGGAACAGCGATTTTTTATATTCTCGCTATTTGAATATACATATATTAAATAATTCCTACTTCTCGAATACTTTTCTAATTCTATTCTTTACAAGTTTATTATGTTATTACAAAGATTCTATCCTAATTTTTCTAAGTGACGACTAACTTAGGTCCTGGCAGATTAGATTATTTCCTACCATACACAGCGTGTGGGTAATCTGTCGAACTCGAGTCACTCGTTGGCGTCTCATGATAAATTATTCTTACGCGAGCTTGGTCATTCCACGGTTTACAGCGCATATGGCTTATGTCAAAGAGAGGCCTAAATAGGTAGAAGCTTTCCCTCCTGGTCTTTGTCAAGCACCGAGCGCTTGGTTTGGCAAAGAGTGACAGACCGAAACGGCTCGGAATTGATGATCAGCTCGCCGATCGATTGGCAGGTTTTTCGGCCTCGGCCACACGTGCCGAATGCCTGAGCGCTAATTAATGACAATGGCACTCGGGGTATGCGACGAATCGCGCCATCCAGCTTGAAACCATTATTCAACTTTGTTGGCAATACATAAATGTAGAGGAATTATTAAGATTATGTTAATGGAGCAAAGTAGCTTGGGACCCTTGGCGTCGAGGATCGTCTTGGGATGCTTCCAAGCCGTAAGGAATTCAGGATGAGGGGCTTTCACTTTCACTAATTTTTCCATTAATCAAAGGACTACTTTTTAAATCCCCAAAGTCCAAAGCTATCAGGAATTTCCGAGACCGAATGTAGTATTGCAGCATCGTATCAAGTTACCTGTACCACAAGTTATGAGGGACGACTGGCGCATGTAAAGTCACGAAGTTGGAGCATCGGGCGCTGTTGAAATTCGCATGCATAGTCATTGGCTTTCACTAAAGTGAGTACGATGAGCATAGGAGATGGTGATCGTCGATACCTTTCGATCGCAAAATCGATATACATATACATATGTATACGCGGAGCCAGGCAGGGAAACCCCATGGAGCACAATCGGCCTCCTAACGAATATAATTCCAACGAAAAAATGGCGCGGCCGACTCTGTTGTTGGTCGAAAGGGGGGGACGAAGGGGGGGCAGCGCGATCGAAGGTTACTTTACAATTTTATCTGGTCGTTTCGCGCCGCTAATTGGCGTGCCATAAAAAGAGGGTGGCACGAATAAACAAAAAGGGCGCGAGCCAGCAAGGCGAGCAGGGAAAGCGAGACGGGCAGAAAGGTAGTACGCGATAGACAGTGAACTAAAAACCCGGAGAAAGGGCGAGGGGAAAGGGTGTGCATGTGTGCGGAGGGTGAACGGGAAGGGGATACTACACGAAATTGGGAAAACGTGGATGGAAGGGCGGGGGGGACAGGGCCAGGCAGTCGCTGGCTAAAATGCCGGCATCGGAAAAGCAATTGTTCGGATTAAACGCGGCAGTTTTCCCGCGGCCTTTTTCATATCGTGATTTAATTTATTCGCACGACAGAGAGCCCCCCCCCTTGGCCCCTATTTCTCGCCCCTGACGTTCTAACCACGAATGGATGTGTGTGTGCACGAGCGCGCGCAATCGAATCGCGATTACAGCGGCGGAGGTTGATCAGAAATTCGAAATATTCAATTAATTTTACGACATGGGCCGCAGTCGACTGCCCTCCCAAATCACCCATTATTTCGACGGCCAATACTCCAAATGACTCTCGACTTCCTTATCTCCCGTGCTAATAGATCGATTTCCAAACCGCGCGAAATAAAGGCCGGCGCTGTCGCCCCTGCTAGTCTCGGAGAGCCAGATTTTTGTCAATAGCGCTTTCCCTCCCTCAAAGATGAGCACTATGAGGTACACGATTAAGAACTAATTTCGTGACCAGTGCGCTCGCCACCCTTGGTGAATTTACCAGTGGGATTCGCTCGACATTTGTCTCTTTCTTATTACATACGTGACAGCCATGCATAGTACCGGGGCGCTCGTGCGTCAGATCCTTAACACTCGTTTCTATTCTCGATATTTCAGCCGGGCGATATGAAATATTCATCGCTGCCAGAGTTAGATCAGGGGGGAGGCGTGTGGGGCTGATCTATAACAGACGAGCTGCCTAGGAGCCATTATGCAAGCGTGTAAGCATGTATAAGTTCGCTACAAATTTCAAATTGACTCTGCCGGAAGGGACTAGTAGTACCAGCAGATATATGTTTCGAAGCATATTAGCTTAGTTTCAACATATTTCCAAAGATATCTCGTTTTCTAAGAGTAGAATCATTGCAATTGAATCTATTTTCCGATTAAATCTCCAATTTTAATTGTCATAATTGCGAAATCCTCTATACTTCGGGAAAATAACCACGGGGAACTGATGCAACGCTTTGAAATTTCCGAAATAGTTACAGCAAAAGGTCTTTTGGTCTGGGCGTGTGCTTGGTTGGCTCTGAATTATTTAAATAAACGCGTTTAATGACACCAGCGGATGGGAGCTTTGTTACTCACGAAATGTTAGCATTAACATGGATATATATTCGTGGGCATAGGATAATTTGTTGTACGGGATGGGTCCCGACCGCAGACAAACTATGCCTGTCTCCCCCGCACGTACTATGTATATCCAACATTGTCCTGGCACGCACTGACATTTTTATCGCACTAATTTATTGGCCTCGCCGATGGCGGTAAACCCCAGCAATTTGTATGTCAGTTGTACGTTTCATGTTTTTCCACGCGTAGCAATTCGAAAGTACAGCGGGTAACATAAGAACCGGGCAGAAGGGACTTGGTGGTGAAACTGATGGTAAAACACTTGTCACTGAATTGGTGGAAACTGCAAGCAGAGATGAGCATCAAGCGCAAATTGGGGTCAGCGTCCGTTTGCTCGCGGTGAACCCGTTCATTCCAGGCGTCCAATACTTCTGTCGGAGGTTTAACGCGCGATATTATAGGAATTCTCGCGTTACATGGTAGTACACAAAGCGGACACGACGTTCGGGAGGTAAGAGAGTCCGCACGAGTGATCTAAGAAGGGAATCCTGATAAGTGAAACGGCGTTTGTCAGCGTGGCGACTTGAGGGGACTTAAAGCGCTATTGTAAGGAGCTTTAAGGTTTGGCTTAAGTGGCTCAGCCGCTGAAAGGAAAGCAGGAACCCTTGAGAGAGAACCAAGATCCCGTAGATATAACATGCAATCGGTCATGATACTTTCTTCCATGCTCCTTATGGAATCGTTACATCAGACAATGTCTCATTCGATTTACTCTTTCAACCATGATCTAAGTGTTCACGATTTTAATCCATCGACCGTTTCCTTCCTTTGAATTCCTAGGCTTCAATTAGCCTGGAAAGTTCTTGCACGAAAGCTCAAACTGTTTCGCCTGTTTTAGTAACTCACTATTTCGCAACCGCGCCGCGAAGCGCGAGATGGAAAGGGAAACCGAGTGCTTTCAAATATTGCGAGTATCTTTGCTCGCCGCCCCCTTTTCCCAATAAAGTTTCCGAAGGCTTTGAGCCGTAAAATCCGAAGCAGGCTGTGTAAGGCGAACGCATTGGCGCCAGAATTTTTCCAAGGGAGAGAGAGCGGGAGAGAGAGAGAGAGAGAGGGAGTTTGCCGGTTCGGGACAAAGGTATCGGAGAAAGCGTTACAGTAGAGCGATCTTCGCCAAGGGCTCGAGCCCTCGCGCCGCAGGTTTAATCGACTTCTCGAACTCCGCCTGAGTATACGTTGTCCCGGTTCAGTATTTGTTCCGGCCTATCAGTTCTCGATACCGATATACAAGCAAAGCTAACTTTCGCTCGACTCCTCAAACAAACTCGTAACCCCGAATTGGCCGGCTCCGAGTTTCTCCCTCCGTGCGCAGCTTGTTCTCCACTTGTATGTATGTTGTACGTAGAATCGGGCGCTTCTCTGACCCGTTGATAAAAGATGCTGACACTCCTCGAGCGATAGTTAGCTCGTACTATCGCAAGTGGACTGCGCCTCGAATTAGTGTACTCTTGTTCCTAATATGCTTCTGCTTTTAGCCTTTCGGATTCAGGGTCGTTTGCTAGGATCAAGTGATTGCTACTGATTAACATTTTCTATCGCATCAGTAGCTTTATGAATTATCAACCATCACCATTTCCGCGAATATAAATTAGGTCACTCAATGATGCAGTACGCTTCATATCATATGCATTGGATGCTACATCTCGCTGTAACATATAACAGATTTTAAAGTAAATTGAATATGTAACTTTCATAAAATAGATTAACTTGGCATTATTAATTCAGACGATTAAAATCTGCAGTATTCCCTTCTCCCGTAGAATTGATGTTACCATAAAAATCCAGCGACCTAATAATTCGCTTCTTCTAATGAAAATTGCGAGAGAAGAGTCTCGTGCATCGTCAAAGGAAAGAAGAGGGGTAAAGAGTAGCCAGGGGAATATGTTCCCGCAGAAACGAACTAATGACTGTGTTCCTCTTAGAATCTTGTGTCCCGGGTGAACAAACCCGGTGGCGGGTGGGCGCGCGAGATGTAACGTCATGCGCCAAATTAGCAATGCAAATGCTTTGTCCCATTTTACGGATGGGCAGCCAGTATAAGCTGCATAAGCCGCAGTAACAAGTCGGCCCGACAAACACGTGCAAATACAGTTAATGTTCTGATTCCTGGTGCCAACGAACCACACCTAGCCCTCTCTGGCGGGGCGAGCGTTAATACGCGCCGGAGTAAACACACAGGCTCTCGCATCTGGCGAAATCCCTAAATAGCGTCGGGCGTTTGCCGCTCAGCCTGCGAGGAGTAATTGCCAGGGAAAAATCGTTAATGAATTCAGAACCTAGTTACTGACGAGCCGCGGGGTACTGATGTTAACGCACGGGGTTACATCGCATTTCAGTGGAAGCAGTCGACTAACTTGGAGAGTAGAGTTTAAGTAGAGTAAGCGTGCGACAGACATCGCTGGAAAAAGTTGGTACATTAAGCGATTAACGGATAGTTCGGTGGGCCATAACAGTAGGTCCGCTTGAAGCCCGTCGGCCACAGGACGAGCCGCTGCCCGCTTAAGTCATCGGGAAAATCAATCGAGCTACATACTACGAGCCTCTTTCGTGTTCTGCGGGGGACAGTTGACCGTGTAAAAAGTGTCCCGGAGGAAAGTCGAATGCGAGAAGAAAAGGCACGGCGACGGATGGTTGAAGGGCGGCCGCCGCGGGGTTGCCGAGGGGGATTATAAATCCTAGAAAGCGCTGCGATCCGGCTGCTTTTTAAAGGAGACCTGTTAAACTAACCGTGGAAATAGCGTTTATACGTAAGTCCAGCCGGAGAGATAAGAAGTGGAGTCTGCAAGAAGTCGGGTCGTCGGAGCAACGCGCGATTTATTACGATTCAGGCCGGAGCCTCCTCAACCTTTCGCCGCCAATGAGGGAAGCCGTAGCCCGGTAGCAACCTTGATTCCTCTCCAGTCCCTGGACCTCCTCCTTCCAGTCGTTTCTCTAACCACCCTCTCAATAGGGGAAGATTGCTCTACGAAAATGCCACTTAAACCCACAATGATGTACTGGAGAACAGATATCGAGTTGGTGTTGCTTTAAACAAAACATTCTTGCTGTCATCCTATACGCAAGATTGTCAGCAAACAGTTGATTTGAAAGAGGTTCGCAAGATATTAGAACGACATTATGAATATGAATTAAAGACATCATGGGAAAGCAAACGAAAACATACAGACCAACTGTGAGCCGAGGTACTGTATGTTTTCAAGGGAGGAAATGAACAGTTCCCAAGAATTGGAGCTGCAGTCTACAATAGACGCAACGTCGGATAGAAGACCCTGCGAGAAGCAGGGGAAAGAAGTTGTATATGTGGTTGGATTTTAGAAGCAATGCGAAGCCATTCATTGAGAACAGCATATTCACATTCATATAAGGCCGTTCCTTCAAAAAAGAACCCTTGCAATTTATGCCGTGACGGAAAAGTGATGATTAATTCGTGGTCTCGAAGGAGCTTGGTAACTGGCCGTGTGCAACCAACGAAATGTACGTGGATTCATCACTTGGTGCAACAATGAAGAATAATCTGAATCACAAGGAAGCTCGTCCGTCTCTTTAACACTGACGCAGTCGTCTCTCGTAGAGAGGGTCCCGTGAAGGGAAGTGGAGATATTTTCGTGTGATCGCTCAGCTTTAATAGGCGAGAGGTGTAACACGACGCGACGTCACGACCGTAGCGGTCGCGTGCTCGTGCTGCCTCGCGGAGAACGGAGAACGGAGAGGAGGAAAAAGGAATTCTCTTTCACGAAAATTAACTCTTCGCCCGGGTGTTACTCTTATCGTCGTCGGCGTCGTCGTCTTCGTAACATCGCGTGCCCGACGCGTCTCCTCCCTTGAAATACTGCTTCCACCCGGCCCCCGTTTTCATTGCGAAAAATTGCCGGAACTCGGTTTCTCCCGAAATTAGCCCGGCATTTGTGAACGAGGATGGAACCACCGGGATTTAACTAGACACTCTTCTCATCCCTTTAAGCCTGCTACTGTACACCAGCTGGCCTTGTATACTTGACTGGCGAAACCATTTACTTTGGACACGACGTCTCGTCCAAGCTCCCTCCCTCTACCTTCAACCTCGATGTTCTTGTTTATAACTGGCACAATACTTTTCTACGATGCCTGATTTCAGTTCTGCAATGAGTGAAAAGAACATTTCATACATTAACGTTTAAAGCAATCACAGTTCCAGGCGTACAATTGATATTCTGAATTTGCCATTTCGAATTCAGGAGGATTGAATCTATGATCAGATTCATTCAATAGGTTTAAAAGGATCCGCCCATTTGTAAGCATCGTCGCGAGAGCAGTGCAGTGGTCTAATTGAGAGAGATGAACGGTCCCAGAAAAGCTCAATCCTCCATCACATTCTGCCCCATATAAAGCCCTTGGTGGATTTGCCGTATTTTTCAGTAGGGATGCTACAGCATATTTGATTCCCAATTTCCAGAGTTTAGTGCACGCGAACCATAACGCACGGGTTAATCAGAGCGGGTCAGCGATATGCGGAATAGTAGTTTTACGTTCGAACTCGCTTTATGCTTTTCCCTAAAACATGAACATCCGCACACGCTGGTGTATACCGATTTCTTTCATCGATGTTCTGGCATACGTCGTATGGTTTGCGTTTGAAAGTGCTATTGCCATAGTGCTTTCCACCCCATTTTTCTCCTCCCGGCTTTCCTCCCACAATTCTATTTTTTGTTTGAAAATGTGTAGCTATTGTTTTCGCCCGGTGGCGAGTCTCGTTTTGTGCCATATTATATAGTGCAATCCAATTTTCGTTTCTGATCGACTGCGCCCACCTTTATTCGACGCGCGCCGTCAGTATTATCCGCGATATTACGCGCGTTCCGAATCGAAAACGGTATTATCCAGCCCTTCGCACTCTACTGAGTTGTCCTCATCCAAGTCTGGGGGGTGTATGAAACGCTTTAAACTGGTGTCAGGAGTAAAATAGTGCAATCTTTATTTAAGCGTTCAATCCTTTCGCCACAGCGTTTGGCTACCGACTGCCTAACGTACGCTCGTCGCCACTGCGTAGTTGCGTACCCGCTCCACCGCGTACCCTCCACCGCGTTCCCTCCACCGAGCGACTGTTCTCCGAAGACATAAAGATAAGGGGGGCTCACTTCTTAGAATGCCTGTGCGAGTCGCAACTCGCTCGGCAACGGCGTATAGCAACGAGCTCGGACACGTTCGCCCTTTGCTCCGCTACAAAATGTCGCCTACACACATTTTTGGACTTTTGAAATCAAAACACCGACGACGACGTATCTTACGTGCTTCACCGTAGACGCTCGAAATACCAAACGACCGAATAGCTATTGTGACCGTGTAACTTTCTAAGTTTAACTAAATGAGACAGCGGTATGAATTTCCGGCGACAAGCTGCATCCATTCCCAGTTTTAATGCAATTACGGATAAATGGCGGTAAAGAGGGGATTGGACTTTACAGAGATGTGCGTGCGGATATGTGGAACGCGTTCACTGAACGGGCCTGAGTGCGGAAATCACGTGGCAAATTCTATTGGAAACCGGAACCAAAGTGGTTATCGAAATGAAAAGAGAATAGGGCCGCTCGATGGTAATTCGTCGGGAGGTACCATAGGCAACACCAATATTGACGATGGTGGTCGGCATTCTCGCCTTTTCACCAACACAGAAGTCGCTTTACGCCCGGCGCGCTCATGTTATTGAAGCTGCGGGCGCGCTGGCGGAATAATTATGTCGTTAACTAGTAATCAGGCAGCCGAGTACTGCCTTTCTCGCGATTAGCCGGTAATTTCACGACAGCCCTGCAACAATGCCCATCCCAGTATGCCTTTTGTTCGCCAAAATACGGAGCTGATGCAGGGGCTGCCTCTGCACTCCCCTACCTCTGCCCATAGCCTGCGCTAGTCTCGAATGGCGGAAATTGCCGTGTCCGAATTCGTGTGGCGCAAATTCTAATTTCAAACGGCGCGGCGCTCGCTTTGCTGCCTGTGCCAAGACAAACACGATAGTTGCTAGGAAACGGTTCGAATTTATAGAATGAAGAAACGAAACGCTGTGGGCTAACACCGATTAATAATTTTGTTACGAACGATCGCAAATGGTGAAAATGAACGAAATGTTAGTAAATATCGTACTTCTGAAGCTCCATTTAGACTCCCATTTGGTTTCCATTTAAAAACTGGATAGTTCTCGCACACGCTTCGGAAGCTTACCGAGGTTCATTCGATCAAAGGGTATAAATCCTGCATTGGCGAGCACTTTGAGAGTTCGCGATTCGCCAATCGGAAGTTTGTCGAACATATCCACACGTTAGTTGGTTAGAGCAGCGTTATGTAACTGTAGGGAAACCTGATCGTACGGTTTAATTAAACTCTAACGAGGAGTTCCGATATATAATCGTCCAGAAACTGTATCAGGGGAAATCTAATAATCACGTATAATATTTCGAGAGACGTGTACCCCACCCCGGGAGATTTTCCAGTATAAAGATATAATTTTGTCGAATATGTATAAAAATGCCGGAAATGAAATGGTTAAAGAAGATTACCGCACGGGTCCCAGGTACTCCCGGACACTTTGCCCCTTTACACTGCGATATAGTGAAAGGATGGACTGCCGGAAAGCCGCAGCGCAGACTTGCGGTGGTGTCGGGGCAAAAGCTCCTGCCGTGCAGTAGCCTAGGCTCGCTTTTCCAAGTGGATTTCGAAAAACGATAAGGCGAGCTAAACCGCAACAAAGGAAGCGTCCGCGACCGGTTTAGTCCAACGGGATCAAAGCTCTCTCTATTTGCTTCTCTCTTTCGGAATCAATTACATTCACCAAACCTTCCAAACTAATTAATAACTAGTGATCGTTTTGTGTCGATTAATGAATGAACAATGTTCCTCGAATCCTTCTGATAAGTTCTATTTTTTTTAGTTATTTGTCGATGGTCTATTGTAATAAATAGTACAAGAAATAGTTGAACATATGATCGGATAAGATCATAATCTGTTACCCCCACTCGCACAGTGTATAACATGTATGCGAAAAATCGCAATTTCCTCTCACAAGATTACTGTTCGCCCGGGCACAATGGCGCGCAGTACATTCGTGAAGAGTGCGGAGTGGAGAATCTCGGTGGACTAATTAATGTTCTCATGCCATTCTTCACAATTGGAACGTCGTTGACTCTGCGGATAGCGTGGGTGGCAGTGAGGAGAGCTCGCTACTAGAGCCGGGTAAACTGGAGTGAGGTCGAAAGGGGTGGTGGGCGGCGGAGAGAGGAGAATATCTCGGGCGGGACGATGCGGTAGCAGCCACTTACCTCTTTATCTGCCAGCTGATGAACTCTGCAATGTAGGAAAGCGGTCTGGCCAACTGCGGTCGTTACGTTACGCGGTACGTTCATCTCGAAGCTCGGCGAATTGCTGCTGGTGTTGTGATTTCCGTAGACCGTGCCGGCCATTAGCTTCTGATCGCGTGCGAACGTGCCTGCAAAAATACCCAAGCAACAATTATAATCGGAGTCTTCTCACTCTTTCTATCATTAATATAATTTCATCTCGTTTAATCTATTTTTCATTAGAAAGGTAAATGTTTTATAGGACTCTCTGTGTGGGGTGTTAGATTATAATGCAACGTGCTTCGACGAAATGAAGGAAATAAGCTTCACACAGACTAAAGTTTAGTAGATCGTTGTGAGGGATATATTTTTTGAAATAAACACCATATGCGCCTCGTAAATTGGGGGTACCCATTGCGAAATTCATGACAGCCGGCGCAGAAAGTTAGCCATGAAAGCGTAACCAAAGAGTGCCGCGCGTTAACTCTTAACGGATAATTCGATAAAATTCCGCGGGCGCCACTAAATTCGATATTATAACGCTCTCTGCTAATGCGTTTAATGCGCCTATAAATTGCATTCATTAGCGGCGAGCACTCGTTGCAGTGCGGGATACTAACGGCCTCGTAAGCGAATCCACCATGCCGAATTTACAAGTGCTATTAATGAATTCGCGAATCTGCTGCTGGTGACATCTTCGCTCCATCGATGCGAACGGCCCGGAAATATATCCTCTTTGTTGTTCAACCTAGCACAATACTCCAATTACCAAACAGCTTCCTGAGGCATAAACTTTACCGGATTTAGAAATATTCGAATCATTCCACTTGGCCTCTCCGCGATATACCCACATTTATATAACAATAGCGCGGGAGTATCATTAACAGGATGTTAGTAATATTCACTCTGAAATATGTAGCTGGACTTCCTTTGGAAAAGCAAACCGCGATTTCTCCCAATTTCACAGTTGGCTATTCCAGTGAAATGCCAAGTGCCGGTGGGTAGTGCGTAGCCGCACTTGCTTGCACGCGGCTGCTAGTGATACTTTGAGCTCATTAATAAAGCGACGGATTAAGTGTCCATTGGCTCGCGTCAATTTCGGCAGGCGGCGATTAATTGAAACGCGACAGCGCGGCCAATTATCCCGAGCGCCTCGATTTATAGTAGAGTGGTGGACGGATTAAAATGTAAATTCATAAAGCCCCCGGCCCGATAATGCCCCTTCCCTATATATGTATAGCGCATACTTTTAAGCGCTCGGACTTCTCGCGACGGAGCATATTCGAGACTCGAGTGACGAGGAGGGCGGTTTCAAGATTTGAATAAGATTTGAATTTTCAGTTCACTCTCCCCGTCAAAGTTGAGACCATCGTGCTGCGAGATTTGCATTACTCGTCCCGCGCATTATAAAGTAAATTCGATGAGGATGCTCGACCCTTAAATATATTTAAACGTGACGCACCATGCGCGTAATTGCAAACGAATTAAATTCAAATCGTCAACCTCTAACACGCTTTCATCCGACCTTGGTGTCTTTAAGGAATAATCACGATCAACGACGATAAATTAGAAAACAGTTATATGTATAGTCTTATTCCCTTGCGCCTTTAATTGATGACTATAAATTCACCTCTTTTACTCATAATCGATCATTGCATAAGATATTTCTGCTTCTGAAACGATTGTCACTCGTTATTCAGTCGCAAATGGTACTGGGAATACATACTGTAGCTCCTACGTTAGCGATTGAAAGCTCCTACATTAATCAGACATTAATATTAGAGCTCCTCTACGACGAGCTCCTACCAGAGATATAATTAATGCCATGCTTCCTCTTCCTCACTGTTCAACGGTCGTTGGACACGTCGCTTTCTGTTTATTTACTCAGGATTGCGGTTAAAAACATGCGGACGGTTCTAAGAGTAGTGGAGTATATCCTTGCGGGAGGAATCGCGTATTCGTCGGTAAGCTTTTCATTTATTAGTCAGAGAATTTTATCAGAGGAAAGTCGGAGGATGCGAGCGCGCGATATTTGCAGATAGCGCGGAATCTTACGGGGGAGTGGGATGCTCTATTTCTAAAAGACTGATATTCCATTGGAGACTGGTACGGTGCTTTCGAGTGCCGTTCGCGGATATTACTATTCCTTGGCTAAGTGCTCGCGCTTGGACTTGAGCTTCGGGCTTCAAGGAGCTCTGCAGCCTTTTTTCGCTGTCTCGGCAACTGATTTTTCTTAATTGGTTGGCGCACGTCCCGAGCGAATTAAAGTCGGCTACTGCTGTTGACGTTTTTCAAAATCCTAATTCCATAATTAGCTGCCTTTGAATGACACTTTGTCTGTGTCGACATACAGTTTTAATCTTTACTGTTATTGATTCAAACCATTCGACAAAGTTCTTTCCACCCTTGGTCGGTGGGTCAGTCAAGCTCGGCATGTATCGCTATTATTAATTGACAGATGCGAGATCGTTGAATAACTCGGGAGAATTAAAGGGATGTAATCACGCACGGCGTAAAAGCCAACGGTTCATCAGAGTCGGATTATATCGTGGTGTCCGATTGCCATCAACGAAAATCACATTCTCTATTTTCCCGGCGCGAAATAACGCCTGTGTTCATCCGTTTCATGTAAATACTTCATTCCAGCGCTGTCGTGGTGCCCCACTTTTGCGACTCGCTTGTGTCCACTGCACCGGCCGGCCGTATGCATCGCACACTCCACCCGGGAGAACGCCTGTGTATGTTTTTCCTGGCAAAATAATAATCCCATTCTGTGTGCAGGGAAAAACGGACTTAATCATACGCGTTCGATCAGTTATATTAAATGGAAACGGTACCGTAATAATACTCAACATGTAATTACAATAATAATGATGCTCATATAATCCTTGATTTCTTTAGCAGGCTTGATACTTTAATTCCATACGAAAACGAAGCCATAATGAGTTGGCAAAATGAACTAAATTAGAATAACTCGTTTGGTTGTTCGGTAAAATGCTCGTTAGTTGGAGCAAATCTTGTTATTCCCGAGTTTTCTAGCACAGCTTGTTCAATTACGTGGATTTTTTGACGGACCACTCAACAGGTCCGAGCAGATTCAAGTGTCGCAGTGCAATCAATTAAGTAATTACGATCAAACAGCATCACGGTCACTCCTGGATCGTTAAACAGCTAATGAATAGTCATTGTATGACTGTTATACCCTAGCGTTATCATTTCACGCTTCACACGTAATTGGGTAGCAAAGATGAATTGGCCTTTTATGTTAATTAGCCGCGCGCTTCGTTGACGCGCAATTCGTGTATCGTGTATCGCATACGTGGCTAAAGCCTTTGGGCGCAAGCGCGCGCCCCCGTCTGTGGCCACTCACTTATAGTATGTTTTCCCACTTTCGTTGCGTATCAACCCCAATAAAGTCTAATTATGATTGCCTACGAATAAATAATACCTAATAATCGCGTGGTAAACAGGCACAAAGCGCGATAATTGACAGAGGAAATTATGACAATGCGCGTCCCAGTCGACAGCTTTATTAATGCTTTAATTATGTCAGGGCAATGGCCGCTGTTTTAAAAAATCCTACTACAATAGTGAGTTAAAGCGCGAAACTTTCTATGTTATAATTAGTTTTTGCCGAGTTATTATAAAATCAACTCGAAATCGAATTAATAGTGTTAACTTAATACACTGCACGAAACTGCAGGGAATACAGTTTGGATAGATGAAGGATTAAAACATCGAGTTGGTGCGTTTACGGGATTTGGTAATCCTGCAGTAAATGGAAAACTTTGGTGTACTCTGACGGGAGGCTGGCATTCTGTAACCTCGCCTCTGTCCTTGACTTTCGCCTGGCAGTTGTAGACGGGGCCGGGGATGTAAGGCAATTGGAAGGAGGCTTTCGAAACAACGGCTCTTTAATCAAGGAGCAGTCGGGCTCCAGATGGCAGTTGGGAAAAGGATCTTCATGTTCCCGTCGCGTCTCGCTAGCGACGGATTGCGGCCGTAACAAGTAGAGTTCCATGAAAGGGCGAGGAAGCCAATTTCCACTGGTAATACTCGATTTCCAGTCCCTGCCAGAGGAGACGTACAAACGAGCGCCACATTTCCTTTGACTGCCACGAGCCTCGGCTCCGACTGCCACCGGAAGTTAATGAATCCCACTTCATTCGTACTCGCGTTAGCTGGACCGAGACCCAATAAAACTATCAGACATTGCGCTTGAGGGATCCTTGCCGGCTTTTCAAGGGCCTGCATGAAGAACTCCTTCTTGTACACTAATCCGGTAAACTAATATAGCCCGTCTCTGCTTTTAGAACAGATTTAGTAGCTTTCGATCGGTTGGCAATTAATTATTGTCAGGCGCGCTCTACTCGAACACTGGCTGGTACTTTCAGCGAGGTAAACAATCGAATGCGCGGGAATTGGCGGGCTGGAAGCGAGTATAAAGTTCATCAGGCTTGGAGTCATTTCGATCGAACTGGAAGCCAGACAGAACCGTCGGGCACGACTTTGACGAGACGTAAAAAAGCGATAAATCGCGACCTATTCATAACCGGCCGTAAAACGGCAGTATGTGGTGTGTACTAGATCCTATCTGCATGGTATCGCTTGTATGGATCGAGGATACCTTTTACGTAACCTCAATTCTCGGTTATAAACGCTCCCGGTTTTATTGGAATAGTTTTATTTTTTCAGGTGACTTTTAGAGTTTGCAAATTTATCCCGATTGCGCCGCGGATACAACGGTTTATTCTTGCTTCGGTAAATCTTTTATTCTATCGAGCCAATCCTAAATTATGGACTGCGCTATGATTCGTTATGCTTATAAATGTACGTCCTTAACAAGCCCAACAAAGATTAAAATTGAAACAGGCCCATGCATTGGGCGATGTGACATTCAGACAATTGTCCGCCTCGCAAAGGCGCACTCAAATCAAACATAAACCCTTAAAATTGAAACGTAATGCATTAGCTCTGCTCGGCAGGAAGGCACACCGGATGCAGTGGGTGGTGGCGAAAATTTCGATAGCATGATCGATCGTTGCGCGCCGGCGACGCGGCCGGGCGATTAGTCATGCGATAAAACTTGGCCGAGGAAAAATTCACTACATAGATCCTTTCACATCGTCTTTCGCCATCTTGGGGATTTTCGAGCGCGCCGGCTACTGTTTGATTCGTCGCGCATCGGCTCGCCAGACGAATGAATAACCGACTTGGCCATAAAAAGGGAGGCAGAAATTTGCCGCCCCGACGCACGATGTATGAAGTGCGCGTCGCACTTCCCTCGCCCGGTTACAGCGCGAATATACATATATGTTCTTGGTTTACGAGGATTTATTGGTAGGAAGGTGTTATAAATCTGGGCTTTTTAAGGCCCGGCATTTAGGCGCTCGTGCCGAACTGTCGTCAGCGCGGATAGAACGCCTTTTTCATTGTTCAAAGTATGTTTTATTATCGGCGGCGCGCGGATTAACGCCCACCTGTATTGAGAAGGGCGCTGTCTCACGTTTTTTATTGTTATCCGACGCTCGTTACATCGATGGCATAGTCGTTAACCCTGGCTAAGTATACCGGGATTAGTTATTACACTGAAATCTATTTCTACAAGGCATCATTACGCTCGGCCTCTTCCTCCAATTCCTAAAATTCGGCTCTTAAAAGCCCCGTGCACCGATGGAACGTTACACGCTGCTTAATTGGTTTCGTCGATAATCAGGGCCTGGAACACGAGGTAGTAATCAACGCCACAAATACTTGGCGATGCGCGCGGCGAGCGTTGAAATGCGGATGGTGGAGGGTGGATGCCTCGCATTTTGAGCTGCGGTCAGTATTCAGCACGGCTGAATTCTACAGATCACAGCCTAGCCTCATAAACACAGGCTACACCCTTTATGTAATTATTTACGTTGCTGTGCCCTCCGCTCGGCTAATACACACAATTAACCCGCGCCGTAAATAGTCGCAAGTGCCGCAATCAGCGCTATTACTAAATACAGCCAGCCACCACCGTGTTGCTCTTTCAAGTTGCGATTGCTCGCCGGAGATATGTAATCCAGAAGTGCAAATGTAATGGCTATCGACATTTCTCCGGAAAGTGGGCCTACTCCAATAAATATCTCTCACTAAACAAATTTCCGCTCATTGAGCGACTCGATCAAACACTAGTGCAGTTTAATGTATTTCGAAAAGGCTCACATATTTCTCATACTGGTTTCCTTCGATAGATTCTAAAAATGCATCTTTCTTTCGATTGTTATTAAAGCATACTATTGCGTGGGGTTGATATAATATTCATTTCATCAGGAATTCTTGGAAACCCCTTTGCAACATTGCAATCAGAGCTCAGCATAGTATTCCATCAAGCGAAGGTGGCGTATTCATTGCATTGCAAGTGAGCCTTCACTCTCAAAGGAGTGATAACGAAGTTCGTGATAATTGTATCACCATTGTCAGGTGGTACTCTCAATGAAACAGTGCTCCGACGGGAATGAACTCGCCGCATAAGCAGACGGCTTATTGCAGAATTGAAATAATTATAAGAACTCTCACCCTTCCAACTAATAAAGGACTCTGCTCGAATTGAAGTCAGACTGGCTTGAAGATTAGGATGTGTTGAAAATGATATGCGCTAGATGAAGTGGACGAACGGAAGCGGGCCGCAACTATGATTGGTTCGACAGTAAACAACGAAAGTTTATTAAAACGGGCACTTGTTACATACTACGTTCCACTCGGCGTTCACAGACTCCGCCTCAATTGCAGGCCGCTATAGTAATTGCACGCGGGTTAATTAGATTTTCCAGGACCGTCGCGTACGAGCGCACATTCTTGCATGTATAATCACGATTACATGTATGCAATCTCCTCCTCGGCGCACGAGTGGTTCGCAACGTAAAATTGAATAAGCGTCAAGTGCTCTGCAAGTCACATAGCTCGCCCGGCTCGTCGTCCCTCCAGGCAGCCGGAAGGGCAAGCGAACGAACAACACCGAAACAGTGTAAATCGTGGACGGCTGGCGGCGCTAGATACCCGCTGCTATTTACAAGAACAGCCGTCACACATGTTATATGGGGTAATCGGACAGGATGGCCAGTCGTAAAGTTGGGTGAAAATTATGGGGCTTCGAATATGTATTGGCGAGGTTCGCGCGAGTCCTGTAGCGTGTCCGAATCTGTTTACAAAGATGATCGATACGAGAAGCACCTGTCGGTCTCAGCCTGCCGATACGTGTTGGTTGGTCGCGCACTGTCTTCATATTTTTCAACTACGCACTGCTCCTGCCACACTTTTTCGCCCCTCCAACTATTTCCGATTTTCCCGTGTTTTTCCCCTCGGAAGCCCTGGCATCATCTATGGGTACACGTGGAATTTATTCGTGGACGTTTCGGACTGAATAGTGCTGCTGCTGCTGCAGTTCGGTGGTAGACATGTAGTGGTGTACAACGGGCCTCCGAATGAAAAACGATCGAGTGCAACTTCGTTTTCGAGTGAATGGACTCACCACGGGCGTAAACATTATGTCTGGAAATTTTCCATCGTTGGGCTCTATTATTTTTTGGAAATGGGAGAGTCCTGCATAGCTGTATTAAACGATTCTCGATTCTCGATTTTCGATGGTGTAGATCTCTATTTTGCGGGTTCGAGCCATTTCCGAACTTGTAAACAGACCCTCTCTATTTACCTACCTATACGTTGTAAGCCGAGAATGCCCGATCCGTGAAACCCTGTACCTGCACACAGACCCATCAGTCCGTAATGAGCCACTGAACCTTTCGAACGTCGAGAAAATAACGAGGTTGGTTTCGCTATTCAGAAAAGCCTTATCAGCCGGCTTGGAGAGTGCTGTTTGTTGCAAGTCATTGAGGCATCACTATCAAGTTGCAAGTCGTCTTATACGTATGTATGTTTTCCTACACGCTAATTCACATCTTATTCTCAATTTTTATCGAATAACTCTATAAGAGATCGATCACAGTTGGAACCTGTGGAGAATTGGCTCTCTTTTCAACCCATTCATCCGGTTGGCCTATATTTCCGTTTAACTGACCGTATCAACAGGCTGTTTCGTTCCTTTTCTCTCGGGGCCGATCGGGGAATGACCATGTAAATTGCAGCGTCCCATCGATTAAACGTAAAAACTTGGCCGCTTGGCTAGTCGAGCGTAGAAAACCGGCTGACGCGACGCTTTCATCTAGCAGACATTTGCGCGCCCAGTGTCTGTATGTGATTTTGGCGATGGGTGGTGGCTACTGGGAAGAGGGGACGCTCAGAATTGGGAGATTTGTCGGTGACAGGCTCGGTGACAAGACTAAAGGTTTACCGGTGCGATTTCCTCCCACTGAATTCACCGGCAGATTGCACACAGGGAAGTTTCTCTCTCTCCTTCTCGCCCCTTCACGCTCTACGTCTCTATGGTTCGGGAATTCTTGCACGCGCGCTCGTTGCCATAAAGGGAATTCATACGCCTCGCTATCAACACCGCTGACACGTAATCAACCTCGAAAACGAAATGGCTCGTTTGGCGAGCGAGTAGCCGCGATTAGACGTCGAGGTCAGTCAATGATTAGGTGGACGGTTGGAGTAAAAAGAACAAATTATATCTTCGTACTTAATTAATAGATGTACCAGAATGAGTGAAAGTGAGTGGGAGGGTTGGCTGAATGTGCAATTCGAGTGTGCTGTCGATTTCTTCTTTAGTAATACATTTTTACAATTCTCCAGTATCCAGTTTGTTGTTCATGCTACAAAATTATTGACAATGGATGGAAGAAACTGTGTATTATGTCGAATGCGCGACGGCAATCCAATCGGATCTAATCAAAGTTTTATTACGTTTTTCGCAGAGGAGCACTACGCTGTGACGACGTCACGACGACCGGGCCAGTATGGCGTTGCGACCCGTCGACAGAAAGTTTCACGATGCCAGAAATTGAAATGAGCAGAAAGATGCAACGCAGAAGGTAAAGTCTCAACACTTGATATCACTCTCATCAATATTTTACGAAGTGTCTGTTGTTTTATCGGGCAATCTCGAAAAAAGCGACGAATCCCATGATCAATATTTTCTTCGATCAACTCTCTTTCGTGAACGGTAACAGGACGATATTAAAAAAATTCATGTCCCTTTCTCCTTACCTCTCATGCAGCTACTGAGACGCAAAAGTGAAACTTTCAAAGCAGTTCATTTGAGCCTGTCGCGAATAATTCAACATTTATACACTGCCCTCAAAAGTTTTTAATTAAACTTCAACCTTCCAGGTTCCTATGATTTGATATTCGCGTAGTACATATTATTCTACTATCATGTTTGAATTCTTTCTCTCCATTTTCTTATTATGTAATTAACATGATCATTTGGTGTTTCTGCTCCGTTGAGAGTTTCTCCCTCGATTATATGAGAGAAATGGGGCTCTCGGGCGATAACGTGGTTTGGCGGAAATGCACGATAATAAACATTTTCCTCGTGGCACGTGCAAACAATTCAATAACTAATTGGAACGCTGAATGTTTTAGTTGTAC
Organism: Crossocerus cetratus; assembly: GCA_963675795.1. NCBI lineage: Eukaryota > Metazoa > Arthropoda > Insecta > Hymenoptera > Crabronidae > Crossocerus > Crossocerus cetratus. The sequence goes on along the minus strand of OY776664.1, from coordinate 6,390,271 downwards.
CTGGGTGGTCGCGTTGATTCTCGCTTCATTTGGTCAACCATACAATACCGTGGAAGAGAAAACTACCTCTAGTTATTGCATAGGGGGTCATGGGAGTTGGGCGTAGCAAAATAAACGGTGGGGTACTTACAATTCGCCCAAGTAAATTTACTGTCATTGAATTGCATTTGTATTCTCGGGCCGGTTCCCGCTCGTTCAAGGGAGTACTTGTTCACCCCCGTCGGCTTTCCGCGTATTTTTCGGGGTAGAATGTTTCTCTCGGAAAAATCGGAATCGGTCGGTCGAGAATAGCGATTTTTAACAATCTGGAGCCAGTGAGCGGATCGACTTCGACGCGATACAATAGGACGGCGAGATAACAGCGTAGGAAGATGGCGGTGCAACAATAAAACAGGGGGCTTTTGTGAGCAATCGTCATGCAGATAGACGCTGTCGTAAAAATATTTTACGATCAACACATCTCTCGGTTATGCCTCGGCCAGCGAAACAGTTTCATCAGGAGGCACGCCATAAAACCACGTATGCCACGGTTAATCATTTGGATTCTGCGACCAACCTTTGTCACATCCACAATTTCTACGTCCATTCTCAGAGAATTAGCCTCTCTTATTTTATATCTATAGATTGTTTTGCCAAAACAACGAGAAAACGCGTTTGTGAAATCAATTTCGTAAAACCCCCACTCATTCCACCACTCAGATCTTCCACAGTAGCTTTGCATGGAATAATTGCACTCCATATTTACAATTCAATTAATACAAGTATTTCAATTTCTTAGCTCCATTGGATATCAATTACTTTTGAAAAGATTAATATGAACGCCAAGCAAAGTCTAAACAAAATGGGGGTTGAAATATTGATTACGAGAATGAATAGGAGCGCGATTGCACCGTTTGAAAAAAGTCGAGAGAAATGTTTGCGGCTTCGTATAAAGTCTCTTCGAATATTGAGTAAAGTGTCGCAATTAGTAGCAGGTGCGGTGCTCGTTCCAGGGGCGTACAATCGCCGTAATTAAAGAAATTAGCTGTCGGGTTAGGAGGAGGGGCCAGCTCGCACCGTGATACACCACCTATAAATAAAGATTACCGGAAATCCCCTTGGGCATGGATGGGAAAAGCACCGCGCCACTGCCTTTTTCTTTTGTCGCCGAAACAAACTGTTGGCACACAGTAGCAACCACGAGCATATTAACATCCTGCCGCTTAAAAAGGGGATTATAATGCATTTGGGAGCTTTTACGTTATTACGTCTTACAGGCTCAATGATTAACCGCAACATCGATCATTGTATCGTATAGATTTTTTCAAAATTAAGGGGTCCGTTACGCAAGTGGGTATTGAGTTGTTTCAATCTCAGATTTGTACCCAAGTATTGTCAAACATTATTCAATAGAGTAGAATCCTGCAGAATTCCCTTTGACACGAGTACATTTCTGTAGGAAGGAGATTTAATTGAAGATCCTTGTATTTGGTGTCTTGATGGCAACAGTTCTAGAATGCATTGCGAAAGATAAGACAGGTGGCCCGCTCGAAGCGCAGCGGTGCTGTTTTACTGCTCAGATCCGTTTCATTAGGATGTTATCCTGCCCTTAGAGTAGAGTTTGAGCGACGGTTCCTTTTGTAGCTGTATGTATAGTGGGCACAGCTTCGGAGATCTCGCGGCGTGAATTGTCCAATCATTTCAGGAAGATCCGCCGGTATAATAAAGACGGATTCTCAGTTGGTAAGAACTCGTTCTGCTTACAAATTAGCTTGGAGATAGTACGTAGGCGACAGGACACCCGGTCTCCTGTCGACGACGCGACGCAGGCAGGCGCGTCGTATATTTATTTTTCTCCTCCACGCCGAGCAAGTGAGAGCATCGTCAGACGTAGCTGCTGACAAATCGGGGGTCGCTGTTACAGCGAAACGAGCGGCTTTATCCGCGTCATCGGCGGAAATGGCCGCGGAAAGAAAATGCCTGTGCGCGCTGGGGTGAAATTAATCTGCTCGTACGACCAGGCTCGAGCACTGCTGGCCTTATTGGGGCTCGTCGAGTGGATTAAAGCAACAGGCACAAAGGAAAGAACAACCACTAGTACACGTCAAGTACCAGCTCGAACGTGTTCTGATGATTTCGCGACTCAACATTCGGAGGAATGCACAATGGTAAATGTAGCAGTAGTCATTTAAAATCGAAATTGAATCGACCAAGTTCGAAATTTACCAAAATCGAGCAATTGGATAACCGGCAACACAGCACCTCGCGAATGTTGACGCTCAAGTGAAAACCAATTAATTATAGTCAACATGTTCCCGTATTTTATTTGGATTTAATTACATTCGAGCAAAAGACCAACCCCGTGCAAATTTACTCTCTCGAGCGATCGCTTGAAATTGATGGTCGACTGTTGCTATTCTTTCCGATTAGTTCGATAAACTTGGTTTAATCCGAGTGGGATGAGGTTACGGTTTAGGTTTGTCACTTGAGCTTCTTGCTCCAGTTTCATCGAGTCATTAAATTCGGTTCTTAAAGCCGAAGATTTTAGAGGGATTTTTGGTACGAGGAACGACAATGCCCCGAGCAAATATGGGATTTTCATCGGAAGTAGAGTGAGTCACGAAGTCAGCCAGACCGATTCAAGTTCGAGCTTCCTCAATCCGGATGGAAAATTCTTGTATTCAAGAAGATTCCACGCGAATACCCACTCGATGGAATGTGCAGTAACGAGGGGGGATTGAAAGGGAAGCACCTTGGTATGGTGACCATCGATCTCCCAATCCAATGTACCAATACTATGCGGTTCTTATTGCCGTCTAAATCCCTTACGCTCTCCGCCCTCTATCCCTCTCCGCCTGCCTCTATGACTTTTGTCCCCCGAAATTGCTTGGCGAAAAACCGTTCCTCCTGTTACATCACCTAATTACTACGAGATGCTCTTGGTGGTACTATTGCCCGAGGGAAATGCTTGTTACTTCTGTCTTTTGTCAGTGCTGGCATTGTAGATAGGACTACAAACATTATCCGCTTTCCTTGATGGACACTCGCTCCCAAGAATTCCAAGCGAAAGAATCAGATTGCACTGCTTTCCAAAAATCTCTACAATCACCCTGGTCTCGCAAGATTTCTATTATCACGTCTTACAAAGGAATCGACCGATTTATTCGTATTCTTTTTTAATACCACTTTTGACTTAACTTCTCAGTAGAATGTGAGCGTGGGAGATTCGAGAGCCTCGAGTTTCCTCTTTTATTTTATTTAACTCATTCCAGCCCTCGAATAATTCTCACAGAAGAGCGTAGGCTCGTAAGACGCGGTGGGCTACTATGAATTGTCGAAATGTCCTAGAATAGTTAATGTTCATTGCATAGCGCCGCTCGCGTTCTCATTTAAGGCGAAGAGGGGGGTGGGAAGGGTGGTAAAAGGCACGATTGTCGCTAATGCTACAGTTCTTTGCATGAATACCTATTGTCGAGGTATACACGAAGCCAGCCAGCCAGCCAGCCAGGTACTCGCTGTACTTCTATAAATCTCAAAAATCGGCTTTCCCTCACTAACGAGCGTAGGAGGAGAGGAGAGGTGCCTTTGTCTCATTGAATACCGAAGAAACGCAAGCTCTTGGGGACAATGTTCGTATTGTCACCGCTTCGCGGACACCGTCTCTTCGCCGGGTGGACCCTCATTGTCACGTTCAAGTGGACGATGTTAATAAGTGAAAAACTTTCGTAACCCCCGTTGAATCCTCCCCCGCAAAACTTGCACCATAAATGTGATTTTTCCCCCTCGGCCTCTGCGTAAGCGGGCGCAAAGTTTCGGCCCGATTTTTCGGTATGAATTTCCGCCCGGGCATAAAGGCCGCCGTCCGCCGAGTAAGGCCGAGAAAACGTTCCTTTTTTTCGACCTCGCTATATGGGAAAGCCACTATTATCGTGTATAATGGAGGTCACGCGTAAATCATAGTGCCTTTCAGGCTTTCGGTAAATCTTCAATTCTTCCGGCTGTAGTACTATCACGCAGGTTTCCCTTTAGAAAAGTTCGGTGCTTTGTGTTGCTTTTCTCCAAAAGATAGATTAACGTTTGCGCGAACCTTTCTCCACTCTTTAAGCCCGTTTTATTCAAGCTTCCTGCGATGAATATTTCCTCCCGCCTCCCCCCGAATAAATTCGTCGCTAACAGCCGCTCTCTTCGGAACGAGTTTATTGAAAAGCGTTTGTTAGTCAATACACCCTCGCAATCGTCAATACACTAACGCAGGATTTACCGAGCAATAATCCTGTGTCCAAAACATCGAGGGAACGGCGGCTGCAGTGCGAGAGGGAACCAGAGTGGTTGGACGAGGCTCGTCAAGTGCGCGCGGAGGAGCGAAGGCGAGGACAGTACCCCGGGTAGGGGCTCAGGATCGTCTTTGAAATGTAGGTGAGAGACAGAGCAGACACTTTGTTGCAGGCTCGGTTTGCAAAGCCATTCTTGCCGGTTGCGCTGCTCTCCTCGCGCCCTGACATAAGAAAGATCGAGTGACCCATTAAGAACAAGCGTCGCGCGTGAGCAAATGAACGTTTTCACCTTCCTGGCTGGTTTCGCGCGCGTTCCGCCCCTTGCTACGGTTGCCTGCATTCGCAGGGATAACGGAATTTCGGCTAGGATATGCTTATAGCAGCCAGAAGGCCGCGAAGAATGATGGTTGCGAGGAAAATTCTGTAGTAAGCTCGTAATAAAGGAAGCAGCTCACTCC